>JAPPVO010000007.1:23758193-25078071 GCA_030407325.1 Camellia japonica
TAGAGGAGGAGTCCAGCAAGGAGGAGGAGGCTGCAGATCCCCAGTTAGAGACATCTGCTGACAGAGAGGGTGGCTCTGATCCCGATTTCGGTAGTGGAGATGAGGCTGAGGAGGGTTCCGAGGATGGCAGCCCCGACTCAGATGATGGTGATGATGGTGCAGAGGCTGTTCCGCAGAAGAGGACGAAGAAGGCCTCTCATTCTTGCTCTTGAGAGCATTGATGCAGTTGTTCCCTGCTTTATTTACCTTTTTACTAGTAGTTGTAGCACATTGTACATTGTTAGGCAGTTTTATTTTTTGTAAAACTTGTACCCTTGTTGTAAAGAAATGTTGTAACAAAGGAAGCATGATGGAATGAAACAGCTTTTGAAAAAGTGTTGTATTTTATGTTCTTAGCATCGCATCGCATCATTTTGCACCAAAATGAGATTGAATGGAAATGTGCATTGTGTATTTGCCCAGGTCAGGTAGTGAACCGACGACAACAAACTAAACAACCTAACTTACTAAGAAATACAAAACCTTAGCAAGTTTACAACTCGATAAGCAAAACATAACAAAGTTGATAACTCGATAAGTAAGGCACAACAAAATTGATTAAGCAAAAAGTAACAACTCAATGCACGAAACTCGACAGCTCGACAAAACTTAACAACTCGATAAACAAGACATCTCAGCAAACAAAACGACAACTCGATAAGCAAGACTTAACAACAACTCTATAAACAAAGTGCATCTCGGACGATCTGGGTGACGGAACGCATCCGAAACTGAGGGAAATGGAGGCCTTCGACACTCCCGATGCATGCAAATGCTGGGAACTTCCTTCTAGAGGGTAGAACAGGGCCAAAGACATACTTTGCAGCATGGCCGACCACCTTTGGGAGCTGGCCGGCCAGCTTTTTGCATTAGAGGGGAGAGGGGTGGCCGGCCTACCAGAAAAAGTGGTCGGCCGGCCACCTAGCTTGGCAGCCACCAATTTCTCGACACGTGTCCCCCCGAACAGTGTCTTATCCTCTTTAAAAGTCCTAGCTCCGCAGTTGATTCATTTTATCTCAGTTTTGCACCAAAATGGAGGCGTTTCTCATCGAAAATCTCACAGCTTGGATCGCCTCTCTAGATGGCTCGGAGAAGTTGAACTTCTGGGGCTTCGGCTTGAATGCACTATTCACGCTGAGCCGCACTCCGCTGCACCTTCCCTTCCTTCATGCCGCGGCGAGGTTTTGGAACCCAGTAACGCATGTGTTTAGCTTCGGCGGGCAAGAGGTATGTCCAACTTTCGAAGATTTTCAAGTTTTGATGGAATCTGAACGTTATGAAGAGATCTTGCCTCAGTTTCGCTTTGGCCACGCCCAAGCTTTAGGGCGGATGTGTGGACTCACCATGCATGACGCTCGGTCTCTGATCTGTAATGGGTAACTGGACATCCTCGGCTTGATTCATCGCTTTTCTGATGTCGGTGACCGCGGCAACCATTATTGGCAAGGTTTTCGGCAACACGCCCTTTGCTTGTGCATGCTATCTCACTTTTTGCTTGCCCCAGGCTTTAGTGGATCTAGCATTCGTCTGATTGAAGTTGCTCAAGGCTTGAAGGAAGGAAAGGGCTGCATCGCCATGACATTGGCCGAGACACTGATGGGCTTAGATGCTTTCTATCGCCAGGAGACGACCAGATTTGCGGGGAGTCCACTACTGCTGCAGGTAATGTTTCCTACCCAATCTCACATATGTATTGCTCACATCACTCGGCCCTCAGGCTCGGTTTTTTTTTCACAAAACCCTTTTCTTACTTTTCTCTCATCGTACATCTCTCTATTATTTATTCTCTCATTTTTCATCCCTTCCCAGGTATGGTTGATGGATAAATTGCAGGTTGTGGACTCCTGCCCAGCCTACTTGGCTCGCGGCTACTTCTTTGGACAACGCCTAGTCGATGCCCTTGATGAGGGATGGTGGTTTGACTGGATGTGCAATTTGTCCGCAGATCGTATTGCTTGGCGCTGTCCTTGGCTCAATCTCCCAGCAATGAGCTATAGCATGTCCCGGCAGACCGGGATCCAGTTGATTGGTCTGACTCACTGTGTGTTCTACTTTCCGTTCCGGTTCCAGCGCCAGTTCGGTCATGATCAGACTTGCTCGCCAGAGGGGATAGAGTATCTTGCCGCATTTCCGGTCCGAGGCGCACAGCTTGCCCGGTATGCCACAGTATGGAGGACTAGAGAGCTCCTGGCCCCCGCTCCCACTTTCAGTTGCACTTTTTCTGACGAGTGCTTGGATTGGCTCAATGAAGAGGCATAGATTGGGCCCAGCTTGGCATCAGAGGCTTCGACCAGCTCTGGGAGGGGGCGCAGGGACACCTGACTTATCTATGCTCCGGATTTATTGCTTTACCAGTACTTTCAAGTTTTCTTTATGGATGTAATAAAAAGCAACTTCAATTTGTATGCAAGAGCAGGAGAACTCTGTTTTGAAATCAATGAAATTGAAGGTTGTGGGTACTGAAAATTTTCCGCTTTGGTTAAAAAATGGTCTAAGTTGTAAAAAGATTAATTTTGAACAAAGTCAACTTTTATTAAAACTTTTCAAAACCATTTTCGATATGGGTCAGAACTGGACACGCCTGAGATCTGTCACTGAGATGCACAACCCCGGATCCTAGCAACTGGAAAGTTGCCCCTAGTCTGAATAGTACCGCGGCACTGCACACAGCAACGGAAAGTTGCCCCTAGTCTGAAAAGCACTGCACCGGAGATTACGATGAATGCTGATAGACAAAGATGACTGAGATGATCAAATGGACAAAGTTGATCGGGGAAAAGTTTATGGCTGAACTTCAGGATGAAGTTGCCTACGTATCCTAAAGATGGGAATCAAGCCTTACGTAGTTCAGGCTCGGGTTCACTCGGGTATTTTCACTCTCCTTTTACGCTCTAACTTTTGCCAAGGCCGCCCTTTGCGGGTTTTCAACCTTGCGAGCTCAGTTTTTTATATTTCAAATTTTTGTGCTCTGAGTTTTGCCTAGGTCGCCCTTTCGGGTTTTCGGCCTAGCGAGCCTCTCAAGGGTAATATTTCTTCAACTTGTCCATATTGATCGGTTGTGAGAACTCCAGGTCATCTAGATCCATCAGAACCACAGCTCCACCTGACCAGATAGACTTAATGATGTAGGGTCCAGTCCAATTGGGTCTGAACTTGCCCCTTGGGTCGTGGATGGGAGCTCGGTTGTCCTTGAGCACCAAATCTCCTTCTTTTAGATTCCTGGACTTAACTTTCTTGTTAAAAGCCCGGGCAATTCTGCGCTGATAACCTTGAACATGGTACAGTGCTTTTAGTCTTCTCTCATCAAAAAGCATGAGCTCCTCAAACCTGCTCTTCTGCCAATCTGCTTCGGCTATCTGACACTCAGCCAGTACTCGCAATGACGGAACCTCAATCTCGATAGGTAGAACGGCCTTCATCCCATAAACCAATGAATACGGAGTCGCCCCAGTAGAAGTTCTGATTGAAGTCCGGTAGCCCTACAGAGCAAACGGTAGCTTATCTGGCCAATCCCGGTAGGTTTCCACCATCTTTTGCAATATGTGTTTGACGTTCTTGTTGGCGGCCTCAACCGCTCCATTGGTCTGCGGCCGGTAGGTGGATGACTTATGGAAAGCCACATTGTATTTTTCCAACAAATCGATCACTTCCTTCTTGAAGTGGGAACCGTTATCTGAAATAATCTCGTTTGGGACTCCGTAGCGACAGATGATGTTGTTTCTGATAAACTTCGCAATATGTGAAGCCTTCAACACCGCATAGGATTGGGCCTCAACCCACTTTGTAAAATAATCTATCGCGACCAGGATGAACTCATGCCCATTTGACCCCTTCGGAGTGACAGCCCCGATCACATCAATTCCCCAGACTGAAAATGGCCATGGCGAAGTCATGTTGTACATCTTCGACGGCGGGATATTCATGCGATTTGCATGAATTTGACATTTGTGGCATCGCCGAACAAAACCGATACAATCCTCCTCCATGGTGGACCAGTAGTAACCCTGTCTGAGGATCTTCCGTGCTAGCATTACTCCATTCATGTGCGCACCGCATTCCCCTCCATGGATGGCTTCCATAGACGCTTTGATTCTTCCGTATCAACACACATACCTTATGCATTCCCAGATGACCTCTCTTATACAGCTTACCCACACGATGATGAACTGAACGGCCATTCTTCTGATTGCCCTTTTATCCTTGGCATTTACCCCTGATGGATATGCTTCCTTCTCCAAGAAATTCCAATATTGTAATACCAGGGGTTTTTTCGTCTCGACCTCATCTATAGCAGCAATTGTTTCGTAGGCTGGCGCAAATTTCTGGTCAATGATGACTGGACTCATAGAGGAGGAGTCCAGCGAGGAGGAGGAGGCTGCAGATCCCCAGTCAGAGACATCTGCTGACAGAGAGGGTGGCTCTGATCCCGGTTCCGGTAGTGAGATGAGGCTGAGGAGGGTTCCGAGGATGGCAGCCCCGACTCAGATGATGGTGATGATGGTGCAGAGGCTGTCCGCAGAGAAGAGGACGAAGAGGGCCTCTCATTCTTGCTCTTGAGAGCATTGATGCAGTTGTTCCCTGCTTTATTTACCTTTTTACTAGTAGTTGTAGCACATTGTACATTGTTAGGCAGTTTTATTTTTTGTAAAACTTGTACCCTTGTTGTAAAATGTTGTAACAAAGAAAGCATGATGGAATGAAACAGCTTTTGAAAAAGTGTTGTATTTATGTTCTTAGCATCGCATCGCATCATTTTGCACCAAAATGAGATTGAATGGAAATGTGCATTGTGTATTTGCCCAGGTCAGGTAGTGAACCGACGCAACAAACTAAACAACCTAACTTACTAAGAAATAACAAAACCTTAGCAAGTTTACAACTCGATAAGCAAAACACAACAAAGTTGATAACTCGATAAGTAAGCACAACAAAATTGATAAACAAAAGTAACAACTCAATGCACGAAACTCGACAGCTCGACAAAACTTAACAACTCGATAACAAGACATCTCATAAACAAAACAACAACTCGATAAGCAAGACTTAACAACAACTCTATAAACAAAGTGTATTTCGGACGATCTGGGTGACGGAACGCATCCGAAACTGAGGGAAATGGAGGCCTTCGACACTCCCGATGCATGGAAATGCTAGGAACTTCCTTCTAGAGGGTAGAACAGGACAAAGACACACTTTGCAGCATGGCCGACCACCTTTGGGAGCTGGCCGGCCAGCTTTTGCATTGGAGGGAGAGGGGTGGCCGGCCTACCAGAAAAGGTGGCCGGCCGGCCACCTAGCTCAGCAACCACCAATTTTTCGACACGTGTCCCCCGAACAGTGTCTTATCCTCTTTAAAAGTCCTAGCTCCGTGGTTGATTCATTTCATCTCAGTTTTGCACCAAAATGGAGGCGTTTCTCGTCGAAAATCTCACAGCTTGGATCGCCTCTCTAGATGGCTCGGAAAAGTTGAACTTCCGGGGCTTCGGCTTGAATGCACTATTCACGCTGAGCCGTACTCCGCTGCACCTTCCCTTCCTTCATGCCGCGGCGAGGTTTTGGAACCCGGTAACGCATGTGTTTAGCTTCGGCGGGCAAGAGGTATGTCCAACTTTCGAAGATTTTCAAGTTTTGATGGAATCTGAACGCCATGAAGAAATTTTGCCTCAGTTTCGCTTCGGCCACGCCCAAGCTTTAGGGCGGATGTGTGGGCTCACCATGCATGACGCTCGGTCTCTGATCTGCAACGGGAACTGGACATCCTCGGCTTGATTCATCGCTTTTCTGATGCCGGTGACCGCGGCAACCATATTGGCAAGGTTTTCGGCAACACGCCCTTTGCTTGTGCATGCTATCTCACTTTTTGCTTGCCCCAGGCTTTAGTGGATCTAGCATTCGTCTGATTGAAGTTGCTCAAGGGCTTGAAGGAAGGAAGAGCTGCATCGCCATGACATTGGCCGAGACACTGATGGGCTTAGATGCTTTCTATCGCCAGGAGACGGCCAGATTTGCGGGGAGTCCACTACTGCTGCAGGTAATGTTTCCCACCCGATCTCACATATGTATTGCTCACATCACTCGGCCCTCAGGCTCGTTTTTTTTCTCACAAAACCCTTTTCTTACTTTTCTCTCATCGTACATCTCTCTATTCTTTATTCTCTCATTTTTCATCCCTCCCCAGGTATGGTTGATGGATAAATTGCAGGTTGTGGACTCTTGCCCAGCCTACTCAGCTCGCGGCTACTTCTTTCGACAACGCCTAGTCGATGCCCTTGATGAGGAATGGTGGTTCGACTGGATGTGCAATTTGTCTGCAGATCGCATTACTTGGCGCTATCCTTGGCTCAATCTCCCGGCAATGAGCTATAGCATGTCCCGGCAGACCGGGATCCAGTTGATTGGTCTAACCCACTGTGTGTTCTATTTTCCGTTCCGATTCCAGAGCCAGTTTGGTCATGATCAGACTTGCCCGCCAGAGGGGATAGAGTATCTTGCCACATTTCCGGTTCGAGGTGCACAGCTTGCCCGTTATGCTACAGCATGGAGGACTAGAGAGCTCCTGGCCCCCGCTCCCACTTTCAGTTGCACTTTGTCTGACGAGTGCTTGGATTAGCTCAATGAAGAGGCACAGATTGGGCCCAGCTTGGCATCAGAAGCTTCGACCAGCTCTGGGAGGGGGCGCAGGGACACCTGACTTATCTACGCCCCGGATTTATTGCTTTACCAGTACTTTCAAGTTTTCTTTATGAATGTAATAAAAAGCAACTTCAATTTGTATGCAAGAGCAGGAGAACTCTGTTTTGAAATCAATGAAATTGAAGGTTGTGGGTACTGAAAATTTTCCGCTTTGGTCCAAAAATGGTCTAAGTTGTAAAAAGATTAATTTGAACAAAGTCAACTTTTTATTAAAACTTTTCAAAACCATTTTCGATATGGATCAGAACTGGACACGCCTGAGATCTGTCACTGAGATGCACAACCCCGGATCCTAGCAACTGGAAAGTTGCCCCTAGTCTGAATAGTACCGCGGCACTGCACAGCAACGGAAAGTTGCCCCTAGTCTGAAAGCACTGCACCGGAGATTACGATGAATGCTGATAGACAAAGATGACTGAGATGATCAAATGGACAAAGTTGATCGGGGAAAAGTTTATGGCTGAACTTCAGGATGAAGTTGCCTACGTATCCCAAAGATGGGAATCAAGCCTTACGTAGTTCAGGCTCGGGTTCACTCGAGTATTTTCACTCTCCTTTTACGCTCTAACTTTTGCCAAGGCCGCCCTTTGCGGGTTTTCAACCTTGCGAGCTCAGTTTTTATAATTTCAATTTTTTGTGCTCTGAGTTTTGCCTAGGTCGCCCTTTCGGGTTTTCGGCCTAGCGAGCCTCTCAAGGGTAATATTTCTTCAACTTGTCCATTGATCGGTTGTGAGAACTCCAGGCCATCTAGATCCATCAGAACCACAGCTCCACCTGACCAGATAGACTTAATGATGTAGGGACCAGTCCAATTGGGTCTGAACTTGCCCCTTGGGTCGTGGATGGGAGCTCGGTTGTCCTTGAGCACCAAATCTCCTTCCTTTAGATTCCTGGACTTAACTTTCTTGTTAAAAGCCCGGGCAATTCTGCGCTGATAACCTTGAACATGGTACAGTGCTTTCAGTCTTCTCTCATCAAAGAGCATGAGTTCCTCAAACCTGCTCTGCTGCCAATCTGCTTCGGCTATTTGACACTCAGCCAGTACTCGCAATGACGGAACCTCAATCTCGATAGGTAGAACGGCCTCCATCCCATAAACCAATGAATACGGAGTCGCCCCAGTAGAAGTTCTGATTGAAGTCCGGTAGCCCCACAGAGCAAACGGCAGCTTATCTGGCCAATCCCGGTAGGTTTCCACCATCTTCTGCATATGTGTTTGATGTTCTTGTTGGCGGCCTCAACCGCTCCATTGGTTTGCGGCCGATAGGTGGATGACTTATGAAAAGCCACGTTGTATTTTTCCAACAAGTCAATCACTTCCTTCTTGAAGTGGGAACCGTTATCTGAAATTATCTCGTTTGGGACTCCGTAGCGACAGATGATGTTGTTTCTGATAAACTTCGCAACATGTGAAGCCTTCAACACCGCATAAGATTGGGCCTCGACCCACTTCGTGAAATAATCTATCGCGACCAGGATGAACTCATGCCCATTCGACCCCTTCGGAGTGACAGCCCCGATCACATCAATTCCCCAGACTGAAATGGCCATGGCGAAGTCATATTGTACAGCTTCGACGGCGGAATGTTCATGCGATTTGCATGAATTTGACATTTGTGGCATCGCCGAACAAAACCGATACAATCCTCCTCCATGGTGGACCAGTAGTAACCCTGTCTGAGGATCTTCCGTGCTAGCATTACTCCATTCATATGCGCACCGCATTCCCCTCCATGGATGGCCTCCATTAGGCGCTTTGATTCTTCGGCATCGACACACAGCTTATGCATTCCCAGATGACCTCTCTTATACAGCTTACCCCCACAGATGATGAATTGAACGGCCATTCTTCTGATTGCCCTTTTATCCTTGGCATTTACCCCTAGCGGGTATGCTTCTTTCTCCAAGAAATTCCAAATGTCGTAATACCAGGGGTTTTCGTCCTGAACTTCATCTATAGCAGCAATCGACTCATAGGCTGGCGCGAATTTCTGGTCAATGATGACTGGACGCATCCGGACTCCGAACGGGATGTCTATCATGGAAGATAGAGTTGCTAAAGAATCTACAAACCTGTTGTTCTCTCTTAGTAGATGAGCAAAATTTAGCTTCTCAAACCGAGGAATTAACAAATCCAAGGTCTGGTGATACATCATCATCTTTTCTTCTTTGACTTTCCAGTCTCCTTTTGCTTGAGACACAACAAGGTTCGAGTCCCCGATGACGTCCAACCGTCTTGCCCCTAGTTCCAGGGCTGCTTCTAGACCGGCAATGCATGCCTCATATTCTGCTTCGTTGTTCGAGACTTTGAACCGGAGTTTGAAGGCTAGAGGGATACGGGAATTGTCGGGTGCTATCAGCAACACTCCTATCCCATACCCGTACTGATTTGACGCTCCGTCAAAGTACATCGTCCAAAATTTCATCGTCGATGTGCAAAATGGCTCATCTGGGAATAAGTACTCAACTGCTTCACCCCTTCCACTGGATGATCGGCTAAGAATTCTGCTACTGCTCTTCCCTTGACTGACTTGCGTGTCACATATTTCAGATCGAATTCGGAGAGCAACAGCAACCAACGAGCTAGCCTACCCGTAAGTGCTGGTTTCTCGAAAAGATATTTGATGGGATCGAGTCGTGAAACCAACATTACGGAGTGAGCTAACAGGTAGTGCCGCAGCTTCCTGGTAGCCCATACCAAAGCTAAGCAAGCCTTCTCCAACGGTGTGTAGCGAGTCTCATACTCTAGCATCTTCTTGCTCAGATAGTAGATGGCTCTCTCCACTTTGTCCTCTGATTCTTGCGCGAGCATACAGCCCATTGTAGTCTCAGTCACTGAAAGGTACAATATCAACGGTTTCCCCGGCTCTGGGGTGACAACACGGGCGGGTTCTGTAAGTATTCCTTGATCTGTTCAAAAGCAGCTTGGCATCGGCCGTCCCATTGGAATTTCTTTCCTTTCTTCAGGAGACCAAAAAGTGGTTCACAAGTCAAGGTTAATTTTGAGATAAACCGTCTTATGAATTGCACTTTACCCAGAAAGCCTCGCACCTCCTTTTCAGTCCTTGGTGGTGGCATTTCTAAGATGGCCTTGATTTTGGAAGGGTCGACTTCGATACCTCTTTGTGTAATCAGAAACCCCAGCATTTTTCCGCGCTGTAACACCAAACGTACACTTCTGAGGATTCAGCCGCAACCGAAATTCTCTGATCCTTTGGAAGAACTTTTGCAAGGCGGTGTAGTGGCCCTCTCTTTCTTTGGACTTGACAATCATGTCGTCCACGTACACCTCAACCTCTTTGTGGATCATGTCGTGCAATATTGTGGTCGCGGCCCGTTGATAAGTAGCTCCAGCATTCTTCAACCCAAACGGCATCACTCTGTAGCAGTATGTCCCCCACGGGGTGGTGAATGCAGTCTTTTCCCGGTCTTCGGGTGCCATCACTATCTGGTTGTACCCTGAGAAGCCATCCATGAATGAAAGCAAAGCATGCCCCGCTGTGAAGTCCACTAACTCATCAATATGCGGCAAGGGAAAGTCGTCCTTCGGACTAGCTCTGTTCAAATCCCTGAAATCCACGCATACCCGGATCCTGCCATCCTTCTTCGGCACTGGAACAATGTTGGCCAACCAAGTCGGGTATTCGGATACCAGCAGGAAGCCTGCGTCGATTTGCTTGGTGACCTCTTCCTTAATCTTGAGAGCCCAATCCGGGCGGATCCTCCTGAGTTTCTGCTTGACGGGTCGGGCCTCGGGGTCAAGGGGGATCCGATGCTGTACAATCTCAGGATCGATTCCAGGCATGTCTTCGTAGGACCACGCGAAAACATCTTTGAAATCTTTTAATAAAGCGACTAAGCGCTCGCGTTCCTCCGAAGACAACGTGGACCCGATCTGGACCAGCCGCGGGTCCTCCTCAGTACCAATATTCACAGTAGTGATTTCATCCATTAAGGGTTTAACAAACCTCCTGCTCTTGTTCAATTAAGCGTTGCAAAACCGGAGGAATTTCGTCCTCGTTTTTCATCAAATTTTGAAAGTCTGAGTTAATGCAATAAATCAAGGGCACAGAAAAGTACTCAGAAACCACAGTTACTTGATTCTCATTAAGCACATCCAAATCGTCCGATTCCTCGGTTACAACAGACTCAAATAGAGAAAGAAAAAGACGACCTGGACAAAACTGTGGCATCCGGGTTATCATCCCCAGGATTACCAGACTCAGACTCAGTCGAGCTGGAACCTGATTCCGACTCACAAGACTCGGTGGAATCAGATTCCGGCTCACTACCTGACCCGGTGCTGCTGGACAAAAATCCCTCTTCGTATTGCCAAGTGAGAGAGGGTGCGATAGATGCATCCAAAATAGTTGACGGTAGGCCCACAGCCGTTTCATTCCCGATCATGGAAACCGAGAAGTTATCCCCCAAGCACTTATGGTCGATCGGAGGATCTGAAAGTAGACATGCCAGTGCTACCCCCATTTCAATTTCAGCGCCCTCGGAGTCCACTGCCTTACACTGCTCAACCTCAGCTGATGGGTCTGTCTGCTCTTCGGCAACGTCATCCCCGGATATTTGCAGGTCGAAGAAGATCTCGAAACCTGGCACGCGCTTCTTCTCCGCGTTCAGCCATGGCTCTGGGAAGCCACAAAACGGAAAGTCCTCCCCCTCCCGGACGAAGCGTCCGTTTAGGGTACCCTGAATGGGCCTATGCATCAGCTCAAAAGGCTTCCCAGCCTGCTTTGCTCTGGCTCTTCCAGCCATTTCCTTTCCTTTCGCATCCAATCCTCTTTGGTGGGCAGATAACCCAAGCCAAAGGTATGAGGGTTGTGTGGCACTTCGGCCAATGCTGCGACGCCCTTCCGGCCGCTCCTTCCCAATCCCATCCGGGGATGTGTTGTAGCTTGTTCATGAGGTATACAGATTGAGCACTGACGTACACTCCCTCATTAACAGCCATGATATTCTGCACAACCCGAGCCTCAGCCAGAGTAAACCCTGATAAGAACACATCCTCCGTGCCGTGCTCGATTTCCAAGACTGGTGTAGACACTTCTGGCGGTGGATGGATTGACGAATTCCCGAAAACAATGGCCACCCCTTCCCGTGAGGGTACTTCAACATCTGATGCAAAGTGGAAGAGACTGCCTTCACTTGGTGCAACCACGGCCGCCCAAGAGTAGATTAAAGGTTGCAGGAACGTCCAAGACATGGAATTCAATGTTGTGTTGTCCTGGACCAACCTGGGTCTGAATTTGACAGTCCCCATCACCTCCCTGCTGGTGTTATCATAGGCTCTGATCACTTGAGTAGTCGGCACGAAGTCCGCGGGCTTTAACCCGATTGCATATGCCGTCCTTGACGGGCACACATTAATGGCGGATCCCGTGTCGACAAGAACCACTGGCACCCACTTGTCTCTACATTCCACAGAGATGTAGAGGGTTTGTTATGATTTGCGCCCTCAGGCGGCAGTTCTTTGTCGAAAAGGTTAATGTCGGGGAACCTCCTCCCGGAAAGACCAGTCCAACTAGCTGCTCTGGTGTGGTATCTATAGAGAGTTTAGCCTTGTCCATAGCAGATAGGACAGCCTGTCTGTGCACTCGTGACGCCATAAGCAGTCCCCAGATGGAGATGTCTGCTTGTATCTTTTTTAACTGCTTCAGCACAGCTTCTTCTTCGATTTGCTTCTCCTTCTGTCTCTCAGCTTCCTTATCCTTCCCAGATGCCTCTGGCTGGTCTAGGTGCGGGGGCTTGAAATACCGCCCGCTTCTTGTCATGTGATCAACCTCATCGAGATACCAGGTGTCGTCTGGTTGATTGTTCCCCCAATCTTCGTATGTGCAGGCAAGACATAAATCATCATCTTCCCACTACATTCCGTTGGCATTCAAAAGGCACCTGTCTGGCTCCGGCATAATTGTACTTGCAGTACTTTCAGCCCATATGCTCGCAGCATCTTCTGTCCTTGTGCCCACAGCACTTTCAATCCCTTCATGGGCTTTGGCTTTCCGGATTCTCTCAGAATCCCAAATCTTTTCTTGTTCCACCTACGTTAGCGCAGTTTGTTGTTCAGCTTTCCCTGCATTCACAATGCTCCTGTTCTGAGCGAAATTCTTCGTACCGGCGCTCTCCGGCAATGTACTCTGACTTTCGGCCCTTCCGGCCACACTGGTACCCTCGCCCCTGCCGGGCCTTGTTCTGGTTGGAACTCTACAAATCCGGTTGATCATCCAGCCATCCGGTAGCCTCTGCCGATTCCTCATACTCAAACCAGTTGACTGCCGCATCCCCTGATTCTTGGTCATTGAAGAACTGGAGGTTGGCAAAGTCCTCTTCTACAGCCGTCAAATCCTCTGTCCCCTGCTCAACTCTATCCCCCTGGATCATACACAGTTCTGTTCTCTCTGGCAATTCTACACTTGACTCAGACTGGCCCGCCGACAGGATGTAATCACTCGGATCATAGGCTTCCCCAGCAAAATTCCCAGACTGCTCAAACCCTGACTTAACAGTTCCATCCTCCTCTGCAACCTCCCATGTACTCTCTTCAACAGCCACCACCACTGGCTCAGGTTGGGTTGTGGAGATGTCCATCATGCACAAAAGGTCAGTGCAATCAGGAAGGAGCACCTCCGGCTTAGGTAGATGGGAAGGAGTGATATAGATGCTAGGATCGTAAGACACGACCCCAGTCTGGATAAAGTTAATTCTTTTGGGAGGTGGAGCTTGGTGTTGTGTAGGGAGTGGGTTAGTTGTGACATTAGGTCTCTCTGGAGGCAAAATCACATTTTTGTCAACGAGATCTTGAATCTCGTGACGCAGTCTGAAACATTGGTCGGTGTCATGACCGTGCTGCTGGTGATATGCACAGTATTTGGCTGGGTTGTGAGTGGGGGGAAGTGGATTTGGCAACGGCCTCGGCTCTAAGGGTTTTAGATGCCCTTTTCTGATTAAGACCCCTAGAGCCTTGGACAGGGGCATGTACAATGGGGTGAAGGTTCTTTAGCCTCTGGGTTGGTATTTAGTGGTCTGTGTATTGCTTCCGGATGCACCGAAGAAGGGTGTGGCTGCCATGGGCCTTGGAAGGGGAGGGAGAATGGTGGCGACCATGCTTACCTCCGAAGTTCTTGCAGTTGCAGCGCCACTCGGGCCTGAATTGTTGTTGCGGTTAAAGGTTCTCCGGGGTTGCTCCCTGTCTTGGTCAATCAGACCCTGTTTCATCGCATCTTCAATTTGTACCCCCATCTCGTGCAGATCCGAAAAGGTGGGGAAGGGGAGCACAATCATTTTTTGCATCAGTTTTGGCTGGAGATTGCGCACAATCATCCTGATCTGGTCCTTATCGGTGGGCCTTAAAGTCATCATCGAGGCCTTCGCCCTCCACCGGGTCACAAAATCTGAGAAACTCTCTTTGGGCTCTTGCCTTGTTGTTTCGAGATCACGAGTTGTAATCTCAATTTGGGTGTTGTAAGAGTATTGCGCAACAAAGGCCTCGGCCATTTCATCCCAACTCCGCTTGACATCATCCTCCAACTTCGCATACCAGATAGCGGCCACACCCGACAGGGTCCGGCCGAATAGCGAAAGCTTCTGGGGTCTGGTGAGGCCCATTGGCCAATATATCTGAGAATAGCCGGAGGTGGACCATGGGATCCCCAGATCCGTCGAAGCGATCGATCTGCGGCATTTTGAATCTATCGGCAACGTCACAGCCACATCGGTATATCCGTCCTCGATATCCGGGATAGCCTTTACCCCCTGGGATTTTTTGAATAGCTTCTCGAGCTTGCTCAATTTCAGTGCTGTAGGGTCTACTTCGAACTCGAAGGGAGAGTCCGGGTGGTTGATGGGTGTATGTACCTTGGATAATTGAGGTGGAAGCGGGGGCGGAGCCGGCCCCGTTGGGATGTCTGTATCCTCCTGAACGGCATGGACATTTGGCAAAATGTTCTGGGGATTTGGCAGGACATTCTGGGTAGTTGGTGTCTGCTCGGGTATTGGGACCCCTGGTGGGGGAGGAGCTGGATGTGAGGCTGATGCTCCGGCTTGCTGCTGTAGCCGGGTAATCAGTTCCGCCTGTTGGGCCATGATTGTGGCCTGCTGTTTAGAGAACTCCGCTTGGCGGACAGCGTCCTCCTGCATCTGCTTCATACTCTCTTGGAGTTGGCGCATCATTTCTTCCATTCCGGCCATATTCTGCTGATCCTGCTGACTGACTGGTATGTGTATCTCTATGGCAGAAACTGAGACCTCAACCTGACTGTTCACTGCTAGGGTAGACCACTGCTCTGGTAACCTCTACTCAGACACACTGCGCTTTCTCGGCCTTCTTCTGACAACGGGGGTAGAGAATGGAAACACTGGCTGTCCGTCAACCAGATCCTCAGATCGATTGAGCCGACGACCTCTTGTCCAAAGTGCTTGGGGAATATCTGCTGGGTCGGAAGCAATTGTGCTAAAACTGCCCTAGCAAAAAGATAAATAAAGCAATAAGGAAATAAATAACCAGATAAACGAACAGCATAACAGCTTAAAATAAATACACAACACGCAGCTGGGCATAACAACACACGGTTGATAAGCTGAATACACACTGTCCTCAAACACTGATCACTTATCCCTGAATCACTACTCCCCAAGACTGAATCTGATACCCGCAGATAACTGATTCTCAAACACTGACTAATGTCCGCAGGCCTGATGCCCAAACTCATAAACTGATACATGCATTCCTTGTAGAGACGCACTCTAACAGCACATAACAGATAAGTGAGAGCCAAAACACCCCTATGTTGGGGTAGGGTTTTCCTGTCCTATTTTGTCAGGAGCTAGGGTTTCACTACGCACGCAGCGGTTTCAAACAACCTATATCGGGTAAGCAACCTGTCCTAGCTTGGAATGGTCACTATGGATTCCGAATATGCACTAGGTCGAATGGTCAAAAGGGTGCCCCGGTAAAACCGGGGTTTGTGTTTCCATACTGGCAGAGCCCGTAACCGGTAGCCTTATGGCACGCAGCCTCTGGCAAACCGCTCAGGAATAGCAGATGGCACAACACGGTGTCCTAGGCGCACCAATGCAAATGCAATGCAAAGAAAAACATAAGTGTAATCAAAACAAGATATCATGAGTTTGAGTCAAGCTCTCTAAATCCCCAGCAGAGTCGCCAGAAACTGTAGATGTCCCGGAACGTCCCGGGAGGATGAATCCCGTTTTGTTCATTTGGGCTCACTACAGTTCAGGACTCAAATTGTCACGGTTCTTAATCTGAACCAAAGAGTCCAAATCCGGCAAATCGTTTTAAGAAAACAGATTTTTAGAAAAGAAGTGCCAAACATGGACTGCTTTGCCAGATACAGAGTCACCACCTAAATATTTTATTTTTTTGGAAATTTAGGAAACCCTGACTCGTTGCTTAAGGCCACGTGTCCGTCATCACCAAAGTTGCCTCGGCTGGGGAACTTGGGTACGATTGGGGAAGGTCACTTCGTGAACACCCCCGTTCGCCCGATCAAAGATCGGCCTCTACTAACCATGATATCTAGTTTTGAAAACATTATGCGTTCTTATTCCGGTTATTAGTCTAGATTTACTATGTGATGCGCACAGCATACAAGTATAGACCAGGTTGCCTGAATTGGAACAAAACATTTCATGTTTGTTTTTGAAAGATGGTTTGCTACTCGCAAGTAGGCTTAAAATACAGATTTTGCCGCACTCAGGTGGGCTTAGAAAAGATGGTTTTGCCACTATCTAGTGGGCTTAAAACTCACAGTCAATGCATTGTTCCAATCCAAATAACCCAACCTTCACCCACAGGCATTCAGGCAGTTATATCACATAAGCAAATAGCCTCATGGTAGCAGCATGCTATCATGGCAGTCACTCACACACATGCAAGGATGCTAAAGCGTAAAAACTTACGAGTACTCCAAGCCAAAACAGAAACTATGTTAGAAATCCATGCATGATCCTAACTATACAGAAATGCCTAATGCAACACATGCAAAATGCAACTATAGATAGGCTCGGCTATTCTAACATGGCATGGAATGCTACAACTAACAAGTATTCAACTCGGAATTGAAATACAATGCAGTTAGTATGATGCGCCGAGCCCGGTGCATGCAAAACAGATGAATGAATGCAAACATGCTATCATACTGTATGCTAATTGAAACATGCCCTAATCTAACCATCATAAGCTGGTAAATAAAAAAGGAGAAAGACGTGGGTTGGAAGACATACATCACACGCACGCACACTTATTACAACATTGCCCTCGCGCGGAGGTCCGAATAAATAATATACAGTCCCGAATAAATAACTACAGTCCGAATAAATACAAAATCCTAATTAATTAACAAATTAATCTAGGAAAGCAGTAAATTAGCATGCAAGCTAGGGACTGCCTCAACTCTGCTCCGGATGATGAATGATGCATGTTCGGGTTGCCTTGCGCGGAAATCCATTGCGATGCCCCAATTAGCCTCTGTTTACAATTAAGCCCGGAATATTGTGCAAAGCTTGAAAGGCTGTTGATTCTTGATTTGCTGCAACAGAGAGCAAGAAAGAAAGGGCATGGCAAAGTATTTTCACATATGTATGCACGCCTCGATCCTCGTGCCACCAATCACGCATCTCGATGCATGATGGCCGAGGAGTCGAATTGCACGACTCAATATGAAATGAATGTACATATAAACACAACAAGACCTAGACTCCATCATGGATAATCCGGAGTGTCGGCGACTGGGAATTGAGACACGTTCCGTCACTTGGAGTACGAAACGTCCCTCGTTTCCCGCTTGGGGCTAACTCCTATCCCAAACACAATGCAATATGCATGACATGCATGAATGCAATCCTAACATGCAACCTAGCATACGCAATGCTATGAGGTGGCATACACAATGCACGATGTAGCAAAACATACACAATGCTCTAACATACGACCTAGCATACACAATGCACGATGGACTTACACCAACATGAGTAGACCTCAGCCACACTCACATCAGCGGCCATAAGATGAAAATGAGACACTCGAGATGCGTGCACACATGCACGCAAACCGAGGACCGATCCTAAGGCACAAATGCCACTCTAAGAAGGCATGGCAAGGCATGAAATATGGCATACAAACATGCAAGTTCTAGCACTGAAATGTGATGCAAAATGATCCCGAAACATGGAAACATGGCACCCGATGCGTGAGATGAGCCCCGAAACTCAAAACTAGGTACGTGTATTGACTTATAGCTATACAAAGCATGCATTATTTGACTATGAAGCACAAAGACAGAGCCAAGGCAGTCCCAAAACATGAACATTTCTAGTTCAAAGCATGACCAAAAGATGCTAGCATGATGGACTAAAATAACATGCAAAATTGACTAGCAAACATGGGTTACATGGCATGTACATGAAGCAGGTGAGAACTCATCAAACCAGAAAAATCAGTGAATAAAACATGCCAAAACATGCCCAAATACCTCTGAAATGCAGCCAACACATGCACAAATGATGGGTTCTTTTAGAGGCCATGCAAGGGGTTATTAAGCACATTCATCAAGGACACTTAGCATGGCAAAATTAACTCTGGAAATCAAATATGATAGCCCTAAAACTCATCAAATTGGCCCTGAAATCAGTCAACAAAGCATGCAAGATAGGGCCACTTTGGAAGGCCAAAAAGACCATCAAGCAAAACAAGGTGAGAGGGGGGTCACCCCCCTCTGCTTTTGAGGCTCAAAACAGTGTGCTAGCCACTGAAAATCCACTGGATTTCAGTGTCTAGAAGGCCAAACAAAGCATGCAACATGGGCTTAGTTGTAAGGCTCAAAATAAGAGGCAATCAAGCATACAAGGAAGCATATGACTGCAAAAAAAAGAATGCCCTGAATAAAACATCAAGAAGGCCTCAAAACAAGACTTTTTCCAGTTTGTAACAAATCTAAAAAATGTTTACAAGTGAGGCTAAAACATGGTGCAAAAATAGCCCTAAAAGAGGGATAGAGGACAAGGGGCAGTAGATGGCCTCAAACAACCAAGAGCCCTTTAACAAAGTTGAAGAATGGCTCAAAACAAGATACTTTACAGTTTATGGAAAATCTCGAATATGCTCACAAGTAAGGCTACAATATGATGCAAAAATGGCCCTAAAAGAGAGATAAAGGGTAAGGGGAAGTAGATGGCCTCAAAAAGTAAAGATTCCTTCAACAAATTTGAAGAGGGGCTCAAAATAAGACACTTTACAGTTTGGCTCAAAGCCCAGAAATGCTCGCAAGCAAGGCTAATATATCATGCAAGATAAGGGCCAAAAGGAGGGATAAAACACAAAGGGTGAGTAGAAGACCTCAAACAGAAAAAAGTTATTGATCAAACATGAAGATGAGCTCAAAATAAGACTATTTTCAGTTCAGGTCGAAGCCCAAAAATGTAAGCAAAAGGAGCTAAGATATCATGAAAAATAAGGCTAGAAAAGGGGAAATGAGGACTTACCCTTGTAGAGCCGACCTCCAACAACTTTTGGACCAAGAATGTGAGCTCTCTACCTCTGCAAATGACCTCCAAGGTTCTGGAATGGAGTGTGGAGGTGGTAGGCTATGAGTTGTAGTGCAAAATGGCCAAGAAACTAGGGTTTTGGAGCTTGGAATAGTGAAAATGGAGGGAGAAGGGGGTGAGCTTTGGCTGATTTTTTCTAACCCTTAGAAATGGAGGTGGGGGGTTAGTTATATAAAGGGAGAGGAGTGAAAGAAAAGGGGGGAAAAACAATTCAAATCTCCCCCCAAAAAGACAAACCCTCGGGCAGGGGGTCTGGTGCAAAACAGCTGGCACAGCTGGAATGCACCAGGAGAGAGAAAATGGCCGGCTAGGTTCAAAAGGGCCAGGTGGCCGGCCGGCCACTCCCCCTGGTCGGCTGACCAGGGGTCAAAAGGGTCAACAAAATTGCTGGCCGGCCACCCCAGAAAGGTGGCCTCCCATGTGTGTACAACACAGCTGTATGGTCAAAAACTAGAAAAAGTGAACCAGGAGAGAGAAAAATCAGCTTTTTAGAGGGGTTCAAAAGGGTCAAGGACAATTGCTGGTCGGCCTACCCATATTGGTGGCCTCCCAGGTGTGTACAACACAATGGTGTGGTGGAAAGTCAGAAAAAGTGGCCGGGGATGGGAAAAACCAGCTTTTTAGTGAAGAAAACGGGCGATGAAGAGCGATGAAGGAATAAAACTGGTTTTTCAGAAAAATTGCTGGCCTCCCATCTTCCTACAATATCTCTAACAATGAAAATAAGGTCCCTGCCAAAAATGGACCAAGACGGATGCAAAACGAAGGTTCGGGGGCCGAAACATGCAGTTCGAGGCCCCGAAAACAGGCTGTTAAGCACCGAAGGTGGCGTTCGACCACGAAGTTGGTCTCTCGGGCCACAGTGTCCCTCAAAAGGGAGGAAACAAGGTGTGTGCCAAAAACCGGAGCAAACGGAGGTGGTTAAGCGGTCCCGAACCGAGGCACACGGCCGACGGTTCCGAAAAATCGGAAACCAGGCTCTAAACGAGAAAAATGGCCTACGACCACAAAACGTAGCCTACGGCCACTAAGAGATGATCTACGAGACCTCTCCCTCCATTCGGGAAGAGAAAACAGAGAAAACAGGGCCTGGTTCGCAAACCGAGTGTAATAACCCCGACCCTGATTAACGCTAATTGGAACTTAATTAGGCCTAATAATAATTAAGAGGAAATCCGGGACTAATTTGCAAGTGCATTGCATGAATTATGTGTTTTTATCTGTGCGGTGTCGGAATATCTGTTCATGTTTTACACTTTAATTTGTAAATTGGAAGCCTTATCGGCGCCCGATTCCGAAATTGATTAGTGTTTTGGACTAGTTAGATTTTATGTGATTTTATGGTAGGTTCAATTAAAATTCGATTTGAAATGTTTAAATCAGATTAAATAACATTTTAATAATGAACTTAGCTTATTTACAATAGTGCCATTGAAGGCCACTAACTAAGACAACCATGGGACTTAGTCTTGGAACATTGGTTTCCATCAATTGAGAGGCCAAAAACGTGGGGGAGAGTTTGAGAGAGAAGAAGGCTTGATTTCAACAAGGTTTAGCTTGGAATTAGAGGAATTGTAGCCAACTTGGAGGAATTAAGCCCCTAGACTTGAGATTGAAGGTTTAAGGTAGGAATTCGTCCTCTCATTCATGTACTTGAACTAGTTCTTGCATGATTCTTGGTTAGATTAGAGTTTAAGGTTGGAAATGGGTTTAGCATGTTGAATTGTAATCCATAACATGCATGCTGTAGACACCCCATTTTTGACCGACCTTAAGACTCAGACGTCACCGATTGAGCGCTCAGTGATGTTGCATATTGTGCTCGTTCAGAAGTCTCAGAGTCTCGGCCGTGAGCCCTGCCTCCGGACTTCCGAACCCTTTTCTGTACTTTGCCTCGGTTCGTGAACCAGGCTCGGTTTTCTCTGTTTTTGTTCCTGAAGGGAGGGAGAGGTCCTGTAGACCGTCTCTTAGTGGCCGTGGGCTACATTTCGTGGCCGTAGGCCATTTTGCCCATTTCGGAGCCCGGTCCCCGGTTTTCGGAGCCGTCAGGCCGTGTGCCTCGGTTCGGGACCACCCAACCATCTCCGATTCCTCCGGTTCTTGGCATGCATCTCATTTACTCCCTAACGAGGGACACTGGGGTCTTAGATACCCACTTCGTGGCCAAACACCACTTTCGGTGCTTAACGGCCGGTTTTCGGGACCTCGAACTGCGTGTTTTGGCCCCCGAGCATTCGTTTTGCATCGGTTTTCGTTCATTTTTGGCAAGTACCTCTGTTTCATCATAAGGAAGGTCACTGGAGGGTGGGAGGCCAACAATTGTCTCAGCAACCAGTTATGCTCTTCCGGTGCCCCCCGGCGCCCGTTTTTCTCACTTCCGGGCCAATGTTGACCACCCTAGGGCCATTTTCTTCGAGCCAAAACCACATATTTGTGTTGTACACACATGGGAGGACCCTAATATGCTATGGCCGGCCAGTAATTCTTCCTTTCATTTTTGAACCTCTTTGAAAAATGGCATTTTCTCTCTCCTGTTTTACAATTTCCAATTTTGAACCACATGGTTGTGATGAGGGAACATGGGAGGACACCAATATGCTATGGCCGGCCAGTAAATCCAATTGACCCTTTTGACCCTAGCTGGTCGGCCACATTTTCTGGCAGGCCGGCCACTTACCAAAAAAAATGACCTTTTTGCCCCTGTGAGCTGGCCGGCCATTTTCCTCTCCCTCAGTGTATTCCAGCTGTGCCAGCTGATTTCCAATTGGACCATCCTCCATACACGTGTATGGAGGATTAGAGAGGTCTTGGAGATATTTTTGATGCCTCTCCTCTATAAAGGAGAGGCTTGGCTTCTTGGATGGGGGTTGGACATTGTTAGACACATTTTGGGAGAGTTCCATACCTTCCACCTTCCATTTTCTCTCCATTTCCAAGCTCCAAAGCCATTTTCTTGCACCATTTCTACATCAACCCCTAGCACAAGACCCCCACACTCCATTCCAACACTTGGAGCTGATTTCCAGCAGCTAAGAGGCAGCAAATTTGGTCCAAGAAGGCAGCCAAGTATTAGTCTACAAGGGTAAGTCCATTTCCCCTCTTTTTGGTCTCATTTTTGCAACATTTCTTAGCCCTCTTTGCTTGCTGTTTTGAGCTCCGACCAAAACTAAAAGTAGCATTTTTTTTGAGCTCTTATTCACCTTTCATTAAGGGCTCAACCCTGTTTGAGCCCTCCATTTGGTACTTGCTTCAATACCCCTTGGTATGTCTTAATCTTGCATGATTTCTTTGGCCTAGGAGTGATCTGTTTTCGAGCATAAAGTAAACTGTAAGTGGGACTATTTTGAGCCCCTCTTCAACATTGAAGAAGGGCTCAACCCTGTTTGGCCTCTCTATCATGCACTTGCTTCACAATTCCTCCAATTTACCGTAAATTTGCATGATTTGTTTGGCCCATATTTAGTCTGTTTTGGAGCATGTCATGAACTGTGAGTAAGCTTATTTTGTGTCTCTCTACAACATTGTAGAAGGGATTAACCTTGTTGGGGGTCTCCATGTTATACTTGTCCTTATACCCCTCTTTGGCCCCCATTCTTGCATGCTTTTTTAAGCTTATCTAGCTTCTGTTTTCGGCCATCATCAGAACTGGAAAGAGTCATATTTTGATCTTCTTGACATATTTCATTAGGGGTCTTTTCTGGTTTGATGAATGTTTGGGGTACCTCATGTTATAGCCTTATGTATCCTCAATCTTGCATGGCATTTTTAGCATGTTTTCATACTGATTTGGGGGATGTCATCTACTGTAAATGTTCATATTTTTAGTCCCTCATCAGTGTTGTAGAAGGGTACTTTTCCATTTGGGCATCGCATGTATCACTTGCTTCAATACCCCTCTCTTGGCCCGTATTTTCGCATGCTATTGTTGCCCTGTCTATGCTTGCACTTTGGCCTTGTTCTAGACTGAAAAATGCTATTTTGGGGCTGCCTTGCTACTGTTTTGCATATCATGTACCAATTACGCATGTTTAGTATGGCTGTAGGCCATTTCGGGTGCTTAATATTGCATTTCGGGATCATTCCATGTTTCGGATGCACTTTGGCCATGTTTCGGGGTTGTTTTCCCCCACATTTCAGTGCTAGAATTCCACTTGCATGTTTGCATATCATTTCCATGTCATTTCATGCCTTACGGTCATTGCCTCGGTTTGCGTGCCCGTGTGCACGCATTTCGAGGCACTTCAGTTTTATCCGACAGCCTCCCGTGTGAGTGTAGCTGAGGCTCTCGCATGTTGGTGTAAGTCCATTTCGCATTCTGTATGTCATTTTAATCTCATTGCATTGCGTATGTCATTGCCTCGGTTTGCGTGCCAGTGTGCACGCATTTCGAGGCGCTTCATTTTCATCTATCGGCCTCCCGTGTGAGTGTGGCTGAGGCTCTCTCATGTTGGTATAAGTCCATTCTGAATTCTGTATGCCATTTTAGTCTCATCGCATTGCGTATGCCATTGCCTCGGTTTGCGTGCCCGTGTGCACGCATTTCGAGGCACCTCATTTTCATCCATCGGCCTCCCGTGTGAGTGTAGCTGAGGCTCTCTCATGTTGGTGTAAGTCCATTTTGCATTTTGCATATCATTTTAGCTTCATTGCATTCCGTATGCCATTTTCTCGGTTTGCGTGCCCGTGGGCACGCATTTCGAGACATCTCATTTTAGTCTCATTGTTGTCATATTTCATGTCATTTCATGCCTTTATGTCATCGCCTCGGTTTGCGTGCACGCATTTCGAGGCACCTCATTTTCATAGCATTGTGCATGCTAGGTTGTATATTAGCTGCATTTCATGCATATCATGCATATTGCATCGTGTTCGGGATAGGAGTTAGCCCGGGCACGGGAAACGAGACGCGTTTCGTACTCCGAGTGACGGAACGGGTCTCAATTCCCAAGTCACCGACACTCCGGATTATCCATGATGGAGTTAGGTTTTGTTGTAGCATTCATCTGCATTCATCCCATATTGAGTTGTGCAATCCGACTCCTCGGCCATCATGCATCGATATGCGTGATTGGTGGCACGAGGATCGAGGCATGCACATATTTGTGAAATACATTGCTATGCCCCTTTCCTGTTCTCTGTTGCAGTAAAATGAGGAATCAGCAACTTTTCAGAGTCTGGCGCGCATTTCGAGAAACATTGCAAACAGAGGCTAATTGGGGCATCCTAGTGGATTTCCGCGCAAAGGCAGTCCAGCATACATTATTCATCAGAATCGAGGCAGCCCCTGGCTTGCATGCCAGTTTATAGCTTTCTTAGTTTAATCTGCTAATTAATTAGGAATTTGTATATTATTTCGGACTGTATTATTCTTTCATTCGGACTGTATTATTTATTCGGACCCTCTGCGCGAGGGCATAATTGTAACAAGTGTGGGTGTGTGTGATGTATGTCTTCCAACCCCACGTCTTTCTTCCCTTTTATTTACCCGCTTATGATGGTTAGATACAGGGCATATTTCAATTAGCATACAGTATGACAGCATGTTTGCATCATTCATCTGTTTTGCACGCACCGGGCTCGGCGCATCATACAAACTGCATTTGTATTTCAATTCCAAATTGAATACGTGTTAGCTGTAGCATTCCACATACCATCTTAGAATAGCCGAGCCTGCTATAGTTTGCATTTTTGCATGTGTTGCATTAGGCATTTCTGTATAATTAGGATCATGCATGATTTCTAATCGGTTTTCTGTTTTGGCTTGGAGTACTCGGTGAGTTTTATGCTTTAGCATCCTTGCATGCGTGTGAGTGCTACCATGAATAGCATGTTTACCATGAGGCTATGTGCTTATGTGATATTACTGCCTTGAATGCCTGTGGGTGGAGGCTGAGTTACTTGGATTGGACAATTCATCAAATGTTTGTTTTAAGCCCACTAGATAGTGGCAAAATCATGTTTTCTAAGCCCACCTGAGGGTGGCAAATCCGCGTCTTAGCCTACCTGCGGGTAGCACCATCAAACCATTTTCAAACAAACAAACATGAAATGTTTTGTTCCAATTCAGGCGGCCCAGTCTATACTTGTTTGCTGCGAGCATCACATAGTAACCTAGGCTAATAACCGGAATAAGAACTCACAATGTTTTCAAAATAAGATATCATGGTTAGTAGAGGCCGGTCTTTGACCGGGCGAGCGGGGGTGCTCACGAAGTGACCTTCCCCAATCGTACCCAAGTTCCCGAGCCGAGGCAACTTTGGTGATGACGGACACGTGGCCTTTGGCACCGAGTCAGGGTTTCCTAAATTTCCCAAAAATAAAATATTTAGGTGGCGACTCTGTATCTGGCAAAGCAGTCCATGTTTGGCACTTCTTTCAAAAAATCTGTTTTCCAAAACGATTTGCCGGATTTGGACTCTTTGGTTCAAGATTAAGAACCGTGACACGAAATCGAGTCCGAGCTGTAGCGAGGTTCCCCGCGGGCTTGTTACAGTTTCTGGCGACTCTGCCGGGGATTTAGAGAACTTGACTCGAACTCATGATATCTCGTTTTGACTACACTTGTGTGTTTCTTTGCATTGCATTTGCATTGGTGCGCCTAGGACACCGTGTTTGCCATATGCCATTCCCGAACGATTTGCCGGAGGCTTGTCTTGTCAAGGGATGTCCATAAGGCTGATCGGCTCTGGGCTCTGACAGCATGGGAACACAAACCCCGGTTTTACCGGGGCACCCTTTTTGACCATTCGACCTAGTGCATATTCGGATCCGTAGTGACCATTCCAAACTAGGACAGGTTGCTTACCCGATATAGGTTGTTTGAAACCGTTGCGTGCGTAGTGAAACCCTAGCTCCTGACAAAGTAGGACAGGGAAACCCTACCCCAACATAGGGGTGTTTTGGCTCTCACTTGCTTGTTATGTGCTTTAGAGTGCGTCTCTACAGGAATGCATGTATCAGTTTGCAAGTTTGGGCATCAGGCCTGCGGGCACCAGTTCAGTATTTTGAGAATCAGTTTACCTGAGGGTAACAGTTTACAGGCAGAATTTTGGGGGCAGAATTCAGTAGAGGGCACAGTCATCCTACTATGCTCGTATCTGTTTTGGTGAAGTTAGGCTGAGATGCTGTATGTTTTCTCTTTTGCTAGGTAGTCCTGGAACCATAGCTTCAGAAGGCTCCGAAATCCCCCGGGTACATTGGACTAATGCTGATAGACTTTGTTAGGTCAGAGATTCAATTCAAGGGCAACTAGTATTCTGTCGCTGAGGCAAGGCAAAGAAAGGCCAGTCAGGGCTCACCGGTTCATCTGATCCGTCAGTCACCAGTCACATCACTTTTGTTCGGACTCAGCAGACTGTAATGGCACAGGGTTCGGAAGAATTTGTGGCTGTGGTAGCAGCGTTAAATCAGGGAGCTGCCATGCAGGCTGAGACCAGTACTGAAACGCAGCCCCCATCTGGGGCATCTGCCTCACATCCAGCTTTGGGACCCCAGCCGAACTTTGACCCACTTCCGCCAGCTGAAGATTTGCAGGGTCAAGATCCTCGAGAAGGGTTGGCTCAAGCCCGAGTTTTCAGACCCCTGGTGCAGCCTAATGAGAGGCTTTATCCCCTTGATGCTAATGACCTCGATCTGACCGCAGTGAAAATTGCGAACCTTGAGAAGCAATTCAAAAAGGCACAGGGCCTTAACTCCATTCCCGACATTGAGGATGGGCACACTGAGTCTGCCGTCCGGCTCCCAGACAGATTCAAAATGCCACATATTGACCGTTTCGACGGGTCTGGGGATCCAATGGTACACATCCGACTTTTCTTGGATGTCCTAAAGCCGATGGGTCTAACTAAGTCACAGAAACTCTCTCTGTATGGAAGAACTCTGTCCGGTGTAGCAGTCACTTGGTACGCTAAGTTGGAGGACAAAGTGAAGCAAAACTGGGAAGAATTGGCTGAGGCCTTTGTCGATCAGTATTCTTACAATACCCAAGTTGAAATGACCATCCAAGAACTTGAAGCAACCCGCCAAAACCCAAAAGAGCCTTTTGTGAAATTTGTTGCGAGATAGAGAGCAAAGGCAGCACAGATGACAGATCGCCGCCCTTCTGAGAGGGATCAAGTGCAGATGATGGTGCGGAACCTCGAGCATGATATGTTGCAGAAATTGATAGTGGCTCCGCTATTCACTTTCAAAAGTTTGCATGAACTGGGGGTCCAGGTCGAGAATGCGTTCAACAGTGGGATCATTCCCAGAACAAGTGAACTGACAAGGAGGGCGATTGTAAGGAGTACCAATGCCGGAAGTAGCACTATTTCCGAACCCACTGAAATCAATACAGTCGCCACAGCCAACCCTTTTGCCAATCCAAGCCTACAAACAGCCGACCCAGCCCGAGCCCAAGGCAGAACTTTCACCCCCCTCTATATGAGCTTGACTAGCGCACTAAAACTCCTGATGGAAAGAGGGCATCTCAAACCCCTCGATCCTCAACCTCTTCCTGACCCACTCACAGCCAGACATAACCCCGCCAAGTACTGTATGTACCATCAGCAGCGCGGTCATGGCACCGACCGTTGCTACCGCCTTCGTCATGAGGTCCAAAATCTCATCGATAACCGGACGATAGCTCCACCTTCAGACCCCAATGACCAAACATTTCCCACCTACCTCAATCTCATCCATACACTGCCATCCACCTATGACCCCAGCATATACATCACCCCGGCCCATCTACCCAAGCCTGAGGTGTTTATCCCAAAAAGCATGGACTTATGCATGATGGGTGCACCTGAACCCCAATCATCTCAAACCCATGAACCCACTACTTCCGAGCTGATGAGGATGATTGAAGATCTTCAGAGAACAGTGGCGGATTTAGCCTTTGGAGTTTTGGCTCCATCATCAACCACATCGCCTACCAGGGAGTTCATGTCAAAAGGCTCCCCAAGCTTGGGACGGGCTGCATTGGGAGAAGGCAAATCCCTTGGCAAAGTGGAAGCGAACGGAAAGAACAAGATAGGGGCGGACATGGACCCCCATGAACATCTTCTGTTGGCTATTGAGGCTTTGAAAGCCGAGGGACTGAACAAAGAACAAGTGCTCGCGGTTGTCACAAAAACTGTGGACGACACTTTTACCACTCAAGTTGGAGGCAGTTTGAATCGAGAGGCAAGCCGGGAGAAGGGCCGATATACCAGAGGCAGTCCTGTTAGCTCTAATCCTCCATTCAGAAGAGATCAGCAAACCAGGCCAACACCTGCCAATCCCTTTGCGGGTGCACCCAGCAAAAATCCACAAATCTTGAAGTACCAACCCCGAGGTCAGAGGGTCTTCCATGCCCTTCACATGCCTTTATCCAAAGCTTTCCAAATCCTCGTTGGACAAGGCCATCTCAAACCCCTTGAGCCTCGGTCTCTCCCGAACCCTCTTCCGGCTACACATGATGCTACCCAGTACTGCGCATACCATCAGCAAACTGGCCATGCTACCAACAACTGCTTCCGTCTTCGCCATGAAGTACAAGATCTATTTGACAACGAGGTCATCCTCCCGCCGAGCTCAGCAAAGTCTATCGGCACTGGGTCAGTGAACTTGGGGGATAATGTTATGTGAATGGGGGATGAACCACCTGCGGGCGGTGCTCAATCAACTCCAGACGTGGGAATGGCACGCACTGTTCTGAGCAATATGCAAATACCAGTTTTTGTGCTTTCTGACTTGGGTATCGGGTCAGTTTTGTTATTTTGTTTTGAGTCTGTCTTTTTGTTTTGAGTCAGTCTCTTTTGTTTTGGGTCTGTCCTGTTGTATCGAGTCAGTCCTGTTGTATAGGAGTCGGGTGATTCCGGGGGTGTTACCTCGGGCATTACCATTTTTTTTTGCGTTTGTCTTTTCGTTTTGTTTTGAGTCTATTTCTACAGGGGAGCCAGTTGTGCCAGCAGATTTTGAATGAAACAGCAGTAATTTTCACGCTCTCGCATTTGCTTCTGCCTTGTGCCAGTTATGCCGGAAGTTCTGAATAAGATGGCAGTATTTGACTAAGAATTCTATCTTTTCTGTGCCTTGAAGTCGTTGTAATGACCTGAGTTTTTCAAAACTTTTTGAACACTGCGGTGAAAACAAAGAGGGAGGAATTCCTCGGGATTTGCAAAACTTTGATCAAACTGAGAGAAAGAGAGGCGTGCTAAGCCCTTAATGAATAAAATCATGCTTGTTAGTGTGAGTACTGAGAAAGACCCTAGCTTTGATCCAGATTGGTTCTACACTATCTTCAGCACGAGCGATTTGTCGCTTTCTTAAAAACTTTCAAAAAATATTTTGTGCGGTCTTGCGAAGACATGTGTGGAATCGCTCTTGAGATTGTGCAGCTTAGGATCGCTCTCAGCCTCAAGACTCGACCCCTTTGCTTTCAAACCTTGAACTTGGATTCAGAACGTTCAAAGGTCAATCATGATGTGAGGCCTGTGTGGCCAGATTTGAAGCAGTTCACGAACAAGAGGCAAGAAAGTCAGATCAAGAAGACCAGATGTCATCAAAAGAAGCTTACAAAGCTAGATCAGAAGCACCCTTGGAACTAGGGGCAAAGAATTTCAAATGTGCTCGAAGAGCCGAAGATGGATCATTCCACAAATCAAAGAAGGCCGGCAAGAATGCCAAATCCCAGAGGGAGGAAGAAGAAAGCATTGCTGAAGGATAACCGAGTTCCTATCCACAACACTAGAGGCAAATTCAGCCCCCGTTGGATGGACTCCTACACCGTCAGCGAACAGCAGCCACTCTCTTGGATTCAGACAGATTCGAGATCTCAGAACCATTTGACATGGACAAAGCTACACTTTTACCCTTGAGAGGCTCGCTGGGCCGAAAACCCGGAAGGGCGACCCAGGCAAAAGTTAGAGCAAGAAAAGAAGAACAAGAACAAAAAAAAAAAAAAGAGAAAAGAAGAAAAGAACAAAAAAAGAAAAGAAAAATGCAAAGAAAAGATGAAAAAAGAAATGAAAAGAATTGAAAATAAAGAAAAGAAAAACAAAGCTCGCAAGGTTGAAAACCCGCAACAGGCGCCTTGGCAAAAGTTAGAGCATAAAAATGAGAGGTTAAATACCCGAGTGTACCTTAACCCCGAACTACGTGAGGCTTGATTCCCATCTTTGGGATACGTAGGCGACTTCATTCTGAAGTCTAGCCGTAAAACACTTCAAAATTCGACTGTATCCATGTAATGGTTTTGATCATCTTTGCTTTCTCTGAATCCGAGAATTTGGTTGTGTTCGTCACTCTGAGGATTGACTACAATGCGCCGCGGTGCTATCCAAACAAGAGGCAACTTTCCGTTGCCATTCAATGCACTGCGGTGCCGTTCAAGCAAAGGGCAACTTTCCGTTGCCATGCATCTCTCTTCAAGCACGGGGTAGTTTTCCTTTGGATCCGAGGTTGTGCATCTCAGGAGTAGGTTTCGTGCTCGTTGAGCAGTGCCCGTTTGCAAAAATAGTTTTTGAGAATTTTTAATGAGGTTGACTAATTTTCTCTCAAAAATTATTCCATTTTTCCAAAACTGGACCATTTCTTGGACCCTAAAAAGGGAAAATTTTCAGTGCTCACAGCCTAACTTGCATGATTTTAAATCAGAAAATTGAACAAGCATGTTAATCTAACTTTCATTTTGGTCAAAATTGTCTTAGTAGAAAGCCAAAAACAAAAAAAATGGTCGAAATGATGAACTAGGGGCACAGTTGAGTCAGGTGTTCTGTCTTTTCCCCATTGCCACAATACTTGCCAAGAAGGGCACTCTACTTGCCAGAAAAGGGCACAACTGAAGTTAACAGCAAAAGGGCTGAAAGCTCTCTCACCTTTCGAGCAACGAGGTATCAAGCCAAGTGCGAAGCACGAATTGGAATGGATCAAGATACTCCATTCCCTCATCTGGACAGATCTGATCACGTCCAAACTCCCCAGCAGAGCATCGTCAACCGATGTCAGCTGCAGATTTGCTACACACCCAGTTGTAGCACAGCCCCTTTGTGGGAGAAACTCACTAGCTGCATGCAGAAGAAGAAGAATCTAGCAGAATGCTAGGGGCAAGAGCCCACAACTTTCTGTTTATCCATCAACCACCCAGGGGAGGGATTTAAAATGAGAGATTAAAGAATAGAGAGGTGTGTGTTGAGAGAAAAAGTGAAAAAAGGGCTTTTTCAGAAAAACAGAGCTTGAGGGCCGAGTGATGTGAGAATCACAAATGAGAAAGGGTGGGAAACAATACCCGGAGAAACTGGCTCCTCGTGCACCGAGAGGTCTCTCACCTTTGTAACACAGCTGAGTGTTGTGTTTGTGCGTTTTGTTTGTCTCGTTTCTTGTTTTAAGTCGTTTGAGTGTCAACAAATGTGTTTAGGTCATTTTACCTTGTTTTTCCTTTGTTGAGTTGTGTTTAGGTCGTTCTACCTTTGTTTTCCATTGTTGAGTCGTTTTGGCTGTGGTCAGTTGTAGGCTCAATACCCGGTTGAGAACCCTTTTCTCATTTCAATTTCAAAAATCGTTTTGTGCTCAGAGTGCCGTGTCGTCCTCCACATTTGTGCAAAAGAGGATCAGTTCTTTCATAAAGCCGCAGGGTTCAACCCAGGTCATGTCAGAATAGTAAAACAAGGACCTATCTGAATCTATTTAGGTTCCAGACTGCAAAGCAAAAGAAAAGAGGGAAAATTTGGAGCATCTTAGCATGTTTCAATTTTAGCAAAGTCCGAGACTGCATTCCAGGTGCACCTTCTCAGGCCTCGCTGTTTCTCTGGAGTATGAGTGTGTCTCGACCCCAAGTGGAAGCCTGCTTCAAGTCAGAATGACAGTCCAAGCAACACCCGAGGGCTTTACACGCAGATGTCATCTCTCGCCAATTTGAACAGGGTGTGCCCCTTTTGAGCTGAGTGTGTTGCAAAGTCCTCTAAGAGGTAAATCAGAGGCACCAGAATACATATTTGATGCTCCTCTATTGCATAGAATGTGAACCTTCATATACACTGTTGTTGCATGCGTGCCGCACATCGTTATGATTCATGTATAGAATATGCTTACTTTTGATTCCGCATAGAATATGCTTTGCTTGTTTCATGCATAGAATATGCTTGCTTTCAATATTGCATAGATTGTGCTTCCATACTTGCATAGAAAATGCTTGTATCTATTGCATAGAAGATGCCCCCATACTTGCATAGAAGATGCATTTTATCGCACTTTCTTGTGCATTTTATCTCGCTCGCACTGTCTTGTGCACTTACACTTTGTATCTCACTTGCACTGTCTTGTGCATCTTGTGTTTGTATCTCACTCGCACTATCTTGTGCATTGCATATCAATCGCGCTGTTTAGCGTATCGCACTATTTTGTGCATTGTATCATTCGCGCTATTTTGCGCATCGCACTGTTCTGTGCAGTTTATCATTCGCGCTATTTTGCGTACCTCAATCGCACTATTTTGTGCAGTTATCATTCGCGCTATTTTGCGCACCTCAATCGCACTATTTTGTGCAGTTATCATTCGCGCTATTTTGCGCACCTCACTCGCACTGTTTTGTGCAATTTATCATTCGCGCTATTTTGCGCACCTCATCGCACTGTTTTGTGCAGTTATCATTCGCGCTATTTTGCGCACCTCAATCGCACTATGTTGTGCAGTTATCATTCGCGCTATTTTGCGCACCTCATTCGCACTGTTTTGTGCAATTTACATTCGCGCTATTTTGCGCACCTCATCGCACTGTTTTGTGCAGTTTATCATTCGCGCTATTTTGCGCACCTCATCGCACTGTTTTGTGCAGTTTATCATTCGTGCTATTTTGCGCACCTCAATCGCACTGTCCTGTGCTTTGCATATCACATCGCACTATCTTGTGCATTTCAAATCAATCGCGCTGTTTAGCGTATCGCACTATTTTGTGCATTGTATCATTCGCGCTATTTTGCGCATCGCACTGTTCTGTGCAGTTTATCATTCGCGCTATCTTGTGCAGTTTACGTTCGCGCTATTTTGCGCATCGTACTGTTCTGTGCAATTTACATTCGCGCTATTTTGCGCACCTCATCGCACTGTTTTGTGCAGTTTATCATTCGCGCTATTTTGCGCACCTCATCGCAATGTTTTGTGCAGTTTATCATTCGCGCTATTTTGCGCACCTCAATCGCACTGTCCTGTGCTTTGCATATCACATCGCACTATCTTGCGCATTTCAAATCACTCACGCTGTTTAACTTATCGCACTATTTTGTGCATTGTATCATTTGCGCTATCTTGCGCGTCTCACCTGTACTTGTTAGTGCATTACATTTCACTCGCGCTATTTTGCGCATCGCACTATTTTGTGCACATTACTTGCGTTGTGCATGCATTTTATCATGCTATTTTGCGCATCTCACCTGCACTTGTTAGTGCGTTGCATCGCGCTATCTTGCGCACCTTACCCGTATCACACTACTTTATGCATTCACTCGCCGACACTGCGTGTGTCAAACTTTCGGAACCACATGAATCACATTGAATATATGTTGTTAGCATATTGTTCTTGTTGAGTTTCTCCCTTTTTGCAGGCACGATATTGTATGTACGGTTCATTTGAGGCTGGTGCGACCAGACGAATTGTGCAGGTATCGTATCTTCTCCGTGTGAGACGCGACGAGAATTGAATGATTCTCCGCATTCCTAACTGCATGAAATGTAGTTGTTGCTTTGCATTCTTGCTTAAAACTGTTGCATCTATTTGCGAATACTTGCTTCATTACAGCTTGCTGCACTTGCATGATCATTGAATTACATCTGATCCTGTGCATATCATTTTGCATTTTGCCCCCTTTGCCTGCGGGCACGCCTGCTGGCACATCTCTGTTTATCTTGTATGATTGTCTAAGTCTTCGGCCTTGTCAAAAATGGGTCGTCTCTGGGCTTTGACATTCACTCCCGTCACTTGTGACTTCCGAGTTCTGTCAAAGAGGGGCAACTGTAGACACCCCATTTTTGACCGACCTTAAGACTCAGACGTCACCAATTGAGTGCTCGGTGATGTTGCATATTGTGCTCGTTCAGAAGTCTTAGAGTCTCGGCCGTGAGCCCTGCCTCCGGACTTCCGAACCCTTTTCTGTACTTTCCCTCGGTTCGCGAACCAGGCTCGGTTTTCTCTGTTTTTGTTCCTGAAGGGAGGGAGAGGTCCTGTAGACCGTCTCTCAGTGGCCGTGGGCTACATTTCATGGCCGTAGGCCATTTTGCCCATTTCGGAGCCCGGTCCCCGGTTTTCGGAGCCGTCAGGCCGTGTGCCTCGGTTCGGGACCACCCAACCATCTCCGATTCCTCCGGTTCTTGGCATGCATCTCATTTACTCCCTAACGAGGGACACTGGGGTCTTAGATACCCACTTCGTGGCCAAACACCACTTTCGGTGCTTAACGGCCGGTTTTCGGGACCTCGAACTGCGTGTTTTGGCCCCCGAGCATTCGTTTTGCATCGGTTTTCGTTCATTTTTGGCAGGTACCTCTGTTTCATCATAAGGAAGGTCACTGGAGGGTGGGAGGCCAACAATTGTCTCAGCAACCAGTTATGCTCTTCCGGCGCCCCCCGGCGCCCGTTTTTCTCACTTCCGGGCCAATGTTGACCACCCTAGGGCCATTTTCTTCGAGCCAAAACCACATATTTGTGTTGTACACACATGGGAGGACCCTAATATGCTATGGACGGCCAGTAATTCTTCCTTTCATTTTTGAACCTCTTTGAAAAATGGCCTTTTCTCTCTCCTGTTTTACAATTTCCAATTTTGAACCACATGGTTGTGATAAGGGAACATGGGAGGACACCAATATGCTATGGCCGGCCAGTAAATCCAATTGACCCTTTTGACCCTAGCGGGCCGGCCACATTTTCTGGCTGGCCGGCCACTTACCAAAAAAAATGACCTTTTTGCCCCTGTGAGCTGGCCGGCCATTTTCCTCTCCCTCAGTGTATTCCAGCTGTGCCAGCTGATTTCCAATTGGACCATCCTCCATACACGTGTATGGAGGATTAGAGAGGTCTTGGAGATATTTTTGATGCCTCTCCTCTATAAAGGAGAGGCTTGGCTTCTTGGATGGGGGTTGGACATTGTTAGGCACATTTTGGAAGAGTTCCATACCTTCCACCTTCCATTTTCTCTCCATTTCCAAGCTCCAAAGCCATTTTCTTGCACCATTTCTACATCAACCCCTAGCACAAGACCCCCACACTCCATTCCAACACTTGGAGCTGATTTCCAGCAGCTAAGAGGCAGCAAATTTGGTCCAAGAAGGCAGCCAAGTATTGGTCTACAAGGGTAAGTCCATTTCCCCTCTTTTTGGTCTCATTTTTGCAACATTTCTTAGCCCTCTTTGCTTGCTGTTTTGAGCTCCGACCAAAACTAAAAGTAGCATTTTTTTTGAGCTCTTATTCACCTTTCATTAAGGGCTCAACCCTGTTTGAGCCCTCCATTTGGTACTTGCTTCAATACCCCTTGGTATGTCTTAATCTTGCATGATTTCTTTGGCCTAGGAGTGATCTGTTTTCGAGCATAATGTAAACTGTAAGTGGGCCTATTTTGAGCCCCTCTTCAACATTGAATAAGGGCTCAACCCTTTTTGGCCTCTCTATCATGCACTTGCTTCACAATTCCTCCAATTTACCGTAAATTTGCATGATTTGTTTGGCCCATATGTAGTCTGTTTTGGAGCATGTCATGAACTGTGAGTAAGCTTATTTTGTGTCCCTCTACAACATTGTAGAAGGGATCAACCTTTTTGGGGGTCTCCATGTTATACTTGTCCTTATACCCCTCTTTGGCCCCCATTCTTGCATGCTTTTTTAAGCTTATCTAGCTTCTGTTTTCGGCCATCATCAGAACTGGAAAGAGTCATATTTTGATCTTCTTGACATATTTCATTAAGGGTCTTTTCTGGTTTGATGAATGTTTGGGGTACCTCATGTTATAGCCTTATGTATCCTCAATCTTGCATGGCATTTTTAGCATGTTTTCATACTGAGTTGGGGGATGTCATATACTGTAAATGTTCATATTTTTAGTCCCTCATCAGTGTTGTAGAAGGGTACTTTTCCATTTGGGCATCGCATGTATCACTTGCTTCAATACCCCTCTCTTGGCCCGTATTTTCGCATGCTATTGTTGCCCTGTCTATGCTTGCACTTTGGCCTTGTTCTAGACTGAAAAATGCTATTTTGGGGCTGCCTTGCTACTGTTTTGCATATCATGTACAAATTACGCATGTTTAGTATGGCTGTAGGCCATTTCGGGTGCTTAATATTGCATTTCGGGATCATTCCATGTTTCGGATGCACTTTGGCCATGTTTCGGGGTTGTTTTCCCCCACATTTCAGTGCTAGAATTCCACTTGCATGTTTGCATATCATTTCCATGTCATTTCATGCCTTACGGTCATTGCCTCGGTTTGCGTGCCCGTGTGCACGCATTTCGAGGCACTTCAGTTTTATCCGACGGCCTCCCGTGTGAGTGTAGCTGAGGCTCTCGCATGTTGGTGTAAGTCCATTTCGCATTCTGTATGTCATTTTAATCTCATTGCATTGCGTATGTCATTGCCTCGGTTTGCGTGCCAGTGTGCACGCATTTCGAGGCGCTTCATTTTCATCTATCGGCCTCCCGTGTGAGTGTGGCTGAGGCTCTCTCATGTTGGTATAAGTCCATTCTGAATTCTGTATGCCATTTTAGTCTCATCGCATTGCGTATGCCATTGCCTCGGTTTGCGTGCCCGTGTGTACGCATTTCGAGGCACCTCATTTTCATCCATCGGCCTCCCGTGTGAGTGTAGCTGAGGCTCTCTCATGTTGGTGTAAGTCCATTTTGCATTTTGCATATCATTTTAGCTTCATTGCATTCCGTATGCCATTTTCTCGGTTTGCGTGCCCGTGGGCACGCATTTCGAGACATCTCATTTTAGTCTCATTGTTGTCATATTTCATGTCATTTCATGCCTTTATGTCATCGCCTCGGTTTGCGTGCACGCATTTCGAGGCACCTCATTTTCATAGCATTGTGCATGCTAGGGTTGTATATTAGCTGCATTTCATGCATATCATGCATATTGCATCGTGTTCGGGATAGAAGTTAGCCCGGGCACGGGAAACGAGACGCGTTTCGTACTCCGAGTGACAGAACGGGTCTCAATTCCCAAGTCACCGACACTCCGGATTATCCATGATGGAGTTAGGTTTTGTTGTAGCATTCATCTGCATTCATCCCATATTGAGTTGTGCAATCCGACTCCTCGGCCATCATGCATCGATATGCGTGATTGGTGGCACGAGGATCGAGGCATGCACATATTTGTGAAATACATTGCTATGCCCCTTTCCTGTTCTCTGTTGCAGTAAAATGAGGAATCAGCAACTTTTCAGAGTCTGGCGCGCATTTCGAGAAACATTGCAAACAGAGGCTAATTGGGGCATCCTAGTGGATTTCCGCGCAAAGGCAGTCCAGCATACATTATTCATCAGAATCGAGGCAGCCCCTGGCTTGCATGCCAGTTTATAGCTTTCTTAGTTTAATCTGCTAATTAATTAGGAATTTGTATATTATTTCGGACTGTATTATTCTTTCATTCGGACTGTATTATTTATTCGGACCCTCTGCGCGAGGGCATAATTGTAACAAGTGTGGGTGTGTGTGATGTATGTCTTCCAACCCCACGTCTTTCTTCCCTTTTATTTACCCGCTTATGATGGTTAGATACAGGGCATATTTCAATTAGCATACAGTATGACAGCATGTTTGCATCATTCATCTGTTTTGCACGCACCGGGCTCGGCGCATCATACAAACTGCATTTGTATTTCAATTCCAAATTGAATACGTGTTAGCTGTAGCATTCCACATACCATCTTAGAATAGCCGAGCCTGCTATAGTTTGCATTTTTGCATGTGTTGCATTAGGCATTTCTGTATAATTAGGATCATGCATGATTTCTAATCGGTTTTCTGTTTTGGCTTGGAGTACTCGGTGAGTTTTATGCTTTAGCATCCTTGCATGCGTGTGAGTGCTACCATGAATAGCATGTTTACCATGAGGCTATGTGCTTATGTGATATTACTGCCTTGAATGCCTGTGGGTGGAGGCTGAGTTACTTGGATTGGACAATTCATCAAATGTTTGTTTTAAGCCCACTAGATAGTGGCAAAATCATGTTTTCTAAGCCCACCTGAGGGTGGCAAATCCACGTCTTAGCCTACCTGCGGGTAGCACCATCAAACCATTTTCAAACAAACAAACATGAAATGTTTTGTTCCAATTCAGGCGGCCCAGTCTATACTTGTTTGCTGCGAGCATCACATAGTAACCTAGGCTAATAACCGGAATAAGAACTCACAATGTTTTCAAAATAAGATATCATGGTTAGTAGAGGCCAGTCTTTGATCGGGCGAGCGGGGGTGCTCACGAAGTGACCTTCCCCAATCGTACCCAAGTTCCCGAGCCGAGGCAACTTTGGTGATGACGGACACGTGGCCTTTGGCACCGAGTCAGGGTTTCCTAAATTTCCCAAAAATAAAATATTTAGGTGGCGACTCTGTATCTGGCAAAGCAGTCCATGTTTGACACTTCTTTCAAAAAATCTGTTTTCCAAAACGATTTGCCAGATTTGGACTCTTTGGTTCAAGATTAAGAACCGTGACACGAAATCGAGTCCGAGCTGTAGCGAGGTCCCCCGCGGGCTTGTTACACATGCATGTACATGTTCTTGGCATATGAAGTTGTTTTGTATCAAATCTCTACATGCATGTTCATATTTTTGCTTGAGTCCATGAATTGAACAAAATTTTGAGTTTAACTTGGCTTTGGATCATGTTTTGGAGCTTTGGAATGGAATTGAACTCATGCATGTGGTTTAAACTTTGTTCTTAAAGATTTATGGAAATGATGCTCAATTGACTCACTCTTGGCCCTTGAATTTACAAATTGGCTTTTGAAACTTGATAGACTATGTGTTTAAAGTGTTTTTCCAGAATTTGGGCCCAAGAGGTTGAGTTTTTGGTTGAAGAATGCTTGGTTCGAACTTGGAAGGCAAATCTGGAAATTCCAGATTTGGCTTCCTCGCTCGAGCGAAGGATTCCTCGCTCGAGCGAGCACCTTTGTCCAGGGCTCCGCTCGAGCGACCATCGCGCGTAAAATCGCAGCATCCAGTATTTTTACTGTTTCGACAGACCGCTCGAGCGAAGGATTTCTCGCTCGAGCGAAACCTTTGATTTTGGAAGCTCGCTCGAGCGAAGGAAGGCTCGCTCGAGCGAGGCTCCTATTTTCAGCAACTTTTGAAAAATGTTTTCTAAGGCAATTTTGCACCCTCATTCCATCCTAGGCATTCCTAGGCCATGATTAAGACTCCATACTAAGGGTAAGGGGTTAGGTACACACTTAGAATCGTTGATGTAAGTTTTGTATGATTGGAGAGCGTGTTTCAAAGTGTGTATCCGTGATGTGTTATGTAGGTCACGTGCCGCAATCCGTTTGACCCTCTTGACTTCGTCTACTTGTATCAACGCCCACTGTGAGTAATAACTTTGTAAAGTTATGTTCAATGTTATGTATTTTCAGTATACTATGATATGAAATGATTGGTTCTTTGAAAAGCTATGATATGTTGGAAATGAATGAATGATTGTCCAAGATTCTGAAAGTTAACCGTGGCATCCTTAGCACTACATGATATGCGTCCCTTTATGGGTCATCAGGTCCCTATATGGGTCATCAGGTCCCTTTATGGGTCATCAGAAACGTCTCTGTGCACATGAGTCATCAGAAAGCCTTCAAGGCTGTCCCTTTATGGGTCATCAGGTCCCTTGATGGGTCATCGGATTTGGTCACGCTATTGGATGTACCACGTATGAATATGTGAAAAACCGAATATGGAAATGATTGCGAACAAGTACATGAAACTGTTTTGATACGAATATGAACATGATCATGACTACGTTTCTGATTTGAAATCTGAATGAGCATAAGACTCTATTTCTGATATGAATCTGCTTTTTAACGCTATGATGGACATCATTCATTAAACTCCTTTACCCTGTTATTATTCACTGGGCTTTCGCTCACAGTTTATTATATATATGTAGGTGAGCCGGCACAAGACCCTGGCCAGAGTTGATGGCCCTCTGTTTTGTTTTTGGTCAGCCACCTGTTGCGCCTCCCGAGGAGGTTCCACCTGAGGCCTGATGTTATGGCAATTTTGCACCTCATGCTAGTCTTTGTACTTGTTTTGTTAAGTTGAATCTTGGGATGTACTTATGTAAATATTTTGTACATATGGGTGTACCTGACTAGCATGTTTATGTATATAAATAAGTTTTAAAATTTACTGTCCCATGTATGTCATCACAGCTCATTGGACCTTGTTTATTTTACATTATTGCTTCCGCAGCCCCTTAATATTTGTTAATGTCTTCAGAGGCCGTAGGTAATCCACGGATTACTGGCCGGTTACGTCGCTAAACCTATAGGGGCAGATTTGGGTCGTGACAGAGTGGTATCAGAGCACGAGTTATACCGCACACACAGGTCCGTATGAGCTTAGGATGTCCTAGTAAGAGTTAGGGGCATTCCATTTGCATGTGTGAGTGTGTGGTAAAACAACTGAATATCAACATTGTAGTACTTTTGATTAAATGAATTGAAGGAAATGAATAAAATTATACCTATGCTTAATATCCTTTGATGTCTGTATAGTAAAATGGAGAACTCAGGGGGAAGTGGTGAAAGTGAATCATTTGAGGCTCGCATGAGCCGAATGGAACAGATGTTAGCAGCATTGACTGTGACCCTAACACAGCAACAAAGACAACAACCTTTACCCCTTCCGCCTCCACCGGTACAAGTTGAGGCAGATAACAATGACATCATAAATCTGACACAGAAATTCATGAAGATGAAACCGCCGACATTCTATGGTGGGATTGAGCCACTGAAGGCAGAGACATGGTTGCTTGAAATGGAGAAATTGTATGAAGTATTTCCATGTTCAGAAACCCAAAAAGTCCTTCTAGCTACTTATACACTGAAAGATGAAGCCCGAAGATGGTGGTTACTGATTCGAAATGGTCACGAAAATATGACATGGACCCAGTTCAATGCAATCTTCTATGACAAGTATTTTCCCTAGTGCTTTCGAAACCGGAAGGTCTCAGAATTTCAGGAACTTAAACAAGGCAGAATGTCTGTGGCTGAGTATGAGGCCAAGTTCACTGAGCTAGCCAGGTTTGCTCCCCATATGGTGGACATAGAATACAAGAAGGCCCGTAAGTTTGAGGATGGATTGGATCTGGACATACTGGATAGGGTGGGAGTTCTGAATCTACCTACATATGTGAGCGTTTTGGATAGGGCATTAATGGCAGAATCCATTCTAGCAGCAAAGAAACAAACTCTTATTCCACGGACTGATTGGGCAGGGAAAAGATCTAGGGACAGCTTCAAAAAGGGTCGTTCATTTTACGGAAATAAGAAACAGAACACAGGGTCGTACAGCAACTCAAGCCAGAATAGTGGTACTACACCGACCTGCCCGGACTGTGGTAAGAAACACAAGGGAACTTGTTATCGAACTTTGGGCATCTGTTTTAGATGTGGGAAACCCGGTCATATGATGAAGGATTGTCCCGTCAGGTTCGAAAACGCCAACCATCCCGCGGCAAGTTCAGCTGGATCCGCTTCTACGGCCAAACCAAATGCAAAAGCAAATGCCGGGAAAGAACCTCTAAGACAAGGCCGAGTGTTTGCCTTAGTGCCGGGTGACGTACCGAACACCTATACTGTGGTGTCAGGTACACTTTCTGTATGTTCTCAAAATGCATGTGTATTGATAGATTCTGGCTCCACGCATTCTTTTGTGTCACATGTTTTTTCTCGAAAATTGACTAGGCCACTAGAACATATGACATGTGTATTGTCTGTATCCACACCTTCCGGGGATTCTATGATGTGCACTCATGTTTATCCGGCTTGTGATGTTGTGGTTGGTGATATGATGTTGTATGTGGACCTATTACCCTTGGACATTCATCATTTTGATTGTATTTTGGGGATGGACTGGTTGACTAAATACTGTGCTACTATTGATTGTGCAAACAAAACTGTGGTGTTTAGACCGCCGGGTATGCCTGAATTTACCTTTAGAGGGAATGGGGTAGTTCCTCCTCCATACTTAATTTCGGCTATAAAAGCTGTAAAACTACTTAGGAAGGGTTGTAGGGGTTATTTGTGTTGCATACTGACTACATCATCTGACAGTCCCACTGTAGAAACAATCCCTATTGTCTGTGACTTTCCTGATGTGTTTCCAACTGATTTACCGGGGGACTTAGTAGACAGAGAAATTGAATTTACTGTTGAGGTGTTACCGGGGACACAACCTATTTCCAAGACTCCCTATAGAATGTCTATCTCTGAATTGAAAGAGTTGAAAACCCAACTTCAGGAGCTATTAGACAAGAACTTTATCCGTCCGAGTACTTCACCTTGGGGTGCTCCAGTGTTATTTGTTAAAAAGAAGGATGGGTCTTTGAGATTGTGTATAGACTATCGGAAATTGAACAAAGTGACTATCAAAAACAAATATCCTTTGCCCCGAATAGATGACTTGTTTGACCAACTTCAGGGTGCCCAAGTGTTTTCAAAAATTGACCTCAGGTCTGGGTATCATCAGTTAAAGGTTAGAGCCGAAGATATAGAGAAAACTGCATTCCGGACTAGATATGGACATTATGAATTCTTGGTAATGCCGTTTGGGATGACTAATGCACCTGCTGCTTTCATGGATCTTATGAATAGAGTGTTTAAATCATATCTGGATGATTTTATTGTTGTATTTATTGATGATATTCTGATATATTCTAAAGACAGGGAAGAACATGAAAAGCATTTGAGAACCGCCTTGCAATATTGAGAGAAAAGAAGTTGTATGCTAAATTGTCTAAGTGCGAATTCTGGCTGGACAGTGTGGCATTTCTGGGCCATGTGATTGACAAAAATGGTGTTTCTGTGGACCCTCAGAAAATTGAAGCTGTTGTGGATTGGCCGAGGCCTACAAATGTGACAGAAGTACGAAGTTTTCTGGGACTTGCAGGCTACTACAGGAGATTTGTGAAAGACTTCTCAAAGCTTGCCTTGCCATTGACTCAGTTAACTCAGAAAAACATGCCATTTGACTGGAATGATCAAAGAGAGGCAGTTTTCCAAGAATTGAAAACCAGGTTAGTGACTGCACCAATTTTAACCTTGCCAAATGGTACTGATGGGTTTCAAGTGTACAGTGATGCTTCATATAAAGGCTTAGGGTGTGTACTGATACAAAATGGAAAGGTGATTGCCTATGCCTCCAGACAACTGCGACCTCATGAAAATAATTATCCAACGCATGACCTTGAATTGGCAGCCGTGGTGTTTGCTTTGAAAATATGGCGTCATTACTTGTATGGGGTGACTTGCGAAGTGTACACCGACCATAAAAGCTTGAAGTATTTCTTCACTCAAAAGGAATTGAATATGAGACAGAGACGCTGGTTAGAACTAATCAAGGATTATGACTTGCAAATCTTGTACCATCCGGGGAAGGCTAATACTGTGGCGGATGCCTTGAGCCGAAAATCTGGTGCAACTGTGTCGTGTTTGTTATCTAGCCGAAAAGAGTTGTCAACTGGCTATGAACAAGATGGACTGATATCTGCTATCTCTGCTCAACCTGTTATTCTTGATGAGATTAAACAGAAACAATGTGAAGATGAACACTTGAAAAAGATTATAGAGGAGTTTGATTCGAAACCGAGGCCCGAATTTGTGTTTGAAAATGGTGTGCTGAAATTTCAGAACCGTCTTTGTGTGCCTGATTGCTATGACTTGAGGAAACGTGTTATGACTGAAGCTCACAGTAGTAAATTTGCTATGCATCCGGGAAACACGAAGATGTACCACAATTTGAAACAGAATTTTTGGTGGCCTGGAATGAAGAGGAGTATTGCAGACTTTGTGGCTAGATGTCTACACTGCCAACAGGTAAAAGCTAAACATCAACGACCTGCCGGTTTGCTACAACCACTCCCAATACCAGAATGGAAATGGGAGCACATCACCATGGATTTCATAGTGGGATTGCCTAGTTCTTCTCGAGGTATGGACTCTATCTGGGTTATAGTTGACCGTTTAACTAAGTCTGCACATTTTCTGCCTGTCAAAACCATTTATAATGCTGATAAATTGGCCAACATCTATATGACTGAAATTGTGAGATTGCATGGAGTGCCAGTGTCTATTGTGTCTGACAGGGACTCGAAGTTTGTGTCTAGATTTTGGCAAAGTTTGCAACAGGCCTTGGGAACAGAATTGAGACTGAGCAGTGCTTACCACCCACAGACTGAAGGCCAAACCGAACGAACTAACCAAACTCTGGAGGATATGCTCAGAATGTGTGTATTAGACTTTCAGGGGAATTGGGAAGCTTATTTGCCATTAGCTGAGTTTGTGTACAACAACAGTTACCACTCAAGTATTGGGATGGCTCCCTACGAAGCGTTGTATGGAAGAAAGTGTCGATCTCCAGTATGTTGGGCTGAAGTAGGCGACAGACCTTTGTTGGGACCAGAACTTGTACAAGAAACAACTGAGAAAGTGAAACTGATACAGCAGCGTTTGAAAACCGCACAAAGTAGGCAGAAAAGCTATGCCGATGTTCGAAGAAGAGAAAGGGAGTATGAAGTGGGGGACCATGTGTTTATTAAGGTGACCCCGATGAAGGGTCAAACCCGATTTGGTGTTAAAGGAAAATTGGCTCCGAGGTATGTTGGACCTTACGAAGTTCTTGAAAAGATCAATCTGGTGTCCTATCGAATAGCCTTACCTCCGGTGATGGAACATATGCATAATGTCTTCCATGTATCGATGCTACGGGAATATTTGAGAGATCCGCTCCACGTTATCGAACCGACACACGTATTATTGAAGGATGACTACACCTATGAAGAAAGGCCTATCCAGATTGTGAATCGAAGGGTTAAAAGACTGAGAAACAAAGAGATACCGTTGGTGAAAGTTGATTGGCAGAATCACGGGGGAACTTATGCAACTTGGGAAACCAAAGAAGATATGAAGAAAAGATATCCGGATTTGTTTCCTCTAGACCCGGCGTTGGCTTCGAATGAAGGTAACTTGAGTTTGGGGACCAAACTCTTTTAAGGGGGGAAGACTGTAATAACCCCGACCCTGATTAACGCTAATTGGAACTTAATTAGGCCTAATAATAATTAAGAGGAAATCCGGGACTAATTTGCAAGTGCATTGCATGAATTATGTGTTTTTATCTGTGCGGTGTCGGAATATCTGTTCGTGTTTTACACTTTAATTTGTAAATTGGAAGCCTTATCGGCGCCCGATTCTGAAATTGATTAGTGTTTTGGACTAGTTAGATTTTATGTGATTTTATGGTAGGTTCAATTAAAATTCGATTTGAAATGTTTAAATCAGATTAAATAACATTTTAATAATGAACTTAGCTTATTTACAATAGTGCCATTGAAGGCCACTAACTAAGACAACCATGGGACTTAGTCTTGGAACATTGGTTTCCATCAATTGAGAGGCCAAAAACGTGGGGGAGAGTTTGAGAGAGAAGAAGGCTTGATTTCAACAAGGTTTAGCTTGGAATTAGAGGAATTGTAGCCAACTTGGAGGAATTAAGCCCCTAGACTTGAGATTGAAGGTTTAAGGTAGGAATTCGTCCTCTCATTCATGTACTTGAACTAGTTCTTGCATGATTCTTGGTTAGATTAGAGTTTAAGGTTGGAAATGGGTTTAGCATGTTGAATTGAAATCCATAACATGCATGCATATACATGTTCTTGGCATATGAAGTTGTTTTGTATCAAATCTCTACATGCATGTTCATATTTTTTCTTGAGTCCATGAATTCAACAAAATTTTGAGTTTAACTTGGCTTTGGATCATGTTTTGGAGCTTTGGAATGGAATTGAACTCATGCATGTGGTTTAAACTTTGTTCTTAAAGATTTATGGAAATGATGCTCAATTGACTCACTCTTGGCCCTTGAATTTACAAATTGGCTTTTGAAACTTGATATACTATGTGTTTAAAGTGTTTTTCCAGAATTTGGGCCCAAGAGGTTGAGTTTTTGGTTGAAGAATGCTTGGTTCGAACTTGGAAGGCAAATCTGGAAATTCCAGATTTGGCTTCCTCGCTCGAGTGAAGGATTCCTCGCTCGAGCGAGCACCTTTGTCCAGGGCTCCGCTCGAGCGACCATCGCGCGTAAAATCGCAGCATCCAGTATTTTTACTGTTTCGACAGACCGCTCGAGCGAAGGATTTCTCGCTCGAGCGAAGCCTTTGATTTTGGAAGCTCGCTCGAGCGAAGGAAGGCTCGCTCGAGCGAGGCTCCTATTTTCAGCAACTTTTGAAAAATGTTTTCTAAGGCAATTTTGCACCCTCATTCCATCCTAGGCCATGATTAAGACTCCATACTAAGGGTAAGGGGTTAGGTACACATTTAGAATCGTTGATGTAAGTTTTGTACAATTGGAGAGCGTGTTTCAAAGTGTGTATCCGTGATGTGTTATGTAGGTCACGTGCCGCAATCCGTTTGACCCTCTTGACTTCGTCTACTTGTATCAACGCCCACTGTGAGTAATAACTTTGTAAAGTTATGTTCAATGTTATGTTTTTTCAGTATACTATGATATGAAATGATTGGTTCTTTGAAAAGCTATGATATGTTGGAAATGAATGAATGATTGTCCAAGATTCTGAAAGTTAACCGTGGCATCCTTAGCACTACATGATATGCATCCCTTTATGGGTCATCAGGTCCCTATATGGGTCATCAGGTCCCTTTATGGGTCATCAGAAACGTCTCTGTGCACATGAGTCATCAGAAAGCCTTCAAGGCTGTCCCTTTATGGGTCATCAGGTCCCTTGATGGGTCATCGGATTTGGTCACGCTATTGGATGTACCACGTATGAATATGTGAAAAACCGAATATGGAAATGATTGCGAACAAGTACATGAAACTGTTTTGATACGAATATGAACATGATCATGACTACGTTTCTGATTTGAAATCTGAATGAGCATAAGACTCTATTTCTGATATGAATCTGTTTTTTAACTCTATGATGGACATCATTCATTAAAATCCTTTACCCTGTTATTATTCACTGGGCTTTCGCTTACAGTTTATTATATATATGTAGGTGAGCCGGCACAAGACCCTGGCCAGAGTTGATGGCCCTCTGTTTTGTTTTTGGTCAGCCACCTGTTGCGCCTCCCGAGGAGGTTCTGCCTGAGGCCTGATGTTATGGCAGTTTTGCACCTTATGCTAGTCTTTGTACTTGTTTTGTTAAGTTGAATCTTGGGATGTACTTATGTAAATATTTTGTACATATGGGTGTACCTGACTAACATGTTTATGTATATAAATAAGTTTTAAAATTTACTGTCCCATGTATGTCATCACAGCTCATTGGACCTTGTTTATTTTACATTACTGCTTCCGCAGCCCCTTAATATTTGTTAATGTCTTCAGAGGCCGTAGGTAATCCACGGATTACTGGCCGGTTACGTCGCTAAACCTATAGGGGCAGGTTTGGGTCGTGACACCGAGGCAAGGCACGAAAGAGTCCGGAAGTCCGGAGGCAAGGCTCGCAGCCGAGACTCTGAAACCTCTGAACGAGCACAATATGAAACATCACCGAGCGCTCAATTGGTGACGTCTGAGTCTTAAGGTCGGTCAAAAATGGGGTGTCTACAGGGATGTGGTGTTGTCTCATTTGCAATTTGCTGATGATTCCTTATTGTTGTGTGAAGCTGAATGGGAGGAGGTTAGTAACCTAAAGAGGATATTAAGGTGCTTTGAGGTTATGTCTGGGTTGAGAATTAATTACCATAAAAGTCAGGTTTGTGGAGTGGGTGTTGCTGATGGTGTGTTGGGCAGATTTGCTGAGATTTTAAACTGCAAGACCAAGAAGTTGCTTGTGAAGTATTTAGGGCTGCCCTTGGGGGCTAATCCCAGCTGTAAAGCAACCTGGAAACCAGTGGTGGAGAAAGTGAGAAGTAGACTAGCTAGTTGGAAGAGGAAGACTCTATCTCATGCTGGTAGACTCACTCTAATTAAATCTGCTCTTGCATATTTGCCCGTGTGTTATATGTCCTTGTTCAAAATGCCGGATGGGGTAGCTAGAATTTTGGAGAGATTGCAAGCCTCATTTCTCTGGGGTGGAACAGAAGTTAGAAGAAAGGTGCATATGGTCAAATGGGAGGAGCTGACTAAAAGCTTGGAGCAAGGGGGTTTGGGGCTGAGAAGAGTGAGGGTGGTAAATTCTTGTTTACTAATCAAATAGTGGTGGAGATTTGGGACTGAAAAGGAAGCCTTATGAAGAAGAGTTGTTTGCAGTAAGTATAAAGTGGACTTCAGGGATTGGACTCCTTCCACTTCTACCACTAGTAGAATGTCTAGTGTATGGAAAGGTATAGTTACCATTGCAGAGTTTAATAACACCCTCTTGGAGTTTTACATGAATAATTTTCAGCTTAAGATTGGGGATGAGAATAATGTTAGATTCTGGGTGGACAAATGGTGGAATAGGACAAGTCTTAGAAAGGAATTTTTTGGTCTGTATGGGTTGGTGGTGAATAAAGAAGAGTCACTTAGATCAATGCATGACCAAAAGGTTGCTGAAGGTAATTGGGTGTGTCAGTTCAGAAGGAGGCTGTATGAGTGGGAGGTTAGTGAGGTTTTCAGACTCAGTCACTTCCTGGCAGCAGCACCTACTCCTGTTCCAGATCAAATAGATTGTCCAGTGTGGAATGCAACATCATCTGGGGTATTTTCTGTCTGCTCTGCTTACACAGGTTTGCTGGCTTCAGCTGGCCCTTTGTTAAGGTCTACTAAATTAGTGTGGATCCCTTACATGCCACCAAAAGTTCAATTCTTTACTTGGTTAGCTTGGCGAAACAGAGTTAAGACTGCAGTGTACTTACAAAGAATTGGTGCCCTTAACAACTCTGTTTCATCTCTGTGTGTCTTTTGCACTGGTGACTCAGAAACTGTGAATCATGTGTTGATTTCCTGCCCTTTTGCTTGGAAGGTGTGGTCTGCAATGCTGCTGTGGTGGGATGTTGTGGGGGGCCTACCTGAATCTGTTGATGGAGTCTTATTATGGTGGGAAGGTCAATGTGTTAGGAGTCAAGAGAGGAAGATTTGGAGAGGAGTGCCTCTGGTTGTGCTTTGGTCTATCTGGCAGCACAGGAATGCTATAGTGTTTAAGGCATCTGCTCCAAACTTGGGGGAGCTGTGTGAAGTGATTAAGGTGAGAATTGCTTTATGGTTGAAACCAAGGTTCTCTAAGCACTATTTTTCTGTGCAGGATTTTCTAGTTAATCTTAGGCAAGTTAGATGTTGCATTACGGGGAGGAGTTTGTAATGTTTCCTATTTGTCTGCTGTTTTCCCTTGGAGTATACTTATAACCCTCTGCTTCTGTTTGATGAGGTTGATGTTCTGTTCAGAGTTGGATGTTCTGTTCTGGGTTTGGTCTGGTTAGGGCTGCTTCTATTAAAATCAGTTAAGGTTCTGGTTCTGGTTCAGAGTTGCATTTTTCTTGGAATTCATCAGATGGTGTCTTTGTGCTGGGAGAGTTTTTCTGCTGATTATGTTGGAGTTCAACTGTTGGAGCTCATCTGTTTCTGAACAACTTGAGGCATATCAACTTTTGCTTGTATTTTGCAGGCTTGTATTCTTTGGGTTCTGCTCTTGGTTATATTTTCTGAGGCATATCATCTTCTGCTCTTGGTTGAGTCTGTTTTGCTCTGATGAATCTCTTGCTGTTTGGGGCTGCTGTTCTGGGATGGAGTTTGTGCTGATTTGAGCTTCAGATTCTTCTCAATTCAATGTCTCTGCATCTGTCTGTGATCTGCTCTTGGCTACAAGTTGGGGGTATGCTTCAGAATCTACTTGTGTGCTGGTCTTTGTTAGCACTTTGCCCATTCTGCTTTGTTCTGCCTCTTTTCTTCTTTGTTTTCTCTTTTCCTTTTCGGTTTGGTTCCTCTCCAAACCCCCTCCTCTCCTTTTTGGTGTATTCTCATTTTGTATGGTTTGATCATCAATAAAGGTTTCTTTTGGCTGTTTCAAAAAAAAAAAAACTTGTGGAAGAGGGATAAACAACTAAAGTATTCAAAATACCTCTTTATTTGGTATGGAAGATGGCAGATCTCTAATATGAACTCGAGGGCGAGTTCTTTCAAAGAAGATGAGCCTAATGTAGGACAAGATTTTAAGAATTTTTATATTTTTAATTTTAATATTCTTGATATGTTATTTTATTAGGATTCTAGTAATTTAGTATAAATATTTTAGAATTATTAGGTTTCTTAATTTTATTATTTTGGAATTAGATTTTGACTAGGATTTTAAATAGTTTAGAATTTTAGTTTCCTATTCTCTTAGGTTTTCTTATTTGTATTGATTTAAGTTTCCTAATTTATTTTAGAATTACTTTTTCTACAAGTATTAGGTTTAGTTTATTATAAATAGTTACGTAAGCCTCATGGTCGAGACAACTTTTATTAATTGAATCAATAATATTAAGATATTTTTTCTTCCTTGTGGATTCAAGATTTTATTTTTCTTGTGGATTCGAGAGCTTCTTTCGTCTTCTAGAACGATATCTAGTCCCTACGTATTTCGCCGCGTCAAAAAGCTAAAAAAAAATCAAAAAATCAGTTTTTAACCATCTTCCGAAAACAACATTTTTAGCTATTTGATTACAAAAATGCTATGTAATTCATAAAAAATATTTTAAAAAGTATACAAAATTTAAATCTGTAGTGTAGCACTCAAAATAAATTTGATTCACATATTTCAAATTTTGAGCATTTTTTTAATTTGTTTTTGGTAAATAATATTGTTGTTTTGAACACTTCAAACCATTTTTTTAGGTCTACATTTAACACTTGTTATTTAATTGAAATTAAAAAAAAAAACATTAATGGATGAAAAGAAAAGTAAGAGAAAAACAAATGTTATTTTTATTAGAACAAAAATGTCAAACTTAGAATAATCATTCTTTCTCTTTTTTCCATTTTTTTTTCTTTTTCTGACAAGCATAACCTCATCATTTTTTTAGTATAAAATCAATAACATACCTTATAAAATTTGGAGTATTACTGTCAATAACATACCTTATAAAATTCGGAGTATTTTAATGTCAAGATTCCTCCTGAACCTCTCATTATAACCATTGTCTAGGGAAGCTGAGACCAAGTAATATTTTTTGTGCTGATTACCAATTTAGATGCTTCCAATACCAATTTCATCTTTTAAAAACTCCCTCAAAACATTTAGACTTCAAAACTCTAATTCTCATTATCGATGAATAGTTGACATTGATCCAATTACTTAGTTATAATAATCTTACATTAATGATATCATGAAGTCTAAATTGTCGCACATAAATCAAAATGTCAGTCTGACATTTTTGTCTGACATTAATTACTGCGACATAAATTATAATATTATTAGATCATAATCAAACACATAAATATTAGGGCACATAATAACATAATGTAGGTTTAATTTGTACATTGCTTCCAATGTTTGTCGGGAACCCTAGGAGGACCAAGAAAATGATATATTTTAATTAAATTATTATTCAGTAAATTGTTTACCAAGCCAATCGTGTGGCACTATCACTACCATTGGATTGAAAACTCATCAAGATTCATGTGCAGTTTGTTTGACTGCAATGTAAGATCATATACACACATTTGTGATCAAATGAGTACAGCAGGTGTCACATGGTGGTCTTGTGAAATTTGTTCAAGAGCTTTGACCATAAATTTAACCCTTTTTTGTTTTTGTTTTTTAAATAATATGATTGTGTATCTTCTGGGTAAGTTCTGTAATGTCATTTTGTTGTGAAGATCCCCATGCTAGGTATTATTTTGAAGAATAATACGAGGGGTTATTTTGATTTCAAATGTAGGGTTTTGAGGGGTTATTCTATTGAGCCAGTGACAACCGTAGCCAACATGATGCCTCATTCATATTGTTATATAGGGTTTGTCTTTAATTCTATAAATGATAAATGCATATACATATAAGGGTGATGTATCAATAAATTTTAAAATGTAATCTTGTGAATTATTTAGTTTTTTTTATTTTATTTTATGAACCCAAAGGTCTTATTAAAGTGAAAATTACACAAAAAAATAGTCACTTACATATTTAGGTTTAATTTTTTTAAGGATAAAAGTGGATTTCTCTAAATGTAAAATTATACATTTAGACAATCTGCATTATAGAGATTTTGGATTTTCCCTCCTCATGGAACAAATCCCACATTACGAACAAAAACGTAATATTCTAATGTAAGACTCTAATAACGTAACACTCTAAAAAACTCTTTAGTGTACTTTTCTCAAACGTAATAACATAACACTCTAAAAAAAATTCTTAGTATACTTTTTTCAAACGTAATGTAATACTCCAAAAAAACTTCTTAGTGTACATTTCCCTCCTTAGTGTATTTTTCCCAAACATAACACTCTAATGTAACAACAAAAAAAAAATTGTACTTTTTCAAACGTAACACTTCAATCAATGTAGTCCCAAACGTAATACTCCAATGTAACACATCAAAAAATACTAACAAAATATTTAATGTATTTTTTCTAAATGTAACACTCACAGCTTGAAAATTATACATTTATCCAAAACTTACTAACGAATTTTTGTATTCTTTTTGAAATGGTTTGAAGAATTCCACATCCTTTTTTTGGAATGTTACATTAGAATGTTACATTTGGGAATAATAAGGAATTTTTTTGTATGTTACATTGGAGTATTACACGAATGAGTTTTTTTGGAGTGTTATATTGGAATGTTATGTTTAAGAAAAGTATACTAAGAATTTTTTTTGAAGTATTACATTGGAGTGTTACAATTTAAAATTATATTTCAAGTCATTTTTATACCCATTTTGAAATGTTTTCCAAATAAAAAAAATTTCCATATAAAAATTAATCCCAAATTTAATTCCCATAAATTGTGTACCTTACCTTTCTAGCGAAAAAAAAAAAAGAAAAAAAAGCATAATAGAAATAAGGGTATAACCATAAATCCAATTTCCAAATAATATATTAAATCTACATTTTTAAAATTAATGGGACTAATTGGTCTATAAAAAAATCTTTAAGATTAAATAGATCATTATTTCTTAAGATGGGATTCATAGGTAAATTTTCCTATATATAATTGGTATATATATATTGGTAGTGTCCTCTATTACCAACACCATTTAGGCCAAGAACCCAACACCGACCATAGTTGTTTTTTTATTTATTTTTATGTTTTTTTTATTTGTAAATTATATAGACTTTACGTGAGCTTTAACAAAAGTTTTACAGTTTTGACATAATTATACCAATTTTTATTTTTGTAAGATTAAAAGGATTGAAACTAATACAAATAGTACGAAAATAATATCATTTTTTCATTCATATAACTACCAAATTATTGATGAAAATGAGATTAGATGTTATATAAATTTGTAAGAATCCATATTTAATTATTTTTATAAATACATTATACGATATTGAATTTATTAAGTAGTTTAGATAAGATTAATTTATTATTCACATCCTATAATGTATTTATAAAAATAATTAAATAATATTTTTGTTAGTGACTAAATTAGAATAGTTTTATCTAATTTATACGATATTGAATTTATTAAGTAGTTTAGATAAGATTAATTTATTATTCATATCCTATAATGTATTTATAAAAATAATTAAATATGAGTTCTCACAAAATTAAAATCTTAAAAGAATATAATATAATTATACAAAAATTATATGACTTATTATATTTTTTTCAACTTCCAAGGAAGTCAGTGTAATTTATTTATCATTATTGTTATTTATTTATTATTATTATTATTTTTTTTGAGAATGGGTAAATAACCCAAATGCCTTTTGTTATTAAATTCAAGATGTTTTGAAAATTAGGAGCTTTACACTCAATTCAATTGTACTTTTTTTTTTTTTGATCGGCAAAAAAATGGGGTACTTGCCAATTAGTCCTATTCACTAGACTTATTTACCTACAGGTCCTAACTAATAAATTTAACACTATAAAAATAAGAGAGTGATAAATTTATCACTAAAAAATTATTCATAAAAAAAGAGACTGATAAATTTATCACTATAAAATTATTCATAAAAAAAAAAGACTGATAAAATTTGTCTTTATCACTTAATAAATTATATCAAATAGGACTTAATGGGTAATAAGTCTCAAAGTAGGACCTATTGGGTAATAAGTCTCCCAAGTAGGACCTATTGGTAGTTTACCCCAAAAAAATCTTTATTGATGGAACCAAACAAAGTTTGAAGAAGAACATCAACAAAGAGGAGCTCTGAGCTACAAGAAGCTCAAAGCTCCAGTTGGTGAGAAACCAACACGAAGAGAAGAGAAAAGAAGAAAAAAGAAAACTAGCTGCTGAGTGCAGATCAGCAGGAAACACTGTGAATAACCACCAGAATCTGAGCAACTCCGCAGATTGAAGAACTACACTATTCAAAACACCTCAATTGCTGCAATTGTACTGAGTCAGTACTGTCTTGTTTGTTCCTCAATTATTTTTTAGTCAATGGCATTTACAAAAATAAAAATAAAAAATAAAAATCCTTCTTGTGGGCCTACCATGGATTCGTATCATTTGTTTTATAGATTTATATATGTAGATTATTTGTAAAAAGTCTGATTTGATAACATTAACCACATGATTAGTTAAATTTGTCATAAAAAATGAACGGTATATATTTGAAATCATACATGTCCTTCAATTTTTTTTGCAAATAAATATGGTAAAATCATAGTGTTACTGTTATCAGACCAATTTTATTTTTTTTCATTAATGATTTTTAGATAAGAATCTAAAGTATATATTGTTCGCATTATCATTAAGGGACCTGTGATGAGCCGAATAAATTGAATTAAATTGATCCAGTTCTTTCTCCAATTAAAGAAAAGTTTGACAAAAAGAGAACCAAAATACAACAAATACAACAAAATTTAAAACATATGCTCAAAAGGCGCTTCAATAGGGCTAAAATGCTCACTATTTCACAATTGGGACAACTCAAAATTAACCTAACCTAACCTGGAGAAGACGAGGTACAATAAAACAACCTAACTAAAGACAAGCCAATTAACACTTGGAATGGGTTGAGGTGTTCACACATGAACCACCACTCACTCTTTGAACTTCAAGTTCATATTTTTTTTTCCTCTATTTTTCTTTCCTTCAAGAATAATGTACTATAAAAAATCTACCCATTTAACTAACCCTCTATAATTAAGGGGACTAATTTACTCACCATAACCCATGTTCCTCATTAAAACATCATGGATATACCTGCACATGAGTTTTATTTTTGTGTATTTATTTGGGTTTTTTTTCCTTATATTTTGAGAGTTTCTTTGTATTAATTATAGTATTTAATCTTTAGTACGATTATACTTTATTGGTCTTCATTGTAATATGATTCATTAATATAAAGAAAAAAAAAATCTTCTATTATTTTTATATGTAGCAATTTTTTTTATTTTTTTTTTGTGTGCAGAAGAGGAAACAAACAAACTTTGGTGAAACTCCATCAATATTGCAACAACCCTAATATTGATCTAATATAAATGGTACGAATTTGGGTTGAGCCCCAAAAATTGAAGAAATGGGTTAGGGTAGAGGAGATCATAACCGGGTAAAACCCAACCCTACTACCAAAACCCTAATGGGCTTTCTTCATGCGCTCATAAAGTTGTTGGTTGAGTACTTGACCCATCTTTTAAAATGAAAAGAGATTCGGGTTGGGGAGTGGGGTGGGGGACCCCAAAGATTTTATTAAAAACTTTTAAGAGAGCCATAGTAATATAGATAGAAATTGGGGACCAAATAGCAAAGCACATAGTAGCACAGCCAAAGGTCACGCTTACCGATGCTTATAGACAAGGTTAAAGTCATTTAAAGTTTTTTTTATCATCTTTTTCTTCTATACAATTGATTCTACTTTTATCTTGTTGTTATATAAAGTAAACAAAGAATTTTAGGTTTTCCCATCAACTATCTAATAGTAACACGAATGTGGATGCTCCAACTTTTGAACTTTTGTTCTTGAAAAATACACTTTTGATCCTCCGTATCCTCCCCCTCTCTCTCTCTCTCTCTCTCTCTCTCTCTCTCCCTCTCAATTTTTACTTATTATCTCTCTTAGACCTTGGATTAAGTAAGAAGCCTGTGCACTAAGTACAACCCATGAAAAATTGACATAATTTTCTCTTGAACCAGACACCATTCACACATTTTTTTACTAGCACAAAAGATGAGAGAGAGTGAAGGTAGCAGCTACTGTGGGTAGTAGCAGTAAAAGGGCGATGAGTGGTGAAGGAGGGGTAGGGTAAAGGATAGGGTGAGGGTTGTGGAATTTGTATTGGGCAATGGTGGTGGCCAATAGAGGCATCATTAGCAGCGGAATAGAGGCCATTTAGTTCAATGAGTGAGGTGTAGTGAGAGCAAGAGAGAGATATGACATTTTTGGAAGGACAATTTTATCTCAAAAAAAAAAAAGATTTCAGGTTATTATTATTATTATTTTGATGAGGCAATTTTTTTTAAAATTTTTTTCCCATTCCATTTGTGGGAAAATTTACAAAAAATTCCAACTTGAAATAAGTTTCCCCATTTATGATTTTATAGATATTTTCCCTTAAACTAAAAGTTAAAAATTGAACTGTGCTTGTAGGGTATGTCAACAAATAATAATAAAACAACCAAAGGATATCTTAGTGAAACAATGACATTTAGAACATAAAAATGAAAATGAAACAATGTCATGGAATGAATGATAAAAGCTATAAATATATATATATATATATACACTAACGGGTTGCCCGCATACTACATGTGCAATTTAAAATAAAAAAGAAGTACTAATATAATAATAATGATAAAGAAAAATGTATATATAATATGTGTTGCTCAAATAATAAATGTTTGCTTTGTCAAACCTATGATCTAGGTTTCAAGTTTTGTCCCCTTCCTTGTACATAAAATCAATTACAGGGTATTTACAGTTTTGATTTTATATATTAGAATTGATATATTATAGAAAAGGGTTAATGCCACTTTATCCCTATAGTTTTGTAAAAATTGTACTCTGCACCCTTAATTGTTGAAAATACTACCTTGCTTGTTTCCACTTTTCAAAAAATTCTACTTTTTTATTTTTCGTATTTTTTTTGTTTTTACTGAATTTTTTTAATATTTTAAGCAATTTTTTTTACTTTTTAGACACATCTAACATAAATACACCTAAAAAGTAAAAAAATTATGAAAAAAATCTTTTAAAAATTCACTAAATACCAAAAATATAAAAAAAAAATACAAGAATTCAGTACGTTTGTATTTTTATGTATTTATTAATTTTTTAAAATATTTTTTCATAAAATTTTTACTTTTTAGATACATCTAAGTAAGGTGCATCTAAAAAAGTAAAAAAAATGTTTAAAATTTAAAAAATATTTACTAAAAACAAAAAAACACGAAAACTAAAAAATTCAATTTTCAAAAAATTTAACTCAAAAAACTCAAACAAAAAACACGGAATGTTTTCCAATAGTCTAACTATGTACGAATTTCCCCGTCTCTTTTTCCGCACGAGTTGACTTTGATTTTTACAGGATTTAATGTCCATTTTCACAAAACTATATGGGTAATTAATCATTTTTTAAAAAATTAAACATTTTCATTTATAAAATTGTATCACTTTTAGTCCCTTTTAATTTTTTTAAGTGAAAAAAATATACAATTTTGAAGTTGAGAGTGTCCAAGTACTTAACCATTTACAAAATTAGGATACAGAGTGCAATTTTTGATTTTTGTGAAATGTCCATTTTTAACAAAACTATAGGGGCAAGCGCCATTTACCTCATAAAAATATGAGAAATGTTGTAATGATCTAAATTCTTATATTAAATTTGCTTATTATATGATATACCATTACTACATTGGTACAATCATCCTTACCTTTCATATATTTTTTTTATGGATAATATATAAAGTATCACATTACATGGGTGATTATTCAGTAGTTCTAGAATATGAATACGTGATACTCAATGATATTATGATTGACGGAAAAGACGGGTACAAAATTTAATCATCATAACATTATTATAAAAATATTACTTGCATAACATTATTGTAACAATATTACTTGCATGGTAGATGAGAGTAGTGCATTGGGCGTCCTTCTAATGGAAAGCTTGTTTTAAATTCAACAGTGAAATGGATATTAAATTAATATAACTTTTTCATATATAATCTATGAATAAAAGGGTAAATTACAAACGGAAAATAACCATTCATTTCTAAAAATTATTACAAATTCTTGAAAAAATTTATGATTTTAATTATTAATATTTATAATATTTGTCACTTATTTTTAATTATTTTTTCATGACACCACTGTCATGTTATTTCCCTAATTACAAATATATTTCTTAAAATTTGCATAAGATACGGATTGTCTCTTATGATTTTAAAAATTACATTCCACCCTTTTATGTTTCTAATTACTTAACAAAAGAATTCTTTTATTATAAATCATTAAATCAATTAATAGTATTTAAAAATGTCATAAATATATTTCAATTAATAATTCAAATAATTTAATTGTTACATAGAAGGATAGTTAGGAATTTTATTTTCTGTTAATTTTATTAAATAAAATTTTTTGACAATGAGATATTTATAATAGCTACAGAGAACAATTCCTATTTAAATCAAACTTCAAAAAATATATTTATAATTTATCCTAAATAAAATATAAAATAAATGAAAGCTCACACAAACTCAAATTCAACCAACCTAATTCATTTGTTAGGAAAAATTATTTATTAATTAAGGGGCACCACATATGGCTATACAAATCATCATATTCTCTTATATTTTTCAATCACTCAATATAAAATTATAGAGTATTATGTGGTATTATCGCTAGACTAACCAATAATTTCTTTATCGTTAGACTGAAGTAAAATTATTTCTCATATTTTTTAATCACCCAAATATAAAATTATAAAGTATGCAGCTAGACCAACAAATAACTATTAGACTCAAGTCTTATCATCTACATAGATAATTAGTTGGTGTATTTAAAGGCTGTACGACAGACATGGTTAAAGACATTGTTGTCCCTACAGTATGTAGACTTTTCATCATATAATCATTTTTCAATTTATCACGGTATTATGAAGAGAAAATAACGAGAAAATGAGTAAAATATGGATCTGAATATACTGTACCCAATGGACAAAATTATTCCAATTGCTCTAATTAGGGTTTCATCATTATCACATTGAATGGTAGTTAAAAACAACCACTAGATTTGGGAATTTGTGTGTAATCATCATGATAATGTATAAGCAAATTATCTAGAATTTTGATTGAATTTAGTGCTCGAAGAAGGGGACACCTATCTATCATAGATTTCAGTATTGGTTGGAAAGGCAAGGTTGAGTGGTTAAGAGAAAAATACAAAGGTTAACAGCGAATGCTAAAATTACATTTTCTTCCTCCAAAAAAAAAAAAAAAAAAAAAGTTGAGTAAAAAAGAATGAAATCTCAAACTTATCTACGTTTTTTTATTCGTTCAAAATTTTTATTACAAGTATTTAATCAAAATAATCTGTTAAGTTATATGAGTAATAATTTTGATATTAATCAAAAAAGGTCTTGATGAGTCCATTGTTTTAAAGTGATAGACAAGTAAGGCTAACAAATCATTTTAGATATATTTTCTTTCACCATTATTTATTTAGAAAAAATTAGGGGTGCAATTCGGGCGGGTTCAACCCGAGCAACCCGAGCCCAGCCCGAGTTTTTTTAGGGCTTGGGCAACTATATCTTGTAATCTGGACGGGCCTGAGTAGATTTTTGATGCCTGAATTGTAATTTGGGCCGGGCTTGGGCAGAATCAATGGCCAACCCGAGCAACCCGAACCCGAATTGAATTTAATATATTATATAAATTATATAATATATATAAATTAAATAAAAGAGGTTTAATAAATTAAATTAAATTAAATTAACCCAACTATATCTTATAATATATAACTGCCTCAGGTTTAAAGTTTTTGGAGAACTTACTGATAAGTCCCATGTACTAAGTTCAAGATCCAGCTAATCCCAAAACAAAATACTTGCACCAATTAGTCCAACACATTTTTAATTGTTACCAAAAAATCTTTTTTTTTTTTTTTTAATTTACAGACACTGTTCACATCTTACTATCGTCGGACTTCCGTCAAACGGTCGCCGGAGACTCATCGGAATGTTCAACATCGCCGGAAAGTCGTCGGAATGTTTAAAACATGTTATGAAACTGTAAAATTTTACAGTTCTAAAGCATGTTATAAAACTGCAAAATTTTACAGTTTTAAACCATGATTCATTCCAGCACAAAAAAAAAAAAATTCAAACTGCAAAATTTTACAGTTTTCACCGCCTGTAACTAAAACTCGAAAATTACTTGTTCAGAATTCGAAAATTTTCTCATTACAAATCTGTGTGATAGCTGTACAAATCTGAGTCATTATAGATCTGTTTCAATGATATTATAGATCTATTTCATCATCAACAACAACAACCATAGATCAACAACTATCCCAAAAAAAATCTGTAAATAGAGAGAGAAAGAGAGAGAAATTGACAAAGATATATACACAAATCTGTTCAATCTAAGCACAGATCTGAGGATGAGCGTCTTCTTGTTCTTGTTCTTCATCGTCTTCTTGTTCTTCAGTTCTGCATCGTACCAAATCTGGTCACTCTGATCAGATCTTCGGCGTCAATAATCGATCTGCGTGGTGGAGAAAGTGGCGACGGTGGTGCCGCAGAGGTTCAGATCGGCATAGATGTTCAGATCGGAAGGTCGTAAAGAGGGAAGCAAAAAACCAGAAAAAAAAAGAGAGAGGAAGGGAAGCAAAAAACAGAGAGAGAGAGGGGAAAGGACTTTTGGGTGCAGTGAAAAAGTTTTGGGATTAAATGGAGACCACATGTTTCACATGGGACCTATCGGTAATTTTCCCAAAGTTTTTTTGCCCTTTTGATTACATTATTTATTATTTATTCTATCTATTCACTTTTATAAGCTTGTTAATTCTTTATTTTACCTTTGTATTTTAAATATTGGATTTAGGGACTGGACACCATGGTAGGTGAGCATGGGACTCAATTGTCTGGTGGACACAAGTAGAGAGTTTCATTTGGTCTACCTACAGGTTTCTGGACTTGTGAATTTCGAGCAATTCGGGCAATTCGGGCTAACCCGAGTTTAAAATACAAAGCTTGGTCCGGGCTTGGGCAGCAATGCTCGGGTTCATGGTTGGGCTTGGGCGGGCTTGGGCACTGCCAAATACAATTCGGACTGGGCTTGGACAAACCCCCAACCCGACCAAACCCGCCCGAGTTGCACCCCTAGAAAAAATACTTATAATAATATTTACAATTTTGGATAAATTATAAATATACCTTTTGAGATTTGATTAAAATACAAATCGTTCTCTGTGATTCTGAAAATTACATTCCACCACCTAAAATTTCTAATTTCATAACAAATGGTCTCTTTTATTAATAAATCATCAAGTTAATTAACAGTTTTTAATGATGTTAGAAATATATTTTAATTAATAATATAGGTAATTTTATTATGTATAGGAGAGTAATTATGAATTTCATATATTTTAATTAATTCTATTAAATAAAAAATTCTAACAAGGGGATATTTATAATTTCTTAAATTACATGAGGTAATTTGTACTTTAAGCAAACATCAGGAGATGTATTTATAATTTACTTTTAAATTTTAAAATTTTATATTAAATTCATGATGGGTGTGAGTCACATTACATATAATCAAAATATAGAAAAATATATTCAAATTCTAACATTTTTTCAAATATATTTTTTTACTATATAGCATTTCTAGGCATAAAAAATAAAAAAAAAAAAAAAAAAAAAAAAAACACCTCAAATTTCTATACCTTCGTTACAAAATATCATAGTCATTGTATCATATTTTGAGATTGTTACGACTCGCGTATTTGCATCATATAACTATGAATATTTTAGAATAAAAAGTCAAAAATATTTAAGGACAAAAAGATTTTGGTCTTCTAATACCTTTTTTGTTTTGGCAAGGCTACGGCCTTGTTTGGTCTTCACCTGACAGCACTTTCATTACCCTTATCCCTAAGCTAGAAAATCCCATTGGCTTATCGGATTATAGACCCATGAGTCTTGTGGGTTTTATTTACAAAATTTTGGTCAAAGTTTTAGCACACAGATTGAAGTCAGTGCTCCCCTCAATCATTGGTGAAATCCAGAATGCCTTCATAGGAGGGAGATATATCCTTTTTTTTTTTATCAGCAAAGAAAAATATCATTAACAGTATGGATGGAGATATATCCTTGATGGGGTGTTCATTGCTAATGAAGTGGTGGATGGATGGAAGAAGGCCAAGAAGCAAGGGCTGATCCTTAAGCTGGATTTTGAAAAAGCATTTGATTCTGTAAATTGGGAATTCTCATTCTCTATGATGTTTAGCTTTGGCTTTGGGGATAAATGGATTTCTTGGATGAAAGCTTATGTGACTACAGCAAGGATCTCCATTCTAGTGAATGGATCACCTACTGAGGAATTCTCACCCCAAAGAGGCCTTAGGCAAGGTAATCCACTTTCCCTTTTCTGTTCAACATAGTGGCTGAAGGGCTTAATATTCTTCTGGTCAGAGCACTTAACCTTGGCTTTCTTAAATGTGTGTTAGTTTGGGCCAATAATGTTCGTATTTCACATCTGCAATTTGCTGATGATTTAATTCTCTTTTGTGAAGCTAATTGGGATCAGTTGGTGTTAGTCAAAAGAGTTCTCAGATGTTTTGAAGTTCTATCTAGTCTCAAAATTAATTATCACAAGAGTATTGTGTGTGGTATTGATGTCACTGATGATCTTATGCTTTCCTTTGCTAATCTTCTCAACTGTAAGGTACTGAGCTTTCCATTAAAATTTCTAGGACTGCCACTAGGAGCCAATCCTGGTAGGAAATCTACATGGAAGCCTGTTCTTGACAAAATCAGATATAAACTATCAGGGTGGAATTTGTACTTTAAGCAAACATCAGGAGATGTATTTATAATTTACTTTTAAATTTTAAAATTTTATATTAAATTCATGATGGGTGTGAGTCACATTACATATAATCAAAATATAGAAAAATATATTCAAATTCTAACATTTTTTCAAATATATTTTTTTACTATATAGCATTTCTAGGCATAAAAAATAAAAAATAAATAAAAAAAAAAAAAAAAACACCTCAAATTTCTATACCTTCGTTACAAAATATCATAGTCATTGTATCATATTTTGAGATTGTTACGACTCGCGTATTTGCATCATATAACTATGAATATTTTAGAATAAAAAGTCAAAAATATTTAAGGACAAAAAGATTTTGGTCTTCTAATACCTTTTTTGTTTTGGCAAGGCTACGGCCTTGTTTGGTCTTCACCTGACAGCACTTTCATTACCCTTATCCCTAAGCTAGAAAATCCCATTGGCTTATCGGATTATAGACCCATGAGTCTTGTGGGTTTTATTTACAAAATTTTGGTCAAAGTTTTAGCACACAGATTGAAGTCAGTGCTCCCCTCAATCATTGGTGAAATCCAGAATGCCTTCATAGGAGGGAGATATATCCTTTTTTTTTTATCAGCAAAGAAAAATATCATTAACAGTATGGATGGAGATATATCCTTGATGGGGTGTTCATTGCTAATGAAGTGGTGGATGGATGGAAGAAGGCCAAGAAGCAAGGGCTGATCCTTAAGCTGGATTTTGAAAAAGCATTTGATTCTGTAAATTGGGAATTCTCATTCTCTATGATGTTTAGCTTTGGCTTTGGGGATAAATGGATTTCTTGGATGAAAGCTTATGTGACTACAGCAAGGATCTCCATTCTAGTGAATGGATCACCTACTGAGGAATTCTCACCCCAAAGAGGCCTTAGGCAAGGTAATCCACTTTCCCTTTTCTGTTCAACATAGTGGCTGAAGGGCTTAATATTCTTCTGGTCAGAGCACTTAACCTTGGCTTTCTTAAATGTGTGTTAGTTTGGGCCAATAATGTTCGTATTTCACATCTGCAATTTGCTGATGATTTAATTCTCTTTTGTGAAGCTAATTGGGATCAGTTGGTGTTAGTCAAAAGAGTTCTCAGATGTTTTGAAGTTCTATCTAGTCTCAAAATTAATTATCACAAGAGTATTGTGTGTGGTATTGATGTCACTGATGATCTTATGCTTTCCTTTGCTAATCTTCTCAACTGTAAGGTACTGAGCTTTCCATTAAAATTTCTAGGACTGCCACTAGGAGCCAATCCTGGTAGGAAATCTACATGGAAGCCTGTTCTTGACAAAATCAGATATAAACTATCAGGGTGGAAGAGAAAGCTGCTATCCTTTGCAGGTAGACTAACTTTGATCAAGTCTACCATTTCAAGCTTACATATTTATTTCCTTTCTTTGTTTAAAATGCCTGAAGGCGTGGCTAGAGAATTTGAAAAGATTGAGGCTACATTCTTGTGGGGTAGTAATAATCTGAAAATGAAAGTACATCTGATGAAATGGGTGAAGGCTACAAAGAGTATTGACCAAGGGGGTTTGGGCATCAAAAGAATCAGAGATGTAAATGCTTGTTTACTACTCAAATGGTGGTGGAAATTTAGAAATCAAATCAATGCACTTTGGAGGAGAGCAATTTGCAGCAAATATAAAATTATTGAAGATTGTTGGCATCCTCCAATAAGGCCCTCTTACAAGCATTTTAGAATGTAGAGTGACATCTTATCCATTGGGGCCTCCAGCAATTCTATTTTCAACTTCTTCTTGGCCAACTGTCTAATTAAAGTAGGGAATGGTAATAGAATTAGATTTTGGACTGATAGATGGTGTGGTGATAATTGCCTCAAATATGATTTTTCACTTCTTTTTAATCTCTCAACTGATAAAGAAGGCTCTCTCCACCAATTCTTTGCTAGGAAAATCAGTTCAAGTGTTTAGAACTTTCCTCATAGAAGAGAGTTGTATGGCTGGGAATTGACTAAAGAAGCTAGTTTGATTGCGGTTTTATCCTCAGTTCATCCTTTGTGTAATGAAAGTGCAGACTACCTGATATGGTCTAATAATGCTGCAGGCCATACTTAGTTTTCTGTGTCTGGTCTATATTCTCATAGTACCTCCCTTCTTGGCCCTAATCTAAGAATCTGCAAACATATTTGGAGCACTGTGTTGCCCCCCAACGTCTCATTCTTTTGCTTGCTGGCCTGAAAAAATAGAGTGAAATCTTCAGAATTCTTGCATAAGATTAGCATTCTTGATAGCAGTGCTTCGACTCTCTATTCCTTCTATAATTCTGAAACTGAGTCTACTATTCATGTCTTGCTTCATTGCCCTTTCTCTTGGTTGATTTGGTCTGCAGTGATTCAAGAATGGGGGTTTCAATGGTGCATTCTAAATTCAATAGTTAGTCTGCTCAATTGGTGAATGGGTGGGAAATTTCATAAATCTGACAGATTAATTTGGAGAGCCATCTTTTTAGTTGTTCTTTGGTATCTTTGGAAGTATAGAAATGATTGTATATTTTCCGAGGCTTAAGCCAACTTTTTTGGTCTGCTTGAACTCATCAAAATTATAACTGCCCTTTGGCTCAAAGCATTAGTTAAGGATTTCCCCTACATAGTGGATGATCTAGTCTTCAAGTGGAAACAAATCAGGGGCACGGTTTGATCATCCAACTGGTTTTTGGTTTGTTTCTTCTTTTCTTTGGTTGATTCCTTATCAACCATGGGGAGTTCACATCTTTTGCTTAGTTTATGTGTTTTTTTGCTACTTGCAGCTCCTCTGCTTTATTGATTGTATCTTTTCTTTTCATTATCTTCAATTAATAAAGTTTTCTTTGTCGATCAAAAAAAAAAAAAGAAAGTAAACAAGAGGTTGACAATTAAAAAATAAAAGTCAAAATCATCCATCTCCCAACTTTTAGATAACCAATTTTTTTTTTTAATTTATTTAAGCTATTTATATCTTATAACAACAAAAGTTATACTAAATAGTCTGATACAGACTCTCAAATAAAAATAAACTATAATCAGCATAGTTAAACTGTTACAAATAACCCCCATAATCAACTATATATTTTACTATTGACACCCTCTTCATCCTCTCCTTCACAATCCATATTTTATTAAAAATTTTCATTTTTTATGTGACATCTCATAGTACACATGAGTTCTACAAATTTTTAAATATAATGATAAACTTCATGTATACACATAATATTTATTGCATGAATATAGGTAAAAGTGGAGTATAAAGGTGAAGTAAATACGATAGCACAATTTGTTTACTTGCATAGAAACCGACAGCCCTCTTGCATAGACACAAGACTCACAAAAATATAATAGATCCTGGGTGAATTACTTTGGCACCGTTTGGGAAGTAAGATTTGAGATTTTTTAAACTATTTTAGCCACAAAAAATAAAATAGATTATTTTAGTCATAACAAACAAAACATCACATCCAACCCATAATCATTATACTTTTCTCTTACAAAAAAAGTCAAAAAAACCAAAAAGCTAAAAAGCCCTTCCCAAACCAAACTTTTTAGCCCAGGCTAAAATAGCCAAAAAAGTTAAAAAGCCAAAAAGTCAACCCACTTCCCAAACCAAGCCTTTGATAATCCTAAAATATTTGCCTTTTCTTTTTTTTTTTTTCGTCTCTAACACTTTCAATTGACTTAATTTTGATATTTAATTTTATATTTTGTGTAAATTTGATCATTTTTTTTGGGTCCAACTGATAAGTCATTAGGGTTTTTAACAAAAAATTATTATTGAATTGTTTAAGATTAACTCACTGAATTGATCAAATTTATAATTTTATCCCTTAAAATATGACACATCCTGCTCATGTTCACATTTAAAAAAAAAGTACTAATAATTTAATTAATTAGACCAAATTAAAATAGTCATAAATTTAAAATCAAAATCGAATCAAACAAAATTAAATAAATTAAAATAACAATAATCAAAATATAAAGAGTATAAATATAATTTTCCCTTATATACCATTCCCATTAAATTTCTCTCTTCCCAAACTTTTTCGAAGTAATAAATAACATTTCTCTTTGGTCCTTTTTTTTGGGTAAATCATAAATACATTTCTTAAAATTTGTTTAATATATAGATTATTCCTTATAATTTGAAAAATTACAAATAAACTCTTATCAAAAAAATTTATTTAATAGAATTAATTAAAAAAATAAAATTCATAATTACTTTTCTATACAATAATAAAATTACATAAATTATTAATTAAAACATATTTATAATATTATTAAAAATTATTAATTAATTTCATAATTTATTAATAAAATGAATGACCTATTACGAAATTAAAATTTTCAAAAGTAAAATATAATTTCCAAATTAGAAAATAATTCATATTTTAATCAAATATAATTTACTTACTTTTTTTCGTCTCTCTCTTTCTCACCCTACCCCCACGTCCACAAAAGAAACACCCTCTCTCTTTCTATCTCTTCTTCCTATAGCCCCTCAAGTGTCATTTTCTCACATATACTTCACACAAAAGGAACAACCATTCGGTTCATTTCATACCTTGTCACTTCTCTCTCTCTCTCTCTCTCTCTCTCTCTCAACCTCAAATCTCTGCAACTACTCCATTCAATTGATCATTAAATCCCCATCTGAAGAAAAAAAACCCAGAAATCTCTTACCTGAAAATTCAAAACCCATTTCATCAAAACTCCTCAAGAAGCCTCTCTGATCCTTGACAAAGCCTCTTACGTACTACTGTTCAAGTACACCACAAGGCCAAGACCTAGAAAACAAGAACAAGAAGAGAGAGAGGGGACAAAGGAGAATAGATAAACAGTTTTAGAGGGTTTGTTTGGCTTGAGAGAAGATGGAGTTATTTCCAGCACAACCAGACCTGTCTCTGCAAATCAGCCCTCCAAACTCCAAACCCGCATCAGGTTGGAGGAGGAATAATACTAGTGCTGAACAAGACATGGGTTTTGGGTTCTGGAAGAGAGCTTTGGACTCTTCTTCAATGGCGGCCAAACCCGACACCGGTTTCGACCTCTCTCTCTCCAATCCCATGGCTTCTGAACCCAACTCCAACCCTTTTCACCTCCTCCAAAACAGCACCTCAAATCTCATACACTCATTTCACCAAAACCAACTCTTTCAGAACCACCACCACCACCAACAACAACCACAACAAGGTCTGATGAGCTCAGAGCTTGATTTCTTGAGACCCATAAGAGGAATTCCAGTGTACCACCAAAACCCTCATCATCATCCATACCCATTTTCTCAAAAACCCTCATTTGATAACTCTTCCACAATTGCTAGTACTAGTACTAGTAGTCCAGGTGGATTCAACTCTCAAGGGCTAATCCGATCGAGGTTTCTTTCAAGGTTTCCAGCGAAACGGAGCATGAGAGCTCCTCGGATGCGGTGGACTACCACTCTCCATGCTCGGTTTGTTCATGCTGTTGAGCTCTTGGGTGGCCATGAAAGTATATTCTATTTTCCTCTAATTTTTTCCTACTCTTATGTATATACACATAAAAATACACAAGAATACACAAGAGTTAATCAATATGGATTTATAGATAAAAATGCTAACCCAATTCTTAATTTTTTTTTTTTTTTTAAAATTTTTTGGGGGGTTTAGGAGCAACACCCAAGTCAGTTCTTGAGCTCATGGATGTCAAAGATCTCACCTTGGCACATGTTAAATCCCATTTACAGGTAAATAGACCTTTCTTTTCTTCAGAGTCTCGAATGGGGGATTTTTATTTTTTCTTAATTGTTTAGTACTCCGTACAAATTAAATTAAATTAAATTAAAGAAAAAATCGAATTATTTTGATTCAACTTTGATTATTGGCCTGCGATTGTACACGTCCTCTCTTGATGATGAAGTTCAAAACAGTATCTTTTTCTAGCTGAACACACTTGCATTTGTGTACAGCCTAAATTACAGGAAGGTGTTAAATACATACATTTCAAATTCCAATGTTTTCCTTGCAGAGAGGTCCCCAAATCCTTAGCACTTCTTTTTCTACTTAGATCTGATGGTTCTGCAAGCTATTATTCAGCTTTTTGCTTGGAACATTGAACCCATCTATCCATGTAAGAGAAAAGATCAACCTCAAGAAAGAGAGAGAGAGAGAGAGGGTTATTTATCATGAATATCAGAAAATCAAGTAAGACAAAGCCCAAGGAATTCAAAACAGTCATAGCCAAGCCTAGACAACTTTACACTGATGAGTCCATAATTTTTAAATTTTTTTTCTTTTAAAGAATAGCAACACTACTACTTTTTCTTCTCTTACAGTGGGGAAGTAGCAAATAACAAGTACAGAAAAGTTATCATTTCTCAATGATGTCTGTATATCTTGGGTTTGTTAACCACACTTCCATAACCATGGTTAATTCGGACTCTGTACATGCATATGCACATATACATACGAATATAAGCACAAACACAAAAAATTTACCACCATTTACTTTGTGTACTTTCACTGTTTCAGACTATGTCTGTTGTACAGAGATGGGTAGGGTACATTAGCATCTTTATTTAATTTATTTATTTTTTGTTTTTGTTTTTCTCAAAAATATTACCATTATATATCAGTGACAGTGTGTAATATGCATTAATATTATCCTAATTTTGGATTTTACTTTTATATTATATTGCAGATGTACAGGACAGTGAAAACCACTGATAGAGCTGCAGCTTCTTCAGGTTAATTCTATGTTTGTTGTTGATTTATAATTGATATTAAAAATTATTTTTTAAAAATTTATATGTTGATATTGGGAATTGTGTTGTGTTCACATATAGGACAATCAGAAGTACATGAAAATGGCTCATCTGGAGATGGAGATACTTCTGAGGATATGATGTTTGAGATTCAGAATCCTAGAAAATCGGAAATATCAATTCAACAGGGAAGACCAAATTTGCATGAAGATAAGGATTATCATGGCCTTTGGAGCAACTCTTCAAGGTAAATCTACAATACTAATTTGCATATTATATAGTCTTTTTTCACTTAATAATGTATTTCATTTTCTAGGCCTAATGTGAAAAATTGCATTTCTTATACATCTATGAATTTTTACTCTGGAAATTATCCCAAAAGTGACATGTATGGTGCAAATTTAAAAGTAGTGAAGTAATTTTCTGAATACTTTTTCTGGGTACGTAGTATTTTTAAGCAGCTTATATGACACTACGTAGTCTCATTAAACAATGTAGTTAGTGTTACGCAAACGACACATCAGATAATATCTAAATGTGGTCAGCCCAGCAGTGTGATCTTTCGTTCTTTTATATGATTTTCACTTTTCGTTGGACTCCAAGAACAACAAACAAAACGGAAATGTTTGAGAGCTCGAGAGAGTGGCTCGAGAAATGGCTCGAGAGAGGAGAGAGAGAGAAAGAGAGAGGGAGAAGAGAGAGGAGAGGAGAAGAGAGGAGAGAGGGAGAAGAGGAGAAGAGGAGAAGAGGAGCTCACGCCGAGGAGGAGAGAGGGAGAAGAGGAGAAGAGGAGCTCACCGGCGTCGCAGCTCCCCACCCCGGCGTCGTCGCAGCTCCCCACCCCGGCGTCGCAGTCCCGCCGTAGCTGCTCCTCGTTCGTCGCTGCTCCTCGCCGATCGTCGCACCACCGCCACCGCCACCGCCTCGCCCTGCCTCCTCCTCCAGCAGATTTATGGCCCCCTCCCCTCCCTCCTCCTCCCCTTCCCTCCTCCTCCTCCTCCTCCTCCTCCTCCTCCTCCCTTCTCTTCTTCTCCCTCCTCCTTCTTCTTCTTCTTCTTCTTCTTCTGAAACTGAAACGAAAACCAGAAAAAAAGAAAAAAAAAAAAAAAAACAACAACAACATCAAAACGACGTCGTTTTCGACACCAAAACGACGTCGTTTTGGTGTCGAGCCACAGTCTCGAGCTACGTAACGGGGTCGCAAACAAAATACAAGAATATGTTTTGGGAACTCAAAAACTATCATTCCAAGCCCACATAGTACAATTTTATGTTTTCTTGTGGTTGATCAACCCCATAAGTGTAATTTATTATTATTATTATTTATGTACTGTATCTTGTTTTGTCAGTGTTTTTTTCTCTTTCTTTCTTTTTTTTCTTGTTGTGCAAAATTTAAAGTTATGACTTTGTCCTTTGTTTGTCATTGTTAGGGGGTACCAAAGATGAGCACACTAGAGATTAGAAACTTTAGCAGCTGTTATTTAAGTTGGGCAGTCCTAGACTCCTAGTTAGACTTTAATTCAATTCTTGCTGCAAACTTGTGTTTAAAACATAGCATGAAAAGAAGAGATATACATAAATATATACATAGAAAAAAGTAAAGAACTTTCATCTATCCTTTTCATTGTTCTATTACTATAAATTCTTTTCACCTCTTGTCATCTTGCTTTATAGCAGATTTTACTTTTGAAAGGAAAAATAGAAGGAACATTTTAGCATGTTGACTTGCGTCCAACAAATAATAACTAATTTAATAAAAGCAGAACAATAATGTTATACAAATTAATAAATATTTTTTTAAAAAATAGTCACATAAGTTGTCCCTAGGATTCTGTTTTAAATACACAAGTTCTCAAGTTTGTGAATAATTTTTTTTATAAAATTTGCTAGTTAGTGTAAATTTTTTCAAAACAATAATATCATAAATTCCTAAATAATGATGTATAAATAGAAAATATATTTTTTAAAAAATCCATACAGAATGATATGATAGAATTGTGAACATATTATTTTAAAACAAAAATCCATCAAGATATACTACTTAATCTTAAAATTGCCACCGGCATATTCTTTATAAAAATAAAAATAAAAATAAAAAATTGGATAGAATAACATTTTCTTAGATTATTTTATCTGGTTATGCATAAGACAAAATCTCCCTAGATACAAACACACACACATATATATACATAAACATAAATACATGCAAGAGATCATAAAAGAAGTAAGAAATGATACCACTGCTTTGTTCCATCTGTCCACAACCAGTTTTAACACAAACTCCATCATGGGGTAATAATCTATTCTTTTCTGGTGGTTCTGAAAAGGAAGCAGTAAAGAAAGAAACACACTCTCCTACTACTCCATCATGTGAGTGAGAGTTCATTTTCATAATCAACCTTGGACATCTCTTTCCTTTGGATTTTGTGGGCTCACATTATGCTTATTTAAGTGGGTCCCACAACTAGGAATACTTAGTGTCAAAGCTAAGCCTCACCATGTACCCCTTTTGAAGATATATATTGTTGCCCAAGCTATATGCCCTTTGAAATTTTTTTCATATGCTTTCTTATAGAAATCTAATGTATCTAGAAACATTTTTTTTTAAATACTCAAAATTTAAATTTATGGTGTAAATTTAAACTCAATGTGGTATGACTACTCAGATGATACTTATCACCTAGTTATTTTGACTTGGTTTATTAGTTTCACATCCTTCAATATATTGGGTTATTTCGGAATTTTGGAGTTTATGATGAGTTTGTGAGTTTTAGACAAAGGCTTGAGAGAGAGTCAGTTGATTGTAATCTCTATATTCACAGTGAACTCCTTCGCAATTCTTAGCCTATGAACGTAAACATATTGCCGAATCATGTAAATTCTTGTATTTCTTTTGTTTTAACTTTTTCTCATTTTCACTTTTGTCATAACATATTTTAAATTTTGAACACGTATTAAATATTTTTTCTGAATATGTAAAATTCCTAATTTTGTTATGAGTGAGGGTAATGGGCTATCACATGGGGTGGTTTCTACTTTATTTCATGTAAAGTGAGGTATAAACAAGACAATGAAAGATAGCCCCTCTTTTTTTTTTTCCTCAGATTGCTTTTTCTCATTCTGCATGCATGGCTTCCACTGATAGAAAATATTCTCTCAATACTACAGTTTTTTTGCTTCTAGCAGGGAAGCGTGGTTGAATGGCAAACCAAGGGATTGTGGAGGAAATATACCATCTCTTGAGGTACCAATCTCAACATTGACCCCATTTCCCCAAAATACCCTTCTCTTTAAAAATTCCATATGTGATTTACACACTTTCTTTTTATCATACTTTGTGTCTTGTAAAGCAGAAAGAAAAGAAAAGGCATTTCGGAAAAAGATGTGTTAGTCATTTGCAAATTCAAGGGTCAATTTTGTCAATGAAACAAAAAGCAAATACTTTTCAAAGAAATCAATTCTTTTTTGTTTTTTAAATAAAATTTAAACAGTTCTAGTCAGTGGATGCAATGTATCTATAGTGGACTATCATCTATCACCTACTTTTTTTTTTTTTTTTGGGATCATATATCATCTATCAACTACTACAACCTTAATACCTCGTACTCAACCCACTTGACTAATCAAGTGAATTTTTATTGAAGATAGTGTATCACAGCAAATATTTGAAAAAATGTGTATGGCAAAGTCTATGAACCATGGAAAAGTAACTATAATATGTTTTTGATTTTGAAATAGAGGGTTATTTGTGGGGCCACTTCATGAATGAATAATGGCCTTAGATTACAAATTCTAGATAGTATTCCTTTTTTTCTGAGTTTGTAGACCTGTTGTGTATGCATACTTATAAAAGTGTTGACTATTTGAAATATGTAAATCAGATTTATCATATAAAGTTTAAGTCTTTACTATATACTTTAAATTCTAAATACGGTTCTGGATTTTTTTTTCTGGGTATTTAGCTTGGAGTTATGAAATTAGGGAAGAATATTTGTAAGGGTACTGCACATGAGATGAGACACACTACAACAGCCTTTACATTGAACCCTAGCACCCTTATTCCCTTACTACTATCTTATTCCCTGAGTCAAAATGTCCTTTGATTCTCACTTTCCTTCAACACACTTCTCTCATGCTCTACTACTATTATTAATTTATTGCTCTCTCTCTCTCTCTCTCATTTTTGACAGAAGGACATGGATCCAAAGTGCTTAAACTCATCAAACCTTTCAGAGACAAGCCCCAAGAAGCCTAATCTGGAGTTCACATTGGGGACACCACAGTGACATATATATCTCTCTATTGGGTTACTAATTTTGAAATCATTATATCTCTGTTGGGGGGGAAGGGGGGGGCTGGCTGTTGAAGAGAATCAGGTACCCACTGGGAAAATCATAGAGAAAAGAAAGGGAAAGAAAAGAAAAGAAAAGAAAAAGAAAAGGAAAAGAGAGCTAAAGAAAGACAAGGAGACAAGAAAGACAGAAAGCAACAAAAGGAAGAAGGGTGGAAAAAAGCAAGTCCTTCCTATCAGCCTTTGTGATGAGATCCATATCAACATATATTATATTCCTACGTAAATATGAAAATCTAATTGATTTTGTATGTTTTGTGCACTTGCAGAGAGAGAGAGAGAGAGAGGACCCTTTGGTAATTGTAATCAAGCACTTTACATTTAACAACAGAGAAAAATATATATTTTTACCAAATGAGTTGGAGCTCTCTATTCATTAATCCTAGGCATTGTTACATTCTTTACACTTTCCCAAGGGACGAAAAAGAAGAAAAAGATAAAAAGGAATAGGAAAGAACTGAAAAATTAATACGTAAGAGGGAAAGAAAGAAAGAAAGAAAGAAGGAAAATTAGAAGAAAAGAGAGAGAGAGAGAGAGAGAGAGAGAGAGAGAGAATACCAATTCAAGTTATTTTCAATTATATTAATGAAATAGTGCTTTCATTGTGCTATGTTCAATACATCCAACCATGATTACCCCTTTTTGACTTGAAAAGTGAAACTGCAATCATGTGATTTTTATTTGGAAAAAGCTATTTACCTCGGAAAATACATTTAAAAATATAAAATATATAATGTCCATTTAAATTTAATGTGATATGCAATTGATTTTTAGAATATTTTCGTGCAGTGTAGTGTGTGGTATTGTTGTTTTTATTTTCAACCAACAGTCTCTTTTGGAAGTACCATCTTTCAATTATATGGATAGAAAAAATGTTGTATAACATTGTACAAATGAGATCCATATTTATCTATTAATGTAGGTTCAACTGCCTTGTGTCTAGTTGGTAAGAGATGTGAGACATGGGTATATGGAGCAAAACTCAAAATAATTCTATTCAGTGTGTTTGGTTTGAATTTTTTATATTAAGTTTTTTAAAAATTGAGTTTTTTGATTTTCGAGTTTTTTTTTTTTATAGTAAATATTTTTAAAATTTTAAATATTTTTTTTTACTTTTTTAGATACACCTTACTTAGATGTATCTAAAAAGTAAAAAATTTGTGAAAAAATATTTTAAAAAATTAATAAATATATAAAAATACAAAAAATGTACTAAATTATTGTATTTTTTTTGTGTTTTTGGTATTTAGTGAATTTTTAAAATATTTTTTTCACAAATTTTTTACTTTTTAGGTATATTTATGTTAGGTATGTCTAAAAAGTAAAAAAAAAAAAAAAAAAAAACTTAAAATATTAAAAAAATTCAATAAAAACAAAAAAATACAAAAAATAAGAAAGTAAAATTTTCTGAAAAGTGTTTTTGGAAAAGAGGAACCAAACAAAGTCATTAGCTTTATTTTATTTTTTTATCAACGAAAGAGAACTTTATTGATAAAATCTAGTTGAATAAACAAGATACATCAATAAAGAGGGTGAAAAAGAAAACTTTATTGATGAAATCTAATTGAATAAACAAGATACATCAATAAAGAGGGTGAAAAAAAAACTTTATTGATGAAATCTAATTGAATAAACAAGATACATCAATAAAGAGAACTAGTGCAAAAAGTATTGAAGCAATACTAAATGAACTCAATTGAATTGACAACGAACATAAATACAATCATTTGCTAGCACTAAACCTAACACAATGCTAATTCTATGTCACCCCACCATTGACTTCTCCAGCCACACTTGGGTGTTATGTGCCCCGCAAGGGCTCTAAACAAGCTTACCTGGCTTCGAAGGGATCCTCTTCGTCGAACAATGTCTTAACTTAAAAATGGAAGTACACTTGTGCTACTAGAAGCATCGCCTAGGTACCTTATTCAAGATCACTTGAGAACTTATGGAATTAGAGGCCAGAGTTCAAGGTTCATCTAAGTGCTTCACCACATCATCCACGAGATAAAACACTCTCAAACCAGTTTTTGATAGAGAGTAGAATTGATCTAGATGTGTGATACATGAAAAGTTAGATTATACCTAAATCTAAGTTGCCTTAAACACCCCAGAAGCGACAAATCGTATCTACTCACTACGCACTAACTTGTAAAATAGAATTAACCAAAATTCTTGTTTATTTTGTCTAGCCACAGGGGTATGGATTGATCAAATTGTCCTAAGTTGAGTTGGCCCCTATGGCTCGACCATCCTATATAAATGAGCCTTATGCAATAGACACTACATCACCATTATGGGGAGATGGTTTTGGAATACTCTTTCAATCCAAACGAGCCCTTGTAAAATCTTCTTAGCTGTCACCTGAAATAAAAGTAAAACTCCGGTCAATGGTGCCAAAATTAGCACTTCGACAAGTAAGTTAACTTCTACAAAAAGATTAGTGTTTTTGGTTTCTTAAGGTATAAGTTTTTTAGAACATACCTCTTCCTTTAGCCTCCCTTCTCCTTTTATAGAGTCATTCTCCTTGATATTTTCTCCATGTAGCTTAACCCTTCATCATCACTCTGTTAGGGCCCATCTCCCTACTACACTTTTTAGAAAGTGACAGCCTGGTCCCACTTAATGAGACCATGCCAACTTACTTGATATACTCGACTCTAATGTACGACACAAGTACCCTTAACTCAGCGTTCTTCTCATTATGTCTTTCGTATCTATTCGATAATGACTTTCAGTCCAATGGGCTTTGGTTTCATTCGGCCTATCTTGCATAGGCTTGGATGTACTCTATTTGCCGTTTTAGATATATCTTTTTTTGGCTTCCACAATTACACCCTAAGCACAGAGTTAACTCATATGTCGAGTGGGCTACGTACTCGGCTCCTGCTGGGCCGACTTCATACAGATGAAACTAATTATACTTCATGCCTAGAAATTTAGGTACGTGATGGATACACTATCGCACCTGACATGATATATGTGACCTAATGGGAAATATGTAAAGCTTCTTGCCTATTCGCTCTCTCCTGGCTTTTCATTTATTGTGATTTTGAAAATCCGCCGCCTCTTCCCCTTCACTTCCGAAAATACTTCATTTCTCCACCCCTTTAGTTTCTACCACTTGATTGCAACTGTGGCAACCTTCATTAGTTCAGAGACTTCGTGTTTTGATCTTATAAGTCTTCTAAACCCTCCCCCCCCCAATTTTTATCTTAATTGTGCTTTTATTAGATTTTCAACTTTGCTCCACCTCTGGTCCACCTTTTTGCCTCCAATTTGTCTATCATTCAACATCTCTATACCAAACAACTTGAAAGCCTTGCTCTCAAGAGCAAGGTCGCCACTTTTCGTCGTTATTATTCTATTTTTGACGACGTTCAAATAAATCTTGTTGCAGATACAGTGGTGGACATGGAGAGAACATATACTAGTACCATAGTGTTTTCGTTGTTAGTTATTGTCGAAGGCAGAGTACGATTTTCCCTTCACCCTTTTCTTCGAACTATTCTTCGTTATTGGGGGTTGATTCCCTCATAACCAAATGTAAAATTTTACCAAATAATCATGGGTATCGTAACACTCAATCGCCAATTACGAATTAATCTAGGCATCCCAGCTATTCGACACTACTACGCCCTTGCCAAATCATCTAGTCGGCTAAGACGATTATTTCTTAGGGCCAAGGACATGGATCACCAACTAGTGACCATGCTTGCCAGCTCAGGAAAAAGGATGAATGATGTCATGGTCGTAGTCAGTGGAAATTGGGAATTTAGCGCGGAAGAAGACCGTTCGAGCCCAATTCCTAGGCAAAAAAGGAAACCAGGTGACCAAGTAATTCATAAGTCATTTTTAATTCTATTCAACGCTCAATGTATTACCAACTTTCTTCCTTGCAGGTAACGATTTTAAAAAGGCTGTCATCTCAGAAGACGAAGCCATTCTGACCTAAGTTAAGACTACTCTTGAGTACACCAACCCAGAGAATCTCGAAGGGCAAGGCTGTGTTACCCATATTCTTCTGAGATACGATCCATCTTACTCCACTTTTGATGCTGCCAATCATATTCTTATTCATGAAGGAGAGCAACAGTTTACCATTTTGGCTTTTGAAAGTTACGTTAACCTGAGGGACGTAGGAATCGTTGAAGTAGCGAATAGTGAGAGCAGCGAAGAGACCGCTAAAAAAGCCAATCAAGCTGCTGAACAAGTAAATCAAGGCACCAATAACGAAGATGTCGAGCAAGCGCAGTAGGGCATCAATTCGGCTATCGATATTGCCGAAAGCGAAGAATTCAACCAACGGGATTTGAAATTAGGGTCGTTTCATGCTCGAGTTAATTTGGAAGGCGCTCAGGAAGAGGACAATACATTTCTTGACTTGGACGATTTGCCTAGATCTGGAGCCGAAGACATAGCAAGTGAGTCTCTTTCGCTCGCCCAATTCACCATGAGGAAAAACACGGGGAGGATGTCAGCGAAAAGGAAAACAGGCACCGCAAGAGGTAGCCAAGAAGTCCCCCTGCTAGTGGTGACCCATTTGGAAGAGGTCACTGCTTATTCTGTTCCTATAGAATCAGCACAACTAATTCTCAAACTTGCAACCAAAAAAACGGTGGTCGAGCAAAGGAGTGAGAAGTGTCCCGCCGAGTCCATTCAGACGGTCAAGCAACTGATTAAGAAAAGACCAAGAGCTTCACCTGCCTTGGACTTGGCGATGCCGTTTACTATTCAGCTAAAGATAAAGGGATTGTTCGTCCCAACGAGCACTTCGACAGTGAAGCAGTCTGGCGTTGCACTGAGTGTAGCTACAGTCATCACTCTTCATTTGGACAAGGCAACGTTACGCGTCGAGCCGGACATTGTTTTAATTGTCATGGCCGCACAATCGACTATTCTGGTGAGTTGATTTCAACAAATATATAATTCGATAAAACCTCATTGTTTTCTCAATATAAATATATATATATTTTTTTATTTTTTTGTTTTTGTTTTATAGATAGCTTAGTGGATTGCTGAGATCGACTGTTGCCATCATGATGCTATCGAGTTGATCAATTAGCTCAAAGTAGAAGTGGCGACCGAGCAAGGTAGGGCAAAGTTAGTAGTTGCCAAATTGGCCATAGCAATGCAGAGAGCTAAAACTGAAGCGGGGGTTGAAGAAAAATGTACAAGGGCCGCCGCTGAAGAAAAAAAAGACAAAACATGTCAACCTGCTTTGTCATGTTGCCGAAGAAAAGGCAAATCAATCTGATACCGCTTTGAAAACGACGAAGGAAGACCTGGAGAAGTTCAGGGCTGAGCTGCCGAAAGTGAAAAAGGCGACAAAAGAGGTGTAGTTGATGGCGTTTAAGGCCTTTGAAGAGGAGGAGATGTTGCCTATGGAAAAGTATGTCAACTAGTGTAGACGCGCCCTCGGGGCTCACTACAGTTCGAACTCAATTTGTGTCATGGTCCTGTATCTAATCTCGCAGAGTGCAATGCAAAACCGATGAATTATCAAAGAGTCCAAATCTGGCAAATCGTTTTTGAAAACAGAATTTTTTTTTTGAAAGAAGTGCCAAACATGGACTGCTTTGCCAGATACAGAGTCGCCACCTAAATATTTTATTTCGGGGAATTTAGGAAACCCTGACTCGTTGCCTAAGGCCACGTGTCCGTCATCACCAAAGTTGCCTCGGCTCGGGAACTTGGGTACGATTGGGGAAGGTCACTTCGTGAGCACCCCCGCTCACCCGATCAAAGATCGGCCTCTACTAACCATAATATCTAGTTTTGAAAACATTATGCGTTCTTATTCCGGTTATTAGCCTAGAATTACTATGTGATGCGCACAGCATACAAGTATAGACTAGATCGCCTGAATTGGAACGAAGCATCTCATGTTTGTTTTTGAAAGACGGTTTGCTACTCGCAAGTAGGCTAAAATTATGGATTTGCCACCCTCAGGTGGGCTTAGAAAACAAGATGATTTGCCACTCTCAAGTGGGCTTAAAACTCACAGTCAATGCATTATTCCAATTCAGATAATCCAACCTTCACCCACAGGCATTCAGGCAGATATATCACATAAGCATATAGCCTCATGGTAAGCATGCTATCATGGCAATCACTCACACGCATGCAAGGATACTAAAACATAAAAACTTACCGAGTACTCCAAGCCAAAACAGAAGCTATGTTAGAAATCCATGCATGATCCTAACTATACAGAAATGCCTAATGCAACACATGTAAAAATGCAACTTATAGCAGGCTCGGCTATTCTAAAGATGGCATGTGAAATACTACAACTAACAAGTATTCAACTCGGAATTGAAATACAATGCAGTTAGTATGATGCGCCGAGCCCGGTGCATGCAAAATAGATGAATGAATGCAAACATGCTATCATACTGGATGCTAATTGAAACATGCCTTAATCTAACCATCATAAGCTGGTAAATAAAAGGGAGAAAGACGTGGGGTTGGAAGACATACATCGCACACACGCACACTTATTACAATTGTACCCTCGCTCGGAGGGTCCGAATAAATAATATACAGTCCGAATAAATAGTACAGTCCGAATAAATACAGAACCCTAATTAATTAACAAATTTAACTAGGAAAGCAGTAAACTAGCACGCAAATCCATGGACTACCTCAGCTCTGTTCTGAATGATGAATGATGCATGCTTGAGTTGCCTTGCGCGGAAATCCATTGCGATGCCCCAGTTAGCCTCTGTTTACAATTAAGCCCGGAATGTTGCACGAAGCTCCAAGAGACTACCAGTTTCTGATTTGCTGTAACAGAGAGCAACAAAGGGGTGTAGACACCCCATTTTTGACCGACCTTAAGACTCAGACGTCACTAATTGAGCGCTCGGTGATGTTGCATATTGTGCTCGTTCAGAGGTTTCAGAGTCTTGGCTGTGAGCCTTGCCTCCGGACTTCCGGACTCTTTCGTGCCTTGCCTCGGTTTGCGAACCAGGCCTTGTTTTCTCTGTTTTCTCTTCCCGAAGAGAGGGAGAGGTCCCGTAGACCGTCTCTCAGTAGCCGTAGGCTACGTTTCGTGGTCGTAGGCCATTTTTCCCGTTTGGAGCCCGGTTCCCGGTTTTCGGAGCCGTCGGCCGTGTGCCTCGGTTCGGGACCACTTAACTACCTCCGTTTGCTCCGGTTTTTGGCACACACCTTGTTTTCTCCCTTTTGAGGGACACTGTGGCCCAAGAGACCAACTTCGTGGTCGAACGCCACCTTCGGTGCTTAACAGCCTGTTTTCGGGGCCCCGAACTGCGTGTTTCAGCCCCCGAACCTTCGTTTTGCATCCGTCTTGGTCCATTTTTGGCACGGACCTTATTTTCATTTTTAGAGAGGTTGTAGGGTGGTGGGAGGCCAGCAATTTTTTCTGAAAAACTAGTTTTATTCCTTCATCGCTCTTCATCGCCCGTTTTCTTTACTAAAAAACTGGTTTTTCCCATCCCCAGGCCACTTTTTCTGACTTTCCACCACACCATTGTGTTGTGCACACCTGGGAGGCCACCAATATGGGTAGGCCGGCCAGCAATTCTTCCTGACCCTTTTGAACCCCTCTAAAAAGCTGGTTTTTCTCTCTCTTGGTTCACTTTTTCCAGTTTTTGACCATACAACTGTGTTGTACACACATGGGAGGCCACCTTTCTGGGGTGGCCGGCCAGCAATTTTTTTGACCCTTTTGACCCCTGGTCGGCCGACCAGGGGGAGTGGCCGGCCGGCCACCTGGACCTTTTGAACCTGGCCGGCCAAACTTGTCTCTCCTGGTGCATTCCAGCTGTGCCAGCTGTGTTGCACCAGATCCTCTGCCCAAGGGTCTGTCTTTTGGGGGGAAATTTGAATTGGTTTTTCCCCCCTTTTCTTTCACTCCTCTCCCTCTATATAACCAGCACCCCACCTCCATTTCTGAGGGTTAGAAAAACCAGCTAGGGCATATATACATACACCTCCTATATCTATACTTCAAGCTTGAAAACACCCTTTGTCTTGCATATTTACCCTACACCTCATAGCCTACCACCTCCATCACTCATTCTAGCACCTTGGAGGCCATTTGAAGAGGTTGAAAGCTCAGAATTTCGGACCAAAAGCTCCTGATTTGCTGCTCTTCAAGGGTAAGCACCTATTTCCCTTAAACTTGCATTTTTTTGCTTCATCTATAAGCTATACTTGCAAGCATTTTTGGGCTTCAACCTGAACTGAAAATAGTCTTATTTTGAGCTCATCTTCATGTTTGATCAAGGACTTTTCTCTGTTTGAGGTCTTCTACTCACCCGTTGTGCTCTATCCCTCTTTTATGGCTTATCTTGCATAATATATTAGCCTTGCTTGTAAGCATTTACGGGCATCGAGCTAAACTGTAAAGTATCTTGTTTTGAGCCTTTCTTCAACTTTGTTGAAGGGCACTTGTCTGTTTGAGGCCTTTTACTGCCTTGTTTGTCCAGTCTCTCTTTTAGGGCTGTTTTTGCATGATACATTAGCCTTATTTGTGAGCCTTTTTGGACCTCGACCTAAACTGAAAAAAGTCTTGTTCTGAGGCCCTCTTGATGTTTGATTAAGGGCATTCCTTCGTTTGAGGTCATATGCTTCCTTGTATGCTTGATTGCCTCTTATTTTGAGCCTTACAACTAAGCCCTTGTTGCATGCTTTGTTTGGCCTTATAGCCACTGAAATCCAGTGGATTTTCAGTGGCTAACACACTATTTTGAGCCTCAAAAGCAGAGGGGGGTGACCCCCTCTCACCTTATTTTGCTTGATGGTCTTTGTGGCCTTCCAAAGAGGCCCTATCTTGCATTCTTTGTTGACTGATTTCAGGGCCAATTTGGTGAGTTTTAGGGCTATCATATTTCATTTTTAGAGTTAATTTTGTCATGCTAAGTGTCTATCTTGTATGTGCTTAATATCCCCTTGTATGGCCCTCTAAAAGGAGCTCACCATTTTTACACATGTCGGCTGCATTTCAGTGGTTATTTGGGTATATTTTGGCATGTTTTGTTCACTGATTTTTGCTGGTTTGATGAGTTCTCACCTGCTTCATGTACATGCCATGTAACCCATGTTTGCTAGTCAATTTTGCATGTTATTTTAGTCCATCATGCTAGCATCTTTTGGTCATGCTTTGAACTAGAAATGTTCATGTTTTGGGACTGCCTTGGCTCTGTCTTTGTGCTTCATAGTCAAATAATGCATGCTTTGTATAGCTATAAGTCAATACATGTGCCTAGTTTTGAGTTTCGGGGCTCATCTCATGCATCGGGTGCCATGTTTCCATGTTTCGGGATCATTTTGCATCACATTTCAGTGCTGGAACTTGCATGTTTGTATGCCATATTTCATGCCTTGCCATGCCTGGTTAGAGTGGCATTTGTGCCTTAGGATCGGTCCTCGGTTTGCGTGCATGTGTGCACGCATCTCGAGTGTCTCATTTTCGTCTTATGGCCGCTGATGTGAGTGTGGCTGAGGTCCACTCATATTGGCATAAGCCCATATTGCATTGCGTATGCCATCTTTAATCCTTTGCATTGCGTATGCTAAGTTGTATGTTAGTGCATTGTGTATGCCATTTCAATTAATAGCATTGTGTATGCTAGGTTGTATATTAGTCACATTCATGTATGTCATGCATATTGCATTGTGTTTGCGATAGGAGTTAGCCCGAGCACGGGAAACGAGGGACGTTTTGTACTCCGAGTGATGGAACGTGTCTCAATTCCCAATCGCCGACACTCCGGATTATCCATGATGGAGTCTAGGTCTTGTTGTGTTTATATGTACATTCATTTCATATTGAGTCGTGCAATTTGACTCCTCGGCCATCATGCATCGAGATGCGTGATTGGTGGCACCAGGATCGAGGCAAGCATACATATGTGAAAATACATTGCCATGCCCCTTTCTTGCTCTCTGTTGCAGTAAATCAGAAACTGGCAGTCTTCTGGAGCTTTATGCAATATTCCGGGCTTAATCGTAAACAGAGGCTAATTGGGGCATCGCAATGGATTTCTGCGCAAGGCAACCCGAACATGCATCATTCATCATCCGGAGCAGAGTTGAGGCAGTCCCTAGCTTGCATGCTAATTTACTGCTTTCCTAGATTAATTTGTTAATTAATTAGGATTTTGTATTTATTCGGACTGTAGTTATTCATTTGGGACTGTACATTATTTATTCGGACCCTCCGAGCGAGGGCATAATTGTAATAAGTGTGCGTGCGTGTGATGTATGTTTTCCAACCCCACGTCTTTCTCCCTTTTATTTACCAGCTTATAATGGTTAGAATAGGGCATGTTTCAATTAGCATACAGTATGATAGCATGTTTGCATTCATTCATCTGTTTTGCATGCACCGGGCTCGGCGCATCATAACTCACTGCATTGTATTTCAATTCCAAGTTGAATACTTGTTAGCTGTAGCATTCCATATGCCATGTTTAGAATAGCCGAGCCTATCTTAGTTGCATTTCGCATGTGTTGCATTAGGCATTTCTGTATAGTTAGGATCATGTATGGATTTCTAACATAGCTTCTGTTTTGGCTTGGAGTATTCGGTAAGTTTTTATGCTTTAGCATCCTTGCATGTGTGTGAGTGACTGCCATGATAGCATGCTTACCATGAGGCTATTTGCCATGATAACTGCTTGAATGCCTGTGGGTGAAGGTTGGGTTATTTGGATTGGAACAATGCATTGACTGTGAGTTTTAAGTCCACTAGATAGTGGCAAAACCATCTTTTCTAAGCCCACCTGAGGGTGGCAAAATCCGCATTTTGAGCCTACTTGCGAGTAGCAAACCATCTTTCAAAAATAAACATGAAATGTTTTGTTCCAATTCAGGCGACCCGGTCTATACTTGTATGTTGTGCACATCACATAGTAAATCTAGGCTAATAACCGGAATAAGAATGCATAAGGTTTTCAAAACTCGATATCATGGTTAGTAGAGGCCGATCTTTGATCGGGCGAGCGGGGGTGCTCACGAAGTGACCTTCCCTAATTGTACCCAAGTTCCTGAGCCAAGACAACTTTGGTGATGACGGACACGTGGCCTTAGGCAACGAGTCAGGGTTTCCTAAATTTTCCAAAAATAAAATATTTAGGTGGCGACTCTGTATCTGGCAAAGCAGTCCATGTTTGGCACTTCTTTCAAAAAAAATTGTTTTCTCAAAACGATTTGCCGGATTTGGCCTCTTTGGTTCAGATTAAGAACCGTGACATTTGAGTCCTGAACTGTAGTGAGCCCAAAATGAACAGAACGGGACCCATCCTCCCGGGGCATTCGGGGACGTCTACAGTTTCTGGCGACTCTGCTGAGGATTTAGAGAACTTGACTCGGACTCATGATATCTGGTTTTGACTACACTTATGTGTTTCTTTGCATTGCATGTGCATTGGTGCGCCTAGGACACCGTGTTTGCCATCTGCTATTCCTGAGCGGTTTGCCAGAGGCTGCGTGCCATAAGGCTTACCGGTTACGGGCTCTGCCAGTATGGAAACACAAACCCCGGTTTTACCGGGGCACCCTTTTGACCATTCGACCTAGTGCATATTCGGAAACCATAATGACCATTCCAAACTAGGACAGGTTGCTTACCCGATTATAGGTTGTTTGAAACCGCTGCGTGCGTAGTGAAACCCTAACTCCTGACAAAATAGGACAAGGAAACCCTACCCCAACATAGGGGTGTTTTGGCTCTCACTTATCTGTTATGTGCTTTTAGAGTGCGTCTCTACAGGGAAATGCATATCTCAGTTTACGAGTTTGGGGCATCAGGCCAGCGGGCATCAGTCAGTGTTTGAGAATCAGTTATCTGCGGGTATCAGATTCAGTCTTGGAGAACAGTGTTTCAGGGATAGTGATCAGTGTTTGAGGACAGTGTGTATTCAGCTTATCGACCGTGTGTTGTTATGCCCAGCTGTGTGTTGTGTATTTATTTTAAGCTGTTATGCTGTTCGTTTATCTGGTTATTTATTTCCTTATTGCTTTATCTTTTTGCTAGGGTAGTTTTAGCACAATTGCTTCCGACCCAGCAGATATTCCCCAAGCACTTTGGACAAGAGGTCGTCGGCTCAATCGATCTGAGGACCTGGTTGACGGACAGCCAGTGTTTCATTCTCTACCCCCGGTTGTCAGAAGAAGGCCAAGAAAGCGCAGTGTGTCTGAGCAGAGGTTACCAGAGCAGTGGTCTACCCTAGCAGTGAACAGTCGGGTTGAGGTCTCAGTTTCTGCCATAGAGATACACATACCAGTCAGTCAGCAGGATCAGCAGAATATGGCCGGAATTGAAGAAATGATGCGCCAACTCCAAGAGAGTATGAAACAAATGCAGGAGGACGCCGTCCGCCAAGCGGAGTTCTCTAAACAGCAGGCCGCGATTATGGCCCAACAGGCGGAATTGATTACCCAGCTACAACAGCAAGCCGAAGCATCAGCCTCACATCCAGCTCCTCCCCCACCAGGGATCCCAATACCCGGGCAGACACCAACTACCCAGAATGTCCTGCCAAATCCCCAGAACATTTTGCCAAATGTCCATGCCGTTCAGGAGGATACAGATATCCCAACGGGGCCGGCTCCGCCTCCGCTTCCACCTCAATTATCCAAGGTACTGTAGACGCCCCATTTTTGACCGACCTTAAGACTCAGACGTCACCGATTGAGCGCTCGGTGATGTTGCATATTGTGCTCGTTCAGAAGTCTCAGAGTCGCGGCCGTGCGCCCTGCCTCCGGACTTCCGAACTCTCTTCTGTGCCTTGCCTCGGTTTGCGAACCAGACTTGGTTTTCTCTGTTTTCTTTCCTGAGGGAAGGGAGAGGTCCCGTAGACCATCTCTCAGTGGCCGTGGGCTACATTTCGTGGCCGTAGGCCATTTTGCCCATTTCGGAGCCCGGTTCCCGGTTTTCGGAGCCGTCAGGCCGTGTGCCTCGGTTCGGGACCACCCAACCATATCCGATTCCTCCGGTTTTTGGCATGCATCTCATTTACTCCCTTTCGAGGGACACTGGGGTCTTAGATACCCACTTCGTGGCCGAATGCCACTTTCGGTGCTTAACAGCCTATTTTCGGGACCCCAAACTGCGTGTTTTGGTCCCCGAGCATTCGTTTTGCATCGGTTTTCGTTCATTTTTGGCAGGTACCTCTGTTTTATCACCAGGAAGATCACTGGAGGTTGGGAGGCCAGCAATTGTCTCAGCAAGCAGTTATGCTCCTCCGGCGCCCCCCCGCACCCGTTTTTCTCACTTTCGGGCTAATGTTGAACACCCTAGGGCCATTTTCTTCAAGCCAAAACCACATATTTGTGTTGTACACACATGGGAGGACCTTAAAAACATATGGCCGGCCAATAACTCCAATTGAAACTTTTGAACCCCTCTTTAAATTGGCCTATTCTCTCTCCTGTTTTAGAGTTGTCAAATTTGAACCACAGGGTTGTGATCAGGAGACATGGGAGGACACCAATACTTAGTGGCCGGCCATTAATTCACCTTGACCCTTTTGACCCTTGGCCGGCCGGCCATAGGGGGTGGCCGGCCGGCCACCTGCAACAAAGTTAGCTGGCCGGCCATGCTCCTTGGGAGGTGTGTCTTACAGCTGTGTAGCTGTTTCCCCCAGAAAAGATCTGTATCCGGGGGATATTTTGGAGGGGAACACTTGGGTGCATTTCCCTCCACCTTTGCCCTCCTCTTTTGGTCCATATAAGGAGCCTCCCAACTCTTAGGCTAGGGTGAGAAAAAACTCTCTTAAGAGCTTAGATACATATCTCTCTCAATCTCTCTAAAATCTTCAAGTTTTGGTTCCATCTCTTCATCACCATCAAGCACTACCATCACAACTCCATTCCAGCAGCTAGGAGAGCTTTCCAGCAGCTAAGAGGCTCCCATTCTTCAAGCAAAAGGCAGCCAAGAACTTGTCTACAAGGGTAAGTCTCCCTTCCCCTCTTTTGTAGCCCATTTTTGCCTCATTTCTTAAGCCTATTTGCTTATTGTTTTGAGCTCCGAACTTAACTTAAACTAGGTCTATTTTGAGCTGTTCTTAATGTTTATTCAAGGGCTCAACTCTGTTTGAGCCCTCTATGGTGCACTTGTTTCAATATCCTCTTGTATGTCAATATTTTGCATGCTTTTTCTAGCCTATGAGTGATCTGTTTTCGATCATAATGTAAACTATGAGTGGGCCTATTTTGAGCCCCTATTCAACATTGAAGAAGGGCTCAACCCTGTTTGGCCTCTCTATCATGCACTTGCTTCATAATGTCTCATATTTACCGTAAATTTGCATGATTTGTTTGACCTACATGTAGTCTGTTTTGGAGCATGTCATGAACTGTGAGTAGGCTTATTTTGTATCCCTATACAACATTGTAGAAGGGATCAACCTTGTTGGGGGTCTCCATGTTGTGCTTGTCTTTATATCCCTCTTTGGCCCCCATTTTTGCATGCTTTTTTAGGCTTATCTAGCTTCTGTTTTCGGCCATCATCAGAACTAGAAAGAGTCATATTTTGATCTTCTTGACATATTTCATTAATGGTCTTTGCTGGTTTGATGGATGTTTAGGGTACCTCATGTTATAGCCTTGTGTATCCTAGTTCTTGCATGGCATTTTTAGCATGTTTGCATACTGATTTGGAGGATGTCATCTACTGTAAATGTTCATATTTTTAGTCCCTCATCAGTTTTTTATAAGGGTACTTTTCCATTTAGGCATCGCATGTATCACTTGCTTCAATACCCCTCTTGCGGGGCCATTTTTGCATTCTTGCTTAATCCTATGCGTGCTTGCTGTTTAGCCCTTTTTATGACTGAAAAATGCTTGTCTTGGGGCTGTCTTGCTACTGCATTTTCATTCCATGTCTGTATTGTGCATGTTTGGTATAGCTATAGGCCATTTCGGGTGCCTAAATTCATGTTTCGGGGCCATTTCATGCATCGGGTGTACTTTCGCCTCATTTCGGGGCTGTTTTCCCCCACATTTCAGTGCTAAAATTCATTTGCATGTTTGCATATCATTTCCATGTCATTTCATGCCTTACGGCCATCGCCTCGGTTTGCGCGCCCGTGTGCACGCATTTCGAGGCGCTTCATTTTCATCCGTTGGCCTCCCGTGTGAGTAGGGTTGAGGCTCTCTCATGTTAGTGTAAGTCCATTTTTCATTCTGTATGTCATTTTAGTCTCATCGCATTGCGCATGCCATCGCCTTGGTTTGCGCGCCCGTGTGCACGCATTTCGAGGCATCTCATTTTCATCCAGTGGCCTCCCGTGTGAGTGTAGCTGAGGCTCTCTCATGTTGGTGTAAGCCCATATTGCATCGCATATCTCATTTTAGTCCTGTTGCATTCCGTATGCCATTTTCTCGGTTTGCGTGCCCGTAGGCACGCATTTCGAGACATCTCATTTTAGTCTCATTGCATATCATTTCCATGCCATTTCGTGCCTTACGGCCATCGCCTCGGTTTGCGCGCCCGTGTGCACGCATTTTGAGGCGCTTCATTTTCATCCGTCGGCCTCTTATGTAAGTGTGGCTGAGGTCCACTCGTGTTAGTGTAAGTCCAATTTGCATTGCGTATGCCATTTCATGCCTTAGGATCATCGCCTCGGTTTGCGTACCCGCGTGCACGCATTTTGAGGCATCTCATTTTCATAGCATAGTGCATGCTAGGATTGTATTTTAGTTGCATTCATGCATATCATGCATATTGCATCGTGTTCGGGACAGGAGTTAGCCCGGACACGGGAAACGAGACGCGTTTCGTACTCCGAGTGACGGAACGGGTCTCAATTCCCAAGTCACCGACACTCCGGATTACCCATGATGGAGTTAGGTTTTGTTGTAGCATTCATCTGCATTCATCCTATATTGAGTTGTGCAATCCGACTCCTCGGCCATCATGCATCGAGATGCGTGATTGGTAGCACGAGGATCGAGGCATGCATACATTTGTGAAATACATTGCTATGCCCCTTTCCTGCTCTCTGTTACAGCAAAATGAAGAATCAGCAACTTTTCGGAGTCTGGCACGCATTGCGAGAAACATTGCAAACAGAGGCTAAATTGGAGCATCCCAGTGGATTTCCGCGCAAAACAGCCCAAAACATGCATCACTTCATTATCCGGAGCGGAGTCAAGGCAGTCCCTGGCTTACATGCCAGTTTACAGTTTTTCTTAGTTAATTTGTTAATTAATTAGGAATCTGTACTATTCGGACTGTATATTATTCGGACTGTATATTTATTCGGACCCTCTGCGCGAGGACATAATTGTAATAAGTGTGGGTGAGTGTGATGTATGTCTTCCAACCCCCATTTCTTTCTCCCTTTTATTTACCCGCTTATGATGGTTAGATTAGGGCATATTTCGATTAGCATACAGTATGACAACATGTTTGCATCATTCATCTGTTTTGCACGCACCGGGCTCGGCGCATCATACAAACTGCATTTGTATTTCAATTCCAAATTGAATACGTGTTAGTTGTAGCATTCCACATATCATGTTTAGAATAGCCGAGCCTGCTATAGTTGCATTATTGCATGTGTTGTATTAGGCATTCCTGTATATTTAGGATCATGCATGATTTCTAATCGGTTTTCTATTTTGGCTTGGAGTACTCGGTGAGTTTTATGCTTTAGCATCCTTGCATGCGTGTGAGTGTTGCCATGATAGCATGCTTACCATGAGGCTATATGCTTATGTGATATAACTGCCTTGAATGCCTGTGGGTGGAGGTTGAGTTATTTGAATTGGGACAATGCATCAGATGTTTGTTTTAAGCCCACTAGATAGTGGCAAAATCATGTTTTCTAAGCCCACCCGAGGGTAGCAAATCCACGTCTTAGCCTACCTGCGGGTAGCACCATCAAACCATTTTCAAACAAACAAACATGAAATGTTTTGTTCCAATCCAGGCGGCTCAGTCTATACTTATTTGCTGCAAGCATCACATAGTAACCTAGGCTAATAACCGGAATAAGAACTCACAATGTTTTCAAAATAAGATATCATGGTTAGTAGAGGCCGGTCTTTGACCGGGCGAGCGGGGGTGCTCACGAAGTGACCTTCCCTAATCGTACCCAAGTTCCCGAGCCGAGGCAACTTTGGTGATGACGGACACGTGGCCTTTGGCACCGAGTCAGGGTTTCCTAAATTTCCCATTAAATAAAATATTTAGGTGGCGACTCTGTATCTGGCAAAGCAGTCCATGTTTGGCACTTCTTTCAAAAATCTGTTTTCCAAAACTATTTGCCGGATTTGGACTCTTTGGTTCAAGATTAAGAACCGTGACACAAATCGAGTCCGAGCTGTAGCGAGGTCCCCCGCGGGCTTGTTACAGGTACAGACACCCATCAACCACCCGGACTCTCCCTTCGAGTTCGAAGTAGACCCTATAGCACTGAAATTGAGCAAGCTCGAGAAGCTATTCAAAAAATCCCAAGGGGTAAAGGCTATCTCGGATATCGAGGATGGATATACCGATGTGGCCGTGACGTTGCCGGATAGATTCAAAATGTCGCAGATCGATCGCTTCGATGGATCTGGGGATCCCATGGTCCACCTCCGGCTATTTTCAGATATACTACGGCCGATGGGCCTAACCAGACCCCAGAAGCTTTCACTATTCGGCCGGACCCTATCGGGTGTGGCCGCCATCTGGTATGCGAAATTGGAGGATGATGTCAAGCGAAGTTGGGATGAAATGGCCAAGGCCTTTGTTGCGCAATATTCTTACAACACCCAAATCGAGATTACAACCCGTGATCTCGAAACAACAAGGCAAGAGCCCAAAGAGAGCTTCTCAGATTTAATGACCCGGTGGAGGGCGAAGGCCTCGATGATGACTCTAAGGCCCACCGATAAGGACCAGATCAAGATAATTGTGCGTAATCTCCAGCCAAAACTGATGCAAAAAATGATTGTGCTCCCCTTCCCCACCTTTTCAAATCTACACGAGATGGGGGTACAAATTGAAGATGCGATGAAACAGGGTCTGATTGACCAAGACAGGGAGCAACCCCGGAGAACCTTTAACCGCAACAACAATGCAGGCCCGAGCGGCGCTGCAACTGCAAGAACTTCGGAGGTAAGCATGGTCGCCACCATTCCCCTTCCCCTTCCAAGGCCCATGGCAGCCACACCCTTCTCCGGTGCATCTGGAAGCAATACACAGACCACTAAATACCAACCCAGAGGCCAAAGAACCTTCACCCCATTGTACATGCCCTTGTCCAAGGCTCTAGGGGTCTTAATCAGAAAAGGGCATCTAAAACCCTTAGAGTCGAGGCCGTTGCCAAATCCACTTCCCCCCACTCACAACCCAGCCAAATATTGTGCATATCACCAGCAACACGGTCATGACACCGACCAATGTTTCAGACTGCGTCACGAGATTCAAGATCTCGTTGACAAAAATGTGATTTTGCCTCCAGAGAGACCTAATGTCACAACCAACCCACTCCCTACACACAACCAAGCTCCACCTCCCAAAAGAATTAACTTTATCCAGACTAGGGTCGTGTCTTACGATCCTAGCATCTGTATCACTCCTTCCCATCTACCTAAGCCGGAGGTGCTCCTTTCTAATTGCACTGACCTTTTGTGCATGATGGACATCTCCACAACCCAACCTGAGCCAGTGGTGGTGGCTGTTGAAGAGAGTACAGGGGAGGTTGCAGAGGAGGATGGAACTGTTAAGTCAGGGTTTGAGTAGTCTGGGAATTTTGCTGGGGAAGCCTATGATCCGAGTGATTACATCCTGTAGCGGGCCAGTCTGAGCCAAGTATAGAATTGCTGGAGAGAGCGGAACTGTGTGTGATCCAGGGGGATAGATTTGAGCAGGGAACAGATGATTTGACGGTTGTAGAAAAGGACTTTGCCGACCTCTAGTTCTTCAATGACCAAGAATCAAGGGATGCGGCAGTCAACTGGTTTGAGTATGAGGAATCGGCAGAGGCTACCGGATGGCTGGATGATCAACCGGATGTTGTAGAGTTCCAACCAGAACAAGGCCCGGCAGGGGCGAGGGTACCAATGGTGGCCGGAAGAGCCGAAAGTCAGAGTACATTGCCGGAGAGCGCCGGTACGAAGAATTTCGCTCAGAACAGGAGCATTGTGAATTCAGGGAAAGCCAAACAACAAACTGCGCTAACGTAGGTGGAACAAGAAAAGATTTGGGATTCTGAGAGAATCTGGAAAGCCAAAACCCATGAAGGGATTGAAAGTGTTGTGGGCACAAGGACAGAAGATGCTGCGAGCATATGGGCTGAAAGTACTGCAAGTACAATCATGCCGGAGCCAGACAGGTGCCTTTTGAATGCCAACGGAATGTGGTGAGAAGATGATGATTTATGTCTTGCCTGCACAGATGAAGATTGGGGGAGCAATCAACCAGACGACACCTAGTATCTCAATGAGGTTGATCACATGACAAGAAGCGGGCGGTATTTCAAGCCCCCGCACCTAGACCAGCCAGAGGCGTCGGGGAAGGATAAGGAAGCTAAGAGACAGAAGGAGAAGCAAATCGAAGAAGAAGTTATGCTGAAGCAGTTAAAAAAGATACAAGCAGACATCTCCATCTGGGGACTGCTTATGGCGTCACGAGTGCACAGACAGGCTGTCCTATCTACTATGGACAAGGCTAAACTCTCTATAGATACCACACCAGAGCAGCTAGTTGGACTGGTCTTTCCGGGAGGAGGTTCCCTGACATTAACCATTTCGGACAAAGAACTGCCGCCTGAGGGCGCAAATCATAACAAACCCCTCTACATCTCTGTGGAATGTAGAGACAAGTGGGTGCCAGTGGTTCTTGTCGACACAGGATCCGCCATTAATGTGTGCCCGTCAAGGACGGCATATGCAATCGGGTTAAAGCCCGCGGACTTCGTGCCGACTACTCAAGAGATCAGAGCCTATGATAACACCAGCAGGGAGGTGATGGGGACTGTCAAAATTCAAACCCAGGTTGGTCCAGGACAACACAACATTGAATTCCATGTCTTGGACGTTCCTGCAACCTTTAATCTACTCTTGGGGCGGTCGTGGTTGCACCAAGTGAAGGCAGTCTCTTCCACTTTGCATCAGATGTTGAAATACCCTCACGGGAAGGGGGTGGCCATTGTTTTTGGGAATTTGTCAATCCATCCACCGCCAGAAGTGTCTACACCAGTCTTGGAAATCGAGCACGGCACGAAGGATGTGTTCTTATCAGGGTTTACACTGGCTGAGGCTCGGGTTGTGCAGAATATCATGGCTGCTAATGAGGGAGTGTACGTCAGTGCTCAATCTATATACCTCATGAACAAGCTACAATACATCCCCGGGATGGGATTAGGAAGGAGCGGCCGGAAGGGCGTCGCAGCATTGGCTGAAGTGCCACACAACCCTCATACCTTTGGCTTGGGTTATCTGCCCACCAAAGAGGATTGGATGTGAAAGGGAAAGGAAATGGCTGGAAGGGCCAGAGCAAAGCAGGCTGGGAAGCCTTTTGAGCTGACGCATAGGCCCATTCAGTGTACCCTAAACGAACGCTTCGTCCGGGAGGGGGAGGACTTTCCGTTTTGTGGCTTCCTAGAGCCATGGCTGAACGCGGACAAGAAGCACGTGCCAGGTTTCGAGATCTTTTTCGACCTGCAAATATCCGGGGATGACGTTGCCGAAGAGCAGACAGACCCATCAGCTGAGGTTGAGCAGTGTAAGCCAGTGGACTCTGAGGGCGCTGAAATTGAAATGGGGGTAGCACTGGCATGTCTACTTTCAGATCCTCCGATCGACCATAAGTGCTTGGGGGATAACTTCTCGGTTTCCATGATCGGGAATGAAATGGCTGTGGGCCTATCGTCAACTATTTTGGATGCATCTATCGCACCCTCTCTCACCTGGCAATACGAAGAGGGGTTTTTGTCCAGCAGCACCGGGTCAAGTAGTGAGCCGGAATCTAATTCCACCGAGTCTTGTGAGTCGGAATCAGGTTCCAGCTCGACTGAGTCTGAGTCTGGTAATCCTGGGGATGATAACCCGGATGCCACAGTCTTGTCCAGGTCGTCTTTTTCTTTCTCATTTGAGTCTGTTGTAACTGAGGAATCGGACGATTTGGATGTGCCTAATGAGAATCAAGTAACTGTGGTTTCTGAGTACTTTTTTGTGCCTTTGATTTATTGCATTAACTCAGACTTTCAAAATTTTGATGAAAACGACGAGGACGAAATTCCTCCGGTTTTGCAACGCTTAATTGAACAAGAGCAGGAGAGATTTGTTAAACCCCTAATGGATGAAATCATTACTGTGAATGTTGGTACTGAGGAGGACCCGCGGCTGGTCCAGATCGGGTCCATGTTGTCTTCGGAGGAACGCGAGCGCTTAGTCGCTTTATTAAAAGATTTCAAAGATGTTTTCGCGTGGTCTTATGAAGACATGCCTGGGATCGATCCTGAGATTGTACAGCATCGGATCCCCCTTGACCCCGAGGCCCGACCCGTCAAGCAGAAACTCAGGAGGATCCGCCCGGACTGGGCTCTCAAGATCAAAGAAGAGGTCACCAAGCAAATTGATGCAGGATTTTTGCTGGTATCCGAATACCCGACTTGGTTGGCCAACATCGTTCCAGTGCTGAAGAAGGATGGCAGGATCCAAGTATGCGTGGATTTCAGGGATCTGAATAGAGCCAGCCCGAAGGACGACTTTCCCTTGCCGCACATCGATGAGTTGGTAGACTTCACAGCGGGGCATGCTTTGCTCTCATTCATGGATGGCTTCTCAGGGTACAACCAGATAGTGATGGCACCAGAAGACCGGGAAAAGACTGCATTCACCACCCCGTGGGGGACATACTGCTACAGAGTGATGTCGTTTGGGTTAAAGAACGCTGGAGCTACTTATCAACGAGCCGCGACCACAATATTGCACGACATGATCCACAAAGAGGTTGAGGTGTACGTGGACGACATGATTGTCAAGTCCAAAGAAAGAGAGGGCCACTACACCGCCTTGCAAAAGTTCTTCCAAAGGATCAGAGAATTTCGGTTGCGGCTAAATCCTCAGAAGTGTACATTTGGTGTTACAGCGGGAAAAATGCTGGGGTTTCTGATTACACAAAGGGGCATCGAAGTCGACCCTTCCAAAATCAAGGCCATCTTAGAAATGCCACCACCAAGGACTGAAAAGGAGGTGCGAGGCTTTCTGGGTAAAGTGCAATTCATAAGACGGTTTATCTCAAAATTAACCTTGACTTGTGAACCACTTTTTGGCCTCCTGAAGAAAGGAAAGAAATTCCAATGGGACGGCCGATGCCAAGCTGCTTTTGAACAGATCAAGAAATACTTACAGAACCCGCCCGTGTTGTCACCGCCAGAGCCGGGGAAACCATTGATATTGTACCTTTCAGTGACTGAGACTACAATGGGTTGTATGCTCGCGCAAGAATCAGAGGACAAAGTGGAGAGAGCCATCTACTATTTAAGCAAGAAGATGCTAGAGTATGAGACTCGCTACACACCGTTGGAGAAGGCTTGCTTAGCTTTGGTATGGGCTACCAGGAAGCTGCCTCACTACCTGTTAGCTCACTCCGTAATGTTGGTTTCACGACTCGATCCCATCAAATATCTTTTCGAGAAACCAGCACTTACGGGTAGGCTGGCTCGTTGGTTGCTGTTGCTCTCCGAATTCGATCTGAAATATGTGACACGCAATTCAGTCAAGGGAAGAGCAGTAGCAAAATTCTTAGCCGATCATCCAGTGGAAGGGGGTGAAGCAGTTGAGTACTTATTCCCAGATGAGGCCATTTTGCATATTGACGACGAATTTTGGACGATGTACTTTGACGGAGCGTCAAACCAGCACGGGTATGGGATAGGAGTGTTGCTGATAGCACCCGACAATTCCCGTATCCCTCTAGCAACGAAGCAGAATATGAGGCATGCATTGCCGGTCTAGAAGCAGCCCTGGAACTAGGGGCAAGACGGTTGGACGTCATTGGGGACTCGAACCTTGTTGTGTCTCAAGCAAAAGGGGACTGGAAAGTCAAAGAAGAAAAGATGATGATGTATCACCAGGCCTTGGACTTGTTAATCCCTCAGTTTGAGAAGTTAAACTTTGCTCATCTACTAAGAGAGAACAATAGGTTCGCAGATTCTTTAGCAACTCTATCTTCCATGATAGACATCCCGTTCGGAGTCCGGATGCGTCCAGTCATCATTGACCAGAAATTTGCGCCAGCCTACGAGTCGATTGCTGCTATAGATGAGGCTCAGGACGAAAACCCCTGGTATTACGACATTTGGAATTTCTTGGAGAAGGAAGCATACCCGCCAGGGGTAAATGCCAAGGATAAAAGGGCAATCAGAAGAATGGCCGTTCAGTTCATCATCGGTGGGGGTACGCTGTATAAAAGAGGTCATCTGGGAATGCATAAACTGTGTGTGGATGCCGAAGAATCGAAGTGTCTAATGGAGGCCATCCATGGAGGGGAATGCGGTGCGTATATGAACGGAGTAATGTTAGCACGGAAAATCCTCAGACAGGGTTACTACTGGTCCACCATGGAGGAGGATTGTATCGGTTTTGTTCGGCGATGCCACAAATGTCAAATTCATGCAAATCGCATGAACATTCCGCCGTCGAAGCTGTACAATATGACTTCGCCATGGCCATTTTCAGTCTGGGGAATTGATGTGATCGGGGCTGTCACTCCGAAGGGGTCAAATGGGCATGAGTTCATCCTGGTCGCGATAGATTATTTCACGAAGTGGGTCGAGGCCCAATCTTATGCGGTGTTGAAGGCTTCACATGTGGCGAAGTTTATCAGAAACAACATCATCTGTCGCTACGGAGTCCCAAACGAGATAATTTCAGATAACGGTTCCCACTTCAAGAAGGAAGTGATTGATTTGTTGGAAAAATACAATGTGGCTTTCCACAAGTCATCCACCTATCGGCCGCAGACCAATGGAGCAGTTGAGGCCGCCAACAAGAACATCAAACACATACTGCAGAAGATGGTGGAAACCTACCGGGACTGGCCAGATAAGCTGTCGTTTCCTCTGTGGGGCTACCGGACTTCAATTAGAACTTCTACTGGGGCAACTCCGTATTCATTAGTTTATGGGATGGAGGCCGTTCTACCTATTGAAATTGAGGTTCCGTCTTTGCGAGTACTGGCTGAGTGTCAAATAGCCGAAGCAGATTGGCAGCAGAGTAGGTTTGAGGAACTCATGCTCTTTGATGAGAGAAGACTGAAAGCACTGTACCATGTTCAAGGTTATCAGCACAGAATTGCCCGGGCTTTTAACAAGAAAGTTAAGTCCAGGAATCTAAAGGAAGGAGATTTGGTACTCAAGGATAACCGAGCTCCCATCCACGACCCAAGGGGCAAGTTCAGACCTAATTGGACTGGCCCATACATCATTAAGTCTATCTGGTCAGGTGGAGCTGTGGTTCTGATGGATCTAGATGGCTTGGAGTTCTCACAGCTGATCAATATGGACAAGTTGAAGAAATATTACCCTTAAGAAGCTCGCTAGGCCGAAAACCCGAAAGGGCGACCTAGGCAAAACTCAGAGCACAAAAAATTCGAAATTATAAAAACTGAGCTCACAAGGTTGAAAACCCGCAAAGGGCGGCCTTGGCAAAAGTTAGAGCGTAAAAGGAGAGTGAAAATACTCGAGTGAACCTGAGCCTGAACTACGTAAGGCTTGATTCCCATCTTTGGGATACGTAGGCAACTTCATCCTGAAGTTCAGCCATAAACTTTTCCCTGATCAACTTTGTCCATTTGATCATCTCAGTCATCTTTGTCTATCAGCATTCATCGTAATCTCCGGTGCAGTGCTTCTCAGACTAGGGGCAACTTTCCGTTGCTGTGCAATGCCGCGGTACTATTCAGACTAGGGGCAACTTTCTAGTTGCTAGGATCTGGGGTTGTGCATCTCAGTGACAAATTTCAGGCGTGTCCAGTTTTGATCCATACCGAAAATAGTTTTGAAAAGTTTTAATAAAAGTTGACTTTGTTCAAATTAATCTTTTTACAACTAAGACCATTTTTGGACCACAGCGGAAAATTTTCAGTACCACAACCTTCAATTTCATTGATTTCAAAACAGAGTTCTCCTGCTCTTGCATACAATTGAAGTTGCTTGTTATTACATTCATAAAGAAAACTTGAAAGTACTAATAAAGCAATAAATCCGAGGCATAGTCAAGTTAGGTGTCCCTGCACCCCCTCCCAGAGCTGGTCGAAGCCTCTGATGCCAAGCTGGGTCCAATCTGTGCCTCTTCATTGAGCCAATCCAAGCACTCGTCAAACAAAGTGCAACTGAAAGTGGGAGCGGGGGCCAAGAGCTCTCTAGTCCTCCATGCTGTGGCATACCGGGCAAGCTGTGCGCCTTGAACCGGGAATGTGGCAGGATACTCTATCCCCTCTGGCGGGCAAGTCTGATCATGACCGAACTGGCGCTGGAACCGGAACGGAAAGTAGAACACACAGTGGGTCAGACCAATCAACCGGATCCCGGTCTGCCGGGACATGCTATAGCTCATTGCTGGGAGATTGAGCCAAGGACAGCGCCAAGCAATGCGATCTGCAAACAAATTGCACATCCAGTCGAACCACCATCCCTCATCAAGGGCATCGACTAGGCGTTGTCGAAAGAAGTAGCCGTGAGCTGAGTAGGCTGGGCAAGAGTCCACAACCTGCAATTTATCCATCAACCATACCTGGGGAGGGATGAAAAAATGAGAGAATAAAGAATAGAGAGATGTACGATGAGAGAAAAGTAAGTAAAAGGGTTTTGTGAGAAAAAAACGAGCCTGAGGGCCGAGTGATGTGAGCAATGCATATGTGAAATCGGGTGGGAAACATTACATGCAGCAGTAGTGGACTCCCCGCAAATTTGGTCACCTCTTGGCGATAGAAAGCGTCCAAGCCCATCAGTGTCTCGGCCAATGTCATGGCGATGCAGCTCTTTCCTTCCTTCAAGCCTTGAGCAACTTCAATCAGACGAATGCTAGATCCACTAAAGCCTGGGGCAAGCAAAAAGTGAGATAGCATGCACAAGCAAAGTGCGTGTTGCCGAAAACCTTGCCAATAATGGTTGCCGCGGTCACCGGCATCAGAAAAGCGATGAATCAAGCCGAGAATGTCCAGTTCCCCGTTGTAGATCAGAGACCGAGCGTCATACATGGTGAGTCCACACATTCGCCCTAAAGCTTGGGCGTGACTGAAGCGAAACTGAGGCAAAATTTCTTCATGGCGTTCAGATTCCATCAAAACTTGAAAATCCTTGAAAGTTGGACATACCTCTTGCCCGCCAAAGCTAAAAACATGTGTTACCGGCTTAGCGTGAATAGTGCATTCAAGCCGAAGCCCTGGAAGTTCAACTTTTCCGAGCCATCTAGAGAAGCGATCCAAGCTGTGAGATTTTCGACGAGAAACACCTCTATTTTGGTGCAAAACTGAGATAAAATGAATCAACCACGAGGCTAGGACTTTTAAAGAGGCTAAGACACTGTTCGGGGGACACGTGTCGAAAAACTGGTGGCTGCTGAGCTAGGTGGCCGGCCGGCCACCTTTTCTGGTAGGCCGGCCACCCCTCTTCCCTCCAATGCAAAAAGCTGGTCGGCCAGCTCCCAAAGGTGGCCGGCCATGCTGCAAAGTATGTCTTTGGTCCTGTTCTACCCTCTAGAAGAAAGTTCCTAGCATCTCCATGCATTGGGAGTGTCGAAGGCCTCCATTTCTCTCTGTTTCGGATGCGTTCCGTCACCCAGATCGTCCGAAATACACTTTGTTTATAAAGTTGTTGTTAAGTTTTGCTTATCAAGTTGTTGTTTTGCTTATCGAGTTGTTGTTTGTGTTTGTTGAGCTGTTTTGTTCATCGAGTCTTGTTTATCAAGTCATCAAGTTTCGTGCTTTGAGTCGTTACTCTTTGTTTATTAACATTGTTGTGTTTTGCTTATCGAGTTGTAAACTTACTAAGGTTTTGTTGTTTCTTAGTGAGTTAAGTTGTTTAGTTTGTCGTGTCGGTTCAGTACCTGCCTTGGCAAATACACAATGCACATTCCCATTCAATCTCATTTTTGTGCAAAATGATGCGATGCTAAGAACATAAAATACAACACTTTTTGAACAAAAGCTGTTTCATTCCATCATGTTTCCTTTGTTACAACATTTTACAGCAAGGGTACAAGTTTTACAGAAAATAAAACTGCCTAACAATGTACAATGTGCTACAACTACTAGTAAAAAAGAAAATAAAGCAGGAAACGGATGCATCTATGCTCTCAAGAGCAGGAATAAGAGGCCCTCTTCGTCCTCTTCTGCAGAACAGCCTCTACGCCATCATCACCATCATCATCGTCTGAGTCGAAGCTGCCATCCTCGGAACCCCCCTCGGCCTTATCTCCACTACCGGAACCGGGGTCGGAACCACCCTCTCTGTCAGCGGATGTCTCTGACTAGGGATCTGCAGCCTCCTCCTCCTCGCTGGACTCCTCCTCTATGATGTGCGCCCTGCGTCCGCCTCGTCCGCGAGACGACTCCCCTCTCCCAGCTCCTCGAGAAGGCCCAAATGGCCCAGCTCCTCGGGAAGGCCTGGATGGCCCGGCCTGTGACTGAGCATACACCGGAGGCATCTGAAAATGAAGAATGCAATTTAAATACATTAGCCAAAACATGTTGTAGACGTCCCCGAATGCCCCGGGAGGGTTAAGTCCCGTTCTGTTCATATAGGGTTCACTACAGTTCGGACTCAAATTGTCACGGTTCTTAATCTGAACCAAAGAGTCCAACTCTGGCAAATCGTTTTGAGAAAAACAGATTTTGAAAAGAAGTGCCAAACATGGACTGCTTTGCCAGATACAGAGTCGCCACCTAAATATTTTTTAAAATGGGAAATTTAGGAAACCCTGACTCGGTGCCAAAGGCCACGTGTCCGTCATCACCAAATGTCTTGGCTCGGGAGCTTAGGTACGATCGGGGAAGGTCAGCTATGAGCACCCCCTTTCGCCCGGTCCGAAGACCGGCCTCTACTAACAGTGATATCCGATTTCGAAAACGTTATGTGTTCTTATTCCGGTTATTAGCCTAGAATTACTATGTTATGCGCACAGCAAACAAGTATAGACTAGATTGCCTAATTTGGAAATAAGCATTGCATATCCGTTCGTTTTGAAAAGGCTTTGGAATTTGCTACTTGCAAGTAGGCTAAAACACGGATTTCAACGAGTTTTCCCAATTTAAGCAATCCAACCTCCACCCACAGGCATTCAAACAGTTTATCTCATATAAGCATTTAGCCACATGGTAAGCCTACTGTCAGGTTAACATTCACACGCATGCGAGATGCTAAAGCGTAAAAACTTACATCGTACTCCGTGCCAAAACAACAAACTAGTTAGCACACATGCATGCCCTAGTTCATGTTAAGTGGCTAATGCAACACATACAGAGATGCAGTTTAGAGCAGGCTCGGCTATCCTAAGCATGACATGTGAAATGCTACATGTAACAAGTATTCAATTTGGAATAAAAAAAATACAATGCAGCTTGTATGATGTACCGAGCCCGGTGCATGTAAACAAATGCATGGATGCATGCATGCATTGCATAAGGTATGCTAATTTTAAATATGCCCTAATCTACCATCGTAAACGGGTAAATAAAAGGGAAGAAAGAAGTGGGGGTTGGAAGACATGCGCACCACTCACGCACACTTATTACAGATTTGCTCTCACACGGAGAGACCGAATAAATATTACAGTCCGAATAATAAATAAATAAATTATTACAAAATTTCTAATTATTTAACAAATAAATGCAAAAAAGGAAAGGTGGCCACAGCCGCCCGCCTCGGGATGCGCGAATGATGCATGCTTGAGCCCGCCTTGCCCGGAAACCCCGCACCATACCACTGCTGCCTCTGTTCTTACTGCCCTGCCTCTCCAAAAATTGCCAAAGTCCCAGAACACCTTCCTTGCATGCTGCTGTACACCACCGGCTGGAAGAAGTGCCCACCGGCCGGCTAAGATTTCCATCGGCATCTTATGGGGTTATTGGCCACCCATATAGTGCCGGTCGGCACTCTCTACTGCCGGTCGGCATAAAATTCCTGCAGAGGACAGTTTTGATAGCAACAGCAGACAGACAGTGCATGATATGGGATTTTCAGCATATGTAAGCATGGCCAATGCTTCCTATCATGCGTAGGACTCAAGGAGGCATGGCCCTTGGTTCTTGGGCCATCAATTATGCATCTTGGTGCATGATAGCCTAAGGAACCAAGGTTGCATTTTAATGGGAATGCATGCAACACACAAATGGGAACTAAGACCCCATCATGTCAAGATCAAGGGCCTTAGTGACATGAGAAGTAAGATGTGTTTTGTCACTTGAAGTACAAACACCCCTCATTTCTCACACTTGGTTTGACACCCCAAACCAAGTAATGCAATGCATATTATGCAAACATGGCTCAACAATACAACATGATGCTAAAATGCAAGGCATACCAAATGCTATGCAACATTATGTTAAGTCTATAATGGTAATCATGTAGGAGGTAAATGTGACACAACCATGGACACTTAAGGCAATAGTATAGGCGCATGTCAAGACCATGTTGACCAAACATGCAACAAGCATTAAATAAATGTGCAATGGTGGACTTAATCACAATGGGGTAGACCTCAAATCCCCCCAAAACAGTGGCAAAATGTGCCCAAAATGGTAGACCAATATTCATGCAAGCATGCAAACAAATGGGCCTAAAACCAAGGCATAAACAAGGGGCTTTTCACTACCCCCAACATGACCATTCATAGCATGTATTAGGCCACCAAAAACAGATCCTTAGCATGCAAAAAAACACACACACATCTTGATATGGCAGCCCCAAAACACCCTAAACATACAAGCATGCATAAGGCATATTCCTAAGCATAAAGGAGCACATCCTTAGAGCATGAAATAGGTCACGTATGCAAACATACAAACATGATTTATGGACTGAAATATGATCCTAAATGATGCCAAAATCATGAGGAGGGTCCAAGCTAAGCATGTTAGAGGCTAATATGCTTAAGGTTTACAAGCCAAAACACTAAGCAACCACATCAAGCACACCAAACATGGAAAAATTAGTGGCTCACAGCCCTTAAACATGTCAAACCATGACCAAAAACTTCAATAAGCTAAACCTAAACATGAAGATATGCAAGGCTAAACATATGACATATTTCTAGGGAAAATGGAGGATTACAAAGCAAGTATATAAAGCATGCTAAGGACCACAAAATCACTTTTGGACAGAGATGAAATATGATCCAAAACACCCAAAAAAGCTTTGAAATGGTGCCAAAAACAAGCAAGCATACATGTTCCCTTTTAAGCCAAAGACAAAGGCAAAAGAGGGACAAAGGGGAGAGGGGTGTCCCTCCCCTATAAAAGACTTCAAACCACCTTCTTTACCACTAAAAACCCACTGATTTTCCGTAGTGAAAGGACCCAAAACAACAAAGCAAACAAGGCTCAAAGTAAAGGCACCAAATAGGCCAAAATAAGGCCTAAAAGGGTGAGTTTGCACTCAAACCACAAAATGACCTTAATGAAAGTTCAAAAGCAAGAAAATCTAAGACTTTTTTCAGTTATACACAAAGCTCAAAACACAAAGCAAGATAGGTAAAAACTTGTTGCAAAAATGGGGAATCTAAAGCAAAGTGCTTACCCTTGAAGAACACTTGAAGAACAGGTGGTGCAGCCCTCCTCTATTGATCAAAACCAATCCAAAAACTCAACAAACAACCCTCCAAGTCCCTCAATCTCGAACTAGGGTGTAATGGTGTGTGTATTGGTGCAAAAGTAAGGTAAAACCACACTTTTGGGCCCTAAAACACACACACAAGAGAAGAGAGAGGTAAAGTGTAGAGAGAGAGAGATGTATGGCAGATATATAGATATAGAAGCTCTGGTTTTTTGATAAAAAATGGCCAACCTCTCTCAAAGGGAGAGAGGTGGTGTTTATATAGGCCAAGACCAAGCCAAATGACTTAATGGCTAAGCAAAGGAAAAGGGGCAAGAGGTGCAAAGGGGTCTTGGCTTCTTGGAGAAGCTAAGACAGCTGGCCAAGCTTCTCCAAGAAGCTTGGCCAAAAGGATCAACCTTCTAGAAGGTTTAGGGGTGCAAAGGTGCAAAGGGGTCACTCCTGTGCACGGGGATGAGTGATGGTGCATTCCAGCTGGCACAGCTGGCATACACCATGCCTTAGGGGTGCAAAGGGTGCACACCGGCCAACCAAAGGGATCATCGGCACAAAAAAGTGCCGGTCGGCAGCATATAATGCCGACCGGCCAAATATTTTAACAAAACAGTGCCGGCGGTACACAAATGTGGCCGGTGATGGTAGGGAAGGGCCGGTGGTGTGTGGGGATGCCTCAAAAGGCATTCCCTGCCCCTCCAAGGCAAAACACAAGTGTTTGGTGCAAAACCAGACACAAAACAGTCAAGTTCGGGGATCCTGAGGCAAGGCGCGTAGCCGAGAACTCCGGGAACTCCAAACGAACACGAACATGGATAATCACCGAGTGTTCAAACGGTAACGTCCAAGTCTTGAGGACGGTCAAAAATGGGGTGTCTACACATGTATATCAGATACAGATGCAAGCAAACTACACAGAGTGGATGTATGCAGATATAGTACACGAATGTGGTGTGTGTCAAATGTGCTCTACACAGGCAACCTATCAATGCAGTAAGATGTTCAAGATCAGCATGTCATCAGAAGTATGATAAACGCAAGAAAACTAAAGAGTACCTGGACACCCATGATGGACAACTGTGCCTTTCTCTGCAGTACCATACCCTCGAGTGAGGCCATCAACCCGACCATCTCATCCATATACTCGACAGGAGGCTGCAGATGCAAATGCAAGATTATGAATGTCCAAGTATCTGAGTGATAAATCAAAGCTGTAAAACATACCGATGGCGAGTCAGGCTCTCTGACATATCGATGATCAGGCATCGGAGGCTCTATCGGAATCGGGTAGGAAGTCCTATATCGCCATCCCATCAACTCAGTTAGCATATCTGGCCATCCAAGATGATGATGAGTCAGAGGAATCGGGGGAACCAATCCACCCCCACCTCTAGATGTGCCAGCCCTGCTGGTGGAAGGGACATCTGCAGTCCGAGCCCGGCTCGATGAAGGCATACCAGCAGACCTCCTCGTCGGGGTACGGACTCCCGTCAGTGGAGGCATCAAGTATGTATGACGGTAGGTCGCGTACTCCCCCTGCTCCAAATGTAGTAATGCGTCGGTACCTTGCATAGCATTGACGACATCCTGGGGAAGGAGCCTATCAGCGGTCCGCATATCGTCTGGAGGTAGTGAAGGGATGTCCTGAGCAGGGTAGCCCCATACCTAGCGCAAGAAGCGATCCCCCAAAAACCAGGCCCTACCAACTGGCCCCTCGAACAGGATCCTATACCGAGAGGCTCCCCATGCTCCAGCAAACTGAAATCGGAGGTCTCTGCCTAAAGGCGCCCAGGGCTGCCACGAGATCTGCGGAACCGATGCATAAGCTGGTCAGAAATTGTGAATGTGCAAGATAAATCAAAGATCAGAAACATGAAGAACTGAGAGTTCTGAAATACCTCTGATGGCCGCACTGTATCAAAGTACTGCCGTAGGTAGAGGAAAGACTCCCGAGGTCTCGGCCGGTACTGACCCTCGAATACGAGTGAATAAGGGGTCACAAGGGGCACCTCCACCTCAAGCTCTGGGGCTAGCGTCGGGAAGTACGCGTAGATCCATAGCTGTGAAAAACAAAGCAGTAGCCATCAGAATACAAAATGCTGAGTGCAGGATGTAAATACAAAATGCCGAGAGCAAAGTGCAAGGTACAGAGTGTAAAGTGCGCCGTGTGTGCAATGTACAAATAATGAGAAGCATAAATGTAAATCAAGAAGGCAGAAAGTACCTCCCAGGCCCTCCAATAGCCGCCAACCATGTTCCCCCGTCCGCGGGAGGTCGCGCTCATATAGCAATAGAGAGTAGCCAGGCTGGCGCCACCCCAATCATATCGGCTGACCTGTGATAGGTCCACTAGAGCACTCAACAGATAGAGCTCGAAAGTGTTCCCCCTATCGGCGAACAGAGTGGTCCGAAGAGGAACTTCAGAAATCTGCGGGTGTACTGTGCTACCTCCTCAAGAGTCTCAAGCTCCATCTCTACCCTCCTGAAATGGGAAGAAAACCAGGTATATCGGACTCTACCCGAAGATCTGTCAACTGGCAGGCGAGCTCCCAATAAGTAGATCCAGGCGGCCTCCCACTGGCCCATGTCCTCGTCATATGGGATCGCCCAGCCTCCCACATCAAGGCCTGTCAATACGGCGAAGTCAAACGGGGTCATAGTCATATCCCCGGTAGCAGAGAAATGGAAAGAGTTGGTGGTGTCCCACCATCTCTCTACCAAGCACCCATCAGCGTCCTACTAGCAGGACAGCGAGATATCCCAGTGCAAAAGGGCCCAAACCCTGCCACGTCAACCAAATCCCGGACAGCCACCGGGAGCTCTGCGTACTACTCTCTCGCCGCGATGGAGCCATATCCCCGCGCAGTACGAGAAGTCACCTGCATTCAGGATGAACACATATATTCAGTTTCAGAATAAAATGTATAAGCTGCGTGCAAATGAAATGAATAAGCTGCGTGCAAACGAAATGTATGAGCTGTGTGCAAAATCAAATCAGATACAGAATCTGGTCTGTGTGTTCAGAAAATTCAAAGTATGAGCCGTGTGTTCAAAATTCAAGTGTTTGGGCTGCGTGTTCAACTCTCAATCAGTGTGTGCTGTGTGTTCACCTCAACAATGAGCTGTGTGTTCAGATTTCAAAATCAACGGGCTGTGTGTTCATCTCAAAGTTTGAGCTGTGTGTTCAACATCAAGTATTTGAGCTGTGTGTTCAGGTTTCAAAGAATGGACTGTGTGTTCATCTCAGTGCTTGGGCTGTGAGTTCAACTCTCAATCAGTGTGTGCTGTGTTCACCTCAACAACGAGCTGTGTGTTCGACACCAAGTGTTTGGGCTGCGTGTTCTACTCTCAACAAGTGTGTGCTGCGTGTTCACCTTCAATTTGGGCTGTATGTTCAGAAATTCAGAGTTTGGGCTGCGTGTTCTACTCTCAATCAGTGTGTGCTATGTGTTCACCTCAACAACGAGCCGTGTGTTCAGAATTCAAGTGCTTGGGCTGTGTGTTCAACTCTCAATCAGTGTGTGCCGTGTGTTCACCCCAACAACGAGCCGTGTGTTCAGAATTCAAGTGCTTGGGCTGTGTGTTCAACTCTCAATCAGTGTGTGCTGTGTGTTTCCCCCAACAACAGGCTGTGTGTTCATCATCAAAGTTTGGGCTGCGTACTGAACTCTCAACAAGTGTGTGCTACGTGTTCACCTTCAATTTGGGCTGTGTGTTCAGAAATTCAGAGTTTGGGCTGCGTGTTCTACTCTCAACAAGTGTGTGCTGTGTGTTCACAATCAATTTATGGGCTGCGTGTTCAGAAATTCAAGTAATTGAACTGTGTGTTCAAGATGCAAACAGAATACGGTGTTATAGCCTAAACATTCTAAACAAGCTGTGTACTCGAACGAGCAGATAAACATAGCAAAAGCACGAAATGCACGGAAAATGCAAGATACATTGCAAAAAATGTAAAAGTGAAGTAAATACCTCTCGTGCCTGATGGGAGAGATGGGACTCCGGCTCTCGCAAAAGCAGATCCACGGGCGCTCGCTCGTCGAAATCAGTAAAATGATAGAAAACAGCCTGCGGGAGAATATGTGTCGGAGGGACGTACCTCTCGAGTATGAATGGTCGGACCCTCGGAGGCAGAGCCATAATATCGGGATCATCTCCGGCACCCAGAGGACCTCCACCATGAGGGAAATGACCAGCCATTTCGAAAAATCTGCAAAAAAATGAGCAAAAACGAACAAAATGAGCCAAAATTGGAAAAAGTCAACAAAAGTCAACTCCCGAGAAAATCTTCCAAATATTGAGACAAACTCACCTCAAGTGACGGAAATGAGAAAAGAAGCTCCGAAATCAAAATTTAATCGGTTCAAAGTGAAGAGAACTGAAAGTTTTCGCGAAACAACTTGGCGTGGGGCGTGGGAAAACGCGTATAGAGTGCAGATCTGAGGAAGAAAATGGTTTGGGAAAGTAGAGGAGACAATTTCGGAGCTGGAGTTGTGAGGAAAAGTACTTTGGATAAGCACATTTAAAGAAAAGAGAGCAAAAAGACCAAACTGCCCACTGTTTTGGCTGGGTGGCCGGCCGGCCACCTTTTCTGGTAGGCCGGCCGCCCCCCTCCCTTAAACCTGGCCGGTGGCCTCTCCCTTGGACTAAACCTGGCCGGCAGCATTCCCAAGGTGGTCTCCAAGGTCTCTGCAAATTTTGGTGATGATTGGAGTCCCCGGCACCCGAGTACAAGGAAAGTGCACTTTTCGTCGCGAAATCCCTCCGCGGGAACTTCAACCCCAACTTTCGATGCGTGTCTCATCGTTACTCATCATGAGTGAAGTGTATCCTTTTTGAATTTGTTGTGACCCTTCCGGGAGGTGAATCGGAGGCCGCGATTGAGTCGCCCTCGTCAAAAACGTGCATTTCTTTGATCGTTGTTTTGTGGCAAACATACATCCGAGTTTACACTTGTTCTGCATTGCCATGCACGTCACTTGCATTCTCATGCATATAACTTGCATTGTTATACATGTTTCCTTGATATTGTCATGCCTCCATGCTTAAACTTGCGTTGTCACGCGCGTTGCTTCCCGCATTGCGATGTACTCAGCCATCGACACCACGTTTGTCTGCATTCGATGTCACGTTGAACATATGTTGTTAAATATGTTGTGCTTGTTGAGTTTCTTTCTTTTGCAGGCACGATATTGTATGTACGGTTCATTTGAGACTGGTGCGACCAGACGAGCCGCACAGGTATTGTACCTTCTCCGTGTGAGACGTTACGAGAATTGAACAATTCTCCGCATTCTTAACTACATGAAATGTAGTTGTTGCTTTGCATTCTTGCTTAAAACTGTTGCATCTATTTGTGAATACTTGCTTCATTACAGCTTGCGGCATTCGCATGATCACGAGGTATCTTCGGCTTCTTGCATTGTCAGTTGCATTTTGCCCCCTGCCCACGGGCACGCCTGTGGGCACATCTTTGTTTATCTCCCCTGTTTGTCTAAGTCTTCGGCCTTGTCAAAAATGGGTCGTCTCTGGGCTTTGACATTCACTCCCGTCACTTATGACTTTCGAGTTCTGTCAAAGGGGGGCAACTGTAGACACCCCATTTTTGACCGACCTTAAGACTCAGACGTCACCAATTGAGAACTCAGTGATGTTGCATATTGTGCTCGTTCAGAGGTTTCAGAGTCTTGGCTGCGAGCCTTGCCTCCGGACTTCCGGACTCTTTCGTGCCTTGCCTCGGTTTGCGAACCAGGCCTTGTTTTCTCGAAGGGAGGGAGAGATCCCGTAGACCGTCTCTCAGTGGCCGTAGGCTACGTTTCGTGGTCGTAGGCCATTTTTCCCGTTTGGAGCCCGGTTCCTGATTTTCGGAGCCGTCGGCCGTATGCCTCGGTTCAGGACCACTTAACTACCTCCGTTTGCTCCGGTTTTTGGCACACACCTTGTTTTCTCCCTTTTGAGGGACACTGTGGCCCAAGAGACCAACTTCATGGTCGAACGCCACCTTTGGTGCTTAACAGCCTGTTTTCGGGGCCCCGAACTGCGTGTTTCGGTCCCCGAACCTTCGTTTTGCATCCGTCTTGGTCCATTTTTGGCAGGGACCTTATTTTCATTGTTAGAGAGGTTGTAGGGTGGTGGCAGGCCAGCAATTTTTTCTGAAAAACCAGTTTTATTCCTTCATCGCTCTTCATCGCCCGTTTTCTTCACTAAAAAATTGGTTTTTCCCATGCCCAGGCCACTTTTTCTGACTTTCTACCACACCATTATGTTGTACACACCTGGGAGGCCACCAATATGGGTAGGCCGGCCATCAATTCTTCCTGACCCTTTTGAACCCCTCTAAAAAGCTGGTTTTTCTCTTTCCTGGTTCACTTTTTCCAGTTTTTGACCATACAGCTGTGTTGTACACACATGGGAGGCCACCTTTCTGGGGTGGCCGAACAGCAATTTTTTTGACCCTTTTGACCCCTGGTAACCAGGGGGAGTGGCCGGCCGGCCACCTGGACCTTTTGAACCTGGCCGGCCAAACTTGTCTCTCCTGGTGCATTCCAGCTGTGCCAGCTGTGTTGCACCAGATCCTCTGCCCGAGGGTCTGTCTTTTGGGGGGAAATTTGAATTGGTTTTTCCCCCCTTTTCTTTCACTCCTTTCCCTCTATATAATCAGCACCCCACCTCCATTTCTGAGGGTTAGAAAAACCAGCTAGGGCATATATACGTACACCTCCTATATCTATACTTCAAGCTTCAAAACACCCTTTGTCTTGCATATTTACCCTACACCTCATAGCCTACCACCTCCATCACTCATTCCAGCACCTTGGAGGCCATTTGAAGAGGTTGAAAGCTCAAAATTTCGGACCAAAAGCTCCTGATTTGCTGCTCTTCAAGGGTAAGCACCTATTTCCCTTAAACTTGCATTTTTTTGCTTCATCTATAAGCTATACTTGTAAGAATTTTTGGGCTTCAACCTGAACTGAAAATAGTCTTATTTTGAGCTCATCTTCATGTTTGATCAAGGACTTTACTCTGTTTGAGGTCTTCTACTCACCCTTTGTGCTTTATCCCTCTTTTAAGGCTTATCTTGCATAATATATTATGCTTGCTTGTAAGCATTTATGGGCTTCGAGCCAAATTGTAAAGTATCTTGTTTTTAGCCCCTCTTCAACTTTGTTGAAGGACACTTGGCTGTTTGAGGCCTTTTACTGCCCTGTTTGTCCAATCTCTCTTTTAGGGCTGTTTTTGCATGATACATTAGCCTTATTTGTGAGCCTTTTTGGACCTCGACCTAAACCGAAAAAAGTCTTTTTTTGAGGCTCTCTTGATGTTTGATTAAGGGCATTACTTCGTTTGAGGTCATATGCTTCCTTGTATGCTTGATTGCCTCTTATTTTGAGCCTTACAACTAAGCCATTGTTGCATGCTTTGTTTGGCCTTCTAGCCACTAAAATCCTATGGATTTTCAGTGGCTAACACACTATTTTGAGCCTCAAAAGCAGAGGGGGGTGACCCCCTCTCACCGTATTTTGCTTAATGGTCTTTTTGGCCTTCCAAAGAGGCCCTATCTTGCATGCTTTGTTGACTGATTTTAGGGCCAATTTGGTGAGTTTTAGGGCTATCATATTTGATTTTTAGAGTTAATTTTTCCATGCTAAGTGTCTATCTTATATGTGCTTAATAACCCCTTGTATGGCCCTCTAAAAGGAGCTCACCATTTTTACACATGTCGGCTGCATTTCAGTAGTTATTTGGGTATATTTTGGCATATTTTGTTCACTGATTTTTTCTGGTTTGATGAGTTCTCACCTGCTTCATGTACATGCCATGTAACCCATGTTTGCTAGTCAATTTTGCATGTTATTTTAGTCCATCATGCTAGCATCTTTTGGTCATGCTTTGAACTAGAAATATTCATGTTTTGGGACTGCCTTGGCTCTGTCTTTGTGCTTCATAGTCAAATAATGCATGCTTTGTATAGCTATAAGTCAATACATGTGCCTAGTTTTGAGTTTCGGGGCTCATCTCATGCATCGGGTGCCATGTTTCCATGTTTCGGGATCATTTTGCATCACATTTCAATGCTGGAACTTGCATGTTTGTATGCCATATTTCATGCCTTGCCATGCCTGGTTAGAGTGGCATTTGTGCCTTAGGATCGGTCCTCGGTTTGCGTGCATGTGTTCACGCATCTCGAGTGTCTCATTTTCGTCTTATGGCCGTTAATGTGAGTGTGGCTGAGGTCCACTCATATTGGCGTAAGCCCATATTGCATTGTGTATGCCATCTTTAATCCTTTGCATTGCGTATGCTAAGTTGTATGTTAGTGCATTGTGTATGCCATTTTAATTCATAGCATTGTGTATGCTAGGTTGTATGTTAGTCACATTCATGTATGTCATGCATATTGCATTGTGTTTGGGATAGGAGTTAGCCCGAGCACGGGAAACGAGGGACGTTTCGTACTCCGAGTGATGGAACGTGTCTCAATTCCTAGTCGCCGACACTCCGGATTATCCATGATGGAGTCTAGGTCTTGTTGTGTTTATATGTACATTCATTTCATATTGAGTTGTGCAACTCGACTCCTCGGCCATCATGCATCGAGATGTGTGATTGGTGGCACGAGGATCGAGGCAAGCATACATATGTGAAAATACATTGCCATGCCCCTTTCTTGCTCTCTGTTGCAGTAAATCAGAAACTGGCAGTCTTCTGGAGCTTCATGCAATATTCTGGGCTTAATCGTAAACAGAGGCTAATTGGGGCATCGCAATGGATTTCTGCGCAAGGCAACCCGAACATGCATCATTCATCATCCGGAGCAGAGTTGAGGCAGTCCCTAGCTTGCATGCTAATTTACTGCTTTCCTAGATTAATTTGTTAATTAATTAGGATTTTGTATTTATTCGGACTGTAGTTATTCATTTGGGACTGTACATTATTTATTCGGACCCTCCGAGCGAGGGCATAATTGTAATAAGTGTGCGTGCGTGTGATGTATGTTTTCCAACCCCACGTCTTTCTCCCTTTTATTTACCAGCTTATGATGGTTAGAATAGGGCATGTTTCAATTAGCATACAGTATGATAGCATGTTTGCATTCATTCATCTGTTTTGCATGCACCGGGCTCGGCGCATCATAACTCACTGCATTGTATTTCAATTCCAAGTTGAATACTTGTTAGCTGTAGCATTCCATATGCCATGTTTAGAATAGCCGAGCCTATCTTAGTTGCATTTCGCATGTGTTGCATTAGGCATTTCTGTATAGTTAGGATCATGCATGGATTTCTAACATAGCTTCTGTTTTGGCTTGGAGTACTCGGTAAGTTTTTATGTTTTAGCATCCTTGCATGTGTGTGAGTGACTACCATGATAGCATGCTTACCATGAGGCTATTTGCTTATGTGATATAATTGCCTGAATGCCTGTGGGTGAAGGTTCGGTTATTTGGGTTGAAACAATGCATTGACTGTGAGTTTTAAGCCCACTAGATAGTGGCAAAACCATCTTTTCTAAGCCCACCTGAGGGTGGCAAAATCCGCATTTTGAGCCTACTTGCGAGTAGCAAACCATCTTTCAAAAATAAACATGAAATGTTTTGTTCCAATTCAGGCGACCCGGTCTATACTTGTATGCTGTGCGCATCACATAGTAAATCTAGGCTAATAACTGGAATAAGAATGCATAAGGTTTTCAAAACTCGATATCATGGTTAGTAGAGGCCGATCTTTGATCGGGCGAGCGGGGTTGCTCACGAAGTGACCTTCCCCAATCGTACCCAAGTTCCCGAGCCGAGGCAACTTTGGTGATGACGGACACGTGGCCTTAGGCAACGAGTCAGGGTTTCCTAAATTTCCCAAAAATAAAATATTTAGATGGCGACTCTGTATCTGGCAAAACAGTCCATGTTTGGCACTTCTTTCAAAAAAATCTGTTTTCTCAAAACGATTTACCAGATTTGGACTCTTTGGTTCAGATTAAGAACCGTGACATTTGAGTCCTGAACTGTAGTGAGCCCAAAATGAACAGAACGGGACCCATCCTCCGGGGGCGTTCGGGGACGTCTACAAGGGGCATGGCAAAGTATTTTCACATATGTATGCATATCTCGATCCTCATGCCACCAATCACGCATCTCAATGCATGATGGCCGAGAAGTCGAATTGCACGACTCAATGTGAAATTAATGCACATATAAACACAACAAGACCTAAACTCCATCATGGTTAATCCGGAGTGTCGGCGACCGGGAATTGAGACACGTTTCGTCACTCGAAGTACGAAACGTCCCTCATTTCCCATGCTTTGGCTAACTCCTATCCCAAACACAATGCAATATGCATGACATGCATGAATGCAATCCTAACATGCAACCTAGCATACTCAACGCTACGGATTAAGATGGCATACGCAATGCACTAACATACAACCTAGCATACGCAATGCAAGGGACTAAGATGGCATACACAATACATAATGGACTTACACCAACATGAGTGGACCTCAGCCACACCCACATCAGTAGCAATTAGATGAAAATGAGACAACCGAAATGCGTGCACACATGCACGAATACCGAGGACCGAACCTAAGGCATCAAATGCCACTCTAACAAGGCATGGCAAAGAATGAGAGATGACATATGAACATGTAAATTCCAGCACTGAAATATGATGCTAAAAGGTCCCGAAACATGGAAACATGGCACCCGATGCATGAGATGAGCCCCGAAACTCAAAACTAGGCACATGTATTGACTTATAGCTATACAAAGCATGCATTATTTGACTATGAAGCACAAAGACAGAGCCAAGGCAGTCCCAAAACATGAACATTTCTAGTTCAAAGCATGACAAAAAGATGCTAGCATGATGGCCTAAAATAGCATGCAACTTTGACTAGCAAACATGGTTTACATGGCATGTATATGAAGCGTATGAGAACTCATCAAATCAGCAAAAATCAGTGAACAAAACATGTCAAAATATGCCCAAATAACCTCTGAAATGCAGCCAATGCTGGCAAAAATGAGGGGCTTCTTTGGAGGGCCATGCAAGGGATTGTTAAGCACATACAAGATGGACATGAAGCATAGCAAAACCACCTTTGGAAATGGACTATGACAGCCCTAAAACTCACCAAATAGGCCCTGGAATCAGTCTCTGAAACATGGAAAGAAAGGCCTCTTTGAAAGGCCTTGAATGGGATTGCTCTATACATGCATCCTAGACATAAAATATAGCCGAAAGGGCCTCGGACAGAGCCAAGGCAGACCTCAAAACCCTTATAATAAAGCCTGAAAAGTGACTTCAATGCATACAAAATAGGGTCTTTTTGGAAGGCCAAACATGCTAGTAAAGAGAATGAGGGGTGAGAGGGTCACCCCTCTATGATTTCAAAGCTCAAAACCTCATCAAAGCCACCGAAAATCCATTGGATTTCAGTGGCTAAGAGGCCAAAACAAGACTTATGCAAATGCTCAAATGCATGGCTCAAAGAATGTGGAAATGAAGCATGCAAGGAAGGAGATGACTCCAAACAGAAAAGTGACCTCAAGAAAACTTAAAGAGAAGGTCAAAACAAGATTTTTTTCAGTTTATACCAAATCTCGAAAATGTTCACAAGTAAGGCTAAAATATGATGCAAAAATAGCCCTAAAAGAGAGATAAAGGACAAGGGGCAGAAGATGGTCTCAAAAAGCAAAGAGCCCTTCAACAAAGTTGAAGAGGGCCTCAAAATAAGATACTTTACAGTTTAGGTCGAAGCCCAGAAATGTAAGCAAAAGGGGGTAAGAGATGAAGCAAAATAAGGCTAGAAAAAGGGGAAAAGAGGACTTACCCATGTAGCACAGCAATGCAGCAGCTTTTGGTCCAAGAAAATGAGCTCCTAACCTCTGAAAATCAGCCTCAAGGTGTTGGAATGGAGGATGGAGGTGGTAGGCTATGAGTTGGTGTGTAAATGGTGCAAGGATTTTAGGGTTTGGAGGGTTGAAGTATAGATATAGGGGGAGTTGTATGTAAATGCTCCAGCAGGTTTTCTAACCCTTGCAAATGGAGCTCAAGGGTTGGTTTTATAGAGGGAGAAGGGCGAGGCTTCTTAGAGAAGCTAAAGAGGGGGGTTCAAGGCTTCTCAAGGAAGCTTGACCAAAGGGGTCAAGCTTCTTGAAGAAGCTAACCCAAAAGGGTCAAGCTTCCTCAAGAAGCTTAACCAAAGGGGCCAAACTCTCTTGAAGCCAAGCAAAGGGGGCAAAAACCACCTTTAAAAGGGTCAAAACAGGGACAAAGCCTCGGGCAGTGGATCTGGTGCAAAACTGCTGGCATAGCTGGAATGCACCTAAAGAGACAAACTTGGCCGACCAGGTTCAAAAGGTCAAGGTGGCCGGCCGACCACCTCCCCTGGTCGGCCGACCAGGGGTCAAAAGGGTCACCAAGAATTACTGGTCGGCCTACCCAGAAAGGTGGCCTCCCAGATGAGTAGATTACAGCCCTGTGGTGAAAAACCAGAAAATGTGAACCAGGAGAGAGAAAAGCCAGCTTTTTAGAGGGGTTCAAAAGGGTCAAGAAGAATTACTAGTCGGCCTACCCATATTGGTGGCCTCCCAGGTGTGTAGATCACAATGGTGGTATGAAAAGCCAGAAATTGTGGCTCAAAAGTGAGAAAAACCAGCTTCCTGTCAGAAAAACCGGCTTTTGGAGAGAGAAAATGAGCAAACTGGTTTTTCAGAAAAAATGCTGGTCTCCCATCCTCCTACAACCTTCCTAATAATGAAAATAAGGTCTCCGCCAAAAATGAACCCTAACCGATGCAAAACGAGGGTTCGGGGGCCAAAACACGCGGTCTGAGGTCCCGAAAACTGACTGTTAAGCACCGGAGGTGGCGTTCGACCACGAAGTTGGTCTCTCGGGTCACAGTGTCCCTCAAAAGGGAGGAAACAAGGTGTATGCCAAAAACCGGAGCAAATGAAGGTGGTTAAGCGGTCCCAAACCAAGGCACACGGCCGACGGCTCTAAAAAACCGGAAACCGGGCTCCAAACGGGAAAAATGGCCTACGACCACGAAACGTAGCCTACGGCCACTGAGAGACGGTCTACGAGACCTCTCCCTCCCTTTGGGAAGAGAAAACAAAGAAAACAGGGCTTGGTTCGCAAACCGAGGCAAAGCACAAAAGAGTCCGGAAGTCTGGAGGCAAGGCTCGCAGCCGAGACTCCGCAACTTCAGAACGAGCACAATATGCAACATCACCGAGCGCTCAGTTGGTGACGTATGAGTCTTAAGGTCGGTCAAAAATGGGGTGTCTACAGTTGCCCCTCTTTGACAGAACTCGAAAGTCATAAGTGACGGGAGTGAATGTCAAAACCCAGAGACGACCCATTTTTGACAAGGCCGAAGATTTAGACAAACAGGTAATATAATCAAAGAGATGTGCCCGCAGGTAGGGGCAAAATGCAACTGACAATACAAGAAGCCGAACATAACTTATGATCATGCAAAGAAAGCTGTAATGAAGCATATCATGCAACAGTTTTAAGCAAGTGAATACAAATCTAACTACATTTCATGCAGAAAGGACGTAAGAAAATTATGCAATTCTCACAGCGTCTCACGCGGAGAAGGCTAAAAGCAACTACCGAGAATACCCGAAGTCTCACACACAACATCTCTCCGCGTATCACACATAGGAGAGGAAGAAGGTAAACCTCTCAACATATCACACGCAAGAAAGGAAAAGTAAACTTCTCAGCGTATCACACGCAAGAGAAGAAAGGTGAACCTCTCAGGATATCACACGCAAGAGAGGAAAAGTAAACTTTTCAGCGTATCACACGCAAGAGAAGAAAGGTGAACCTCTCAGCATATCACACGCAAGAGAGGAAAGGTAAATTTCTCAGCGTATCACACGTAAGAGAAAACCTCTCAGCATATCACACGCAAGAGAGGAAAGGTAAATTTCTCAGCGTATCACACGCAAGAGAAGAAAGGTGAACCTCTCAGCATATCACACGCAAGAGAGGAACGGTAAACTTCTCAGCGTATCACACGCAAAAGAAGAAAGGTGAACCTCTCAGCATATCACACGCAAGAGAGGAAAGGTAAACTTCTCAGCGTATCACACGCAAGAGAAGAAAGGTGAACCTTTCAGCATATCACACGCAAAAGAGGAAAGGCAAATTTCTCAGCGTATCACACGCAAGAGAAAATCTCTCAGCATATCACACGCAAAAGAGGAAAGGTAAATTTCTCAGCGTATCACACGCAAGAGAAGACCTCTCAGCATATCACACGCAAGAGAGGAAAGGTATGAATGAACACCGGAACTCGTCCGAATGTTCGAAACAGAAGATGTCCTAATGCACCGCATGCGAGAGGAGAAAAGACGAAAATTGCAAATGAAAAGGTGCATAAAAATGCAGGTGGAGTGTACATAACAATGCTAGTAATGAGCATAACAATGCTAGATAGATGTGCATAACCATGCAACGAATGAGCATAACAATGCTAGATAGATGTGCATAACAATGCAAGTAATGAGCATAACAATGCTAGACAGATGTGCATAACAATGCAACGAATGAGCATAACAATGCTAGATAGATGTGCATAACAATGCAAGGAATGAGCATAACAATGCTAGATAGATGTGCATAACAATGCAATGAATGAGCATAACAATGCTAGATAGATGTGCATAACCATGCAACGAATGAGCATAACAATGCCAGTGGAACGCGTGTGACAATGCCCGTTTGAAACAAAAATACCGAATAAAGGAATACAAGCCTTAAGGAGACCAAATTCCAAACGCAATCTCCGATTTACCTCTCGGAGGGGTCACGATACATTACAAAAAGGATACACCTCGTGCATGCCGACTGACGATGAGCTACACATCGAAGACATGAGTTGAAAATTCCGCAGAAATATTTTGAGCTGTAAAGAATGGGTTCTTCTTGCACTTTCTTGATTGTACTTCCAAACCGCAGTTACTACCTTTCCTTCCTGGACATGTTCACAACTTTCCTTATTCTCCAACGGGGTGACAGACTAGGTTGATTCAGTATCCAGGATCGAGGCGCATTCACATGCTATCTCAATCTATGGGGCTGCCATACAAATTTCAAGCCGAGGATAGACCCCTGGGTATTTAAACCAGACTTTAGTCTCGGAAATCCCGAACCTTTGCATTCTAGGCAATAGCCGTCCGAACTCTAGTTTCCACCGTCACAGTTGGTCTCCTAGGAACTCATTGCAAATACAGCCAAGATGCATCTGGCTAGGGCTGGTTTTCTGAGGGAGCACTTCGATTGCCATTCTGTCATTAAAACAAGCTTGAGTTTGGGAGTAGAGGCACACTCATACTTCGGAGCACTGACAAGGCCTGAAGAGGTACATCCGGAGTATAATCACGGAGAGTATAATCAGGGAAACTGAAACAAACTCAAATGCTCCAATTTTCCCTCTTTTCTTTTGCTTCGCAGCCTGGAACCCATATAGCTTCAAATAGGTCCTGTTCTATTGTTCTCACATGACCCGGGTTAAACCCTGCGGTTTTACAAAAGAATAAATCCTGTTTTGCGCAAATGTGGAGAATGGCACAGCACTCTGAGCACAAGATGATTTTTCTTTTGAAATTGAAATGAGAAAATGATTCTCAACCGGGTATTAAGCCTACAACTGACCACAGCCAAAAATGACTCAACACAGAAAAACAAAAGGTAAACGACCTAAACACAACGAGACATGCTCGGGACGACTCAAAGTAGGAATCGAAACAAACAAAACAAAAGAAACGACACACAGACGTATTACAAAGACGACAGACCTCTCAGATCGCAAGGAGCCAATTTCACCGGGTATTGTTTCCCACCCTTTCTCATTTGTGTCTCTCACATCACTCGGCCCTCAGGCTCTGTTTTTTATGAAAAAGCCCTTTCCTCACTTTTTCTCTCAGTGCACACCTCTCTATTCTTCAATCTCTCATTTTAAATCCCTCCCCTGGGTGGTTGATGGATAAACAGAAAGTTGTGGGCTCCTGCCCCTAGCATTCCGCTAGATTCTTATTCTTGTTTACAACAGTGAGTTTCTCCCACAGAGGGGCTGTGCTACAAATGGGTGTGTAGCAAATCTGCAGCTGACACCGGTTGACGATGCTCTGCTGAGGAGTTTGGGCGTGATCAGACGTGTCCAGATTGGGGGGTGGAATATCTTGATCCATTCCAATTCATGCTTCGTACATGGCCTGATACCTCGCCGCTTGGAGGGTGTGAGAGCTTTCTACCCTTTGCTGTTAGCTTGAGTTGCGCCCTGTTCTGGCAGGTAGAGTGCTCTTCTTGACAAGTATGGTGCCCTTTCTGGCAAGTATGTTGACAATGGGGAAAAGACAGAACACCTGACTCAACTGTGCCCCTAGTTCATCATTTTGACCATTTTTTTTTGGTTTTCTACTAAAACAATTTTAACCAAAATGAGAGTTAGATTAACACGCTTGTTCGATTTTCTGATTTGAAATCATGCGAGTTAGATTATGAGCACTGAAAATTTTCCTTTTTTGGGTCCAAAAAATGGTCCAGTTTTGGAAAAGTAGTATAATTTTCGAGAAAATTAGTCAACCTCATTAAAAATTCTCAAAAACTATTTTTGCAAATGGCCACTGCTCGACCGACGCATAATTTACTCTTGAGATGCATAACCTCAGATTCAAAACAAATGGAAAATTGCCCCTTGTCTGAACGGCACTGCATGGCAACGGAAAGTTGCCCCTAGTCTGAATAGCACCGCAGCACATTGTATGACAACGGAAAGTTGCCCCTTGTTTGAATGGCACCGCAGCGCATTGAATGGCAACGGAAAGTTGCCCCTTGTTTGAATGGCACCGCAGCGCATTGTAGTCAGTCCTCAGAGTGACGAACACAACCGAATTCTCGGATACAGAGTGTAAGTGCACAAGACAGTGCGAGTGAGATAAAATGCACAGGAAAATGCGATAAAATGCATCTTCTATGCAAGTATGGGGATATTTTCTACGCAAAAGATACGAGCATTTTCTATGCAAGTATGGAAGCACATTCTATGCAACATTGAAAGCATATTCTATGCATGAATCAAGCAAAGCATATTCTATACGGAATCGAAAGCAAGCATATTCTATGCATGAATCATAACGATGCGCGGCACGCATGCAACAACAGTGTATATGAAAGTTCACATTCTATGCAATAGAGGAGCATCAAATATGTACTCTGATGCCTCTGATTTACCTCTTAGAGGACTTTGAAACACACTCAGCTCAAAAAGGGCACACCCTGTTCCTATTGGCGAGAGATAACATCTGCATGTGAAACCCTCGGGTGCTGCTTGGACTGCCATTCTGACTTGAAGCAGGCTTACACTTGGCGTCGAGATACACTCATACTCCAGAGAAACGGCGAAGCCTGAGAAGGTGCACCTGGAATGTTGTCTCGGATTTTGCTAAAGTTGAAACATGCTAAGATGCTCCAAATTTTCCCTCTTTTCTTTTGCTTTGCAGTCCGGAACCTAAATAGCTTCAGATAGGTCCTTGTTTTACTATTCTGACATGACCTGGGTTGAACCCTACGGCTTTATGAAAGAACTGACCCTTTTTTGCACAAATGTGGAGAACGACACGGCACTCTGAGCACAAAACGATTTTTGAAATTGAAATGAGAAAAGGGTTCTCAATCGGGTATTGAGCCTACAACTGACCACAGCCAAAACGACTCAACAGTGGAAAACAAAAGTAGAACGACCTAAACACAACTCAACAAAGGAAAAACAGAGTAAAATGACCTAAACACATTTGTTGACACTCAAACGACTTAAAACAAGAAACGAGACAAACAATACGCACAAACACAACACTCAGCTGTGTTACAAAGGCGAGAGACCTCTCGGTGCACGAGGAGCCAGTTTCTCCGGGTATTGTTTCCCACCCTTTCTCATTTGTGATTCTCACATCACTCGGCCCTCAAGCTCTGTTTTTCTGAAAAAGCCCTTTCCTCACTTTTTCTCTCAGCGCACACCTCTCTATTCTTCAATCTCTCATTTTAAATCCCTCCCCTGGGTGGTTGATGGATAAACAGAAAATTGTGGGCTCTTGCCCCTAGCATTCCGCTAGATTCTTCTTCTTCTGCACGCAGCTAGTGAGTTTCTCCCACAGAGGGGCTGTGCTACAACTGGGTGTGTAGCAAATCTGCAGCTGACATCGGTTGACGATGCTCTGCTGGGGAGTTTGGACGTGATCAGATCTGTCCAGATGAGGGAGTGGAATATCTTGATCCATTCCAGTTCGTGCTTCGCACTTGGCTTGATACCTCATTGCTCGGAGGGTGAGAGAGCTTTCAGCCCTTTTGCTGTTAACTTCAGTTGTGCCCTTTTCTGGCAGGTAGAGTGCCCTTCTTCGCAAGTATGGTGCCCTTTTTGGCAAGTATGTTGACAATGGGGAAGAGACAGAACACCTGACTCAACTGTGCCCCTGGTTCATCATTTCGACCATTTTTTATTTTTGGCTTTCTACTAAGACAATTTTGACCAAAATGAGAGTTAGATTAACATGCTTGTTCAATTTTCTGATTTAAAATCATGCAAGTTAGGTTGTGAGCACTGAAAATTTCCCCTTTTGGGGTCCAAGAAATGGTCTAGTTTTGGAAAAATGGAATAATTTTTGAGAGAAAATTAGTCAACCTCATTAAAAATTCTCAAAAACTATTTTTGCAAACGGCCACTGCTCAACGAGCACGGAACCCGCTCTTGAGATGCACAACTTCAGATCCGAAGGAAAATTGCCCCCTGCTTCAAGAGAGCTTCCTGGCAACAGAAAGTTGCCCCTTGTTTGAACGGCACCGCAGCGTATTGAATGGCAACGGAAAGTTGCCCCTTGTTTAGATAGCACCGCGGCGCATTGTAGTCAGTCCTCAGAGTGACGAACACAACCAAATTCTCGGATTCAGAGAAAGCAAAGATGATCAAAACCATTACATGGACACAGTCGAATTTTGAAATGTTTTACGGCTGGACTTCAGAATGAAGTTGCCTACGTATCCCCAAAGATGGGAATCAAGCCTCACGTAGTTCGGGGTTAAGGTACACTCGGGTATTAACCTCTCCTTTTGCGCTCTAACTTTTGCCAAGGCCGCCCTTTGTGGGTTTTCAACCTTGCGAGCTATATTCTTCAATTCTTTTTCATTTCTTTTCTTCTTTTTTTCCATCTTTTTCTTCTTTTCTTTTTTTCTTTTCTTTTTTTGCATTTTCTTCATTTTTTTTTTTTTTTTTTTCTCTTTTGTTCTTTTCTTCTCTTTTTTTCTCGCTCTAACTTTTGCCTGGGTCGCCCTTTCGGGTTTTCGGCCCAGCGAGCCTCTCAAGGGTAAAAGTGTAGCTTGGTCCATGTCAAATGGTTCTGAGATCTCGAATCCGTCTAAATCCAGGAGAGTGACTGCTGTTCGCTGACGATGCAGGAGTCCATCCATGGGGGCTAAATTTGCCCCTAGTGTTGTGGATAGGAACTCAGTTGTTCTTCAGCAATACTTTCTTCTTTCTTCTCTTCTGGGATTTAGCATTCTTGCCAGTCTTCATTGATTTGCAGGATGATCCATCTTCGGCTCTCCAAGCACATCTAACATTTTTCTGCCCCTAGGTCGAGGGCTGCTTTGAATCTGGCCACACAGGCCTCACATTGCGGTTGACCGTTGAACATTCTGAGTTAAGGTTCAATGTCGAAAAGCGAAGGGGGGTCGAGTGTCAAGGCTGAGAGCGATCCTAAGCTGCACAATCTCAAGAGCGATTCCACACAGGTCTTCGCAAGATTGCGCAAAACATTTTTTTTGAAATCTTTTAAGAAAGCGACTAATCGCTCACGCGGAAGACAATGTAGAACCAATCTGGATCAAGCTAGGATCCTTCTCAGTACTCACGTTAACAAACATGATTTCATTCATTAAGGGCTTAGCATGCCTCTCTTTCTCTCAATTGATCAAATTTTTGCAAATCCCGAGGAATTCTTTCCTCTTCGTTTTCATCACAGTGTTCAAAAGGTTTTGAAAAACTTAGGTCAATGCAATGAGTTCGAGGCACAGAAAAGTAGGCGAAAAGCACTGCCATTTCATTCAGAACTTCTGGCACAACTGGCACAAGGCAGAAGCGAACACAAGAATGTGAAAATCACTGTTGTTCATTCAAATCTGTTGGCATTACTGGCTCCAAGGCAAAAACAGACTCAAAAGAAAACGAAAAGACAAACACAAAACAAGCAAGTGATGTCCGAGGTAACACCCCCGAAATCACCTGACTCCAACCAAATACGACTGACTCGGTACAACAAGACAGACCCAACTGACTCAGTAAGAAAAGACTGACTCTATATAAAACAACAAGACTGACCCAATGCCTAAGTTAGAAAGCACAAAAACTGGTGTTTGCGTATTGCTCAGAACAGTGCGTGCCATTCCCACGTCTGGAGTTTAATCGAGTGCCACCCGCAGCTGGTTCATCCCCCGATCACATGGTCACATTATCCCCCAAGTTCACCGATCCAGTGCCGATAGACTTTGCAGAGCTTGGCGCGGCAATGACCCCATTGTCAAATAGATCCTGTACTTCATGGCGAAGACGGAAGCAGTTGTCGGTAGTATGGCCAGTTTGCTGATGGAAGGCACAGTACTGGGCGGCATCATGCGTAGCCGGAAGAGGATTTGGGAGAGGCCGAGGCTCAAGGGGTTTGAGATGGCCTTGTCCAACAAGGACTTGGAGAGCTTTGGACAAAGGCATATAGAGGGCATGGAAGACCCTCTGACCTCGGGGTTGGTACTTCAAGGTTTATGGATTTTTGCTAGACGCACCAGTAAAGGGATTGGCAGGTGCTGGCCTGGTTTGTTGATCTCTTCCGAGTGCAGGATTATAGCTGAAACGAACGTTTCTGATACAATGACCCTTCTCCCGGCTTGCCTCTTGATTCAAACTGCCCCCAACTTGAGTGGCGAAAATGTCATCCACAGTTTTTGCAACAACTGCGAGCACTTGCTCTTTGTTCAGTCCCTCGGCTTTCAAAGCCTCGACAGCCAACAAAAGATGTTCATGGGGATCCATGTCCGCCCCTATCTTGTTCTTTCCACTCGCCTCCACTTTGCCAAGGGATTGGCATTCCTCAAATGCAGTCCGTTCCAAGACTGGGGAGCCTTTTGACGTGAACTCCCTGGTATGTGATGTGGTTGATGACGGAGCCAATGTCCCGGAGGCCAAATCTGTCACAGTTCTCTGAAGATCTTCGATCATTCTCTTCAGCTCAGAAGTAGTGGGTTCACAGGTTTGAGATGATTGAGGTTCAAGTGCACCTATCATGCATAAGTCCATGCTTTCTGGGATAAACACCTCAGGCTTGGGTAGATGGGCTGGGGTGATGTATATGCTGGGGTCATAGGTGGATGGCAGTATATGGATAAGATTGAGGTAAGCAGGAGATGTTTGGTCATTGGGGTCTGAAGGTGGAGCTATCGTCCGATTGTCGATGAGATTTTGGACCTCATGACAAAGGCGGTAGCAGCGGTCGGTGCCATGACCGCGCTGCTGATGGTACACACAGTACTTAGAGGGGTTATGTCTGGCTGGGAGTGGGTCAGGCAGAGGTTAAGGATCGAGGGGCTTGAGATACACTCTTTCCAATCAGGACTTTTGTGGACTAGTCAGGCTCATATAGAAGGGGTGAAGTTCTGCCCTGAGCTCGGGCTGGGCCGACGGTTTGTAGGCTTGGTTTGGCAAAAGGGTTGGTTGTGGCAACTGTATTGATTTCTGCGGGTTTGGGAATAGCGCTACTACCAGCATTGGCACTCCCTGAAATCACCCTCCTTGTCGCTTCACTTGTTCTGGGAATGATCCCACTGTTGAACGCATTCTCGATCTGAACCCCTAGTTCATGCAAACTTTTGAAAGTGAATAGCGGAGCGACTATCAACTTTTGCAACATATCATGCTCGAGGTTTCGCACCATCATCTGCACTTGATCCCTCTCAGAAGGGCGACGATCTGTCATTTGTGCTGCCTTTGCTCTCCACCTCGCAACGAATTCCACAAAAGGCTCTGTTGGGTTCTGGCAGTTGCTTCAAGCTCTTGGATGGTCATTTCAACTTGGGTATTGTAGGAATACTGATCGACAAAGGCCTCAGCCAGTTCTTCCCAGTTTTGCTTCACTGTATTCTCCAACTTGGCATACCAAGTGGCTGCTACACCCGACAGGGTTCTTCCATACAGAGAGAGTTTTTGTGGCTTAGTCAGACCCATCGGCTTCAGGATATCCAAGAAAAGTCGGATATGTACCATAGGATCTCCAGACCCGTCGAAACGGTCAAAATGTGGCATTTTGAATTTGTCTGGGAGCCGTACGGCAGCCTCGGTGTACCCATCCTCAATGTCGGGAATGAAGTTAAGGCCATGTGCCTTTTTGAATTGCTTCTCAAGGTTTGCAATTTTCACTGCGGTCAGATCGAGCTCATTAACATCAAGGGGATAAAGCCTCTCATTAGGCTGCACCAAGGGTCTGAAAACTCAGGCTTGAGCCAACTCTTCTCGAGGATCTGAACCCTGCAAATCTTCAGCTGGCGGAAGTGGGTCAAAGTTCGGCTGGGGTCCCAAAGCTGGATGTGAGGCAGCGTTTCAATACTAGTCTCAGCCTGCATGGCAGTTCCCTGATTTAGCGCTGCTATCACGGCCAGAAATTCTTCCAAACCTTGTGCCATCGCGGTCTGCTGAGTCTGAACAAAGGTGATGTGACTGGCGACTGACGGATCAGATGAACCGATGAGCCCTGATTGGCCTTTCTTTGCCTTGCCTCAGCGAAAGAACACCGGTTTCCCTTGAATCGAATTTCTGACCTAACAAAGTCTATCAGCACTAGTCCAATGTACCCGGGGGATATCGAAGCCTTCTGAAGCTATAGTTCCAGGACTATCTAGCAAAAGAGAAAACATGCAGCATCTCAGCCTGATTTCACCAAAACAGATATGAGCATAACAGGATGACTGTGCCCTCTACTGAATTCTGCCCCAAAATTCGGCCTGTAAATTGTTACCCTCAGGTAAACTGAATCCAAAATACTGAATTGGTGCCCGTAGGCCTGATGCCCAAACTTGTAAACTGATACATGCATTCCTGTAGAGACGCACTCTAAAAGCACATAACAGATAAGTGAGAGCCAAAACACCCCTATGTTGGGGTAGGGTTTCCCTGTCCTATTTTGTTAGGAGCTAGGGTTTCACTACGCACGCAGCGGTTTCAAACAACCTATATCGGGTAAGCAACCTGTCCTAGCTTGGAATGGTCACTATGGATTCCGAATATGCACTAGGTCGAATGGCCAAAAGGGTGCCCCGGTAAAACCGCGGTTTGTGTTTCCATACTGGCAGAGCCCGTAACCGGTAAGCCTTATGGCACGCAGCCTCTGGCAAACCGCTCAGGAATAGCAGATGGCAAACACGGTGTTCTAGGCGCACCAATGCACATGTAATGCAAAGAAACACATAAGTGTAATCAAAACAAGATATCATGAGTTCGAGTCAAGCTCTCTAACTCCCCAGCAGAGTCGCCAGAAACTGTAGACGTCCCCGAACGCCCCGGAAGGGATGAGTCCCGTTCTGTTCATTTTGGGCTCACTACAGTTCAGGACTCAAATTGTCACGGTTCTTAATCTGAACCAAAGAGTCCAAATCCGGCAAATCGTTTTGAGAAAACAGATTTTTTTGAAAGAAGTGCCAAACATGGACTGCTTTGCCAGATACAGAGTCGCCACCTAAATATTTTATTTTTTTGGAAATTTAGGAAACCCTGACTCGTTTGCCTAAGGCCACGTGTCCGTCATCACCAAAGTTGCCTCGGCTCAAGAACTTGGGTACGATTGGGGAAGGTCACTTCGTGAGCACCCCCGCTCGCCCGATCAAAGATCGGCCTCTACTAACCATGATATCGATTTTGAAAACATTACGTGCTCTTATTCCGGTTATTAGCCTAGATTTACTATGTGATGCGCACAGCATACAAGTATAGACCGGGTCGCCTGAATTGGAACGAAACATTTCATGTTTGTTTTTGAAAGATGGTTTGCTACTCGCAAGTAGGCTTAAAATGCAGATTTTGCCACCCTCAGGTGGGCTTAGAAAAGATGGTTTTGCCACTACCTAGTGGGCTTAAAAACTCATAGTCAATGCATTGTTCCAATCCAAATAACACAACCTTCACCCACAGGCATTCAGGCAGTTATATCACATAAGTAAATAGACTCATGGTAAGCATGCTATCATAGCAGTCACTCACACACATGCAAGGATGCTAAAGCATAAAAACTTACCGAGTACTCCAAGCCAAAACAGAAACTACGTTAGAAATCCATGCATGATCCTAACTATACAGAAATGCCTAATGCAACACATGCAAGAATGCAACTAAGATAGGCTCGGCTATTCTAAACATGGCATATGGAATGCTACAGCTAACAAGTATTCAACTTGGAATTGAAATACAATGCAGTGAGTTATGATGTGCCGAGCCCGGTGCATGCAAAACAAATGAATGAATGCAAACATGCTATCATACTGTATGCTTATTGAAACATGTCCTATTCTAACCATCATAAGCTGGTAAATAAAAGGGAGAAAGACGTGGGGTTGGAAGACATACATCACACGCACGCACACTTATTACAATTGTGCCCTCGCTCGGAGGGTCCGAATAAATAATATACAGTCCCGAATAAATAACTACAGTCCGAATAAATACAAAATCCTAATTAATTAACAAATTAATCTAGGAAAGTAGTAAATTAGCATGCAAGCTAGGGACTGCCTCAACTCTACTTCGGATGATGAATGATGCATGCTTGAGTTGCCTTGCGCGGAAATCCATTGCGATGCCCCAATTAGCCTCTGTTTACAGTTAAGCCCGGAATATTGCACGAAGCTCCAAAAGACTGTCGGTTTCTGATTTGCTGCAATAGAGAGCAAGAAAGGGGCATGGCAAAATATTTTCACATATGTATGCATACCTCGATCCTCGTGCCACCAATCACGTATCTCGATGCATGATGGCCGAGGAGTCGAATTGCACGACTCAATGTGAAATGAATGCACATATAAACACAACAAGACCGAGACTCCATCATGGTTAATCCGGAGTGTCGATGACTGGGAATTGAGACACGTTCCGTCACTCAGAGTACGAAACGTCCCTCGCTTCCCGTGTTTGGGCTAACTCCTATCCCAAACACAATGCAATATGCATGACATGCATGAGTGCAACTAATATACAACCTAGCATACACAATGCTATGAAATGGCATACACAATGCTCGATGTAACACGACATACACGATGCTCTAACATGCAACCTAGCATACGCAATGCTATGAAATGAAATGGCATACACAATGCATGATGAACTTACACCAACATGAGTGGACCTCAGTCACACTCATATCAATAGCCATAAGATGAAAATGAGACACTCGAGATGCGTGCACACATGCACGCAAACCGAGGACCGATCTTAAGGCACAAATACCACTCTAACAAGGCATGGCAAGGCATGAAATATGGCATACAAACATGCAAGTTCCAGCACTGAAATGTGATGCAAAATGATCCCGAAACATGGAAACATGGCACCCGATGCATGGGATGGTCCCGAAACACAAAACTAGGCACATGCATTGACCTATAGCTATACAAAGCATGCATTATTTGATCATGAAGCATAAAGACAGAGCCAAGGAAGTCCCAAAACATGAACATTTCTAGTTCAAAGAATGGACAAAAGATGCTAGCAAGATGGACCAAAATAGCATGCAATTTTGACTAGCAAACATGGTTTACATGGCATGTATATGAAGCATGTGAAATCTCACCAAACCAGCAAAAATTAGTGAACAAAACATGTGAAAATATGCCCAAATAACCTCTGAAATGCAGCCAACACATGCAAAAATGATGAGCTCCTTTAGAGGGCTATGCAAGGGATTATTAAGCACATACAAGATGGACACTTAGCATAGCGCAAAAAACTCTGAAAATCAAATATGATAGCTCCAAAACTCACCAAATTGACCCTGAAATGTGACTTCAAAGCATACAAGATAGGGTCTCTTTGGAAGGCCAAAAAGAACATCAAACAAGGCATGGAGAGAGGGGGTCACCCCCCTCTAATTTGGGCTCTCAAAAACACATCAAGGCCACTGAAAATCCACTGGATTTCAGTGGCTAAGAGGCCAAAACAAGGCCAATGCAAATGCTCACATGTACGGCCCTAATCATGGAGAGATGAAGCATGCATGGGGGGAAGATGACCCCAAACAGAAAAGTGACCTTAAGAATACTTAAACACAAGGTCAAAAAAAGACTTTTTCTAGTTTATATCAAACCTCGAAAATATTCACAAGTAGGGCTAAAACATGATGCAAAAATGGCCCTAAAAGAGGGATTGAGCACAAAGGACAGCAGATGGCCTCAAACAGCAAAGAGCCCTTCAACAAAGTTTAAGAGGGGCTCAAAACAAGACATTTTCAGTTTACATAAAGTCTCGAAAATGATCACAAGTAGGGCTAAAATATCATGCAAAAATGGCCCTAAAAGAAAGATAAAGCACAAAGGGGGAGTAGAAGACCTCAAACAGAAAAGTGTCCTTATACAAACATGAAGATGAGCTCAAAATATGACACTTTACAGTTTATAGCAAAGTCCAGAAATGCTTGCAAGTATAGCTTATAAATGAAGCAAGAAAATGCAAGTTTAAGAGAAATAGAGACTTACCCTAGAAGAGCAGCAAATCAAGGGCTTTTAGACCAAAATTCTGAGCTTTCAACCTCTTCAAATGGCCTCCAAGATGCTGGAATGGAGTGTGGAGGTAGTAGGCTTGGAGGTGTAGTGTAAAGGTCAAGAACAATGGGTGTTTTGAGCTTGGAAGAGAGAGAGCTATGGAGGAAGATGGGTGTGTGCCTCAGCTGGTTTTCTAACCCTTGAAAATGAAGCTTAGGTGCTGGCTTTATAGAGGGAGAGAAGCAAAGAAAATGGGGGGAAAAACCAATTAAAATTTCCCCCCAAAAGGGCAGACCCTCGGACAGTGGGTCAAGTGCAGAATAGCTGGCACAGCTGGAACACACTCAGGAGGGCAAAAATGGCCGACCAGGTTCAAAAGGTTCAGGTGGCCGGCCGTCCAGGCAAGATGGCCGGCTGACCAGGTCAAAAGGGTCAAGGTGGTCGGCCACCCCCTAGGATGAAGCCCCAGAAGTTAGCTTTCCAATGCCGCAAACCTTGTATCAAAATTCCTCTTGTGCAAAAAGTTATGCCTGTTTTGGTGAAGCCGCGCAGATTCGGTCCACACGGATTTCAACCAACCATATCTCCTCCACCTGAACTTGGCTCTAGGAGATTCTTGAGTGAAAAATGAAGCCCCGGAAGTAAGCTTTCCGACGGTGGTGGCCTCATATCTTAACTCCTCCTATGCAAATAGTTATGTCCGTTTCGGTGAAGCCGCGCAGATGTTTTCCTCCTTCCCAGATTCATGCTGAATCACTTTTGACCAAAAAAAGCTGGTTTTTTCAGAAAAATTGCTGGCCTCCCACTCTCCTACAACCTTTCTAACAATGAAAATAAGGTCTCCACCAAAAATGAACCAAAACGGATGCAAAACGGAGGTTCAAGGGCCGAAACACGCTGTTTGGGGCCCTGAAAACAGGCTGTTAGGCACTGGAAGTGGCGTTCGACCACGAAGTTAGTCTCTCGGACCATAGAGTCCCTCAAAATGGAGGAAATAAGGTGTATGCCAAAAATCGGAGCAAACGGAGGTGGTTAAGCGGTCCCGAACCGAGGCACACGGCCGACGGCTCCGAAAAACCGAAAACCAGGCTCCAAACGGGAAAAATGGCCTACGACCACGAAACGTAGCCTACGGCCACTGAGAGATGATCTACGAGACCTCTCCCTCCCTTCGGGAAGAGAAAACGGAGAAAACGGGACCTGGTTCGCAAACCGAGGCAAGGTACAAAAGGGTCTGGAAGTCGAGGCAAGGCTCGCAGCCGAGACTCCGCAACCTCAGAACGAGCACAATATGCGACATCACCAAGTGCTCAATCAGTGACGTCTGAGTCTTAAGATCGGTCAAAAATGGGGTGTCTACAACATCTGATTTTCTTGATCTGACTTTCTTGCCCCTAGTTCGTGGGCTGCTTCAAATCTGGCCACATAGGCCTCACATTGTAGTTGATCGTTGAACGTTCCGAATTCGAGTTCAAGGTTCAAAAGCAAGGGGTCAAGTCTCGAGGCTGAAAGCGATCCTAGGCTGCACAATCTCAAGAGCGATTCCACACAAGTCTTCGCAGGACGGGGTAAAACATTTTTTTAAAACCTTTTAAGAAAGCGACTAATCGCTCGTGCTGAAGACAATGTAGAACCAATCTAGATCAAGCTAGGATCCTTCTTAGTACTCACATTAACAAGCATAATTTCATTCATTAAGGGCTTAGCGTGCCTCTCTTTTTCTCAATTGATCAAATGTTTTCAAATCCCGAGGAATTCCTTTCTCTTTGTTTTCACCGCAGTGTTCAAAAAGTTTCGAAAAACTTAGGTCAATGCAATGAATTCAAGGCGCAGAAAAGTAGGCGAAAAGTACTGCCGTTCGATTCAAATTTTCTGGCATAACTGGCGCACGGCCGAAGCAAATACAAGAGTGTAAAAATCATTGCTGTTTCATTGAGATCTGTTGGCACAACTGACTCCTCGGTAGGAACAGACTCAAAGAAAGCAAAAAGACAAACACGAAACAAAACAGTGATGTCCAAGGTAACACCCCCGGGATCACCCGACTCCTATACAACAGGACTAACTCGATACGACAAGACAGACCTCAACTGACTCAGTATGAAAAGACTGACTCAAAACAAAAGGACAGACTCAAAACAAAACAACAAGACTGACTCAATACCCAAGTCAGAATGTAGCATTCGCCAAATGCTCAAAATGGTGCGTGCCATACGCCATATCTGGAGTAAATCAAGTGCCATCCGTAGGTGGTTCATCCCCCGATCACATAGTCACCTTATCCCCCATAAGTTCACTAATCAAGTGCCGATAGACTTTGCAGGACTTGGTGCGACGATGACCCCGTTGTCGATCAGATCTTGTATTTCGTGGCGGAGACGAAAGCACATGTCAGTGTCATGGCCAGCTCGCTGATGGAAGGCACAGTAGTCGGCTGGGTTGTGTGAGAGAGGGAGGTTCTTTGGTAATGGCTGTGGCTCCAGGGGCTTCAGATGCCCTTTCTTGATCAAAACCCCTAGAGCCTTTGACAAAGGCATATAAAGTGGGGTGAAAACCTTCTTGGCTTGGGGTGGATATTTGGCTGCTCGCGAGCTACTCCCGAATGCACCGGTGAATGGGGTGGTTGTTTTTGGTGCGGTGGCGGTGACCATGCCCACTTCAAAAGATCTTGCAACTGCATCACCGCTGGTGGTCGCATTCGAACTGCAGAAAAACGCCCCCCTGGGCTGCTCCCTGTCATTGTCAATCAAGCCCTGCTTCAAGGCATCCTCAATCTGTACCCCCATCTCATGCAAATCTGAAAAGGTAGGAAAGGGGAGCACGATCATTTTCTGTATCAGCTTGGGTTGGAGGTTGCGCACCATCATCCTGATCTGGTCCTTATCGGTGGGCCTTAGAGTCATCATCGAGGCATTCGCCCTCCATCAGGTCACGAAATTCGAGAAGCTCTCTTTGGGCTCTTGCCTTGTTGTTTCGAGATCACGGGTTGTAATCTCGATTTGGGTGTTGTAAGAGTATTGTGCAACGAAAGCCTCGGCCATTTCATCCCAACTTCGCTTGACATCATCCTCCAATTTCGCATACCAGATGGCGGCCACACCCGACAGGGTCCGGCCGAATAGTGAAAGCTTCTGGGGTCTGGCTAGGCCCATCGGCTGTAGTATATCTGAGAATAGCCGGAGGTGGACCATGGGATCCCCAGATCCATTGAAGCGATCGATCTGCGGCATTTTGAATCTATCCGGCAACGTCACAGCCACATCAGTATATCCGTCCTCGATATCTGGGATAGCCTTTACTCCTTGGGATTTTTTGAATAGTTTCTCGAGCTTGCTCAATTTCAGTGCCGTAGGGTCTACTTCGAACTCAAAGGGAGAGTCCGGGTGGTTGATGGGTGTATGTGCCTTGGATAATTGAGGTGGAAGCGGGGGCGGAGCTAGCCTCGTTGGAATGTCTGTGTCCTCCTGGATGGTATGGACATTTGGCAAGACATTCTGAGCATTTGGCAGGGCATTATGGGCAGTTGGTGTCTGCTCGGGTAACGGGACCCCTGGTGGGGGAGGAACTGGATGTGAGGCTGATGCTCCGGCTTGCTGCTAGAGCCGAGTAATTAGCTCTGCCTGCTGGGTCATGACCGCAGCCTGCTGTTTGGCAAATTCCGCTTGGCGGACAGCATCTTGCTGCATGAGTTTTATACTTTCCTACATCTGACGCATCATTGCCTCCATCCCTGACGTGTTCTGCTGATCCATCTGACTGACTGGTATATCTATCCTGTAGTAGAAACTGAGACCTCAGCCTGACTGTTCACTGGTGGGGTGGATAAGGGCCACTGATCTGGTAACTACTGAACTGGTGATCTGTGCCTGACTGGCCTTTTTACCCTGCCTCCGGCGAAGGAACACTGATTTGCCCTTGAACTGAATCTCTGACCTGACAAAGTCTATCAGCACAAGTCCAATGAACCTCGAGGGATATTGGAGCCCTTTGAAGCTATAGTTCCACGACCCCTAGCAAAAGAGAAAACAGACAGCATCTCAGCCTGATTTCACATGAACAGATACGAGCATAGTTGAATGAGTGTGCTCTCTACAGAATTCTGCCCAAAATTCTGCCGGTAAACTGATACCCTCAGGTAAAACTAATTCTTCCAAATACTGATGCCCGCAGGCCTGATACCCAGACTTGCAAACTGACACATACAACCTGTAGAGACACACTCTGACAGCACGTATCAAGCAAGTAAGAGCCAAAACACCCCTATGGAGGGGTAGGGTTTCCCTGTCCTATTTTGTCAGGAGCTAGGGTTTCACTACGCACACAGCGGTTTCAAACAACCTATAATCGGGTAAGCAACCTGTCCTAGTTTGGAATGGTCACTATGGATTCCGAATATGCACTAGGTCGAATGGTCAAAAGGGTGCCCCGGTAAAACCGGGGTTTGTGTTCCCATACTGGCAGAGCCCATAACCGGTCAGCCTTATGGTCATGCCTTGACAAGGCAAGCCTCCGGCAAACCGTTCAGGAATAGCAAATGGCAAACACAGTGTCCTAGGCGCACCAATGCAAATGCAATGCAAAGAAACACATAAGTGTAGTTAAAACAAGATATCATGAGTTCGAATCAAGCTCTCTAAATCCCCAGCAGAGTCGTTAGAAACTGTAGACGTGCCCTCGGGGCTCACTACAGTTCGGACTCAATTTGTGTCACGGTCCTGTATCTAATCTCGCAGAGTGCAATGCAAGACCGATGAATCATCAAAGAGTCCAAATCCAGCAAATCGTTTTTGAAAACAGATTTTTTTTTTTTTTTTTGAAAGAAGTGCCAAACATGGACTGCTTTGCCAGATACAGAGTCGCCACCTAAATATTTTATTTCGAGGAATTTAGGAAACCCTGACTCGTTGCCTAAGGCCACGTTTCCATCATCACCAAAGTTGCCTCGGCTCGGAAACTTGGGTACGATTGGGGAAAGTCACTTCGTGAGCACCCCCGCTCGCCCGATCAAAGATCGGCCTCTACTAACCATGATATCTAGTTTTGAAAACATTATGCGTTCTTATTCCGGTTATTAGCCTAGATTTACTATGTGATGCGCACAGCATACAAGTATAGACTGGATCGCCTGAATTGGAACGAAGCATCTCATGTTTGTTTTTGAAAGACGGTTTGCTACTCGCAAGTAGGCTAAAAATATGGATTTGCCACCCTCAGGTGGGCTTAGAAAACAAGATGATTTGCCACTCTCAAGTGGGCTTAAAACTCACACTCAATGCATTATTCCAATTCAGATAATCCAACCTTCACCCACAGGCATTCAGGCAGATATATCACATAAGCATATAGCCTCATGGTAAGCATGCTATCATGGCAATCACTCACACGCATGCAAGGATGCTAAAACATAAAAACTTACCGAGTACTCCAAGCCAAAACAGAAGCTATGTTAGAAATCCATGCATGATCCTAAATATACAGAAATGCCTAATGCAACACATGCAAAAATGCAACTTATAGCAGGCTCGGCTATTCTAAAGATGGCATGTGAAATGCTACAACTAACAAGTATTCAACTCGGAATTGAAATACAATGCAGTTAGTATGATGCGCCGAGCCCGGTGCATGCAAAACAGATGAATGAATGCAAACATGCTATCATACTGTATGCTAATTGAAACATGCCCTAATCTAACCATCATAAGCTGGTAAATAAAAGGGAGAAAGACGTGGGGTTGGAAGACATACATCGCACACACGCACACTTATTACAATTGTACCCTCACTCGGAGGGTCCGAATAAATAATATACAGTCCGAATAAATAGTACAGTCCGAATAAATACAGAACCCTAATTAATTAACAAATTTAACTAGGAAAATAGTAAACTAGCACGCAAATCCATGGACCGCCTCAGCTCTGTTCCGAATGATGAATGATGCATGCTTGAATTGCCTTGCGCGGAAATCCATTGCGATGCCCCAGTTAGCCTCTGTTTACAATTAAGCCCGGAATGTTGCATGAAGCTCTAAGAGACTGCCGGTTTCTGATTTGCTGTAACAGAGAGCAACAAAGGGGCATAGCAAAGTATTTTCACATATGTATGCATATCTCGATCCTCGTGCCACCAATCACGCATCTCAATGCATGATGGCCGAGAAGTCGAATTGCACGACTCAATGTGAAATTAATGCACATATAAACACAACAAGACCTAAACTCCATCATGGGTAATCCGGAGTGTCGGCGACCGGGAATTAAGACACGTTTCATCACTCAAAGTACGAAACATCCCTCGTTTCCCGTGCTTAGGCTAACTCCTATCCCAAACACAATGCAATATGCATGACATGCATGAATGCAATCCTAACATGCAACCTAGCATACTCAACGCTACGGATTAAGATGGCATACGCAATGCACTAACATACAACCTAGCATACGCAATGCAAAGGACTAAGATGGCATACACAATGCATAATGGACTTACACCAACATGAGTGGACCTCAGCCACACCCACATCAGTAGCCATTAGATGAAAATGAGACAACCGAAATGCGTGCACACATACACGAATACCGAGGACCGAACCTAAGGCATCAAATGCCACTCTAACAAGGCATGGCAAAGAATGAAGATGACATATGAACATGTAAATTCCAGCACTGAAATATGATGCTAAAAGGTCCCGAAACATGGAAACATGGCACCCGATGCATGAGATGAGCCCCGAAACTCAAAACTAGGCACATGTATTGACTTATAGCTATACAAAGCATGCATTATTTGACTATGAAGCACAAAGACAGAGCCAAGGCAGTCCCAAAACATGAACATTTCTAGTTCAAAGCATGACAAAAAGATGCTAGCATGATGGCCTAAAATAGCATGCAACTTTGACTAGCAAACATGGTTTACATGCATGTATATGAAGCGTATGAGAACTCATCAAATCAGCAAAAATCAGTGAACAAAACATGTCAAAATATGCCCAAATAACCTCTGAAATGCAGCCAATGCTGGCAAAAATGAGGGGCTTCTTTGGAGGGCCATGCAAGGGATTGTTAAGCACATACAAGATGGACATGAAGCATAGCAAAACCACCTTTGGAAATGGACTATGACAGCCCTAAAACTCACCAAATAGGCCCTGGAATCAGTCTCGGAAACATGCAAAGAAAGGCCTCTTTGAAAGGCCTTGAATGGGATTGCTCTATACATGCATCCTAGACACTAAATATATCCGAAAGGGCCTTGGACAGAGCCAAGGAAGACCTCAAAACCCTCAGAATAAAGCCTTAAAAGTGACTTCAATGCATGCAAAATAGGGTCCCTTTAGAAGGCCAAACATGCTAGTAAAGAGAATGAGGGGTGAGAGGGTCACCCCTCTATGATTTCAAAGCTCAAAACCTCATCAAAGCCACTGAAAATCCACTGGATTTCAGTGGCTAAGAGGCCAAAACAAGACTTATGCAAATGCTCAATTGCATGGCTCAAAGAATGTGGAAATGAAGCATGCAAGGAAGGGGATGACTCCAAACAGAAAAGTGACCTCAAGAAAACTTAAAGAGAAGGTCAAAACAAGATTTTTTTCAGTTTATACCAAATCTCGAAAATGTTCACAAGTAAGGCTAAAATATGATGCAAAAATAGCCCTAAAAGAGAGATAAAGGACAAGGGGCAGAAGATGGTCTCAAAAAGCAAAGAGCCCTTCAACAAAGTTGAAGAGGGGCAAAAATAAGATACTTTACAGTTTAGGTCGAAGCCCAGAAATGTAAGCAAAAGGGGGTAAGAGATGAAGCAAAATAAGGCTAGAAAATGGGGAAAGAGGACTTACCCTTGTAGCACAGCAATGCAGCAGCTTTTGGTCCAAGAAAATGAGCTCCTAACCTCTGAAAATCAGCCTCAAGGTGTTGGAATGGAGGATGGAGGTGGTAGGCTATGAGTTGGGTGTAAATGGTGCAAGGATTTTAGGGTTTGGAGGTTGAAGTATAGATATAGGGGGAGTTGTATGCAAATGCTCCAGCTGGTTTTCTAACCCTTGCAAATGGAGCTCAAGGGTTGGTTTTATAGAGGGAGAAGGGCGAGGCTTCTTAGAGAAGCTAAAGAGGGGGGTTCAAGGCTTCTAAAGGAAGCTTGACCAAAGGGGTCAAGCTTCTTGAAGAAGCTAACCCAAAAGGGTCAAGCTTCCTCAAGAAGCTTGACCAAAGGGGCCAAACTCTCTTGAAGCCAAGCAAAGGGGGCAAAAACCACCTTTAAAGGGGTCAAAACAGGGACAAAGCCTCGGGCAGTGGATCTGGTGCAAAACTGCTGGCAGAGCTGGAATGCACCTAAAGAGACAAACTTGGCCGACCAGGTTCAAAAGGTCAAGGTGCCGGCCGACCACCTCCCTGGTCGGCCGACCAGGGGTCAAAAGGGTCACCAAGAATTACTGGTCGGCCTACCCAGAAAGGTGGCCTCCCAGATGAGTAGATTACAGCCCTGTGGTGAAAAACCAGAAAATGTGAACCAGGAGAGAGAAAAGCCAGCTTTTTAGAGGGGTTCAAAAGGGTCAAGAAGAATTACTAGTCGGCCTACCCATATTGGTGGCCTCCCAGGTGTGTAGATCACAATGGTGGTATGAAAAGCCAGAAATTGTGGCTCAAAAGTGAGAAAAACCAGCTTCCTGTCAGAAAAACCGGCTTTTGGAGAGAGAAAATGAGCAAACTGGTTTTTCAGAAAAAATGCTGGTCTCCCATCCTCCTACAACCTTCCTAATAATGAAAATAAGGTCTCCGCCAAAAATGAACCCTAACCGATGCAAAACGAGGGTTCGGGGCCAAAACACGCGGTCTGAGGTCCCGAAAACTGACTGTTAAGCACCGAGGTGGCGTTCGACCACGAAGTTGGTCTCTCGGGTCACAGTGCCCTCAAAAGGGAGGAAACAAGTGTATGCCAAAAACCGGAGCAAACGGAGGTGGTTAAGCGGTCCCGAACCGAGGCACACGGCCGACGGCTTCGAAAAACCGAAAATCGGGCTCCAAACGGGAAAAATGGCCTACGACCACGAAACGTAGCCTACGGCCACTGAGAGACGGTCTACGAGACCTCTCCCTTCCTTCAGGAAGAGAAAACAAAGAAAACAGGACCTGATTCGCAAACCGAGGCAAAGCACAAAAGAGTCCGGAAGTCTGGAGGCAAGGCTCGCAGCCGAGACTCCGCAACTTCAGAACGAGCACAATATGCAACATCACCGAGCGTTCAGTTGGTGACGTCTGAGTCTTAAGGTCGGTCAAAAATGGGGTGTCTACAACTAAGCCCTAAAGTTTGAGAACTGGGGCTTCAAACATGGCTGGCTCAAGGCATTGGCAGTCGCACAAGTGACACTCGACGTGCCAATTCCATTTGAGCAGGAAGATGTGGAGCCGTTGGAGTCGGACCCAGAGTAGTTCTGAGGTCGAATAGTTAGACTAGGTGTTTCAGTTGTAATGCAATCTGTTTTGTTGCTTTGTTGTTTTGCTTTGTTTATAATCGATGTGCCAAGGTCGTTTTCATATGTAAAGTGATCAACTCATGTATCAAGTCAATTTATAAAAGAAAACATTCTATTGTGTATCAAAATTGTCTTATTGAATGGGTGTAATTGAACTGTATTTGTCATTTTTGAATTGATGCTCGTACAATCGACATGATGTAATTATTGCCGCAATTTGAACAATGTTAATTCGGCATCGTTTTGTGATTTGGCAAATAAGGTAGACTTTACAGCAAAATAAATCCACATACCTGCCCTTACGATGATTAAGAGACCAAGGGTAAAAACGTGGGCCTGAACCCAAAGGCAAAGTGGGAGCCGAGCGATCTAGTTGTCATTTCTCAAACGGGGTACTCTATGTTAATTCGGCACCTTTCTGTGATTTTCACATGACTTATCTGCCGAATAGATTCATATATCATCTATCTCTACCCTAGTTGAGAATAGGTGCATTGTGCATGAAGTAGACTTTACTGCCGAATAGATTCGCATACCCACCCTTACGATAACTAAGAGACCAAGGGTAAAAACATAGGCCTGAACCCGAAGGCAAAGCGGGCACTGAGCGATCGAGTTGTTATTTCTCAAACCGAGTACATTGTGTTAATTCGGCACATTTTTGTGATTTTCACACGACTTATCTGCCGAATAAATTCATATATCTGCTCTTGTCCCAGTTCAAAACGGGTGTATTGTGCATGAATAAATGCATACTGTCGAGTTACGGGGTGGGGCACTACTTGAGTCTAAGTAAATTCATATATATGTCCCTGCCCCGGTCGAGGACGAAAGAATGGTATGCTAAAAATGGGCCAACAACGTATGATACGCATTCGTAGCGTGCACTAATGATTAATGGGATGGAGTATACGTGGAGTCATTTTGGCAGTATCAAGAGTAGTGCCTTTGTTGTTAATATAAAGTTGTATACTCAACCAACCTATAACCAGTTTGGTTACTTTAAATATATTCGTCACATTCGACGAAAAGGTTCAATTTTCACAAAGGGTCCACTAGAGCAATACCAAATACAGAACAAACCTTTTCCTTCGTCGAAACTCGCAAGATCATGTATGCTATAAAGGCTGTTCTTCAATAGCAGAGAAGAGAGGAAGAGTTTGGCAAAGATGGACGTGGGGATGAGTCAAGAAGCGCCTAACAATTCTATTCGCAAGGGAACCGTGGGACTAGAGGAGCAAAATAGGCATCGATCGCCCAAGCGATGAAGCAGATCTCCCAAAAGGGATAAACAAAGTAGATCTCCTAGAAGTGGGATCCAAAATAAAAGAAATACTAGAACTACTAGTGCCTAGGCCCTAGTTCAAAATGAGCCGAGTAGATCGCCACGTCTATTGAATTGCTCCATTTTTATTGGGAACAAGACCATGACCGAAGCTGATTTAATCGTCCACGACCCAAATGTGGCGGTTGAATTTACACAGCAAATTTTCTCCCCTAAAGTGTACCAATCAATGACCAATCGAAGCAACTATGAGGTTTTCAAAGAAAGAGTCCATAGGTCTATCAAAGGATTGTACAATTCATATGAAGTCAGCATGCGTTTTCGCGCCGCCCAAAAGGAAATTAATCATAAAGATGGGCGGATTCGAAATTTAGAACGCTGACTTCAAAAAGTCCAAAAGCGGGCGGAAAACGAGGCTCGGAAAGCCACAGTGGCCAAGTTCAAAGCATCGGGGGCAATGAGTTCGTCAATATCAAAAGACACAATTACACAACACCTCATGGATCATACGATAGCTAATCGTGATACTACTAGCATTTTTACAAGAGAAGCCATAGAGACCCGAGCTTATAGTAGAGGCTTCTTTGAAGGAAGAAAGATTGGTATTGACAAGACGATAGAGAAGTTGGCTGATGATGTTTGCCAATGTGAAAACCGTAGTTTCAAGCACGGATGGACCAAAGCACTTCAAGCAACGAGTGTGGATTTTGCATCACCGTTATACCAGAGATATGTAATACCGTTTGAAGCCTACAACACCAAGAAAACGGACGATGAGGAGGAGGCCATGGACCCTGGGAAAAGCTAATCGGCGTAATAAACTCCGGTTTGATTCTTGGGTTTAACTTCTATAACCAGGACACAAATCGGCCTTAGGATAAATATACCTGTAATGTAATTTGAATTTGTCATATTTTTTCTTAATAAAAATTCAATTACGTTTGTTTGCATTCATCAGACTAATTATGTCTCTAAATTACATATTGTAATTAAAAATGATGCTTTATAGGATGTTTCAAATTCGGAGGCATTATTGATGACGCTACGTGTCGAGCACGAAGAATGCTTCAAATTTGGAGGCTTTATTGATGGTGGTTCGTGCCGAGCATGAAGAGTGCTCTGAATTCGGAGGCTTAAATGATGGCGATTTGTGCTGAGCACAAAGAGCGCTCCGAATTCATAGGCTTAAGTGATGGCACTTCGTGACGAGCATGAAGAGCGCTCTGAATTCAGAGGCTTATACTGATGATGTTTCATGCCGAGCACGAAGAGATCTTCCTCTGAATTCGAAAGTTAAATAAAAGTAAGGCAATCAGAGTTAAATAAACAAGTAACATGACATCTTGTATCATTGATTGATTGTATGTATACAAAGTGGTAATATACACAAAAGCCGACAAACATTAATATGATAAAATTGACAAAAAAATTAACATAACTATCAATACTAATGATAAAATTTGCGGAGATGAGTTGAATTCCAGGGTCAGGGTAACTTCTTGCCATTCATGTCGAAGAGTCGCTATGCCCCTACCCCGGGGATAAAATCGATTTGGTATGGGTCGTCTCAATTTGGACCGAGTTTACCGTCCACAAGATTCTTAGTAACATGTAATACTTTTTTGAGAACCAACTCTTCAGGAGTATATTGGCGTAAATGCACTCGTTGATTGCAGCAAGTTGATGCTGGTATCGCGCCATAGTCATAAGGGCTCGATCTCGATGCTCTTCAAGCAAATCTATATCCAAGGCCAACATCATGTCATTTTGGCCTGTATCAAAAGCCCTCAATTGAAAGGTTAGCAAGCCGATCTCTAGGGGGATGATAGCTTCATTGCTAAAACACAAGGCAAATGGTGTCTCTCCCATAGATTGTTTCGGCGTAGTGCGATGGGTCCACAATACACTCGGCAATTCCTCAACCCACTTGTCCTTGGCATTTTCTAAACGCTTCTTGATGCCGTTCATGACTACTTTTGTTGGAATTCTCTGCCTGTCCATTACTCTATGGATAAGTTGGTGAAGAAAAATAGGGTCGAATGCCATACATATCACACAACTCCCAGTAGACGCCGCAATCAAACTAACTACCGTTATCTGAAATAAGCGCCCTGGGTATGTCGAATCGAGTAATGATATTCTTCCAAAACAAAGCGTTTGATATCTCCATCTCGTATATGTACCAATGGTTTTGCTTCAACCCATTTTGTAAAATAGTCTGTGGCAACAATTAGGAACCGTTTATTGCTTGGAGTTTTCGATAGTGACCCAACTATGTCCAAGCTCCATTGAGCAAAAAACCAAGGATTGGTCATGAAGTTCAATTCTTTGGCAGGCAAATGTGTTAATGGAGAAAGCTTCTGGCACTGTTCGCATTTCTTAACATAATCCTCAGCATCTGTAAGCATAGTCGGCCATCAATACCCTTAAGTAACGACTCGGTGAGCCAATGATCTACCACCTGAATGAGTGCCACAACTGCCTTCATGTATTTCATCCAAAAAATCATCAATCTTATCTGGATGGACACATCTAAGAGAGGCCTAAAGAGAGATTTTTCATAAAGTTTTCCTTGAGGATTCAAATAATATCTCAAAGCCTTATTTCGCAGCTTGTGAGCTTCCTTCTTATCCTCTGGCAATTGTTCCGAAGCAAGGAATGCAGCAATGGGATCTATCTAACTCGGCCCCCTTTGGATGGTGTTCACAATGGGATATTTGGGGATGTTGATACTTGACTCCGGAATGAAACCCATTTCGATGGTTCACTTAACTTATGAGTTTAAACCCGAAACTAAACAAGTAAGACCATCGGCATGTGTATTTTGATCATGAGTAACCTGATTCAGTTCGTGGCTATCAAATTTCACAAGCAAGGAGCAAAACATCCTCATGTAGACTATCACGCAATCATTTTTAACTAGTTTATGACTAATTTTGAATCACAAAAGATTTGCAACCGTCTAGCTCCCATTTGAAGTAAGTTTCTGAGGTCGACCAACGGGGCTTCGTATTCGGCCTCGTTGTTTATGGTGTTAAAGCCAAGTTTAACTGATTGTTCTACCACTGCTCCTTCGGGGGTCATAATAACTACTCTTGCCCCCACTACCACATTGATTGGATAACCCATCACAATACAACTGCCAAATATCCTCGATATACATTCTCCATTCTGGTTGTGATTGGATAGCTGACTAGTTATGAAGGTTTAACTCGGCAAGTAAAGTAGGCATAGTAAACTCAACAACAAAGTTAGCCAAGACTTGCCCCATAATACCCGTCCTTGGTGAAAACTAGAGGTCATATTGTCCGAGTTCCAATACCCATTTGAAAACTTGTCCCAATGATTCTGCTTTGCGAAGGACTAAACGGATGAGGTGATCCGTTAATATCTTAATGGTATAGGCTTAAAAGTAATGCATCAATTTTCTGGCAGCCACTACAAGAGCTAGAATTAACTTCTCCAAGGTGTAGACACCCCATTTTTGACCGTCCATAAGACTTCGACGCGACTGATGATTTACATGGTGGAGAAAGGTGTGCAGGGCAAAGGTTCAATTTCTTCGGCAAAGAGAGAGTCAAATCTCAACTTCATACCCCTGTTCTGGACCAGAACGATCTCGATCAAAAGATTTTAGACTTAAAACCCTCTCTTTCAAAACATTTTTGAAATAAAGTTTCTGCGATGTTCCGAGGCTCGCATTTTGTCAAAAATTGCGCTTTTCGGTAAACCGAGCAAGGACAAAGTGGAAATGAATGAAAGAGAGATGAAATCTTTGAAAAATCTTTCAAAACACCTTACTTAGGGGTTTGAAGTTGAACAAAAGAAGAGAAGAGGGAAGAAATCCAGTCGGGGGAGAAAATGGGCATGAACCGTTAAAAGAAAGTCGAGCAGCCCTCGCCGAATCGGGCCTATTCATTTGGATACTTGGAATCAAACTATGAGGCCACCACCGTTGGAAAGCTTACTCCTGGGGCTTCATTTTTCACTCAAGAATCTCCTAAATTCAATTCCGGACGGGGGAGATATGGTTGATTGAAGTAGGGCATCACTCCGGTTGGACCGAAATCTGCGCGGCTTTACGGAAACTGGCATAACTTTTTCCACAGTAGGAATTTTAATGCAAGGTTTGCGCCATTGGAAAGCTAACTTCCGGGGCTTAAATTTTGACACTTTAATGGCCACCATTGGACTTCCCAATCACCCACCGGCCACTTTTCTTCCCGGCAGCCCTTTTTTTTTGTCCTGAAAGTAGCTGGCCGGCCAGAAAATCTGGCTGGCCGGCCACCTATTTGGTGAAATGAATTTTTTGCCCTTTTAAACTAGCCGGCCATGCCCCCCTCCCCAAGTGTGTCCTAGAAGTGAATTTTGTTTTCCACTACACCCATGTCCGAGGGTTTGGCCATTTTGGAGGGAAACTTGGTTTGTTTTCCCCCCCTTTTTTTCCCCCTCTTTTCCACCCCTTTTGCTTATATATACAGCCCCTCCCCTTCATATTTTGGGGTTACAAAATTTGTTTTGAGAGCCTTGCATCAATTCTCCCTCTCTCTCTCTACTCTAAGCCTCAAAACCCTTAAGCTCTTACACCCATTTCTACACCACCACCTAGCACCACACCACCACTTCCATTTCCAGCAGTTTGGGGGACTTTCCAGCAGCTAGGAGACACCACTTCTCAAGCCAAAAGGCAGCCAAGAGTTGGTCTTCAAGGGTGAGCACCATTTTTCCCTTTTTGAGCTTCTTTTTGTATCATTTTTTTAGCCATTTTTCTTGCTGTTTTGGGCTCCGACCCTAACTGGAACTAGGCTTATTTTGAGCCATTTGTCATGTTTGTTGAAGGGTCTTACCCTGTTTGAGACCTCCAGCCACCACTTTCTTCATTACCCCTCTTGGATGTCATATTTTTGCATGATATTTTTGGCCTATATATAATCTGTTTTGAGCTCTGTCATAAACTGTGAAGTAGCTTATTTAGAGCCCTTCTTCAACATTGAAGAAGGGATCATTACTGTTTGGGACCTCCATGTGTCACTTGCCATTGAACCCCTCTTTGGTCCCCATTTTTGCATGATTTATTAGCCTATTGTGTCTCTGTTTTTGGACTTTAGTCCGAACTGAAAATGGACCTATTTTGACCCTCTCTTCATGTTTTATTAAGGGTCTATGGCTGTTTGAGACACCCTTTGTATACTTCATGTTATAGCCCTCTTGATGGCCTCATTTTGCATGATATTTTGAGCCTATTTTTACACTGTTTTGAGCTCGGTCATCAACTGTAAAAAGCCTTATTTTTGGTCCCTCTTGAACATTGTTGAAGGTCCCTCACTTGTTTGAGACCTCCATGCACCACTTGCTTCTTTGCCCCTTTGTTGGCTCATTTCTTGCATGAGATCTTTGGCATACTTGTATCTGTTTTTGGGACCTGTCATAAACTGTAAAACATCATATTTTTGTCCCCTCTTCAATATTTTAGAAGGCCCCTTCTCTGTTTGGGGCCATAATTTGTGAGTTGCTTCATTACCCCTCTCTTGGCCCCATTTTTGTATGCTAATCTAGCCTCATTTGTGTTCCCTGTTTGGCCATGCTTTAAAATGTAAACATGCTTGTTTTGGGGCTGCCTAGCTTCTGTATTCATACTTCATGTTCAAATTATGCATGCATTGCATAGCTATAGGCCATTTCATGCGCCAAAATTCATGTTTCGGGACTCGTTCCATGCATCGGGTATCATTTTGCCATGATTCGGGCTGTTTTGCATCCCATTTTGCCTCTGAAAATTGCATGATCATATGCCATATTCCATGTTTTGCCATGTCTTGTTAGAGTGGCATTCCGTGCCGTAGGTTCGGTCCTCGGTTTGCGTGCACGTGTGCACGCACTTCGAGTTGTCTCATTTTCATCTTATGGCCTCCTATGTGAGTGTGGCTGAGGCTCACTCATGTTGGTGTAAGTCCATTATGCATTGTGTATACCATTTCATCTCATGGCATTGTGTATGCTAGGGTGTATGTTAGAGCATTGTGCATGCCATGTTAACTCGTGCATTGTGTATGTCATTCCATAACATTGTGCATGTTAGGATTGTATCTTAGTTGCATTTCATGCATGTCATGCATATTGCATCATGTTCGGGATAGGAGTTAGCCCGGGCACGGGAAACGAGGTACGTTTCGTACTCCAAGTGACGGAACGTGTCTCAATTCCCTAGTCACCGACACTTCGGATCATCCATGATGGAGTTAGGTCTTGTTGTGTTTTCATGTGCATTCATCTCATATTGAGTTGTGCAATTCGGCTCCTCAGCCATCATGCATCGATATGCGTGATTGGTGGCACGAGGATCGAGGCATGCATACATTTGTGAAAATACATTGCTATGCCCCTTTCCTGCTCTCTGTTGCAGCAAAATGAAGAATTAGCAACTTTTCGAAGTTTGGCACGCATTTCAAGAACAGGTGCAAACAGAGGCTAATTGGGGCATCGTCATGGATTTTCGCACAAAGGCAACCCGAACATGCATCATTCATCACCCGGATCAGAATCAAGGCAGTCCCCGGCTTGTATGCTAGTTTTTCTTTTCTTAGTTAATTTGTAAATTAATTAGGGATTTGTATTATTTGGACTGTATTATTTGGACTGTACTATTCTTTTATTCGGGACTGTATATTTATTTGGACCCTCTGTGCGATGGCATAATTGTAATAAGTGTGGGTGAGTGTGATGTATGTCTTCCAACCCCACGTCTTTCTTCCCTTTTATTTACCTGCTTATGATGGTTAGATTAGGGCATATTTCAATTAGCATACAGTATGACAGCATGTTTGCATCATTCATCTGTTTTGCACGCACCAGGCTCGGCGCATCATACAAACTGCATTTGTATTTCAATTCCAAATTGAATACGTGTTAGTTGTAGCATTCCACATGCCATGTTTAGAATAGCCGAGCTTGCTATAGTTTGCATTTTTTGCATGTGTTGCATTAGGCAATTCTGTGTATCTAGGATCATGCATGGATTTCTAATGAGTTTCTGTTTTGGCTTGGAGTACTCGGTGAGTTTTTATGCTTTAGCATCCTTGCATGCGTGTGAGTGACTGCCATGATAGCATGCTTGCCATGAGGCTATTTGCTTATGTGATATAACTGCCTTGAATGCCTGTGGGTGAAGGTTGGGTTATTTGGATTGGAACAATTCATCAAATGTTTGTTTTAAGACCACTAGACAGTGGCAAAATCATGTTTTCTAAGCCCACCCGAGGGTGGCAAATTCACGTCTTAGCCTACCTGCGGGTAGCACCATCAAACCATTTTTCAAACAAACAAACATGAAGTGTTTTGTTCTAATTCAGGTGATCCAGTCTATACTTGTATGCTGTGCGCATCACATAGTAAATCTAGACTAATAACCGGAATAAGAACGCACAATGTTTTCAAAATAAGATATCATGGTTAGTAGAGGCCGGTCTTTGACCGGGCGAGCGGGGGTGCTCACGAAGTGACCTTCCCCAATCGTACCCAAGTTCCCGAGCTGAGGCAACTTTGGTGATGACGGACACGTGGCCTTCGGCACCGAGTCAGGGTTTCCTAAATTTCCCATAAAAAAAAACATTTAGGTGGCGACTCTGCATCTGGCAAAGCAGTCCATGTTTGGCACTTCTTTTCAAAAAAATCTGTTTTCAAAATCGATTTGCCGGATTTAGACTCTTTGGTTCAAGATTAAGAACCGTGACATTTGAGTCCTTGAACTGTAGTGACCCCAATAGGAACGGAACGGGACTTAACCCTCCCGGGGCATTCGGGGACGTCTACACAAGGGTAAATGGTTTCGGCGTCTACCATTGTCTTGCTAACATAAAAAATGAAGTTCTGCTCACCGACTTCCTCTTTGAGCAAGACAACACTTACTGCCCGATCGAAGACTACTAGATATAGGATAAGTACGTCGTCTGGCGAAGAGGAAACCAAAAGTGGGATGAAACTAAGATAGGTTGTCAACCCTTCCAGAGCGATTTGGCATTCTGGAGTCCATTTAAATAATTTGCCCTACCGAAGTATTTGAAAGAATAGCCTGCACCGATCTGAGGACCGATTGATAAATCTGTTAAGTGTTGTAGCCATACCCATTAACTTCTGAACTTCTTTGGCCGACCCTGGTGAGCCGAGTTCCATGATGGCCTTGATTCGTTTCGGATTTGTTTCGACTCAACGATGATTTACAATATGGCAAGGAATTTGCCTGATCCAATGTCGAATGCACATTTTGAGGCGTTAAGCTTCATTTTGTATTTCTGGAGAATATCAAAGGTTGTGGCAAGATCGGCTAAGTGTGCACCCTTTTCTTTGGACTTCACTACCATATCATCGATGTAAACTTCTGTGGTTTTGCCGATTTGATCTTTGAACATGGTAGTGACCAATCTTTGATATGTTGCCCCGGCATTTTTCTGTCCAAAGAGCATGAACTTATAACAATAGGTTCCCTTTGGAGTGAGAAATGTCATTTTGTTTTGGTTGGCCGAATCTATAGAAATTTGGTGATACCCCCTATAAGTGTCTATGAAGCTCATGCGCTAATGTTGGGTGATTGTGTCCACAAGTTAATCAATTTGGGGTAAAGGAAAACAATCCTTAGGGCAGGCTTTGTTCAAATCTATAAAGTCTACGCAGACACGCCATGACCCTATCTTCTTATTTACCAAGATAGTATTGGACAATCACATGAGATAAGTAACTTTCTAAATTGCCCCAGCTTCCAATAGCTTGTCAATTTCATTAACTACAGTCGCGGCATGTTCGACAGCTGAGACTTTTCTGAACAACTGGCTTAACTTTGGGATCGACATGCAGACGATACATAGCTATGGCGGGATCTACTCCTGGCATGTCGTAAGTTGACCATGCAAAAACATTGATGCTGCCGATGAGGAAAAAAACCAGCTCTTTTTGCTCAGCTGCACTAAAACCTATTCCAACCAAAAAGAATTTCTCAAGATCATCATTAATTATCACTCGATCCACATCTTCAGTCACTTTCTCAGCCGAGGTCTTCTCAACATCCTCAAGACTCTCCTGATTTCAAATTTCAATTGAATTCACCCCAGTTCCTTTGGCTTCTTTATCACGGCTGTGAGATAACAATATTGAGTCGGATAACGAATGAGTTGATGGTAAATAATCGGTATGGCCTGCATTATATGGAGTCATGTTCAGCCCATGATTATATTATAAGGTAATGAAAGCTTGACGACTAGAAATTCAATCCCTAGCGTCTTGGTGCCTGTACACATTGGTAATACTATCTTACCCAGGGGTATTTTGGATTGGTGTTAAAGCTAAAAAGAGGGTAGTCGGCCGACATGAGATCTACATCCTTAAAGCCGAGCTTAAGAAACGTTTTGTAGTACATTATCTCAGAGGTGCTCCCTTGGTCGATCAAGATACGCCCAACGGCGAATTTATTTACTTATAACTTGATTACAAAAACATCATCATGAGGCACAGTGACCCTTTCGAGGTCGGCGTTGGAGAAGCTAATTTCATTCGACAACTGCTATCATTTGGCTAATATACTGGACTCAGAGTTGGGTTCGTAGGATTATTGCAACTGGATTGTATTCACCTTGTTTGGTGAAGATAAGCTGTATATCATGTGAATTACACCGAGTAGAGGTAAATCGGGGTGTACGACAAGTACACCTGGTGGGTCAACCCTTTTTAGGAGGTATTCAGTTAGCCGGCCCCCCTGGACCAAGTCTTTCAAATGATCTTTCATGGCGTAACATTTGTTGGTCACGTGTCCATGGTCTTTATGATACTCGCATCTCTGGTCTCTCCGTCTCATGTCGGGGGGCTCGAACATCTTAGTCGGCTATTTGAAGAAAGCCAGATTTTGGATTTTTGGCCGAATCTTACTGATCGTCTCAAACAATTTTGTGTACTTTTTATCTGACCGCCTAGAGCGCCTATTTTCCACTTGATATTGTTTGCTCTATTGGTGCGAATCTCAGCGGTTCTCCCTTCTTGATCAACATCTTGGCTCTAGGCTCCTTCTTGGTGGGGTTTTATTTAGTGGTACAATAGTCAGCAGCTGTGCCAGCATAGGTGCTACCGATTCTGTAGCTTGCAGTTTATTTTTAACTCGGATTGCATCATCTTCCACTTTGCAATACTCTTTAACCCTCTTCATCGGGGCCCAGACTGTCTTGGAGGGCCTTCGAGTCAATGAATTCCTAAGCGGGTTATTGGGATGCAATCCCATCTTTAAGGCAGTGATTGACATAAAGTTGTTGCAATCGTCATCCCCTAAATTAAAGCACTCCCAATAGCGCGCCGAATACTTGCTCAAAGTCTCATTCAACTTGATTTTCATTACCCACAAAGAGTCTACTTGTTTCGTCTGAGTCTCATTGGTGATGAATCTTGCCCTAAAGGATTTTTGGAGTTGATAAAAACTTTCAATCAAAGCCGGTTCAAGCTTGTAATACCATTTGATGGCTAGCGGTCACAAACTGCTGGGGAATATTCAGCACACGAGTGTCTCGTCATTTGCATGCAGTGTCATTGCTTGCTTGTAATAATGAACGTGATCCGTGGAGTTCGACTTTCCATCGTATAGAGTGAAAGACGGTGCTTTAAACTTCTTAAACAAGATGGCCTTGGCCATACGTCGTATGAAAGGATCATGCTTGTCTTTTGAATCTAAATCACTGTATCTCTTTTTACGTCCATGTCACACTTGGCCTCGTTTTCAGGGTTCTTCCTAAGAGGAATCTGACATACTGCTATTGTGCCCTTGAGGTTGACGTTGTCGCCTCTTCTGCACAATTGGAGACTGACCGCGCTCATGGCGAGGTGGTAGTTGTTAGGACTTTGCCAACTCTTGACATAGGCACTCGTTCTCTGTTTCCATGTCCTCGAGATGTTATTCATTACGTTGCATTTGATTCACCAATGTTTGCATGGCATCTTCTATGGATATTGAATACTGAAATGGGCTTAGCGGGTCAAAATTCAGAGACCTCCTAGCGAGGTTTCTTCTGGACCGAGAGTTACTCCTGCTGTAGCATTATCAACTCTGGTGACTAGAGGATCTTAATTTGGGTTTCCCATTGACAAGTTCGAGTATTCCCACAGACAGCGCCAAATGTGGGGACGTGGTTTTGGAATGCTTCTTCAGTCCAAACAAGCCCTTGTAAGATCTTCCCAGCTATCATCTAAAACAAAATTAAAACTCCGGTCGGTGGTATTGGAATTAGCACTTCAACAAGAAAGTTAGCTTTCATAGAAAATTAGTGTTTTTGGTTTCTTAAGGTACAAGTTTTTTAGAACATACCTCCTCCTTCAACCTCTCTTCTCATTTTATAGAGTCATTCTCCTTGATATTTTCTCTATGTAGCTTAGCTCTTCATCATCACTCTATCAGGGTTCATCTCCGTACTCACTTTTTAGAAAGGAACAGCCTGGACCCACTTATTGAGACCATGCCGACTTACCTAATACACTTGGCTCTGACGTATGGCAGAAGTATCCTTAACTTAGCATTCTCCTCATTATGTCTTTTGTATCTATTCGACAATGACTTTTAGTCCAGTGGGCTTTGGCTTCATTCAACCCATCTTGGATGGGCTTGGATGTACTCGGTTTGCCGTTTTAAGTATATCTTTTTTCGGCTCCCACAACAACTATCACCTTCGATTCCTCAAGTCATCCAAAGAGCTTTATTGGTATCGTTTTTCTTTCTTAATCACCTTTCATTTCTCTCCATCCCCCACTAATGATCTGGCCACCTTAATGCCTACCATCTTTCCAGAAGACATCCATCAACCAGATATACTTCTTCATCCTATCATTGTTGTTTGGAAACACATTGCACTGCAAGTGAAGCGTGACTTGACATTGTCAAAAACAAAATTAGAAGAAAGTAATAGATTTAAAGCTAATAATTCTTATGAAAATTACATTGTCAATCCTTATACTTCATTCTTTGTGTCACTATGGTTCCTATAGTTTGGGCCCATGTGATTTACTATGAATTTTTTTATTTTTCCTCAGTTTCCTCAGTTTGGTCCAATCTACAACTAGAGTTAAGGAATTGGATGGAAAATGTGCGCATGAGAAACATTTGTGTTTCAAGGTCAAAAGTGTAAATTTCCTTATCTCTTCTTCAACTTAGTGAATTAAGTCACTCAAAAATAAAAACTAGTATACCTATAGAAAGAGATGTGACAACCACCTCCTTAATTAAGTAAATTAATTATATTGATTATGTGCTTATTGTTAGTTATGTGATTATGTGTTATTAAGTGTTATTGATTGCCATGTGATTATTTGAATTGAGTTATTGAGAACAAATATGATAGAATGTGAATTGAACCTATCTAATTTAAAAAATTTAATAAGTTAGAATAAAAAAATATATATATCTTCTCATACTTTGTATGTATTTTCATCAATAAAGTTTTCTCTTTGCTGATCAAAAAAAAGTTAGAATCAAATAATTAGATAGAAAATTAGAGCTTAATTCACATTAGGTTATTTAAATTTAGTTTAATTGAGATCATAATATGATAAGAATTAATTTAATTTGAGTGAATTTGATTTAATTGGTTAAACCTATAATTTATTAATGCTTAAGATTAATTAGAGATTAATTAATCCTTAACTCTACTCATCAAACTGAATAACAAGGAAAGTAGAAATAAGAGAGAGTTAGTGGTGAATGTAGAGACAAACTTGAGAGACAACTTTGAGGGACTTTTAGAGAGAGAATACGAAGAAAAAGAACTTAGAAGAACATTAAAGATAGGCTTTGAGTTCCACAAGTCAAGCAACTAAGGTAAGGATTCTCTTCTAATCTCATGAAATTGAGATAAAATACTCTTAATCCTTTTGGATATGAATTGAACTAGGATGAATTTATGATTAATTAGATGTTTTGTTCATGAAATTAGGAGTTTAGACTATATGTATCTTATTATGGAAAACATAGGATGATTTAATTCTCACACTCAACATGCATGCATACTTTCATGGAAAATTGTTTGAATACACTTGACATCTTGCATGGTTCTTCAATTAAAAAGGAAATCTCTATGAATTTTGAGGATTAGAGTCCATTGCATGCTTTATGACCATTCATGTTAAATTCAAGAGTTAAGTGTCTTACATGAAAATTGAGCTTCAATTGAAAGCTATGAGTCTTGATTAAAGTTAGAAATTGTTAATTCACCATGTGTTTATGAGTTTTGGACCTTGGATTGCATGAAAATGAGGTTGATAATGGCAAACTTTGAGCTTCATACTTGCAACAGATTTTCAGACTCAACAGCGTCCAACACCGCACGTGTTATCTGGTGCCCCGCATGTGCGGAAAACAGAACATTTCGAAGCTTACATACTAAAATAATTGCACGTGCGGTGGTGGTTCCACATGTGCAGCCAATGCCCCTGCACGTGCAGTTGTAAGACCGTTCTCGATTTTATTTTTGCTCCATTTTTCTATCTTCTGGGCCTCCATTTGCATGGTTTTAAAGTATTTTTCATGTGCATTTGGACGTCATGAACACGATTAAAATATAGAACAAAAGTTAGAATCGAACGAGTAAACAACAAATAGAAACCGAATAAGTAAACTATTGATCGAATGATGGAACTGTGTATTGAGTTGTTGTGCCTGAATTTATTTGTTTAGGTCGGATGCTACATCTTTAGTGCATCTTTATAGCACGTGTTTTAAGGAGCCCACTGTGAGTAATACTGTTGTAAAGCTATGATAATCGTAATTATTTTCTGATTGATTAAATGTATTATTTTCTAAAGTAATACTGTTTACTGAATGAATGATTCTCCTATTTTTTGAACTGTACTCGTGGCATCTATAGCATATTGCTATTGTTATCGCTATTGTTACAGAGATCTTTGTTAGTTCCAATTCTTAGAACTATTGTTTATTGTATTGATGGCCATCAATTGATTGTTGGGTCTTTAAGACCTATTATATTGTTCTGCTATTAGATGTACTATGTATGACCATTATGAATCTAAATGATTTAATGATACGAGATATTGATTGAGAAAAATGATCTATTGATGAACCAATTCATTCATAACCCGTTTACACAGTTGTTATTCATTGGACTCTAACTCATTGTTTATTATGTATATGTAGATGATCGGGTACCGAATCAGAGTTAATGGTGTTGACCCGAACCCTGTTTTTGTCAAGCAAACTATTGCACCTCACCGCGAGGTTCCAATCCAACACGTGTCCAGGCTTGGGTGGTCTAGATTCACCCTTTTGAAATTATTCAAGTGTCAAGATTGGTTTATGACTTTTGTTTGTACTGTTTTTGAGATTGGGATTTAATTTCCCTAACTTGTGTTTTTATTCTGTATATAAGTGTTTTATGGACTCAAATGTTTGTGAATATATATAAGTATCTAAAAGTTATTTTGTACATTTAAGTCCTCACAGCTTATTAGACGTTGTTTTCTATTATTGATTGACTTCCGCCAGCCCCTATTATTATGTTATTGTCTTTATTGTTAAGCAGAACTTCGGTAATCACGGATTACTGGTTGGTTATGACACTAAACCTATAGGGGCAGGTTTTGGTCGTGACAGAAAGAGAGAGTATGGAGGCCACGAGGGTTTGAGGGGAGGAAGGTGAGGCTTGGAAGGGGGAGAGAGGCAATAGGGTGGTCGAGGAAGGTTGGGGGATGTTTTGGGAGAAAAGAAAAGAGAAAGCAAGCGGAAAAAAATGAAAGCCAGTCATAGATATGGAGAATTTATATCCTTTTTCAAGTTTTTTTTTCCTTCTCTCTTCGCTATTTTTTCTTTTTCTCTACAACTTTAAGATGCAAACATAGCTTTATCGGATTGGTTATGTTCATTGCCACGATAAAAGGTTTTCTATGTATATTTATAGTTGTAAGAGGAATTATTTTGAAGCCGAAAATGTCCAAATTGGCAATGTCAAGAACCCCACATCAAACAATCCATTGAGTAGTGATGTTAGAACACATCAAACAATCCATTGAGTAGTGATGTTAGAACATATAACGATGGAAAGGATCTTAAAGAAAAATGTAGAGAAAAATGAGGGAGATAAGATCATTGTAGTCTTTCCACACTAAGCTCTCCTACCAAAGCTTTGTTTTCTAGCTAGTCACTTTAGATGTTCCCTTCTCTGAGTACAAAAATGAAAGGTATTTGGCATATTTCAGACCAAAGAATGTTAAAAATAATAATAATATTTTGTGTGGAGAGAAAATTACCACTACCAGGAATCACTAATGGGTCCAGTAGTAGTTATGATCAGTTAGCTTCTATCTCCATCTGTATCTCCATCAACCAACAATCATACCACACCAAATTTATTGCAGCACATAAGAGAATTCGTAGGATTTTTTTTGTATTTTTAATTGTATGATGTGATGAAAATCAATTATAAAAGTATAGGGAATAAAAGAGACGGAGAATTTTGTGCCAAAAGAACCTATCAAATTTCACTTGAAATTTAGGTGAATTACTAATATATTTGTGGCATGGCATGGCATGCCACAATTGGTGCAAGTGTGCCAAATGGGCCACCAATCCTTGTATCGATGTTGCTAGCCAACATTCTAGGGTTTTGGAATTTTTTTTTATTGAAAACCAATAGTAGTGATAAGACATCATTAAAAAGAAGGAAAGAGAGAATAAAATAAAATAAAATAAGTATATTATAATAAATAAGTAAATCACTTATTTTAAAAATAAATTTTTATTCTCTCTTTTTTTTACTATCACCTTTAGCCAACCACCACAAGCCGATGACGACTACATTTATCTACCTTCTCTCACTAGCCATCACCTCTAACAATTCATCAAATATGTTTATTTACTTTTATTTTGATTTAATTTTAAAAAAAATTAATTCACAAAATATTTTTTTTTTTTAAATTATACACAAAAAATAATAAATTAACAACATTATCAAATGAGAACATAATAAATCAAATGTGGTTTGAGCATCTTCTAACAAGACAAACAGCTTCCCACATACACTCACCGGTGAACATCACATATAAAGCCATTGTGGAAAATACTTGTTGCCTTTTGCAAACATTTTGATAAGTAAAAACAGAAGGGGTCCAAAAGCTTGAATAGTGCAATGATGACACACTTTTTTCCTCAACCATTAATTATTCAGTATTTACAGTGACAACTCATATTTTTATATATATTGCTGATGAAGGCCTCAATCATGTAACATCCCCTAGTAGTTTTGTAGAGTGACCTTTGCTGGTTTTAGAATACTAGCAACAGAAATTGGTGACCTCTAAATTGACTCTTTCACATTCTTGTTTTGGACTTTTAGTTGGGTTGTTTTTATGATAAAGTCACTGCCTTGGGGTAAAGATTAAGAAGTTCTTCCTCTTGTAACTTTCCTTTGGAGGGGAAAAAGTGAAAAGGAAAAGTGTTTTGGTATAAGATTTGACGGAAGAAGAGAGAGAGAGAATGATTTTCTCTTTACTTTTTTTGGCAGCATTTGCTAGGGTTTTGAACAAATGGGCATAGAAAATGCTAAAAGAAAAAGTGATTTTTTTTATAGAAAAAAACAAATTATAGTTATAATCTCTATAGTTTGTCACTTATATCATTTTAGTTCTTCTAATTTTAATTTTTAACGATATGTTAATTTAATCCAATAAATAACACATTTTTAGAAATTGGATTGAAATCTAAGGAAAATTAATTTACTCTTTTTAAAGTGATTGAAAAATTTACTTCTAATAAAAAATGAAAGCTTCTAAATACCTCCACTTTTGTTCTTAGGACGTGCACCTTTCTTTGAATCCACTTTCTTCTTCCCATCGTGCGGAAAACACCAACAAATATGTCTCTCGCCGCTCCACCACTAGCCTTCATGACCAACAATCCCACCCTTAGACCTCTACCTTGCCTCCATGACCACCCTCATCGTTGTTAGGATAACCACCAAAAATAGAGGCACCACAAGACAAAAATAAAAGTAAAGTAGCTAGAGAATATGCAAATCAATTAGCCAGTACACGATTGTTACCCTAAGTGTGGAACTCATGCTTTTTCCAATTGGTACCTAAGTGTGGAATTCAAATGTGGTTCCCCTAACATTGCTCTTGAGAATTTGTCAAGAAATTGAAGTCTGGAGAATTTGTCAAGAAATTGAAGAGATTAGAAGTCAACCATTAGGCTACAAATTTAGAAAGTCAACCTTGCTTTACTTATGCTTTTTTCATAGGGTTAATTATATAATAATACAAATGTCACTTATTTATTTTGATCTCTTTAATTATAAAAATTCATTACTTTCACCTCTTTCATAACTTTGCCACTTGTATGATTTTTATTAATTGAAAGAATCAAAATGCTTATAATTGACCCTGAACAAATTCTTCTTTTTGCATCACTACTCTTTTCTATAGCTATTCTCCATGACCCAAACAGCAAGGAATAAAATAATTTTTTATATAAAAAAAAAAATGGTAGATTACACTCACCTCCCTTAAGTTTTGAAAAAAATACAATTAGTTCCATACTTTTGAAAATTACATTTACGTCCATTTTACTAAGATTAAAGCGACTGAAACTAATGTAGATGATAAATAAATACTAAAATGAAACACACAAAGATGAATATATATTTTAATAGAAAAAATATGACAACATTTTTTTATACAATTAATAAATTATTGATGAAAAATGATCTAACTATTATATAAATTAAAATCTCAAAAGAGATAACGTACTTATGTAAAAAATGTGACATTATATTTTTTTCAAATCTCATTAAAAGTGAACTTAATTTATCTATAAAAGAATAAAAATAAAAATAAAAAGAGAGGAGAAAAGAGAAAAGTTGAACTCATCCACTAATTATGGATTCCGTTAGACATGAGATGGGAACTCATCCACTAATTAAGAAATTAAAGTATCTCAGCATGATATAGGGCCCTTTAATTGATATCCTTCTCTACGATAAATGAGAGAGTGGTGAGGAAGTTAAAAGTCTATGCCTAGCCTCACTCTCTGTCAAAGCCGCCCTGCCATCAAAGAATCAAAGACTTGCAGTGATGAAGAAATACATACAAACAGCGAGAAAAGTACACAAACCTACACATATGCACTTTTCAAACTCAAACACACATTCATTTTAAAATAAAAGATCTATTTTGGTTCATATTTGTGGAGGAGCACTGCTGGGGACCCTAGTGGGGGGACCTTCAGTGGGGGTGACCCCAGTGCCCCTACTTTCACGTGGGACTGTGTGAGCAAGGTAAAAAAAAAAATAATTTTCAGCCAATCAAAAATTAGTGGAGATGGTGGGGGTCACCCCACTGGAGTCCAAGGGATTTTCCTTTATAGAGAGAGAAAAAAAAAATTATTGTCAAATCAATTTGGATGAGATTTTTTAAATGAAATTATGTTTATAAATATTTTTCTTTGAAAATGCTAATTGTATGTATGTGGGGAGAGAAAATGAACACCAACTCTAGTAATTGTCAAACAATTTACAATTACAAATACAGTGCTGAGTACTTGTTGGCTAAAGTAATCAGTTAGGGACACTCTGATACTTACTTAAGTCAATAGATTCAAGCTAAACTCTCAATTATAAATGCAAAATGATCACCTTCTTCGACTCTAGAAGTCAAATTCCCTCTTATACTAGCTTATATTACTATTAAGAGTTTTTTTGTAGATAGGCAAAATTATGTCTCATCGTTCAACGATTCTCAGGGAAATAGTAAGTGTTTTTTGATCGGTAAAAAAAAAATTTATTGATGAAACACGAACAGAGTACATTGAAAGCAAACATCAATAAAGGGAAATAGTAAGTGTTATTCTTTTACGTTCCCACTTCGTCTGTCCAAACTCCATGTTTCACCCATTATCTATCTAGATATGTGAGTAAATATTTGATTGTACTCTCTATTTAGATATCCTTGTTCAAGTTAGTTACAAAATTACTTTGCACAAATATAATTTTTTAAATATAAAAATTACATAAATTATAATGAATGAATGAATGAATGAATATAAGTACATGTACAATTACATCTTTCAATATAAAATTTTATATGGGTAAATTTCTATATAGGTTCAGACCCTAATGGATGAACTTTTAGGTCATGGTGCCCTAATGAATATACATGTGTGTAGGGGATTATTTGGGAACCATGATTTTTATTATTATTATTATTAATAGTAGACAGAATGAATATGAAACAAAGGTTCGAGTAGGAGTTTTGACCATCGTGGTCATGGTCAGATGAGAAATCTTAGGCAGTGGCTACATCTCAATTTGGATTTTCTTCTGTGGGGTAGCTTTTAGCAATTATTGCTGCATCATTCACAATCATCTTAATTAGTTGATGATAGGAGCAGTTTTGACAGTAGCTAGCAGTAGGTAGATTTTTGGCAGAAGTTATTGTGGTCTTGACTCTTGAGGCATTATGATGTGATGTTTTAATTTATAATTAAGGGCCATTTTGGGAACTGATAAAAACGCATGGTTTGCGTTTTTATCCAAAAATCAGATTTTTCCTTTTTGTTCATTTGGCAAGAGTAGATGAAGTTGGTGGCAAAATTACATAATTACCCTTAAGGTTTATATTTTGTGAGTTTGGGTTAAAAGTAATTTTTTAAGTTGGGTGAGGCTATTTTAGTCATTTTAGTGTAGTAAAAATCAACTTTTTACCAACTTCCCAAATCACTCTAAAAAATCTTGATTAAAAGCAAAAAAGCTGATTTTTACTATCTTCCCAAAATAGGCCTAAATATGATTAATTTATATAATGATAAAAAAATATTTATAAATAGATTGGATTGGAGTGTAAGCTTTTATATATTAGAAAAACACATTTAGGTCTTATTTGTCAATTATATATTTTAATTAAAAAATTAATATAAATTAACATATCATTTTTTTTATTTTTCTGTATATTTTTTCATAAAATATTAAAAAATTGTTAAAATAACATATTCCTAAACGAGACATTAAGAATTTGCACCACAAATATCACATGTTTTTGTAAATTTTTATCTCATTTCTTATTGACATATTAATTTTTCTATTATTTTATTATTAATATTTTGAGAGATATTAAGGACTCTTTGGCTAAAATAGTCACAAAAAGATAAAATAAACTTTTTAATCCAATAAAATAAAATGTCACATTCAAATCATAATCATTTTTTTCCTCTTACAAAAGTCAAAAAATCCAAAAAAATTATCCCAAACTAAACTTTTTAACCCTAAACAAAAATAATCAAAAAATTAAAAAATCAAAAAATCACCTCACATTCCAAACCAACTTTTAGTGAAGTGTTGAGCAATGTTTAAAAAAACAACCCCATTCCGTAGCTCGAAATGGCGTGGGTCGAAAGGCCCGAATTGCTTTGTACACCCACCCCTTTTCTTTGTACACCCACCCTCCCTCTGTTCATCCCCTCCCTCTGGAAAACTCACACACACACACACACACACAGAGCTCCGTTCATCCCCTCCCTTTGGTGTCATTTTTTTTTTTTTTCAGAAGAAGTAGAAAATCAAAGGAAGAGGAGGAGGGAGGAGGAGGAGGAAGAAGGAGCAGAAGGACTGGAGGGGGCCCAATTATTAGGGCTGGAGGCGGAGGCACGATCGGGCGGAGGCGACGGCGGGCTGAGGCGACGAACGAGCTGCGAGCTGCGACGAGGACGGCTGGCGGAGGCGGCGGAGGCGACGAGCTCTCTCTTTCTCCCTCTCTCCTCCTCTTCCCCTCTGTTCTCCTGTGTTCAACGAAGTTCAACGAAGAAGAAGAAGAAAATCGCAAAACGACGTGGTTTTCAAATTTCGAGCCATTCGACCCTCACCCATTTCGAGCTGCCACCTATTTTTCTTTAAAAAAAAAAAGTTGACTTGATAGTTGAGCAACACTAGAAACATGAGTAGTGCTGCTAAACATTTATTTTATTTTTATAATTGATAGGGTCCTTTGAACTCATTTTAGGGGTGTTTTGGCAACTCAGTAAAAAGTCAGTTTTGGACTTTTTACTTAGGAGTTGTTTGGAATGTCCTAAATAAGTGTACTTTTTGTCTTTTTTGACTAAAAAATTGAGGAAGAAAATATAAATATTTGGGTTAATTTTTTGACTTTTTATGAAAAAATGTGTAATAAAAAATTGTAAAAATTGGTTTGTAGGAGAAAATTAGGATTGAGAGTTGTGCAGCCGTAATTGTTGACTTTTGGTAAATAGTGTTAACTTTTTAACTTTTTGAGTAACTTTTTGACTTTTTGACTTTTCCTGAACATGCCAAACTTGGCCTTATTTTGAATCACATTATTTTTCATATTTTTTTATTTATAGAAAGCTAAAATAGACTAAAAAAATCAAAAAATAATTTTTTACCAACTTTTCAAAACACTACTTGAAAGCATAAACTTGAAAGATGTGTGACTATCTACTAGCATTAAATATTGGGTAAAATTTAGGGGATTAATTTGAGCGAGTACAATTCAAACTCAGTTCAAATTTTTTTAAAACTCGAATAAGATATTTTTGAATTCAATATAAATTTAGATAAAAATTCAAAAATTCAAATTAAATATGGGCAGACTTGGATAAATATATCAAATAACTTGAGTAATCCGAAATCCAAATTATAGATTTATAAAAATATTAAATATATATATATATATATATATAAATTAGGGTGAATTATACTAACAGTCCCTATAGTTTAGGTTTTGTATCAGTTTGGTCCCTAACTTTTCAAAATAAGAACAATTGAAAATATCATTACTCAATTTCAAGGGCGTAGTCTTCAATTTGATAAAATATAAACTAATTTGACAAAAATAAATGTCAAAAAAATATTTTTTATTTTTTAAAAGTTATTTCTACCCACTAAAGATAAAATTATGTAAAATTAATAAATTTTTTAGACATTTATTTTTTTTTAACAAATTAATTTTTATTATGTGTTTGAATGATGATCATGTAATGGATGGTTGTTTTTATTTTCATTAAATTAGTTTCTATTTTTTCAAAAGTCAAATATGGCGACAACTTTGATATCATTATTAAACCAATCCATTAAATCAAAAAAATTCAAAACTAAAAATATTTCATATATTAAATATATCAATTACACATTAAAAGCCTAACAATCACCCATTACATGATCAACATCCAAATATATAATAAAAATTGATTTAGTAAATAAATAAATAAATATCTAAAAGATTTATCAATTTGACATAATTTTTCTAGTAGGTAAAAATAATTTTTAAAAATTCAAAAATATTTTTTTGACATTTATTTTTGTCAAATTAGTTTATATTTTATCAAATTGACGACTTTGCCCTTGAAATTGAGCAATGATATCTTTAATTTTCCTTATTTGAAAAAAGATTCAAAATTCAGGATCAAATGTGTCACAATTGAAAAGTCAAGAATCAAAGTGACACGAGCCCCAAATTATAGGGATTATTAGTGTAATTCGCCTATAAATTATTAGTCATTACATTATATCAAAGTAATTTAGATTATTAAATCATATTGAATATATATTATATATACAAGTAACACAAAACCTTACATTTTTTATTCTCATTCATAAATTATAAAGACTACCATAGCGGTATCTCTTTTATATTATATAAATTATTTGTTTTGATATTATTAATGATTTAAAATATATATATATATATATATATATAAATAGAGTCTAATTTTAATAAATTAATAATTTAGCTACACAAAAAAATAATAATAAAAATAAAAATTTGAAAGTCATGTACAATTCAAGCAACTCGGATCAGGTTTGAACAGACAATATCGGGTTACAATTCGGACTTGAATAGGCTTGGACAGGTTTCAACATAACTTAGACAATTTCCTAATCCGACCGAACCCACCTGAGTTGTACCCTAGTAAAACTTATCAGTGGAACTTGCCACCAAATTCTCCTTAAAAAATCAAAAATAATTCACCAAATAATTTTTTTTAAGTGGTAATAATACAAAATAGAAAATAAAAGCATGCCCTAACTTATCTACTTTCAACTACTCTACATTTGACCAGAGGTCAAGTTTAATAAAAATGTGCTTAGGATGATTTAAATAAATATATTTTTTAATTTTTTATAAAAAAATATATAAAAAAAAGTAAAAAAGTGAAGTGATCTAAAAAATATATATATACTTTTGTAGAGAATGCCAAATAGTATCAAATGTTCTTGATATTTTAATCAGGGTAGAATGTCATTAAAATTTAACAGTTTTACTATGAAAACAAAAAAAAAAAAAAAAAATTAAAATATAAAAAATTACCAAATATCTCCAAATAAATACAATTTTTTTGATGGGTTTATTTTTAAAATTTTATCTATTCATATATATCTTTTATAACCGTTTTTATAATCATTTTCTATATTAGAGACAAAGTACTAGCTATTTACCACCGATGGAATCATAATCAATGTTAAAGCCCTTGAGCTTCTAAAATCGACATTTTTTATATTTGGGAAGGTTTTTTATTACTAAAATTTATAAATAAAAAAAGAGAAGGTAAAATGTATTAAAATAATTAATAGGATAAAATGTCATATCAAATATATAATCATTTCACTTTTTTTTTTTTTTTTGACAAATATCACATATAACTATAAAAAAATACAATCATCTTCTCAAACACAAATATTTTAGTCTACTAAAATAGCGAAAAATTAAAATAGTCTACTCTCTCTATTTCAAAATATTAGTCCCTTGTTTCATTTTTCATTGTCCTAAAATATTAGTCTCTTTTCAAAAATTAAGAACTAAAATAATATAAATTTTTTATTTTGCCATTCTTTTAAATTTATTAACAGCACAAAAAATATAATTATAACAATTGATATTTCTAAAAAAATGTATTATGAAAGGGTATTTGAAAAATTAATATTTTTAAAGTATAATAATTGTATTATAAAAAAAGTTAGATTCTCGAAAAGGGATTATTATTTTGGGATGGACTAAAATAGTTAACTTTTCAAACGAGGCCAATATTTGAAAAGTCTTAGACTTGTTTTAAAAAGTAGATTAAAAATTAATTTTTTTAAATTTTTGTTAAAAAATATACAAAAATTTAGAAAGATAATATGACTTTAAATTTTTTACCTATATATATATATATATATAAAAGGCCTTACTAATAATAGCCCGTCAATAGACAGGGCTAAACATTAAAAAAAAAAATTAAAAAAAAAAAAAAAAGTATAATCTCAAATATTTCAAAATGTTTTTACAAATTTTAATATATTTTTATCAGTATATTTGTTTTACTCTTTTTTTAACATTAATTTGAAGAGGCCGTACAGTGGGGTGTGCAGTATTATTATAAAGAAGAAAGAATGTCAAAGTATTTAATAATACTCCATCACTCATTCATTCTCGGTCCCTGCTATACTGCTTCATCTTGTCGTATCGATCCGGACGATCGAGGCCCTGAGGGCCGTCAGATGATCTGATGAGAGACGTGGGGTTGTCGCTTCCAAAAGAAAAATTATTCCCTTTCTTTGGTTTTAATTTTTTAAAAATATTACTTTCTTATTTTTTATATTTTTTATTTTTATTAATTTTTGTAATTTTTAAACACACTTAATATAAATACATATAAAAAATATAATTTTTATGAAATTTTTTTTTAAAAAATTCATAAATATCAAAAATATAAAATAAAAAAAAAATCAAAACTTGTTTGGGGTACTCTAAAAAAGTCAAAAAGTCACTATCCTATTTAAATTACATCATCTTATTTAAGTCACATCGCCTTTTTGCCATATCACTTCAAACCCAACCCATATTTCATAAAAAGTTAAAAAGTGCACTTATTTAGATCATCCCAAACCACCTCTTAGTATGTTTTTCATATTTTTATATATTTATTAATTTGTTAAAATATTTTTTCACAAATATTTTTACTTTTTAGATACATCTAAATAAGATGCAACTAAAAAATAAAAAAAAAATACTTAAAATTTTAAAAATATTCACTAAAATAAAAAAAAAACACAAAATTAAAAAACTAATTTTCAAAAAGTCTTAATTTATAAAATTAAAACTAAACACACTGATTAATTCATTTTACATATTATGTGAATATATTTTAAATTAATTATAATTTTTTAAATATTTTAATTATTTAATATAAAATTGTAAATCTTACCCATCCACCAATGACAATACTTATAAAGCACGATGTATCAGCACCTTTTTGAAGACTTTCAACATTTCTCAACTGTGCATCTCTGTAAAGACTTGTGAGATGTGACCCCATTTTTGACACCTTGTTTTCACCCATAAACCAAGCCAAACCCCCATTCTCTCCTTGGATTTTTAGGACGGTTTGTTTTCAAAATTAAAGGAAAGTTTGGCATCTATTAAATAATATAAAAAGTTAAAAAGTTATTATTCTATTTAAGTCACATTATCTTATTTAAATCACATTACCTCTCTAATATATTACATCAAACCCAATCCAAGCTCAACTCATATAAGCCAATAAGTCAAAAAGCGTACTTTTTTAGAATATTCCAAACCAACCCTAAGTTGGGTAAAATTTTTGGTGTGAAAATTATTAATGAATAAATTATTAATATAAAAATTATTAATGAGATAATTAAAAAAAAATTATATTTACTTGTGATATATTTTAGTGAGAGAATTGACTATATTAAAATTAAAAAATACCCTTCGATATTTTGATATATTTAAATATTAAAAATTATATTTTATAAATATTTTTTTATACTATATTATTTTAATATATGTATAATGACATAATACTCAAAAAAGATATATATATCACACACACAAACACACACCGTGGGCAAAATAATTTTTTTTAAGTTAATCCCCTTATTAGTTTGAAAACTCAATTTTTGGAGACCTTTGTTAATTCCTTTCCCGAAGATCCATGCTACTCACAAAAGACTACTAATCTCAAACTCCACTTTGCAAACAAACATAATTTTAATATTTCCAATTAGGGGTACTCGCAGTTCGATTTTGGATAATTCGGTTTGTGGTTTGAACCCGCTCGCATATGTGCAGTTTGAGGAAAATTGAACCGGCAATCACCCACAGTGCAGGTTACAGTTTGTGAGAATAGAGTTCGCGGATGTACATGCGGTTGCGGACAGTTTGCGAATTAGACATTTTTCTTTAAAATTTTATTTTTGGACATTTTTTCCCAATTTTGTAAATATTTATTTTGAACCATTTTCCCCCATTTCATTAATAATTAACGAATTAAAACTTATAAAATTAAAAATATAACGAAATCAATTCTTAACACAAGCAAATCAATTAAAATCATAAACTAACACAAGTACATCTTTTAAAATCCTAAACTAAATCATCAAAATCATTCACTACCCAACAATACAATTAAAGTAAAATCATTCAAAATCCAAAAATATCTAGGATGTGATGAATGAAATCAATGGTCCAGGTTTTAAAAAAAAAAAAGTCTAAGTGCAGGCAGGTTCTTTAGGGTAAAACCCCCAACCCGCAATAATGGCATATTCTAAATTGCATTCGCCCTCATTGTATCTGCAAAATCGCCCATTTATATGCGAATCGGTTTGGATTGGACGGATTGTATGATTCAAATAACCCTATAACCAATCCTACTCCAAACTCATTAATAATTCATTACAAAACCCTAGCTCTCAAAATAAACATGAAAATGCTAGAAGCTCTAAAATTTCTACCAAATGTTTTATTAAATGTCTCATATGAATGTGGACCCCACACTTATGTAGGACTCACCTCATGTGAGACATTTAGTAAAATATCTGGTAGAAATTTTGGTATCCCTAACATTACTTAAATAAACATTACTAATGCTTGGAGCCTCAACAAATCGAGGCTCGAATGTCTCGAATTGTTTTTTTTTTTTTTTTTTAGAAGGGTTATATGTAGGGATCTGCCAAAAAACTAGACATCCCGCACCAACTTAGTCTATGTTGTTTGATAAGGTGAATGAGTTTGGTTGAACTGGTTGGGTGATAAAATTGACTGATCAGTTAGGATGCTGATTAAAATTTATTAATTTTATATAGTTTTGTACGAATTCCTACTATATTTTTATTCAAATCATGAAGATTCGAAGGAAATTGAAATGGTTTGGTATTGTGTATGCAGAAGAAAAAAAAAATGGCTTTACCTCTGCATATAAAATACCAAAGCTATTTCAATTTCTTTCGAGTTTTCTTGATTTGAAATAAAAATATAGCGGGACTCGTATAAAATTATATGAAATTAATAAATTTTAATCAGCAGCCTAACTGATCAGTCAATTTTATCACTCAACCAATTCAACTCAATTCACTCACCCACTTTATCAAACTATACAAGTTGAGTTAGTATTGAATATCTAATTTTTTAATACACCCCTCTATGTAATCACCCTTCCACAAAAACCAAAAAAAAAAAAAAAACAATTCAAGGGCATTCGAGCCACGATTTGTCCAGCCCCTAGCACTACTCACGTAACCTTAGAAGGATAAGGGAGAGAAGAGAGAAAGGACATTTGTGTTTGATTTGATGATAATACTCCCTTTGTTTTAAAATGATGATTCTTTTTGAGAAATTTAATTTTTTTAATAGTATAATTATTATATTTTAAAAAAATTAAATTTCTAAAATTATCTTTTAATAGTATATTTTTTTAAAATATTAATATTATAATTATACTTTTTATGTTGTTAATGAATTTAAAAGAAGGATAAAATTGAAATTTTTTATTAATTTTGTATTTGATTTTTAAAAAATGACTAATATTTTAAAATAATAAAAAATAAAATAAAAAATTAATATTTTGAGACAGATGAAGTATTATTTTTGAGTAGCTCGAGGAAAGACGTTGCATGAGAAAGTCGTAGTTGAGAAGGGGCCCACCTGCTGTAATAAAGAAGGCTTTACATAAAAATTACTAATTGTAGGGTCCATTTGTCCCCTCCTCCAAAATAAATAAAATTAAATAAAATAAAAAATTAAATAATAATATAGTACAAAAGATAAATTTTAATTTTTTTCTTTTTTATCTTTCTTCACTTTTATTTTTGACATAATTACTTACTATGTTTTAGAAAAATTAAATTAATTTAAATCGTGAGAAAATACAAAAATAAATAATATATATTTCCGTATTAAACAAATGAGAATAGCATATTTTTTTTGATATAACTAATAAATAAGTAATGAAAATATAACCAAATATTATTTAAATTAAAATATCAAATGAATTTAATATAATTATATCAAAATTGTGAGTTTTAATAAATTTTCTCTAAATTTCAAAGGAGATCATTGTAGTTTATCCAATCTCTATTTATTTATTCTATTATATATGTGAAGTTTTAAGATAGTGTTGACAAACAAGATGTTTCATTTTTTTATTTTTCTAAAATACCCTTGTAGATTAGAAATCTGGACTTTCAGTTTAAGAAATATCTTTATCATTTAGGCAACACAACATATATACTTTTAAATTAAAATTTATACTTTTAAATCTGGACTTTGTTTGAGGTGTGTTATATAAGCATAATTTTTTTTATCTATTTATCTTTTTTGGGTTATATCACATCTTTACTTTTCTGTACATCTTTTCGTAAAAAGTCAATTCATCTTCGATTTGGGGTAAGAATGAAATATATGGTAGAGATTGAAAGCATATATTGTGAGGTCTATTGATTTTTTTAGAAATTGACTATTTTAGTTGATTTTTTAACTTTTTACGAAAAAAATGTATAAAAAAAATAAAGATAAATTACAAATACACCCCGTGAGATTTGATTAAAATACGAATCACCCCTGTGATTTTAAAAATTACATTCCACCCCCTAAGATTTCTAATTTCATAACAAATTGTTTATTTTATTAATAAATCATCAAGTCAATTAATAGTTTTTAATAATGTTAAAAATATGTTTCAATTAAAAATTTAGGTAATTTTATTATTGTATAGGAGAGTAATTATGAATTTTATTTTTTAAGTTAATTATGTTAAATAAAAAATTCTAATAAGAGAGTATTTGTAATTTTTTAAACCACAGAAAGGCAATCTGTATTTTAAGCAAGTCTCATGGGATATATTTGTAATTTATCTAAAAAATAAAGAGAATAATTGACTTTTTGATAGTAATTTTTTTGACTATTTTTTCACTTTCCAGACCACCCTTATATACAAAAATGCATTTGAACCACACATGAATTTTTCTAAATAATTTCTAGGTAAAATTTTTTAGGTTTGTAGTATTACTTTATGTATATACAAGCAGTAATAGAAGCATACTACAAAGGCAGGTGTGGGAGACAATGAGAGAGAGAGAGAGAGAGAGAGAGAGAGAGAGAGAGTGAAATGATTTAGCAATCCATTGGATTATGATTGACGCCTCGATGAACCAACTGCCCACTGGGCCACTGTGTGTGTGTGTGTGTGACCCACAAATTGACCTACTGCTATTGCTTCTGTTTAATGTATTTTCTCTCCAATGCATATGCTTTGATAAAAGTATTATTTTCATGTCTTTAATCATATTAAACCCTAACTATTTTAATAAATAAAAAAAAAAATCTAAAAATTCATGAGAATAAAACATAAATATTCAACCAAAAATATATACTAACACGAGAAAAAATACATAAAAAGTCCATTTTAAACTTGTAGAGCAAACAAATGCTTGGTTTCTTAAGTTCTTACTATTTTTTTTTTTTTTTTACCATATGATAAGATGTTAATAGTAAATTAAGTTACAATAAAAAGATCGTAGTCGTTCTATTGACTCGAACATTAAACCCATGACATTCTCACTATCTCAAAACACAACTACATGGTTTTTTCATTCATTGAGAATTGTAGCATTTTACTCGTTTTTATAACGCTTTCCTTTTCCCAACAATTTATCTACATATATATCGCTCACTTAAATGTGGGTCTTCTGATGGGATGAGAAGAGAGTTACAGAGAGGTCTCTGATTGAGACCATACGGGCCCCTCTAATAAGGGCTGTCCATACCTGCCAACCTGCATTCAAGGCGACCTTCTCCCCACATTTTCCTTCAAAAATATTTAGGGTAAACTACCAATAGGTCCTACTTGGGAGACTTATTACCCAATAGGTCCTACTTTGAGACTTATTACCCATTAAGTCCTATTTGATATAATTTATTAAGTGATAAAGACAAATTTTATCAGTCTTTTTTTTTTATGAATAATTTTATAGTGATAAATTTATCAGTCTCTTTTTTTATGAATAATTTTTTAGTGATAAATTTATCACTCTCTTATTTTTATAGTGTTAAATTTATTAGTTAGGACCTGTAGGTAAATAAGTCTAGTGAATAGGACTAATTGGTAAGTACCCCAAATATTTAACCATTTTACTGTTTCAGGTCCCATGCTCAATCAAAATACATATTTCAAAGCCATATAGTTGTGTTTCTTAGACGAAACAAGCTATTCAAGCTCGACTCAAATTTGAATACATTTTATAACTTTTTAAGATTTTAAGTTAAGTTTGAACAATTTTTATTACTTAACTCAGCTCGGCTCAATCATATACATTATAAAAAATACTTAGACTCTACACGTGATTTGGTTCATTTGAGAACTCAAAAGATTATGACTAAATTATCACAAAAAAAATAAAAAAATTCAACACATTTTCAAGTTTCATTGAGTTTTCGAGCCAAAGTTTAAACTACATACAATTCAAATCGTTTGAAACCCTGTACAGTAGCCATCCAGCTTGTCAAAACCGAATGGCCCAAGCTAGTCTTCCACATGGTAGATGGTTTTGATGATCCTTGTGGCAGATGCATTTTTCTATATCTGCTTAAGTTCAGACAGGTGGCGGGCGGGAGGCCACCTGACCCAACCTAATCCCCAACACACCTAAGAAAATAATGTTAAGCTTTTTATACTGTGTTAAAAATATATATACATATATATATTTTACTTAATAATTATATTTGCTATTTACGACATATAAAAATTAGGCATTTGTTTTTATTATAAACATTGAAAAATAAAATAATTTGGACCAAAATAAGGACCAAAATATTAATGAAATACTTGAAAATAGTTTGACAAAATGCCAAAAATAGTGAAGCCCAAACAACCAAACCGATCAGCATCCACCCACCAATTTGCACGGCCCGCTCAAGCAATATCTACTAACTAAGCAAACAGATGCGGATTGATTTTTCCTAATCTGCCTAAGTTCTTCAAACACATAGCGGATAAGAGACCACCCAACCCAACCCGATTCGCGAGCACCCCTACTATATAAGTACTTAAGGACAGACTATATAATGAGGCTCATGGTGCCTCGCACTTGAACAAGCGCATCCTCTATCCCAATGCATACCAACCGTAAGATAATATTTTCAAATTTCTAAACCTAAAAATTTTCCCATGACATACAACTGACAGTGCATTAGGATAGAAGGGTCTAAGAATTTAGCCACAAAATATAAGGGATATCAATAGAGTAAGGACATTTCTACAAGACTACATGCGCTAATGCAGAATAGGTTCAAGTTCAAAAGAAAATTAATTAATGGATACATTGGATACACTTCATTCCTTATATTAATGGATACATTGGATATATTTCATTCATTGTATTCATGGATACATTGGATTGTATTCATGTCTTTCAAACTCTTCAAGACCTAAAGGTTAGGTTCTTTGTATTTGATACATTGTATTTGGTACAAGAGTTTAAGGGAGTGTTTTAGTATTTATTTCTGTATTAGGAAATTCACAGTTTGAGTATCTAGTAGTTAGTATAAATATGTTTGTAAGCCCTGTGACAAAGAGATAGAAAGAAAAAAAGAATTTTTTTTTAAGATTATAACCAGAATTCTCTCCATTTGCCTTGTGAATTCGAGTTGTTACCGTCCGAAGAACGATATCTTCCCCTTCGTCTACTAGAACGATATCTAGTCATTTATTCCATTACAACGCTGCGTCAAGTGGTATCAGAGCGAGGTCCTCCCTTGTCTCATTGGCCAACGACGGTGAGACTTTACCAAAATCTAACAATGAAGCTGTATGGGGTGCAATCGAGAGGCAACAACAACAGTTAGACCAGATTCTTGGTCTTCTCAATAGCTTGAATCTCAACGCCGAGAGAGCAACAACAGAGGATCCTATTACGCCTCGCGGCCAGCATGTTCGTGAACCAAGGGTAGGCAACAATCCTGGACGCTTAGGGGTTCCTCCTAGGCGTGTTGTAAACAACCCGGTTTACGATCGTGATTCAACAGATGATGATCTTGAGCAAATCGCAATGTACGAGGAGCCTAGAGAAGGTGTTCGGTATAACAACAATAACTACCGTATGAGGATGGACCTCCATTCCTTCAATGGGCAGTTAAACATCGAAGATTTTCTGGATTGGTTGAATGAAGTAGAACGGTTCTTCGATTACATAGATATCGAAAAAGAGAATAAGGATGAAATTGTTCGTACAAACTGAAAAGCGTGCTTCTGCATAGTGGGAGCAATTGCAATTGTCTAGGATGCGACAAGGCAAGAGTAAGATTCGGGCTTGGCACCGAATGAAGCAATTGATGAGAGCCCATTTTTCCTCCAGATTATGATCAGGTTCTGTTCCATCAGTACCAACGATGTCAACAAGGTGCCAGATCAGTCCATGAGTATTCTGCTGAGTTCCAGACTTTCCTCCCGTAACGACTTACCGGAAACGGAAGGACAATTGGTGGCGCGATTTGTGGATGGATTGCGAACAAATCTACAGGATGTGGTTAACATGCAACCGGTTCATACGTTGCTAGATGGCATTCAATTGGCAACAAGGGCCGAATTGCAATTAGCCAGAAGAATAGGTTTTCAAAATCAGCCCTCTACCAGGACAGTCATGGCTTCACCAGTACAAAATCAGTCCGAGCAGGGTAAAGGAAAAGCAGTCACTGAAGCGGGTCAGAGTCAAGCTTCTCAGAATCAAAACAAGGCCCCATGTAAAGGTCAGACTCATACAAAGACGAGTACAAGTAGTTCAAGAACACAGAGTGACCCTTACGCTCCATCACGAAGTGATAAATGTTACCGTTGCGGAGAAGTTGGACACTATTCTAATCGTTGTCCCCAGCGACGTACTACCAACGTAATTGAGCATGAGGAAGAAGAAGGCAGACAAGAGGAGGAGAATTTCGAAGAAGAAGATCCAGCAGAATGGACCTATGAAGATGAGGGTGTATCGCTTGTTGTACAACGTTTGATGTACACACCACAGAAAGAGGATGTTCAGAGGCACAATATCTTTAAAACTCGTTGTACCATCAACCAGCGAGTCTGTGATTTGATTATTGATGGAGGTAGCAGTGAAAATATCGTGTCAAGGACTATAGTTGATAAGTTGAGTCTTCCAACAAAGAAACATCCGTCTCCTTATAGTATCGGCTGGATCACAGATGTCGATGAAACAAAAGTAACAGAACAATGTGTTTCCTTTCTCTATTGGGCCAAATTATAGAGATGAGGTTTTGTGCGATGTGGTCGACATGAATGCTTGTCATATGTTGTTGGGTAGGCCATGGCAGTTTGATTTGAACACTGCGCATAGGGGAAAGGAGAATACTTACACATTTTACAAGGATAAAGTAAAAGTTGTCTTGGCTCCTATGAGGCGTGAAATTCGAGTTACAGCCTCCCCAACCAAGGTAGAATCTTTCCTTATAATACCAGATTTTATAAAAGAAGTCAAGGAAACGTAGCTAGTTTATGCTTTAGTGGTCAAGGGTGAAGAACAAGAAAAAGTTATCATTGTGATACCAGAGCGAGTTAAGCCATTAATTACCGAGTTTCAGGGACTTGCGCCAGACGAGCTGCCAGCAGGGTTACCTCCTATGCAGAACATCCAGCATGAGATTGATTTTGTTCTCGGAGCAAGTTTACCGAACCTGCCACATTACAAAATGAGTCCGAAAGAGTTTCAGATTTTGCAGGACTAGGTTAATGATTTGCTGCAGAAAGGTCTAATCAGAGAGAGTATGAGTCCGTGTGCAGTGCCAGCCTTGCTAACTCCGAAGAAAAATGGAAGTTGGAGGATGTGCATTGACAGTAGAGCCATCAACAAGATCACGGTAAAGCACAAATTTCCTATACCAAGGTTAGATGATATGCTGGATAAATTGAATGGTTCGAAAGTATTTTCAAAGATTGATTTGAAAAGTGGTTACCATCAGATTCGTATCCGCCCCGGTGAAGTGGAAAACAGCATTCAAGACAAGAGAAGGGTTTATGAGTGGCTTGTTATGCCATTCGGATTGTCTAACGCGCCGAGTACATTCATGCGATTAATGAATCAAGTATTCCAGCCTCTTGGAAAGTTCGTAGTTGTCTATTTCGATGATATCCTTATTTATAGTCATGATGAAGAAGAGCATATGCAACACTTGAGGAAAGTTTTCAATGTTTTGCATGAGAACAATTTATATGTGAATTTGAAGAAGTGCAGTTTTTTGACAAACAGCTTGATCTTCCTGGGCTATGTTGTGAGTGCCGAAAGGATCAAGGTTAATGAGGCTAAGGTTAAAACCATTCGAGAGTGGCCAACCCCAAAGTCCATTACCGACGTACGCAGCTTTCATGGTTTGGCAACTTTTTATAGACGTTTTGTGCGGAATTTCAGTACCATTGCCGCCCCACTCACAGATTGCGTGAAGCATAAGCAATTTGTGTAGACTGATGCTGGAGAACAGAGCTTTGCGGTTTTGAAAGAGAGGTTGACCACAACACCGGTTTTAGCCATGCCGGACTTTGATAAGTTGTTTGAGGTTGATTGTGATGCTTCCGGTATTGGCATTGGAGCTGTTCTTTCTCAAGAAGGCCAACCCATAGCCTTCTTCGGCGAGAAACTTAGTGATGCTCGACAGAAGTGGACGACGTATGAGCAAGAGCTGTATGCAGTAGTACGAAGTTTGTACCATTGGGAGTCATATCTGATTCAACGGGAATTTGTGTTAAACAGTGATCACCAAGCTCTCAAGTATCTTCAGAATGCTACCAAGCCAAACCGAATGCATGCCAGGTGGATTGCTTATATACAAAAGTTTACCTTTTCTCTTAAGCACAAATCTAGTCAATTAAATAAAGTAGCTGATGCGTTGAGTCATTGAGCTTCTTTACTTATCATTACGAAAAATGAGATTTCTGGTTTTGAATATTTGAAAGAGCTTTATGCTGATGATGAGGATTTTAAAGATGCATGGGCACAGTGCAATTCAAGTTTTCAAGAATCTAGCAAATACCTGCTACTTGAGGGATTTTTATTCTTCGATGATCGTCTTTGTATTCCTCGCGGGTCTTTGCGAGAGCACATCATTCGAGAAACTCATGGTGGAGGCTTGGGAGGGCATTTGGGGCGAGACAAGAACATCGCTATGGTCGAATCTCGATATTATTGGCCTCAGTTGAAAAGAGATGTGGAGAGGTATGTGAAGCGTTGTTACACATGTCAGACTGCGAAGGGTCAAGCACAAAATACTGGATTATATACGCCTCTTCCCATTCCAGAATTTCCTTGGGAGGATCTGTCCATGGATTTTGTTCTTGGTCTTCCGCGAACACGGCGTGGTTGTAGACACCCCATTTTTGACCGACCTTAAGACTCAGACGTCACCGATTGAGCACTCGGTGATGTTGCATACTGTGCTCGTTCAGAAGTCTCAGAGTCGCGGCCGTACGCCCCGCCTCCGGACTTCCGAACCTTCTTCTGTGCCTTGTCTCGGTTTGCGAACCAGACTCGGTTTTCTCTGTTTTCTTTCCTGAGGGAAGGGAGTGGTCCTGTAGACCATCTCTCGGTGGCCGTGCGCTACTTTTCGTGGCCGTAGGCCATTTTGCCCATTTCGGAGCCCGGTTCCCGGTTTCCGGAGCCGTCAGGCCGTGTGCCTCGGTTCGGGACCGCCCAACCATCTCCGATTCCTCCGATTTTTGGCATGTACCTCTGTTTCATCATTCCAAGACACCCTGGGGTCTCTGAGACCCACTTCGCAGCCGAACACCACTTCCGGTGCCCGGCAGCCCATTTTCGGGATCCCGAACCGCGCGGTTTTGGGCCCCGAGCATTCATTTTGCATCGATGTCTGTTCATTTTTGGCAGGTACCTCTATTTTGTCACACTGAGGAACCTTGGGGTCTCTGAGACCCACTTCGCAGCCGAACACCACTTCCGTGCCCGGCAGCCCATTTTCGGGATCCCAAACCGCGCGGTTTTGGCCCCAGCATTCATTTTGCATCGATGTCTGTTCATTTTGGCAGGTACCTCTATTTTGTCACACTGAGGAACCCTGGGGTCTCTGAGACCCACTTCGCAGCCGAACACACTTCTGGTGCCCGGCAGCCCATTTTCGGGATCCCGAACCGCGCGGTTTTGGCCCCGAGCATTCATTTTGCATCGATGTCTGTTCATTTTTGGCAGGTACCCTCTTTTGTCACACTGAGGAACCCTGGGGTCTCTGAGACCCACTTCGCAGCCGAACACCACTTCCGGTGCCCGGCAGCCCATTTTCGGGATCCCGACCGCGCGGTTTTGGCCCCGAGCATTCATTTTGCATCGATGTCTGTTCATTTTTGGCAGACACCTCTGTTTGGTCCTTCCGAGGGACACTGGGGTCTCCGAGACCCACTTCGCAGCCGAACACCACTTCCGGTGCCCGGCAGCCCATTTTCGGGACCCCGCGCGGGTTTTGGTCCCCGAGCTTTCGTTTTGCATTATTTTTTGTTCAATTTTGGCAGGTATCTCTGTTTCATCATTCCGAAGAACACTGCGGTCTCAGATGCCCACTTCGTGGCCGAACAAAATCTTTTCTTTTGCCCTCAAAATATCTAGATATTTGAGGCAAGATATTTCAACCCTTTGGCCCTCCTTTTAAGCCCTCTCTCTTGTCCATTCCAGCAGCTGGCCGAACCTCATTTTGGAGGAGAAAAAAATCCTTCAAGAACACTTAAGCTTAAACCTCCATTTTCATAGCAAAAAAGCTCCAAACTTCTTCAAGTCTTGCTTATTCTTCACCAACACCAAGCCTCACCATCCCTACCATTCCACCTCCAGCAGCAAGGAAGGGTTTTTCAAAGGTCAAGAAGCTACAAATTCCAAGAAGCAAAGAAAGAAAGGTCTTCAAGGGTAAGACTCCAAATCCATCTTTTTGAGCACTTCTTGATTCATTTTTCTACTCTAATTTCTTGAGAATTGGGGCTCCGACCCCTACTGGTTTTGGGCCTATTTTGAGCCCCTCTACAACATTGTAGAAGGGCTCAACCTCATTTGGCCATTCTATATACCACCTCCCTTTGAAATCCACTTTAGGCCCTAATTCTTGCATGTTTTGTTTGACTTGCTTAGCTACTGTTTTGAGCCTCCATCGGGCTTAGAAATAGCCTTGTTTTGGTCTCCTTTTCATGTTATGTTGAGGGCCTTAAGCCATTTGGTTAATGTTTTTGGTACTTGCTTTGTAATTCCTCAAAATTACCTATTCTTGCATGTTTTGTAGCCTTTTGTGCTTATGGTTTTGGCTCTTGGTCAGAGCTAATAGGGGTCTTATTTTGACCCCCTTTACATGTTTCATGAAGAAGGTTTGGTCATTTGGTGTATAGATTGCATGTCTCATGATATAGCCTATTTAGAGCTTATTTTGCATAGAATTTCTAGCATGTTTGTATTATGATTTCGAGGCTGCCATCTTCTGCAAAAGTGCTTATTTTTAGGCCCTCTTCAATGTTGTAGAAGAAAGTTTGTCCATTTGAATTTTCTATATACTACCTATCTCATTATATTCCTCTTTTGGCCACTAATCTTGCATGATAATGTTGCCATATCTATGCTTACATTTTGGCCATGTTTGTTACTGAAAAATGCCATATTTGGGACTGCCTTGCTACTGTTTTTACTGCCATGAGTCGATTTTGCATGTATAGCGTAGCTGTAGGCCATTTCGGGGGCTAAATATCACATTCCGGGAGCATTCTGGGCATCGGGTGCATTTTCATTACTATTTTGGGGCTGTTTTCCCTTCATTTAGTTGCTGAAATTTGATTTGCATGCTTGCATATCATTTCCCATGTCATTTCATGCCTTAATGCATTACCTCGGTTTGCGTGCCCATGGGCACGCACTTCGAGGCACTCCATTTTCATTCATCGACATCCTATGTGAGTGCGGCTGAGGCCCTCTCATGTCGGTGTAAGCCCAATTTGCATTTCCATTTCATGCCTTAATGCATTGCCTCGGCTTGCGTGCCTGTGGGCACACATTTCGAGGCACTTCGGTTTTATCCGATTTTCTCATTTCATATCATCGCCTCGGTGTGCGTGCCTGTGGGCACACATTTCGAGGCACTTCGGTTTTATCCGATTTTCTCATTTCATATCATCGCTTCGGTATGCGTGCCTGTGGGCACACATTTCGAGGCACTTCGGTTTTATCCGATTTCTCGTTCATATCATCGCCTCGGTGTGCGTGCCTGTGGGCACACATTTCGAGGCACTTCGGTTTTATCCGATTTGCATTTCACATCATCGCCTCGGTTTGCGTGCCCGTGGGCACGCACTTCGAGGCATCTCATTCTCATAGCATCGTGCATGCTAGGTTGTATGTTAGTTGCATTTCATGCATATCATGCATATTGCACGGGAAACGAGGCACATTTCGTACTCCGAGTAACGGAACGGGTCTCAATTCCCAAGTCACCGACACTCCGGATTATCCATGATGGAGTTAAGTGTTGTTTTAGCATTCATTTGCATTCATCTTATATTGAATTGTGCAATTCGACTCCTCGGCCATCATGCATCGGTATGCGTGATTGGTGGCACGAGGATCGAGGCATGCATATATTTGTGGAATACACTGCTGTGCCCTTTTCCTGCTCTCTGTTGCAGCAAAATTCAGAGATTAGCAACTTTCGGAGTTTGGCGCGCATTTCGAGAAACACTGCAAACAGAGGCTAATCAGGGCATCCCGGTGGATTTCCGCCCGAGGCAGCCCGGCAGGCACTATTCATCATAGCAAGGCAGCTCTCTGGCCTGCGCGCCAGTTTACTGTTTTTCTTAGTTAATTGTTAATTAATTAAGAATCTGTAATATTTGGACTGTATTATTCTTCTTTTATTTCGGACTGTATTATTATTTATTCGGACCCTCTGCGCGAGGGCATAATTGTAATAAGAGTGTGGGTGAGTGTGATGTATGTCTTCCAACCCCACGTCTTTCTCCCTTTTATTTACCCGCTTACGTTGGTTAGATATAGGGCATATTTCAAATTAGCATACAGCATGACAGCATGTTTGCATCATTCATCTGTTTTGCACGCACCGGGCTCGGCGCATCATACAAACTGCATTTGTATTTCAATTCCAAATTGAATACGTGCTAGTTGTAGCATCCATATGCCATGTTTAGAATAGCCGAGCCTGCTATAGTTGCATTTTGCATGTGTTGCATTAGGCATTCTGTACACTTAGGATCCATGCATGATTTCTAATCGGTTCCTGTTTTGGCTTGGAGTACTAGGTGAGTTTTATGCTTTAGCATCCTTGCATGCGTGTGAGTGTTGCCATGATAGCATGCTTGCCATGAGGCTAAGTGCTTACATGATATTACTTCTTAATGTGCTGTGGTGGAGGTTGAGTTATCTGAATTGGGACAATTCATCAATCATGTTTTCTAAGCCCACCTGAGGGTGGCAAATCCGCGTTTTTAGCCTACCTGCGGGTAGCACCATCAAACCATTTTCAAATGTTTTGTTCCAATTCAGGCGACCCAGTCTATACTTGTTTGCTGCGAGCATCACATAGTAATCTAGGCTAATAACCGGAATAAGGACATACAATGTTTTCAAAAGCAGATATCATGGTTAGTAGAGGCCGGTCTTTGACCGGGCAAGCGGGGGTGCTCACGATGTGACCTTCCCCAATCGTACCCAAGTTCCCGAGCCAACTTTGGTGATGACGGACACGTGGCCTTTGGCACCGAGTCAGGGTTTCCTAAATTTCCCATTTAAAAAATATTTAGGTGGCGACTCTGTATCTGGCAAAGCAGTCCATGTTTGGCACTTCTTTCAAAAATCAGTTTTTCCCAAAACGATTTGCCGGATTTGGACTCTTTGGTTCAAGATTAAGAACCGTGACAATTGAGTCCTTGAACTGTAGTAACCCCAATATGAACAGAACGGGACCTAACCCTCCCGGGGCGTTCGGGGGACGTCTACAGTGGTGCGGATTCTATTTTTGTTGTTGTTGATAGGTTTTCGAAGATGGCACATTTTATTCCTTGCAGGAAAACACATGATGCCAACAATATTGCTCAACTATGCTTTCGCGAGGTAGTTCGTCTCCATGGTGTGCCAAAGTCTATAATTTCCGATCGCGATAGCAAGTTTCTGAGTTATTTTTGGAGGTCTCTTTGGAAGCGGCTGGATACAACTTTGCAGTATAGTACTACTTGTCATCCCCAAACCGATGGTCAAACAGAGGTAGTGAATCGTACATTGGGAAATATTTTGCGGAGTTTGTGTCAAGAGGCGGAGTTTGTGTCAAGAAAGTCCAAGGCAGTGGGATTTTGTTATTTCTCAAGCGGAGTTTGCTTATAACAATGTGCCAAACCGTTCGACTGGAAAGTCTTCGTTCAAGATTGTTTATGTTCGATCCCCGCTGCATACCTTAGATTTGGTTCCTCTTCCCAAGCTTCCAGGAATGAGTATCATTGTTGATCATATGGTGGAAAAGGTGGCCAACATTCATGCAGATGTTCGAAAGAAATTGGAAGAATCAGCTGCGAAGTATAAAACCGCCGCAGATGTACATCGACGAGTGAAGACTTTTGAAGTTGGTGATATGGTAATGGTTCACTTGCGCAAAGAGAGATTTCCAATGGGCACATACAGTAAGCTTAAACAGAAGAAGATTGGTCATGTTCGCATTTTGAAGAAGATCAATGATAATGCTTATGTGGTGGATCTTCCAGAAGATTTAGCCATCTCCAAAACTTTCAATGTCCAAGACTTATTTGCGTATCATATGACTCCAGATATCCCAATTCCTCTAGTTAACTCGGGGACGAATTCTTTCAAAGAAGGGGAGACTGATGTAGAACAGATTCAAGTTCAAAGGAAAATTAATTAATGGATACATTGGATACACTTCATTCCTTGTATTAATGGATACATTGGATATATTTCATTCCTTGTATTCATGGATACATTGGATTGTATTCATGTCTTTCAAACTCTTCAAAACCTAAAGGTTAGGTTCTTTGTATTTGATACATTGTACTTGGTACAAGAGTTTAAGAGAGTGTTAGTATTTATTTCTGTATTAGGAAATTCACAGTTTGAATATCTAGTAGTTAGTATAAATATGTTTGTAAGCCCTATGGCAAAGAGATAGAAAGAAAAAAATAATTTTTTTTTAAGAATATAACCAGAGTTCTCCCCATTTGCCTTGTGCGCAAGGTTGTTTATCTTTGCTCGTGAATTCGAGTTGTTACCGTCCGAAGAACGACATCTTCCCCTTCGTCTACTAGAACGATATCTAATCATTCATTCCATTACAACGCTACGTCATGCGCGGAAAAGAGAAATTCGTAGAAACCCATTTGGCAGGCTCAAAGTGCGTCCAGCATGGAAAAATATTCTTGAACCAGTAGCAAGATAAGTTTTCTTCCTAACAAAAACACATCTGATTACTCATCCAGAAGTGCTTGCAAACCTCATATTGAACACAGGCCAAATAACTATACTCATCAGGTAACCGCTTATATTTAAAACAAAAGTGAAAACAAACACGCACATAAAATGGACATATGGAAGACTCATATTTCAATAAATATCTACATGGTGTAAGGTTTCAAGTCAGTAAGGCTGTAGCAGTTGTAAATCCAAAACGAGCTCAGCTAATTAATCATGTATCCGTTCAGTAAGCCAGAGGGATAAACTGAAATCAGGAATCAATAAGAGAAGAAAACTTCAACAAGTTTAACATAGTACTTCAAACCTAAAGCTATTCAACAGTTAAACTAAATATTCACATGTTCATGTCAACACATTTATACCACAAAAGCATCAAATACCTTGTCACCAAATATATGAAACTCCGCAGTCCTTAAAAGAGCCTAACAGACCATACCCAAAAAAAAAAAATAGATGTGTGGTCATTTAGAGGCCATCTGAACTTCCTAGCTCTTGTTTAGGTGCAACCAATTCACTCTTGAAATTTGACATTACCTGCAAATAGGATCACAAAGACCAGCATTAAGGAACCAAAACATGAGATTCCTCAGTCCACGACAGAACTCAGACCACATAGGTTCCCGAGTTCACTACCTATTATACATCAACTCCCCTAAATGTAAGAAACATCCATGTCAGACCTTAGACACTTGGGTAAATGTGTAGTTTTGTGTTCACCCAGCAAGCATATTTAGTAACAGTGTCTCCAACAGAACTTGCATACATAGCCAGACCCAACAGTTGTACCCAAGTCCATGTAACATAGTTCAACACTCATCAACACATAATCCTCATACAGGAGTATGACACAACTGTTAACAGCATGCGAAACATGTTTTTGCTAATGACTTAATGTCATGACTTCATGATATGTAGGTGTCAAAAGCACATGAAAAAAGAGAGAAGTCGACAAAATAGATTAAACAAGCGACTGTTGATGGGTCCAACCAGGGTAGAAAACCAACCTAAATCTAAGACAAGACAATTCTGATTTGATTATAATCCGATCAAACTGGAATCCATGTAAATTTGATCCTACTGAGATGCTAAATTACTAAAATTTGTTATACATTTTTATGAAAATAATTCATTTTACTTGTACCATATACAAAATAAAATACCAGTCTATCTATCAAAACTAAATTTCTTAGGGTCTTTTGGTAACCATTTAGTTTTCAATTTTTTTGTTTATATTTACAAAAATTTTAAAAACTAGCATAAAAACTTGTTTGGTAATTTTTTTGGTTTATAAATAGTTAAGTCCCAATTCATAAATAAGGCTGAAAAACATAAACACAAAAAAGATGTTTCTGTTTTTTAAAAAACCAGTTTTTTTTTTTTTAACTTTGTGTATTTATTGTTGTTGAAGAATCCAATTGGTGTTCAAATTATACAATAGCACGGAATTTGTGTCCCAAAATGAGTAGAAGCTTTACAATTAAACTATAATTGTGATTCGTATTTATGTATTAACACTATTATCTATGGTTGGTACTCTACTAATATATTTATATTTTGGATGTTTATTATAATTTTACGATTAGTATGACTTTCATTGTCATATATAATTAAAAAACAAACAAAAAAAACATTTTATGCATTAATATTAACAATCATGTTTTTGAGTTCTTGTATTTAAAATTTTTAAAATATTTTGTTCAATTACTTATGATACGTGGATTGGAATGTAAACCCCAAAATGAACAATTAGACTTGAAATCAAACTTTACCTGATCCATGCCAAATGCACAATAAGATTTCATATCAAACTTTACCTGATCCATGCCAAATCCAACCTTTACAGTGCCTTGCTTGGCATCATTTCCAAATGGAGTTTTGTTGTTTTCCTGACAAGAATCATGCATCAAAACAATTACCCCATTGCATTAAAAATAACAAAAACAAGAAGGTTAACACCCTAATGTCAGTCTAAGCAGTCAGTACGGTTTGAATAATCAATGTGTGACTAGTATCTCTCTGACAAGAAGTTGTATAATATATTAGTACTGTAATGGCAATAATAATAATAATAAAGGAAAGAAATAGAGAAAAAAAAATGTTTAATTCAACCAAAAATTACAATTGCACATATTGCAAGCTAGCAAAAGCAATAAAATGGATTCTTGACTGTAAATGCCTGGAGAATTCCGCACTAACCGCAGAATCCTGATAAGGTCAGATCACTTGATCCCAGTTCATACATGATGAATTGAGAGCAACTTTCTAATCAATACACATTTACATATTAAAGCCACCATCAAGCATAGCATAGCAGGATGTCAAGCCATTAAAAGCAGCAAACTATTAAAACCTGTTTGCAGATTCTTGTGTAGTGTTTTATATTTCTTACTTGCAAGTAGGGCTGCAAAGAAGCCGAGCCGAGCCGAGCCGAGCCGAGCCGAGCCGAGCTTTAATATGGTTGAGCTTGTTTATTAAGATTTTAACAAGTTTGAGCTCAAGGCCAATAAAAATTTAACTAACCGAGCTCAAGCCGAGTTGGCTTAAACTTGACTCAAGCTCAAATCTGTTCACAAGCCCTAACAAGCCAAAAAAAATTATAAATTCATACTTGCGTATGAGACTAAAGTTACAATTGCAATTTTGATTATACAATTATATTATATATAATATATATATATATAAACATTCTAACAGAAAAGTCAATATTTTGCCAAAATAATAATATCTACCATCACTATTATATAAATGTATTATTTATAGTTAGCTATTATTTACATTTACATTTTTTAAATATATATATAAATATTTATCTTATTTTTATACATATTTTTACATTATTTAATCTAATATATAAATAATATATTTATTTTATTTTAAATAAATATTAAACGAGCCTAACTAACGAGCTGAGCTTTAATATGTTCGGGCTTGTTTATTAAGATTTTAACAAGCTCGAGCTCGAACGCGATAAAAATTTAACGAATCGAGTTCGAATGAGCCCTTACTGAGCCGAGCTTGAGTCAGTTCACGAACGGCTCTGTTCATTTGCAGCCCTATCTATAAGAGACTTGCCATTATTGACCGCAGGCAAATCTCTTACAAGTAAGAAATAGAATTTTATCACCAAATCCTACTCTCTCAAGAACCTGTTTTGTACTAGCACTTGGTAATGGTCATTCTTTATCTTATACACGTTTTGCATTCTAGTCAAAAGTGAGACATGGGAAGGAGGTTAATGGGGAAAAAAATCACGATGCAAGCAAATATATACACACAGACACTTGCATGAACAGCTGTGCAAAAATGCCTGCTTTGCATGTCAAGTGAAAGGAAGAGTAAGAAAGGATCTAAGAAACACATCAAAGGGACATAGTATGACCATTTGCCCAGATAGTGTAATACAAGAGAACAAAACTTTGATACCAGAAGCACATCAATCTCTGATACACCGTGAAGGGTACTATATCATAGCCACCACCATCACATCCACACCAGACTTAAGTCCCCACTCATGCATAAATGCCAACCAACATGTCCAGTTCCAGAACCAACATCAACACCAACCCAATTGAAGCATCTCATTCACCACTAGCTTCATGATTAACAAACCACCCCATCAATGCCACTATCTCATCCACCACTAATACTGACACAAGTCACACAATTGACCAACACACAACACCAATCATGTGAAAAAGTAAACACATAATGCCATCTCCATTCAACAATCCAAATTTGACAGAAGACTCTTGTGACTGGACACTTGGCAATTTACTGAATATAGTTGTAGTTATTTTTTAGTACGATATGAAATATTGTCGCAATAATTATTATTTTCAGTCCCATAATTTCAAGAATAATACTCAAATTCAAACGTGAGACCATTCTTAAAAATTCTAAGAATTAAATTTAGTTTCAAGATTTTGCTGAGCCTTATAGATATGGCCCTTTTTTTTTTTGATCGGTCAAAGTCAGTTGCTAGATTAGCACCAATAGGAGCTAGCCTCCCCGCCCTTGCAAAGTACTAAGTGCTTGCCTCCTAATTCAACTCCCTCTTGGAGAGAGTTGAACCCATGACCTCCCCCTTGGGACTAAACCCTTAAAAGAGTCATGGTGGCCAACTAAGCTAGGCCTAGTTGGTTATATGGCCCAATGGCAAACAACCAGTATCAAGCTTTAAATAAGAGCTATCAACGCAAATAATCATAAACATTTCGTAAGAAAATTCAATTTTTATATTTTAAATCAAAGAAATAGTATTACAAAAAAAAAAAAAAAAAAAAGAATTAAGTAAGAAGAGAGATACAAAAGAAAAAACAAAGACAAGGAGCCTACCAAAAAGAAAATGTAAAGAGAAAATTACAAATCACAAAAGGCTCTCCAATTCTCATGAAATCAAAAACAGGAGCATTCCCTTAAACGAAGGTGTCATTAAAGCCCAAAAGGAAAATAAATAACAAATTTTATCCAATAGATCATCCACATTCTCAACCTTATCCTGAAATTCTATCATATCTCTCCAACCACCACAATAACCAAAGCATAAGAACATAAGAGTCTAGACTAACCAATCCATCTCCACCGAGACAACTTATACCATAATACCAAAGCTACCAGCCAATGCAGAAACAAGTGGCCGCTCACCTCATGGAACCGACACATGACACACCCAATGGCAGAGCCAAGATTTTCCCTTTGACGGGAAACATTGAATTGAAACCTTAGCACGATTTATTACAATCCAACTTAACCAAATTTTTATTTAGTTGCAAGACAACTTAAGATCAGTATAATTCCAAAATTATATGCTAAAATTATGTTCAAGTTTATGTTTTTTTTGTTCTTTTTTGGTTGTTCATTCAATTTCAGTTTAGTTTCTGAACATGATGATCATGATGATCTAAAATGCTATCACATGCTCCATAAAAGATGATAATGAAATTACATCAAGATGCAAACACACACACAAAGAGATAGAAAGGGGTAGAGAAAGAAATGAGAGAAGAGAGGAATAATATATAATTTATAAAAGAAAATTTTAGACAAAAAAAATTTAAAGTGGCGAATTACAGAGATTTTGTTGAAAAGAGTCCTTTTCTTGACAGTTGGAAGTTTCTAGAACTTATTTAACATAATAAATCAGTAATCTTTGAAAAAGGGGCATTCTTGAAGCATAACAACGTATTTTTCAAAAACTTGAGGGGTACGAGAGCATGCAAATCCTATGAGACCATGCACATATGTTAAGCTAAAAAAGCACTGCATGTACTCCAAATCATTTTATGAGGTGCAAAGAAATGAACATTTAGATTATCAATGCTTTTATGACAGACAACTTACACGAAAACAAGCCAAAAGAATGAATTGTCCACATCCTATTATTAAAAGATCGATAATAAAATCAAACATTGTCAAAAATAGATAATAACGAAGCAAATTCATTGGTCTTCTGCACATTAAAACTTCTAAAAAAAAAATTGATATCCTAAAAAATTGGAGCCACATACGAAGAATACATGTGAGCAATGGATACATTATACCAGACCAAACTGAACCAAATCCTGTGACCCACAAAAGTGGGGTCCTCTACACCAGTGCTTTAAAAGGCACGCACTTAGGTGCAAAGCGCAGTTGAGGCACCTCAAACAGCTTGAAGCGAGGTGTTGTAGAAAAGGCTTCTAAGGCGCACACCTTAGGCTGAGGCAAAAGGCACACGCCTCATGAACTTAAAATAAATTTTTGCCCCGTCCTTATTCTTTGTGTGTGTGGCCAAAGGGAATCACTACCCCTTATGTAAACACATGCTTTGAGGCCCAATATCAAAAAATGCCCTAGGCATTGAGCAAAAGCTTTGGGATTACAACCTGGCTACATGACTTTAGGATTTCTTTCAATGTAATGAATAATGACAATTTCAGACCAATGCTTGAAGCTATCAAACAATTTGGTTTTGATTTAAAATCAAACCACCAAGTTACTATATGATGTGAGTTTCTTGTCTAAAAAAATAAGTGAATGACATCAATAAATAGATGAAGACAGATAGTATTGGGTAAAGTAATGTTGAATGTTATTTTTTAGAAGTTTATGGAATGTTGAATGTTATTTTTACGGGTTTTTTTTTTTTGATAAATGTTATTTTTATAGTTTTTAGAATATTGAATGTTGTTCTATACTCTTTGAAATTCTAGAAATATTTGCTTATGTTGAAAACTTTGCCTATATCAAAAATTTTCTTATCTTCTACGACTTGCACCTCACGCTTAGGCTCCAAGAGACCTTAGTGCATCAATGTACCTAGAGCTTTTTAAAACATTACTCTACACAAATCCTTTTTTCACCATTTTGCTCTATCAAGGGCTATATGCTTAGCTAAATATAATAAATTATATATCTTATTACATTTGCATCCCATGTCAATTTAGGTCTTCCCCTCCCCCTAACAATTCGATTTATAGAATGGAGACATTATGCAAAATAAAAAAGACATAGTCCTTGATAGAAAAGACAATACAAATGGGTATCCTAGAAAGAAAAAACTGGACCAAGCCCTCTTCCGCCCCTCCAATCTTTTATTGATCTTCTCAATTACAAAGCTCAAAGCTTATCCACCTCAATATTGTCCCTTAAAGTAAGTCCCAAATCCTTCATTAGCAGGGACTCAATTGGACACCATACCAACCCGGACAATCTTTATAAAACATCATGTGAAAAATTAATACCAACTAAAGCACTTTTAATAAAATTTACCTTAAGCCCTAAAATCATTCGAAACTTCTCAAAATACACAAAAAATTAGCCAATTTCTCCTCTTCACTAGAAGAAAAAAAATGGTATCATCTACCTTTTGTGAATGAGATACAAAAACTATCCCTTCCCACTTCAAATCTGTCCACTAAACCTGCCTCCTTTGCTCAATCCACCATCGTGCCCAAACATCAACAACTGGAGTGAATAGAAAAGAAGAATGTGGGTCTCCCTGCCTAAGACCCCTCATGGCTTTAAAAATATCATCAGTCTTACCTTTAACTATAACTGATAAATTACAAGAGGATAGTCAACAAACAACCTTGAATCCATTTTTTCAAACAAAATCCAAAAAGCCCCATTTCACATAATCACATGTTTTTTCAAAATCAACCTTAAAAATAACTCATGCCTCATAGAAACTTCTATAATCCTCGACTAGCACATTAGCTATCAAAGCTACATTTAAAATTTGACAACCCTCAACAAAGGTACACCTTGACAGGAAGAGATAGTGTCCCCAAAAAATACTCTCAACCTCAATGATAAAGCTTTAGCTAAAATTTTATACAAGTGGCTAAACTAATGGAACAGAAATAATTAATATTAATGTACTTATTCCAAAGACCCCTCGTGGCTTTGCAACTATAATCCATCTTACCATTAATTATAATTTATAACCAATAAATTACAAGAGGATATAATCGACAAACAACCCTGAATCCATTTTGTTCATCTTTCTCCATTTCTTTGTTTTCAAACGAAATCCAAAAAACTCCATTCTACATGATCATATATTTTTTTCCAAAATTCACCTTAAAAATAACTCCATCATTATAAATATTCTATAATCTTCCACTACCTCAATAGCTATCAAAGCTAAATCTAAAATCTGATTACCTCAACAAAGGTACCATAACAGGAAGAGAGAGTGTCCCATAAAACTATTCTCAGCCTCATTGATAACACTTCAGCTAAACTTTTATACAAGTGACTAAACTAATGGAATGAAAGTCACTAATCTTAATGGGCTTATCTTTCTTGGTGATCAATTAGATGAAAGTAGCATTGGTAAAGAGTCCATGATGTATGCTATCTCCAAGCATGTATTTATTAACAATTCCACAAAATCAAAATTGCATGTTTTTTTTTTTTCCTTTAATTAACTTTAAATTCTCCAACTTCTTCATAAGAGGTTATAGATCCACTGTCATTTTGTTTTGGCCCAAAGACACCATGAGAGGTCCTTGGCATCAAAAACACTTAACTGAGACATTTATGAATGAGGTTCTGACCATCCAACCATGAGAGGAATTTCTTAGCTAGGAGAAATAAACAAGGTCAAAAGCCTTGGGCTCAACAAAAGTTTGAGAAGCTCATTTCTTTCAAATGTGACAAGCATAACCCTAATTTTTTCCATCATTATTGCTCCATCTCAAATGCCACAGTGCCATTGAAAGTCTTGCTGGTACACTTCAAATTGCAAGGTCAAAAGCCTTGGGCTCAACAAAAGTTTGAGAAGCTCATTTCTTTCAAATGTGATAAGCATAACCATAATTTTTGCCATCGTTATTGCTCCCTCTCAAATACCACAGTGCCATTGAAAATCTTGATGGTATACTTCAAATTCCAATCATATGGTAAACAAAATAAATCATTTGAACTCAACAGTTTATGAAATGCAATCAGGAATTCAACTCCATATGTAGCAGCTTTTTAAACCAAAACAAAGTACACCAAACCAAACTATAAATGGACCACCCCAAAACAACTGAGATTAATGAGTGATCAAAAATATCCTAAATGTAGAACTGTTTCTAGAATTGGGTAATCATACTGTTCAAGATAATATTGTGCAACTGATTTAGCTACTTCTATTCAAATCAATCACAGGGACAATGGGTTAAGTTTGTCAGACCCACATCTGAATCCCTGATATAGAATAACCCAAAGATCTCATGAATATATATGGTTACAGAGAAATTTTCAAGTGTTAATCCAACTAAGATCTATCAAAAGCAGCAGCTGCAACAGCTGATCATTACATAGCCACACTACACACCACAAAAGAAATTCAACACTAAAAAGAGTTAGAAAGAAGTATGGACCCTACCTTAGGCTCAAGATTGGTTATTGTGGACCTCAGCACGTTATCTCCAACTATCAACCTCAACTTTTGAACAAAATCATTCCGAGTGATCTTCTTCATCTGGCAAATACAAGTGGGGGAATTGAACAAAAAGAGCGAAAAAACATAAGGAACATCCAATCTAAAGATGAAATACTTACCAAAAAAAATCTAAAGATGAAACAGAAGTTAACAGGTAACTTTCACTGGACATACCCTGAACAACTCATAATTAGTTTCAACTAGTTTCATGTCTTTCGGAGGGACCTTATTTGAGATGGCTGCAAACAACATTGGGAAAGGCATCCAAGGGGACCTAGGAATCTTTGTAGTGCTTAAACCCAGATGAACAGCATTCCCTTGAGGCCTCTCAACCGGAACCTGATGGCAATTAAATCCCTAGAAAATAAACAAAATGTTGTAAAAGGAAAAGGAAATTCCTGCAGATACAACATCAATCCTAACAGCTTCAAATATAAACAATCAATAAATGAACTGAACGTCAGGGCCAAGTCACACTAAGCTGCTTAAAGCACAAGACAATATCTCAGCTGGGCAGACCATGGCCTAAGAACAAGTCCTCTCTAAACTATTAATCAGCATAAGAGAATTGAACCAAGAATATTTTACTTCAACCACAGAACTTTTGGCCAGCGAGAAATGGTCAAGACTAGTCGCATTTTGATGGAATAAATAAACATAACAGATTCAGAGACAAGATAAACCAAAATTAGCAATAAGAAGCTTAACTTAATAGCAACATATACATATATCTAGCAACTTACAAACCACCCCTACCAGGGTCAAACTACAAGAGATTCCAGCCGTGAAAACCCAGATCATTCATGGCATCAGTTAATTTTACTTACTTTCAAGTCGATAAAATAATATAAAAATTAATCAGAAAATATATAAACAGATTTCAACAAATTGAGTGTACTTACTAATTGAGCTGGAGATGAATCTAACCGTAACTGGACCCGGGACTCTGGAGAACAAGTAGTTACTCCCGAAATATCGAGCTTGTTCTCATTTCTAACCAGAAAACCTGTATAAAAATAGCAAGTAGTGCTAGGTGATTGAAAGTTTCAAAGAAAGTCAATAAACATGTATACAATGCAAACAAAGAAAGGATAAACCCTCTACAAAGACAGGCCACATCTCTTGAATGTAATTAAGTCCATTAGCCTGACATACTGGAGTAAACATGGATGGATGAACATCAAACGCTGCTTACAATCCAAGCAGCTTTTGAACTTTTACGTTGTTTTAATGAGACTGTTTTGCAGAGATCAACTGACTGGCAGCAGACTATCCAAATTTGTTATTAGTAATACAAATCAATTTACTGAATAGCATATATATATGACAAGTGCAATATTAGCAACAACAACAAAAAAAATGCATAGGCCATTGGACAAACAAAAAACTTAAGGGGTAAAATCACCTTCAGCATCAGAAAACACCTTGAAACTAACAGCATATTCTGGGTAAATATGAGTATTCTTATTCATATTCCATACTATGTAATGTCTTGGATTTTGAAGATCATCAACTCCACTATCAAAGTGCTCACTACTGGGATGGAACTGTTTAGATCCTGCATGAACAAGCTCCATGTTTCCCATTATTACACGACAAAACACCATGTGTCGCACCCCATTTTCGTCAACATCACAATAACTTGCACTGTAAAAAAATCCCATTTTCATCAACAGACAATAACTTGAACAAGTAATATTAAAAACAAACATTTTAAGAATAAAAATGGATACCATAAAACAGTGGCATCGTAAACCAAAAACTAAAAAAAATAACATCAAAAATAATAATAATAATTAGTGATCTCACTAGTTAGTACTACTGGTATCACATTAAATAATTCAAACGCTCAAACAAATCCATTAGGTTGGTCACATCCAGCTCTATTTTTAAGTTTTCAAACTACCAAAACAAAAACTTTAACGACAAAAACCCACTATTTCTCCACAAGGAAATGACAGCAAGGCCTTGGCCATGTTACATACACTCATGCAAAGAAGAAGAAAAAAAGTGTGGGCAGCCATGGCCTCTCATTGCCAACTCTACCTCTGAACAAAGATTCCAATGAACCACGGGCAAATTACAATGAACTATTGCGAATTCATGCATCAGAGTTAACTAAATCTAATTGACAGATTTATTCAAACCAGCTAAAATTGAAGACCAACTTCCTTACAGACAAAGATGCACCAGCTATACCAATGTAATATATCATTATACGAACCTTAATATATACAATCTTCTGAAAAAATAATAGTCGTGACATTTTATCCATACAAGTTATGGTAGCTTAACTATTTAATCCAAATGGATCGCAGTGGCAAAAGAGGCATTACTTGATAAAATGTACCCCTCGGATAGATAAATTGTAGTTTTATCACTGGAGGTAGTAATTCCCCAAGGGAAGAGAAACTCAATCTCCATTCCAACGTATTATGTCAACAGTTTTCAAACGTTCATACCAGCTTCTGTAGTTCAAAATAAATTTATAGATAAGACAATTAAACTCTGACCTGGTAATAGTGCAATTTGCAGGTGAAAGATGAACACCAATGCCATATGCAGATTTAATTTCAGATGTTCCATAATGCCCAAGCCTGTAATTCATGATACTAGACAGCAATCCTTTAGTAGAAGGAAGCCAAGCATATCGAACATTTGCATCCCCACGATATTTTTTGGTGATTTCAACCTGCTTGTGGAACTGCTCCAATTGAGCTTGCATCAAAGTACTCGAGCCTTGATATAGGTCAACAATGTCTGCAATAGAAGATGAACCCATACCCATGAAAAATATTTTCCTCACACTGTCAGATTCCATATCTCCGTGTATAGCATCAATACTGGCAACCAGGTTTTTCGCTATCTGTTCATTTCCCCCAACAGCTGCATCAACTTTTGTATCAGATGCTCTCACACAACTATCCTCAACTTCTGCATCACAATGGTCACTGGTGGGATTCTCATCAACTTGAATTTGCTTAACAAGCACATTTGACTCTCCACTATATTCCTTGAATTTAGAAAAATCTGATCCATTCACTTCGATCTCAAGCTGCAGCCTGATATCCTGGTACCCATGAGGCTCTGAAAACAGATGCTCCTGATCTTTCTCAAAGTCATGGCGGCAGCACTCATGGAGTTCGTCATCACCGGAAAAGTTTTCTGGAAAGAAACATTTACCTGCTTCATCAATCCAAGAAATAGGCTGCTGTGAACCCGTCTTCAAGTCCAATCTCATCATATGCAGAAAATCTAGAACAACAGGATGACCATTAAACTCCACCTCAGTGACTGCCTTCTTCACCTGAAAATCTTTCTTAATCAAACCAACAAAATCCTGAGGAAAATCACTCCATTCGCCATTCTGATAAAACATCAAACGTTGCGGGATCCCACTTTGTATAAAATTTGAATAATATTGAAGTAAGGATTTTTTTAATTGAGAAGCACAGCAACCACGTTTGCTTTTGGATCCATCCAATTTCTTCCGCTTGCCAAGTTTATGAATGGAAGAATTCAAGGTGGTCCGCTTTGATAACACATTGCGGGCTGTGCTGGTGAAATATGCTTCGCATTGGGCTGCCCGCTTTCTCTTCAAGTCAACCACAACTCTACGGCGACTATCCAATACCTTTGCGAACTTCATTTCCATTTCTACCCACAGGATCAATCCCTATCCACAGATATAAATCCAAAAGTTCAAATTTAACAGTAATATACGACTTAGTCTTGGCAATATCTCAGAGAAACCGAGCCATTGATGACAATTGGCAAACCCTGTGCAATAACTTCCACTCAATTATAAATATAGTCAGACAAAAATACATTGAACTATTTCTATAAATAAATTATTTTTTGATATATGATATACACTGTATAAGTTTTAATAATATAATATGCTAGACAAAAATGTGCATCATGCCCCTACAAAACATCAGACAGCAGCCAAGAAAAAAAGTTTAGGATAACTGCATGCTCACTGGGTTAGAAAACAAACTAATAACCCAAATGGGATTGTGCAAGATAGTAGAAATTAAATGGTCCATAACTGACGGGGCTAGTAAAGTAGAGCAGAATGGGAACACTGGCACTTAGGCAGTGGTAGTATGCGAGGATAAAGGAAAATGGAAGTAGCATTGTAGCATAAGCAGTTCTAGAGTTAGTAATCCTCTCAAATAGAATAACCCGGGGGTATAGTGGTGTGGCGATTTTGGAATATAAAACCTTAGAATTCTTTGTGGTGTACTCTATATACATGAATTTCTAGGAGTTTTCGACATTAAAGATTGTTTTGGGTTTTTTTAATATTTCTCACAAAATGCAATCAACATTAAAGAAATACTAATTCATTGATGTGCCTCCACTGTATCCATAACCCATTCTTTGTTCTCCATGTCAATGTGCATGTATAGTATGTATAAATATCCCATGTATGGACCAAAAAACAAAAACATAACAGAAATGATGGCATATAAATTTAAAGAATATATACACACATACAATAACACACGCTGAAGGAAGAGGGCATTAACATTAAGACACTAAAAAACTGCATAAAAGATGCATGGAAAATAGTGTTTATTCAATAAATACTCCTAATTACAGGAAATGCAGCCGCTACATTTAAAGCCTTTAGAAACCTTAAATGGGGGATCCTTTATGTCCTTTCTTATTCACTATGGTGGTGAATGTTTTGGCAAGAATGGTTCATAAAACCAAAAATTTAGGTTTAGTGGTGGGTTTTTTAGTTGGGAAGGATAATGTTTGTGTCTCATTTACAGTTTATAGATGACACCATATTTTTATCCTTCAACCGAAGAGAATAGAATGGTCCATTGTGGGTATCAATTATCCTCCAAATAGTAAAATAGGTTAGGCTACATTGCTAGGGTGTCCTATTGAATCTTTGCCTCTCAAGTATTTTAGGGTTACCTTTAGAAGACAATCCAAAGTGTGATGATATTCGGGATCCCATCATGTTAAGATTGGGGAAAAAAATGAAGGAAATTGATTTTTAAGGGAGGAAAATACACTTCGGTGTTGGGCAGTGTGAATCATGATAAGTACTGGACACCAATCACACGACGACGGATCTAACTGGAGGGGCAACCACCTTTGTATCTCATTTGTAAGTCTTTCTGATCATAAAGAAACCACAGTAACCGTGGATGTAACCATAGTTTTGGGATGAACCATGTAAATCTTGTGTCTTTGTGCATGTGTGTGAGATTTACAATTCTTATTTATTGTTTTTCTCTACTTTTCGTATCTCTTCAACCCTAATTAGGTGTTCCACAATTTCTAACATTTAGTTCAATCAATCTTGGCTAGTGTTCCTGTTTAGTTCTAATCGATGTTTAAGATTCCACTTAGGATGGCATATAGAATTGAAAAGGTGATGAGAGATTTTTTGCGGGAAAGTTGTGATGAGAGGAAGAAATATCATTTAGTTAGTTGTAAAAGGAGTCCAACCATTGGAAATATAATTGTTAAAAATAAGATATTGCTAGGTAAACGACTATGGAGATTCCCGATTGACCGACGGGCATTTTGTGATTAAGAGAAAATATGAGACTCAATAGAATGGTTGTGATTCTCACGTAGTTTTCAGGGCAAATGTTAAATCTCCAAGGAAGTGCATTACTCAAGGACTTGACATTTTTTCATATTTCATATTTCATTCATCTTAAGGTAGGGAATGGAGAGAACATCGGATACAAAAATTACAATAGTAAGGAAAAATGTCCCTACTTTCTCCTCTTTAAAGCATTTTGAAGGGTAGCATGGGAAATTTATTAAGGGTGTGGAAACATCTAATCATAAGCTCAAGAAAATGCTTATGTTCCTTGTTTTAATGGTTGTTACCATTGTTACTTCTGTCATTTTTAAGGCAACTTGAGTTCAAATCAAGGAATTTTGCTTTTTTCACTTCTAATTAGCATTTCTTTATCTTATGCGGTTGCCTTTTGCTTTTGTATACCCCATGGGCACATTTGTAGTACCCTTTGTTACTTTCATTTATTAAGAAATAGATGGATGTGTGTGTGCATTGGCGCTGTCAACAATCGAAGTATCACATATTATATTCAAATTCTCACACAAAGCAAGCTATTACATTCAAATATTGCAGCAATATAAATAATCAATTTGTAAATGGTTGCAGCCAATTTAAAATCTATACACTCCACAAGGTCCTTCAAGTTCCAAATTGATATTGTAAACACCTAACTGGCACTCATGCTCATTGAAGTCTATAAGAAATTCCAAACCTTTGTTTCTTCTTTGAAAGGACTATACTTTCACATATGAAAATTGTCCAATTGCACAGCATGGCAAGGAAAACACACAACACTTGCGCCAGTCCCTCTCCCTTTTATCCCATTCATGTCCACTTTCACTTTCTTCAAAATCAATCTTTGGTTCATCATTATGTCTCCTGCCCATCAAGACCATTACTCATTTGTGCCCACAACCTAATGAACTAACACAACAGATAATCAAAAGATTTGAGTAGACAATAGGTTCTAGCTAATCCTAAACAAACCACTTTGCTCAAATTCTAAATCAAAAGCCAACTTAAAATTCTATGTACATCTTGCATTCAGGAACTTTAGCAAGTACAAAACAGCTCTATGTCTTAAGAACTTATTGAAACTAATTAATCCAAACGTTCCATTAATGGTAAGAGAGACTCCACTCTCTCTCAAGAATGTATTGTCCAAAAAGAAATTATGGCAGCACAAACCACAAACCCCATGGGCCAGCCCATATCTTCAACTTCTGGTAAGTTAACCTCATTAGTTGTGAGAACTATGGTCTATTAGTCAACTATGCTCATTATTTCCTGACAATACAAAACTTGTGCATGCAAGTAGCAATCATCAGCCAATGTAATTCCAGAAATCAACTGGATCCAAATAATCTATAATAATGACGGGAACCAATGTTGTTAAAGTGTCAACATAAGCAATAAAGGTAACAACACTTCATGATGCATACCAACTAATATCATCTTTGTATAAAAAATTTACAAAAATGTATTATGCTACTTTCATTATAAAAAATTTAAAATACAAGTTCAACTTCAGGACCAATTGTTTGTGACCACCACACACAATTTCTTGTTCCTTCTGCATGTCTCTCTCTCTCTCTTCCCCCTCCAATTTTGGTTCTAGTCAGTAAGTACACATATTCCACAAGAGGAGCAGCTAGTGGATGTAATTTTTGAAAATTTGGGAATCTAGATTTAATTATAGACTGAGATTGAAGGTGTTTGGCAAACCAACACTGAGATTTAATTGTTCGTCTTCATTGACTCCATTCTAGGATTTATTTTTTGTTCTTTATTTTTCTTAATGCTGATGTATGGGTAAGGACTAGCTGGAAGATTGGAACTTTTGGTGTGTTAGTGCATAGGACATGGTAATGGACTAGTCAAACCTCTTTTGAAGAAAGGAATCAAGCTCGCAACATTTGTTTGTGGGCTTTGGGATTAACTAACACAAGGAATTTTATAGCAGGTGCCAGCATAGATTTGTACCCATGGTATATGTCCTGAAACTGAACATCTAATGCATAAATGCATCAGTTTTGCCAAAGAAATGTCTTCTATATGTGTTCCTTTTCTTTTTTTTCTCTTTTCTTTTCATGATATAAACTAGAATACATTCTGCCATAGGGAAAAAAATGAAATGGATACACAACTAGTTACGTGATTTGACGACTGGAAGATAATCACTCGATAAATCTTACCAGAAATATGCCCAGGGTCATGCGGGCAGCTTCTAATCACACAAACAAGAACCATAGCATTTACAAGCACAAATCAAGCATGTTTTACATTCTAGTAAAATGACAAATGTGTCAATAAAAGAAGGGGAGGTAAACCAGTCAGCAAGACTAAGGTTGAATCATGACAGCTAATACACTAAAACACCCTTCAAAGCATATAGAATACAAGGATGAATATGAAAAAACTTATGCTACTGAAGCAACAAGTAAATAACCCATGATGCCGCACAGCTGCACAGAATATGAGGGAGGTTTGAACAAATGGAAACAATAAAGGATACCATTGGTGATCTCAATTATATGGGACGTTACAAGAACAGTTACAGGCGAATGGCACCTCCAAGGCTTTGAAAATTCATGCAAAGCACTCCACTAACAGACTAATATATCTCAGAAAATGCCAATCTGGTACCCAAAACAAAAAAGAAAGAGGAAAATTAAAAAGCTAATAACTTACGAATCATGCTATTTGCAACCACTCTGTAAAATTTGTCCCCACCTATTTTTCTTTAAACCCCCACCACATTCCCAACTCCACCCCTTTCTTTGCACCCCACCCCTAGCACCTCTTCCTCTAGAAGCCCCCTTCCCCACTTCCACCCACCCCCTTCTCCACCTCAGCCACCCACAGCCCACCTTCACCAATCCTCCTCCACCACCGCACAGCCCCTTCCCAGCACCCCCGCCACACCTCAACCCTTCCCACCAACACCCTCTCCCCCATGCACCACTGTGTCTGTGACCCTCATCCCTTCTGACTCTCATAAGCAATTCCCTCTCTCTCTCTCTCTCTCTCTCTCTCAGTCAGAGTCATAGGAGTGGGAATTGCGAGGGTTGGGGGCTGTGGGGGTTGCAAGGGTGACGGCGTTGTGAGCGTAGCAAGCAAGGATGCCAGGATAGTTGTGCTGCAATGGCGGCGAGGCTGGGTAATGGCTAAGGGAAGCTGGAGGAGGGACAGGGTTGGTGAGGAGAGGCAGGGAGTAGGGTGCCGGCTGGAGGGTGAGGTTAGGGAGGATAGGTATAGAGACAAACTTAATATTTAAATGTTAGGGTAAAATTATAATTTTTTTTCCCTAAATGAAAGGTGTAAAATTAGCAGCACTCTTAACTTATAGGCTGCTCAACATGATTTCTGTGTTTAAAATTCTCAACATGATTTCTGTGTTTAAAAAATCACATTCACTGAAAATTGCCTTGGAAACACAAATTCGGAATACACCATGGGGTTAGACAACAAGTCAGAAGGCAAAAAAGCAGCACTTCCATTACATAAGCCCACCAAAAGAACGTAAATTTAAGCACTATATAAGTTCTTCAACACACAATTTCTTCACAACAAAACAAAAAATACATATCATAATAGGCCCAATCACAGCGAAGACAAATAAAAGCTGTATTCAATCCAAAGACGAAATTTTTGAAGTTTAAATGGTTGATAAGCGCTAAATTCAACATTGTTGCGCAATTATCGATGAAACATTCTCAGAAATATAGAAAAGAACAGGGATTTGTGGAGCGCTGACCTTTGAATTCAGAGAAAGATTGGAGAGACAAAACAACAACCTAGAGAGAGAGAGAGAGAGAGAGAGAGTACCTGGATCGAAGAGAGGGAGAGGGAGAGAGAGAGAAGAGTCGACAGATGATTAGCCTTGGCCTTCTTGTTCTTGTTCTTCTTCGTCTCCTTTCTTTTCTTTCCTCAAATCTTCTGATGCAGTCGTGTTTCAAAACCCTAGGTCGGCCTAACAATCAAAAACCAGCATGGAACCGCCTTTCCCCCTTTTTTATTTATTTATTTATTTATTTTAGACTTTGATAAATTGCCAATACACCTCTAAAATTTGTTTAAAATAATTTTAAAAATTATATTTTACTTTTAAAATTTTGAATTTCCTAACAAATGTATCTTTTAATTAATAAATTAAAAAACAATTAATAATTTTTAATAATATTATAAATTTATTTTAAATAATGATTCAAATCATTTTATTATTGTATATGATAATAATTATTGATTTTACTTTTTCAATTAATTTTGTTCAATAAAATTTGTGTATTTTTTAAATCATAAAGAACAATATATATTTTAAGTAAACTTTAAAGAGTATTTGTAATTCACCCTTAAGATTTTGATAGAATTTGGTAGTATTTTAAAAAACAAATAGGGGTATTTGAGTCAATTAAGTTTGGATAAATTATAAATACATTTTTGAGATTTGATTAAAATATAAATTGTTCCGTGTAATTTTGGCAATTATATTCCATCCCTGAGGTTTTTAATTTCATAACAAACCGCTACTTTTATTAATAAATTATCAAGTCAATTAATAATTTTTAATTAGAAATATCTTTCAGTTAATAATTTAAGTAATTTTATTATTATATAGGAAAGTAATTATGAATTTTATTTTTTTAGTTAATTCTGTTAAATAAGAAATTATAACAAGAAGATATTTGTAATTTTTTAAATTACAAAAAAATAATCTATATTTTAAGTAAATGTATTTGTAATTTGCCAATTAAGTTTTTAATAATAAAAATGATAGAGATTCTCTTTTTCTTTGACTTTTACAACTCCTACAGCTACATGTCAGTAAATGATAAGAGGAAGAAACAAAAAATTAATCAAACCTAATATATTAGAAATAGTGAGGGTCAAAGAAAAATGAATTTTAATAATGAAGATAAATAATTGGGAGCCAGACTAGATCCATTCCGGACGGAGCACGAACCTGCCTTGATTTCGCCGTGCGAAATTGCACATTTTGTCTTTATATATTGTTTGGGGTATGTTATGTAAGTAATTTTTTATTTTTTTTTATCTTTTTTAAGGTCACATTATTTTATTTTTTTTATATATATCTTTTGATAAAAAAATTAAAAAATATATTTATTTAGATCATTTTAAATAATTTGAATGTGAGCTGATCTTTTAGTTTTTAAATTTTTAAGTTTTTTAGTTATTTTAAGCTTTGTTTAGCAATTTAATATTTTACCAAACATACTTTTTTTTTTACCTCATATTTTAGCTAAAAAATTTAAAAGTTTCTAAAATAAACTGTTCTCAAACGATGCTTTAGTCTAGGATTAAAAAACCTCATTTGAAATGGACTTTTTTGCTTTTTTTAACTTTTGTGATAAAAAAAATAAAATTATTATGATTTAGATGTGACATTTTTTAGCCTAAGACTAAAAAGTTTATTTTGTCTTTTTATAACTATTTTAACCCTCAACCCATCATGCCAAACCAATACGTAGTAGGGTCCGCATTTGGGTGATTCTATTTACGCACCATCAAATCTTTAGTACACGTCATTTCTCAATACACACCACACACATTTTCAATTTTTTGATCTCTTCTCACTTCACATCATCACTTTTCAAAAAATCCTAAATTACCCTCATCTTCTTTAACTCTACATCCCAAACCCTAACCTAACACTAACCCTAAGCATCACCGCCGACCACCACTTACCTTTCTTACACCACCAAATGCCAGTTGCCACCCCTTCTTAGCCCATCACTTCCGACAACCCCCTTAAGCCTTATGTCCTTCCGATAAATCTCCACTACCACCACTGCTCTCCGTCGTTGCCCTCTCTCACAACCCCACTATTCATCGTCATCATCCTTTTCACCACCGGCAATCTTTGTCTCTTGATCCCTAACTACAATCGTCGTCTCCAGCCAATAAGACAATGGCGACTTCACCATTGCGAACACCTTGTTTCCCTATCACCATCAAGATTCGTTTCGTCTCCTAACCCCTTGTACCTAACTCTTGTCCACCGCATGGAAAAAAAGAGAGAGTGGCCGAAGGTTTTCAGATCTTGGACGAAGGTGCGAGTTGTAGCAACGATGGTAGAAGAAAGAGGTGTGAGTTATAGAGACATATGCAACAAAGACAAATTCTGGAAAAAAAATAAGAAGAATGAGAGAGAGAGAGAGAGAGAGAGAGAGATGCGACATAGGAGATTGAGAGTTGTCGGAGAATGAGGAGTTGGCACGACGAGGCTGGGAAAGGTGCTGGCGGTGGTTGGTTGATGGTGTGGCCGGAAAGGAGTCCTGCTGGTGGATTTGATTTTAGGATTTTTGTCCAAATTGGTAATTTCACTCAAGGACACAATGGTAATGAAAAAAATTGGACAATGATGTGTACTGAGAATAATGGTGTTGTATAAATAGAATTACCCTCCGTATCTTGTATTTACAAAATATCAACCAAAATGTCAAAATTAGCCCTAAGGAGAAGTGATATTTGTAACAAAATTTATTTATACTTAAATAAATAAATAATTTACTAGTCATCTTTATTGATTAGATTTATTTATTTATAAATTTCGTTTATTTTTTTATCTATTAATATTCCAGACAATATTGAGGACAAAAATATGTACATAACTTGTAGATAAGTCTGTCGTGTGGGATTGACTTTTTTAAAAAACCTCGCCCCCCTCCATCCCAAAAAAAAATAAAATTATATGGTCATAAAAGTAGAATAAAAAAATAAGCCTTACCTTTAGGATTTGCAAAACAATTTATTTTTTATTTTGTTTGGGGGGGCTGCTAAAATACCTCATCAAATTTAGGTTTCATCTGTAATTGTCAATTTATTGACTTAAAAAATTATTAAAAAAGTAAAAGTCACGATAAAGATCTGCCAAGAGAAATAATAATGTCTAACGACCTAAGCTTATTATGTATTATGTAAAAAATATATGTGTTTTTTTTTTTTTTTTTTTTTTTTTTGAGAAAAAAGAAAAGAACATATATCATATACATGTAACAAGTGAAACTCACGTTGCTCATGATTATGCACAAGTCCAATCCCAATTTAATTTGAGCTTAAAAGTTTCACATTGATTAAAATAATGTTATATATATCAATTTGTATATTAACTAATATACTAATTGATGATATGATATAATTTAAAAAGTTTTTAATATTTGTAATGTGATTAATGAGTAGGGTCAATAATAATATCTTAACTAATATTAGTATACTAATATATACATTAATTAATGCATGTAACACCACCGTATTAATTACAAAAAAATCATATAGGTCAATAATGAAAAAAAATAAGAAGTCCGTCTTGAATAGTCAAGCCTACACGACTGATCAAGGTGTCGACCAATCCCCAGCCTCCCCTCCTCAATTGACAGGTGTTTGATCTAAATACAAAAAATAATTAAGGAACCAAAACATATTTCTCAGTTCTTGTTGTTTGGCCATTTAGGATATTATTGTTTTTCTTTTATTAATATTAACAGTTGATCTTGCAATGAACGTGTTATTTTTTTTTTTTCAAAAATTATTTGATAATACAATATGTGTTATAAAATAATAATTAAAGTATTATTTTAATTATTTATTTTGATAATATTGGCGCAATCATTCTATAAAATTGTTACTTGAATACTTATATTAATTAATTTTAGTTAAATTATTTGTATATTTTGATAATTTAGTTATCTCGTATTATAAAAATATAATTATTATATAATAGTCATTTTAATATTAAAAATAATTAGTTAAATTAGAAGAATAATTAATAACATAAAATTAATAGCAATTCTAACTATTTCATTTTTTTAATATTTTTTTGGAAAATAAAAATACGTAAAAATAGAAATTATATAAAAAAATTTTAAAAAATTTAAATATAAATATGTTGTAGTTGAATTATCATATAATGATTTTATATGATATATATATATATATATATAAAGCCTTCGTTTGAAATGTAGGTTGACTTTTCAATTTTTTGACTGTTTTAGCCTAGGGCTAAAAAGTCTCGTTTGAGATGGCTTTTTAACTTTTTTGACTTTTGTGAGAAAAAATGAACTGATTATGGTTTGGATGTAGGGGTGTAATTTTGGCCCATGGCCTATGGGCAGCTCGAAGCCTGCCCGTGACCCAAGGTGGGCCCAGCCCGATTAGCCCCGTTTGGGCCTGAGCCCAAGCCCAACCCCGAGCCATTGGGCCTGGGTCTGGGCTATCGTTTTGAAGCTCGGCCCATTGGTCCGCTCAAGGCCCGCCCAATGCCCGGCTCGCCCGAGGCCCAATGTTATTTTTAATGGAAAATAATAATATTTTGACGGAGAAAATAAAAAAAAATTTAAAATTTTTTTAGGCCCGCCCAAAGCCCGAGCCTAAGCCCAAACCCAGGGGCCCCGCCCCGAGGACCATGGGCCCACCCAAAGCAGAATACCCTTGGGCCTGGGCCTAGTTTTCTGGCCCTGTCGGCCGGCCCGGCCAGGCTCAATTTTTGGCGGGAGCTAGCAAGGCCCAACATGGGCCGGGCTAAAATTACACCCCTATTTGGATGTAACATTTTGTCTTATTGACTTTTCAGCCTATTTTATCTTTTGGTTGCTAAAATAGCCAAAAAAAACTCATGCCAAACGTAGCCTAAATTATAAGATAGCAAAATAAAAAATCTAAATTAAATTAAAATATCTACTTTAAAAAAAAAAATTAGTAACGACTAACCAAGAAAGAATCACACAACAACATATAAATCCAAAAAGAAAAAATAATAGGGATAAATTACACATACACCCTTTGAGGTTTGCTTAAATTATAGACTGTCCCTATAGATTGAAAAATTACAAATACCCCCTGATTAGAATTTTTTATTTAACAAAATTAATTTAAAAAATAAAATTTATAATTACTCTCGTATACATGAATAAAATTACCTAAATAGTAATTGAAACATATTTCTAACATCAGTATGATTTGATGATTTATTAATAAAATGAGCGATTTGTTATAAAATTAGAAATCTCAAAAGATATAATGTAATTTTCAGAACTATAGGGGGCGATTCATATTTTAATCAAACCTCAGGAGGTATATTTGTAATTTACCCAAATAATAAAAACATCCAAACGATAAATACATTTCAGTGTGTGAAGTAATTAATCATCTGTAATATAATGTGAAAACATAAGAGAATTTTCTGTAATTCAAGCAGTAAATCCCTCAAGAGTATTATTGTTGTGCAAGTTTTTTCTCCTGTGAGTTGTGATTATATAAAATAATGTAGGAAATGAGATATAATTTCATATATATAACCACTATAAAATTTAAATAACCAATCCGTAATATAGAATTGGTATTAGATAAAAAATAATACACGGAAAAATAAGAGAAAAAAAAAGGCAATTTTGTATTAAAAAAAATCTTAATACCTTTGAAAGAATTAAAAAGAAAACGTAAAACGCAAAATTGGTATTGAGTTTGTGAATTATCCCAATTTACCATAAAAAAATATATGGAAAAAAAATATATTTGTGAAATAGAGTTCATATAAAATAGATAAAATTAAGATAATTTAAATTAAGTTTAGATTTGTGTATAACTCTATATGTAATTAAGAAAAATACACGTTGACGTAGTTCTCTTAGAAAAAGTAAACCCTTATAATGTTCCACCTAAGCATAGAAAAAATACTACTTTTGATGATATATATATACTAGCATATGTCTGTGCCTAAAGGCATGATGTAAATAATGTTGTGATCAAAATACAGTTGTAATTCATACGTATCATATTAAAATTTATAAAGTCTGTAATATTTTTTGACAAAAATATTGAAAAAATATAAAGAAATACTATTCTTTTTAAAAAATTGTAACAATTTTACTTCTATCATACACTTTATAAAACTCGAACAAAATAACAACGAAATAACCCAAAACTCCAATGATTCTGCTCACAGAGAAGCACTGAAATACTCCCACTGCCGGCAAACAAATAGTTATTCTGTTGTTTATATCCATTGATATATATAATACTACCAAATAAATAATTATTATGTTGTTTAAGAATTTAAATTTAGTAGTTTGTCCAACAAGCAATAAAAGCTAAATAAATTAAGATTCTAAAAATAAAAATAATAATAAGGCCTCGTTTGGGAACAAGCTATTTTAGTAATTTTTTGGCTTTTTACGAAAAGATGTGCAGAAAAGTAGAGAGGTGATGTGACAAGTTTTAGTTGACTTTTTAGCTTTTTGGCTAAAATAGCCACTCCCCAAACGAGACCTAAATACAGTATTGTGATTTCCCAATAGATTATAACCAGGCAAGTCCCCAGGGTTGGTTTGGAGGTTTAAAAATGTATCACTCATAAAAGTAATGCGTCACCTAGTGTATATCCGTGTCTAAATTAATTAACTTTAAAAGTATTGATTTAAAATGTAATTTATCAAATTTATTGACTTTGAAATGAATTTTGTAAAAGTACCCAAACATAAATACACCCCAATAAAATTAAAGTAAAAATTGAAAAACATAATTTATTAATAGAATTTGAAGTCAAAATTCTATTAATAAAAAAACTCTTCTTTTCAATTTTTTCACAAATCACACGACTCTCATTATTTCTCCTCTATTTCTCAAAATTCACTTTTATGATCATTTTTTTAACATAACCCAATTTAAACTTAATTTAAATTTTGAGTTTAAATTTATCTACACACACATACAAAAAAAACATTTTCTACATAAACATAACTCATAAACTCAATTTAAACTCAATTTTCATACAAATTTAAATTCACCATTTTTTTAACAGAACTCAATTTAAACTCCATTTAAATTTTGAGTAATTTATCCACACAAAAAAATCAACATTTTCTACAAATATTTTTCAAAAAGAGTGGATTTTAAAAAAAAATTTAACCCACTTTTTTTTGTGTGGTGTTATGCTCAGGTGACCCCCAACCTCTTTGCACTGTCTCCTACTCATTTTCCCTCTCCATCTTCCCCACTTTCTCTCTCTAATTTCTCCATAAAGGTCTATCTTTCTCATTCTCTCCTCTCATAGGAAATCAACACCCATTCTCTCTCTTTCTCATTCTCTCCTCTCTTTTTCAGTTTGAATGTTTAAAAAAACAAATCTTAGAAAAACAAATAGAAACCCAAATCTTAGAAACACAAACCAAATTGATGTATATCAAGTGTGATTCCATTCAATATATGGATTAAGGTTTAGAAAACACAAAACCCAAACATCCCCAAAACCAAAATTCCCAAACATCCATGCCCCGTGGGGTATCAAAAGAGGCTTTTAGCCTAGACCAAAATAACCAAAAAAGTTAAAAATTAAAAAATCAATCCACAGCAAAAATCATGGCCTCATTAGATATCGTAAAGACCTTTGGTGAGATTTCTGAAAAACAAATGCCAAATCTTCCAACATTTTCGAACCAAAAGCAAACCCCCCATGTCCAATTCAAAACCAATTGATTATTTTAACAAATCCAAACACACACAAATCCAAACCAAACTTGATTCTAGTTATTTTCCCACCCCAAACTGTTGATGAGGGACTTTCTTCCATCTCTTTTACAACATGCCTATCATAAACAAAAACTCAAATCGAATGCCTGCCACAAATAAGAAACAACAAAACTACATGAAATTGGAGGAAATTTAACCAAAAAAAAGGGGGTTCGAACTGGTTTTCTTAAAATGAAGTTTTCACTTGCAATTAACAAAGCAAGAAAAAATAGTACAAATACAGAAGAAAGGCATCTTTACATCTGCGTGATTCTGGTTCATATAATAACATAAGCACAACAACAAATCTCATTACTCTTCAAACCTCAGCTCTACTACAATTAAATTCCCAAAAGAAGCACCCTATCTGCGCAGATTTCCAAACCCTTTGTTTGATAGCTGAAAAATAAGAGGGGTTTTTTTTTTTTTTTTTTTTGAGTTATCCTTTCAAATTTTTTCAAAATAAAAAACACAGCAAGCTGATAGAGGCGACACAGTGATGGAGGTGATGTAGCGGTGGAGGCGACGCGGCAGTGGAGAGTTGCTGTCGGTGGTAGCCGAGGGAGAGGAGGAGGGAGAGGAAGAGAAATCAAAGAAATCTGGAGCAAAGGAAATAAAACCCTCTTTGTTCTGTTCATACAGAACAGTCTTTGTTCATTTTCTAACACAGAACATCAATTTCAAAAGGTTAGATAGAGTAGTGTATGCCCGTGATTGGATAAAAGCAAATAATCCTAATTTATTGGATAAAAGCACGTTTGAGAAAATATGAGTTCATACTCATCATCAGCCAGTTGGTCTCTTTGATGGGAATGAGATTATCAGTGCGCACAACTTCTCTACTAAACTTGTAACATCATTCTGGTCATTGGAACAACCTGCCTGTGAAAGATCCAGTGCAGAAGGACAGTGTCCGTTAACAGAACTATAAGTATATTCTGACACAGAGTTGTGTTGTCCAATTATTTCCGGACCAACGTTTGCACCAGAGGAAGTACCAACCTCATATTGAAACCCCTTCTCTGGAGAAAATGAGCCATTTTTACCATTTACATACTCATAAACTGCATCTACCTTATTTTTTCCTTTGCAGCTATCACCAACCAACTCAGTGGCATCAGAGACAGAGTTATAATCCTCCAACGGAGCAGAATTGTTGAACACAGCCACAAAGAACATCAATTTAAACCATAGAGACACAGGTTTTCTGGCCTCAAGGATTGGACGGTGGCGATGGCGATGGCGATGGCGATGGCGATAGGAAAACAAATTGCATATAAATTTCTTTTCCCAAGCAAATCACCGTAATGAACCAAAATCAAAGGCATAGACAAACAACCCTAAAATAACCTGTTCGTACCTCAAATGAAATAGAGAAAAAAGTAAGTGTGTGCATAATTTTTTTTGGGCAAAGGAAATTACACAGAAGCACCACATAAATCAAACTCGGCAATATAAAATGAAAATAAATCATTTACCCCAATCAATCAGATAGAGAGATCAAGTCAAAAACTAATGTAATTCTTGGTGCTTGGATGGGTTTAGATTTTGTTTAATTAATAAAAAAGTAAAGAAGTATAATAGAGTATTAGAATTCTACAATTGAGAGAGAGAGAGAGAGAGAGAAAGAGAGAGAATCAGAATTAGAATTCTTCCAATGACTCCAACCCACCAACAAAACTACTTGTATTAAGTCTTAAAACTAAAAACCCAATAAAAATTCTCTTTTTTCTGACAATAACAAACACAATTGGGTACAAACAAATTAACATAATTTGAAACACATCAACTATAGATAAACACAATTGCAAACTAATTGAAACCCACAATGGAATTGAAGTCACTCTCAAAAAATAAAACACAAAAACACTCACAGATGTATACAGAGAGCTCTGAAACCGAAATGGTGTTTTTCGGAGAATGATTTCTAGGGTGGCTGAGCGTAAATCTAGGGTTTGAGCGTAAATCGGAGAATGATTTCGAAGCAAAGACGATGACGGTGGCTGTGGTGGTGGTGATATCCAGAAAATACCTAATTAACAAATCAATTCAAGGTTTAGAAAAACAAAAATTAAAATCAAAATGAGTACTCTGTTAAAAGAAGGAAGAGAGATAAAAAGATAGAATGGAGAGGAGACGTGGGTAAGTAGGAAGCTTAGGGCGGGAAGTAAAGTGAAAGCCCTAGATCGAATTGAACAGAGTGATCGCAAAACTATGATGGCAACTTGTGAAGCACAGTAATCAAATTCAACAGAGTGATCACAAAACTATGATCGCAACTTGTGAAGCATAGTAACCATGATCGAGAAAGTAAAGTGAGATCTAAGAAGAACAGGGCTGGAGAGCAGCAGTTTCGGGAGCGAAGGCATGGAAGAAGAAGAAGAGGGAGAGAGAGAGAGAGAGATAAAGAGGGAATGGGGTAGGTGAGAACAAAGAAGGGAGGAGATAAAGATCGAATAACAGAGTGATCTTAAAGATAGAATGGAGATGAGACGTGGGTGAGTAGGAAGTTTAGTGTTTGGGCGGGAAGTAAATTGATATATATTTAAAGGGGCTCATCTCATCCGTCTATCTAAATACATAAGTGAATCATGACCATTAAAATGTCCTAGTAGGACAATTGTCTCTAAGATAAATTCAAAAACCTTTCTCCCTTATTATATAGATATATGATTTATGTCGTTTATTTTTATTTTAATAAAATATTTTTCACGTTCTAGAGAAAAAAAAAAAAAAAAAACTCGAACACTTGAAAATAACAAGTTTACTTTTTACTTTCTGCCACATAGGTTATATTATTTCGAGTCCGTTTGGTATTATTTATAAATTAACTATTATAATTATAATTTCGTAGTTTATTAATTAAACTTGTTTAGTTAAATAAATTATCAAGAATCTCGTTTGTTAGCAAATATTAGAAAGCCCACGAAAATAATATCTATACATTTCTAGATGAAGTTAATTTATTCATACATATTTAAACGTTTCAAATAAATTTACAAGATCTCACCCTTTTTTTTATTAAATAAAAATAAAAAATTAAATAAATTATAACTAAACACTACTAGTCAACTTTATTTTAAATTTAAAAAAAAAAATTAAATAAAAATTGTTGCCAAACAAGGATATAAATATCGATGGCCTCTTCAATTCAACATATAGGCCACCCCTAAGGCATCTGTTTCGCTGCCCTTTTAAGCAACGTTTGGCATCCAACTAAAAATATCATATTTTTTGGTAGATTTTTTTTTTTTTAGGGATATGTTTTTTTAAAAATGTGTCAAATTTTTATTTTTCCGAACTATTTAGTGTACAAAAATCTCAAAAATTAGAAAAAAAATCTTTAAAAAAAATCAAAAACAAAAAACCAAAGACAACTATTTTTCTTTTCTCTTTTTTATTTAATAGACTTTTTTTAACTTATAATATAATTTTTAATTTTCGAGTTCATCTAGCCAAAGAATAATCTAAAAGTCTATTTTTTTTTTTTAAATTTAAAAGAATTTACTATAAAAAAAAGGCCAAAAAATCCAATCCCAAACACCCTCTTAATTACCGCACTGTCCTCTCTCTCTCTCTCTCTCTCTCTCTCTATTTTCATTTCTGGCAAATATGACAGAAACTATTTGGCACTGTCTTCAAAAAAAAACAAAAAACAAAAAAAAACAAAAAAAAATTCAAAAAACAAGTTTCCCAAAAGGTTAGAAGAATGCTCATATTGAAATCAGTAATGCTAGGTAGTCTTAATTTTTGTGGCTCAAATTAATTCAAATGACGTGGCTTGATGGTATGGAAAATTATTATTATTACTATTTTTTATTTTTTTATTATTGTTTTATTTATTTTTTATTTTTTAGGATACTAAACCTAGTTGTTCTTGATAATATACGATTTCTTGATACATTTTATCAACTCTTTTTCTAGTAATTTCTATATCTTTAGTAATACCAGTATTTAGTTGATTTTATAAAAATTTACAACGTTCGTGACAATTTGCTATTAATATTATTACTTGATTACAATCTAGCAACAAGTCTTGGATATAAAAATGGTGATAAAAACTCATAAAAAAGAAAAAAGTTTTAAATGTTTTGATTATAGGCCTACTACGCTTTCAAAATAAGAACAATATCTAAAGATTTTGACCGTTACCTAAACGTAGTCGGCGTAGGATTCTAGCGTTGGCAAACTTCCAATTTACAGAGGTAGCTACCCTCAACCTTTTCTTCCTTAGATCAGGCTCAGCACAGATCTGTTTCATTTCCTGCATCAGACTGTAACTTCAAAAACTGATTCTTTGGTTATGCAAGAGACCTAAGATCAACAACTTGACATACAGTAATAACACACTCTTTTCTAAAAATGAAATTTTTTTATTTATTGAACAAAGATTTATTAGGAAAGTGGTGTCCGTAGACTATTGGATTATTAAAGTATTGTTTGCTGTAAGAAGGCCTGAGAACCAAACTTCTTTCTTAGTGTCAAGTATACTCTAAGTAATTTGTCCTCTTTTTCTCTCCATCAAGGCCTTTATATATTCACCTTGTGGACTTCTATACAACATTTTATATATTATATTTTATTGTTACTAGAAAACAAACAAGGGACAAACAAACAGGTGGCATAGCTACATGTTGATTTATTTATTAAGAAAAGACACCTGGTGGGGTAGTCACATGGAAGTGTAGTCTTCAGCCTAGGGTTTGCCAAACTGCCCATGGTTTTGTTAACCCATTGCATTGTCTAGATTCCACACCCCTTCATCACCCATGATATTATTAAGATCATAGTTCTCATTATACTTTTCAAACATCTCATCTCATCCTTCTAGATCTTGTTCCATAAGATATTTCTCCAGAATTTTACATCCTCTTTCAAATAAGTATGTTCCCGATTCTACTCGTTCTAAATAATCATATACTGATTCATAAGGCAATCCTGGAACAATTAATTTTTCTGCCAAGGATGGTCATAATGAACTAATTTGAATCCAATCCTTGCTAATTCTGTAGTTTCGTGGGATATTAGGAAAAATCTTCTCGCTCTTGCTTCTGTTGGATCTAATATAAAAGATTCGTCCCAATCTTGGAACCAATCACATTTCTAGAGGATTACGTCTTTCTCGTCTTTGACTTTTATCAGATAATGAGCTACATTTAGACATTCATCCTTTACCTCTGTTTGGGCAGTTGTAAATGTGATGGGTGCTATGCTTGGATATTTTTCAAAGACTTTATAAATTTTTGTGAACATGAATTGTTAGAATTTGGTGAGCTGAGTGAACATAGTACTCTGTGGGTGAGGTGAAACGTCGAATGTATTGATTATTCTCAATTTCCACATTTGAACCAAAAGATTTTTTGGGCTGATGACCTTGTCTGGATTGAATGAAACTTTTAACATTCTATAACTGTACAATGCGATTCATCCATTAAAGTAGCACCACTGAGTTCCCACATAGGTGACACATTCTTCATACCATTTCAGAAATAACTCAAGAAACGTACATTTTTTTATTTTATCTTGGAGGTCAACGAGGAGTTGAAGAAACGAATATAATACTTCTAATCTTAAAAAGGTTTTTGCCATTAAATATGTCGTTCTAATAAGCTCGTTCACAGAACGGTTCTTTCCTGCAGTTTGCATTTTTCTAATAATTTCAGCATTGTCTTGTGTCACTGAGTCCAGCACTTCTTGAGTTTCTGCCAGGAGTGTTTCCTTCTCTGGCGATGTAAGTCTTGTGGATGTGGATGTCATCTGCAAGTTCTTGAGTTAAAGTATCTGCTAAACTATTTTTATTACCATTAATATGTCCTATATCAAAAATAAATTGTTTTAACCAAAGTTGCCATTGTAAAAGTCTCTCTTGGGCTAGCATTTAGATAAATTCTTATTTATGAAACCTAGTAGGCCTTTGCAATCAGTTCTTATTAAAAACGGTTTTGGTGCCAAAAATATTTAAAAAAAATTCTATTCCTTTTACTATGGCTAATAATTCTCTTGCTATGGTAGAATAATTACAGTCAGCTTGATTAAAACTTTCACTACAATATCTACATAATTGATTATTTTCTTTTATTTTTAAAACTGTGCTTCAGTGATTGTTACTTATATCAGTTTCTAGTACTGGCTCATCATTTTCACTAGAAAGAGTTAGGGTAGGTAAATCTTTACATTTTTCTTTTAAGAATTTTACTAAGGTAGAGTTGGCTGAGTTCCAAGTCCAACTCTTATCCTTCTTTAGTTTCTTTTGTAAAGGTTTCCTTATTTTGGCTTAGTCTTTTATAAAATATGAGGCATATGTTAAACATCCTAAAAATCTTTCTAATTGTTTTCTATCCGTGATTTTATCAGGAAATTTATTAATTTTTTTGAGAACATGACTTTGCATTTTTATTGTTCCTCCTTTGATTTCAAGTCCTAAAAATTCTATTTCATTTTGTGCATGCGCGCATTTATTTTCACCTAATATTATTCTATGTTTTTCACATTTTTCTGTTATTATTTTAATATCTATTCTATGTTGTTCTATGGATTTGGAAAAAATAAAAATATTATCTATATATACAAGACAAATACTATTCAATTCTTTAAAGATGTTATAAATTCTTTTTTGAAATATTTGAGATGCATTTTTTAACCCAAATAGCATTACAAGCCATTCATAATGTCCTTGTGGTGCACTAAAGGCTGTTAGTAGGATGCTGTCTTTATTCATTTTTATTTGCCAGTATCCACTTTTACAGTCCATTTTGGAGAACCATGAGGCATCCTATATTCTGTTGAGAATGACTTGCTTATTCGGAATAAAATAACCATCTCTTTTAGTATTATCATTTAATTTTTTATAATTTATTACCATTCTAGCCTTTCCTCTTTTAACCTCAGCATGATTTCTCACCATAAATGTTGAACTACTATGTGGACTTTCACTATCTCTAATTAATCATTTTCATTTTAGATCTTTTATTTCTTTTCTGAATTCCTTTATATCATTATAAGTATACACCATTTGTTTAATCTAATTATTTTATTAAGATCGATTGAGTCTATTTTAGCCATACTTTTATCTTTATGCCAAAATTTTAACGGATCTTCACTATATAAATTTTTGCATCTTTCTTATTGTTCTTCTTGAATACTTATTTCTTTAATACTTAATGCAGTTTCGTGTCCAGTTTGAGAGATTACCTCCTCACCATGCTTGCTGCGTATGAAGTCAATATTGTGATATGTAAAAGCCATTTTTAGTTTTAAGACTTCAACTGGCTTATTGTTATTTGTAAATATAACAGAGTGTAATGTTTGTGTACAAGGGTTGTATAATCTTTGAAAATTATTGCCTATAATTACATCATGTGATGGTTGATCGGTTGCCTAAAGTTTAGGAATGATAAAGGTAACTGAATAACTAAATTTTCTATAGCATTAGTATGTATCATCATACTATTGTTAGCTATTCGAACTGTTAATGGTGAATTTTGCTTTTTCCACATATATTCGGGAAAGAGTTTCCTTTTCCCAAAACATATTGAGTATCCGCTATCTAAGTAAGCATATAGTTCGTAGATATTAAATCCTTCTATGTGTATTTTTATTAGTATATATATACTATTAACATTAATATATGATAACGACATTTTATTTTCTTTATTCTTTTTGTTATACCGTTTTACAAATGTATCGTATTCTTTTTGTGCCTCTTCTTCATCGTCTTTTGTCCATGTCATAAGATTCTCCTCATGTTTATATATTAGCACACTGGTAGTTCTATATCCTATTATTCTTTTGCTAACTGAACTCATTCCAGATTATATACTAGAATTATCTATAGAGCGTCTTCCTGACGATGTGCTTACGTTATCCATTTCATCATTATTTTCTATTGTGCTAGGAGTTTCTATTTTAATATTTCCGGTATTATCGATTTTAATTATATTTTTTTTTGTAATATTTTTAGGATTATTAAAACTTGCTATCCATCGATTATCTAAGTTGATCTCATTATGATTTATTCTTTTAGGTGTAATTTTATCTATTGGTATTCCATTGGTAAGCTTAAATTTATCTGCTCCTATAATTTTATGCTGCATTTTAGTATCTATGGTATTATCTAACTTGTATATTATTTTCCAAAATATCCTTAATGGATAGGTGGTGTCATGCATATTGATTCCTACGGTTTTTATTTTTAGAGTTAAAAATTTATTTATGAATCCATCTTTTAAGCTAATATAATATCATGATCTACAATTAAAATCTAATGGTCCTCCACATAGATTACTTTTTATTCCACTGATTATGGATCTTTCAAAAATTCATTGTTTAATATTACACAAAAATGTATATATATCTATATCTTATCCTTCGTCAAATAACGGTGTTATTTGTATTTGTAGATTCCTGATGTAGGCCGAAAGGTACCACATTGAAGCCACTTAAGTTATATTTTTAGTCTTTTAATTTTGTTTATTTGGTGGAGATGATGTGTTTCGTGCACTTGTACAAATTTGGCAGGAAATATGAACATGCAATCAAAAAGTGACGCGAAAGCAGATCCTCCGTGCGAGAAGTGAAGAATCCGAGCCAGCCAGACTACCGTACGTACGGCCAAGCTTCACCGCACGTGCAGCCCACCACCGCTTGAGCGGCCAACATGGGCGCACGAGCGGCCCACCTAGGGATGCGTGCATGGAATTTTTGGTCTGTTTTGTTGCGAATAAAAGACAGAAAATTAGCCAAAACTAGGGTCGAAAAGTTAATTCAGAATAGAGGGAGGCTAGGGTTCCAAAGAGATGATATTCTACCAAAGCTTGAAGGACACTTCCATGGGTGTTTCTTCCTCATCTTCTTCCTCTTCTCACTCCTCCATGAGTGGCTAGTCGTCTTTTCTAGGGTTTTGATAAAACCCTAGCCGTGTAATGGAATTTTTCATGAGTTTTAATTGTAAATTGGTTTGAATGAATGTATGGATGATTTAGAAGTTTTTAATAATTGTTTCGTTCATCTCTTCAAGCATTTTACTCTCTGTGATTGTTTAATGTTTTCCATATATTAGTATTCTTTGTGTTTGTATTCAAAGTACGAGATGAGTCATGCTATGAGAGACAGGTCGTTTTGCTAACATAGTTTAGAGCAAACGACTCGTACTACTCAAAATGATTCGTGCTTGTACGTTGAATGCGACAACTCTCTTGATTAATATTTCAAACTTGTAGTTGTAAAATATTGGGTAGTTCAAACCGGATTGCGATTGATGGCTAATGTTAAGTCTCATTCATGTGGTTAGTGGTGAATTCTCTACCTTAGGATTTTTCTCGAAAATTAATATCTCCAACTCTAATTTTAGTTGTCAGTTTAATTCCTCAATTTCTTTTAATTGCTATTTAGTTATAAAATCAATCTTATCTTTTTAATCAAAATTAATTTAGGAATTTTGCGATTGAATTAATCTAATTTCACATTTGTCCCTGCGGATCGATACCTGGACTTGTCATTATTCTGATAGAGTTTGGTATAGTTTAGTGATTTATTTTTGGTGTGTTCAACGGCCCATCAAATTTTGGTGCCGTTGCTGGGGACTTCTGGCGAAATTAGTTAATTTAAAGTTACATTCTTATTTTAATTTTTAGTTTAGGATTTTATGCTTTTGTGTTGCTAAGTGTGCAGAGCGTTTGAAATTATCACCGAAGTGCAAGCGGAGCGCCACTAAGCTTGAAAAAATATAAAATAAAAAAAACCTGCAGCACTAAAGTGCGTAAATAGAAGCAAACACTTGCAAGCAAAGCACCAAAGTGCTAAAAAGCAAGACGAAGCTCAATTAGAGGTTGGAGACAACGTCTACACGTCAATCACCCGCAAGACGAGTAAAGCGCTTTCATTAAACCGCTGTGAGTATTTCTCCCTTTGGTATTTTGCTTTCATAACTTAGTGCACAGAGTTGGAACTTTTTGTGTGTGTTTGGGTAGTGTATGCACGGGCGTCGTTCTTGTCGCCCTGAATTGTGGAATTTGGACCTTAAACTAGAAAGGACTCTTCGGAGACTTAGGGCCTCTGCCCGTGTTCCTAAGCTTGAGTATTCATATTCATACATTGAGCCACTAGAGATGGCAGATCCAGATGTCCCGAATGTGCCTAACTGGACCCTAAAGGATTATTTCACACCCACTGCATATACATCACCGTCATGCATCCAATTACCCAACACCACTGCTGCTCATTATGAGATTAAGTCCAGCACCATACAAATGCTTCCATCATTCCATGGACTAACTCATAATGATCCTTACAAACATTTGAATGAATTTCTGAAAATTTGCTCGACAGTGAGGATCCAGAATTTCATAAATGAGGCCTTAATGTTGCGATTGTTTCCATTCTCATTAAAGGATAAAGCCAAACACTGGCTGAATTCCTTACCTGCTAATTCAATCACAACTTAGGACCAATTACAACAACGGTTCTTGGAGAAGTACTTTCCCATAGGTAAAACCAACCAACTTAGGCGAGCCATCACAAACTTTGCTCAAATGGATGGCGAGCAATTCCATGAGACGTGGGAAAGACTTCGAGACCTTCTCCAACAGTGTCCCCACCACCAAGTGCTTGATTGACAACTTGTTCAAACATTCTATTATGGCTTAAGTTAGCCGCACCGCCAAATAGTGGATTCATCCTGTGGTGGGACATTAATGTCTAAAAATGATGCCGAGGCATGGCAATTGTTTGAGAACCTAAGTGATAATTCCCTTCACCATGCCTCCGCCGCCTGGCAAGTCCGGCAACCAGTAGTTGGAGCCCCGAAAAGAGGGGGCATTTATGAGGTCGGGCAAAACCTAGAGTTAGCCCAACAAGTAAAGGCACTGTCCCACAAGATAGACCAATTATTAGCTGCGGGACATGCCCCTACCCAGCAAGATCAGCCTCCATTTCATGAGGCACGTGTTATATGTGCGAGCCCTGCTCATGACTTAAGTGAATGCCCTTCGGCATCACAATTTCCGGAGTTAGTCCAAGAGCATGTGAATGCAGCTCAAGGATTCTCCAACCCGGGTAATGATCCATACTCCAACATATACAATCCAGGATGGAGAAATCACTCTAATTTTTCATGGAGACCTCCTTCACAAGGCACTTCTTACAATCCTCTACCACCAAGCCAGAATTTCAATAATTTTGCCAACCAATCATCCTACCGACCACTGCAACCTTATCGACCCCCGCAACCGTACCGGCAACCACAACCCCCGCCTGTTCCTCAGGGTAACTCTACCTTTGAGACTCAGGTGTTGGAAGTTCTCTCAGAACTTAAGGAGTTAGCACCAGTAGTTCACTCCCACACTCACTCTATTGCCAAGCTAAAGGCCCAATTGGGTCAAATGGCTAACAACATGAATCGGAGAGAGGAGGGAAAATTACCAAGTCAAACTGTGGCCAACCCTAAGGGATAATACGGGGCAGAAAGTTCGGGTGGGAATGGAAAGCACCATGAGCAGGTGCAAGAAGTGATTAGTTTGAGAAGTGGTAGGGAGTTAGAGTCTCAGTTAGTTGCGTCTGATGCAACTAGAGCTAAGAAAGGTGACTACGGTGGTTCACCCAATGAGAGCAAAGGTGAGGGGGAAACACTTAAAAGGGATGACTTAGTCCCTAACACTTCACATGAGCCCAAGGCACCCTTTCCCCAATGCCTTGATACACCGTCCCCTTTTAATAAGAAAACGGCATCTATGGAGGCAATGATGAAGGTCTTTAAACAGGTAAAAATCAACCTCTCCTTGTTGGAGGCGATTAAGCAAGTACCATTCTATGCCAAATTTCTGAAGGACCTTTGTACGCAAAAGCGTAAATCTAGGACACATGTGTCCCAAAAGGTCCTACTCACGGAGCAAGTAAGCTCCATCTTGTTGAATGACACACCTCCTAAACTTAAGGACCCAGGTGCCCCAACCATTGCATGCATTATAGGGGACCATTTCATTGATAGGGCCTTGTTAGATTTAGGGGCTAGTGTCAATTTGTTGCCGTACTCTGTGTACGAGGAATTTGGGCTTGGCGAGTTGAAGTCCACTACTGTCACTCTTCAATTGGCTAACCGATCCCTCAAAGTGCCACGTGGCATGATTGAGGATGTGCTAGTGAAGGTCGATAGGTTTTACTTTCTTGTTGACTTTTTTGTTTTAGATATGGAATCGATAGACAGTTCTAGGAAACAAATCCCAGTGATCTTAGGTCGACCTTTCTTGGCTACGGCCAATGCTTGCATTAATTGCCGGACCGGAGTTATGGAAGTTTCATTTGGTAACATGCAAGTGAAACTTAATGTTTTCCAAGCATCCCAACAACCTCATGAGAGAGAGGAGTGCTTATTAGTGGATGTTGTGGATGAGATTGTGGAGGAGGCTTTGCCCTCCATTCTTGTAGAAGACCCTTTAGAGACTTGTATAGCTCATTTTGGGTTTGAAAATTTTGATATTGATGGGTCAGTTGAGGAGGTGAATGTCTTGCTTAATGCTTCTTTTACACCGGATTTTCCTCCGTGGAAAGCCCGGTTTGAGTCACTTTCTCCTCTGTCGAAAGAGCCAGCCATACCATCTTTGGTCACACCACCTACACTTGAGTTGAAGCCATTCCTGGCCACACTCAAGTATGCATTTTTAGGACCCCAACATACTTTACCAGTCATCATTGCATCTGACTTGACTGTGGATCAGGAGAGTCAGTTAATGAGTGTTCTCGTGGCACATCGGAGTGCTATAGGGTGGTCAGTGGCTGATTTGAAAGGGATAGATCCCTCCGTGTGCATGCATTATATACACCTAGAGGAAGACACCAAACATTCTCGCGAAATGCAATGGAGACTTAATCCTAATATGAAAGAGGTGGTGAAAAATGAGGTATTGAAATTGTTAAATGCGGGTATTATATACCTGTAACACGCCCGCGAGGGACCCCGCCACACACTACAGTTCGGACTCGATTTGTGTCACGGTTCTTAATCTGAACCAAAGAGTCCAAATCCGGCAAATCATTTTGAGAAACAGATTTTTGAAAAGAAGTGCCAAACATGGACTGCTTTGCCAGATACAGAGTCGCTACCTAAATATTTTTTAATAGGGAAATTTAGGAAACCCTGATTCGGTGCCAAAGGCCACGTGTCCGTCATCACCAAAGTTGCCTCGGCTCGGGAACTTCGGTACGATTGGGGAAGATCAGCTATGAGCACCCCCTCTCGCCCGGTCCGAAGACCGGCCTCTACTAACCGTGATATCCGTTTTTGAAAACGTTATGTGCTCTTATTCCAGTTATTAGCCTAGAATTACTATGTTATGCGCACAGCAAACAAGTATAGACTAGATTGCCTAATTTGGAAATAAGCATTGCATATCCGTTTGTTTTGGAAAACGCTTTGGGATTTGCTACTCGCAAGTAGGCTAAAATACGGATTTCAATGAGTTGTTCCAACTCAAACAATCCAACCTTCACCCATAGGCATTCAAACAGTTTATCACATAAGCATCTAGCCACATGGTAAACATGCTGTCATGATAGCATTCACACACATGCGATATGCTAAAGCATGAAAATACTTACATCGTACTCCGTGCCAAAACAATAAACTAGTTAGCAAACATGCATGGCCCTAGTTCATGTCAAATTGACTAATGCAACACATACAGGATGCAATTAGGGTAGGCTCGGCTAACCTAAACATGACATGTGAAATGCAATCAATTGATGCACGTATTCAATTTGGAATTGAAGTACAAATGCAGTTAGCATGATGTACCGAGCCCGGTGCATGCAAGACAAATGTACGGATGCACGCATGCATAGCATAAGGTATGCTAATTTAAACATGCCCTAATCTACCATCATAAGCGGGTAAATAAAAGGGAAGAAAGAAGTGGGGATTGGAAGACATGCACACACACGCACCCACACTTATTACAGATTCGCCCTCGCCCGGAGGGACCAAAAGAATATACAGATAATTAACCTACAAGCTAATTAAATATTACAGGCCATCTAATTAGCTAAGCAAATTAACTAATCTAGGGAAAACAGTAAACCGCCTCGGGAGGAGAGCCTGATGCAATGCATGCTCGGCCTTGCTCGGAAGTGCACTGCCATGCGCAATCTGCCTCTGTTTTCCCTGCTATACTCCTCTGAAGACTGCCAAAATCTCAAGGTTGCCTCTCTGAGCACTGTACAGTACCACCGGCTGGATAGAATGGCCACCGGCAGTAGGAGATGTTCGTCGGCTGAGAATGAATCCATCGGCCATCAATTGTTTGCCGGTCGGCACTCTGTGCAGTCGAGCGGCAAAAAGTTCCTGCAGAACCTGTTTGACAGCAGCAGAGGACAGAGCTTTGCATGTCAATGCAATTCAAGTCATATATGCACCAATCATGTCCCTTATCATATTAGTGACTCAAAGGGACATGATCCTTGGTTCCCAGACCATCAATCGCGCATTTCAATGCGTGATGGCCCAAAGAATCAAGTGTGCACTTTGATTTCAAATGTAATGCACACAAACAAACAAAGGCCCACTCCCTATCACTTGATCAAGGGACAAGGCATGCATGCTAGATGGAATGCAATCCTAAGCATGTAAACTAGCATGCAATATGATCATGAAAGCAAGCATGCAAGCATGAACATGGGCAATGCACAAACATGCAACAACATGTTAAGTGGCTAAAGGAGAGAATACATGCCAAATGTATTACGACCTAAGCATACAACAACATATCATGTAACTCAAGCACTGCAACAAAATGCAATTACACATGGCATGCAACACAAGGTGAAATGGAGCGAATATGTGATGATATGCAAGGCATGCATGTAATAACATGAGAGGATGGTCTTACACTAATTTGGACAGCCCTATGCTAGGCCCAAAACAGTGGCCAACATGCTCAAGAATGAAGGCAAAATGACGTGCAAACATGCATGCGCACAAGGACCAACACTTAAGCATTAAAGAGCAATTCTCGAGCACACTCAAGAGGGTGCAAACATGGACAAATGACATGCATTAAGCTCTGAAAATCATGCGAGAACATGGTGCCAAACCAAGCAAACAAGATAGGCTAAACATTAGCATGCAAATGGTCCAAGTACTTGAAGCAAGTCGAGGGGACTTAAACCATGGCTAAGCCAACCAAGCCTTACAAGGCCAAGAGGGCTTAAAACAGGTCCAAGGCAGACCTAGACCATGCAAAGGGGATCCCTATATGACATCTAAGTGGCTCAAATTCAAAAGCATGCACAATGGCTAAAACATGGAGCATACAACACAAGCTTTCAAAACATCAAAGAGGCGTCCGAGGCAAGCATGCAAACATGTCAAAGGGACTGAAATAACATGGAAAATGATCCCAACCCACTAAATCAAAGCAAGTAATGCATGCAACACACTCATACACTTAAGGCCAACAAACCAAAAATGCAAAGGGACTATATGATGCATGCCATGGTCGACCAAAATGGCTAAGGACAGACCTCAAACATGGCAAAATAAACAAGAAAGCTTCACAAAGCTAGGCCTAAAACATGCTTGAACAATGGTTTACAATCTAAGGCATGTTAAGGCCTAAACATGGCATTACAAGGTAGGTATGCTAAGCATGCATGGTGTACCAAAACCAACATACAACAATGCTATCTCACGGCAAAATAAGCATAAATAACAGCCAAGACATGGTCAACATGAGGCTTAGCTAGGTGCTCATTAAAGAGGCAAAAATGGCCCTTTTCAAGGACAATAAGGAGAGGGGGTGGCCCTCTCCTTCTTGGGACTTCAAGGCACCATCCTTACCACTGAAATCCCTCAAGATTTCAGTGATGAGGAGGCCCAAACACCAAAGTCCCGGAGCTCACTCAAAATAGCACAAAATGGAGCCCTCTCAAGGCTTAAGAGGGGTCAAGCACCTCCAAACCACAAAACACTCTAAACAAACTATTTAGAGGGCCCAAAAACAGAAATTTTTTGTGTTATATGCAAAGCCAAAAAACAGTTGCAAGATAGGTTAAAAAGCTAAGCAAGGAAGGGGAAAAAAGGGGTAAGATTGTTACCCTTGAAGACCTCTTTCACAAATGAAGCTCCAGCAGCTTCTTGAGCTCCAAACCAGCTCCAAAACTCTGAAAACAATCCCTTAGAACCTCAATAGCCAAGGGAAGATGTAATGGTAGGTGTTTGTGTGCAATACTATGAACAAATACACCTAGAACACTCAAGAGAGAGAGAGAGAGATATAGAGATAGAATATATATAAGCTCTAACCCTAGAACCAGAGCTTCTAACAATGTTTTTCTCTCTAAAATGTCTAACCCCAATGCCAAGAGAGGAGCCCTCTTCTTATAGGCAAACCAATCTTGTAAAGCTTACTCAAGAAGCTAACAAGGAAGCCATCCCTCCATACACTATGGAGGGGAACCAAATGCAAGACAGCTGTCTTAAAATATCTGCAAAAGCAGATGAACAGTAGTCGGCCGCTCAAAATTGCCATTTTGACAAAATTAACTGCCGACCGGCAACAAATAATGCCGACCGGCAATATACATTGCCGATGGAAACAACACACCAGCCGGTGGCCTCTAGCCACGGCCGGTGATGTGTGGGGATGCCTCACAAGGCATTTCCTGCCCCTCCATGGCAACAAACAAGTGTTTGGTGCAAAACCAGACACTAAACAGTCGGGTTCGGAGATCCTGAGGCAAGGCGCGTAGCTGAAACCTCCGGGAACTCCAAACGAACACAAACAAGGATGATCACCGGGTGTTCAAACGGTGACGTCCAAGTCTTGAGGACAGTAAAAAATGGGGTGTCTACAATACCCCATCTCGAATAGCAAATGGGTGAGTCCCACACAAGTGGTGCCCAAGAAATCGGGCATCACTGTTGTTGAGAATGAGATAGGAGAGTTAGTCCCCACACGTACCACTACTGGGTGGCGAGTGTGCATTGATTATAGGAGACTGAATTCCTTGACTAGGAATGATCATTTTCCCTTACTTTTCATTGACCAGATCCTAGAGTGGTTAGCGGGGCAGGGTTGCTATTGTTTTCTTGATGGTTATTCGGGGTAAAATCAAGTCCCGGTGTACCTCGCTAACCAGGAAAAGACCATATTCACATGTCCTTTTGGCACTTTTGCTTACAGGCGCATGCCCTTTGGGCTATATAATGCACTGGCGACTTTTCAACGGTGTATGATGGCCATTTTCTCCGATATGGTAGAGAAATTCTTAGAGGTTTTTATGGATGACTTTTCGGTGTTTGGACCATCTTTTGAGGAATGCCTTAGGAACTTGACTAGAGTGTTAGAACGATGTACTGAGGCAAACCTAATCTTGAGTTGGGAAAAGAGCCATTTTATGGTTCGTGAGGGTATAGTGTTGGGACACATTGTGTCCCCTCGAGGTATAGAGGTAGACAAAGCTAAGGTTGACCTCATTGCAGGTCTTCCTCCACCCAATTCCATGCGTCAAATTAGGTCTTTCTTAGGGCATGCAGGTTTTTACCGTAGGTTCATCAAAGACTTTAGTAAGATATCACGTCCTTTGTGTAGATTACTGGTTAAGGACGCACTTTTTGTCTTTGATGAGGCATGCTTAAAGGCATTTGAAACACTGAGAATGGCCTTGACCATCGCCCCAATCATGAAATCACCAGATTGGTCGCTTCCCTTTGAAATCATGTGTGATGCCTTCGATTATACTGTCGGGGCTGTATTGGGCCAAAGGGTCAATAAGGCACTATTTGCTATATACTATGTTAGTCGCACTCTCTCGGATGCTCAATTGAACTATACTACTACCGAGAAAGAGTTGCTAGCTGTGGTCTTTGCCTTAGACAAATTCCGGTCTTATCTCCTAAGTTCCAAGGTCATAGTCTTCACTGATCATGCCGCTTTGCAGTATTTACTATCAAAGAAAGAGACCAAACCTAGGTTAATTAGATGGATTTTGTTGCTCCAGGAATTTGACCTAGAGAACCGAGATAAGAAGGGATCTGAGAATGTTGTGGCGGATCACCTCTCCCGAATCCTCGTCGAGTATACTAGTGACCCTCTTATTTTGCATGATTTGTTTCCGGACGAACAACTTTTTGAGCTGTCATGAGTGAGCCCCCCGTGGTTTGCACATATTATGAATTATTTAACCATTGGGCAAATGCCGCAAAATTGGTCTAAGCAAGACAAAGATCGATTCTTTTCGCAAGTCAGGTATTATTTTTGGGAGGATTCGGAGTTGTTTAAATATTGCTCCGACTAAGTGATCCGACGGTGTGTGCCGGAGAGTGAGGTGCATAGTATTCTTACATTTTGTCATTTTTCTGCATGTGGCGGTCATTTTAGTGGGCATAAAACGGCCGCCAAGATTTTACAGAGCAGGTTTTATTGGCCCACAATTTTTAAAGATGCCCATCAATTTTGTAGAACTTGTTTGCGCTGTCAGCAAATGGGTTCGATGTCTCGGCGTGACATGATGCCAATGTCCTTTATTCTTGTAGTAAAAATATTTGATGTTTGAGGGATAGATTTTATGGGACCTTTCCCGTCATTGTTCCGATTTGAGTATATTCTCTTGGCAGTAGATTATGTGTCTAAGTGGGTGGAGGCGATAGCTACCCGAACAAACGATCATAGAGTTGTAATCAAATTCTTGCATGAAAACATCTTTAGTCATTTTGGGTTTCCTAGAGCCATAATAAGTGATCAGGGTACGCATTTTTGTAACCGGTTCTTTGAGTCGGTAGTCAAGAAATACTCTATCACTCATAAAGTTGGCACTCCATACCACCCTCAAACTAGTGGCCAAGTAGAAGTCTCAAATAGGGAGGTAAAGCCCATAATAGAGAAAACAGTGAGGCCAGATAGAAAAGATTGGTCACAATGGTTAATTGATGCATTATGGGCTTACCGCACTGCTTATAAGACACCCATTGGGATGTCACCATATAGAGCGGTGTCTGGCAAAGCTTGCCATATCCCGGTTGAACTTGAGCACCGAGCATTGTGGGCCATAAAGAAGCTTAATTTTGATATGGCCGCGGCTGGGCTCAACCGGAAATTGCAACTCAATGAGCTGGAGGAAATCCGGAATGATGCATATGAGAGTTGGAGAGTTTTTAAAGCTCGGACTAAAGAATTCCATGACAACATTAATAGAAAATCCTTTGAACCCGGCCAAAAAGTATGGCTTTTTAATTCAAAATTGAGACTCTTTCCGGGTAAGCTAAATCTAGATGGATGGACCCTTTGGGTTGTTGAGCATTTATTCATGGCGCCTTGAGGTGCAAGATCCAAAGAATAGCCACACTTTCAAAGTGAATGGCCAAAGAGTGAAACCAAATATAGAGGGGATTGGGAATGGGGAAATGATTGAGTCCATTGCTTTGATGGACCCTTTTTACTATGATTGATAGATTGATTTCTTGTTCTTCTTTCTTTCCTTTCTATTCTATTCTATTCTATTTTTCTTCGTTCTTGTTGTGCTTTATTTGCGTCTAGGAGACTTTAAATCCTTTAAAGGTGTAATTCCTTTGGTGTTAGCCATGCCCGAACGGCATCTGATGGTCTGGTATAGCCACCTAATCGTGTTTGTAGTGAGTTCCTAGGAGACCAACTGAGACGGTGGAAACTAGAGTTCGAATGGCAAAGCCTAGAACACAAGGTTTGGAATTTTCGAGTAGAGTTTTTTAAATACCCAGGGTGTGGATATTGCTTCAAAACTACCTTGCTTCAACTCTGTATGGCAGCCCCATAGGTGAGGTAGCTTTATGCGCCTCAATTTTGGATACCGAATCAACCTAGTCTGTCACCCTGTTGGAGAATAGGGAAAGTTACAAACACAGTTAGGGAGAAAAGTAGTACTCGTGGTTTTCGCGTGAAGATTATATCTTTAGTAGGCATTCCGATATTTTCTAAAATGCTATATTTATTTTGGATGTCAATTGAAGGTAAAAATGGTTAAGTATACTTTGGGCTGTACTTGGTTTTTATTTTATTTCTTAAATCTTTGTAAATATAGTATATATATATAGTTATACTAAAATAAAATAAAGAAAAAAATAAAATAAAATGTTGTATTTGTTAATTGTTGTTTTTGGTCAGTAGCCCGAAGGCTATAAACTACGCTGGGTTTTATTACCTGGGGGATTCTGAAGTGGCAACTTTATGCCATAACTCTGGTGCCTTTTGGTAGGTGCTGGGAGTTAGTTTTCTATTTTCTTGAAGGATGTACGTTTGCGAGTGCTTTTTGTTTTTATTAAACTATGCTGTTGCAATGTAGCAGAAAAAGGTCATTGCATGTGTGTGGGTGGAAGGGACCCTCCCTAGCTTAGGTAAGACCTTGATTTCTGCTTTGTGGTTTATGGGAAATCAAGTATTCAACCACATTCAAAATGCTTAGAACTTTGTGGTTTTTGTCTTATTTAAGTTCCCTCTGGAATGCTTATAGCTTTGTGGTTCCAGTTGTATTCAAGCTAATTCTAGGGTGCTTATGGTTTTATGGCCCTAGTCCTATTAAACCATTCCTGGCTTGTGCTTTCAGGTTTGTGGCAAACTTTGTATTTAACCTCTTTATCAAAAAGCATGCTTTCATAGTTATTTTCTTTGTGTAAAAAAAAAAAAAACAAGACTGCACGAGCGGTTGGTCTTGTCGCACGAGCAGCCAAACCCAAATTGGATACTGTCTAACGCCGCAGGAGCGGCCCACTAACGCTGCAGGAGCAGCCCAAATTCGGCGCACGAGCGGCCCATTATGGAGCACGAGCGGCCCATTTTTAATTTTTTTTAAAAAAAAGACTACATGAGCGGTTGGTCTTGCCGCACGAGCGGCCAAACCCAAATTGGCTACTGTCTAACATCGCAGGAGCGGCCCACTAGCGCCGCACGAGCGGCTCAAATTCAGCGCACGAGCGGCCCATTTTTACTTATAAATTTTTTTTTTCTATGTTTATTAATGTTTGTTTATTTATTTTATAGAAAAAAAAATAAATTATAATAAAAAAATCGTGTATATATATTTATGTATTCTTCATTTATTTTGTTGAAATTATATATATATATAATATTTAAAAATAAAAAAAAAAGAAAAAAAAATGTTTTGCCCGACCTCATAAATGCCCCCTCTTTTCGGGACTCCAACTACTGGTTGCCGAACTTGCCGGGTGGCGGAGGCACGGTGAAGGGAATTATCACTTAGGTTCTCAAACAATTGCCATGCCTCGGCATCATTTTTAGACATGAATGTCCCACCACAGGATGAATCCACCATTTGGCGGTGCGGCTCAGTTAAGCCATAATAGAATGTTTGAACAAGTTGCCAATCAGGCACTTGGTGGTGGGGACACTGTTGGAGAAGGTCTCGAACTCTTTCCCACGTCTCATGGAATTGCTCGCTATCCATTTGAGCAAAGTTTGTGATGGCTCGCCTAAGTTGGTTGGTTTTACCTATGGGAAAGTACTTCTCCAAGAACCATTGTTGTAATTGGTCCCAAGTTGTGATTGAATTAGCAGGTAAGGAATTCAGCCAGTGTTTGGCTTTATCCTTTAATGAGAATGGAAACAATCGCAACATTAAGGCCTCATTTGTGAAATTCTGGATCCTCACTGTCGAGCAAATTTCCAGAAATTCATTCAAATGTTTGTAAGGATCATCATGAGTTAGTCCATGGAATGATGGAAGCATTTGTATGGTGCTGGACTTAATCTCATAATGAGCAGCAGTGGTGTTGGATAATTGGATGCATGACGGTGATGTATATGCAGTGGGTGTGAAATAATCCTTAAGGGTCCGGTTAGGCACATTCGGGACATCTGGATCTGCCATCTCTAATGGCTCAATGTATGAATATGAATACTCAAGCCTAGGAACACGGGCAGAGGCCCTAAGTCTCCGAAGAGTCCTTTCTAGTTCAAGGTCCAAATTCCACAATTCAGGGCGACAAGAACGACGCCCGTGCATACACTACCCAAACACATACAAAAAGTTCTAACTCTGTGCACTAAGTTATGAAAGCAAAATACCAAAGGGAGAAATACTCATAGCGGTTTAACGAAAACGCTTTACTCGTCTTGCGGGTGATTGACGTGTAGACGTTGTCTCCAACCTCTAATTGAGCTTCGTCTTGCTTTTTAGCACTTTGGTGCTTTGCTTGCGAGTGTTTGCTTCTATTTACGCACTTTAGTGCTACGGTTTTTTTTTATTTTTTATTTTTTAAAGCTCAGTTGCGCTCCGCTTGCACTTCGGTGATAGCTCCAATTTTAAACGCTCTGCACACTTAGCAACACAAAAGTATAAAATCATAAACTAAAAATTAAAATAAGAATGTAACTTTAAATTAACGAATTTCACCAGAAGTCCTCGGCAACGGCGCCAAAATTTGATGAGTCGTTGAACACACCAATAAGAATGTAACCATCAAATCTGTACAAGTGCACGAAACACATCATCTCTACTAAATAAACAAAATTAAAAGACTAAAAATAAAACTTAAATGGCCTCAATGTGGTACCTTTCGGCCTACATCACACCCCCCAACTTACATTTTGCTAGTCCTCAAGCAAAACAAAAGAAAAAAGAAAAGTAAAATACTCTCAGCCACTTGCGTAGGGATCACGATTGCATTTAGCATATGCAACAAGCTTTTAAACCACAAGGTTACCCCAAGTGGACAAGTATAGTCTCGTGAGGGTTTTCAGAAATGATACCCACAAACATCAACATATTCATATCCGCTCAATAACAATTAACCACACTACTCCACACAACAACCAACTTATGTGCCACTACAGTATGATATTAAGACATGATGAGTCATTGAAGACACAATGGACAAATATGAAGGAATTTATTGAGCCAAAACCACAATTTAGTTTATACAAAAGTAAAGTCCCCTGTACTTGTGAATGCTAGTAGACACGTCATTAGTACCCTCGGTGTAAAGTGCAATCTCCATATTAGTTAACTGTCCACTATAATAGCCCAGTGTAACTCATAATAACACTCAACATATACAGAAAAACTAAACTGTTGCAACCAAGATTCTCAATTTTATTATTATTATTATTTTTTAAGACCGTGCAATGTTCCGATCCATTAAGCTTTCTAGTCAACCCATGTAACTGTAACAAGCCCGCGGGGGACCTCGCTACAGCTCGGACTCGATTTGTAGTCACGGTTCTTAATCTTGAACCAAAGAGTCCAAATCCGGCAAATCGTTTTGAGAAAACAGATTTTTGAAAGAAGTGCCAAACATGGACTGCTTTGCTAGATACAGAGTCGCCACCTAAATGTTTTTTTTTTAAATGGGAAATTTAGGAAACCCTGACTCATTGCCGAAGGCCACGTGTTCGTCATCACCAAAGTTGCCTCGGCTTGGGAACTTGGGTACGATTGGGGAAGGTCACTTCGTGAGCACCCCCGCTCGCCTGGTCAAAGACCGGCCTCTACTAACCATGATATCTGATTTTGAAAACATTGTATGCTCTTATTCCAGTTATTAGCCTAGGTTACTATGTGATGCTCGCAGCAGACAAGTATAGACTGGGCCGCCTGAATTGGAACAAAACATTTCATGTTTGTCTATTTGAAAAATGGTTTGATGGTGCTACCCGCAGGTAGGCTAAGACGTGGATTTGCCACCCTCAGGTGGGCTTAAGAAAACATGATTTTGCCACTATCTAGTGGGCTTAAAACAAACATTTGACGAATTGTTCCAATTCAAGTGACACAACCTCCACCCACAGGCATTCAAGGCAGTTATATCACATAAGCAAATAGCCTCATGGCAAGCATGCTATTCATGGCAACACTCACACGCATGCAAGGATGCTAAAGCATAAAACTCACCGAGTACTCCAAGCCAAAACAAAAATCTGATTAGAAATCATGCATGATCCTAATTTATACAGAATTGCCTAATGCAACACATGCAAAGATGCAACTATAGCAGGCTCGGCTATTCTAAACATGGTATATGGAATGCTACAACTAACACGTATTCAATTTGGAATTGAAATACAAATGCAGTTTGTATGATGTGCCGAGCCCGGTGCGTGCAAGACAGACGAATGATGCAAACATGCTGTCATACTGTATGCTCATTGAAATATGCCCTATATCTAACCATCATAAGCGGGTAAATAAAAGGGAGAAAGAAATGGGGGTTGGAAGACATACATCACACTCACCCACACTTATTACAGTTTTGCCCTCGCGCAGAGGGTCCGAATAAATAATACAGTCCGAAATGAAAGAATAATACAGTCCGAAATTACAGTCCGAATAATACAGATTTCTAATTAACAGATTAAACTAAGAAAACGGTAAACTGGCATGCAAGCCAGGGGCTGCCTCGCTTCTGATGAATGATGTATGCTGGGCTGCCTTGCGCAGAAATCCACTGGGATGCCCAATTTAGCCTCTGTTTGCAATGTTTCTCGAAATGCGCGCCCGACTCCGAAAAGTTACTGATTCTTGATATGCTGCAACAGAGAGCAGGAAAGGGGCATAGCAATGTATTTCACAAATATATGCATGCCTCGATCCTCGTGCCACCAATCACGCATATCGATGCATGATGGCCGAGGAATCGGATTGCACAACTCAATATAGGGTGCAATGCAGATGAATGCTACAACAAAACCTAACTCCATCATGGGTAATCCGGAGTGTCGGTGACTTGGGAATTGAGACCCGTTCCGTCACTCGGAATACGAAACGTGCCTCGTTTCCCGTGCCCGGGCTAACTCCTATCCCGAACACGATGCGATATGCATGATATGCATGAATGCAACTAAAATACGATCCTAACATACACAATGCTATGAAATGAGATGTCTCGGAACGCGTGCCAGACGGGCACGCAAATCGAGGAAATGATCCTAAAGCATAAAATGACATACACGATGCAATTGGACTTACACTAACACGAGTGGACCTCAGCCACACTCACATAAGAGGCCGACGGATAAAAAAAGAAGTGCCTCGAAATGCGTGCCCACGGGCGCGCAAACCGAGGCGATGCATATGGAATGCAAAATAACATGGAAATGATATGTAATGAGGCTAAAATGAGATGTCTTGAAGTGCGTGCCCGCGGGCATGTAAACCGAGAAAATGGCATACGGAATGCAATGATGCGAAAATGGCATACAGAATGCAAAATGGACTTATACCAACATGAGAGGACCTCAGCCACTCTCATACGGGAGGCCGTCAGATAAAAATGAAGTGCCTCGAAATGCGTGCCCACGGGCGCGCAAACCGAGGTGATGCATTAAAGCATGAAATGACATACGAAATGCGAAATGGACTTATACTAACATGGGAGGGCCTCAGCCACACTCACATGAGAGGCCGTCGGATGAAAATGGGGTGCCTCGAAATGCGTGCCCACGGGCGCGCAAACCGAGGCAATGGCCCTAAGGCATGAAATGACATGGGATATGATATGCAAGCATGCAAATGAATTTCAGCACTTACAAATGATACAAAACAGTCCCGAAAGGCGGGAAAATGATACCGAATGCACGGAATGGTCCCGAAATGCGGTAATAAGCACCCGGAATGGCCTATAGCCACACTAAACATGCATAATTGGTACATGACATGCAAAACAGTAGCAAGGCAGCCCCAAAATAGCATTATTCACAGTACAAAACATGGCGAAATAATGAGCATAGATAGGACAACAATAGCATGCAAGAATACGAGCCAAGAGAGGGGTATTGAAGCAAGTGGTGCATGCGATGCTCAAACTGAAAAGTACCCTTCTACAACACTGATGAGGGACTAAAAATATGCACATTTTCAGTAGATGACATCCCCCAACTCAGTATGCAAACATGGTAAAAATGCTATGCAAGAATGAGGATATATAAGGCTATAACATGAGGTACCCCAAAAATTCATCAAACCAGCAAAGACCCTCAATGAAATATGTCAAGAAGATCAAAATATGAATATTTCTAGTTCTGATGATGGCCGAAAACAGAAGCTAGATAAGCTTAAGAAAGCATGCAAAATGGGGTCAAAGAGAGACATAAAGGCAAGTATAACATGGAGACCCCAAACAAAATTGATCCCTTCTACAATATTGTAGAGGGACACAAAATAAGCTCACTCACAGTTCATGGCATGTTCCAAAACAGACTGCATGTAGGTCAAACAAATCATGCAAGTTTACGGTAAATATGAGAAATTATGAAGCAAGTGCATGATAGAGAGGCCAAACAGGGTTGAGCCCTTCTTCAATGTTGAAGAGGGGCTCAAAATAGGCCCACTCACAGTTTATCTCATGCTCGAAAACAGATCACTCATAGGCCAAATATTTCATGCCAAAAACAAGGGTAAAACATGGATTCAAAGAAACTTGCATATGGAGCATGAAAACAAGGTTGAGCCCTTCTTCAATGTTGAAGAGGGGCTCAAAATAAGCACAATATCAGTTCATGAGATGCTCCAATTCAGATCACACATAGGCCAAATATTCAATGCAAAATAAAGGCATATAAGAGGATATTGAAGGAAGTGCAAGATGGAGGGCTCAAACAGAGTTGAGCCCTTGAACAAACATCAAGAATAGCTCAAAAGAAGACCACTTTCAGTATTGGTCGGAGCTCAAAACAGTGAGCAAGTAGGGTTAAGAAATGAGGCAAGAAAGTGGTGTAAAAGAGGGGATTTGAGACTTACCCTTGAAGACAAGTCTTTCTTTGCTTCTTGGCTTGAGTTTGTTGCTTCTTAGCCACTGAAAAACCTTCCTTTGCTGCTGAAATGGAAGTGGTGAAGGTAGTGCTTGGTGTTGATGAACAAATGAGATCAAAACTTGAGAGTTTGAGAGAGATAGAGAGAGATATGCTTGAGCCAAATTTTTCTAACCCTAAGGACTGAATTGGGAGGCCCCTTATATGGTCAAAAGGAGGGGTGTAAAAGTGGAGGGGAATGCACCCAAGCTTTCCCTCCCAAAATATCCCCCGGATGCCAAAGATATTTTGGAGAAACAGCTATACAGCTGTAAAGTATGCACTGAGGGGAGTGTGGCCGGCCAAGTGCTTTTTCTGGAGGTGGCCGGCCGGCCACCCCCCATGGCCGGCCGGCTAGGGGGCAAAAATGAACTCTTGAATTAATGGCCGGCCACCAGATGATGGTGTCCTCCCAGGTGTGTACAACAAGGCCCTGTGGTTCAAATTTGACAACTCTGAAACAGGAGAGAGAATAGGCCACTTCAAAGAGGGGTTCAAAAGGTCCAAAGAAAATTACTGGCCGGCCATATGCTTTTAGTGTCCTCCCATGTGTGTACATCACAAATATGTGGTTTTGGTTCAAAGAAAATGGCCCCAGGGTGGTCAACATTAGCCCGGAAGTGAGAAAAACGGGCGCCGAGGGGCGCCGGAAGAGCATAACAGGTTGCTTGGACAATTACTAGCCTCCCACCCTCCAGTGATCTTCCTGATGATAAAATAGAGGTACCTGCCAAAAATGAACAAAAACCGATGCAAAACGAATGCTCGGGGGCCAAACCGCGAGGTTCGGGGCCCGAAAATCGGCCGTTAAGCACCGAAAGTGGTGTTTGGCCACGAAGTGGGTATCTAAGACCCCAGTGTCCCTCGTTATGATAAAACAGAGGTACCTGCCAAAAATGAACGAAAACCGATGCAAAACGAATGCTCGGGGGCCAAATCGCGCGGTTCGGGGTCCCGAAAACCGGCCGTTAAACACCGAAAGTGGTGTTTGGCCACGAAGTGGGTATCTAAGGCCCCAGTGTCCCTCGTTAGGGAGTAAATGAGATGCATGCCAAGAACCGGAGGAATTGGAGATGGTTGGGTGGTCCCGAACCGAGGCACACGGCCTGACGGCTCCGAAAATCGGGAACCGGGCTCCGAAATGGGCAAAATGGCCTACGGCCACGAAAAGTAGCCCACGGCCACTGAGAGACGGTCTACGGGACCTCTCCCTCCCCTCAGGAAAGAAAACAGAGAAAATCGAGTCTGGTTCGCAAACCGAGACAAGGCACAGAAGAGAGTTCGGAAGTCCGGAGGCAGGGCGCACAGCCGCGACTCTGAGACTTCTGAACGAGCACAGTATGCAACATCACCGAGCGCTCAATCGGTGACGTCTGAGTCTTAAGGTCGGTCAAAAATGGGGTGTCTACAGTAACAAGCATTGGGCCAATGACTCCCAAACCAGACGGTTTTGGGGCACTAGGTGTAGAGACACCCCTACAGGCTTAATAACTCGAGCTGAAAAGGCTACGAATCTGAACAAGTCATTCTTATTTTTCCTTAACTGTGCAATGTTCATGTCCCTTAAGCTTTCTAATTAACCCATGTAGCAAGTATTAGGCCATTGACTCCCAAACCAGACGGTTTTAGGGCACTAGGTGTAGAGACACTTGTACGGGCTTAATAACTCGAATTAAAGAGACTACGAACCCAAACAAGTCAAGTGTTTTTTTTTTTTAAAGAGAATCTTGGCTACTCATTTATTCTTTTCTGCAACCTTAACCATTATCAATGATGTATACCAGGGATTATAATAAAGAGGTCACTGCTATGATAGTGTGTTCATGTGAATTAAGGCATACTCATGACAAGTGTACTAATACCACAAACACAAACAACTATCTTAGTGCAAACATCACATGTGAGTATTTACCCAATAAATCCTTTTTCATACACGCCCACTATGTTCCCCAATTAACATATGCTCATATTATTACCATACTGGCACAAAGTAAACATTAAGTGAAGTGGTGCAATCAAGTGCAGCAAGTACAAACATGAATAGTTATTACAAATACCCTCACCCCCCAACTGGAATATAACATTGTCCTCAATGTAAGCAAGTAGACATTAGATAGTAAAATGAGAGAGAGGATCTTACCAGACAGCATGGACGCACATCCAGTGAGGTAAGGACACTCAAACACACTTTTGAACAATTTTTTTTTGGTACAGTATAAAAGAGAAAGGAAAAGAAAATAAAACAAAACAAAATAAATAAGGAAAAAAAAAAAAAGAAGGAAATATACAGAAATCACTGATGTGGATCTGGCGGTGGTGGTGGGAAATGCTGCTCAAATAGGGCATGCATCAGTGTCCGAGTCTCGAACGCCTCATCATGAACCCTCGTGCCATGCTGATCGAACTGCCGATCAAACTGATCAAACCGCTGATCAAACTGATCAAAGCGCTGCCCACTCGAATCCCGGTATGCATAGAAGACAGTGTGCAGAGAGGCAACTGACTGCTGATACCCATCAAATGCCGCCTGTGAATAATCCCAGTAAGCCTGGTAGTCGGTCCGAAGATCAACCATAGATTGCTGAAGGGCGGCTTGATTATCCAAAAGAGCCTGATATTGCGCCCTCGTCATACGGAATGGCGGTGGTGCTAGCGCTGGTGCAGCGGCGGGGGGCTCGACTGGGGCATCATTAGAATTGGCTGGGGCCTCAGGAAGGACTAGTGGAGGCGGCAGGCAAGCAGTGGTTTGGCGCCAGTGGGTTTTACCATAAAATGTGGGCGGCAGAAGCTGAACCTCGTTGGCCTGAAATGGGTATGTGTCTTGGTCTTTGATGAGCGCAGTGATGAGGTTGGCAAAAGGGAGGGCCCATATAGAATTGCCCCGGGTATTCCGTATTTTGACTTCATCAAGGATTCAATGCATCTGATTGTAGATCAAGGTAGAGATGTCAATCCAAAACCCGAAGTCAAATCGATGTAAGGCACGGAGGAAGTCCCCTCGCCTCTCTTCCTTTTGGCCAATAGAAATGACATTCTTTTTCAGTACCACATCGACAAAGAGAAGGCGGCGTGGTAAATTAGCCTGCCGGATGCTTGTACGGTTATCATCCTCCTGACGCCCATCATAAAACTCAGTCACCAGTGCCGGGATGGTGAGTTCCCGAGTGTATACCGGAAACTGTTCTGCATTGATAGGGTCCATGGAACAGTGGAGGACCTCGGCAATAGAAGCTGGAGTGACCACTAACTCTACTCCGTCAACAAGGGAGCAAAGAGCTCCCGGGGCCTCGTCACTGATGTACATATGTTGATAGAAGAGTCGCACAATGCGTGGGTATGCCGGTTCAGTGACGGTGCAGATGATTAGGAGGCCCCGGTCTTTAAGTTGTTGAATACTCCACGCAGTGGTTTGATGGCGACAAAAGAAGTCCACATCAAAGGATGTATCACATGCAACTGGTTTGGTGGCCCAAGTATCGGTTGGCATATCCCTGAATGCAATGTTGGCATTGTGAGGCCGTTTGGGTGCTCGGCAGGATGATGAAGCCATATCTGCACAAAATAGTTCAACCAACACAACCAAAAATGTGGAACCATTATATTAACACTCATCAAATATAGCATGTATGCATAAATCATTCAAAACTGCATCATCCTCACACCACCGAATTGATTGATATTTATTTATTTACAAACTCACAGTGGAACTACAAATATGAAATAAATAAGAAAATAAAATTAAATTAAACAATCCAAGTTAGTAGAAGAGAAGAAAATAAAATAAACTGAAGTAAAAATTCAGAAAATTAAATAAAATTAAATAAAAACTAAACTACTTAACAATTAAAATAAAAATAAAAATAAAATCACTAACTAAACAAGCAAAATAAAAATAAAAATAAAAATAATCCACTAACTAATTAAACTAACCAGAATCACTAACGAAACAATTTAAACTAAACAAATAGAGGAAATAAAAATAAACTAAATTATTATTATTATTATAAACTTTATTTCTGAGTTTTTTTTTTTTCCAGCATGGACCGCATGTGTGTCGGAGAGGGCCGCACGTGCGGCGATCGTCTTCTCCAGATCGTTGATTTTTATTTTTATTTTTATTTTTTTTAAGGATGAATCATAGATCAACAATACACAAAAACAAAAAACAAAAACTCCACAAATTGACTCCTACATCCACAAATCTATACATAAAAGAAAAAAAATTACCTGGAAAAAGTGGAGAGAGAAAAAAAGAATGGAGATTCGCCGGAAAAAATGGTGGTCGTCGGAGATTCATCGGACGGAGAGGGAAGTGATGCTGCCGGTGAGATGATGGTGGTGAGGAAGAAGAAAGAAGAAGAAAAGGGAAGAAAATGGAAGAAGAAGAAGAAGAATGTGGGTTTGTGGGGTTGAGAGAGAGAGAGAGAGAGAGAGAGAGATATATAAAGAAATCTGAGAGTGATTGTGAGAGGGATTGTGTGTTAGGTGTAGATAAGGTCAAATTTTTTAAAATATATATATATATATATATATATAATTTCAACAAAATAAAAGAAGAATACATAAATATATATACACGATTTTATTATTATGATTTATTTATTTATTTATTTTTATTTTTTCTATAAAATAAATAAACAAACATGAATAAACATACAAACTTTTTTTTTTTAATTAAAAATAGGCCGCTCGTGCGCCACAATGGGCCGCTCATGCGGCGAATTTGGGCCGCTCCTGCGGCGTTAGACAGTAGCCAATTTGGGTTTGGCCGCTCGTGCGACAAGACAAACCACTTGTACGGTCTTTTTTTTTTTTTAAATTAAAAATGGGCCGCTCATGCGCCGAATTTGGGCCACGCGTGCTGCGCTAGTGGGCCGCTCCTGTGGCGTTAGACAGTAGCCAATTTGGGTTTGGCCGCTCGTGCGGCAAGACCAACCGCTCGTGCGGTCTTTTTTTTTTTTTTTACACAAAGAAAATAACTATGAAAGCATGCTTTTTGACAAAGAGGTTAAATACAAAGCTTGCTACAAACCTCAAAGCACAAGCTAGGAATGGTTTAATAGGACTAGGGTCACAAAACCCTAAGCACCCTAGAATTAGCTTGAATACAATTGGAACCACAAAGCTATAAGCATTCCAGAGGGAACTTAAATAAGACAAAAACCACAAAGTTCTAAGCATTTTGAATGTGGTTGAATACTTGATTTCCCACAAACCACAAAGCAGAAATCAAGGTCTTACCTAAGCTAGGGAGGGTCCCTTCCACCCCCACGCATGCAATGACCTTTTTCTGCTACATTGCAACAGCATAGTTTAACAAAAACAAGAAGCACTCGCAAGCGTACATGCTTCAAGAAAATGGAAAACTAACTCCCAGCACCTAACAAAAGGCACCAGAGTTATGGCATAAAGTTGCCACTTTAGAATCCCCCAGGTAATAAAACCCAGCATAGTTTATAGCCTTCAGGCTACTGACCAAAAACAACAATTAACAAATACAACATTTTATTTTATTTTTTTCTTTATTTTATTTTAGTATAACTATATATAAATATATATATCTATATTTACAAAAGATTTAAGAAAAGAAAATAAAAACCAAGTACAGCCCAAAGTATACTTAACCATTTCTACCTTCAATTGACATCCGAAATAAATATAGCATTTTAGAAAATATCGGAATGCCTACTAAAGATATAATCTTTACGCGAAAACCACGGGTACTACTTTTCTTCCTAACTGTGTTTGTAACTTTCCCTATTCTCCAACAGGGTGACAGACTAGGTTGATTCGGTATCCAGAATTGAGGCGCATAAAGCTACCTCAACGTATGGGGCTACCATACAGAGTTCAAGCTGAGGTAGTTTTGAAGCAATCTTCACACCCTTGGGTATTTAAACCAAACTCTAGTCTCGGAAATTCCAAACCTTTGTGTTCTAGGCTTTGCCATTCGAACTCTAGTTTCCACCGTCTCAGTTGGTCTCTTAGGAACTCATTACAAACACGGTTAGGTGGCTATACTAGACCGTCGGATACCGTTCGGGCACGGCTAATACCAAAGGAATTACACCTTTAGAGGATTTAAAGTCTCCTAGACGCAAATAAAGCACAACAAGAACAAAGAAAAATAGAATAGAATAGAATAGAATAGAAGGGAAAGAAAGAATAGAAGGGAAAGAAAAGAGAACAAGAAATCAATCTATCAATCATAGTAAAAAGGGTCCATCAAAGCAATGGACTCAATCATTCCCCATTCCCAATCCCCTCTATATATGGTTTCTTTGGCCATTCACTTTGAAAGTGTGGCCATTCTTTGGATCTTGCACCTCAACGGCGCCATGAATAAATGCCTCAACAACCACAAAGGGCCATCCCATCTAGATCTTAGCTTACCCGGAAAGAGTCTCAATTTTGAATTAAAAAGCCATACTTTTTGGCCGAGTTCAAAGGATTTTCTATTAATGTGCTTGTCATGGAATTCTTTAGTCCGAGCTTTAAAAACTCTAGAACTCTCATATGCATCATTCCGGATTTCCTCCAGCTCATTGAGTTGCAATTTCCAGTTGAGCCCAGCCATAGCCATATTGAAGTTAAACTTCTTTATGGCCCACAATGCTCGATGCTCAAGTTCAACCGAGAGATGGCAAGCTTTGCCAAACACCGCTCTATATGGTGACATCCCAATGGGTGTCTTATAAGTAGTGCGGTAAGCCCATAATGCATCAATTAACCGTTGTGACCAATCTTTCCTATCTGGCCTCACTGTTTTCTCTATTATGGGCTTTACCTCCCTATTTCAGACTTCTACTTGGCCACTAGTTTGAGGGTGGTATGGAGTGCCAACTTTATGAGTGATAGAGTATTTCTTGACTACCGACTCAAAGAACCGGTTACAAAAATGCGTACCCTGATCACTTATTATGGCTCTAGGAAACCCAAAACGACTAAAGATGTTTTCATGCAAGAATTTGATTACAACTCTATGATCGTTTGTTCGGGTAGCTATCGCCTCCACCCACTTAGACACATAATCTACTGCCAAGAGAATATACTCAAACCCGAACGATGACGGGAAAGGTCCCATAAAATCAATCCCCCAAACATCAAATATTTCTACCACAAGAATAGGGGACATTGGCATCATGTCACGCCGAGACATCGAACCCATTTGCTGACAGCGCAAACAAGTTCTACAAAATTGATGGGCATCTTTAAAAATTGTGGGCCAATAAAACCCGCTCTGTAAAATCTTGGCGGCCGTTTTATGCCCACTAAAATGACCGCCACATGCAGAAGAATGACAAAATGTAAGAATGCTATGCACCTCACTCTCCGGCACACACCGTCGGATCACTTGGTCGGAGCAATATTTAAACAACTCCGGATCCTCCCAAAATAATACCTGACCTGCGAAAAGAATCGGTCTTTGTCTTGCTTAGACCAATTTGTGGAATTTGCCCAATGGCCAAGTAATTCACAATATGTGCAAACCAGGGGGCTCGCTGTGACAGCTCAAAGAGTTGTTCGTCCGGAAACGAATCATGCAAAATAAGAGGGTCACTAGTATACTCAACGAGGATTCGGGAGAGGTGATCCGCCACCACATTCTCAGATCCTTCTTATCGGATCTCTAGGTCAAATTCCTGGAGCAACAAAATCCATCTAATTAACCTAGGTTTGGTCTCTTTCTTTGATAGTAAATACCGCAAAGCGGCATGATCAGTGAAGACTATGACCTTGGAACCTAGGAGATAAGACCGGAATTTGTCTAAGGCAAAGACCACAGCTAGCAACTCTTTCTCGGTAGTAGTATAGTTCAATTGAGCATCCGAGAGAGTGCGACTAGCATAGTATATAGCAAATGGTGCCTTATTGACCCTTTGGCCCAACACAGCCCCGACAGCATAATCGGAGGCATCACACATGATTTCAAAGGGAAGCGACCAATCTGGTGATTTCATGATTGGGGCGGTGGTCAAGGCCATTCTCAGTGTTTCAAATGCCTTTAAGCATGCCTCATCAAAGACAAAAGGCGCGTCCTTAACCAGTAAACTACACAAAGGACGTGATATCTTACTAAAGTCTTTGATGAACCTACGGTAAAAACCTGCATGCCCTAAGAAAGACCTAATTTGACGCACGGAATTGGGTGGAGGAAGGCCTGCAATGAGGTCAACCTTAGCCTTGTCTACCTCTATACCTCGAGGGGACACAATGTGTCCCAACACTATACCCTCACGAACCATAAAATGGCTCTTTTCCCAACTCAAGATTAGGTTTGCCTCAGTACATCGTTCTAACACTCTAGTCAAGTTCCTAAGGCATTCCTCAAAAGACGGTCCAAACACCGAAAAGTCATCCATAAAAACCTCTAAGAATTTCTCCACCATATCGGAGAAAATGGCCATCATACACCGTTGAAAAGTCGCCGGTGCATTACATAGCCCAAAGGGCATGCGCCTGTAAGCAAAAGTGCCAAAAGGGCATGTGAATGTGGTCTTTTCCTGGTCAGCGGGGTACCGGGACTTGATTATACCCCGAATAGCCATCAAGAAAACAATAAAACCCTGCCCTGCTAACCGCTCTAGGATTTGGTCAATGAAAGGTAAGGGAAAATGATCCTTCCTAGTCGAGGAATTTAGTCTCCTATAATTAATGCACACTCGCCACCCAGTAGTGGTTCGTGTGGGAACTAACTCTCCTCTCTCATTCTTAACAACAGTGATGCCCGATTTCTTGGGCATCACTTGTGTGGGACTCACCCACTTGCTATCTGAGATGGGGTATATAATACCCGCATCCAACAATTTCAATACCTCCTTTTTCACCTCCTCTTTCATATTAGGATTCAGTCTCCGTTGCATTTCGTGAGAAGGTTTAGTGTCCTCCTCTAGGTGTATATAATGCATGCACACGGAGGGATCTATCCCTTTCAAATCAGCCACTGACCACCCTATAGCATTCCGATGTGCCACGAGAACACTCATTAACTGACTCTCCTGCTCTACAGTCAAGTCAGATGCAATGATGACTGGTAAAGTATCTTGGGGCCCTAAAAATGCATACTTGAGTGTGGCCGGGAGTGGCTTCAACTCAAGTGTAGGTGGTGTGACCAAAGATGGTATGGCAGGCTCTCTCGACAGAGGAGGAAGTGACTCAAACCGGGCTTTCCACGGAGGAAAATCCGGTGTAGAAGAAGCATTAAGCAAGACATTCACCTCCTCAACTGACCCATCAATATCAAAATTTTCAAACCCAAAATGAGCTAGACAAGCCTCTAAAGGGTCCTCTACAAGAATGGAGGGCAAAGCCTCCTCCACAATCTCATCCACAACATCCACTAATAAGCACTCCTCTCTCTCATGAGGTTGTTGGGATGCTTGGAAAACATTAAGTTTCACTTGCATGTTACCAAATGAAACTTCCATAACCCCGGTCCGACAATTAATGCATGCATTGGCCGTAGCCAAGAAAGGTCGACCTAAGATCACCGGGATTTGTTTCCTAGAACTGGCCACCGATTCCATATCTAAAACCAAAAAGTCAACAGGGAAGTAAAACCTATCAACCTTCACTAGCACATCCTCAATCATGCCACGTGGCACTATGAGGGACCGGTCAGCCAACTGAAGAGTGACAGTAGTGGGCTTCAACTCGCCAAGCCCAAATTCCTGGTACACAGAGTACGGCAACAAATTGACACTAGCCCCTAAATCTAACAAGGCCCTATCAATGAAATGGTCCCCTATAATGCATGCAATGGTTGGGGCACCCGGGTCCTTAAGCTTAGGAGGTGTGTCATTCAACAAGATGGAGCTTACTTGCTCCGTGAGTAGGACCTTTTGGGACACATGTGTCCTAGATTTACGCTTTTGCGTACAAAGGTCCTTCAGAAATTTGGCATAGGATGGTACTTGCTTAATCGCCTCCAACAGGGGAGGTTGATTTTTACCTGTTTAAAGACCTCCATCATTGCCTCCATAGATGCCGTTCTTATTAAAAGGGGACGGTGTATCAAGGCATTGGGGAAAGGGTGCCTTAGGCACATATGGTGCCTTGGGCTCATGTGAAGTGTTAGGGACTAAGTCATCCCTCTTAAGTGTTTCCCCCTCACCCTTGCTCTCATTGGGTGAACCACCGTGGTCACCCTTCTTAGCTCTAGTTGCATCAGACGCAACTAACTGAGGCTCTAACTCCCTACCACTTCTCAAACTAATCACTGCTTGCACCTGCTCATGGTGCTTTCCATTCCCACCCGAACTCTCTGCCCCGTATTGTCCCTTAGGGTTGGCCACAGTTTGACTTGGTAATTTTCCCTCCTCTCTTCGATTCATGTTGTTAGCCATTTGACCCAATTGGGCCTCTAGCTTGGCAATAGAGTGAGTGTGGGAGTGAACTACCGGTGCTAACCCCTTAAGTTCTGAGAGAACTTCCAACACCTGAGTCTCAAAGGCAGAGTTGCCCTGAGGAACAGGCGGGGGTTGTGGTTGCCGGTACGGTTGTGGGGGTCGATAAGGTTGCGGTGGTCGGTAGGATGATTGGTTGGCAAAATTATTGAAATTCTGCCTTGGTGGTGGAGGATTGTAAGAAGTGCCTTGTGAAGGGGGTCTCCATGAAAAATTAGGGTGATTTCTCCATCCCGGATTGTATGTGTTGGAGTATGGATCATTACCCGGGTTGGAGAATCCTTAAGCCGCATTCACATGCTCTTGGACTAACTCCGGAAATTGTGATGCCGAAGGGCATTCACTCAAGTCATGAGCAGGGCTCGCACATATAACACATGCCTCGTGAAATGGAGGCTGATCTTGCTGGGTAGGGGCATGTCCCGCAGCTAATAATTGGTCTATCTTGTGGGACAGTGCCTCTACTTGTTGGGCTAACTCTAGGTTTTGCTCGACCTCATAAATGCCCCCTCTTTTCGGGGCTCCAACTACTGGTTGCCGGACTTGCCGGCGGCGGAGGCATAGTGAAGGGAATTATCACTTAGGTTCTCAAACAATTGCCATGCCTCGACATCATTTTTAGACATTAATGTCCCACCACAGGATGAATCCACCATTTGGCGGTGCGGCTCAGTTAAGCCATAATAGAATGTTTGAACAAGTTGGCAATCAGGCACTTGGTGGTGGGGACACTATTGAAGAAGGTCTCGAAGTCTTTCCCACGTCTCATGGAATTGCTCGCCATCCATTTGAGCAAAGTTTGTCATGGCTCGCCTAAGTTGGTTGGTTTTACTTATGTGAAAGTATTTCTCCAAGAACCGTTGTTGTAATTGGTCCCAAGTTGTGATTGAATTAGCAGGTAAGGAATTCAGCCAGTGTTTGGCTTTATCTTTTAATGAGAATGGAAACAATTGCAACATTAAGGCCTCATTTGTGAAATTCTGGATCCTCACTGTCGAGCAAATTTCCAGAAATTCATTCAAATGTTTAAGGATCATCATGAGTTAGTCCATGGAATGATGGGAGCATTTGTATGGTGCTGGACTTAATCTCATAATGAGCAGCAGTGGTGTTGGGTAATTGGATGCATGAGTGATGTATATGCAGTGGGTGTGAAATAATCCTTAAGGGTCCGGTTAGGCACATTCGGGACATCTGGATCTGCCATCTCTAATGGCTCAATGTATGAATATGAATACTCAAGCCTAGGAACACGGGCAGAGGCCCTAAGTCTCCAAAGTCCTTTCTAGTTCAAGGTCCAAACTCCACAATTCAGGGCGACAAGAACGACGCCCGTGCATACACTACCCAAACACACACAAAAAGTTCGACTCTGTGCACTAAGTTATGAAAGCAAAATACCAAAGGAGAAATACTCACAGCGGTTTAACGAAAACGCTTTACTCGTCTTGCGGTGCTTGACGTGTAGACGTTGTCTCCAACCTCTAATTGAGCTTCGTCTTGCTTTTTTTATGCAGCTTTGGTGCTTTGCTTGCGAGTGTTTTGCTTCTGTTTACGCACTTTAGTGCTGCAGTTTTTTTTTTTTTTTTTTTTTTTTAAAGCTCAGTTGCGCTCCGCTTGCACTTCAATGATAGCTCCAATTTCAAACACTGTGCACACTGAACACACCAAAAATAAATCACTAAACTGTACCAAATTCTATCAGAATAATGGCAAGTCCAGGTATCGATCCGTAGGGACAAATGTGAAATTAGATTAATTCAATCGCAAAATTCCTAAATTAATTTTGATTAAAAAGATAAGATTGATTTTATAACTAAATAGCAATTAAAAGAAATTGAGGAATTAAACTGACAACTAAAATTAGGGTTGGAGATATAAATTTTCGGGAAAAATCCAAAGATAGAGAATTCACCACTAACCACATGAATGAGACTTAACATCAGCCATCAATCGCAATCCGATTTGAACTACCCAATATTTCACAACTACAAGTTTGAAATATTAATCAAGAGAGTTGTCGGATTCAACGTACAAGCACGAATCATCTCGAGTAGTACGAGTTGTTTGCTCTAAACTATGTTAGCAAAATGACCCGTCTCTCATAGCATGACTCATCTCGTACTTTGAATACAAACACAAAGAATACTAATGTATAGAAAGCATTAAACAATCATAGAGAGTAAAATGCTTAAAGAGATGAACGAAATAATTATTAAAAACTTCTAAATCATCCATACATTCATTCAAACCAATTTACAATTAAAGCTCATGAAAAATTCCATTACATGGCTAGGGTTTCATCAAAACCCTAGAAAAGACGACTAGCCACTCATGGAGGAGTGGGAAGAGGAAGAAGATGAGGAAGAAACCCCCATGGAAGTGTCCTTCAAGCTTTGGTAGAATATCACCTCTTTGGAATCCTAGCCTCCCTCTATTCTGAATTAACTTTTCGAACCCTAGTTTTGGTTAATTTTTTTATCTTTTATTCGCAGCAAAACAGACCAAAAATTCCGTGCACACATCCCTAGGTGGGCCGCTCGTGCGCCCATGTTGATTGAATTTTCATATTTTCTGCCAAATCTGTACAAGTGCACGAAACACATCATCTCCACCAAATAAACAAAATTAAAAGACTAAAAATATAACTTAAGTGGCCTCAATGTGGTACCTTTCGGCCTACATCACATGAGTCGTTGAACACACCAAAAATAAATCACTAAACTATACCAAATTCTATCAGCATAATGGCAAGTCCAAGTATCGATCCACAGGGACAAATGTGAAATTAGATTAATTCAATTGCAAAATTCCTAAATTAATTTTGATTAAAAAGATAAGATTGATTTTATAACTAGATAGCAATTAAAATAAATTGAGGAATTAAACTGACAAGTAAAATTAGGGTTGAAGATATTAATTTTTGGGAAAAATCCTAAGGTAAAGAATTCACCACTAACCACATGAATGAGACTTAACATCAGCCATCAATCGCAATCCAGTTTGAACTACCCAATATTTCACAACTACAAGTTTGAAATATTAATCAAGAGAGTTGTCGCATTCAATGTACAAGCATGAATCATCTTGAGTAGTACGAGTGACCCTCTTATTTTGCATGATTCATTTCCGGACGACCAACTTTTTGAGCTGTCACGAGTGAGCCCCCCGTGGTTTGCACATATTGTGAATTAGTTGGCCATTGGGCAAATGCTGCAAAATTGGTCTAAGCAAGACAAAGACCGATTCTTTTCGCAAGTCAGGTATTATTTTTGGGAGGATCCGGAGTTGTTTAAATATTGCTCTGACCAAGTGATCCGACGGTGTGTGCCGGAGAGTGAAATGCATAGCATTCTTACATTTTGTCATTATTCTGCATGTGGCGGTCATTTTAGTGGGCATAAAACGGCCGCCAAGATTTTACAGAGCGGGTTTTATTGGCCCACAATTTTTAAAGATGCCCATCAATTTTGTAGAACTTGTTTGCGCTGTCAGCAAATGGGTTCGATGTCTCGGCGTGACATGGTGCCAATGTCCTCTATTCTTGTAGTAGAAATATTTGATGTTTGGGGGATTGATTTTATGGGACCTTTCCCGTCATCGTTCGGGTTTGAGTATATTCTCTTGGCAGTAGATTATGTGTCTAAGTGGGTGGAGGCGATAGCTACCCGAACAAATGATCATAGAGTTGTAATCAAATTCTTGCATGAAAACATCTTTAGTCGTTTTGGGTTTCCTAGAGCCATAATAAGTGATCAGGGTACGCATTTTTGTAACCGGTTCTTTGAGTCGATAGTCAAGAAATACTCTATCACTCGTAAAGTTGGCACTCCATACCACCCTCAAACTAGTGGCCAAGTAGAAGTCTCAAATAGGGAGGTAAAGCCCATAATAGAGAAAACGGTGAGGCCAGATAGGAAAGATTGGTCACAATGGTTAATTGATGCATTATAGACTTACCGCACTACTTATAAGACACCCATTAGGATGTCACCATATAGAGCGGTGTTTGGCAAAGCTTGCCATCTCCCGGTTGAACTTGAGCACCGAGCATTGTGGGCCATAAAGAAGTTTAACTTCGATATAGCCGCGGTTGGGTTCAACCGGAAATTGCAACTCAATGAGCTGGAGGAAATCTGGAATGATGCATATGAGAGTTCGAGAGTTTTTAAAGCTCGGACTAAAGAATTCCATGACAACATTAATAGAAAATCCTTTAAACCTGGCCAAAAAGTGTGGCTTTTTAATTCAAAATTGAGACTCTTTCCGGGTAAGCTAAGATCTAGACGGGATGGACCCTTTGTGGTTGTTGAGGCATTTATTCATGGCGCCGTTGAGGTGCAAGATCCAAAGAATGGCCACACTTTCAAAGTGAATGGCCAAAGACTGAAACCATATATAGAGGAGATTGGGAATGGGGAAATGATTGAGTCCATTGCTTTGATGGACCCTTTTTACTATGATTGATAGATTGATTTCTTGTTCTCCTTTCTTTCTATTCTATTCTATTATATTTTTCTTTGTTCTTGTTGTGCTTTATTTGCGTCTAGAAGACTTTAAATCCTCTAAAGGTGTAATTCCTTTGGTGTTAACCGTGCCTGAACAGCATCTGACAGTCTGGTATAGCCACCTAACCGTGTTTGTAGTGAGTTCCTAGGAGACCAACTAAGACGGTGGAAACTAGAGTTCGAATGGCAAAGCCTAGAATACAAAGGTTTGGAATTTTTGAGACTAGAGTCTGGTTTAAATACCCAGGGGTGTGGAGATTGCTTCAAAACTACCCCGGCTTGAACTCTGTATGGCATCCCCATAGGTTGAGGTAGCTTTATGCGCCTCAATTCTGGATACCGAATCAACCTAGTCTGTCACCCTGTTAGAGAATAGGGAAAGTTACAAACACAGTTAGGGAGAAAAGTAGTACCCGTGGTTTTTGCGAGAAGATTATATCTTTAGTAGGCATTCCGATATTTTCTAAAATGCTATATTTATTTCGGATGTCAATTGAAGGTAGAAATGGTTAAGCATATTTTGGGTTGTACTTGGTTTTTATTTTTTTTTCTTAAATCTTTTGTAAATATAGATATATATATATATATATTTATATATAGTTATACTAAAAATAAAATAAAATGTTGTATTTGTTAATTGTTGTTTTTGGTCAGTAGCCCGAAGGCTATAAACTACGCTGGGTTTTGTTACCTGGGGGATTCTGAAGTGGCAACTTTATGCCATAACTCTGGTGCCTTTTGTTAGGTGCTGGGAGTTAGTTTTCCATTTTCTTGAAGCATGTACGCTTACGAGTGCTTCTTGTTTTTGTTAAACTATGCTGTTGCAATGTAGCAGAAAAAGGTCATTGCATACATGTGGGTGGAAGGGACCCTCCCTAACCTAGGTAAGACCTTGATCTCTGCTTTGTAGTTTATGGGAAATCAAGTATTCAACCACATTCAAAATGCTTAGAACTTTGTGGTTTTTGTCTTATTTAAGTTCCCTCTGGAATGCTTATAGCTTTGTGGTTCCAGTTGTATTCAAGCTAATTCTAGGGTGCTTATGGTTTTGTGGCCCTAGTCCTATTAAACTATTCCTAGCTTGTGCTTTGAGGTTTGTGGCAAGCTTTGTATTTAACCTCTTTGTCAAAAAGCATGCTATCATAGTTATTTTCTTTGTGTAAAAAAAAAAAAAAAAAAAACAAGACTGCACGAGCGGTTGGTCTTGCCACAGGAGCGGCCAAACCCAAATTGGCTACTGTCTAACGCCGTAGGAGCGGCCCACTAGCGCCGCACGAGCGGCCCAAATTCAGTGCACGAGCGGTTGGTCTTCCCGCAAGAGCGGCCAAACCCAAATTGGCTACTGTCTAACGCCGCAGGAGCGGCCCACTAGCGCCGCACGAGCGGCCCACTGTGGCGCACGAGCGGCCCATTTTTAATTTTAAAAAAAAAAAGTTTGTATGTTTATTCATGTTTGTTTATTTATTTTATTGAAAAAAATAATAATAAAATAAATAAATAAAATAAATAAATAAATAAATAAAATTTTAAAAAAAAATTATAATAATAAAATCGTGTATATATATTTATGTATTCTTATTTTATTTTGTTGAAATTATATATATGTATATATATTTAAAAATAAAAATAAAAAGTTGACCTTATCTGCACCTAACACACAATCCCTCTCACAATCACTCTCAGATTTCTGTATCTCTCTCTCTCTCTCTCTCAACCCCACAAACCCACCTTCTTCTTCTTCTTCTTCTTCTTCTTTCTTTTTCTTCCCTTTTCTTCTTCTTTCTTCTTCCTCACCACCATCATCTCACCGCTGGCATCACTTCCCTCTCCGTCCAACGAATCTCCGGCGACCACCATTTTTTCCGGCGAATCTCCATTCTTTTTCTCTCTTTCTCCACTTTTTCAAGGTAATTTTTTTTCTTTTATGTGTAGATTTGTGGATGTAGGAGTCAATTTGTGGAGTTTTTGTTTTTTGTTTTTGTGTATTGTTGATCTATATTCATCCTTAAAAAAAAAAAAATCAACGATCTGGAGAAGACAATCGCCGCACGTGCGGCCCTCTCCGGCGCACGTGCGGTCCATGCCGAAAAAAAAAAACCCTCAGAAATAAAGTTTATAATAATAATAATAATTTAGTTTATTTTTATTTCCTCTATTTGTTTAGTTTAAATTGTTTCGTTAGTGATTCTGGTTAGTTTAATTAGTTAGTGGATTATTTTTATTTTGCTTGTTTAGTCAGTGATTTTATTTTTATTTTTATTTTAATTGTTAAGTAGTTTAGTTTTTATTTTATTTTATTTAATTTTCTGAATTTTTACTTCAGTTTATTTTATTTTCTTCTCTCCTACTAACTTGGATTGTTTAATTTTATTTTATTTTCTTATTTATTTCATATTTGTAGTTCCATTACGAGTTTGTAAATAAATAAATACCAATCAATTCGGTGGTGTGAGGATGATGCGGTTTTGAATGATTTATGCATACATGCTATATTTGATGAGTGTTAATATAATGGTTCTACATTTTTGGTTATGTTGGTTGAACTATTTTGTGCAGATATGGCTTCATCATCCCGCCGAGCACCCAAATGGCCTAGCAATGCCAACATTGCATTCAGGGATATGCCAACCGATGCTTGGGCCACCAAACCAGTTGCATGTGATATATCCTTTGATGTGGACTTCTTTCGTCGCCATCAAACCACTACGTGAAGTATTCAACAACTTGAAGACCGGGGCCTCCTCGGCATCTGCACCGTCACTGAACCGGTATACCCGCGCATTGTGCGACTCTTCTATCAACATATGTACATCAGTGACGAGACTCCGGGAGCTCTTTGCTCCCTTGTTGACGGAGTGGAGTTAGTGGTCACTCCAGCTTTAATTGCCGAGGTCCTCCACTGTTCCATGGACCCTATCAATGCAGAACAGTTTCCGGTATTCACTCAGGAACTCACCATCCCAGCACTGGTGACTGAGTTTTATGAAGGGCGTCAGGAGGATAACAACCGTACGAGCATCCGGTGGGCTAATTTACCACGCCGCCTTCTCTTCCTCGATGTGGTACTGAAAAAGAATGTCATTCCTATTGGCCACAAGGAAGAGCGGCGAGGGGACTTCCTCCGTGCCTTACATCGATTTGACTTCAGGTTTTGGATTGACATCCTTACCTTGATCTACAATCAGATGCATCGAATCCTTGATGAAGTCAAAATACGGAATACCTGGGGCAGTTCTACATGGGCCTCCCTTTTGCCAACCTCATCACTATGCTCATCAAAGACCAAGACACATACCCACTTCAGGCCAACGAGGTTCAGCTTCTGCCGCCCACATTTTATGGTAAAACCCACTGGCGCCAAACCACTGCTCGCATGTCGCCTCCACTAGTCCTTCTTGAGGCCCCGGCCAATCCTAATGATGCCCCAGTCGAGCCTGCTGCCACACCAGCACCAGCACCAGCACCAGCACCACCGCCATTCCGTATGACGAGGGCGCAATATCAGGCTGTTTTGGATAATCAAGCCGCCCTTCAGCAATCTATGGTTGATCTCCGGACCGACTACCAGGCTTACCGGGATTATTCACAAGCGGCATTTGATGGGTATCAGCAGTCAGTTGCCTCTCTGCACACTAACTTCTATGCATACCGGGATTCGAGTGGGCAACGCTTTGATCAGTTTGATCGGCAGTTCGATCAGCATGGCACGAGGGTTCATGATGAGGCGTTCGAGACTCGAACACTGATGCATGCCCTATTTGAGCAGCATTTCCCACCACCACCGCCAGATCCACATCAATGATTTCTGTATATTTCCTTTTTTTTTTTCCTTATTTATTTTGTTTTGTTTTATTTTCTTTTCCTTTCTCTTTTATACTGTACCAAAAAAAAAAAAAAACTGTTCAAAAGTGTGTTTGAGTGTCCTTGCCTCGCTGGATGTACGCCCATACTGTCTGGTAAAATCCTCTCTCTCATTTTACTATCTAATGTCTACTTACTTACATTGAGGACAATGTTATATTCCAGTTGAGGGGTGAGGGTATTTGTAATAACTATTCATGTTTGTACTTGCTACACTTGATTGCACCACTTCACTTAATGTTTACTTTGTGCCAGTATGGTGATGATATGAGCATATGTTAATTGGGGAACATAGTGGGCTTGTATGAAAAGGATTTATTGGGTAAATACTCACATGTGATGTTTGCACTAGGATAGTTGTTTGTGTTTGTGGTATTAGTACACTTGTCATGAGTATGCCTTAATTCACATGAACACACTATCATAGCAGTGACCTCTTTATTATAATCCCTGGTGTACATCATTGATAATGGTTAAGGTTGCAGAAAAGAATAAATGAGTAGCCAAGATTCTCTTTAAAAAAAAAAAAGCACTTGACTTGTTTGGGTTCGTAACCTCTTTAACTCGAGTTATTAAGCCCGTAGGGGTGTCTCTACACCTAGTGCCCTAAAATCGTCTGGTTTGGGAGTCATTGGCCCAATACTTGCTTCATGGGTTAATTAGAAAGTTTAAGGGACCTGAACATTGCATAGTTAAGGAAAAATAAGATTGACTTGTTCGGATTCGTAACCTTTTCAGCTCGAGTTATTAAGCCCGTAGGGGTGTCTTTACACCTAGTGCCCTAAACCCGTCTGGTTTGGGAGTCATTAGCCTAATGCTTGTTACATGGGTTGACTAGAAAGTTTAATGGATCGGGACATTGCACAGTCTTAAAAAAAAAAAAAAATTGAGAATCTTGGTTGCAACAGTTTAGTTTTTCTGTATATGTTGAGTGTTATTATGAGTTACACTGGGCTATTATAGTGGACAGTTAACTAATATGGAGATTGCACTTTACACCGAGGGTACTAATGATGTGTCTACTAGCATTCACAAGTACAGGGGACTTTACTTTTGTATAAACTGAATTGTGATTTTGGCTCAATAAATTCCTTCATATTTGTCCACTGTGTTTTTAATGACTCATCATGTCTTAATATCATACTGTAGTGGCACATAAGTTGGTTGTTGTGTGGAGTAGTGTGGTTAATTGTTATTGAGCGGATATGAATATGTTGATGTTTGTGGGTATCATTTCTGAAAACCCTCACGAGACTATACTCGTCCACTTAGGGTAACCTTGTGGTTTAAAGGCTTGTTGCATATGCTAAATGCAATCATGATCTCTACGAAAGTGGCTGAGAGTATTTTACTTTTCTTTTTTCTTTTGTTTTGCTTGAGGACTAGCAAAATGTAAGTTGGGGGGTGTGATGCAGGCTGAAAGGTACCACATTGAGGCCACTTAAGTTATATTTTTAGTCTTTTAATTTTGTTTATTTGGTGGAGATGATGTGTTTCGTGCACTTGTACAGATTTGGCAGGAAATATGAAAATTTAATCAAAAAGTGGCACGAAAGCAGATCCTCCGTGCGAGAAGTGAAGAATCCGAGCCAGCCAGACTACTGCATGTACGGCCAAGCTTCACCGCACGTGTGGCCCACCACCGCTCGAGCGGCCAACATGGGCGCATGAGCGGCCCACCTAGGGACGCGTGCACAGAATTTTTTGTCTGTTTTGCTGCGAATAAAAGACAGAAAATTAACCAAAACTAGGGTTCGAAAAGTTAATTCAGAATAGAGGGAGGCTAGGGTTCCAAAGAGGTGATATTCTACCAAAGCTTGAAGGACACTTCTATGGGGGTTTCTTCTTCATCTTCTTCCTCTTCCCACTCCTCCATGAGTGGCTAGTCGCCTTTTCTAGGGTTTTGATGAAACCCTAGCCATGTAATGGAATTTTTCATGAGCTTTAATTGTAAATTGGTTTGAATGAATGTATGCATGATTTAGAAGTTTTTAATAATTGTTTCGTTCATCTCTTCAAGCATTTTACTCTCTGTGATTGTTTAATGCTTTCCATACATTAGTATTCTTTGTGTTTGTATTCAAAGTACGAGACGAGTCATGCTATGAGAGACGGGTCATTTTGCTAACATAGTTTAGAGCAAACGACTCGTACTACTCGAGATGATTCGTGCTTGTACGTTGAATGCGACAACTCTCTTGATTAATATTTCAAACTTGTAGTTGTGAAATATGTTAGAAAAATGGTTTTATATAGGCATATTTTTTAGCCCAATTTTGGTGGACCCCAAACGTCTTTTGGGGTGGGTCCGAAGAGGTGAAATATTCCTTGCCGCGTGGCAAGTCACACGGTGAAGACGGAACGTCAAAACCATTTATGAGTGAATAGGAAGTTGACGTCGTTTTCAAGTCTAACATTAATTTTTTAGATAAAATTCTTTTGAATTTTTTCAATAAAAATTATTGTGGGAATTTAATTTAATTCTAAATTCAAATTTTGGATTCCTAAGTGGTTACTTAAAGTTTGTAATTTTAGAAATTTAATTTAATTCTAAATTCAAATAGTGGTTTCCTTAAGTTTGTCAAATAGATTTATATTTATATTCCAAACAGGTTTTAATAAAATCTATTTCAACTTTTGACTTTATTTGATTAAACTATTCTACTAGTTTAATAATTAATATATTCCACCTGTTTTGAATTTTGTTCCACCTACGGTCCTTCTTCAATTTGTTTGGAAGAATTAATAACCGTTCCTGTACACCAACGGTTCACTTTTCATTGTTTGAACATTTGTGTTCAAAACTAACGGTCAGAATTGTTTTCATAACAGTTGCATCTGTTAATTCAATTTTTGGAACCTATTGGGACAAGGTTTGGTTGCCTATTTATACAGCCATAAATCCAGCATTCTAGACCCCCGAAAATTGAGTCTTTGTAATCCAATTTTCACTTCGGAAAAATCAGTCTGAAATATTTCTTGCTATCCAGTTTGTAATCTTTGGTGCATTGGTGCATTATTCTTCATTTTAGTATTAGAATAAAATTCAGAGAGTTAGAATACAGGTTTGGTTCGCCGAACAAATTGTTTGGAGTACTACTACAATTTCTGAAGATCATTGTATCCTGGGAGATAGACGCCACTCAACCGTAAGTACCGTAGCGGGGCAAATTTGTCTTAAGGACAGAGTGTCACACACTCGACTTGGTCTTAATTTTAATTCGGTTCGATAAATAAATCTGGTATGTTATTTATTTATTTTGTTTGAATTTATTTCAAGTTATTTTATATACACAGAAGATTGTTCCAACAATCTTAAGACAGATTCGAATTATTCTGTTTACAGAATTTTTCGTTTGTTTCCTTTTTCTTCTTTTTAGAAAATTAATTTTCTGTGGATTTACAAAATAATATTCTGGTTGGAAAAACAAATAGTGATTATATGCTATTTGACAGATAGTAGTAATATACTGTCTCTTTTCTTTGACAACTAGTAGTACGATACTGGTGTCATTAACAATTCAGAATATATTTTTGTGGAATTTTCAGAAATTAATTTTGGGTTTTAGAAATTATTTTCTGTTTTCATTAATTAAAATTCTGTTTCAGTATTTTAATTATTGGAGTGTAACAAGAGATTTAAATTTCTGTGTGAATTAATTTGGTTAAATAAAATTTTATTTTATTTCCAAATTAATTGAAAAATAAAAGTTATATTTTATTTCTTTTATTTTACAGAATTTAATTTCTTGTGTGGAATTAATTTGGTTAAATAAAATTTTATTTTATTTCCAAATTAATTGAAAAATAAAAGTTATATTTTTATTTCTTTTATTTTACAGAATTTTTTCTGTGTGGAATTAATTTGGTTAAATAAAATTTTATTTTATTTCCAAATTAATTGAAAATAAAAGTTATATTTTTTCTTTTATTTTATAGATTTAATTCTGTGTGGTTTAATTTGTTTAAATAAAATTTTATTTTATTTTCAAATTAATTGGAAATAAAAGTTACAATTTTTGTTTCTTTTATTTTTTACAGAATTTAAATTCTGTGTTTTTTGGTTTTAATTTTCTGTGTAGTATTAAATTCTAATTATAATTGTGGTTTATAATTTAGAATTTATGGCTACTAAAACTGGTCAAACTAATGTTCAAACCAGTACTGGTATGGTGATTGCCATTACGCCAACCTCTCCTTATGTTGGGACTGTGCCAGTGAATCATGGTGAAAACCAGAGAAGTTCTTAAGAACTGATTTTGCAAAGGCAAAGGAAGATCAAGTAAGAAGGTTGCTAAAGCCAAAATGACCAAATGGATAAATTTCCAATGGTGTAGATGTCATAAATCTTTCTGCAGTTGTTTCCGAGGCAAATCTTGTCGGAAATCCTAAAGAATGGTGGGTGGACACTGGTGCTACTCGCCATATTTGTGCCGACAAAAAGATGTTCACATCTTATTCTACAGTGGACAATGGTGAACAACTTTTTATGGGCAACTCCTCGACTTCTAAAGTTGAAGGACAAGGAAAGATTTCTAAATGACATCTGGAAAGGAACTCACTCTCAACAATGTGCTGCATGTACCGGACATTCGCAAGAATTTAGTTTCCGGATCTTTGTTGAGTAAGAATGGGTTTAGGTAGTTTTTGAAAGTGACAAGTTTGTACTTACCAAAAACGGGATGTATGTAGGAAAAGTTACATGTCTGATGGCCTTTTCAAGTTAAATGTAATGACTTGTACCCTCAGTATTAATAAACTACATCTTCTTCTTACTTGCTTGAGTCTTCAAATTTATGGCATGGTAGACTAGGACATGTTAATTATGGATCTTTGCGTAGATTAATTAATATGGAATGTTTACCTAAATTTAACATTGATTCAAATCATAAATGTGAAATTTGCGTTGAGGCAAAATTATCTAAAACTCCTTTTCATTCAATTGAAAGAAGTACGAAACCACTTGAATTAATTCATAGTGACATTTGTGATTTTAAATCAATTCAAACAGAGGTGGAAAAAGTATGTAATCACTTTTATAGATGACTATACTAGATATAGTTATATTTTTTTAATTCGAACCAAGGATGAAGCTTTGGAAACTTTCATTCAATATAAGAATGAAGTTGAAAATCAACTTGGTAAGAAAATCAAGAAACTTAGAAGTGATAGAGGTGGTGAATATGAATCACCTTTTGGTGAATTTTGTAAAGAACATGGAATAATTCATCAAACCACCGCTCCTTACTCACCTCAGCAAAATGGAATTGCTGAAAGGAAAAATAGGACTTTAAAAGAAATGATGAATGCCATGTTAATAGTTCTGGATTACCTCAGAACTTGTGGGGGAAGCAATACTTTCTGCTAATTATATTTTAAATAAAGTACCCCGAAAGAAAGTAAATCAAACACCTTATGAATTGTGGCATGGAAGAGTACCATCCTACAAATACTTAAAAGTGTGGGGGTGTTTGGCTAAAGTGGCTATTCCTAGTCCTAAAAAGACTAAGATAGGTCCTAAGACCATTGATTGCATTTTCATTGGTTATGCCAAGAATAGTAGTGCATATCGGTTTTTGATTCATAAATCAGAACATTCCGAAATGCATGTAAATACTATTATTGAGTCTCGAATGCATCTTTCTTTGAACATGTATTTCCAAAGAACTGGACAAGAGACTAGTAATAATAAGATCTTTGATGCTATTACTAGTAGAGATCAAGAACATGATCAAGAACAAGAGTTAGATCAAAATGAGGAAGAGGAACGTAGTAAACGTGCTAGAACCTCAAAATCTTTTGGTCCAGATTTTCTAACATATTTGTTAGAAAATGAGCCTTTAACTTTTAAAGAGCTATGTCCAGTCCTGAAGCTCCTTTATGGAAAGAAGCTGTCAACAGTGAAGTTGAATCCATCTTGCAAAATCACACTTGGGAATTAGTGGACTTGCCACCAGGTTGTAAACCTCTTGGGTACAAGTGGATTTTCAAAAGAAAATTGAAAGCAGATGGATCAATGACAAATACAAGGCAAGACTTGTAGTCAAAGGTTTTAGACAAAAAGAAGGTCTAGATTACTTTGACACATACTCACCGGTTACTAGAATAACATCCATTAGAATGCTAATTGCCATTGCATCTCTATACAATCTAGAAATTCATCAAATGGATGTTAAAACCGCTTTCTTAAATGGTGAGTTAAATGAAGAAATTTACATGGAACAACCAGAAGGGTTTTCTGTTCCAGGAAAGAAAAGAAAGTGTGTAAATTGGTTAAATCATTATATGGTTTAAAACAAGCGCCAAAGCAATGGCATGAGAAATTTGACAAGGCAATGATGTCAAATGGATTTAAAATTAATGAGTGTGACAAATGTGTTTATATTAAAAACACAGAAAAGGTTATGTCATTGTATGTCTTTATGTAGATGATATGCTCATCATTGGTAGTAATAATGACATGATTAAAACTACCAAGAAAATGTTGAATAAACATTTTGACATGAAGGACATGGGCATTGCTGATGTAATTCTTGGTATGAAAATTACCAAAACATCAGAAGGATATGCTTTGTCACAATCTCATTACATTGAGAAAATACTTGACAAATTCAGCAAAGATGATGATCATCTTGCTAGAACTCCTGTAGATGTTAATTTGTATCTTTCTAAGAATGTACAGGAAAGTATTTCTCAATTAGAGTATGCCCAAATTATTGGAAGCTTAATGTACTTGATGAACTGCACTCGCCCAGATATAGCTTATGCAGTAAGTAAATTAAGTAGATATACGAGTAATCCGGGAGTAGAACACTGGAAAGCAATTATAAGGGTTCTAAGATATCTCCGATTTACTCGTAACATTGGGCTTATTATACTAGATATCCAGCAGTACTTGAAGGATACTGTGATGCAAATTGGATATCGGATACTAGAGACTCGAAGTCCACCAGTGGGTATGTCTTTACTCTTGGTGGGGCGGCTGTATCTTGGAAATCTTCCAAACAGACTTGTATTGCTAGGTCTACTATGGAATCTGAATTCATAGCTTTAGACAAAGCAGGGGAAGAGGCAGAATGGCTTCGCCACTTCCTTGAAGATATTCCAATATGGCCAAAACCGGTGCCTGCTATATGCATACATTGCGATAGTCAATCAGCTATAGGTAGAGCACAGAGTCATATGTATAACGGTAAGTCACGACACATTCGTCGTCGACATAACACCGTAGACAACTACTCTCTAATGGAATTATTTCCATAGAATATGTTAAGTCTAAAGACAACATAGCGGATCCACTAACCAAAGGGTTAGCAAGAGAGTTAGTTGAGAATTCATCGAGGGGAATGGGACTTAAGCCTATTAAATAAGAGTTACCACAACGGCAACCCAACCTAGTTGACTGGAGATCCCAAGATCTAGGTTCAAAGGGACAACCGAGTTGTGAATGACTCAGAAGGATCACTGGGGAGTCTAACTCCTACCCATTTCTTGATGAAATAGTGATGTCTGCAGCGTTTTAGGTTAAGTAAAATTTTAATGATTCTTATATCTAGGTAAACCTAGTGGAGTATGGCAGGATACTCTTCATAAGAATCACCTATGTGAGTGTGAACTGGGCCGGTTCTAGATTTGTGAAGGGCTACAATTCTCTAGAGCACTCATGAAGACCAGGTTGTTCAGGGCCAAAATGAACACAATAGTGAGAACTAAACTGTGTCTGGGAATATACTGTGTGAGTTCTATTGTCTTGGTTTACACAAACGGCTGAACAGTTCAAGACATCATGTTCACTGTTAGCTAGTAAATCCGATAGTGTCTCACAAGGGAAGGTTCAAAGCCAAAAGCTACCTATCCTTTGCAGAATATTTCCAATTTCTGTACTCTCTGATTAGATCATGTTGTTGCATTTTCTCTCCGTCAAATTCCATTCATGTGGGGGATTGTTGGAAAAATGGTTTTATATAGGCATATTTTTTAGCCCAATTTGGGTGGACCCCAAACGTCTTTTGGGGTGGGTCCGAAGAGGTGAATGTTCCTTGCGCGTGGCAAGTCACACGGTGAAGACGGAACGTCAAAACCATTTATGAGTGAATGGGAAGTTGACGTCGTTTTCGGTCTAACATTAATTTTTTAGATAAAATTCTTTTGAATTTTTTCAATAAAAATTATTGTGGGAATTTAATTTAATTCTAAATTCAAATTTTGAATTCCTAAGTGGTTACCTAAAGTTTGTAATTTTAGAAATTTAATTTAATTTTAAATTCAAATAGTGGTTTCCTTAAGTTTTTCAAATAGATTTATATTTATATTCCAAACAGGTTTTAATAAAATCTATTTCAACTTTTGGCTTTATTTGATTAAACTATTCTACTAGTTTAATAATTAATATATTCCACCTGTTTTGAATTTTGTTCCACCTACGGTCCTTCTTCAATTTGTTTGGAAGAATTAATAACCGTTCCTGTACACCAACGGTTCACTTTTCATTGTTTGAACATTTGTGTTCAAAACTAACGGTCAGAATTGTTTTCATAACAGTTGCATCTGTTAATTCAATTTTTGGAACCTGTTGGGACAAGGTTTGGTTGCCTATTTATACAGCCATAAATCCAGCATTCTAGACCCCCGAAAATTGAGTCTTTGTAATCCAATTTTCACCCCGGAAAAATCAGTCTGAAATATTTCTTGCTGTCCAGTTTGTAATCTTTGGTGCATTGGTGCATTATTCTTCATTTTAGTATTAGAATAAAATTCAGAGAGTTAGAACACAGGTTTGGTTCGCCGAACAAATTGTTTGGAGTACTACTACAATTTGTGAAGATCATTATCTTGGGATAGACGCCACTCAACCGTAAGTACCGTAGCGGGCGAATTTGTCTTAAGGACAGAGTGTCACACACTCGACTTGGTCTTAATTTTAATTCGGTTCGATAAATAAATCTGATATGTTATTTATTTATTTTGTTTGAATTTATTTCAAGTTATTTTATATACACAGAAGATTGTTCCAACAAAATATTGGGTAGTTCAAACTGGATTGCGATTGATGGCTGATGTTAAGTCTCATTCATGTGGTTAGTGGTGAATTTTCTACCTTAGGATTTTTCTCGAAAATTAATATCTCCAACCCTAATTTTAGTTGTCAGTTTAATTCCTCAATTTCTTTTAATTGCTATTTAGTTATAAAATCAATCTTATCTTTTTAATCAAAATTAATTTAGGAATTTTGCAATTGAATTAATCTAATTTCACATTTGTCCCTACGGATTGATACCTGGACTTGCCATTATTCTAATAGAATTTGGTATAATTTAGTGATTTATTTTTGGTGTGTTCAACGACCCATCAATTCCCTATATGCATATATTTATATTTATTATCTTTATTATTCTTTAATATATTTTCATTATTTATTTATTTCTCCTACCTTATATTCAAAATCCTTAATTTCAATATCTCCTTCCATCATTTCACATATATATTTACTTTTTAATTTGAATATTGATTTCTGATATATTTCGTCTTTTCGTATTATTGGTAATATCCAATCTTTTTCTATTTCTTTTTCTTGAGAATTTTCTATGACAAATTGTTCTCATCTCAAATTTTCTATACTTATTTCTTCTGTAATCATAAAATCTGACTCTTCGGTGTTGCTATAGCCTTCGTCTTCTATTTCTATTTATTCTTCAATTAATTCTATTATTCCTTTATTATTTCTAAAACTTATTCTAAAGCTTTTTCTTTTTTTAATTCCACATAATCCAGGCTTCCTAAGTATTCTATTATTTTATTATTCTTTTTATTTCTACATTAATTAGCAAAGTGGCCTATTTCTCCGCATGTCCAACATTTACAAGTTTTTTTTCTTTCTAGACAATAATTATTTTTTCTAGGGTAAACTACAAATAGGTCCTAATAGTTGGATTTAATCCCATCAAGTCCTATTGAAAATAAGTCTTGATAAAATTGTCGTTAAAAATAATTTTTTTGTGACAATTTTTTATATATGTCGCTAAAAATTGATAATTAATGACTTTTTTTTGTCTTGATTTTTATAAATTGTCGCTAAAACTTACAATTAGTGACATTTTTTTATGAAATTTTTTCTCATAGGACTTATTAGACAATAAGTCCACTTATTAGGACTTATACGTAAGTACCATTTTTTTCTAAAACAACCTTCTTCTTTTGTTGAAATTATAAAATTTTTTATAATATTTTCTTATATATTTTTCTCCTCTTTACTTATTAAAACTTTTTTTTTTTATAAAATGTTTGTTTTTCTTATTATATTTTTTTCTTCTTGTGGGTTCATGTCCCCATGAATTAGATGTTTGCCAGCAATGTAAATATTGTTTTTACATTTTTCTTCTTTGCTTCATTTTTATACATTCATGCTCTACTCATTCTCTTAAATATTTAATTTTATGACCCAAGGTGTCACTTGTCGCATCTCCTAATTCTTTTAACCATCTTTTATATTTTTCTTCTATATTAACATTTATAAGATATGGTAATTTATGAAAAAATATGGTTAAATGAATTTTATTTCTACCTATTTAATAATAATAATAATAGGAGTATTCACATATATAATTTTCTATATATTCCATATTACATATTTCTATGTTGATTTCTTGACCCATTCTCTTTTCATTTTATCTTCATCCCACTCTTTTCCTACGAATTCTTCTTCAATATATTTTACAAATATGTTCGAAATGTAGTTTTTGTTGTCAATTTTTCTTTGTCACTTTCTCTTAGATTGTCATACCAACTTGCTACTATACCTGTAAGGCTATGTTCAATATAATTTAGAAAATTTTGTGCGCTCCAGTTGCTACTATGAATATTTAAGACATGGTACATGCCTCTTTTCCATTGTTTTATTACCTTACTTGTATTTGTAGCACAATCAAATATCTAATAAATAACTTGTATTACTTATTGGCTTTAATGGTACCTCCCGAAACAATACTTCCTTCCTTGGGGTAAAATCAACATAATTTGATGTTCCTCTAGCAAATGACCTATTTAGATAACTATAATGTCCCGTTCTTCTTCTATATTTATAATTTCTGGTATCATTTTCTAGCTATTTTCTGGTAAAATTTCAAAAATCTGGATGATTTGGATTAGGTGAGGCAGACGAGATACTTCCTTCTTGTTTTACTATTGTCATATCCATATCATTAACGTTATTAGTTTATTTTTCTAAGGCATTATCTTTTTCTATATCTTCGAAATTTTCTAATACATTATTTTCTTTTTCTTTTTCTTTTTCTATGTCATTATTTCCTATTACTTGTTCTGATTCTTCAAAGGGAATGTGTTCCATTTCTCCCAAGCTGATTAATCCTAATTGTTTATAGATACCTTCTTCTAATTATATTATTTTATTATTTATTTCTTCTATTATTTATTCATCTACCATATTTAATAGTTCAGCTATTTGTAATACTATTTTGTATTTTATTTCATAATCATTTTCTTTTTCAACCATTTCTTCTAACTGTTTAAAGCTATAGTTACTTAACTTCATTATCTTTTTGTGTTGCAAGTGAGATTAATTCAAAGGGCTATTCTGGATTATTTCATTTATATGGATAGGGGGATATAAGTCGAATTCATTTTGTTTTTCTTCAAAAACGGCTACTTGTGTTACCGGATCTTGTACAAAATGTATAATTTCGTTTATTATTTCTAATTGATTAGTTTGGTTAATTTCTTTTAATAGCCTAATTAAGGTATTATTTTGTTTTATTATTATTTGTAAAGAAGTATTATTATTTAAATTATCAGATTCTACTTCTTCACTATATTTAGTACTCATGCAAAAGTTATTGACAAGGCCGAAGAAACCGGACTCTGATACCAATTTACGATGCGATGAATCTAATTTAATATTAATTCCTACAATAATTTTTGTTGATAATCTACACTTGTCTTTTCTAATGATATTTTATTTTTAAGATTAGCAATTCTTTGGCTATAATTTATTATAGATTGTCCTGAAGCAATAGCCAAAAGAGAGTTTAATCTATTTAACTCACCTTCTAATTCAGAAATATAATTTAAATTATCTTTTATTTCAGCTCTAAGGGTTGTAATTAAAAGCATATACTTACTGATAAATTTTTAATAACTATTTATATTTTTATAATTTTGTAAGATTTTTGGGATCAATTTCTAATTTAATGAAACTTTATTGGTGATGTGGCTCTGAGTTGGTTTTGATCTATTGATCGGGCCTTCCACCTATGATTCAGGGCAATTTTGAGCCAAAAAATTTCGAGTTCTTAAGAATTTCTATATTGAAATATATTTTGATGAAATTGCAACTCAGTGGAACAGTAGAAAAAAAAAATTATATTTTTATAATGGTATAACTCTACTGTATTTATGGGCAAATTCATTCATGTATTTAGTACAATTCTTCTTGTGTCAAAATTGCAGCAAAAAAATTCTATTTGTAAGTATGATTTTTTTCTCACTATTTGTAATTTCTCCATACAAAAATAGTAGAGATCCTAAAAATTCTAACAAATATATCACATAAGTGTGAGTCCCTCACTTATATGAAATCCTATAAAATCCACACTCATATAAGACATTTAGTCAAATATTTGATAAAATTTTTAATATCCCTAACATAACTCTTCTCCATATATTTATCCTAAGGCCACCCCATAATTTCCCCTCACAAGGAAAAAATTATTCAATACCTCATGTGGCATTGCCCCCAAACCAATCTAGGCCATCCATTTGTGTGGGCAATGAATAATTACCCTAAAATATGAAACATACCCCATCACTAGAGTGGTCCGTAAAAGAAAGTCAACTAGTTGGCGTGAGAATACTCCCACATCATGCATATCCATATCCGTGTTCTTATCTTATCCTCTATCCTATCCTCTTCATGAACTAATTGATCTCTATCCTATCCTCTTCATGAACTAATAATTGATTTACCACCATCCTCCAATTAATTTATATTTTTGTGTTGCTAAGCCTTATCAAGTCAAGTAAGGGTCCACTCGAACAAGCTAAAAGTTACACCAACACTTCCACTAAATTTAAATTTGATAAAAATTATATTCTAACCGTTTTATCAAATTAGTATCAAGACTCTATTTGGATGGCAAACTTTTAACTTTTTTAGGCTAAAATTCATAAAAAAAAAATAAAATAGGCTAAAAATAACTAATAGAACAAACATCAAATCTATAACTTTTTCACTTTTTCACTCATAAATATTATATTCAACTACAAAAAAATCTCACTATCTTCTCCAATACAAAAATTTTAACCCACTAAAATAATCAAAAACTAAAATAACTTACTAAAATAGCCAACTTTCCAAACGAGACCCAAATGAAGAGAGCTCTATTTTTTTCACCAAATTAAGGGGACTTTAACCTTTCATCAAATCTCGCAAGTTACCGTTGGTAAACGACTAGATGAATAACTGAGCAATCAATCAACTAGACAACCGAATTAGAAAAAAATTGAAAAAAATTTACACTAGGCCAATCGACCGCCCAACATCCTTCCAATCCTCCTCTCAGTCAACCAGTTGTTTGATGAAAATCAAAAATTTAGCATTAATATCGGATGAAACTTTTAACCCAAATATTTACTCAAATTTAGTGGAAAAAATAAATAAATATTGGAGATACTCTGAGAGATTGTTTGGGAATGTAATAAATAAATATACTCATTTCTCTTTACTCAAAAAAAAAAATAAATAAATATACTCATTTGACAAATGCATTTATTTGAGTCACAACATCTCTCATTTTCTGGACATCTCTTCGTAAAAAATATACTAAATTAGCAAACCTCAAAACCCTAAAAAACTCTTTCAATTAACAAACAAACAGAGCTCAAACAAATTTTAAACGAGCTGAACTCCAACCATTCACCAACAGCTTTCATTGACAGACCAATTAAAGAGAATAATTGGAAATACAAAGTGAGAAACGCAAAATGAAAAGTCAGGTTTTCAACTCCCAATTACAGAAATGATCAATCGCCTAAACAAAAAAGTATATCGGTTTTGCAACAATAATGACCAAAAGCAATCTATTAGAAAAAATGTCTTTGAATTACAAACACATTTGGTTGTCAAATAAGGCTGCTTTAAAATAAGATATATTCAACAATTTGACAATTACATGATTTTTTTTATTTTTATCTTAAAAAAAAGAGTTCTTTCTTTGACCTGATATAAGATTGAAAATTTCAAACTCCATAGCTCACTTCTAAGTTTAAAGATTCTAAATCAAGTAATTGGCAACAAAATAATATAATTTGCACAACCGAACATGTCCCCAGCAAAATGTGATTTTTATTCAAGGGATACATAGGCATTACCATTTGTGTCTCCGCCATTCTGTCACACATTTGAACAAAGCATGCTTTCATTGCAAAATGCACAAGATCAACAGGTAGAATACTAACCTAAACTGAGAAAAGGAAAGGAAATACAAGCAAATACCATATACCGCCAGAATAATAAGAAAGCCAACCAGTATTAAATGCCTCAACATTCTTGCTCCTCCTTTGGCGCTTTCAATGGGCACATCGAATTGGATGGTTGCTGCAAACATAAAATACAAGGGATAAAGACCTTCGAACTTAAAAGTTCTTAACAAATGCATAATGTCACCCAGCAACACTCCCAAGTCCTAGCCCGTGTTTTATGAAGTATGTGCATGCAAACTTCACTCAGCAGCTAAAAAAAACTTCTCCATACTAAACAAAATTGCCAGTGTTGCACAGGCACTGTCAAAGTAACAATTTGTATGTAGAGATTCAACTAAGGTGAGTTCAGACGGCTGAGGGCCTATCCAAGCTCAGCTTGAACTGTAGAGGGATTTGCCAAAACGCAGCCTGAGACTGACCTCTAGCCTGAATTGACTTGCCCGAGCCCGAGCCCGAGCCCGAGCCCGAGCCTGAGCCTAAGTTTATCTAAAAAAAATATGGTTTGTATTAGGCTTGTGTTGTTGAATTCAACAAAAAACAAAAAACTGTCTTCAGTTGAGTCATCCTAAACTGATGTATTAACAAGCAACAGGTACCATTTACTTAATTTATGCTACAGTTATCCAGCCTAAAGCAATAAGCATCCAACAAGATTTTTAACAAAAGAAAACCATCACTTCCAACGGCAATTGGTTTGGCATGAAAGTATAATTAGCAAATGTAATAGATCATAACTACTAGTTAAATAAAGCCCCAATCAAGCAAGGTCACACAAGATTAACAAAACAGATCGAATCATACCTTACACTGGAGACTGGCTATCGTAGATCTCAACAACTGATCCCCAACTATCAATCTCAACTTTTTAATAAAATCATCCCGACTAATTTTCTTGCTCTAATAACATTTCCAACGAGACAGAAAAAAGAAAAAAAGAAAAGAAAAGAAAAGAAAATTAGAAAAATATTAAGTAAAATCAAAAAGGAAGAAATAAGAGATGGTACAACATACCCTGAATAACTCATAGTGAACATCCACCAATTTCATATCTTTAGGAGCTACTTTACTTGAGATAGCGCCAAACAACAAAGCGAAAGGCATCCAAGGGGATTTAGGAATCTTCATGGTGCTCGAACCAACACTACAGGCCTTTCCCTGAGATTTATTCTCAACATCTTGAGATGCATGGCAATTTTTCTCCTACGAAACAGTAAGTGATACTATCAAAGACGGAAAATCTCCTTCATAATGACAAGGAGAAACCGAACACTACAAACAAAGGTTAGCCTACCAAATATTGACATGCGAATATTTTACGAAAACATATTCTCAAATCATAAAGACCAGATAGGAGGAGACGGATAACAAAGTCATTCGTCAGCAATAACTATTAACAAGTACATATGAAAATTGGTCTACTCCTCACCATTGCTTGAATACTTGACATTCCCAAGAATGTAAAAGAATAATAATTTTTTTTTAAATAATAATGCTTATTTATATACCAGCCATTAAAACAAAGGTGCAATAGAAAAGCCCTGGTAATGTTTGTCCGGTAATCTAGTTATATCAATTATACCCATACCATGCCATGGTCTAAAAAGTGAAATCTAATCCCCATCCAACATTTTGGGCTGTCATAAAGCATAATGCTCTCTAATTGATCGACTAGTGAACAACCAAAGTTCAAGGTTGTATATATCCACAAAGTGCTTGTAATAGTTATTCCAACCTTTTGCAAGTATGCAATTCTATCACACAACATGGTAGCAGTTAGGCCATAATCTTATCTCCAGTAAAGCCAGCCAAACCTCTTTAGCGGGGCCAGGCCTGCTTGACAATAAAGATCTCAAGCTTTAGCTCAGCTCCTGGACAATTCCAGTCATAGAGTTATGGTGTCGTGGTGCTATCAGCTTGTGCAAACACAAAGCACTTCCACTTGCTCCACAGATTAACATAATAAGCAGAAAGGACCCAGATTTGTTATCATCACCGTCAAAAAATTGCTGCCCACTAGATAAAATTAGCAAAGAATGACCCGCAATAACAAGAAATTTGATGCATGCAAACACTTACTGATACAACTGAAGATGAATTTAGCTGGAATTGACCCCGATGAAGTCCCTGACAAGCAGCAACCCCAGCAATGTTAAACCTGCTTTCTTGCCCAACCAGAGCTCCTGTAGCAACATTGAAAAGTTCCACAATCCAATACTTAAAGATGTCTCAAATATAATTAAAATTTACTAAAATCAACACCAAGAAAATATTAGATTCATACACCTCTTCTAAATGTGTGTCCCACTGACACACTAATGAGTTATTGATTATAAGTGCTAAGCTGGATTCATCCATAAAATGAATTAACCGTCTTTGTACCAATAAATGGCGTGTATCAAGCCAGTGGCCACACGAACAGAAAGAGGTATATGATATCTTCTGCTAAGCTTGGAATACAAATCATGCATTAACCGTTAAACAGAAACATTAAATGAGGTATCAAGTAGCACCTTCAGCACTGTGGGACATCTTGAAACTGACAACATATTCTGGATAGATGTGTGTGTTCATATTCATGTTCCAAACAATATAATGAATAGGATTTTGCAGATCATCAACTCCACTATCAAAGTTTTCACTACTGGGATGAAATTGTCCAGATCCAGGATGAACAAGTTCCATTTTTCCCAATATGACACGGCAAAACACCAGATGGCGTACTCCATTTTCGTCAACATCACAGTAACTTGAACTGTAAAAACAAAAAAGTTGAATACTTCTCGAAAAGCACATTATCAACAGGAATGACCAGGAGAGAAAGGAAAAATGAAATATTTCACAAAAAGAAACACAAAACTATAACTATCCATGGGATCATCTGAATCCAAGAGCCAGCCATACATATTGTGTTGTTGCTTATACAAATCTAAATAAAAAAATAAAATAAAAAAGTAAAGCAAATTTCACTTTACCCTCTAGTGGTTTGGCCAATATACGGATGACCCCCTCGACATTTAGAAATAACCACAGAAGTTAGTGTGCATTTTAGTCCACAAACCACATGGGGGTTGCGTGGTTATTTTCAAATGAGGAGAAGGTGATCCACACAACCCACATGTGGACGATACATGGGTCCAAGCCATAAGGGAGTAAAATGAAATTTGCCAAAAACAGTATGTCCAAACCTGGTGAGGACACCCTTCACAGATGTGAGGTGAATTCCGATACCAAATGTGGTCTTCATTTTGGATCCACAATGTGCAAGCCCATAAATCATGAGGCTAGACAGTGCATCTTTGCTAGAAGCAAGCCATGCATACCGAACGTTTGGATCTCCACGACACTTTTGGGTGATCTCAACCTGTTTCTGAAAAATTTCCCAGCGAGTTTGCATAAAATTACTGGTGCATTGGTTAATTTCAAGTATGTTTGCATTTAAAGATGGGTTCAGGCCCTCGACAAACATGTTTCTCACAATTTCTGAATTCACAATTTCACAAACACCTTCAAATTTAGGTGATAAATGTCCACCAATCTGTTGAACTTGCTCAACCACCTCTTCAATTTTTGCGTCAGAATTTTTATTGCAACCGTCATTAACACCCAGCTCATTGTGACATTCAACAAGTTTTTGGCCAATTTTAATCCGCTTAGTAGAAGCATTAGACTCTTCCACACATTCCTCCAAATTACAGCTACTGACTCCATTTATTTCAATTTGAAGATGTAAATTGATTTCACGGGCCCCATTTGGCTCCAGAGAAGCAAATTCTTCATCTTTCTGTAACTCAGATTGGTTGCATTCATGTCTTCCACTATCAGTGGAGTGTAATTGCGGAAAAAAGCAGCTACCTGCTTCATCAATCCAGGCAATAGGTTTCTGTAAACCTGTCTTCAAGTCTACTTGAAGCATATACAGGATATCAAGCATTAGATGGCATTCATTGAATTGCACCTCAATTGCTGCATTCTTCATTCGAAAATCTTCCCGAACCAACTCGAGAATCTCCTGAGGAAAATCATTCCATTCACCATTCTGATAAAACAGCAAACGCTGTGGCAGTCCACTTCTCAAAAAATCTGAATAGTTCTTTACTACAGATTTTTTCAAGTGTACCCCCCCGCACTTGGTTTTGCATCCATCCAATCTCTTCCGCTTACCAAGCTTGTTAAATAGCGAGTGTCGCTTGGGCTGAAGTGACACCACCTTGTGCCTCGCTCCTATAATATTTGCAGCACACTGAGCTGCCCGCCTTTTCTTCGAGTCTACAACTATTCTATGACCATTATCCAATACTTTAACCCACTTTGATGCCATTTATCTACAAGGGCAATCCTTTATTTACAAACTATAATCCATAAGGTTAACTGGTACTAAGCCTTCTACTAAAGATCCCCAAAAAATGATGCCATAGAGAAGAAATCGCAAATCCTGAAGTAAAATCAAATCAGATAACATATCGTACACAATTAATATGTCTGTTACGCATATCTGACAAAAAAAACATAATATTACAAGGAAAATATTGTAAAAGAAAGATTTAGACATACATGCACACCAGTATAGAACAAATAGGAAGCAACAATTCCAACCCAAACCAGTATAAAACTATAAAATGTTGATACAAGTTGTATTTACTTACTTTTTTGGTCAAAGGTAATCAACATAGTGGATGTATACCATTGCAATTAATGTCATCAGTCTTAATCCAAGGTTAAGTGATTGCCACTACACAAACATTTGAACTGTATCATTGTCCATTGACACCAATCTAGATGGATCCATAACATGGACACTATCCAATTCATTTCCACTGATACAGAACTTACAGATTTATTACTAGGCACAATTTGTGTGTTGACATACACCAGTGCAATTAATGCCATCAGTCATAATCCAAAACAAATTTTGACCACCCTCAGAAGGGCTATTATTAGTAAGTGCTTGCCACCACTGAAAAATGACATGAACTAGATCAATATCAATCCACCCAGGTGCTTGATACCGTGGACACCATCCAATTCAGTTCTTCTAGTAATACAGAACATTTGGACAGATGTATTACAAAAAGAATCAAATTTGTGTCAAGCAGGTGTAATACAGCAGTAACCCTGCCGTATAATTAAAAAATAATATGTACTAAACAACCCCAATGTCCTTAATTAAAAAATATATTCGCATTGCCATAGTAAAATTACATTTACATAGTTGGGTAATAATAAATAAGAATTAGGCACATAGTTCTATTTATAATTTCTTATTAGCCAAAATACATTTTGTCGTTATACTTAATGGTTATGTTTGGTTTGGTTTGATTTCAGAAACTTATTTCATAATTTTTTTTAAAAAAAATTAAAAATTTTGGTGAAAAAATTAAAAAAATAAAATGCACTTATCATTTATATATAATTTTAACTTTTGTAAAGCTAAAAATAATTTTTAAAAATTTAAAAATAGCTTTTGATATATCAGACCAGTTTTCATTTTTTAAAAAAAAAATAAATAAATGATCCACCATGGTGACATTTAAGGAAGAAACTGAAGAAAAAAAATTTCAAAAGTTACCAAAAACAGAACTCGAAAAATAAGTTCAGAAAAAATGGTAACAAAAGTGAAAACTCTCCTGAAGAAAATTGTGACATGAAAAAAAAAGTGTATACACAGACATAAACTTATGCGAAGTCAACTACAACCAAACAGTAAAAGAACACACAAAACTTGATTTACGAAACAGAAATATGAATTCAAAGGCTGGGCTTATCAATCTAAAAGGACTAAGTTGATATCAGAGTTGTCATGTAAAATAAAGTTATGTGCCCATGATGTATACAGTATACTTATACAGAAATGTTAAACTCCTCCCAGAGAACAACATCAGATTTTAAATTATTTTACCTCAACAATAGCCTCAGATCCATTTTGGTTAAGTTTGCGCTCATAATTTACCAAGCAGGAAAAAAAAGACATCCATCAATGTTTTCAAATTAACCAATGAGCTAAATAGCAGATTACAAGTTTTGGCAACCATTGGAAGACAAGTCAAAAACAATGGCCAGTAATTGAAACTTTTAACATAGCAAAAGTCTAAAACATCCAATCATAGTATTATTAATCAGACTACAAGCAGACACTATTTGAACATGACCAGCTTTAATGTCATCCCTCAAAAAATAACATTAATAATGGCACTTAGCACATCATTGCAACTGCAAGAACATACCAAATTCTTCAAACTAACACCCAATTCTGTACAAGTTTCTCGTCCCCGAGCCATCAGCACAAAGTCGACGAGTTTTTTTCTAGCTACAAACTCCCAAGCAGCTCCAATACTTACAGTCCTCTAAAATGCAACTTTTTGTTAGTGACAAGAACTAGTAAAATAAAAAAATTAAAAACATAATAGAGAAAAGTAAAATTTGCAAATAACCGTAATCCAATTTACCTTGTTCTCTCTGGTTCATACGCACATGACCCCAATTTTGTTATCTTTTTCAAATTACCCAGACTCAGCGTCAAATTTTTTCTGTGTTCAAATACAACATCAACTTTATATGAGTAATGATTTACAAATTAATAAATCTTACAAAACAAATAAATATTCACTAATGTGACACCTAACGCATTATTACAATGGGTCCTATTTCCATATTGGGTCCCATTTCCGATATCAAAGTTTCATTACTGCATGATGTGACTAATGAAAGTTCATAAAATTTGTTAATTTGTACAGTTGTTTTTGGTAATATTTTTCATGACATACTTATCCACACATAAAGAAAAATGATATTTTTACTCCATTCACGACATGCTTATCCACACAAAGAAAAATTATATTTTTACTCATTTTTTCACCTCCTATGTGGATTCACACAACAAACATAGGACGCCCATATCAAGAACGATATGTAGATGACATTTGTTGTGTGCACCCACGGAGGGCGGTGAAAACATAAATACATGTGGATTTCAAAATAGAACTCTAGAAAATACTCTCCTTGTTTGGTTAGTTTTTAAAACAATTTTATAGTTTTTTGTTTTTCGTATTTATCACTTTAACAAACTTTTTTAATATTTTAATCAATTTTTTTTAACTTTGTAGATTATGCAATTATTCTAGGTCCACCTAAACAATAAAATATTTTGTACAAAAGAACTGGAAAAAAAAAATTTAAAAAAAAAGAAGAAGAAATGTGCTAGTTTTCTTTTGCCTTCATTTTTTTCCTAGATTTCTTCACAAATATTTTGCATATATATATATATATATTTTTTAATTTCAAACCAAAGAAGACGAGTATTTACTAAATGAAACTTCAATTTCCACAATATAATTACTTAAACCGAAAAATAAAATAAAATAAAACGATCGAGCTATAACTCAAATTCAAAACTTTAAATAAAAAACAAAAGTAAAAAATACACTATATCTCAAAAAATCACCAACGGCCTTGACCAATAAATCAAACCTTCAGACCGAGTAAGACTTGAGAAATTAAACAAATCTATACATATAATATACCCAAAAACGAGTCTAAAAGCTCCGATCTGTCAAATTCCTACAAAATCCCCAAATTCAACCTGAAATTGCACAAAAAACAAACAATTTCGCAATGCGTCATCAGATTCCGAACCCTAAAAATCAAAATTATCTAAAAAAGAGATAGATCTGAGATTTTTTACCTAATTGCGATGAAAATCGGAGTGTTCTTGATGAGATGGGCTTGGATTCGCCGCCGTCAACGTCGTCGTCTCGGACTCGGAGAGAGAAGTGAAGGTGAGTTGTGGGGGGACGAAGGGGGGGGTGAGGACGAAACGACGACGTCAGATGGCGAAGAAGAAGACCAAATAGTGCGACTCCATTGAAGATTCTTCTTTTTTTTTCTCTGCTATTAATGGGGTTTTGCTTGAGCGTAAAGACAGAAAAGGAAGAGAGAGAGAGAGAGAGAGAGGTCACTGATCTGGACACCTCTCGTGGGTTCGAGGATTATGAGGTTGAGATCCAACGGTGGTGTATGAGTGTGATGAAACGATGTCGTTTAGTTGAGGAAAGTTTGATACGACGTCGGGTTGCCTGTTTAGAGAAATTATAGTTTGCTCCAGAGGCAAATCCAAATAGTGCTTCAACATGTATTTTATTGGCTAAAACAGCAGGTCCTATCATTTTTTATCTCTTATGAGGAGATAACATGATAGATGTCGTGATTTGTGTGGTGTGGAGCAATGCTTCTGCACCACTAAATAACTTCTCGGGTGTTTGTGACTTTTTAATTTTCTTGGTACGACCGAGTCAACTCAGTTTTATTGACGGGTCAAGTACCGCGTCATTTCACCCAAAAAAAACAAAAGAAAAAAAGAAAAAGAAAAAGAAAAAGAAAATGTGTGACGGAACATGCTAGGACAAAGTGAGAGTTATAATTGAATTGAGCGTAGTGGTAAGAAAAATTATATCCACAAAATAATAATAATATACTAGCTGTAATTTGTGTTATGTACGGATAAGTAATAAAAAATTATAAATAATGTTAAATATGTTAAAAATTAATAATTAAATATTGGGTTATGCTACATTTCCTTAAAAAAAACTCCCCTAATCCCCCTAAATTTCAAACCAAGGCAAAAAAAAAAAAAAAAAAAAAAAAAAAGCCCAAAACGACGTCGTTTTAGGCATTAGGGGATTAGGGGATGTTTTTTTAGAGGGACAAATCATTTTCCTTAACTATTATGATATTAATTTAAATGGGTATTGAAAATTATATATTTAGTGATCTTATTATATTTAATTAAATAAATTTTAGAAGAAAAAAAAGTTCAAACTGAAATTTAAGAGTAAAAGTAGATTTTGTAAATATAGATAAAGATAAAAACAAATTAAGTTTAAATTTGAAGATAAACTAAAAAAATAATATAATATATATAAAGAAAATTAGATAAATCCTAAAAAATGAGGTAGAGAAATTCAATAATTGAAAAAAAAAGTTGAAATTTAAAAATTAAAAAATAAGATAAGAAAAGAAAAATAAAATCTAATATAACTATAATAACAGAAGAACTGGAGAAGGTAATAGTTAAAAAATTAGATAAAAGTGAAACGCCACTTATAATTTTTTAAAATTTGTAAAAAAAACTAAAACAAAATTGAGGTAGTATGTTCAAAATTAGATAAGATTTAAGTGCCACTTATAATTTTTTAAAATTTAAATTTTGTGTAGTTAAAAAATAAGCAATTATGTTGTTTTATTATACAAATTTTAACTCTATTTTGTGTCTACTACCTATAATTTTAATCAAATTTTGTATTCTAAAGCTACTTAATTAAAATAAGAAAGAATCCAAAATTATAAGAATATAGAAAGTAAAAATCAGATAAAAAAATAATAAACTTAATTAAAAATCAAGAGCAAGAATCGATCCTGTAAATATCTGTAAATATAAGTAAAGATAAAAAAAAAAAAAATCAAGTGTAAATTTGAAGATAAATTATAAGAATATAGAAAGAGAAACTTAGATAAATTGCAAAAGTAAAAGAGAGCAAAAAACACAATATGAGATTTAAAACATGTGCTTGTTTTCACATAAGATGCCAAAAATCTTTCATAATTCGTTAAATCACCTATTTAATTTATCTACAACGTTATTTTTGTTCTCCAATCTTTTTGCCTAATTTCATATTGTCATAGAAGTTAGGTTTTGAGATTTATAAATTTATTTTTATTTTTTTTTTGAAATATCCTTGGGTAAGACATAAATTGATGAAGAAATTTGAATTAGAGTCAAACTCATCTTTTGTCTTTAAATATTTTGAAAATCTTTTATATCCATGCCATAAGTAATTAAAAAGTGAAATAAAAAATATAAAAAAGATAAGAAAAAATAGGAAAATAGAATAAGAGAAAAATAGATGTGCTACGTAAGAAAGAGGTTCATGAGATGTTAGGATTGAGAGTTGAAATTTTTTAAAAAACCACTACATTTGCTTATGCTTATATATATAATATTATATATAATATAGTATATAGTATATAGATATAGATAGATATATATATATATAATATATATTATTAGCTTTTACGCACCAAATAGTTTTCCTGCTATCCTCCAAAAAAAAAATAAAGGGAATTTTTTTTTATGGTCCCTAATAATAGTAATTTAAGGATAAAGAACACCAAAAAAAATAGGTGATGCATCAGGTCCCTCAACTATATCATGCGCATTTTTAATTCTTTTATGGACCAAAATACCCTTCACAAATCAATAGAGAAACCAAACTGGATTCCGACAACTGAATTCCATTCCAAACATCCAGCCATCTTTACGAACAAGAGAACAACAAAATTAGGGTTTCAATATCATCTTCACTATCGACATTAGAATTTCATTTTCTTCTGCAAAAATCTTTCCCATTCCTTCTTCACAAATTTCTCTGACCCGTTTTCGCTGTTCATTGTCATCTTAGTTCATCTTTATCATGTTGCATCTTCATCTCAGGGCATATCAATTCATAATTAGTGTTTTATCCTAACTCTGGTAAGTTTTTATACAATCCAACTAGTTTTTCTCTAGAAACACAGTTAATTGTATTTTATATTAGCCTTCCATTAATTAGGGTTTCAATTTCGTAATAAAAAGCTACATAAATTTGAAAAAAGTTATTTCTCCGTATTTTGATCTTATTCTTGAACATGTTTGTGTGATTTTGTCTGTAAATTTCTCTACTCTGTAAATTTCTCTAGAATGTGTAATTTTCTTAAGCATTTTCATTTTCTGTGCCTGCTAAATTTATGTTTCATTTTTGAATTTTCTCTGGTTGTATTTTACATTTATGTGTAATGTTACTCTCTTGTCTTTGTCTAAGTTTCTTTGGTATTTATAATTTTCTCTGGCCACATCACTTTTCTCCCTTGTGTGTCTTTGTCATGTTTAATTTTCTCTGATTGTGTATGTAAATTTCACTGGCATTTTAATATTATAGAATGTAAATTTTCTATGGAATGTGTAATTTTCTCTAGAATGTGTAATTTTCTTTAGCACTTTCATTTTTTGTGCTTACTAGATTTATTTTTCTTTCTTGAATTTTCTTTGGCTATATTTTACATCTATATGTAATTTGTAGAAAATTTTGAAAATTTCTCTGTTATGTTTATGCTGCTTTGGTTATTTTCTCTAGGAATGAAAATTAGCTGTGGCCACATATATTCCACACGAAAACACTTAGTATTCTCTTGTCTGTGTCTAAATTTCTCTGAAATTTATAATTTTCTCTGGCCACATTAGTTTTCTCCCTTGTGTCTGTTTACCATGTTGCAAATTTCTCTAGTATGTTTATTTTGTTCAATTCTTGGTTTCAATGTTGTATAATTTTCTATGGCATGTTTACGTTACTTTGTTTATTTTATCTTGCTAATTGTGGAATGGAAATTTTCTCTAGCTTGCCATATTTACTTTTCTCCGTAATATTCATTTTCTATGCTTGCTAGATATATGTTTCTTTTTTTAATTTTCTCTGGCTATATTTTACTTCTATATGTAATTTTAACAATTATTGAAAATTTCTCTAGCATGTTTATGTTGCTTTGTTGATTTTCTCTAGGAATGAAAATTTTATGTGGCTAGATATATTCCACAGGAAAACAATTAGTACTCTGACATTTAATTTTAAGTGTCTAATTTTCTCTGACCACCTGTAGACACCCCATTTTTGACCGACCTTAAGACTCAGACGTCACCGATTGAGCGCTCGGTGATAGTACATATTGTGCTCGTTCTGGAGTTTCAGAGTCTCGGCTGCGAGCCTTGCCTCCGGACTTCCGGGCTCTTCTGTGCTTTGCCTCGGTTTGCGAACCAGGTCCTGCTTTTTCTGTTTTCTCTACCCGAAGGGAGGGAGAGGTCTCGTAGACTATCTCTCACTGGCCGTAGGCTACGTTTCGTGGTCGTAGGCCATTTTTCCCGTTTGGAGGCTAGTTTCCGGTTTTCGGAGCCGTCGGCCGTGTGCCTCGGTTCGGGACCGCTTAGCTACCTCCGTTTGCTCCGGTTTTTGGTACACACCTTGTTTCCTCTCCTTAGAGGGACACTGTGGCCCGGGAGACCACCTTCGTGGTCGTACGCCACCTCCGGTGCTTAGCAGCATGTTTTCGGGGCCCCAGGCCGCGCGTTTTGGCCCCCGAACCCTCGTTTTACATCGGTTTGGGTTCATTTTTGGTATGGACCATTGTTTCATTGCTAGGAAGGTGGTAGGATGGTGGGAGACCAACAATTCTTTTGAAAACTATTTTCTCTCTCCTCCAGCCAGTTTTTGACAAAAAGCTGATTTTTCTCACTTTTGGGCCATAATTTCTGGTTTTTCATACCACCATTGTGTTGTGCACACCTGGGAGGCCACCAATATGGGTAGGATGACCAGTATTTCTTCTTGACCCTTTTGAACCTTGCTAAAAAGCTGGTTTTCCTCTCTCCTGTGTCACTTTTTTTGGTTTTCCACCATACAGTTGTGTTGCACTCATCTGGGAGGCCACCAATCTGGGGTGGCCGACCAGCATTTCACCTTGACCCTTTTGACCCCTGGTCGGCCGACCAGGGGGAGTGGCTGGCCGACCACCTTAATTGGTCGGCTAGCCATCTACTTTTTGCTCTCTCTAAATGCATCACAGCTGTGCCAGCTGGAGGGCATTTGGACCATCCTCCATACACGTGTATGGAGGATATTTGAAGCTTCCAAGAGAAGCTTTGGCCTCTCTCCCTGGTCGGCCGACCACCTTAACTGGTCGGCTAGCCATCTGCTTTTTGCTCTCTCTGAATGCATCACAGCTGTGCCAGTTGGGAGGCATTTGGACCATCTTCCATACACGTGTATGGAGGATATTTGAAGCTTCCAAAAGAAGCTTTGGTCTCTCTTCTCTATAAGAGAGGCCCTCATCTTCCATTTTGAGGGTTCAACAATTTTGCAAAGGCTTATACACTCCACCCTCCATAACTCTCTTCTTCAAGCTCCAAAACCCTAATATTCTTACACCATTTGCACACCAACCCTTAGCACAACACCTCCACCATCCATTCAAGCATCGTGGAGCTGATTTTCAGAGTTTTAAGAACTCCTTTCTTGGTCTAGAAGTTGCTGGAAATCTACTCTTCAAGGGTAAGTCCTCATTTCCCTTTTTCTTGCATTATTTTGCTCCATTGTTTAGCCTTATTTGCAAGCATTTCTGGGTTTTGTTATAAACTGAAAAGTGTCTTATTTTGAGCTCCTCTTAAAGTTTTATTAAGGACACTTTTCTTTTTGAGGCCATATACCTCCTTGTATGCTCTATCCCTCTTTGTAGGCTTATTTTGCTTCATATTTTAGCCCTACTAGTGAGCATTTTCGAGATTTTTCATGAACTGAAAAGAGTCTTATTTTGAGTCCCTCTTAATGTTTGATTAAGGGCATTTTTCTGTTTGAGGTCATTTACTTCCTTGTATGCTTGATTGCCTCTTGTTTTGAGCCTTGCATCTAGGCCTTTGTTGCATGCTTTGTTTGGCCTTCTAGCCACTGAAATCTAGGGGATTTTCAGTGGCTAGCATACTATTTTGAGAGCCACCCTCTCTCTCCTTGTCTTGATTGTTGGCCCTTTTGGCCTTCCAAAGGGGCTCTATCTTGCATGCTTTGAAGCCTCATTTCAGGCCCTATTTGGTGAGTTTTAAGGTCTGTCTTGACTCTGTCCGGAGCCCATTTTGCCATATTTTGTGTCCCTCATGCATGTGTGGAGCAATCCTCCTCAAGGCCTTTCAAGGGGACCTTTCATTGCATGTTTCATTGACCCATTTCAGGGCCTTTTTGGTGAGTTTTAGGGCTGTCATAATTGATTTCCAGAGTTGGTTTTGCCATTTTGCATGTCTATCTTGTATGTGTTGAGTAATCCACCTCATGGCCCTCCAAAGGAGCCCATCATTTTTGCATACATTGGATACATTTCAGTGGTTATTTGGGCATATTTAGCATACCATATTCCTATTTGTGGCTGGTTTGGTGACCTCTCTTGTGCTCCATATACATGCTATGTAAATCATGCTTACTAGCCTATATCGCATGTTTGTTTAGCCCTTCATGTTAGCACTTTTTGGCCATGCTTGAAACTGATTTGGTGCATGTTTAGGACTGCCTTGGCTCTGTTTTCATGCCTCATGATCAAATAATGCTTGCTTTGCATACTTGTAGTTCAATGCATTTGCCTAGTTTTGAGTTTCGGGCCTATTTCATGCATTGGGTGACATGTTTCCATGATTCAGGACAATTGAGATATTATTTCAGAGCTGGAAATTGCATGTTTGTATGCCATCTTTCATCCCTTGCCATGCTTTGGTAGAGTGGCATTTGATGCCTTAGATCGGCCCCTTGCATCGTGCATGTTTGCATGTTTTAGGTTGTCTTATGTTACATCACATGCATTGTGTATGCCATTTTAGTCCATAGCATTGCGTATGCTAGGTTGCATGTTAGTCGCATTGTGTATGCCATCTCATTTGCATTGTGTTTGGGATAGGAGTTAGCCCAACACGGGAAACGAGGGACGTTTCGTACTCAAGTGACGGAACGTGTCTCAATTCCCGGTCGCCGACACTCCGGATTACCCATGATGGAGTCTAGGCCTTGTTGTGTCATGTGCATTCATTTCACATCGAGTCGTGCAATTCGACTCCTCGGCCATCATGCATCGAGATGCGTGATTGGTGGCACGAGGATCGAGGTGTGCATACATATGTGAAAATACTTTGCCATGCCCCTTTCTTGCTCTCTGTTGCAGCAAACCAGAAATCAGCAGCCTTCTAGAGCTTTGCACAGCATTCCGGATTAATTGCAAACAGAGGCGAATCGGGGCATCGCAATGGATTTCCGCCAGGCAACTCAAGCATGCATCATTCATCATTCGGAACAGAGCTGAGGCGGTCCATGGATTTGCATATTAAGTTTATTTGCTTTCCTAGTTAATTTGTTAATTAATTAGGGTTTTGTATTTATTAACTGTATTATTTATTCGGACTGTATTATTTATTCGGACCCTCCGAGCGAGGGCAATTGTAATAAGTGTGCGTGTGTGTGATGTATGTCTTCCAACCCCACGTCTTTCTCCCTTTTATTTACCAGCTTATGATGGTTAGTTTAGGGCATGTTTCAATTAGCATACTTATGCTCGCATGTTTGCATCATTCATCTGTCTTGCATGCACCGGGCTCGGCGCATCATACTAACTGCATTGTATTTCAATTCCGAGTTGAATACGTGTTAGCTGTAGCATCATATGCCATCTTAGAATAGCCGAGCCTATTTAGTTGCATTTTTGCATGTGTTGCATTAGGCATTTCTGCATAGTTAGGATCATGCATGATTTCTAACATAGCTTCTGTTTTGGCTTGGAGTACTCGGTAAGTGTTTATGCTTTAGCATCCTTGCATGCGTGTGAGTGACTGCCATGATAGCATGCTTACCATGAGGCTATGTGCTTATGTGATATACTGCCTGAATGCCTGTGGGTGAAGGTTGGATTATCTGAATTGGAATAATGCATTGACTGTGAGTTTTAAGCCCACTTGAGAGTGGCAAATCATCATGTTTTCTAAGCCCACCTGAGGGTGGCAAATCCACATTTTAGCCTACTTGCGAGTAGCAAACCTTTTCAAAACAAACATGAGATGTTTGTTCCAATTCAGGCGATCCAGTCTATACTTGTATGCTGTGCGCATCACATAGTAAATCTAGGCTAATAACCGGAATAAGAGCACATAATGTTTTCAAAACTCGATATCATGGTTAGTAGAGGCCGATCTTTGATCGGGCGAGGGGGTGCTCACGAAGTGACCTTCCCCAATCGTACCCAAGTTCCCGAGCCGAGGCAACTTTGGTGATGACGGACACGTGGCCTTAGGCAACGAGTCAGGGTTTCCTAAATTCCCCAAAAAAATATTTAGGTGGCGACTCTGTATCTGGCAAAGCAGTCCATGTTTGGCACTTCTTTCAAAAAATCTGTTTTCAAAAACGATTTGCCGGATTTGGACTCTTTGATGATTCATCGGTCTTGCATTGCACTCTGCGAGATTAGATACAGGACCGTGACATTGAGTCCTGAACTGTAGTGAGCCCAATGAACAAAACGGGATTCCCTCCCGGGACGTTCGGGGACGTCTACAGTTTCTGGCGACTCTGCTGGGGAGTTAGAGAACTTGACTCGAACTCATGATATCTGGTTTTGACTACACTTATGTGTTTCTTTGCATTGCATTTGCATTGGTGCGCCTAGGACACCGTGTTTGCCGTATGCTATTCCTGAACGGTTTGCCGGAGGCTCGCTTTGCGAAGCGTGCCATAAGGCTGACCGGTTGCGGGCTCTGCCACGACGGGAACACAAACCCCGGTTTTACCGGGGCACCCTTTTGACCATTCGACCTAGTGCATATTCGGAATCCATAGTGACCATTCCAAGCTAGGACAGGTTGCTTACCCGATTATAGGTTGTTTGAAACCGCTACGTGCGTAGTGAAACCCTAGCTCCTGACAAAATAGGACAGGGAAACCTTACCCCAACATAGGGGTGTTTTGGCTCTCACTTGTTTGCTATGTGCTTTTAGAGTGCGTCTCTATAGGAATGCATGTATCAGTTTACAAGGGCATCAGGCCTGGCACCAGTTCATTTGGGTATCAGGCCTGCGGGCACCAGTTCAGTATTTTCGGAATCAGTTATCTGCGGGTATCAGATTCAGCTTGGGGACAGTGATTTGGGAAAATGATCAGTCTTGAGAACAGTGTATTTCAGCTTATCAACTGCTGTTGATTATACCCGACTGTGTGTTGTGTTTATTTACGCTGTTATGCTGTCCGTTTGTCTGTTGTTTATTTCCTTATTATTGCTTTATTTATCTTTTTGCTAGGTAGTTTAGCACAATTGCTTCAGACCAAGCAGATATTCCCCAAGCACTCTGGACAAGAGGTCGCCGACTCCATCGATCTGAGGATCTGGTCGACGGACAACCAGTGTATCATTCCCTACCCCGGTTATCAGACGGAGGTCGAGAAGACGCAGTGTATCCGAGCAGAGGTTGCCAGAGCAGTGGATTACCCCATCAGTGGACAGTCGGCTGAGTCCAATTGTTGCCATAGAGATAGACCTCAGTAGTTCAGACAGATCAGGGCAGTATGGCAGGAACGACAGGAGTTGAGGAAATGATGCGTCAGATGCAGGAGACCATGAGAGCCATGCAGCAGGACGCTGTTCGGGATGAGTTTGCCAAAACACGAGAGATCATGGCCCAGCAGGCAGAGTTAATTGCCAGGCTGCAACAACAACCGGGGCATCTGCTTCACACCAAGCTCCTCCCACCAGGAGTTCCAGCGCCCGGGAGGCACTAAATGTCCAGGGAGATACGGACATCCCGACGAGGCCAACTCCGCCCCCGATTCTACCTCAGCTATCCAAGGCACCTATGCCTGTCAATCAACCGGACTCTTCCTTTGAGTTCAAAGTGGACCATACAACATTGAAGTTGAGCAAGCTTGAGAAGCTATTCAAGAAATCCCAAGGGGTAAAGTCCATCCCAGACATCGAGGACAGATATACCGATGTGGCTGTGACGTTGCCAGATAGGTTCAAAATGCCACAAATCGACCGCTTGACGGATCCGGGATCCCATGGTCCATCTTCGGTTGTTCTCAGATATACTGCGACCGATGGGCCTCACCAGACCGCAGAAGCTTTCACTATTCGGCCGGACCTTGTCAGGGGGCCGCTATCTGGTATGCAAAATTAGAAGATGATGTTAAGCGGAACTGGGATGAGATGGCCGAGGCTTTCATTGCACAGTACTCCTATAACACTCAAATCGAGATTACAACCCGTGATCTTGAGACAACAAGGCAGGAGCCTAAGGAGAGCTTTTCGGATTTCGTAGCCCGGTGGAGGGCGAAGGCCTCAATGATGACCCTAAGGCCTACAGATAAAGATCAAATCCGGATGATTGTGCGCAATCTCCAGCCAAAACTGATGCAGAAAATGATGTGCTCCCCTTCCCTACCTTTTCAGATTTGCACGAGATGGGGGTACAAATTGAGGATGCTATGAAACAAGGTCTGATTGACCAAGACAGAGAGCAACCCGAAGAACCTTCAACCGCAACAACAATACAGGCACCAGCAATGCCGCAAATGCTAGAGCTTCAGAGTAAGCATGGTCACCACCATCCCCCTCCAAGACCCATGGCAGCTACACCTTTCTCCGGCGCGTCCGGAAGCAACACACAAACCACCAAATCCAACCTCGAGGCCAGAACCTTCCCCTTATATATGCCCCTGTCCAAGGCTCTAGGGGTATTAATCAGGAAAGGGCACTTAAAGCCCCTGGAGCCGAGGCCATTGCCAAATCCACTCCCTCCCTCTCATAACCCAGCAAAATACTGCGCATATCACCAACAACATGGTCACGACACTGACCAATGTTTTAGATTGCGTCATGAGATTCAAGATCTCGTTGACAAGCAGGTGATTGTGCCTCCAGAAAAACCCAATGTCACAACAAACCCTCTCCCACCGCACAACCAAGCTCCACCTCCCAAAAGAATCAACTTTATCCAGACTGGGGTCGTGTCTTACGATCCTAGCATCTATATCACTCCTTCCTACCTACCCAAGCCGGAGGTGCTCCTTCCTGACTGCACTGACTTGTGCATGTTGGACATCTCCAGAACCCAACCCGAACCATGGTGGTGACTGTACAGGGGAGATTTCAGGGAGAATGGGATTGTTGAGTCAGAATCTGAGGAATCTGGGAGTTTTGCTGAGGGGTATACAGTCCGAGTGACTACATTCTATCAGTAGGCCAGGTTGGGCCAAATGTGGAATTGCCGGCAGGGGCAGAGCTTTGTATGATACAGGGGGATGAATCTGGTCAGAGGATAGATGACTTGGCAGCGTGGAAGGGGACTTTGCTAACCTCCAATTTTTCAATGAACAAGATCCAGAGGGCATGGTAGTCAACTGGTCAGATTTTGAGGAGTCAGCAGAGGTCACCGGGTGGCTTGATGACCTACCAGATGTTGTCGACGAAGCTCAGTTGGAACGGGGCCCGGCAGGGGCAAGAACATCAGTTGTGGCCGGAAGGGCCGGAAATCAGAATGAATCGCCGGAGAGCGCCGGTGCTAAGAATTTCGCTCAGGACTTGGGCATTGTGAATGCGGGAAGTGTTGAACAGCCAGCTGTACTGACGCAGTTGGAACAAGAAAGGTTTGAGGATTCTGAGAGAATCAGGAAAGCTAATGGCCCTGAGGGGACTGAAAGTGCTGTGTGCACGAGGACAGAGAATGCTACGAGCATGTGGACGGAGAGTACTGCAAGTACAATTGTACCGGAGCCGGACAGGTGTCTGTTGGCTGCCGACGGAATGTGGTGGAAGACGATGATTATGTCTTGCCCACACGGATGAGGATTGGGGGAGCAACCAGCCAGACGATACCTGGTACATCGGCGAAGTCGATCATATGACTAGAAGCGGGCGGTATTTCAAGCCCCCACATCTAGATCAGCCAGAGGCGTCTGGGAAAGATAAGGAGGCAGAGAAACAGAAAGAGAAGCAACTCGAAGAAGAAGCTGTACTGAAGCAGTTGAAAAAGATACAGGCAGACATCTCCATCTGGGGACTGCTTATGGCATCGCGAGTGCATCGACAAGCTGTCTTATCGGCCATGGACAAGGCCAAGCTCTCAATAGACACCACGCCCGAACAGCTGGTGGGCTTAGTTTTTCCGGGAGGGGCTACCCCGATGTTGACTTTCTCCGAAAGAATTGCCACCTGAGGGTGCGAACCATAACAAGCCACTCTACATCTCTGTGGAGTGTAGAAACAAATGGATACCCGTGGTGCTTGTCGACACATCCGCCATCAATGTGTGCCCGGCAAGACTGCATATGCAATCGGTTTAAAGACCGCGGACTTTGTGCCGACAGCCCAGGTGATTCGGGCATATGACAACAAGCAGAGAAGTCATGGGGACAGTGAAAATTCAGACCAAGGTTGGGCCGGGACAGCATGAAATAGACTTCACGTCTTAGAAGTTCCTGCAACTTTCAATATTCTTGGGGCGGCCGTGGTTGCACCAGAAGGCAGTTTCGTCCACCTTGCATCAGATGGTGAAATACCCCCATGGGAAGGGAGTAGCCATTGTTTTTGGGAATTCATCGATCCATCCACCGCCGGAAGTATCTACGCCAGTTTTGGAAATTGAGCACGGTATGGAGGATGTGTTCTTATCCGGTTTTACCCTGGCTGAGGCCCGGGTCGTGCAGAACATCTTAGCTGTTAATGAGGGGATGTATGTTAGCGCACAATCAGTATACCTCATGAACAAGCTTCAACACATCCCCGGGATGGGATTGGGAAAGAGCGGCCGGAAGGGCGTCGCAGCATTGGCCGAAGTGCCACACAACCCACATACCTTTGGCTTGGGTTATCTGCCCACCAAAGAGGATTGGGTAAGGAAAGGTAAGGAGATGGCTGGGAGAGCCAGAGCAAAGAAGGCGGGGAAGCCTTTTGAGCTAATGCACCGACCCATTCAGGGTACCCTAAACGGACGCTTCGTCCGGGAGGGGGAGGACTTTCCGTTTTGTGGCTTCCCAGAGCCGTGGCTGAACGCGGAGAGGAAGCGCGTGCCAGGTTTTGAGATTTTCTTTGACCTACAGTTATCCGGGGATGACGTTGCCGAAGAGCAGACGGACCCATTAGCTGAGGCTGAGCAGAGCAAGAAAGTGGAGTCTGAGGACGCCGAAAGTGAAATGGGGGTAGCGCTGGCGTGTCTACTTTCAGATCCTCCGATCGAACAGAAGTGCTTGGGGGATAACTTCTCGGTATGCGTGATCGGGAATGAAACGGCTGCGGGCCTACCAGCAAACATTTTGGATGCATCTATCGCACCCTCTCTCATTTGGCAGTATGAAGAGGGATTTTTGTCAAGCAGCACCGGGTCAGGTAGTGAGCCGGAATCTGATTCCTCCGAATCTGTTGAGTCGGAATCAGGTTCCAGCTCGACTGAGTCTGAGTCCGGTATTCCAGGGGGTGATAACCCGGATACCACAGTCCTGTCCAGGTCGTCTTTTTCTTTCTCTTTTGAGTCTGTTGTAACCGAAGAATCGGACGATTTGGATGTGCTTAATGAGAATGATGTGGCTGTGGTTTCTGAGTACTTTTCTGTGCCCTTGATTTATTGCATTAACTCAGACTTTCAAAATTTTGATGAAAACGACGAGGAAGAAATTCCTCCGGTTTTGCAACGCTTAATTGAACAAGAGCAGGAAGATTTGTTAAACCCTTAATGGATGAAATCACTACGTGAATATTGGTACTGAGGAGGACCCGCGGCTGGTCCAGATCGGGTCCACGTTGTCTTCGGAGGAACGCGAGCGCTTAGTCGCTTTATTAAAAGATTTCAAAGATGTTTTCGCGTGGTCCTACGAAGACATGCCTGGAATCGATCCTGAGATTGTACAGCACCGGATCCCTCTTGACCCCGAGGCCCGACCCGTTAAACAAAACTCAGAAGGATCCGCCCGGACTGGGCCCTCAAGATTAAAGAAGAGGTCACCAAGCAAATTGACGCAGGTTCCTGCTGGTATCCGAATACCCGACTTGGTTGGCCAACATTGTTCCGGTGCCGAAGAAGGATGGCAGGATCCGGGTATGCGTGGATTTCAGGGATTTGAACAGAGCCAGTCCGAATGATGACTTTCCCTTGCCGCATATTGATGAGTTAGTGGACTTCACAGCGGGGCATGCTTTGCTTTCGTTCATGGATGGCTTCTCCGGCTACAATCAGATAGTGATGGCACCTGAAGACCGGGAGAAGACTGCTTTCACCACCCCGTGGGGGACTACTGCTACAGGTGATGCCATTTGGGTTGAAGAATGCTGGAGCTACATATCAACGGGCCGCGACCACAATATTGCACGACATGATCCACAAAGAGGTTGAGGTGTACGTGGACGACATGATTGTCAAGTCCAAAGAAAGAGAGGGCCACTACACCGCCTTGCAAAAGTTCTTTCAAAGGATCAGAGAATTTCGGTTGCGGCTGAATCCTCAGAAGTGTACGTTCGGTGTTACAGCAGGGAAAATGCTGGGGTTTCTGATTACACAGAGAGGTATCGAAGTCGACCCTTCCAAAATCAAGGCCATCTTAGAAATGCCACCACCAAGGACTGAAAAGGAGGTGCGAGGCTTTCTGGGTAAAGTGCAATTCATAAGACGGTTTATCTCAAAATTAACCTTGACTTGTGAACCACTTTTTGGCCTCCTGAAGAAAGGAAAGAAATTCCAATGGGACGGCCGATGCCAAGCTGCTTTTGAACAGATCAAGGAATACTTACAGAACCCGCCCGTGTTGTCACCGCCAGAGCCGGGGAGACCGTTGATTTTGTATCTTTCAGTAACTGAGACTACAATGGGCTGCATGCTCGCGCAAGAATCAGAGGACAAAGTGGAGAGAGCCATCTACTACCTGAGCAAGAAGATGCTGGAGTATGAGACTCGCTACACACCGTTGGAAAAGGCTTGCTTAGCCTTGGTATGGGCTACCAGGAAGCTGCGGCACTACCTGTTAGCTCACTCTGTAATGTTGGTTTCAAGATTAGATCCCATCAAATATCTTTCGAGAAACCGGCGCTTACGGGTAGGCTAGCTCGTTGGTTGCTGTTGCTTTCCGAATTCGATCTGAAATATGTGACGCGCAAGTCAGTCAAGGGAAGAGCAGTAGCAGAATTCTTAGCCGATCATCCAGTGGAAGGAGGTGAAGCAGTTGAGTACTTATTCCCAGATGAGGCCATTTTGCATATCGACGACGAGTTTTGGACGATGTACTTTGACGGAGCGTCAAACCAGTACGGGTATGGGATAGGAGTGTTGCTGATAGCACCCGACAACTCCCGTATCCCTCTAGCATTCAAACTCCGGTTCAAAGTCTCGAACAACGAAGCAGAATATGAGGCATGCATTGCCGGTCTAGAAGCAGCCCTGGAATTAGGGGCAAAACGGTTGGACGTCATCGGGGACTCGAACCTTGTTGTATCTCAAGCGAAAGGAGATTGGAAAGTCAAAGAAGAAAAGATGATTATGTATCACCAGACCTTGGACTTGTTAATTCCTCGGTTTGAGAAGTTAAACTTTACTCATCTGTTAAGAGAGAACAACAGGTTCGCAGATTCACTAGCAACTCTATCTTCCATGATAGACATCCCGTTTGGAGTCCGGATGCGTCCAGTCATTATCGACCAAAAATTTGTGCCGGCTTACGAGTCGATTGCCGCTATAGATGAGGTTCAAGATGAGAACCCCTGGTATTACGATATTTGGAATTTCTTGGAGAAAAGCATATCCACCAGGGGCAAATGCCAAGGATAAAAGGGCAATCAGAAGAATGGCCATTCAGTTCATCATCTGCGGAGGTAAATTGTATAAGAGAGGTCATCTGGGAATGCATAAGCTGTGCGTTGAAGCTGAAGAATCAAAACGCCTGATGGAGGCCATCCATGGAGGGGAATGCGGTGCGCATATGAACGGGGTAATGTTAGCGGAAGATCCTCAGACAGGTTACTACTGGTCCACCATGGAGGAGGATTGTATCGGCTTTGTTCGGCGATGCCACAAATGTCAGATCCATGCAAACCGCATGAACCCGCCGTCGAAGCTATACAATATGACTTCGCCATGGCCATTTTCAGTTTGGGGAATCGATGTGATCGGGCCTGTCACTCCGAAGGGGTCGAATGGGCATGAGTTCATCCTGGTCGCGATAGATTATTTCACAAAGTGGGTTGAGGCCCATTCCTATGCGGTGTTGAAGGCGTCGCATGTTGCAAAGTTTATCAGAAATAACATCATCTGTCGTTATGGGGTCCCAAACGAAATCATTTCAGATAACGGTTCCCACTTCAAGAAGGAAGTGATTGATTTGTTGGAAAAATACAACGTGGCTTTTCATAAGTCATCCACCTATCGGCCGCAGACCAATGGGGCGGTCGAGGCCGCCAAAAAGAATATCAAACACATACTGCAGAAGATGGTGGAAACCTACCGGGATTGGCCAGATAAGCTGCCGTTTGTTCTGTGGGGCTACCGAACTTCAATTAGAACGTCTACTGGGGCGACTCCGTATTCATTAGTTTATGGGATGGAGGCCGTTCTACCTATCGAGATTGAGTTCCGTCTTTGAGTGCTGGCTGAGTGTCAGATAGCCGAAGCAGATTGGCAGCAGAGCAGATTTGAAGAACTCATGCTCTTTGACGAGCGCAGACTGAAAGCACTGTACCATGTTCAAGGTTATCAGCGCAGAATTGCCAGGGCTTTCAACAAGAAAGTTAAGTCCAGGAATCTAAAGAAGGAGATTTGGTGCTCAAGGACAACCGAGCTCCCATCCACGACCCAAGGGGCAAGTTCAGACCCAATTGGACTGGTCCCTACATCATTAAGTCTATCTGGTCAGGTGGAGCTGTGGTTCTGATGGACCTAGATGGCCTAGAGTTCTCCCAACCGATCAATATGGACAAGTTGAAGAAATATTACCCCTGAGAGGCTCGCTAGGCCGAAAACCCGAAAGGGCGACCTAGGCAAAAGTTAGACAAAAAATTTGAAATGATAAAAACTGAGCTCGCAAGGTTGAAAACCCGCAAAGGGCGGCCTTGGCAAAAGTTAGAGCGTAAAAGGAGAGTGAAAATACTCGAGTGAACCCGAGCCTGAACTACGTAAGGCTTGATTCCCATCTTTGGGATACGTAGGCAACTTCATCCTGAAGTTCAGCCATAAACTTTTCCCCGATCAACTTTGTCCATTTGATCATCTCGGCCATCTTTGTCTATTCAGCATTCAAGAGTTCGGTTATGATCTCCGGTGCAGTGCTTTTCAGACTAGGGGCAACTTTCCGTTGCTGTGCAGTGCGGTACTATTCAGACTAGGGGCAACTTTCCAGTTGCTAGGATCCGGGTTGTGCATCTCAGTGACAGATTTCAGGCGTGTCCAGTTCTGATCCATATCGAAAATGGTTTTGAAAAGTTTTAATAAAAGTTGACTTTGTTCAAAATTAATCTTTTTACAACTTAGACCATTTTTGGACCAAAGCGGAAAATTTTCAGTACCCACAACCTTCAATTTCATTGATTTCAATACAGAGTTCTCCTGCTCTTGCATACAAATTGAAGTTGCTTTTTATTACATTCATAAAGAAAACTTGAAAGTACTAATAAAGCAATAAATCCGGGGCATAGATAAGTCAGGTGTTCCTGCGCCCCCTCCCAGAGCTGGTCGAAGCCTCTGATGCCAAAGTGGGCCCTTCCTGTGCCTCTTCATTGAGCCAATCCAAGCACTCATCAGACAAAGTGCAACTGAAAGTGGGAGCGGGGGCCAGGAGCTCTCTAGTCCTCCATGCTGTGGCATACCGGGCAAGCTGTGCGCCTCGGGCTGGGAATGCAGCAGGGTACTCTATCCCCTCTGGCGGGCAAGTCTGATCATGTCCGAACTGGCGCTGGAACCGGAACGGAAAATAGAAGACACAGTGTGTCATGCCAATCAATTGAATCCCAGGCTGACGGGTCATGTTGTAACTCATTGCCGGCAGATTGAGCCAAGGGCAGCGCCAAGTGATGCGGTTTACAGATAAACTGCACATCCAGTTGTACCACCACCCCTCATCCAGGGCATCGACCAGGCGTTCTCGGAAAAAGTAGCCGCAAGTTGAGTATGCGGGGCAAGACTCCACAATCTGTAACTTGTCCATTAACCACACCTGGGGAGGGATGAAAAATGAGAGAATAAAGAATAGAGAGATGTACGATGAGAGAAAAGTAAGAAAAAGGGTTTTGTGAGAAAAACCGAGCCTGAGGGCCGAGTGATGTGAGCAATACATATGTGAGATTGGGTGGGAAACATTACCTGCAACAGTAGTGGGCTCCCCGCAAGCCTAGCCGTCTCCCGGCAATGAAAAGCGTCTAAGCCCATCAATGTCTCAGCCAATGTCATGGCAATGCAGCTCTTGCCCTCCTTCAAACCTTGGGCAACCTCGATCAACCGGACACTTAATCCACCGGACCCCGAGGCAAGCAAGAAATGAGATAGCAAGCATAGGCAAAGCGCGTGTTGTCGATAGCCCTGCCAATGGTGGTCGCCGCGGTTACCAGCATCAGAAAATCGGCAAACCAAGCTGGGGATGTCCAGCTCCCCGTCATGAACCAATGATCGAGCGTCATGCAAAGCGAGGCCGCACATTTGCCCTAGGGCTTGGACGTGGCCAAATCGGAGTTGAGGCAAGATTTCCTCGTTGAGCTCGGACTCCATCAAAGCTTGGAAATCCTCGAAAGTATGACACATCTCTTGCCCACTAAAGCTAAAGACGTGTGTTACCGGGTTCCAAAACCTTGCTGCGGCATGGAGAAAAGGAAGATGCAGCGGAGTACAGCTCAGCGTGAATAGTGCATTCAAGCCGAAGCCCCAGAATTTTAACTTTTCCGAGCCATCTAGAGAAGCGATCCAAGCTGTGAGATTTTGGATGAGAAACGCCTCCATTTTGATGCAAAGCTGAGATGAAATGAATGAACCACAAGGCTGGAGCTTTTAAAGAGGATAAGGCACTGTTTGGGGGACACGTGTCGAAAATTTGGTGGCTGCCAAGCTAGGTGGTTGGCCGACCACCTTTTCTGGTAGGTCGACCACCCCTCTCCCCCTCAATGAAAAAAGCTGGTCGGCCATGGAGAGGAGGGTGGCTTTAGTCTTGTTCTAGCTTCTAGAAGAAAGTTCCTAGCATTTCCATGCATTGGGGGTGTTGAAGGTGCGAGTTTTCCTCTGTTTCGGATGCGTTCCGTCACCCAGATCGTCTGAAATGCATTTGTTTATCGAGTTGTTGTTAAGTCCTGCTTATCGAGTTGTTATTTTGCTTATTGAGGTGTTGTTTTGTTTACCGAGTTGTTAAGCTTACCAAGTTGTTAAGTTTTGTCGAGTTGACGAGTTTTGTGTATCGAGTTGTTACTTATTGTTTAATCAACATTGTTGTGTCTTGCTTATCGAGTTGTAAACTTGCTAAGGTTCTGTTCTTTCTTAGTAAGTTAAGTTGTTTTGTTTGTTGCGTCGATTCACTACCTGACTTGGCAATTTTTCAGTGCACGATTTCCATTCAATCTCATTTTTGTGCAAAGTGGTGCGATGCGATGCTAAGAACATAAAATACAACACTTTTTGAACAAAAGCTGTTTCATTCCATCATGCTTCTTTTGTTACAACATTTTACAACAAGGGTACAAGTTTTACAGAAAATAAAACTGCCTAATAATGTACAATGTGCTACAACTACTAGTAAAAAAGGCAAATAAAGCAGGAACATCTGTGCTCTCAAGTGCAAGAATAAGAGGCCCTCTTCGTCCTCTTCGGCTGAGAAGTCCCTGCACCATCTCCACCAGCACCATCATCTGAACGGGAGCTGCTCTCCCCGGAACCCTCCTCGGCATCACCTCCATCCTCAGAACCAGACTCAGAGTCCTTCTCTCTGCCTGCAGATGTCTTTGACTGAGAATGCGCGGACTCCTCCTCCTCGCTGGACTCCTCCTCTATGACATGCGCTCTGCGTCCGCCTCGTCTGCGAGATGACTCCCCTCTCCCAGCTCCTCGAGAAGGCCTAGATGGCCCAGCTCCTCGGGAAGGCCCAAGTGGCCCGGCCTGTGGCTCGGTATATATCGAAGGCATCTGAAAAGAAAGAGTGCAATTTGAATGCATCAGCCAAAGTATGTATATCAGATGCAGATGCAAGGAAACTACATAGAGTGAGTGTATGCAGATACAGTACATGAATGTGGTGTGTGTGTCAGATGTGCTCTACGCATACAGTCAATCAATGTAGTGAAATGTTCAAGTTCAGCATGTCATCAGAAATATGATAAATGCAAGAAAACTAAAGAGTACCGGGACATCGATGATGGACAGCTGCGCCTCTCTCCGCAAGACCATGCCCTCAAGTGAGGCCACCAACCCGAGCATCCCCTCCATGTACTCTCTGGGTGGCTGCAGATACAAGCTCAAATCGTCAATGAATAAATGAGTGCCTAAGTAGCTGAGTGATAAATGAAAAATAGTGGAACGTACCGGTGGTGAGTCAGGATCACAGACGTATGGGTGACCAAGCATAGGAAGCTCTATCGGAATCGGGTAGGAAGTCCCGTATCGCCATCCCGTCAACTCAGCCTGCATATCTGGCCATCTAGGGTGATGATAAGTAGGGGGAATCGGGGGGACCAGTCCAGCCCCACCTCTGGATGTACCGGCTCTACTGGTCGAAGGAATGTCTCTAGCTCGGGTGCGACTCGAGGATGGCATGCCAGCAGACCTCCTCGCGGGAGTACGGACACCTGCCAATGGAGGCATCAAGTATGTGTGACGGTAGGTCGCGTACTCCCTGTCCTCCAAGTGTAGCAATACGTCGGTGCCCAACATGGCGCTGTCGATGTCCTGAGGAGTGAGCCTATCAGCGGATCGCATATCATCTGGAGGTGCTGAGGGAACACTCTACTCGGGGAAGCTCATAGTCTGGCGCAGGAAGCGGTCCCCCAGGAACCAGGCCCTGCCAGCTGGCCCCTCAAACAAGATCCTATACCGGGAGGCAGCCCATCCTCCGGCAAATTGAAATCGGAGGTCTCCACTCAAAGGCACCCAAGGCTGCCATGTGATCTGCGGATAACCAATGCATAAGCCGATTAGAAATCGTAGATGCGCAAGATAAATCAAAGATGAAAACATGGAGAACTGAGAGTTCTGGATTACCTCTGTCGGCCGCACTGTGTCGAAGAACTGCCGTAGGTAGGGGAGAGTCTCCCGAGGCCGCGGCTGGTACTGACCCTCGAAAACGAGTGAATAGGGGGTCATGAGAGGCACCTCCACCTCGAGCTCTGGGGCTAGTGTCGGGAAGTACGCAAAAACCCATAACTGTGGAAAATAGGGCAAAAGCCATCAGAATACAGAATGCTGAGTGCAAAATCTGAATACGGAATGCTGAGTGCAGAATGTGAGTACAGAATGTAAGGTGTGCTGTGTGCGCAATGTACAGATAATGAAAAGCAGAAATGTAAATCAAGAGGGCAGAAAGTACCTCCCAGGCTCTCCAGTAGCCGCCAACTATGTTTCCCCGTCCGCGGGAGGTCGCGCTCATGTAGCAATAAAGGGTAGCCAAGCCGGCGCCACCCCAGTCATACTGACTGACCTGCAAAAGGTCTACCAAGGCACTCAGCAGATATAGCCCAACGGTGTTCCCCCTATCGGCGAACAGAGTGGTCCCGAAGAGGAATATCAAAAACCCTCGGGTGTACTGTGCTATCTCCTCGGAAGTCTCGGGCTCCCTCCCTCTGAAATGTGAAGAAAACTAGGTATACCGGACTCTGCCTGAGGATCTGTCAACTGGTGGGTGAGCTCCCAACAGATAAATCCAGGCGGCCTCCCACTCGCCGATGTCCTCATCATAAGGGATCGCCCAGCCTTCCACGTCAAGGCCTGTCAGCACAGCGAAGTCGAACGGGGTCATAGTCATGTCCCCAGTAGCCGAAAAGTGAAACGAGTTGGTGGTGTCCCACCATCTCTCCACAAGTGCCCCCATCAACGTCCTGCTAGCAGGATAGCGAGATATCCCAATGCAGAAGGGTCCAAATCCCGCCTGCTCAACCCAATCACGAATAGCCTCTGGGAGCTCTGTGTACCACTCCCTCGCAACAATGGAGCCGTATCCTCGTGTAACGCGGGAAGACACCTGCATTCATAATGAAGACATGTATTCAGTTTCAGAATGAAATGAATAAGCTGCGTGCAAATGAAATGAATAAGCTGCGTGCAAATGAAATGTATGAGCTGTGTGCAAATCAAATCAAATACAATGCTGTGGACTGCGTGTTCAGTATGAGCTGTATGCAAATCAAATCAAATACAATGCTGTGTGCTACGTGTTCACAATCAAATATGAGCTGCGTGTTCAGAAATTCGAAGTTTGGGCTGCGTGTTCAACTCTCGACAAGTGTGTGCTGCGTGTTTACAAACAAAGTTTGGGCTGCATGTTCAACTTTCAACAAGTGTGTGCTGCGTGTTCACCATCAAGATATGAGCTGTGTGTTCAGAATGGAAGTGTGTGCTGTGTGTTCACAATCAAATATGAGCTGCGTGTTTAACTCTCGACAAGTGTGTGCTGCGTGTTCACAAACAAAGTTTGGGCTGCGTGTTCAACTTTCAGCAAGTGTGTGCTGTGTGTTCACAAACAAATTTGGGTTGTGTGTTCAGATTTCAGAAATAGTGTGTGCTGCGTGTTCACAATCAAATATGAGCTGAGTGTTCAGAAATTCAAAGTTTGGGCTGCGTGTTCAACTTTCAACAAGTGTGTGCTGCGTGTTCAGAATTCAGAAAAAGTGTGTGCTGCGTGTTCACAATCAAATATGAGCTGCGTGTTCAGAAATTCGAAGTTTGGGCTGCGTGTTCAACTCTCAATAAGTGTGTGCAGTGTGTTCACAATCAATATATGGACTGTGGGTTCAGAAATCCAAGTGTTTGAGCTGTGTGCTCAAAATGCGAACAGAATACTGTGTTATAGACTAAGCGTTCAGAACAAGCTGTGTGCTAGAATGAGTAGAAATATGGCATGCGAATGTGTTCAGGACGAGCAAATAAGCATACAAAGCATGAAATGCACGGAAAATGCAGAATATAAGGCATGAAATGTAAAAAGTGAAGTACATACCTCTCGTGCCTGATGAGAGAGGTGGGACTCCGGCTCCCGCAGTAGCAGATCCACAGGTGCTCGAGCATCAAAGTCGGTAAAATGATAGAAAACTGCCCGAGGGAGGATGTGTGTCGGAGGGTCATACCTCTCGGGAATGAATGGCCGAACCCTCGGAGGTAAAGACATGATGTCCGGCTTACCTCCGGCACCCGGAGAACCTCCACCGTGGGAAAAATGACCCGCCATCTCAAGAAATCTGCAAAAAGGAGCAAAAATGAGCGAAATGAGCCAAAATTGGAAAAAGTCAACAAAAGTCAACTCTCGGAAAATGAAAAAGTCAACAAAAGTCAACTCCCGAGAAAATGTTCCAAATATTGAGACAAACTTACCCCAAGTGATGAAAATGGAGAAAGAAGCACCGAAATCAAAATCTAATCGGTTCAAAGTGAAGAGAACTGAAAGTTTTCGCGAAACAACTTTGCGTGGGGCGTTGGAAAACGCGTATAGAGCGCAGATCTGAGAGAGAAAATGCTCTAGGAAGGGAGAGGGACTGATTTTGGACTTGGAGCTATGAGCAAAAAGTGTTTGGCTTTGTGTATTTAAAGAAATGAGTGTGAAAGTACCAAACTGCCCCGGATTTGGGCTAGGTGGTCGGCCAACCACCTTTTCTGGTAGGCGGACCACCCCCTTGCCTCAAACCTCGTCGATGGCCTCTAATAGCCTCCAAACTTGGTCGGTGGGGTTCCTAAGGTGGTCTCCAAGGTCTCTTTGAACTCTCTGCAAGATTTGGTAGTGCTCGGAGTCCCCGGCACCCGAGAAAGTACAAGAAAAGTGCACTTTTCGTTGCGAAATCCCTCCGCGGGAACTTCAACTCCAACTTTCGATGCGTGTTTCATCGTTACTCGTCAAGAGCAAGATGTATCCTTTTTGAATACGTTGTGACCCTTCCGGGAGGTAAACCAGAGGTCGCGATTGAGTCGCACTCTTCGAAACTTGCATTTCTTTGCTCGTTGTTTCGTATCAAACATGCATTCGAGTTTACACTTATCCTACATTGTTATGCACGTCACTTGCATTCTCATGCATACCACTTCCATTGTTGTGCACGTTTCACGGGTATTGTCATACCCTCACACTTAACTTGCGTTGTCGCGCACATTTCTTCTCGCATTGCGATGCACTTTCCCATCGGCACCATGTTTGTTTGCGTTCGATATAGCGTTGAACATGTATTGCTAACTATATTGTGCTTGTTAAGTTTCTCTCTTTTGCAGGCATGATATTGTATGTACGGTTCATTTGAAGCTGGTGTGACCAGACTAATCGCGCAGGTATTGTATCTTCTCCGTGTGAGACGTGGCGAGAATTGAATAATTCTCCGCATTCTTAAACTGCATGAAATGTAGTTGTTGCTTTGCATTCTTACTTAAAACTGTTGCGTGTGCGCTTCATTACAGCTTGCTGCTTTGCATGATCATGAGTTACATTCGGTTCGGTGCATCTCGTTTTGCATTTTGCCCCTGCCTGCAGGCATGCCTGCGGGCACATTTCTTTGTTATCTTGTATGTTTGTCTAACTCTTCGGCCTTGTCAAAAATGGGTCGTCTCTGGGCTTTGACATTCACTCCCGTCGCTTATGACTTTCGAGTTCTGTCAAAGAAGGGCAACTGTAGACACCCCATTTTTGACCGACCTTAAGACTCAGACGTCACCGATTGAGCGCTCGGTGATAGTGCATATTGTGCTCGTTCTGGAGTTTCAGAGTCTCGGCTGCGAGCCTTGCCTCCGGACTTCCGGGCTCTTTTGTGCTTTGCCTCAGTTTGCGAACCAGGTCCTATTTTCTCTGTTTTCTCTTTCCGAAGGGAGGGAGAGGTCTCGTAGACTATCTCTCACTGGCCGTAGGCTACGTTTCGTGGTCGTAGGCCATTTTTCCCGTTTGGAGGCCAGTTTTCGGTTTTTGGAGCCGTCGGCCGTGTGCCTCGGTTCGGGACCACTTAGCTACCTCTGTTTGCTCTGGTTTTTGGCACACACCTTGTTTTCTCTCCTTAGAGGGACACTGTGGCCCGGGAGACCACCTTCGTGGTCGTACGCCACCTCCGGTGCTTAGCAGCCTGTTTTCGGGGGCTCGGGCCGCGCGTTTTGGCCCCCGAACCCTCGTTTTGCATCAGTTTGGGTTCATTTTTGGTATGGATCTTTGTTTCATTGCAAGGAAGGTTGTAGGATGGTGGGAGACCAGCAATTCTTTTGAAAACCATTTTCTCTCTCCTCCAGCCGATTTTTCTGACAGAAAGCTGGTTTTTCTCACTTTTGGGCCATAATTTCTGGTTTTTCATACCACCATTGTGTTGTGCACACCTAGGAGGCCACCAATATGGGTAGGCCGACCAGTATTTCTTCTTGACCCTTTTGAACCTTGCTAAAAAGCTGGTTTTTCTCTCTCCTGTGTCACTTTTTCTGGTTTTCCACCATACAGTTGTGTTGCACTCAACTGGGAGGCCACCAATCTGGGGTGGCCGACCAGCATTTCACCTTGACCCTTTTGACCCCTGGTCAGCCGACCAGGGGGAGTGGCCGGCCGACCACCTTAACTGGTCGGCCAGCCATCTGCTTTTTGCTCTCTCTGAATGCATCACAGCTGTGCCAGCTGAAGGGCATTTGGACCATCCTCCATATACGTGTATGGAGGATATTTGAAGCTTCCAAGAGAAGCTTTGGCCTCTCTTCTCTATAAGAGAGGCCCTCCTCTTCCATTTTGAGGGTTCAACAATTTTGCAAAGGCTTATACACTCCACCCTCCATAACTCTCTTCTTCAAGCTCCAAAACCCTAATATTCTTGCACCATTTGCACACCAACCCTTAGCACAACACCTCCACCATCCATTCAAGCATCTTGGAGCTGATTTTCAGAGTTTGAAGAACTCCTTTCTTGGTCCAGAAGTTGCTGGAAATCTGCTCTTCAAGGGTAAGTCCTCATTTCCCTTTTTCTTGCATTATTTTGCTCCATTGTTTAGCCTTATTTGAAAGCATTTCTGGGTTTTGTTATAAATTGAAAAGTATCTTATTTTGAGCTCCTCTTGAAGTTTTATTAAGGACACTTTTCTGTTTGAGGCCATATACCTCCTTGTATGCTCTATCCCTCTTTGTAGGCTTATTTTGCTTCATATTTTAGCCCTACTTGTGAGCATTTTCGAGATTTTTCATGAACTGAAAAGAGTCTTATTTTGAGCCCCTCTTGATGTTTGATTAAGGGAATTTTTCTGTTTGAGGTCATTTACTTCCTTGTATGCTTGATTGCCTCTTGTTTTGAGCCTTGCATCTAGGCCTTTGTTGCATGCTTTGTTTGGCCTTCTAGCCACTAAAATCTAGGGGATTTTCAGTGGCTAGAATACTATTTTGAGAGCCAAAATCAGAGGGGGGTGACCCCCTCTCTCCTTGTCTTGATTGTTGGCCCTTTTGGCCTTCCAAAGGGGCTCTATCTTGTATGCTTTGAAGCCTCATTTCAGGCCCTATTTGGTGAGTTTTAAGGTCTTCCTTGACTCTTTATAGAGCCCATTTTGCCATATTTTGTGTCCCTCATGCATGTGTGGAGCAATCCTCCTCAAGGCCTTTCAAGGGGACCTTTCATTGCATGTTTCATTGACCCATTTCAGGGCCTTTTTGGTGAGTTTTAGGGCTGTCATAATTGATTTCCAGAGTTGGTTTTGCCATTTTGCATGTCTATCTTGTATGTGTTGAGTAATCCACCTCATGGCCCTCCAAAGGAGCCCATCATTTTTGCATGCATTGGATACATTTCAGTGGTTATTTGGGCATATTTTAGCATACCATATTCCTATTTGTGGCTGGTTTGGTGACCTCTCTTGTGCTCCATATACATGCCATGTAAATCATGCTTACTAGCTTATGTCGCATGTTGTTTTAGCCCTTCATGTTAGCACTTTTTGGCCATGCTTGAAACTGATTTGGTGCATGTTTAGGACTGCCTTGGCTCTGTTTTCATGCCTCATGATCAAATAATGCTTGCTTTGCATACTTGTAGTTCAATGCATTTGCCTAGTTTTGAGTTTCGGGGCCTATTTCATGCATTGGGTGACATGTTTCCATGATTCGGGACAATTGAGGATATTATTTCAGAGCTGGAAATTGCATGTTTGTATGCCATCTTTCATCCCTTGCCATGCTTTGGTAGAGTGGCATTTGATGCCTTAGGATCGGCCCCTTGCATCGTGCATGTTTGCATGTGTTTAGGCTGTCTCATGTTACATCACATGCATTGTGTATGCCATTTTAGTCCATAGCATTACGTATGCTAGGTTGCATGTTAGTCGCATTGTGTATGCCATCTCATTTGCATTGTGTTTGGGATAGGAGTTAGCCCAAACACAGGAAACGAGGGACGTTTCGTACTCCAAGTGACGAAACGTGTCTCAATTCTCAGTCGCCGACACTCCGGATTACCCATGATGGAGTCTAGGCCTTGTTGTGTTGTCATGTGCATTCATTTCACATCGAGTCGTGCAATTCGACTCCTCGGCCATCATGCAGCGAGATGCATGATTGGTGGCACGAGGATCGAGATCGTGCATACATATGTGAAAATACTTTGCCATGCCCCTTTCTTGCTCTCTATTGTAGCAAACCAGAAATCAGCAGCCTTCTAGAGCTTTGCACAGCATTCCGGCATTAATTGCAAACAGAGGCGAATCGGGGCATCGCAATGGATTTCCGCGCCAGGCAACTCAAGCATGCATCATTCATCATTCGGAACAGGGCTGAGGCGGTCCATGGATTTGCATATTAAGTTTACTTTGCTTTCCTAGTTAATTTGTTAATTAATTAGGGTTTTGTATTTATTCAGACTGTATTATTTATTCGGACTGTATTATTTATTCGGACCCTCCGAGCGAGGGCACAGTTGTAATAAGTGTGCGTGTGTGTGATGTATGTCTTCCAACCCCACATCTTTCTCCCTTTTATTTACCAGATTATGATGGTTAGTTTAGGGCATGTTTCAATTAGCATACTTATGATAGCATGTTTGCATTCATTCATCTGTCTTGCATGCACCGGGCTCGGCGCATCATACTAACTGCATTGTATTTCAATTCCGAGTTGAATACGTGTTAGCTGTAGCATCTCATATGCCATTCTTAGAATAGCCGAGCCTATTATAGTTGCATTTTTGCATGTGTTGCATTAGGCATTTCTGTATAGTTAGGATCATGCATTGATTTCTAACATTGCTTCTGTTTTGGCTTGGAGTATTCGGTAAGTGGTTATGCTTTAGCATCCTTGCATGCGTGTGAGTGACTGCCATGATAGCATGCTTACCATGAGGCTATGTGCTTATGTGATATACCTGCCTGAATGCCTGTGGGTGAAGGTTGGATTATCTGAATTGGAATAATGCATTGACTGTGAGTTTTAAGCCCACTTGAGAGTGGCAAATCATCATGTTTTCTAAGCCCACCTGAGGGTGGCAAATCCACATTTTAGCCTACTTGCGAGTAGCAGACTGTTTTCAAAACAAACTTGAGATGTTTTGTTCCAATTCAGGCGATCCGGTCTATATTTGTATGTTGTGCGCATCACGTAGTAAATCTAGGCTAATAATCGGAATAAGAGCACATAATGTTTTCAAAACTCGATATCATGGTTAGTAGAGGCCGATCTTTGATCGGGCGAGCGGGGGTGCTCACGAAGTGACCTTTCCCAATCATTCCCAAGTTCCCGAGCCGAGGCAACTTTGGTGATGACGGACACGTGGCCTTAGGCTACGAGTTAGGGTTTCCTAAATTCCCTCAAAACAAAATATTTAGGTGGCGACTCTGTATCTGGCAAAGCAGTCCATGTTTGGCACTTCTTTCAAAAAATCTGTTTTCAAAAACGATTTGCCGGATTTGGACTCTTTGATAATTCATCGATCTTGCATTGCACTCTGCGAGATTAGATACAGGACCGTGACATTGAGTCCTGAACTGTAGTGAGCTCAAATGAATAGAACGGGATCTCCTCCCGGGACGTTCGGAGACGTCTACACCACCTTATTTTTCTTCCTTATGTGTAATTTTCTCTGACATGTTTTATTTTCTATAGCATGTTTAATTTTCTCTGGGATTTAATGTTGACATCTTTATGTTTTCATTGTCTAGAAATGGCAAAACATAGAAGTAGCAAAACACCAGAAACACCGAGAAAGAAACAAAAACTCTCCGAATCTTCTTATGATCTTAGATCAAAAAGCAGTAAAACACCACAAACTCCTCGCCAAAACACACAAGTCCAAGGTGATGAAGCAACTAGCATCAAGATGAATACCCCAACTTCAAAAGACTCAAGCTCAATAAGGAAAAAACCTGTTAAACTCCAAAGAAAGAGAGCTCATTACAACATTCAATATCGATCCGACGTCTCATCTGTTGTCTCGTTTTTTCAAACACTTAAATTCAATTCAAACCAACTTGAAGAGCTTCAAAGAGCCCATTCTGGTATTTGATCCAAGCTTTAACCACTGGAAGGATAGATCCAAGGAAGTCTAGGAAATCTGATGATGACGTAGTTGCAATAATCCAATGTTACAATGAAAAAACGAAAGCATTCACAGTTGGTAAAAAGAAATTGACCTTTACAACCAATGACATGACCTTGATTTTTGGTTTGCAAGGTGGTAAAGGAGCCATGTCATTAAGATACTCAAAAAAGCCAAAAACTGCATTCATAGAGAGAAGATACCCAAAGGACACAAGGCTCACTGGTCCTGTTCTTAAGAATGCCTTGGTCAAATCAATGAAAGGCAAACAACCAACTGACTTCAAAGATGTAGCAATCATTATTCCCTTGTACTTGTGTCTCATCCTATTTTTTGCAACAAATAGAATCCAATAGAGTGGGTTTTTATAAAGTACGTGGAACCTTTTGAATCAATGAAGTAGTATGATTGCATCAACATTGATCGATTTTTTTGTAGCATTGCACAAAACTCCAGAAAAAGTTACGGGGTGTGTCATTGCATTACTGGTAAGTATAATTTCCATTTAAATTTACAATTATGATACTTACAAATTTGTGTGTTTAGCAAAATTTAATTACTTCAATTTCCATCACAGTATTAGCTATGTGAACATGCGAATATCATTGACTCGGAAGACAGTAACATAACTGATTTCCCAAGATGTGCCAAGTGGAACCTGTAAAGATTGACCAAACAGCTACAGAAGACACCAGTCCACTCTCTTGCACCTCAACAGGTTAGATTTCTATCACCACTGAAATCTGAGTGAAATTCCAAAATTTCTCTGACCACTGGTTTGTTTCCCTCCTTGTGCCTTGCTTGATTTGATCAATTTTCTCTGCGATGCAATATCTTATATGGAATAACTTATGTGCCTTGACTGATTGAGATCAATTTTCTCTGAAATTTCAATTTATGTTGCTCCTTTGATTACCACTGGTTTATTTCTGTCCTTGCTTGTTTCATAATTTTCTCTAGAATCCAAAGTTCTCTGACCACAATTATAGTAACATTAACTTATATGCCCTGATTAATTTTCTCTGATATCTAAATTATGTTACTTGTTTCATAATTTTCTCTGACCCATAAAATTATGTCCCTTTTTGTGTAATTTTCTCTGGCCTATACAATTTTCTCTGAAATTTGTTTCCCATTAGTATGATATAGATGAATTTAATCTAGTTTATTTGAATTTTTCTCTAAGTGAATTCTTAATATTTCTCTAATAACAGAGCCTTCTGTTACAGATAAATAATAAGGAGCTAGTGAAAAACTCATCAGAGGAGTTTTGTCTTGGTAAAAAGAAGAAGAAAGAATCAAAAAAGGCATTGGCTAAATTCAAGGAGACATTAAAAGAGTCATTTGAAGAAGAAAGAGAGAATGAAGAAGGAGAAGGCAACACAGAAGAACAAGAAGCAAGCAATGGAGAAGAAGATCAAGCAAGCAGTGCATAAGAGGAAACTACAGAAGAAAATAAAGAAGTAGAAGACAAAGAATAAATTGAACAGAAAGAAAAAGAAGACAATGAAGATGAAGAAGATGAAGGCACTGAATCTAAAGAAAAAGAAGAAAACGATGAGGAAATGGATGAAGAAAAACATAACAAGCCGATGGACCAACATCATGATAGCATTTGTGGCTCAATAATGCATTAACCTTAAGAATCTGAGGAATCAAAGGATGCTCAAATTGCTAATCTACATCAACGACTAAAGGCACTTTCTAAATCCAAAATAGAAGAAGACAAAAATTGGAATGAATTACTTTAAGAAAAGGACATTGCAATAAGAACCTTGACATCAAATAACTCGGAACTTCAAGAAAAAGACAGTACAAACCAAATGAAACTAAGGATGTTGGAGATTCAAAAAGAAAATGATAAAAAAAAACAATTCGACAGTTGAGATGTTAAATATCAAAGCTTAAAACTGAAAATGCTAGATCGTATGAACAAATTCAAGAACTATCCGTCCAACTAGCAACACAACCTTACCGTAGATTAACACAAGTTCAACCCCAAGGTCAGTGGAAATCTTAAACCATAAAAAGTTATGTTCTTGTGTTAACATAACTCAGAGAAATTTCTATTTATTAAAATTTTCTTTGGAAGTTAATTTCTTTGACCACATTAGTTTGGCAAGTTTGATTTCTATTATTTATTTGATTTTCTCTGTCTATTTGCTTATTTGATTTTTGGGGCTTGTTTGATTTTCATTGTGTATAGTTGTAATAGAAGTGGAACCAACAACCCAACAAGAACAAGTGGCACACAAACAACAATCAAAACAAAAGACAAAAGTCTACGGTAACTGGAAAATATTGAATCAAATAAATTTACATATTGAAATATGATCTGTTACTTCAGAGAAATTTAACTTTTACTGATATTTTCACTATCTACATTGAAAAAAGATCCTACATCAAGGATTAAGAATTTAAAGGCAAAAGAAAGGAAAGCAAAGCAGCAAGATCCAGACTTTCAATATTCCAAGGTTGTGAAGATGACTAGAGGTTCAAAGCAAGCTGCAAAGCAAACAGAGCAAACCACCAAAGACAAAGAAGTACTTAATACCGATGAGTACGTCTTGTCTCAACCAACAAGCATAAAAAAATCTTGGGTTTTTCCACAAACTTTACTAGTTGCAAAATTGGTAAAAGAACATGTAAGAGATATTTTTCAGCACATATCAAATGTATCTGGACTCGAGTAAGTACAACAACTAAAATAGAAGATAACAATTAACAATTTACAAACTTATATTGCATTAACAACTATTAAATCCCTTATTTGTCATCTTGTAGGGCTTTAATATAGACAAGTGAGTTGAATCTAATTACTTTTGAAAATATTGGAAACCTAATAAAGGAAAAAGAAATTGCCAATAATGTAAGTCTTTCATCAAAATTTCTTTGTAATTTTCCATCAGCCTTTATAAATCAATGTTACAATTATAAATGATACTTTCCAGGTCATTGATGGTTATGGAGAGATCCTATTTGCTGACCAAAGGAGAAAATGACAACAACCAATTTCATTTTTTTTTTCTGCATATTAAGCTTAGTATGTTACTACTGTTTTATTTGATTTTCTTTGGAATTTACTTCCTACTTTCTCTTGTTAAGATACTTCTTGAAGCCAGTTGTATCACTAGTCTAATTTTCTCTGGCTAGTTGTGTGCATTTAAAATTTCTTTGTGTGTATATTTCTGAAATTGCTGTCATTTCAACTTTCTCATAATCATTTTTTGATTTTCTCTAACTGCAGAACTTCATCAAGATGACGGAAAATCAAACTTTCTGAGTCTCATTATTTGACAAGCATATTGAAACCACATAGAGAAACTACAGGTTCCTCCATTTCCCAATAAATACCGGAGGCAATGAGAAGTTAACAGATGGAAATCACTGGACCTTGCTTGTCTTAGACAAACAAGACAATTTATGGAGGTACTACAACTCACTAAGGCCAAGGAAGAATGATGCACATGACAAATATATCAAAGATGCAAAACAATTGGTAACGAGTGTAAATTTCTCTGATCCATGATAATGTTTATGTGATAATAATTTTCATAGAATCCTATTAATTTATGTGTAAATTTCTCTGTTATTTAAAAATTATTTTTTTTGTAACAAGATTATGTGAAGAATTTTTTGAAAGCTTGCCTTGAAAGAAAAGCACAATCACAACCCTCTTTCAAATTAATAGACTCACAAAACACAAATTATGACTTTGAATATGTCAACAATGCTCTACAACAAGACAGTAATTCGTAAGTTTCTTACAACATCTATAAATAAGATAATCTAATTTGAATGTTTCTTAACACTAACTGTGCCTATAATTTGTATGCAGTGTGGATTGTGGTTTCTTTGTATGCTATATAATGAAACAATATATCAACCATGAACCTATCAGCTTGACATTGTCGACACAAGATGTAAGGTTGATAAAGGGCAGAAATCATAGAGAGACAGATTTGTGACCGAAATTGGCCAGTCATGGACAGAACCAATTCAAATACCACTAGAAGAAGAACAAAAAATATAATAGTGAAAGTCCACCAGTGAAAGGAAGACAATGCATACAATGTAATTAGGAATAACCCTTCCATTTTTCTTTTCATACATTAAAAGAATGATGACGTTTGACATAGATGTATATATCTTTTTTTGACTAATGTAAATTTCATAGCTATCAATGGTTAAATATATATTTTTTAATAATGCATGCCAATTGGTGATTGTCAACACAATCCACACAGAGAAAATTGTCTGAAGAAATTTCTCTGGTATGCACTTACCAGAATTTCACTGAGATATTTAACTCGTATCGTGCCAAGAGGGTGCCTATATGATCATGTAATTTGTAATGCACTGTATTGGTATAAAACAATCATCAAATTCAAAAAACACAATGCACACAGTAATTTTCTCTGCTATTGGCAAATTTCTCTAGATGAATTTGACCTTACAAAACACAATATACACAGCAATTTTCTCTGCTTTTGACAAATTTCTTTAGATGAATTTGACATCACAAAACACAATGCACAGTAATTTTTTCTGTAGTGGTAAATTTCTCTAGATGAATTTGACTGGTATTATAAATACATTGCCTATAGTATGTTTCAACAAACACAATGTACATAGTAAATTTCCCTACTATTGGCAAATTTCTCTAGATGAATTTGACTGGTATTATAAAGGCACTTCCAAAGTATGTTTCTAAAAACACAATACAAAAAGTAATTTTCTCTGCTATGGGAAAATTTATCTGGATGAATTTGATTGGTATTATATACACACTGTCCAAAAAGTACATTTCACAAAACAAAATACAAAAAGTAATTTTCTCTGTTACTGGCAAATTTCTTTGGATGAATTTGACTGGTATAATAAACACATTGCCCAAAGTATGTTTCACAAACACAAGTGCATTGATCCAGAAATTACATAAAAAATTTCAAAGAAAATACTAAACACAACGCATAACAGACACGTTATTTTTGTAATAAGATGCTCTAACATCCTCAAATGTATTATTTAATTAATAAAATATATTATCCTCAACTATTTAACAAAGGTTCCTTGCATGTCCTCTTATTATGGCGACCAATATTCTCACATCGACTACACTTCATCACCTTTTTAAACTCTCCAATAGAAGCAATTATGTTCTTCTTTGGCCTCCTAGCTGGTCTCTTACTCAATAGAGGTAAAATCATAGCATCATCAATGCTACACACAGGTTTTTCAACAGTTGGAACTGGCCCAATCGAAAACGAGTATGCTTGACAATACATATCAACATGAAAAAATGGTTCAACAAATGAATTTAAATTCTTTCCACTCCTAAAAATTGCAGCAACAGCATATCGACATGGATACCCATTTATTTCCCATTTTCGACATAAACAAGTTCTCAACCTAAGATCAACTATAACTGAAGGAAAACAATGCACTTCAAACACATTATCAGATGATAAACTCATATTCCATGTCCTCCCATCCATGAAAGCCTTCTCCAACACGCTATCCATACGAGGATAGAGAACTTTATTCCATTTATTAGAAACTAGCCTCTTATCAGACCTTATATTCATGATTTGCAACCATATTATGTTCACCAAATTTGTTATTGGCAAGTGCTGAGCTTCTCGTATCCATGATTTGAATGAATCAGCAACATTCAAATACATTTCACCATAACGTTTCCCCTTAAAATATGCATTACTCAAATTTTCATATGGTAAACTTCTTAAAAAAAACACTCATAATGTCTCCTTCCTCACTTTTTAATTTATTTAACATGAAATGGAATGATGCCTTTGTTGGTGCATATGTACATTCTGAAAATTTGGACACAATCGTATCCCTAACCAAATTTGTGTTTCCACATAATAACCTATTCCTCAAATTTCTCTTTAGATGTTCAAAACAAAATCCATGATAGCAATTAGGGAAAAACCTAGCAATTCCTTCCACAATTCCACAATGTCGATCTGATAAGAAACTTATCACCCTTTCCGATCCCAATACTTCACATAAATGTTTAAGGAACCAACACCAATTGTCATTATTCTCAGCATCAACAACGGCAAAAGCTATAGGAAAAAACCTACAAAACAAATAGGAACAAACATATTAGATATACAAATGTAGAGAAAATTAGAACAATCAACAACTAGAGAAATTTGACAATGCCAAAATCCAAAGAAACTTCACATAGCGGCCAAATCCAGAGGAAATTCACACAGTAGCAACATCCAGAGAAAATTCACACAGTGACCAAATCCAGAGAAAATTCACACAGTGCCCACATCCAGAGAAAATTCGCTGAACATTCACACAATGCCAACATCCAGAGAAAATTCACTTAGTAACCAACTACAGGGAAAATTCATATTGTGCCAACATCTAGAGAAAATTCACACACTTACCAAATCCAAAGAAAATTCACACAGTGGCACATCCAGAGAAAATTCACACAGTGGCCACCTCCAGAAAAAAATCACACAGTTGCCACCTCTAGAGAAAATTCAAAGTGTCAGAGAACAATCATAAACATAACCACAAAAATAGAAAATTCACTCAATTCCCACATATATAGAAAATTCACATACTTAGAGAAAATTGGATATATTTATAATTACCTTAATTCCCATCTTTCCCCATCGCATCAAGCATAACTCCTTTGTATCGTCATTTCAAAAATGTTCCATCAAGAAACAACAATTACAGACAATATTTGAAACCAGCAATGCATGCATGAAAAGCTACAAACATTCTTTTGAAACACTTGTTATCTTTAAAATCTAACTCAAAACGACTACTTGGATCGTTCTTCAATGACTTATCAAAATACTAAATTGATCGAATGACAAACAAGAATCCCCATATGTACTACATTTTACTTTTCAACCCCCAACCAACCACAGTTATAACTGATTGAGACCTCATACTTGTCTTTCATTTCTTTGACAACATCCACTGAATGAGTTAAAGGTTTTGCACTTACCTCTTCAAGTATCAGACCAGAAGCTAGCTGGAAGTCATCCTACCATGTTTACTAGTATGAACTACCACACCACACTCATGTTCATTGTTCAAAGTTCTTATATAAAAGAAACCAATTGTTTTTTCAACCGAAGCATGTACATGCTTGTAGCTCGACATTTCGTGCTCATTTCGGATACAACTAGCCCTACAGTTCAGACTCCCGTGGTTCTGAATCTGATTCCACAAGTGCCATGTAAAATAGATAAACACAAAAGAGTCCAAATTCAACAAATCTTTTAGAAAATCGATTTTGAACCAAAATGCCAAAAATGGACTACTTTGCCAAATACAGAGTCGTTACCTAAATATTTTTGAGAAATTTAGGAAACCCATGACTCGTTCCAAAGGCCACGTGTCCGTCATCACTAAGATTGTCTCGGTTCAGGAACTTAGGTACGAGAGGGGAAGGTCATGAATTGAGCGCCCCACTTGCCCGATCAAAGATCGATTTCTACTAATCATGATGTGAATCTTATTCCCATTATATGCTCTTATTCCGATTATTAGGCTAGCATTACTATGTGATGCGTACACAAGTATAGACTAATTTGCAAAAATTGGAACACTTTCATTTCATGTTTGTTTTTGGAAATTGTTTTGAATATGTACTAGTTGAAAAAATGATCTCATATGAACATTACTCAAATTATTCCAATTCAAGTAATTAGCCTTCATCCACAGGAATTCAAGCAAGTATATCAATTAAGCACTTGGCCTCATGGAAAGTATGCTAGACATGGCAACAATCATACTCATACAATATACTGAAGTACAAAAATACTCACCTAGTACTCTGAGGTGAGCCAAAAGAAACAAAAGAGTTAGAAAACATGCATGCTCCTAATTAATGCAACATGACTAATGCAACACATGCGATATGGTGCAATTAATAGGCTCGACTACTAATTATGACATGTGAATCAATTTGATAACATGCGGTTTAAACACTTTTTCAAAGAAGTATTTAAATGACAATGCATTGTTATAATGATGAACCGAGCCTTGATGCATGCAAAACAAGTGGATGCAAACATGGAATATGCAAAAAGAAACATGATGTTCTAACTACCCATCATAAGCAAGTAAATAAAAGGGAGAAAGACGTGGGGTTGGAAGACATAAACATTATTACAAGCTTGGCCCTTACGCAAGAGGGTTCGAATGAATAATCTAGCTAAGCTAATTACCTAATTAACTAACTATTACAAAACGAATTAACTATTATTACAAACTGAATAAACTAACTATGCTAGCTAGTTGTTACAAAACCAATTAATTAATTAACTATTCTATGGAACTAACTAATTAATTACACTAATTAATTAATTACAAATTAGAATTAACTAATTAATTACAATATGAATTCAACATGAAAGAAGTAACTAAGTGTAGACACCCCATTTTTGACCATCCTCAAGACTTGGACGTCATCGTTTGAACACTCGATGATCATCCATGTTCTTTCGTTTTGAGTTCCTGGAGGCCTCGGTCGAGTGCCCTGCCTCAGGATCTCTTAACTTGTTTGTTTTGTGCTTGGTTGGACCAAACACTTGTTGGTTTTTTCTTTGGAGGGTAGAGAGTAGCTTGTCTGCCATTCCCTAAACCCACCGCCCATGGCTTGAGGCCACCGGCCCTGTTTTCTTGCCACCGGCCGTGGACGGTCGGTCGGCGCCATTGACGGTCGGTCGGTCGGTCGGCGCCATTGATGGACGGTCGGTCGGCGCCATTGATGGTTGGTCGGTCGGCGCCATTGATGGATGGTCGGTCGGCGCCATTGATGGTCGGTCAGTCGGCGCCATTGATGGTCGGTCGGTCGGCACCATTGATGGACGGTCGGTCGGCACCATTTGATGGTCGGTCGGTTGTGGTTAGTTGGTCGGTCGGCCATCTTGATTGGCCTTCTTTTTCTTTTTTTTTTTTTTTGCTGGCTGAACCTTCAGTTTTAGCTTCTTGAGGAAGCTTAAACCCTTTTGTTTTAGCTTCTTGAGGAAGCTTGAACCTTGTGCTCTAGCTTCTCCAAGAAGCTTGATCCTTTTGCTCTAGCTTCTCCAAGAAGCTTGACCCTTTTGCTTAAGCTTCTTTGAGAAGCTTTGACCCTTTCTTGAGGCTTCTCCAAGAAGCCTTGGCTCTCTTCCTCTATGAAAATGAACCCTCCTCTCCATTTGCAAGGGTTAGAAAACGTTTTGGCTGGAGCATACATACAACTCCCCCTATCTCTATACTTCAAGCCTCCAACACCCTTGTTCTTGGCCATTTTACACTACAACCCATAGCCTACCACCTCCATCATCCATTCCAGCACCTTGGAGGCCATTTGCAGAGGTTTAAAGCTCACAATCTTGGATCAAAAACTGCTGCATTGCTGTGCTACAAGGGTAAGCCTCCATTTCCCCTTTTATTGCATTCTTTTGCTTCATTTCTTAGCCCTATTTTCAAGAATTTCTGGGCTCTGACCCAAACTGTAAAGTGTCTTATTTTGAGCCCCTCTTCAACTTTGATTAAGGACACTTTGCTGTTTGAAGTCATCTACTTCCTTGTTTGTTCAATCTCTCTTTTAGGGCTATTTTTGCATCCTATTTTAACCTTACTTGTGAACATTTTCGAGATTTTCTATAAATTGGAAAAAGCCTTGTTTTGACCTCCTCTTTAAGTTTGATTAGGTCACTTTTATTTTTGGAGTCATCTCTTGCCTTGCATGCTTCATTTTCTCATGCTTTGAGCCATGCATTTGAGCATTTGCATTGGCCTTGTTTTGGCCTCTTAGACATTGAAATCCACTAGATTTTCAGGGGCTTTGATGTGTGTTTGAGCTCCAAAATCATGGAGGGGTGACCCTCTCACCCCTCATTCTCTTTACTAGTTTGGTTGGCCTTCCAAAGGAGCTCTATTTTGCATGCATTGAAGTCATGTTTCAGGCCTCATTTTGTGGGTTTTAAGGTCTGCCTAAGCTCTGTCAAGAGCCCATTTTGCCACATTTTATGTCTATATTGCATGTGTAGAGAGATCCCATTCAAGGCCTTCCAAAGAGGCCTTTCTTTGCATGTTTCTGAGACTAATTTCAGGGCCAATTTGGTGAGGTTTAGGGCTGTCATAATTCATTTCCAGAGTTAGTTTTTCCATGCTAAGTGTCTATCTTGTATGTGTTTAATAACCCCTTGTATGGCCCTCTAAAGGAGCTCGTCATTTTTGCATGCATTGGCTGCATTTCAGTGATTATTTAGGCATATTTTGACATGTTTTATTCACTATTTTTGGCTGGTTTGATGAGTTCTCATACGCTTCATATACATGCCATGTAAACCATGTTTGCTAGTCAATGTTGCATGCTATTTTAGTCCATCATGTTAGCATCTTTTGGCCATGCCTTAAACTAGAAATGTGCATGTTTTAGGACTGCCTTGGCTCTGTCTTTAGACTTCATGATCAAATAATGCTTGCTTTGTATACTTGTGGTTCAATGCATTGGACTAGTTTTGAGTTTCGGGGCTTATTTCATGCATCGGGTGCCATATTTCCATGTTTTGGGACCATTTAGCATCATGTTTCAGTGCTGAAATTTACATGTTTGAATGCCATGCTTCATCCTTGCCATGCTTTGGTAGAGTGGCATTTAATGCCTTAGGTTCGGTCCTCAGTATGCGTGCATGTGTGCACGCATTTCGGTTGTCTCATTTTCATCTTATGGCCACTGATGTGAGTGTGGCTGAGGTCCACTCATGTTGGTGTAAGTCCATCGAGCATTGTGTATGCCATTTCGGTTCATAGCATTGCGTATGCTAGGTTGCATTTTAGAGCATTGTGTATGCCATGTTACATCGAGCATTGTGTATGCCATTTCGGTTCATAGCATTACGTATGCTAGGTTGCATTTTAGAGCATTGTGTATGCCATGTTACATCGAGCATTGTGTATGCCATTTCATAAGCATTGCGTATGCTAGGTTGCATATTAGTCGCATTGTGTATGCCATCTCATTTGCATTGTGTTTGGGATAGGAGTTAGCCCAAGCACGGGAAACGAGGGACGTTTCGTACTCCGAGTGACGGAACGTGTCTCAATTCCCGGTCGCCGACACTCCGGATTACCCATGATGGAGTTTAGGCCTTGTTGTGTTTTTATGTGCATTCATTTCATATCGAGTCGTGCAATTCGACTCCTCAGCCATCATGCATCGAGATGCATGATTGATGGCACGAGGATCGAGGCGTGCATACATATGTGAAAATACTTTGCCATGCCCCTTTCTTGCTCTCTGTTGCAGCAAATCAGAAATCAGCAGCCTTCTAGAGCTTCGCACAGCATTCCGGGATTAATTGCAAACAGAGGCAAACCGGGGCATCGCACTGGATTTCTGCGCAAAGCAACTCAAGCATGCATCATTCATCATCTGGAACAGAGCTGAGGCGGTCCATGGGCTTGCATGCTAATTTACTGCTTTCCTAGTTAATTTGTTAATTAATTAGGGTTTTGTACTTATTCGGACTGTAATTATTTATTCGGACTGTATTATTTATTCGGACCCTCCGAGAGAGGGCACAACTGTAATAAGTGTGCGTGCGTGTGATGTATGTCTTCCAACCCCACGTCTTTCTCCCTTTTATTTACCAGCTTATGATGGTTAGATTAGGGCATGTTTCAATTAGCATACAGTATGATAGCATGTTTGCATTCATTCATCTGTCTTCCATTCACCGAGCTCGGCGCATCATACTAACTGTATTTGTATTTCAATTCCAAGTTGAATACATGTTAGCTGTAGCATCATCATATGCCATCTTAGAATAGCCGAGCCTATTGTAGTTGCATTTTTGCATGTGTTGCATTAGGTATTTATGTATAGTTAGGATCATACATGGATTTCTAACATAGCTTCTGTTTTGGCTTGGAGTACTCGGTAAGTTTTTATGTTTTAGCATCCTTGCATGCGTGTGAGTGACTGCCATGATAGGATGCTTACCATGAGGCTATGTGCTTATGTGATATACCTGTCTGTATGCGTGTGGGTGAAGGTTGGGTTATCTGAATTGGAATAATGCATTGACTGTGAGTTTTAAGCCCACTTGAGAGTGGCAAATCATCTTGTTTTCTAAGCCCACCTGAGGGTGGCAAATCCACATTTTAGCCTACGTGCGAGTAGCAAACCGTCTTTCAAAAACAAACATGAGATGTTTCGTTCCAATTCAGGCGATCCAGTCTATACTTGTATGCTGTGCGCATCACATAGTAATTCTAGGCTAATAACCGGAATAAGAACGCATAATGTTTTCAAAACTTGATATCATGATTAGTAGAGGCCGATCTTTGATCGGGCGAGCGGGGGTGCTCACGAAGTGACCTTCCCCAATCATACCCAAGTTCCTGAGCCGAGGCAACTTTGGTGATGACGGACACGTGGCCTTAGGCAACGAGTCAGGGTTTCCTAAATTCCCCCAAAATAAATATTTAGGTGGCGACTTTGTATCTGGCAAAACAGTCCATGTTTGGCACTTCTTTCAAAAAATCTATTTTCAAAAACGATTTGCCGGATTTGGACTCTTTGATGATTCATCGGTCTTGCATTGCACTCTGCGAGATTAGATACAGGACCGTGACATTGAGTCCTGAACTGTAGTGAGCCCAATTGAACAAAACGGGATTTCCCTCCCGGGACGTTCGGGGATGTCTACAGTTTCTGGCGACTCTGTTGGGGAGTTAGAGAGCTTGACTCGAACTCATGATATCTTGTTTTGATTACACTTATGTGTTTCTTTGCATTGCATTTGCATTGGTACGCCTAGGACACCGTGTTTGCCATCTGTTATTCCTGAGCGGTTTGCCGGAGGTTGCGTGCCATAAGGCTTACCGGTTACAGGCTCTGCCAGTATGGGAACACAAACCCTGGTTTTACCGGGGCACCCTTTTTGACCATTCGACCTAGTGCATATTCGGAATCCATAGTGACCATTCCAAAACTAGGACAGGTTGCTTACCCGATATACGTTGTTTGAAACCGCTGCGTGCGTAGTGAAACCCTAGCTCCTGACAAAATAGGACAGGGAAACCCTACCCCAACATAGGGGTGTTTTGGCTCTCACTTATCTGTTTTGTGCTTTTAGAGTGTGTCTCTATAAGGAAATGCTTGTATCAGTTTACGAGTTCGGGCATCAGGCCTGCGGGCACCAGTTCAGTATTTTGGGAATCAGTTATCTGCGGGTATCAGGTTCAGTTTTGGGGGCAGTGATTTGGGGAACAGTGATCAGTGGTTGAATCCAGTTATTCAGCTATGTCCATGTCTGTATTGATTGGGCTGAGATGCTGCCTGTTTTCTCTTTCAGGAGGGGTTCAGAGACTCAGTTCTGAGCAACCAATATTCTCCTTTGCTGAGGCAAGACAGGAAAAGGCTCACCGGTTCGTCAGATCCGTTAGTCACCAGTCACATCCCCTCTGTTCAGTTAAGCAGACTCGCAATGACCCAGAATTCAGAAGAAATTGTGGTCATGACAGCCGCATTGGACCAAAGAAGCATCTTGCAGGATGAGACCAATGTTGAAGTACCATACCCGCCCAGGTCGCCTGCCGCGCGCCCGGTCTGGACGCCCCAGTCGTGTCAAGCTCGTGAACCCACCACGTTTGAATTGATGGGAATGATTAGTGATCTTCAGCGATCTGTGTCTGATCTCGCCCACGGAATGTCGGCTTCGCCGCCAACCACATCCTACGCCGGGAGTTTCGTATCGCAGGAGCCCCCGCTACTAGGGCGAATTGTGATCGAGCTCAGCCAACCTGAGGCTGTATCAAGCTATGGCCATGACATGGCAACAACAACCGAGTTCCGCTCTGATATAGCAACCCAATCCCTTGATCAAGCTGAGGCCAGAGGTAAGAACAAAGTGGGAACAGATGCTGATCCCGTTGAACAACTGCTGTGGGCAGTCGAGGCTTTGAAAGCCGGAGGATTGAGTAAACGGAAAATATTTGCAGTGGTGGCTAAAACTGTGGATGATGCTTTCCCCACTCCAACCGAGGGGAGTTCCAGCCAGACAGAAAATCAGGATAGGCCCCATCACGCTAGAACAGTTCCCCCCAATCCCAACTCTGTACCAGGAAAAGATCAGAAAGCCAAGGCGGCACCTGCCGATCCTTTTGCCAGTGCGTCTGGCAAAAGTCAGCAAACTTCAAAATATCTGCCCCGAGGGCGCAGAGTCTTCCACGCCCTTTATATGCCTTTGTCCAAAGCTCTCCAAATCCTTGTTGGACAAGGCCATCTCAAACCCCTCGAGCCTCGGCCTCTCCCGAACCCTCTTCCGGCTACGCATGATGCTACCCAGTACTGCGCGTACCATCAGCAAACTGGCCATACTACCGACAACTGCTTCCATCTTCGCCATGAAGTACAGGATCTATTTGACAACGGGGTCATCCTCCCGCCGAGCTCAGCAAAGTCTATCGGCACTGGATCAGTGAACTTGGGGGGATAATGTGATGTGATCGGGAGATGAACCACCTGCGGGCGGCACTTAGTTTACTCCGGATATGGTGTATGGCACGCACTGTTTTGAGCATTTGTGAATGCTGGTTTTTTGTATTTTCTGACTTGGGTATTGAGTCAGTCTTGTTGTGTTGTATTGAGTCAGTCTTTTGCACAGAGTCAGTCTTTTCTTACTGAGTCAGTTAGGTCTGTCTTGTTGTACCGAGTCAGTCCTGTTTTGTTGGAGTCGGGTGATTTCGAGAGTGTTACCTCGAACATCACTTGCTTGTTTTGTGTTTGTTTTTTTCTTTTGAGTCTGTTTCTGCCGGGGAGCCAGTTACGCCAGGAGATCTAATCGAAACAGCTGTGGCTGTCATGCTTTTGTGCTTATTTCTGCTTTGAGCCTGTTGTGCCAGCAAACTTGAATGAAACAGCAGTGCATTTCACCTGCTTTTTTGTGCCTTGAATTCATTACATCGACCTAAGTTTTTCAAAAACTCTTTTTGAACACTGCAGTGAAAACGAAGAGGAAAGAATTCCTCGGGATTTGCAAAAATTTGATCAAGTGAGAGAAAGAGAGGCATGCTGAGCCCTTAATGAATGCAATCATGCTTGATAATGTGAGTACTGAGAAGGATCCTGGCTTGATCCGGATTGGTTCCGTACTATCTTCGACACGAGCGATTTGTCGCTTTCTTAAAAGATTTCAAAAAATGTTTTTGCGCGGTCCCGTGAAGACCTGTGTGGAATCGCTCTTGAGATTGTGCAGCCTAGGATCGCTCTCAACATCGAGACTCGACCCTTCACTTTCAAACCTTGAACTGGGATTCAGAATGTTCAACGGTCAACTAAAACATGAGACCTGTGTGGCCAGATTCGAAGCAGCCCTCGAACTAGGGGCAAAAGATGCCAAATTGTGCTCGAAGAGCCGAAGATGGATCATTCCACAAATCAATGAAGATCGGAAAGAATGCCAAATCCCAGAAGAGAGGAAAGAAGAAAGCATCGCTGAAGGATAACCTAGTTCCTATCCACAACATTAGGGGCAAATTCACCCTCCATTGGATGGACTCTTGCATCGTCAGCGAACAGCAGCCATTCTCCTGGATTCAGACGACTTTAGGATCTCGAAACCATTTGACATGGACAAGGCTACACTTTTACCCTTGAGAGGCTCGCTGGGCCGAAAACCAGGAAGGGTGACCCAGGCAAAAGTTAGAGCAAGAAAAGAAGAAAAAGAACAAAAGAACAAAAAAAAGAAAAATGCAAAGAAAAGAACAAAAAAGAAAAACAAAAAAAGAAATGAAAAGAAAGGAAAAACAGAGCTCGCAAGGTTGAAAACTCGGAAGGGCGGCCTTGGCAAAAATTAGAGCGCAAAAGGAGAGGTTAATACCCGAGTGTACCTTAACCCCCCGAACTACGTAAGGTTTGACTCCCATCTTTGGGATACGTAGGCAACTTCATTCTGAAGTCCAGCCGTAAAACACTTCAAATTGATTGTGCCCATGTAATGGTTTTGATCATCTTCGCCTTCTCTGTATCCGAGAATTTGGTTGTGTTCGTCACTCTGAGGACTGACTACAATGCGCTGCGGTGCCATTCAAACAAGGGGCAACTTTCCGTTGCCATTCAATGCGCTGCGGTGCCATTCAAACAAGGGGCAACTTTCCGTTGCCATTCAATGCACTGCGGTGCCATTCAAACAAGGGGCAACTTTCCGTTGCCATTCAATGCGCTGCAGTGCCGTTCAAACAAGGGGCAACTTTCCGTTGCCACACAGCTACCCTCAAGCAAGGGGCAATTTTCCTTCGAACCTGAGGTTGTGCATCTCGAGAGTGGGTTCTATGCTCGTTGAGCAGTGACCGTTTGCAAAAATAGTTTTGAGAATTTTTAATGAAGTTGACTAATTCTCTTGAAAAGTATTCCATTTTTCCAAAACTGGACCATTTCTTGGACCCAAAAAAGGAAAATTTTCAGTGCTCATAACCTAACTCGCATGATTTCAAATCAGAAAATCGAACAAGCGCGTTAATCTAACTCTCATTTTAGTTAAAATTGTTTTAAGCAGAAGCCAAAAAAAACAAAAATGGTCAAAATAATGAACTAAGGGCACAGTTGAGTCAGGCTTCCTGTCTTTCCCCCGTTGTCAATGCATTTGCCGGAAAAGGCACCATACTTGCCGAAAAGGGCACCCTATTCGCCAAGAAGGGCACAGCGGAAGCTAACAGAAAAGGGCTGAAAGCTCTCATATCCTCCAAGCGACGAGGTATCAAGCCAAGTGCGAAGCACGAACTGGAATGGGGCAGGATATTCCATTCCCTCATCTGGACAGATCGAATCACGTCCAAACTCCCCAGTAGAGCATTGTCAACCAATGTCAATTGCAGATCTGCTGCACATCCAGCCGCATCATAACCCCTCTGTGGGGGAAGTTCACTGCTGTGAGCAGAAGAAAGAGAATCTAGCAGAATGCTAGGGGCAAGAGCCTGCAACTTCCTGTTTATCCATCAACCACTCAGGGGAGGGATTAAAAAATGAGAGATTGAAAAATAGAGAGATGTGCGCTGAGAGAAAAAGTGAGGAAAAGGGCTTTTTCAGAAAAACAAAGCTTGAGGGCCGAGTGATGTGAGAATCACAAATGAGAAAGGGTAGGAAATAATACCCAGAGAAACTAGCTCCTCGCGATCTGAGAGTTCTCTCGTCTTTCCAATATGTCTAAGTGTCGTGTCTTTTGCTTTCTCTCGATTCTTGTTTTGAGTCGTTTCGAGTGTCACTCGGTGTGTTTAGGTTGTTTTACCTTGTTTTTCCCTTGTTGAGTTGTGTTTAGGTTGTTCTACCTTTGTTTTCCGTTGTTGAGTCGTTTTGGCTGTGGTCAGTTGTAGGCTCAATGCCCGGTTGAGAAATTATTCTCAATTTCAATTTCAAAAAAAATCGCTTTGTGCTCAAAGTGCTGTGCCATTCTCCATGCTTGTGCAAAACGAGATTTTGTTCTTTCAAAAATCGTAGGGTTCAACCCGGGTCATGTAGGAACAGTAAAACTGGGACCTATCTGAAGCTATATAGGTTCTAGACTTCGAAGCAAAAGAAAAAAGGAAAAATGTCGGGCATCTGAGTTTGTTTCAACTTCTGCAAGTTCCGTCATCGCATCCTATATGTTCAGAATGAGCTGTGTGTTCAAAATTAAAAGAATACTGTGTTATGAGCCGCGTGTTCAGATTGAGCAGTGTCGTGTCATGAGCTGCGTGTTCAAAATGAAAAGAATGAGCTATGTGTTCAGAAATGCAAATTTATGAGCTGCGTGTTCAGAATTAAGAATGAGCTGCGTGTTCATAATTGAAATGTGTGAGCTGCGTGTTCAAAATGAAAAGAATGAGCTGTGTGTTCAGAAATAAAAAAATGGGCTGCGTGTTCAGAAATTCAAAAGTTTGGGCTGTGTGTTTAACTTTCAAACAAGTGTGTGCTACGTGTTCACAATAAAAAAATGAGCTGCGTGTTCAGAAATTCAAAAGTTTGGGCTGTGTGTTCAACCTTCAAACAAGTGTGTGCTGCGTGTTCACAATAAAAAATGAGCTGCGTGTTCAGAAATTCAAAAAGTTTGGGCTGCGTGTTCAACCTTCAAACGAGTGTGTGCTGCGTGTTCACAATAAAAAATGAGCTGCGTGTTCAGAAATTCAAAAGTTTGGGCTGCGTGTTCAACCTTCAAACAAGTGTGTGCTGCGTGTTCACAATCAAAAAATGGGCTGCGTGTTCAGAAATTCAAAAGTTTGGGCTGCGTGTTCAACTTTCAAGAAATGTGTGCTGCGTGTTCACATTCAAAATGGGCTGCGTGTTCAGAAATTCAAAAGTTTGGGCTGCGTGTTCAACTTTCAACAAATGTGTGCTGCGTGTTCACATTCAAAATGGGCTGCGTGTTCAGAAGTTCAAGAGTTTGGGCTGCGTGTTCAACTTTCAACAAGTGTGTGCTGCGTGTTCACATTCAAAATGGGCTGCGTGTTCAGAAGTTCAAGAGTTTGGGCTGCGTGTTCAACTTTCAACAAGTGTGTGCTGCGTGTGCACAATCAAAATTTGAGCTGCGTGTTCAGAAAGTCAAGTGTTTGAGCTGTGTGTTCAGGCTTCAAAAAACTATGGGCTGTGTGTTCATCTCAAAGTTCGAGCTGTGTGTTCAACATCAAGTGTTTGAGCTGTGTGTTCAGACTTCAAAAACAGTGAGCTGTGTGTTCAACTCTCAACCAGTGTGTGCTGTGTGTTCACCTCAAAATTTGGGCTGCGTGTTCAGAAATTCAACAGTTTGGGTTGCGTGTTCAACTCTCAACTAGTGTGTGCTGTGTGTTCACCTCAAAATTTGGGCTGCGTGTTCAGACTTCAAAGACAGTGAGCTGCGTGTTCAACTCTCAACCAGTGTGTGCTGTGTGTTCACCTCAAAAGTTTGGGCTGCGTGTTCAAATTTCAAAAACTGTGGGTGTAGACGTCCCCGAACGCCCTGGGAGGATTGGTCCCGTTCTATTCGTTTTGGGCTCACTACAGTTCAAGGACTCAATGTTACGGTTCTTAATCTGAACCAAAGAGTCCAAATCCAGCAAATCGTTTTGAGAAAACAGATTTTTTGAAAGAAGTGCCAAACATGGACTGCTTTGCCAGATACAGAGTCGCCACCTAAATATTTTATTTTTGGGAAATTTAGGAAACCCTGACTCGTTGCCTAAGGCCACGTGTCCGTCATCACCAAAGTTGCCTCGGCTCGGGAACTTGGGTACGATTGGGGAAGGTCACTTCGTGAGCACCCCCGCTCGCCCGATCAAAGATCGGCCTCTACTAACCATGATATCGAGTTTTGAAAACCTTATGCATTCTTATTCCGGTTATTAGCCTAGATTTACTATGTGATGCGCACAGCATACAAGTATAGACCGGGTCGCCTGAATTGGAACAAAACATTTCATGTTTTTTTTGAAAGATGGTTTGCTACTCGCAAGTAGGCTTAAAATGCAGATTTTGCCACCCTCGGGTGGGCTTAGAAAAGATGTTTTGCCACTATCTAGTGGGCTTAAAACTCACAGTCAATGCATTGTTCCAATCCAAATAACCCAACCTTCACCCACAGGCATTCAGGCAGTTATATCACATAAGCAAATAGCCTCATGGCAGTCACTCACACACATGCAAGGATGCTAAAGCATAAAAACTTACCGAGTACTTCAAGCCAAAACAGAAGCTATGTTAGAAATCCATGCATGATCCTAACTATACAGAAATGCCTAATGCAACACATGCAAAATGCAACTAAGATAGGCTCGGCTATTCTAAACATGGCATATGGAATGCTACAGCTAACATGTATTCAACTTGGAATTGAAATACAATGCAGTGAGTTATGATGCGCCGAGCCCGGTGCATGCAAAACAGATGAATGAATGCAAACATGCTATCATACTGTATGCTAATTGAAACATGCCCTAATCTAACCATCATAAGCTGGTAAATAAAAGGGAGAAAGACGTGGGGTTGGAAGACATACATCACACGCACACACACTTATTACAATTGTGCCCTCGCTCGGAGGGTCCGAATAAATAATACAGTCCCGAATAAATAACACAGTCCAAATAAGTACAAAACCCTAATTAATTAACAAATTAATCTAGGAAAGCAGTAAATTGGCATGCAAGCTAGGGACTACCTCAACTCTGCTCCGGATGATGAATAATGCATGTTCGGGTTGCCTTGCACGGAAATCCATTGCAATGCCCCAATTAGCCTCTGTTTACAATTAAGCCCGGAATATTGCGCGAAGCCCCAAAAGATTGCCGGTTTCTGATTTGCTGCAACAGAGAGCATGAAAGGGGGCATGGCAATGTATTTTCACATATGTATGCTTGACTACTCTTCAGGGAGCGTAGTCCTCGATCCTCGTGCCACCAATCGCGCATCTCGATGCATGATGGCCGAGGAGTCGACTTGCATGACTCAATATGGAATGAATGCACATATAAACACAACAAGACCGAGACTCCATCATGGATAATCCGGAGTGTCGGTGACCGGGAATTGAGACACGTTCCGTCACTCGAAGTACGAAACGTCCCTCGTTTCCCGTGTTCGGGCTAACTCCTATCCCAAACACAATGCAAATGAGATGGCATGCACCATGCAACTAATATACAACCTAGCATACACAATGCTATGAAATGGCATACACAATGCTCGATGTAACACGACATACACGATGCTCTAACATACAACCTAGCATAATGAAATGGCATACGCAATGCACAATGGACTTACACCAACATGAGTGAACCTCAGCCACACTCACATCAGTGGCCATAAGATGAAAATGAGACACTCGAGATGTGTGCACACATGCACGCAAACTGAGGACCGATCCTAAGGCACAAATGCCACTCTAACAAGGCATGGCAAGGCATGAAATATGGCATACAAACATGCAAGTTCCAGCACTGAAATGTGATGCAAAATGATCCCGAAACATGGAAACATGGCACCCGATGCATGAATGTCCCGAAACACAAAACTAGGCACATGTATTGACCTATAGCTATACAAAGCATGCATTATTTGATCATGAAGCATAAAGACAGAACCAAGGCAGTCCCAAAACATGAACATTTCTAGTTCAAAGCATGGCCAAAAGATGCTAGCAAGATGGACTAAAATAGCATGCAACTTTGACTAGCAAACATGATTTACATGGCATGTATATGAAGCAAGTGAGAACTCATCAAACCAACAAAAATCAGTGAATAAAACATGCCAAAACATGCCCAAATAACCTCTGAAATGCAGCCAACACATGCACAAATGATGGGTTCTTTTAGAGGGCATACAAAGGGGTTATTAAGCACATGCATCAAGGACACTTAGCATAGCCAAATCAACTCTGAAAATCAAATATGATAGCCCTAAAACTCATCAAATTGGTCCTAAAATCAGTCAACAAAGCATGCAAGATAGGGTCTCTTTGGAAGGCCCAAAAAGACCATCAAGCAAAACAAGGTGAGAGGGGGTCACCCCCCTCTGATTTTGAAGCTCAAGAATGCATCAAAGCCACTGAGAATCCACTGGATTTCAGTGGCTAAGAGGCCAAACCGTGGCCAATGCAAGTGTTCTAATGCATAGCCCTAATCATGGAAGAATGAAGCATGCATAGGGGGAAGATGGCCCCAAACAGAGAATAGACCTTAATCAAACATGAAGATGATGTCAAAACAAGACTTTTTTTAGTTTAGGTCGAGGTCCAAAAAGGCTCACAAATAGGGCTAATATATCATGCAAAAACAGCCCTAAAAGAGAGGATGAACAAACAGGACAGCAAAAGACCTCAAACAGAGAAGAGTCCTTCAACAAAGTTGAAGAGGGGCTCAAAACAAGATACTTTACAGTTTATGGAAAGTCTCAAATATGCTCAAAAGTAAGGCTACAACACGATGCAAAGATGGCCCTAAAAGAGAGATAGAGAGTAAGAGGCAGTAGCTGGCCTCAAAAAGTAAATATCCCTTCAACAAAGTTGAAGAGGGGCTCAAAATAAGGCACTTTACAGTTTGTCTTGAACCCCAGAAATGCTTACAAATAGGGCTAATATATCATGCAAGAAATAGGCCTAAAAGAGAGATAAATGGAAAGGGGTAACAAATGGCCTCAAACAAAGAAATTTCCTTGATCAAACATGAAGATGAGCTCAAAATAAGACTATTTCCAGTTTGGGTCGGAGCCCAAAAATGTAAGCAAATATGGCTTATAGATGAAGCAAGAAAAGACTAGAAAAGAGGAAAAGAGGACTCACCCTTGAAGAGCAGCAAACCAGCAGCTTTTGGACCAAATTTCTGAGCTTCCAACCTCTTCAAATGTCCTCCAAGGTGCTGGAATGAGTGATGGTGGTGTGGTGCTATGGGTTGTAGTGCAAATGGTGCAAGAACTTAGGGTTTTGGAGCTTGGAAGAGAGATATGGAGGTGATGTATAATGCTCTAACCAATTTTTGTAACCCTTCAAAATGGAGGTGAGGTGCTGGCTTTATAGAGGAGAGGCCAAGGGAAAGGGGGGAAAACAAATTCAAATTTCCCCCCCAAAAGGGCAGATCCCCGGGCAGGGTCTGGGCAAAACAGCTGGCACAGCTGTGATACACCAGGAGAGAGAATTTGGCCGGCTAGGTTCAGGAGGTTCAGGTGGCCGGCCGACCACCTCCCCTGGCCGGCCGGCCAGGGTCAAAAGGGTCAACAAAGATTAGTGGCCGGCCACCCCAAAAAGGTGGCCTCCCATGTGTGCACAACACAGCTGTATGGTCAAAACCCAGAAAAAGTGATCTAGGAGAGAGAAAAACCAACTTTTTAGAGGGGTTCAAAAGGGTCAAGAACAATTGATGGCCGGCCTATCCATATTGGTGGCCTCCCAGGTGTGTACAACACAATGGTGCGGTGGAAAGTCAGAAAAAGTGGCCCGGGAATGGAAAAAGTCAACTTTCTAGTGGAAAAAACGGGCGATGAAGAGCGATGAAGGAATAAAGCTGGTCTATAGAATAATTTCTGGCCTCCCATCCTTCTACAACCTTCCTAACAATGAAAATAAGGTCTCCACCAAAAATGAGCCCAAACCGATGTAAAACGAAGGTTCGGGGCCCAAAACGCGCGGCCCGAGGCCCCGAAAACAAGCTGTTAAGCACCGGAGGTGGCGTTCGACCACGAAGTTGGTCTCTCGGGCCACAGTGTCCCTCAAAAGGAAGGAAACAAGGTGTATGCCAAAAACCGGAGCAAATGGAGGTGGTTAAGTGGTCCCGAACCGAGGCACACGGCCGACGGCTCCGAAAATCGAGAACCGGGCTCCAAATGGGAAAAATGGCCTACGACCACGAAACATAGCCTACGGCCACTGAGAGATGATCTACGAGACCTCTCCCTCTCTTCGGGAAGAGAAAACGGAGAAAACGGGACCCGGTTCGCAAACCGAGACAAAGCACAAACAAGTCCGGAAGTCCGGAGGCAAGGCTCGCAGTCGTGACTTCGCAACTTCAGAACGAACACAATACGCAACATCACCAAGCGCTCAATTGGTGACGTCTGAGTCTTAAGGTCGGTCAAAAATGGGGTGTCTACAGTTGCCCCTCTTTGACAGAACTCGAAAGTCATAAGTGACGGGAGTGAATGTCAAAGCCCAGAGACGACCCGTTTTTGACAAGGCCGAAGACTCAGACAGACAGGCGAGATAAACAAAAAGATGTGCCCGCAGGCAGGGGGCAAAATGCAAAGCGGTATGCACAAAGCCGGATGTAACTCAATGATCATGCGAAGCAGCAAGCTGTAATGGAAGCAAATTTCACAATAGATTCAACAGTTTTAAGCAAGAATGCAAAGCAACAACTATATTTCATGCAGTTTAAGCATATGGAGAATTATTCAACTCTCGCCACGTCTCACACGGAGAAGATACAATACCTGTGTGGTTCGTCTGATCGCGCCAGCCTCAAATGAACCGTACATACAATATCGTGCCTCATGCTGCTGGGGATCTCTCACTTCTTCTTGGTCGAACCACAGGTACTACTTTTCTCCCTAACTATGGTCGCAGCTTTCCCTATTCTCTAACAGGGTGACAGGCTAGGTTGATTCAGTATCCAGAATTGAGGCGCATACATATGCTATCTCAATCTATGGGGTTGCCATACAGATTTCAAGCCGAGGATATACCCCTGGGTATTTAAACCAGACTTTAGGCTCGGAAATCCCAAAGTTCGAGCTGTGTGTTCATCTCAAAGTTCATCTCAAAAAAAAAAAACTATGGGCTGTGTGTTCATCTCAAAGTTCGAGCTGTGTGTTCAACATCAAGTGTTTGAGCTGTGTGTTCAGACTTCAAAAACAGTGAGCTGTGTGTTCAACTCTCAACCAGCGTGTGCTGTGTGTTCACCTCAAAATTTGGTCTGCGTGTTCAGAAATTCAACAGTTTGGGCTGCGTGTTCAACTCTCGACTAGTGTGTGCTATGTGTTCACCTCAAAATTTGGGCTGCGTGTTCAGGCTTCAAAGACAGTGAGCTGCGTGTTCAACTCTCAACCAGTGTGTGTTGTGTGTTCACCTCCAAAGTTTGGGCTGCGTGTTCAAATTTCAAAAACTATGGGCTGTGTGTTCACCTCAAAAGTTTGGGCTGCGTGTTCAACTTTCAAAAACGGTGGGCTGTGTGTTCACGACAACAAGTTTGAGCTGTGTGTTCAGATTTCAAGAAAATGTGGGCCGCGTGTTCACCGCAAGAGTTTGAGCTGTGTGTTCAGATTTCAAGAAAATGTGGGCTGCGTGTTCACGACAAAAGTTCGAGCTGTGTGTTCAGATTTCAAAATGTGGGCTGCGTGGTCACGCCAAAAGTTTGAGCTGCGTGTTCAGAAATTCAAGTGCTTGAGTTGTGTGTTCAAAATGCAAACCAAATGCTGTGTTATGGACTGAGTGTTCAGATTGAGCAGTGTTACGAGCTGTGTGCCCGAAGAATGAGCTATGTGCCCGAAATGAGCTGTGTGCCCGAAGCGAGCTGTGTGCCCGAAATGAGCTGTGTGCCCGAAGAAGCGAGCTGTGTGCTCGAAGAATGAGCTGTGTGCCCGAAAGCGAGCTGTGTGCCCGAAGCGAGCTGTGTGCCCGAAAAATGAGCTGTGTGCCCGAAGAACGAGCTGTGTGCCCGGAAAACGAGCTGTGTGCCCAAAGAACGAGCTATGTGCCCGGAAAACGAGCTGTGTGCCCGGAAAATGAACTGTGTGCCCCCCAAAGTGAGTTGCGTGCCCGAAATGAGCTGTGTGCCCCAAATGAATAAAATGCTGTGTCGTAAGCTATGTGCCAAGTCTTGCATTATGCATGCATTTTATCACGCTACTTTGCGCATTGCACTGTTTTGCGCACCTTTACTTGCATAGAAGATGCATTTTATCGCGTTATTTTGCGCATCGCACTATTTTGTGCACCTTACTTGCATGGTGCATGCATTATCACTCGCGCTGTCTTGCGCATCCTTTGTCTTAGCACTGTCTTGTGCACACACTTGCATCGCACTGTCTTGTGCATCCACCCTGCATTGCACTGTCTTGTGCACCTACATAGCATTATTTTGTGCATTCCTTCTGCATCGCACTGTCTTGTGCACTACCTGGTCTAGGAGACCTTAAATCCTCTAAAGGTGCAATTCCTTTGGTGTTTGTCATGCCCGAATGACTTCCAGTGGTCTGGTATAGCCACCTGCCTGTGTTTTCAGTGAGTTCCGAGGAGACCAACTGAGACGGTGGAAACTAGAGTTCGAATGGCTCATGCCTAGAACGCAAAGGTTCGGGATTTCCGAGACTAAAGTCTGGTTTAAATACCCAGGGGTATATCCTTGGCTTGAACTCTGTATGGCAACCCCATAGATTGAGATAGCATGTGTATGCGCCTCAATTCTGAATACTGAACCAACCTAGTCTGTCACCCTGTTGGAGAATAGGGAAAGCTACGACCATAGTCAGGGAGAAAAGTAGTACCTGTGGTTCGACTAAGAAGAAGCGAAAGACCCCCAGCAGCATGAGGCACGATATTGTATGTACGGTTCAATTAAAGCTGGTACGACCAGACGAATCGCGCAGGTATTGTATCTTCTCTGTGTGGGACGTGGCGAGAATTGAATAATTCTCCGCATTCTTAAAACTGCATGAAGTGTAGTTGTTGCTTTGCATTCTTGCTTAAAACTGTTGCGTGTGCGCTTCATTACAGCTTGCTGCTTTGCATGATCATGAGTTACATTCGGCTTTGTGCATATTGTTTTGCATTTTGCCCCCCGCCTGTGGGCATGCCTGCGGGCACATTTCTTTGTTATCTTGTATGTTTGTCTAAGTCTTCGGCCTTGTCAAAAATGGGTCGTCTCTGGGCTTTGACATTCACTCCCGTCATTGTTATGACTTTCGAGTTCTGTCAAAGAGGGGCAACTGTAGACACCCCATTTTTGACCATCCTCAAGACTTGGACGTCATCGTTTGAACACTCGATGATCATCCATGTTCTTTCGTTTTGAGTTCCCGAAGGCCTCGGCCAAGTGCCCTGCCTCAGGATCTCTTAACTTGTTTGTTTTGTGCTTGGTTGGACCAAACACTTGTTGGTTTTTGCTTTGGAGGGTAGAGAGTAGCTTGTCTGCCATTCCCTAAACCCACCGGCCATGGCTTGAAGCCACCGGCCCTGTTTTCTTGCCACCGGCCGTGGACGGTCGGTCGGCACCATTGATGGTCGGTCGGTCGGCACCATTGATGGACGGTCGGTCGGCACCATTGATGGTCGGTCGGTCGGCACCATTGATGGACGGTCGGTCGGCCCCATTGATGGACGGTCGGTCGGTGCCATTGATGGTCGGTCAGTTGACACCATTGATGGACAATCGATCGGCACCATTGATGGTCGGTCGGTCGGTACCATTGATGGTCGGTCGGTCGGCACCATTTGATGGTCGGTCGGTTGTGGTCGGTCGGCCATCTTGATTGGCCTTCTTTTTTTCTTTTTTTTTTTTTTGCTGGCTGAACCTTCGATTTTAGCTTCTTGAGGAAGCTTGAACCCTTTTGTTTTAGCTTCTTGAGGAAGCTTGAACCTTGTGCTCTAGCTTCTCCAAGAAGCTTGACCCTTTTGCTTAAGCTTCTTTGAGAAGCTTTGACCCTTTCTTGAGGCTTCTCTAAGAAGCCTTGGCTCTCTTTCTCTATAAAAACGAACCCTCCTCTCCATGTGCAAGGGTTAGAAAACGTTTTGGCTGGAGCATACATACAACTCCCCCTATCTCTATACTTCAAGCCTCCAACACCCTTGTTCTTGGCCATTTTACACTACAACCCATAGCCTACCACCTCCATCATCCATTCCAGCACCTTGGAGGCCATTTGCAGAGGTTGAAAGCTCACAATCTTGGACCAAAAGCTGCTGCATTGCTGTGCTACAAGGGTAAGCCTCCATTTCCCCTTTTCTTGCATTCTTTTGCTTCATTTCTTAGCCCTATTTGAAAGCATTTATGGGCTCTGACCCAAACTGTAAAGTGTCTTATTTTGAGCCCCTCTTCAACTTTGATTAAGGACACTTTTCTGTTTAAAGTCATCTACTTCTTTGTTTATTCAATCTCTCTTTTAGGGCTATTTTTGCATCCTATTTTAGCCTTACTTGTGAACATTTTCAAGATTTTCTATAAACTGGAAAAAGCCTTGTTTTGACCTCCTCTTTAAGTTTGATTGAGGTCACTTTTCTTTTTGGAGTCATCTCTTGCCTTGCATGCTTCATTTCCTCATGCTTTGAGCCATGCATTTGAGCATTTGCATGGGCCTTGTTTTGGTCTCTTAGACATTGAAATCCACTAGATTTTCAGGGGCTTTGATGTGTGTTTGAGCTCCAAAATCATGGAGGGGTGACCCTCTCACCCCTCATTCTCTTTACTAGTTTGGTTGGCCTTCCAAAGGAGCTCTATTTTGCATGCATTGAAGTCATGTTTCAGGCCTCATTTTGTGGGTTTTAAGGTCTTCCTAAGCTCTGTCAAGAGCCCATTTTGCCACATTTTATGTCTATGTTGCATGTGTAGAGAGATCCCATTCAAGGCCTTCCAAAGAGGCCTTTCTTTGCATGTTTTCGAGACTGATTTCAGGGCCAATTTGGTGAGGTTTAGGGCTGTCATAATCCATTTCCAGAGTGGGTTTTGCCATGCTAAGTGTCTACCTTGTATGTGTTTAATAACCCTTTGTATGGCCCTCTAAAGGAGCTCGTCATTTTTGCATGCATTGGCTGCATTTCAGTGATTATTTGGACATATTTTGACATGTTTTATTTATTGTTTTTGGCTGGTTTGATGAGTTCTCATACGCTTCATATACATGCCATGTAAACCATGTTTGCTAGCCAATGTTGCATGCTATTTTAGTCCATCATGTTAGCATCTTTTGGCCATGCCTTAAACTGGAAATTGCATGTTTTGGACTTCCTTGGCTCTGTCTTTAGACTCATGATCAAATAATGCTTGCTTTGTATACTTGTGGTTCAATGCATTGGACTAGTTTTGAGTTTTGGGGCTTATTTCATGCATCGGGTGCCATATTTCCATGTTTCGGACCATTTAGCATCATGTTCAGTGCTGAAATTTACATGTTTGAATGCCATGCTTCATCCTTGCCATGCTTTGGTAGAGTGGCATTTAATGCCTTAGGTTCGGTCCTCGGTATGCGTGCATGTGTGCACGCATTTCGGTTGTCTCATTTTCATCTTATGGCCACTGATGTGAGTGTGGCTAAGGTCCACTCATGTTGGTGTAAATCCATCGAGCATTGTGTATGCCATTTCAGTTCATAGCATTGCGTATGCTAGGTTGCATTTTAGAGCATTGTGTATGCCATGTTACATCGAGCATTGTGTATGCCATTTCGGTTCATAGCATTACGTATGCTAGGTTGCATTTTAGAGCATTGTGTATGCCATGTTACATCGAGCATTGTGTATGTCATTTCATAAGCATTGCGTATGCTAGGTTGCATATTAGTCGCATTGTGTATGCCATCTCATTTGCATTGTGTTTGGGATAGGAGTTAGCCCAAGCACGGGAAACGAGGGACGTTTCGTACTCCGAGGGACGTTTCGTACTCCAAGTGATGGAACGTGTCTCAATTCCCGGTCGCCAACACTCCGGATTACCCATGATGGAGTTTAGGCCTTGTTGTGTTTTCATGTGCATTCATTTCATATCGAGTCGTGCAATTCGACTCCTCGGCCATCATGCATCGAGATGCGTGATTGATGGCGCGAGGATTGAGGCGTGCATATATATGTGAAAATACTTTGTCATGCCCCTTTCTTGCTCTCTGTTGCAACAAATCAGAAATCAACAGCCTTCTAGAGCTTCACACAGCATTCCAGGATTAATTGCAAACAAAGGCAAACCGGGGCATCGCACTGGATTTCCGCGCAAGGCAACTCAAGCATGCATCATTCATCATCTGGAACAGAGCTGAGGTGGTCTATGGGCTTACATGCTAATTTACTGCTTTCCTAGTTAATTTGTTAATTAATTAGGATTTTGTACTTATTCGGACTGTAATTATTTATTCAGACTGTATTATTTATTCAGACCCTCCGAGAGAGGGCACAACTATAATAAGTGTGCGTGCGTGTGATGTATGTCTTCCAACCCCACGTCTTTCTCTCTTTTATTTACCAGCTTATGATAGTTAGATTAGGGCATGTTTCAATTAGCATACAGTATGATAGCATGTTTGCATTCATTCATCTGTCTTCCATGCACCGGGCTCGGCGCATCATACTAACTGCATTTGTATTTCAATTCCAAGTTGAATACATGTTAGTTGTAGCATCATCATATGCCATCTTAGAATAGCCGAGCCTATTGTAGTTGCATTTTTGCATGTGTTGTATTAGGCATTTATGTATAGTTAGGATCATGCATGGATTTCTAACATAGCTTCTGTTTTGGCTTGGAGTACTCGATAAGTTTTTATGTTTTAGCATCCTTGCATGCGTGTGAGTGACTGCCATAATAGCATGCTTACCATGAGGCTATGTGCTTATGTGATATACCTGTCAGTATGCCTGTGGGTGAAGGTTGGGTTATCTGAATTGGAATAATGCATTGACTGTGACTTTTAAGCCCACTTGAGAGTGGCAAATCATCTTGTTTTCTAAGCCCACCTGAGGGTGGCAAATCCACATTTTAGCCTACTTGTGAGTAGCAAACCGTCTTTCAAAAACAAACATGAGATGTTTCGTTCCAATTCAGGCGATCCAGTCTATACTTGTATGCTGTGCGCATCACATAGTAATTATAGGCTAATAACCGGAATAAGAACGCATAATGTTTTCAAAACTTGATATCATGATTAGTAGAGGCCGATCTTTGATCGGGCGAGCGGGGGTGCTCACGAAGTGACCTTCCCCAATCGTACCCAAGTTCCCGAGCCGAGGCAACTTTGGTGATGACGGACACGTGGCCTTAGGCAACGAGTCAAGGTTTCCTAAATTCCCCCAAAATAAATATTTAGGTGGGGACTCTGTATCTGGCAAAGCAGTCCATGTTTGGCACTTCTTTCAAAAAATCTGTTTTAAAAAACGATTTGCCGGATTTGGACTCTTTGATGATACATCGGTCTTGCATTGCACTCTGCGAGATTAGATACAGGACCGTGACATTGAGTCCTGAACTATAGTGAGCCCAATTGAACAAAACGGGATTGCCCTCCCGGGACGTTCGGGGACGTCTACACTAAGCTAACTAATCAGCCCCAGGGAGCGAGAAATGCTCATGCATGCGTAGATTTCCACCCGAAAAGCCCACTATTCTACTGCCAGAATGCCTCTGTTGCATAGTGAGAACATCTTTTCACGTCAGCGTCTGCTCTGCTGGACAAAGGGCATTACATGCCTGGAAAAAGTGGCTGGCAACCCAAAAGTAGTGGCCAGCAGGCCACTAATAGTAGGTTGCCGTTCAGAAGAAGTGGTGTCACAACCCAAACCCACCCCTATAGGTTTAGCACCGTAACTGGCTAGTAATTCTTGGATTACCAAAGGCCTCTTAACAAAATGACGTATAATCAAGGGACTGCGGAAGTAAATATACAAAATACAACGTCCATTGAGCTGTGCAAACATACACGAGACAAAATAATTTTAAACTTTATAAGTATACTCATGACATCACATAAGTACAATAATCATACATCACCCTGTTTACAAATAACCAAAAACAAACTGTTCATTAAACAAGAGAAAACAAAGTGTTGAATGTTCAAAAAAACATGGCCACATGACTTGACTTGTTCCGGAACCTCCTCGGAAGGCGCAAAGGGTAGCTGACAAAATGAAATCCCAAGCCATCAACCCTGGCCCTAATCACGTGCCTGGTCACCTACATACATAATATAAATAGTGAGGGGAAGCCTAGTGAATAATAACAAAGTAAAAGGTTTCCATGACTGATGTCCCATATCAACTCTAAAAGATAGATTCATATTTATTTCAGAAACAGAAGCAGATCCATATTTATAATCTTGTCCAAATCATATACAGAAATTAGAGTTCATAATTAATCATATGTGATACATCCATTAGCGCTAATAGAACAGATACAAAACAGATGCAAAACAGATAGTGGTTATGAGTAACCAGTTCCATAAAAGAACCTTTGGATCCGGGTAACAGAAAATAGATATGCTGAGCCCCCATGATGGAGCCTCCGGTACGGGTAATAGAGTGCAGACATATTAAGTTTCATAATGGAACCTCCAATATCGGGTAACAGCTAACAGATATCACATGATGCTAAGGATGCCACAAATACATTATCAGAAATTAGACAATCATTCATTGTACAGAATATATCATTTCAGAAAATAAATCTTAATTCATCATATAGAAAATAAATCAAGTTGAACATAGCTTTACTAAGTTATTACTTATAGTTGGCTTCGGGTGTAGACAAACAGAGCAGACTAATCAAACGGTTTACGGCACGTGGCCTACATTAACACATAACAAATACACATTTGAAACACACGTTGGAATATATCTAACTCATTGCGTTCCGTTCTTAGTGTGTTTCTACATTTTACCCTCATTATTATGTCTTAATCTTGGCTTAGGAATGCCTAGGATGCAATGAGGATGCCAAAATGCATTGAAAAACACTTGGTCAAATTTGTGAAAACAGGGTCCCCATTCGAGCGTAGCTTTCTTTGCTCGAGCGAATATGCAAAATGTGAGGGGATGCTCGAGTGTAACTTTCTTCGCTCGAGCGTTCTGCAAGCTTTGAAAAAGTACTGGTTATGCGATTTTCACGCTCGACGAACGCTCGATGGTTGCTCGAGTGTGAGACTCATGTCTCCGCTCGAGCGTAACTCTCGCCGCTCGAGCGGTCTGCAAAAACATGAAACTTCTGGGAGCATGCATTTCACGCTCGAGTGAACTTTTAGTTGTTCGAGCAGAGATGCAAAAACAAAGATGGCCACTCGAGTATAGGATCTAGCACTCGAGTAGAGAGGTTGAATTCTGGAATTTCCAGATTCACCTCCAAGCTCCCAAATTCAACTTCAAAGCTACAAATTTAGTTCCTTTGGGCCAAAAACTTAAGGAAACATTTAGAAACTTGTATAACAATATGAAATGAAGATCAATTCACAAAATCAAAGCCTAAAGCCAAATCAATTCTTCAAAACCAAGCTTGAAATTTTGTATATACAACATGCATGCAATGATATAAGATATTGTCTTTCAAAACATGAGTAATTTGGAATTGTAAGTGCAAAATTATGGTGAGCTCTCAACATTTAACAAAGATGTCCTCTTGCATGTATGGATTAATTGTAAATTAAACTCAAAATTCATGAATTATGCATGCATGCATGCATGAATTAATTTTTCATTCTACATTCTTAATTTAATTCCCATGCTTAATCTTCTAATTCTCTTGAATTCTTGCACTAAGTAATTCAAATTTATATTTAAGGAGTTGAATTTCCTATCTTAAGCCTTGAGCTAGCAAGTGTTGGAGCCAAACTTCCCCTCTAAGGTTGAGTAATTCTTGATTTTCCCTCTAAATTTCCTACAATTCACTCTAAATTGTTGAAGTTCCTCTCCCAACTCTTATACTCTCTCCTCTCTCACGTTTGAGTCAAAAGATAAGTAAATGAAAATGTATATAATAGCCTTGAGTCAACAATTTGCCTTATATAGGCTTGGGTAAAAGTGTAATTATTTATTGATCAAACTAATCAAGTAGTCATTAAATTATTTAAATTAATCGTTTCGAATCAAATTTCAATTAAACCTACTATAAAATTCTAAAATTTCAATTCAATACAAAAACAAAGTCAATTTCTGAATCGGATGCCTATAAGGCCTTCAATTCGCAAACCAAAACAGAAAGATGAACAAATTTTCCTATGTTAAACAGATATAAACACAAATAATGCAACACACATGTAACTAATTCAGAATTTGGTCTTAATAACTTACTAGACGTATGAAATCATGGGTTAACATTAATCATGGGTTGGGGTTATTACAAGTGGCCTGCTATCCATTGATTTTGGTGCTCTACTGCAGCAACAAAAGACAAACAGAGCACAAACCAGAGTATTCTCAAGGGATGTTTGTCCACCCTACCTTTCCTTATCATCAAACAGGTCAAATGAGAAGTAGGCTTGATTCGCAAATCATCAATCGGCGCAATTTCATTGCGTGATGACTTATGAATCAAGAGACACAATTCAATAAATGCACAATTTAAAGACTCTCAAAACCCCCTCCCTATCATGGATTGATCAAGGGAAGTGGTTGACATTGACTCTTGAACCGTTTACATCACTAACAAGTATGAAACGACTCAAGATTCAATGGGTTCAATTAACGTTCGATTGAACCCAAGTTGATTTTACTATCTTGGATCATTTTTAGTCCAAATTTTATTACTTCATTTTAATTACCATCCATTCCTTAATCAATTGAGTCCAAAAGTGAAGATTAAGTCCTCTAATGGAAAGGAGTAGCAAACCAATAGTTGTTTTAGGTATGAGAGAAGTGTCATGCCGTTGGTAATGAACTCCCAAAGGGATTAAACCATTAAGCATAATACCCCAATCTCATGCTTAAACAAACACTTGGCTTGAAACAACTTTCAAAGCACATAAAAAGCCAAGAAATGAGGGAGGCTACAGAGGTGATTAGAGATGAAAATAAGTATGGAAAGCAAGAAATAAACGTTATCAACTCAAATAGGTTGGTGGTTAAGGCCTAAACCTCTAAACCTATGATGACCATTATACTACAAGCATGCAATACAAGGCATAAATGCAATGAATAACTAAAAACAATCCTAAAACAGTCCAAAAAAGTGTTGGAATGAAGACAAAAATAGCTAAAACAATAAGTTAAAATATTGAGGAATTAATACTAGCACACATGCACAAGGAGGAGAGGCTAACTCCTTCACTTTTGGGACTTCAAAACATGATTTTTGCCTCTGAAAAATCTTTGAAAATCAGTGGTAAAAAGCTCAAAAAAAGTTGATGAGAATGTGGGAAACACAAGGGCAAATGCCTTAGAAGCAAGGTTCAAAGAAGGGTTATCAACCCCTCTACCTTAAATGGCCTTAAACCACAAGTTTTAGCCAAAAAATACAGGTAATAAACAACTCAAAAATAGCAAGAAATAATAGAAAACAAGTGGTGTAAAGATGGTACAAAATGACTAGAAGGTATACCTCTTGAAGATGAATGTTTCTTTGAGTTACAAATCACTAATTTCACATTCTCAAGTGCCTTAAGAGCTCAAATTCAAGCTCAAATCATTTCAGCAAGAAGTTCTCTAGGTTTGGTATAGAGTGTTTAGGCAAAGGCTATGCAAGTTGTAAGAGAGAGAGAATTGCAAAGAGAGAGGATTTTGCTCTTCCAAAAATATTTTTCTCACTCCTAAATTTTTCTAACCTTGAAATCAAGAGGGAAGGTCCTCTATATATAGAAAACCATGTGTCTATCTCAGAAATATATGTATACATATAGCTGGTGCAGTATGGGAACAGCTGGCAACAAATATCTGCAAAAATCTGGCTTTTTACACAAGTGGCAAGCAACCCACTGTTAGTTGCAGCTCAAAAAAGTGGGTTTCAGGCCAAAAAAGTGGGTTTGTAGGTCCCTGCATTCTCAGGCCTGAACAACTACTATTTTGGTTCAAAATAAGACACAAGGTTTGTGGGTTTTTGGGTTTTTTGAAGCTTAAAACTGAGGTTTCTTGCTGAGGACATCAAGCATTTGACAAGCGCACACATTCATTATTGAATGATCAATCAGTGGGGCCCAAGTCTTAAGGGCAGTAAAAAATGGGGTGTCTACAACGCCACATACATCCCCTTGATTCCTTATATGCATATTCTGCCGTAACCCTCACCTTGTCATTTTTAACATACGTAAACTGAAAACCAACCTCAATAGCATACTTGCATAAAATAGTATGGAACTCAACCACACCATCCTCAAACTTTTGTCCGACACTCGTAATATTATTTCGCCAACCAGCTGACAATAACACATTTTCTTGGTGATAACAAAACTTAGAGAGTGAATTCCTTAGTGAATTCCTTTCAATATAAAAGAGCTTATTACATTCACCATGCACAACATCTACCCAATTAGATTCTACTTCATCCTCTTGATCAGAAATACTACACCTCATAATTGAAACATCAACTATATCAACACCACGTGCACAAACAACCTTTAACATATTCAGAAAATCAATATTATTTCAAACCATACAATTCGGATGGCCAACAATAGAATATGAAATACACATCGTCTCAGGTTTCAAATTCTCCCATGTTTTACACAAAATACCAACCAATTCCTCAAAATTCAATTCGCATGAAACATTAATCACAATAGTACTGTCTATCTAAACTGAAAGAAAAAACACGAAAAATAACTTGTTCAATATAAAAACACTTCGTAAGAACAACACAAAAATCCAGAGAAATTTCTAATAACTATAATTTTCTTTAGATTATAATAACAAGCTTACAATTTTCTCTGGACTCAAATAAAAGTCCAGAGAAATTTACAAACTTAAATTCACCTTCAAGATAACAAAAACAAAATCACATAAAAATTAATGAATCCAGAGAAAATCACAGAGAAATTTAATGCTAACTATTAAACACAATCATAGACAAAAATCACAGAGAAGATCAGTTATGAAATTATAAGCTTCTCTGTGATTTTCACTGGACTACAAGCTTACAATTTCTCTGTGTGATTGTGCAGTATTGGACTCAAATCAAAATCCAGAGAAATTTACGAACTTATATTCACCTTCAAGATAACAAAAACAAAATCACAAAGAAAATTAATGAGTCCATAGAAAATCACAGAGAAACATCACAGAGAAAATTAATGAGTCTAGAGAAAATCACAAACAAAATTAATGCTAACTATTAAACACAATCACTAACAAAAATCACAGAGAAGATCTATTATGAAATTATAATCTTCTCTGTGATTTTCACTGGACTAGAAGCTTACAATTTTATCCGTGATTTTCGTTGGATTATAATAACAAACATACAATTTTCTTTGGAATACAAAGAAAAGTGTAGAAAAATGAACAGTGTAGAAAAAAAAAACGGAGCTCAAAACTTAGGAAAGTGTAGAAAAACAGAGCTGATATCCAAACACGAAGAACAAAACTCATCATTGATAAACATGTAACAGAGAACGAAAAATCAATTCCAAAAATTAAAATCAACTTCATTGTCAATAACAAAGAATGAAAAATCAACTTCAAAAATCCAAAAAATAAAAAATCACTAAGCTAGCTATTCTCTAACATTGATCAAAACTGAAAATAAAAATCTAATTCAAAATACACTACAAAAAGTTATTTGAAATTGGAGTCCTTACATACAAATCAAATGAAAAATAAAAAACTTACACTAATTATTAAACTTATCTGATTCAACTCTACTGGAAATCCGAGTTTCAACAAGACTTCAACTTCTGCACGATCAACGAAAATCAACTTTTACACGATCAACGAAAATCAACTTCTACATGACTAAAAAATCCCTATAAAAGGTCCACAAAAATCTGCATCATCAAAATCTCCATCGATCGCCAAGTTCATCCCGAAGTAATCTCCTACAAAAATAGCAACGTAATCTTCACTTTCCAAATTTGAAAGCCACGTATATTATAAAGAGGGATAAAATAGGTATGTTATAAACTAAAATAACATTGAGGAACCTTAGGCATCAAAAAATATTATTATGGATCTCTTTTCATACTAAAAGTTGGGTAGGGATCTTAGACCAATTTTTCCAAAAAAATATAGAGAAAATTAGTAAAATATTTTTCCTTAACTTTGTGTAGTAGAAGAGATTTAAGATATTTTTTTATTTGTTAAGGTCCCTCGACATTTTCACAGAAGAAATTTGATTCAAATTTTTTTTGTCCGATTTAGAGAAATTTCGGTCCCGACTCATAGAAATTTCAAAATTTTTCTGATATGATCATAGAGAAACATTTCTTTGTGAAATTAGAGAAATTTCTCCATAAAAATTAAAATTTCTCTGAGTCGGAGTGAAATTTTTCTTACTCGGGTAAAATTTATCTGAGTCAAATTTTCTTTATAGAAATGTTGAGAGATCTTAACTATTATGAAAATATTATATGTCATTTATCTTATAAAATCTTAATATCAGGAATTTTAAAAAAAAAAAAATCTCAAAAGTATATATATTCTTTCTTGGATTTAAGGATGCAAACCTTAAATCTCAAATTTGAAATCACTAGGTCAGCCCGTTGAAATTATAATAAAATAAAATTACAAAATAGAGAAAGCAAAATTATTGACAGATTGTATTTAGCCTAAATTAATTATAAGGATTGATTATAAAGATGAATAGATTAAAATTGTCAAAGATAGAGTGTAAAATTGCATCATTAAAATAGTTAAATTTAAAATAAATAATTTGTAAGTGAAACTAATTTAAAATCAATATATGATCCTTTAAACAAAATTTATAATTTCACATTAATTTAGTATTAAGTAATATCCATCAACATCTTTCACTCACTCTAATGAAAAATATGGTAGTATACCTCCCTTATAAATGATGAGTTCGGTCAAGATAAAATATATATATCTATATAATAAAGCAGGATAGTTTTTGAATTTATCTTATATACATATGTTCTACTAGGATATTTAAACGGTTCAGATCTATTCAAATTATAAAATAACGGCTGAGATATATTTTTCAAAAAATATCATATATGTACATTTTCTATTTTCTCGTTTCTTTCTCTTACTTTTTCCTTTTCTCACCCATCCTTCTATGATATGATCCCATGATCCCACCTTTCTCTCTCTTTTCTTTTTATTTTTTTATTTTCTCTCATTTTTATTTTTCTCTCTATTTGTTTTTTTTATTTTATTTTATTCTTTTTGTTCACATATTTTTATTCATATTATATGGAAAAGTCTGCGATCCCAGAATTAGAAGTCAGATTTTACTGTGTGTAGTGGAGATTATATTAATGATTTTTTTAGTTCACAAATTAAATGAATTTGAAAAATTAATTATTATTTTTAAATATATTGAATACCTGATAGACTTCGTAAATTTAGACCTCATATGAATCTTCAACATATTTTAATAAAGTATGACGGTTTTTGAATCTTCAACATATTTTTGTCCTATTAGGACATTTGAATGGCTCAGATCTGTTCAAATTATAAAACAATGGCTGAGATATATTTTTCAAAAAATGTTCTACATATACATTTTCTACTTCTTGCTTCTTTCTCTCATACTTTTTCTTTTTCTCACACCCCTCCTTTCATGGTCCCATGATCCCGCCTTCCTCTCTCTTTTCTTTTTATTATTTTATTTTCTCCCGTTTTTATTTTTCTCTCTATTTGTTTTTTTTATTTTTTATTTTCTCATTTTTGTTCAATATATTTTACACATATTTTCATATAATGTATGTATGCTCGTAATACACTAGGACATTACGGGTATACTTACAATTTTCATATAATTATACAAGCAAAAGTAGTATTGTATGTATGCTCGTGAAAATTGTATGTATGCTAGGTACATTTATCTATCTAGCTATTTATTATATAAGCAAAAACGAATTTTCGTGAAGAGTTTTGTGAGAATTCCAAAATTTTATAACAAATTTGTGATTTTATCAAATTCAAAAATAAATTTAAATAGTGTTGGGATTACAATTATATTTTAATCCTAATATTATTTACATCGTGCTTTCAGACACGGGCAACCAACTAGTAAAGATATATTTCAAATTTGTTGAATAGTAAAATATAAAAAATTCATTCTCATGTATGTGAGACCAACACCATACTTAACAAAAGCATATTGGCCCCGTTTAGTAGAGCTGTGGGAAAGTGATTATAACTTATAGCCTAATAGCTTATAGCTTATAACTGTGAATATAAGCTGATTTTTGACTTATAAATTAAGCTTCTCCTCCCCCACTTAAAGAATAAGTTGATTTTTGACTTACAAAAAGCTATAAGCTATATTGTTAAGCTGAACCAAACACATCAAAATAGCTTAAATTAAGCTAAAAGCTAAAATAAGCTGGAAATAAGCTCTACCAAACAGGCCATTGTACCCATAAAATTACAAATAAAAACAGTTAACTTCACTTTTATCCTTTAAATTATCACAAATTTTTTTAAACATCTCTAAACTATTGATTTATTTTATTTAGATCATGAGATTGTGAATTTATGTCCATGTAGTCTAATTGAAAATAATTGAATAAATTAGTAATTGTTAAATTACAATTTGATGGATAAAAATAATTTAGACAACTTAAAACATACAAACAAAAGCCAAATAAATTGATTGCGAGGTGCAATTAGTTCAACATTATAATAAAGCTAAATATTTTGTTGTATAGTTTAAATTATTCAATATTTTAAATAATTTTATTTATAATCATCTCCAATTGATATATACAGAAACAAAATATTGTAAACTTTAGATTAAAATATATGAAAATTATAATTTATGAATGAAATTAAGAGAAATGGAAAATTACACTAACTTGTTTGGATAAAATACAGTAAATTTCATATTTTTTATAATTACACCGACTTACCTTTAATAAGATTAATGAGACTGAATTTATTGCAGATGGTATGAAGACACAAAGATAAAGTATACATTACAATGTATACATTTTTTATGAAAAGATGATCAAGTGTTATGTAAATTAAGTTTTTTTTTTTTTGTTTTTTAAAATGATATAGAAGTCCACTTTTGAAATCCATTTTTAAGATCCAATGTTGTGTAAAAGATAGGGATGAAAGTTTAACCGACTCAACTGAACAGATCGAAAAAACAGGCCAAAAAAAATAGTTATCCATCTGTTTATTCCCTTAGAACAATGGATATGGTTTTGATTTTATTAAATTTTTTTTTTTACTCGGTTCGGTTGCGGTTTTCTTATATGAAAGATAGAAACCCATCGAACCGGACCATTTGTTATTTTACATCCCAACCATCCACACATATCCTAGAAGTAATCTGAGTCGTCCACATATGTAACATATATATCCCCCATCAACCATCCCTCACGCAACAGCTAAGGCCCTTATTGCTTATCTCTCTCTGTCTCTCTCCAATGGCTTTTTGTAATCCTCGTCAAAGTCCATAAAGCTTTGACTCATTGATGTCTTCGATTTACCACTCTCATCCAAATCTGACATCTACCAATCTATGTATATATTGCATGACAGAGATCCTCATCTTCTTTACCAGATCTGGAAAGTGAATTGATTATTTTCCGTGGGTAGTAATTTCTCTTTACTTCTATTATTTTTTTTGTTCCAAAATTCTACAATTTTGAGTTCTCATTTTTTCCATGCTCATAATTCTACCATGGAAAGTGACATTTTGGGTCTTCAAATATTTTATCCTCTTTGTTTGGTTTATGAGAAAATCAAGAAAAATAGAGCAAAATAAATATTTACACCATCCCCGAATAAACTGAACTGAAACCGACAATACCAATATACAATGGTTCGGGACAGTTGAAAGATTTTCTTGGTCGGTGATAGTGCGTTCATATACAAAATTGAGGGATTCAGTTCGACAACCATTTTGCTCAATAACTGACCGAACTGGACCAATTTCATCCCTAGTAAAAGAGATGATTGGTTAGTGATTATAAAATATATGAAAATGGAGAGTTGCCTTAGATATTTTAATAGACTGCTATATTATTGAATTCAAAAAATGAGTCTAAAGTCTGAGCTCTAGTAACATTATTCTCTATACTCCTCAATATTTTATTGTGTAGGCTCCACTATAAGCCCACAACAATGTTCCAAACTATTTATATCATTAATATCAAATATCACAGCGAAGACATATATGCAAAGAATTAGTTTTGTTAGATATCAATAAATATGTAAACAAATCTCATTTTGATTTTATAAAATAAATTGTTTAAGTTTAAACTCATAACCATTGTCAATTCTAAAAACACAAAGTGTAATTATTTCATATGTGTATGGTGATGCCTGATGAAAATGATTTTCTATACAACTCATATTTATTGTTGGACATACGAAATGAACGGTTTATATTATCGTTGCGAGCATATAACGGAGCCCACAAAATGAAATATAGAGAAATATGGATAATAGTAGCCATTCCCTACCATTCTCAATTGAAACGAGCTCAATGTAATTACAACAAACTTGTGAAATTTAAAGGGTGTTTGGAAAAATGGTTAGGTTAAAATAGTTTACTAAAAGATAAAATAAATTAAAATAGTTAACAAGACAAATGGTCAATTTGAAAACTTGGCTAAAAGTCAACATATTTTGGGTCACACAATCTCTTTATTTTTTTACACGTTTTTTTTGTTTAAAAAAATCAACTTTTAACCAATTTTTCAAAACAATCAAAATATCATATCAAACTCATAATCATTTCAGTTTCTTATCTCATAATCATTAAATCAATTACAAAAAAAAATCTAACCTACTTGCAAAAATAATTATTTTAGTCAGATTAAAATAGTTACAAAGTCAAATAACCAACTTTTCGGCCTTAATTGTATTTTTTCAAACCTCAAGAGGTCAATGTAAAATTTACCAAAAAATAATGGTGTATTAGAATTTCCGTAGTTGTAATTCTACTCAGCTCCGCCAGGGTTTTGCGTTGATACAGAAGAGGGGGAGAGAGGGAGAGAGGGAGAGAGGTCGAAAATGGTGAAATCGTCGACGACGAAGGACGCTCAAGCACTGTTCCACTCGCTCCGTTCTGCTTATGCAGCCACTCCCACAAACCTCAAGGTCTATCTTCATGAATCGATTTAGACTCTCTATTGATTGTTGGAATGTACTTTACAATCAATTCCCTAAACAAATTACTATTTTATTGCAGATCATCGATCTGTACGTGATGTTTGCGGTCTTCACTGCTCTGATTCAGGTATTTATCGACGAATCTTAAAGATTGCCACTTGTTATTTGTGTATGTATAGTTGTGATATTAGTGTTTGCGAAAGCTTGATCCAATTGGCCGTTCCAGTTCCTGAAGATTCAATTTTTGAGTTATTTGATTAGGTTTGGTTGTGTTATAGTTTGATATTTCTTACTTTTGTTCTGATAATTGTATTTGTTGTTAGCTGGATAACTTGGATTAGGGAAGTGTATGAGCAGAGCAGAGATTCACTTGTAAATTTTGCTGGGGCAAAGTTGAATCTTTTTTTTTTTTTTTTAAATTTGGTTGAAAATAAAATTATGAGAATTTTTGTTTAGATATGTAAATGGATGGACAACTATTGTCTGGCTTGATCTTGACCTGATTTGACTTCTAAATTTCCAGCTGACTTTGGAGAGAATTCCACATTTTCGAACCTTATTTATAATTCAAATGGATTTTGATGATGTCTCATTTTATCAACAGTTTGATCCGATAAATGATACCAAAATTATCATGCTGTGCTTCTTGGTTCATTATTTTTTACCAAAAACTAATGTATTAGATCAAATTAAATAACAATGGTCATCTAGATTTTGTCGGTTGCCACGACTTACCCACTGGCAAAGGTTTCCTATATTTATTATAGACACTTTTTAGGTATATACTACACAACCTGTTAGGGTAACTAAGAGCTTCCCAATTTCATCACCCAGTTTAATCATGAAGCTACACAACTTTGTGGTGAGAATTTTTATTTATTTATTTAATAGGAAAAGATTATCTGCATTTTATCTGTCTGGCAAAGTAATGCCAATCTCGGTTCAAGCTTTTACTTGTTTTTCTTGGACTAGATTTTCCAAATCATACAAACCTTCCATGTTTCATTACTCGAGTAGTTTTTTCTTTCCACATCTTGACAGGATGTTGATGGGTGGCATGGGGCTGATTGTTGATGTCTTGTCCAAATCTTAATTTGAAGCCGTAGTGCCTGAGTAATAAGCATTGTTAGGAGCAAGGACTTCATCTTTCTTTTTTTCCCCCATTTTTTATTATGTACGGAGAGTGAGTTTCAGATATAGAAAGTTGAGAGCGAAACATGGCAGTGATTGGAAATCCTCATCAGAGAGGTTTAAGAAGGTAGGGTCTTGTTGGCTGTTAAACCTCTCCCCTGTAAGGAGTACCAGATGGTTGTCTTAAAGACATGGTAAATAAGCCTTGCTCATTATATGAAAGTATAGTTTTGGCTTAATGCATCTTTAGAAGAACTTGAAAATGACGAAGGTGATACAATATCAGTTGGCAAGAGAATTCTGGAATAGCCATTCTAAATGCACTCTCCATACTTTCCAAAATTAAATGTTTATTGATAGTTGTCATGTGCATGAGAAGAGAAATTCAAACGGTGTCACATTACCAAAGTATCTAGGAATTTTTAAGAGTCATACGAACCGCATAAAATACGGTCCAAATTCATTTCAAACACTCTTTTATCAGATCAGGTATACTTGCTGCTCGAGATACTTGAATATGTTTCTGAAAAAGAGTTCTTTAGCAATCCATTATTCATGAAAATCCAAATTATTTCCTCCATGTTTTAGCAGATTTTGGTTAAATTTTGGAACTGCCTGCCTATTGACACTGGATATGGAGCAGTAATGTCAAAGCACTCTCCTGTTTGGTTGTCGACTCAACTTGTTGCTAATAAAGTTGCTAGTTTCCCTCTATCATCATCCACATGGGTTATTGCTTTTTGTGTAAAGTACAGAGAGGGTCTAGTATCCCTTCTAGAAAACAACATCAACATCTTGTTATCTCATATGAACCTCATAAAAGTTCAACAACGGGGAATAAGATGCTTGTTCTAGAAAAAGTTTGATTATGAAGGCGTGGAGCTTTTGGTTCCCAGATTAAAGAGTATTTTGTGGATGTACTTTATCGTTGGACTGCAGGGAAGGTTAATCCTACAATAGTTTGTTTGGAAATTTATTTATTTTTATTTTATTTTTGGGAATTTGTATAGTATTTAGATTATTTTATTTCTTACAAGGCCTGTGTAGTCTTTTTGTATCTATCAAGTGTACGATGGCCAGTATTGCCCTGATATCTTCTTGCACCTTTTAATTTTGCTTCCACTTTATGTTTGAATTGCAAAACTTTTTAGTGCTAAATTATGACGTAAGGATTGATACTTATGGATTGATACTCATTCGCTACGTTACACGGACTCGTCGATTTCCGGCCAATACCGGTGTCAACATGACACGACACCGACACGGATGCGGAATCTGGCTTGGACACGGCACTTTGCAAAAGGATACGGCAGATCAAGGAAGGCGAACCAGTGATTGGGTAGATCGACGAAGAAAAACAGAGATTGGGGAAGATTGAGGCGCGATAGATGCTGATTCACGTTGGTCGTAGTCTTTCAATCACCGAAGAGAGAGAGAGAGAGAGAGAGAGAGAGAGAGGATTCCTTGCCGAAGGAGAGAGAGGACTTCGCCAGTCAAATTCTTATCTCTTCTTACGTGGCAGATTCTTCTCTTCTCTTCTTTTTCTTTTTCCTTTTACTTTTGATTTAGCTTTTGTTTAATCAACAACTAAAAAGAATAATCATAATGGGCCAGTCCACACTTTTAAAAGAATGATAACAGGCCTGCCCAAACTTTATCACTGTTTGGGCCACAATACTTTATAGTTACAATATTAATTGGGCTAACTTTTCACTCTTCATATTATTAAACTCTAATCCAACTAATTTCAGCCTGTCCAAACCAAAATTCTGCAGGAAAATAAAAATAAAAATAAAAATTTCAGATTTAGCACCTAAAAAAATAGTATAAAAAAAGAAAAAAAACGTAGTAGGATTAGACTCTGCTAATTTTTTTCAATACTTTTTGCCGTATCCACGTACCTGTATCTAATTTTTGGGTATATTTTAGCCGAGTCCATGTATCCTTTATTTAGAGATTTGATGTGTCCGACCTTTAGATACACACCCGCACCCGAGTCCATGTAACATAGCTCCTTCGTGAGATTTTACTCATACTATGAATGATGATTGGAACTATATTGTTGCATCTATTTGGAGTGTTGGACCTTGCCTAAAAAGTGGTTACCAATCATATGAATTTAATTGTTGCAGGCTTCTCTCAATAACGTCAAATTTGAGGACCTCATTTGGGAGTTTCTAAGAAGTTAACATAATTTTTAGTAAATTTTACTTGATGGCCCAGCCATCTGATTTGTTTTTATGATCAGTTAACTTAACACTTTTGACTCGATGATTTTTTGGGATTCAGTTTTTTGTACTGATTCTCTGGAATTTAGTTTTGGATTTTACTCAAAGTTGAAGTTTGTTCGATGTCTTCTCTTGATCGTTTTCACGCTTAAGCATGTCTGACATATGATAAATGGTGAAGTTCTTGGCTTCTTTGTTAGAATACCATCATATTATTCTTAGTAGATTCTCTCTATGGGATGCCTTGCCTCTGCTTACTGCCTGCCCAAATGTCGATCCTTTATGGTTTCATGTCTTGGAGTTGTGCTGCTGCTTCTCCAAGTCCTCTCCAACCAGGGATGAAGATATTTTCTGATGCCATGATTAAGGGTTCTTGTAGTAATTCCAATGAGTTGCCTTGCAAACAGCGGACCAAATTCTTCATTCTCGTATTCTGAAAATTATGCTGGTTCCGTGAGATAAACAAAATTTATTTGTTAGATGTTACTATCGTCTCCTAGGTTTCCCCTTCTGCCCCAGTGAGCAATTATATTCGTGTAACCATAGTGGTTTTGTGGGAGCATCAGTTGCATCACGATAATCAACAGGGGAAGTGTATGATAATAATTGAAATGTTAGAAGGTACCTTGAGTATGCAGACATAGAGATGCAATAAAATACACATTGAAGAAATTTTAAATTCTTATAAATCAGGTAGGTCTGTTCCTATTCAGAATTTTATTTAATTAATGTTCACTGAAGACCTTTTACTCATTTCCCACTGTACTTCCTTTTGTGACTAGACTAGAAAAGTAACTCCTTTTCTTTTCCTTTCTTTTTTTTTTTTGGTTTTTGTTTTGTTTTTCTTGTTTGTGGTTTATATGTGTGGGAATTTTGTTTTGGGTGTGAGGACTTGGTTATGTACTTCATGTTTGACATATTTATTTTGTTGATGAGCAGGTAGTTTACATGGCTATTGTTGGATCCTTCCCATTCAACTCTTTTCTCTCGGGAGTTCTTTCTTGTGTAGGGACAGCAGTTCTTGCTGGTAAGCAGAATTAATATTTAATTTTTGGGTGGAGATTTTTCTCTTACATCTTGGGCTATTGAGACTGATTGTTTCTTTCTTTGACAACAGTTTGTCTCCGTATCCAAGTGAACAAAGAAAACAAGGAATTCAAGGTAAGCTTTCCCACGAGGAATCCTCCCTCATGTATTCCTTTTCTAAGTGTTACTACGAACTTGCCCATATGGAAGAAGGGTGAAATAAATGAAATCATATGACACGAATCTCCAACACAAAAATAGCACAATTCCGAATTTATTTTTTTTTCCCGTGTGTTTTGTGGAAAATTATTTGGTAGCATGTGCACATGGTGCTCTTGACCAATGAGGACGCGCAAAAGGAGATGGACTCAGCTGACAAGGTGGATTAGGTCAGGGATCATGTGACTACTGCTCTTATTGGTCTGAGAGCACCATGTCAATGTGCTAATATGATGCTCCAAGACTACTTCTGCTAAGGTGCTAGCAAATGTAAGCATGGATAGAAGGCCTAGCACATACAATCTCTGTCGTGTGAGTGATGCTAAGCTACAACAGGAGCAAAGTTTTTCGGTGTGGTGGATGAACAAGAAAGAAAAGTTTTTGACTACGCTAATATTCTTTTTTTTTTCGTATATGACATTTTGTCATTAAATTTGCAGGATTTGCCACCAGAACGTGCTTTTGCAGACTTTGTTCTCTGCAATTTGGTGCTCCATTTGGTGATTATGAACTTCCTTGGATAAAGTCGGAGGCCCTAGGACTGTAGGAATATTGTTCAATGAAATAGTTACAGCCCGTTGGTTGCCTTTCTTGTTAGGTTATTAACTTCACCACATAAGAATTTATATTTACTTATGGAGTTTTTTCTCAATGGCCAGGAGGTTCAAACTTTGTGTACGAGTTAAAAACATACCTTAAGTTTTGAAGCTATTTCAATTGCTTTTTCTCTTTTCCCCTTGTATCTTTAGTTCGATTTCTTGTGCTTTCTGTGTTGAATTCTATTATGCAGTGCACAAGCTCATATCAACCACAACATTTGTCTCGAAATCAGCCTTAGGAGGAAAAGAATGATAATTTATCTTTTTAAGTCCTAAGTTTTCATGAAATTTCTATTAAATCCTATTAATACATGAATAGCTTTCTCAATACTGTGTTTATAAAGACTGAATGAAAATTTATGAAAAATACATAATAATTTATATGTAGATAGATATTCATTCATTGCACTTGGGAGCTGCTATTTGTTTCAAAACGAGCAAAAAATTAATGAGGGGTAAATGGGGCAAAAAAATTACAAATTAGTGGGAATTTTTTTGGCTGTGCAAGTTTGGAGATTTTTTTGGGGGTTCAATAGCTATGAGAGTAATTATGAATATGAGCTTAAGTTTTTAGAATTTATAATCTAAAAAATGCTATTGCTTCTCTTTCTTAATGATGAATTGGAGATTTTGACTATGCTAATATAGTCAAAAATTCAAATTTAGTCTTGCGAAAGATAAGCATTGTATTGTATTTAGATTAAGAATTTGTGCACAACCTTAAATCTTTTGTGTTTGTTTTTTTTTGAATCCACACATTCATAATCTAAATATAGCAAAGAAACAAAATGCTCTATTTGATTTGCTTTTTAGATTTTTTTTAAAAAAATTTAAAATTAATTTGGTGAAAGAAAAAAAATTAAATATTTTTAAAATTTGAAAATATCTTATTATTATTTTTTTTGTGAAATTATTATTATTTTTTAAAATTAAATAACATATTCGGGAAAATGAAACCAAATAACATGTTTTATTTTTCAACCAAACAAAACTGTTTGGCCCATGCAAGTCTCCCAGACTTTTTTGGCCCGGAAACTGGTGAAAAAAAGGCATTAACATTTTCAAGCAAACAAAGCTTTATTAAAAAACATTTGGCCCATGCAGGTCTCGAACCTGCGACCTTCGCGTTATTAGCACGACGCTCTAACCAGCTGAGCTAATAGGCCAGTTGAATAAAAGCTTGTTGATTAAAATTTATTCATTAATAAGATACGTTTAATTTGCCAAACAGTCGCACACTCAATGGTTTTTTCTTGCTTAGACTATAATAGTTTAAAACACAATATAAATTATCACATTATTCTTTTTACTTATTTCATATATTTTTTCGTAAAAAGTTAAAAAATTAATTTCCAAACGAGTCTTAAGAATGTGTAGAAGCAAATTATTTGATTAATTTTTAGTGCTAACACCATCCCTCCCCTTTTAACTTATCAATAGAAAAAAATTATTATTAAATCATCAAGAATTTTATACAAAATTTACTTTGATGTAGCAATATTTGTAAATTATAATAATGATAATCGGTATTTTGTTTTTAAATAAAAGAATCACAACAGGCCACATCTTTTTATCTAGCAATTCTAATTTTTTTTTTTTTTTTTTGTGTATCAATATTATTTTTAGAAGAGCGATACAAATATGATGCAAAGTGGGTTTCCTTCCCATTTTCATTTTCCTACCAATTCCAAATACCAAACAAAATATAAGGCAATAGATTTTACCATTTTAAAAAAATTAATAATAGGATAATCAAATTTTAATACTATATTTGGGACCGATGAGTCTCAATGCATGACTACGTACATTCGGTCATCTAATATGATACTTTACATAACATTAAAGAGGAGTTCGACAATTATTTTTTTATATATATTTTAATTATATAATTGGATTACATAAGACATACTTATTGACTATCATTTTTATTAACAAGCACTGGACACCCAATATTGAATATCATTTTTATTAATTTTAGTCATACAACATACTTTAACTTGCAAATTTTGAGAGCCCACTGGATATACATTTTAAGAATGGATAGGTAATTTGATGATGTAGTTAAAATATGTATTGAATAATAATAAAATATACTCAAATATATACAAGTGCTTATATATATAAAATAAAATATGAGTTGTGAAACATGTGACTTGACTTGTTAAAGTGTATCTAGAATATATTACTTTCCATGTTTGTTAGGTTTCCATGTTATTACGTTAGAGATTTCTTAGAAAAAGTCATCTTTCTTCCTTTGATTTCTTATAACAGATATTTTTAGTCCATCAGAATAAAATTTAAAGAGGATATTTATGTTCGGCGTGTTCCTTATATGGAAATCTGAGGTTAGGGGGCCATTTTCTTCACTCGTATTGATGAGAATTTTACTCCACGAGAAATTGAACAAAAAATTGCCAAATTGGCCTATTTATTGCGTGTATCAATTGAAGTTTTTTGAGAAATGAACTAAAGAATGAATACTAAGATAGAAAAAAAGTAAAGAATCTTCTTTTTCTATAACTTTTAATTGAAGATTCTTCATAATGCTCATTCGAAAACGAAATGGTTTCTTTATTCTTATGGTTTCTTGAGTTCCATATTTGTTAGGTTTCCATATTCCTATAGGTTTCTTTATTCTTATAATTGTTTTATTAGAACTCCATATAAGTCCTATATAGAGACCACCTCTTGTATACACAATAATATTCAACATTATTCAATATATAGAGATTCTTCTCTCTCTCTCTCTCTCTCTCTCTCTCTCTCCATATGATTATCTTAACATAGAATCAGAGCTATAAGATCAGACCTGTTTTTTTGGTTCATTGGCGGACGACCAATTGGTAACTTTGCCTTCGTTGCTCGCTAAAGTTTTAACACATACATGTGTTAATCCCAATCTCCAACAACCAATCAACCATTACCTTTACTGCAGGCATCAAATCTTAATCTTTCGCTTCTTCAATCTAGATCAAAATCCAATTACTTATTTATTTTATCTTTTTGTGCTTCCACACTTTCTCTGAGTTCTCTTTCTTTCAACCTCAAATAGGTTTCTATCCTAAAACCTATTTGAGTTTGATGGGGGAAGGGGGTAATATACTTATATCATGGTGAGTATAGTGATACACCATGTGAACCATCCAAGTCATCCCTTGGCGCACCACCTAAGTTGTCTCCTGGTGCACCATATCATAAGCCCCCTTGGCGCCATCACCATTCAACATCACGTTATAAGTTACACATGTGTGCCATATCTGCTAGTTCAACATCTATTAATGTTCAAGCGCCTCCCAAAGCCCATCACATCAATCACCCTTAGTAGGCTCCTCTCACAGTGAATATGTGTAACAACAACCTCCTTAATTAGTCATGCTAATTCTTTGATTTACATTAATTATGTGTTTATGTGCTACTATGTGTCATGTGTGAAATGAAATGTGGTATTGTGAACATATATAGTTAGGATATGAATTGAACCTGTCTGAATTAGAAAATTTATACTACATAAAATTAAATGTTTGGATAGGTAATTAGAGCCTAATCCATATTGGTATAATTAAGTTTAGTTTAGTTTATTCATTTAGGTTATGATTAAGTGAATTGGATATAATTTAACCTTGTAATTAGTCAAGCTCAGGGACTTAGGTATGAATTACCTTTCTTAAACTACTCATCAAATGAAGTAGGAGAAGAAAGAGACTTAGTGGGCCTTGTAGAGAGAGACATAACTTGAGAGAGAGAGAGAGAGAGCTCTAGAAGAAGAAGGGGAAAAGATGAAACAAACAAATCTTCATAGATCAATCCTTTAAGGTAAGAATTTCTTACTAATCTCATGAAATTAAGGCTTAGACACTCATCATCTTGAAAGATTGAAGCTTAAATTGAATGGATTCATGGTTGTTTAAGGGTTTTATGGTCAAGTTTAGAGTGAGAACCTATATGAACATAAAAGAGAGGAATTGAAGGAATTAGTTCAAGATTTGAACATGCATGGCATAAGTTCATGAAAATCATAATCACAAACTTGTTTTCTTGCATGGCCTTTCATAATTTCAAAGGAATTTCTACATTTAAGTTTGAGTTGAAGCTCTCAAAGTCATATTATAACCCCTTTACAGAGTTGTTATTCACTGGGCTCTAACTCACCATTTATATATGTATAGAGGTGATCAAGTGCAAGATCGGATTTAGTGGCGTCGACCTGAATTCTACTTTTTGTCAAGTCAACTTTCGTGCCTCATTGTGAGGTTCCAAACGGTCAAGCTTCAAGGTTTCATGGGTAGTTTTGAATACACCATTTTGAATTTTGATCAAGTGTATGAATGTTTTTATTTTAAAGCTGGTTTTGTTATTGGGATTAATCCCTAAGTTTTGTTAATGTGTTGTACACAAGCTTGACGTGGATCTACGTGAACATAATTTTAATGTTTGGACTTATGTGTATATATACATATATAAGGGCTCGTTTGTTCATTTAAGTTTTCACAGCTTATTGGACATTATACTTTATCATTTATAGGCTTCCGCCAGCCTTGATTATTGCATTACTGTTAAGCAAGCTTTTGGTAATATCGGATTATCGGCCGGTGACTTCTCTAATCCCATGGGATGCGGGTTGGGTTGTGACATTATGCCGTTCAATATCGCCCCTAGTAAGCCCTTTTTTGTTTGCCCTAGCAACAAACTCTTCCTAATCGGCCATAGCAGGCTTTTATTGTTTACCCTAGCGACAAACTCTTCTTAATCGGCCATAGCAGGCCCTTATCGTTTGCCGTAGCAACAAGCTCTCATTTATTTTATTTTGTTCTTCCAAACTCAAGTTAGTTTACCTACTTAAGTTTGAGGAGAGCTATTAAAGTATATTTAGAATATATTACTTTCTATATTTGTTAAGTTTCCATATTTCTATATGTTTATTTATTCCTATGATTTCTTGATTAACACTTCATATAAGTCTTATATATAGGCCACCTATTATAATAGTTCAATACAAACAGTATTATTCAACATCATTTAATATACAGGGATTTTCCTTTTTCATACAATTATCTTAACATGACTGACCATAATAAATGTTATAGATAAAATAATATTAACCATTAATATGGTAGATGAAATAGTGACATGAATAGCACTTTTACTATTCTTGCTTTTGCTATAACTATATACATGTAGAAGATGAAGATTGGAATGAAGTGAAGTGTGAAGCATAAAGAAAAGAAAGAGTAGAGATTAGGAGAGAAAATGGTGAGAATTATACTGAAATATTTAGTTAACAGAACTAGATCCTGAATATCTATATTTAAAAGTTCCTGAAAAACCGAATATAAATTTTTGTAAAATTTAATTCTCATTATATCTTGTGTTCAAATTGCTACACGGTAGCCCCAACTATCACACTTTTAACACCTTTTCATTCTCTCTAAATGCATCGCCACAGTTAGCATATCTTTTAATACAAAACAAAATTAACTAAATATTTAAGCTTGGTTTAGAGACAAGCTATAAATAATTTATTTGTTATAAATTGTCATATTCCTTTCTTTTATTTTATAAAAAATTAAAAAATCACTAAATAAACAAACTCCAAACACACTCTTATTCATTGAAGAGATTGTTTAAAGTTGAGTTTTAACTTGCCAAACAAGCCAATATTAAGGGGTGATTGGATGTGACTTTTTGTTTAAAAAAGTTACATCAAATTTTTTAATTTTTTTACACGTATTTTTATAAAAGAAATAATAATTAAAATAGTTAATTTTTAGACCAGCTCTAATGAAAAATTTATTGAAAATGCTCTCACAATTTAGATTAATACAAGAGACTTTAATTTGTTATATTACTTTAAAAATAAAAGTATATTACAATTACTATTTTCAGATATGAAACTTTGTAATATTTTACATTTGTAGATCAATTTCTTTCCTGTATCAATTAAGGTCTTATTTGTCATAACTTAAAAAAGTCAAAAAGTCACTATCATATTATATCACCTCTGTACTACATTACTTTAAATCCAACCCATACCTAATCTATATTTCATAAAAGTCAAAAAGTATACTTATTTAGATCATTCCAAACTATCCCTAAAAGGGAGAGACCGTCGTGTTGGACTTTTTTGGGTTCATTATAAAATTTATATCGATAATTTGAATTGTTTAATAAGTAAGATTCGTTGGGTATTTTATTTCGATAAAAAAGTATGTTAATTAAATATTAATAATTATTTTATCAGATCACATTTGTATAAATAATTTAATTATAAATTATACTTGTCGTTGACATAGATATGATATAATCAAATAATTATCGATATCTAATTAACTTTAATTTTTTTATAAAAAAAGAAAATTCTATATGTTAAACAGTTTTAAGTGCTTGTTTTGATTAACTTAAAAAAGTATACTTTATATATATATATATATATACACTTATTTAAGTCATATCAATCAAAATCTATCAATATCTCCTCTCTATTTTTCTAATTACTTTCTTTATTATTTTACATATTTTCTTTTATAAAAACTAAAAAAACACACTTTTAAAACTTTCCAAATCATCCCTAAGTCACTGATATAAACTTTGTAAACGAGATTCAACAACACACTCTAATTCAATTTTTTTTTTTTTAAAAAGAAGTACCAATTAAAATGCCTTCTTCTCTCTCTGCAGACAAGTGTGATGGAAGTCCTCACATAGGAACAAAAATGTCCTGTATAGAGAGTACCTTGTTACATATACTCTCTGCGTCTCTCTACTGTCAATACTGACGCTCAATGAAGTCATTCATTGCTATTCCCAATCTCACCTGACTCCCTCACTCCTCCTTCTCCATTCTCTCTCGCCACCCAACGCTCAACACACAACACCACTCTCTCTCTCTCTCTCTCTCTCTCTATATATATATATAAACATACACATGCATTTATGAGTTGGGTTTTGGGTGACCTTTGTTGGGTTTTTGGCGAATGGGGTGTCTCATTTCTCAGCTGGCCTCCAAATTCGCTTTCTTCCCTCCTTCGCCGCCGACTTACGGGGTGAAGAAGGGCGTCGACGGAAAGCTCACGGCGGTCTATACGGCGGCGTCTACGCCATCGCCGATCGGCGGAGACGAAAGCTCTCTGGATGTGCTTTTGCTCGACACCAAGAAAGGCAACAAGATTGTCGCGTTCTATCTCAGAAACCCATGTGCTCGGCTCACTCTGCTCTACTCTCACGGCAATGCCGCTGATCTTGGCCAGCTCTATGACCTCTTCGTTCAGCTCAAGGCCAATCTCAGAGTCAATCTTATTGGGTCTTTCTTTTCCTCTCATCTCCTCACATACATATATATATATATATATATACCTTTCATGTTTATCTTCTGACTTCTGGGTTTTGTCTCTCATTGTCTATCTACTCGTCTTTCTAATTTATTTTTTCATTTTAAAATAATTTTAGACTTGGGTATGGTCAATCTCATAAATTTTGTGGTTCTGAGTTCTGGGTTTTAATTTTTTTAGAAGTTTTTAGACTTGGTAGGTATGCTCCCAACTGGTTTGAGAATTAATTTTTTAAGAATAATATTAGAGACTTATATTTTAGATTGATAAATTTAGGTGAATCTTTTATCATCAAATATGTAACTAATCAAAAATCAACCTCTATTGTAAATTGTGAAATTTTTTTATTTTATTTTATTTTATTTAGATCTCAAATATCTTTTATTTTTTATATAAAATGCCCATAGAGAGAGTTATGTGATTGGGTGGTGCTATGTCAAATATTTTGGCTTATGCGTATGTCGGTCTCTCTCTACGCAATTTTCTCCTTTTTCCTGTTTTCACTCCACTTTCAGTAATATTTTGGGTTCTTTCAATTTCAATGATGTGATGGTTTCAACTTGAGATTGATTTTTATGTGTTGGCCCCTTTGATCTGTGAATTTGATAATTAATTTCTTTTTGGCCACAGCTTTTGCTGTTGGCCCCGTGGGCCCGATTTTTTATTCATATCGAAAATTTAAATCGTTTAATGTGTAAAATTTATCGAATATATTATTTATTTTTATAAAAAATTAAGTTGATTGAATATCAATAGTTATTTAATTAGCTTATAATTATTTTAACGGTAATTATGATTTTAAAAATAAATTACAGACACAAATGCAAGTTAATTAAGGCCCCGTTTGGGGACTTACTTTTTTAGCCAATTAACCAAAAAGTTACTAAATTAGCCAAAAAGCCAACCACTCATACCAAAAAGTCAAAGATTCTCTTTTCTCTCTACTTTTTGCACATCTTTTCGTAATTAGCCAAAAAGTCATCCCAAACATACAAGTTTTTTTTACCTACCTTTTTAGCCAAATAGTCAAAAAGTTACTAAATTAGCTTGTTCCCAAACGAGGCTTAAGTGTTTATCGATATCTGTTTAACATGATTTTTTATAAAAATAATATATTCTACAAATTCTACATATTGAATTATTTAAATTATCGAAATGGATACTAGTTCGGGTCCAACATATCCCAACACTGTCCAGTGGATAGGAGCTGGACTCTTTTATTTTTGTTTTTATGAGTTTCAAAATGTTTTCCTTTAATTTTCATTCCCAACATTAAAATAGTTAGTCAGGCTTTATTTCATTGAAATGAGATGAAATAGAATGTTCATCCCTTAATTACAGAATAATCATTTTATTACATTGGTGCATGAGTTTCTATTTACCATGTATATATTTTCTTTTATTTTATTTGTTTTCTTAATCAACCAAACATTGAATGAACATTTTGATGGGATGATTATGCCATTTCATTAAAACAAATACTACAAAAAGTAAAGTAGGTTTAGGATTCCCTTCTCATTACCAGTCTTTTTCCACCGTTTTCATGTATTTCATTTTCCTTGTCTTTGTTTGGAAAAGTGAATCTTTACTGTAGTTTTTGCGTAGATAGAGATTTTTGTGCTCTCTCTTTTGGGGTTGTGCTTTTGGGGCATTGTGAGTTTTGTTCTTACTTTCACATTATTGTTACTGTTTATAAGCATGTTTTCCTTTTCTATCATCATTTCAGACACAAATTTGGACTTGTTTGGGGGTTTTTTTTTTCATTTGCAGAAGCAAGACTAATGAAAAGTTCGAAAACGCCCTCGTTTCGTTTTCATTTTTGTATAAAAATAATTTTCAAAAATTGGAATTCCTAAAATTGGGTTATTTTCAATTCCCCCCCCCCCCAACAAAACGGAGTTCACCAAACCAGTTTTCGTGTCTCTGAAGATTACATATTGTAATTCTCCATCTTCTTCTGCATGTCTTTTGAATCTAAGTTGGGTTTCCCAGATGTACTGCACCAAAATTTAAATGAGTTTTGAGAAACTTTTATTTTTATGTGTTTTCTGCTCAACTATGTAGAGAGAGAGAGAGAGAGTTGAGTTGAGTTGAGTTGAGTTGAGCCGAGCCGAGTAGGAGATTGTTTGAACTTGACTTAGTAAGCTTTAAATGTGTTCAATTCAAGTTTAATTTGTTTACATAATGGCCCCGTTTGGTAGAGTTGTGAAAAAGTGATTATAGATTATAACTTAACAGATTATGACTGATAACTGTGCACATAAGTTGTGAACCTGTTTGGTGCAGTTGTGGGATTATGGATTTAAGCAGCAGAGTAGTGTTTGGTTAATAAGCTGTAAAATAATTTTTTACTGTGTAATTGTCTATTTTGCCCTTATATGATATAAAAATGATTATTTTGTCATTTTTTCAATTTTAATTTTAAAAAAATTATTTCATTAATAAAAGTTAATATAATTAGCATCAATTAATACTAAAATTAATAATATTATCAATTAGTATAATTTTTTTCATTTTTTCATTATAAATGAATTAGGTGTCAATTAATGGCTTAATTACTTATTATAAATTTTATTCATTTTTTTCCATTATAAATTAATTATTATCAATTAATTGCTTATTATTTTTTTTCATTCAATTTTTTTAATTTATTATTCTTTTTAAAATAATATTAATAATCAACAATTGTTATTTTTTTTCATTAATAATTATTCTTTTTTAATTTATTATTCTTTTTCATTACAATTAATAACAATTGTTATTTTTTTTTTATTTTGTTATTTTTTTAATTCTTTTTCATTACAGTACAAAATAATTTATTATTCTTTTTCAAAAAAAAATTCATTACAAAGCCCTAGTCGTACGCTGCCGGCCCCCCATCATCCCTTCCAGCGTATGCTGTCGACCCCCCTTCTTCTCCTCTATTTCAGATCGGCGACCAATTGGTGCTGTAAAACCCTAACTGCCGATCTGCAAAACCTTTCTATCCTTCTCATCTTCATCCCGATCGCGAAGCTCTCGTTTGCGAAACCCTAGTCGCCGGTCTGAAGCAGCGATCGAACAGCGTTGATTTCCAGTTTCGGGAGGCGGCAGAGAGCGAGCAGCGTTGATGCGCGAGCCGACGATATAGGTGCGGGAGGCGGCAGAGAGCGAGCGAGCATCGTTGATTTCCAGTTTCAGATCGTGATCTAAAGAGAGAGAGAGAGGGAGAGGGAGAGGGAGAGAGAAAGAGAAGGAGAGCTCCTGCCGGAAATCATGTGTGTGTGTGAGAGAGAGAGAGAGAGAGAGAGAGAAAGAGAGCTCTGGCTGGAAATCACCCTCGCCGGGAATCGCCTTGCCGGAAATCGCCTCTGTATTTCTCTCACAAGTGAACAGTGCTTAGACAAGGCTTATATAGTGGGGTTTTTGGTAATAGTTGAAATATCTTAGGGGCATTTAAGTCATTATACATCATGATCCTCAGCTGCGCGCATAATCAGTTTGGAAAAGCACCTCTTAGGCAACTTAACAGATTATAGGTGAAATGGCTTAAGTTAAGCCATAATTCATCCCTCATAATTTTTACCAAACACTCCAATATGACTTATTTTAAGCTATAAGTTGATTTAAGCTGTAAGTAAGTTCTACCAAACGGCCCCAATGAGTCAATCTCAAATGAGTTTTTAATGAACCGAATACGAGTCGAGCTCGATTAAGTTAGTTTTTTGTATTGCATAAATACTTATCATGTCGAGTAGCAGGTTGTTTAAGTTTTTAAAATGAGTTCAAGCTTGGCTAGCTTTATTAAGGAGCCGATCTCAAATGAGTTTTTAACGAGCCGAATATGAGTCAACATTGAGTAGTCTGGTTTGTTTTGCAGCCCTATGTGTGCAGTGTGCAAAGGTTTCAGTACTTTTCTTTTAATAATGCTTCTGCTCTATCAATTTCTCGAGTACCATTTTGATTGTCTCCATCTCAATTTCAATATGCAGATATGACTACTCAGGCTACGGAGCCTCTTCTGGAGAGGTAATATTTCTCTGTTGAGTTGATATTTGGGTTTGAAAAAGTTTCTTGGTGCCATAAAAATGGGGTGATTTTTTTCCTTAATTATTATTATTTTTTTGGTAATCCTGTCCAATTGGAATGCTTATTCTGGTTTTCTATAAGGTCAGGGTTTGGTTCTATTGATAGCTTCGGTTACTTGACTTTTCTGTTTATGGAATTCAGCCAAGTGAATCCAATACATATGCTGACATAGATGCAGTATACGAATGTCTCGAGACAGAATATGGAATTAGCCAGGAAGACTTGATTCTCTATGGACAGTCAGTCGGAAGTGGACCGACACTGTACTTAGCAGCTAAGCTGCCAAGGTTGAGAGGCGTAGTTCTCCATAGTGCTATTCTTTCTGGCCTTCGTGTAGTCTGCCATGTCAAGTTCACGTTTTGCTTCGATATTTATAAGGTGAGAAGCACATCTCAGATGGGTTTTGTTTATGTTCAAGGTATCTATCATCTGTTCATTTGATAATGCTAATGGATTTTTTATATATATATATAATATATTATTTTTCATTGGCTTCTCAGTTTCTTAACTCAACCGAAAAAAGAGAAAAAAATTTAGCTTTTAGTTCACTTTCTTTTTATATCTTTTTCCTTTCTTTTTCTTTTCTCTCCACAAATCCTAGATACAAACACAACCCATATGTATTCGTGATGTATAATTGCATACTTTTATCTCCTGCTGTTAATTGTTCGGGTTACTGCAGAATGTTAACAAAATTCGGAAGGTGAAGTGCCCTGTGCTAGTGATACACGTAAGTACTTCTTAGCTGGAATGCCCCGACAATTTGCTTTGCATTTTTTGCTTTTTGAATGAAATCGAGGACTCAAAATATTGGTTTTGCTACCGCGAATATTTGCTTTTTATTGGAACGCTTGTTGCATCTTTTTTTCTTTTTTGAGGGATGGTCATTGATCATTGAAGGAATGCTGATATATCTTTTTCTCTCTTGCCACTTTAAATTACTTTGTTTCACTGTAAATTTTCATTACTACGTCGTAACTTTTTAGTTAATGACACTTTTGGGGCTTAAATGTCTGGAAATTGGGAAATCAAAAAGATCCCATTATTGGATGCTTTAATGATCTGTGTTTAGTTGATTTGTTTGGTCAATATTCGAGTTGTAAAATTGTGATAATCAAACATTTGGATAATTGTAATATGGGGGTTTTGATCAAACATTTGCAGGGCACAGAAGATGAAATTGTAAACTGGTTTCATGGTAATGGACTATGGAAAATGGCAAGGGACCCTTACGAGCCGTTATGGATTAAAGGAGGTGGACACTGCAACTTGGAGTTGTACCCGGACTATATCCGCCATCTTTGCAGATTCATCCAAGAAATGGAGAACATAACAACAGAAATCCGCCTTCGAAAGATCAGGCAGAGCCTCTGTCTACAGAAGAGGTCTCATTCTGCCAACGCGTGCTGTTGGATCAAGTTCCAGCTACCCAATTGCCCAGAATGTTTGAATCAAAGCTACATAAAATGTTTATGCTGCCCAAAACGGCAATGTAGATGCCCAAAATGCTGGATACCGGGCTGCCTAAAATGTTTATGCTGGTGTTAGTTATGGATCGGTATACAGAGCAATTTTTAATTAAAACAGGATGATGAAGGTGACGAGATTGTATAGATTGCTGAACCTTGCTGACACCCCCTCAAATTTGTGTAGTAGTGTGGGAAAGAAGAGGAAGTAGTTACTCGACAATTGAAACCGATACAGTTTGATTAAATGGTTTCTTGAAATTTGTCGTATGTGCTGTCATGGATCGTTATTTTTTTTTGAATTTATGTAGAATCATGCATTAATCAAGGAAAATTTTATTTCTACGCATCTATTTATCTCAGTGCATATCATTTTTCAGTACGTACTTATTAATTTGATTTTTGATTATTTTTCTCATTTCACACACTTAATGTTTCAATTATACCCTAATTCATATCCTTTGTACACGCACCACCTAAACCCTCCTTTCACACTGTTATTCCTTTTACCCATCCTTCTTCTCAATAACCTCAATTTTTTTTGGCTACAAGAGGGGTTCCCAAACTGATTACTGCCTTCAATGGGTATGCCAAACAGCTCCTGAACCTCTCCACCATCAAGAATCTTCGTTTGACCATGAACTCTTTCGCCACCAAGACCGATCGTTGTACCTACAATTTCACCAGGGTGTCCTTGAAATAGTTTAGAATTAGGGTATGTATATATATTTCAATCCATCTCAAGACCATCGTGTTTAGTCCAAATATCAACAATACTGGATTATAAGCATGTATATACTTACGCTGTGTTTGGTTGGGGGATTTGAGAAGGGATTTGGAAAGAAAAAAAGAAAAAGTAGGTGATGTTACATTCAATGTATAAAGAGAGAAATACAGAGAGAATAATAATGTATCTATTGATTGTTGTATTGATTGATTTATGTTGATTACAAGAGTGCTGCTTATTTATAGCGGAAGCACCACCGAAAGGAGAAGACATGTGTGAGTGGGTCTGTGACTTTACATGATGAAAGGTGTGAGTGGGTCAGTATACAACAGCATACAATGTTGTATAATATATATAGTAACCGAAAGTGTACCTAAAGTGTGTGAGTAGGTTATATAGTACTATTATATATTAACAGCCCCCCTCAAACTCAAGGAGGATAGGTACTAACCAACTTGAGTTTGGAGAGAGTAAAAGAGTAACAGGAAATAATTTGACAAATAAAATAAAAGTGGATAGGAGACACTGTATGGTCGTGTCAGACCGTTGTAAGAGGACAGTTTACGGGGTCATGTCGAACCGTTGTAGCAGACACTGGCTCGTGTCGGACCGGTGTAGAAGACAGTTTACGGGGTCATGTCGGACCGATGTAGAAGACAGTTTACGAGGTCATGTCGGACCGTTGTAGAAGACAGTTTACGGGGTCATGTCGGACCGATGTAGCAGACACTATGTGGTCGTGTCAGACCGTTGTTGTAGAGGCTGACCGGAATCAATGTCGGGACAATTTATGGGGTCATGTCGGACCGATGTAGCAGACACTGTGTGGTCGTGTCAAACCATTGTTGTAGAGGCTGACCGGAATCAATGTCGGGACAGTTTATGGGGTCATGTCGGACCGATGTAGAAGCTGACCGGAATCAATGTCGGGACAGTTTACGGGGTCATGTCGGACCGATGTAGCAGACACTGTGTGGTCGTGTCAAACCGTTGTTGTAGAGGCTGACCGGAATCAATGTCGGGACAGTTTATGGGGTCATGTCGGACCGATGTAGAAGCTGACCGGAATCAATGTCGGGACAGTTTACGGGGTCATGCCGGACCGATGTAGAAGACACTGTGTGGGCATGTCAGACCGTTGGAGAATACACTATATGTTCGTGTATACGCCTCAAAAGTCGTGCCCAATCCATAAAAAGGTGTTCCATCAAAAGGCGTGCCCGACAGAACTCTTCGAGCGGCGAGCCATCAAAAGGCGCGCCGGACACGCGGCGAGGCACGTGCCGTCTTGGCTTGTGCGTCCGGTTTGTCGTCTGGCGTCGAGAGGCGCGCGATGCGCGTGTCTGCCTTGGCTATTTAAACCAAGACTGAGGCTGAGGCTGAGGCAAAACACCTGCTGAGAACCTCTTCGTTTGCAAACACTCTACAACCAACCCGTCTTCTGCAGCCGACCCTTTCGGACATTACCAGTCTGAAAGCTCTGATTCGCTGAGACACTCTGCAACCCAGAATATGGCCTCTTCTTCCCGTTCAGCTACCCAGAACATAGCATCTTCTTCCCGTGGTCTGCTCACTCTCTTTCCCGACCTCAACGAGTCCACAAGAGAGATAACCGAGACAGTTGCCCTTGAACCTCAACCAAACGCCCTTGGACCAAGCGCCCCTGGTTTTGCGCCGTTGAACTTTCCGATGTTGTCAGTGGAGCAGATAATGGCTGCTCAATCTGATATTGAGGCCAATTATTATACATTGAAGTCGTGTGTTGAGACCATGACTGCAGTCACAAACCTGTCGCACCGGCTTCAAAGGAGAACAAATGAGGTGCATCAGTTAAACGCCAAACTGGCTCTGCTCTAGGGCATGTATAAGGATGCGAGAGCAGAGATATGTGTGTTGAAGGCGGAAAACAAAGAGCTAAAGCGGAAGGCCACTGTGATGCTCCGATTTGGAGGTCCGCCATATGTTGCGGTGGAGGAGTATCGGGAAGTGAACGTGCTTGGCGGCGTGGGAAACATGGAGGCAGTGCCGGCAAGGGACGCTCAAGACCGAGGCAAGAAGAAGAGAACAGCCGAAGAGGCGAAAAAGTAAGGTCGGTTTGTGTGGTGGTTGGGGTTGTGGTTGTTTTGTTTTTGTGTGTGTGTGTGTGTGTTTTTTTTTTTTTTTTTTTGGTGTAAAATGGTGATCAGGTTTGATCCCCGATAGGAATAAAACAAGATTGTTGGGTAACTCGGATGGTAGGCATGGTAGTGCAGAAAAATCAACTGGAATGAATGTAGTTTTGTGTTTTTTTTTTTTTTTTTTTTTGTTTTTTTTTTTTGAAATAATAATTATAATAATATATAAAATAAAGTGTTGGAATCGACTGGAATCAATGAAGGCTAGTATAATAAATTTTAGTGGGAAAAGAATGATGGGTATGTTGGTTATAAAATAAAATAAAATAAAAGTGGGTAGTGGAGGAGATGAGTGTAAAGAAAAGGTTAGTGGGAATAGTGTGTTTGGTATTTGTTTGTAGCCACGTCTTTGGCAGATCAAACACTTGGGGAAAAGTTTAAAGAAAAGTTTAAAATATGAGGGGAGAATGGGGACAAGCCCATGTGAGTGAAAGATGGGTTTAAAGAAAGTGAGGGATGTGGGCGGTGGATGTTTTGGTATGTGTGGATCTAGTCCCACGCGGGCTGCTGACATTGCTAAGCTTTGAAATGATGCCTCCAAATGTTGAAGGCTTGGAGAGAGAGACTGGCGAGGATGAACAACAGGATGTCCCATTTTGAGATCTTTCAAGTCGTTGATGAATCCTTGAAGTATCATGATAGACTCTCGGATCTGATTTTGGGTTTGGGTTTGAGTTTGACTGTGGGTGGAGAGAGGTGTGGGAAGGAGTTGATGACCGGTTTCCATGGTGGTCATGAGCTCATAGATTGCGAGACGGATCGTGGATGATAGTGTGCATGTCACACGTTCAACTTGGCGAGTGTATTGGATGCTTTTGCGTGCCAAAAGCTTCTGAGGACTGCTGCTGCTATGCGTGAGCCTCAATTGATGCAGATTTGATGTCATCTGCGTGCATGTACACTGTAGAGGGGAGTGTATCATAGGGGCCAAGGTTTCTTTTGTGGAGCTCTCGGCAGAGAGCATGTCTAGAGAGAGAAAAGGTGACCAAACAAGTTGGTAGGGAGAGAGATGGGAACATCAGTTCAGGTGAAGCCACTGTGTGGAGTATACAGAGAGAACCCACTGTGTGGCGTCGCGGTTGGTATCACGCCAACATCGGCTGTGGCCGCCGACGGTGTGCAAGGTGGCGTGGGTCTGAGCACTAGTGAGTTGATCAGTGCAAAACAGATGGTCATCGAAGGATTTAAGGCACAAAGCAAGATGTTTCTGGGTTTCTTGCTGGCGGCGGGGTTCTGCTATGGAATTTGTGGCAGCGGAGTAAAGGTATGTGTACAGGTCCGGCGGGCGGCCAAGGCGAGGTTGCCGCCCGCCGGTGAAGCAGAATGGCTAGGTTGTTAACCTAGCTCTGATACCATGTTACATTCAATGTATAATGAGAGAAATACAGAGAGAATAATAATGTATCTATTGATTGTTGTATTGATTGATTTATGTTGATTACAAGAGTGCTGCTTATTTATAGCGGAAGCACCACCGAAAGGAGAAGACATGTGTGAGTGGGTCTGTGACTTTACATGATGAAAGTGTGTGAGTGGGTCAGTATACAACAGCATACAATGTTGTATAATATATATAGTAACCGAAAGTGTACCTAAAGTGTGTGAGTAGGTTATATAGTACTATTATATATTAACAGGTGAAATGTGAATAAAATATATTTATATTTCATCTAATTTCACATACTTTTTTCCTTTTCCTTTTCAAATTTCTTCTCAAATCGCTCAACCAAACACAGTGTTACGGTTCCTAACAATCAATCAATCCAAACATCCATTTTTCAAGAATCGACTATCTCTAAACAAGCTGGCACAATATATATATATATATAATAAAGCGAAGAAAAAAAAAACATTTTTATTAAGTTAAATAATTAGTTGTATATATATGTAATGTATGTGGGTGTATTTTGATATCCATTGTAGTAATTTTGTTTTAGAATATAATTATCATTAAAATAAAATTTTATTAAATATGTACATAAAAATAAGTAGGTGTATTCCTATTAATCAAGGACATAGCCCATATGTTGAAAACGTGTTCCCACAGTTGAAATGTGAAGTAAGGATCATTTTATGTGCTCCACAGATTTGAATAGAAAAAGAGCAGAGCGTATAAGAGTTGGGCTTTGATGGGCTAGGCTCTTGTGAAAATTTGAGGATCAAATAATTGAAGTTGTCAATATTGTTTTGGGGGTTGGTTTTTTTTACTAATATTTTTTTGACTCTTTTATTTATTTATTTTGTAGAATCTAAAAAAGATGATGTAATGAAAGTTGAGTATTTTTTGATTTTTTTTATTAAAAAAAATTGAGTGAAAAAGTTGGACTTTTTTAACTAATGACATAGATTTTTTTGATTTTTAAAATTTTGACCAACTTAATTAAAAAAAAGAAAAAGAAATAGAAGAAACATTCCAATCTGAGAAGGGCCATTCTATTTGAACTCAAAAATTATTTTAGTATGCCTAACTCAAATTTTAAATTTTTAATTCCTATTATACTTTAATGTGAATTTATTAATAAGGACAATAAATATTAAATCTTAAAATAAATTTTTTTTTTCTTCATGATACATCATAATCAATTACATGTATTCTTCCTATTCAAATTTTTTTATTTTCTTTCCTAAATTTCAATTATTTTCTCTTATTCTTTTTTTCGTTTTTTTCATCACTCTAAAACTCCAATTCACCCCACCAAAACTCACTATTATCATAGAAAAAAGTTTGAACAAAATGAAACAATAGATGAAAGTAATAATTGAAACAACTTTTTAAAGTAACCCATCAAAGAGGAGGTAAATATTCACATAAATATCAAAATACAATTATTAATTTCTTTGTTTTTTTTTAACATAAAAGGGAATATTTAGCCCTTTTTTCGTTATTATTATTCGATTCTAGAAGTCCGAACATGAAATTCACCCTCTTCTTCTCCTTCGCCGTTCTCTTTTGCCAATGCCACCTTCACCGGTTGTGTTCCATGTATGTACGTGAACAAAATAAAGATTTTTCAAAAGTAATTTGAAATTTCCAATTTATTTTATTTGAGTGTACCTCAAAAGGATAATTTTAAAAAATAAATAAAGTATACTGAAAATAAATTATAATCCTAAATAATTTAATAAGATATACTGAAAAATTGAGATCACTTAAATATTTTTTTGAGTACAAATAGAATTCCCCACTGAGAAGGTGAGCAAAGCAAGCCCAGAACAAGGCCTGAAACTGCTGGATTTGGGCTGTTTACTGTAAGTGGTCTTGCAACAGTTGATGTATAAGTTGGCTGAAGGAATGCGGTTCTCATCGATTGAACTTATTTCTATATAGGTTAAAACCTAATTTTTTTTAACTTTTTAAAACTTTCTTTTTAAAAAAAATGTATAAAAAAGTATAGAGATAATATGACCTAAAAGAGGTTAAAAGTCAAAAATTGGATAAATTATAAATGTCTTGAGTTTTTTAGGATAAGTTATAAATACACCTTCTAAAATTTTTAGGATAAATTATAAATACACATCTTTGCCAAATGTCCTGAGTTTTTTAGGATAAATTCTAAATACACCTTCTGAAATTTGCTTAAAATATAAATTATTTTTTGTAATTTAAAAAATTACAAATATCTCATTGTCGGGTTATTTTATTTAATAGAATTAATTGAAAAAATAAAAATTTTAACTGCTCTCCTATACAATAATAAAATTAACTGAATTATTAATCGAAATATATTTATGATATTATTAAAAATTATTAATTGATTTGATGATTTATTAATAAAATAAGTCATTTATTATGAAATCAGAAACCTTAGAGGGTGAAATGTAATTTTCAAAATCACAAGGAACAATTTATATTTTAAGCAAATTTCAGGAGTGTATTTATAATTTATCTTTATTTTTTTTAGGGGGGCGCATTTACCCATATTTTGATAATTAGAAAATTTTGAGACTTTTAGATTGGGTTTGGTTCACGGATTTTGGAAGGGAAAGAGAAAATGTATATGAAATGTTGGTGAAATATAGTTATATTTCATTCATATTTTACTTATTTTTTCTCTTTCTCTCTTTTTAAATTTTTACTCAAATTTATGAACCAAACACAACGTTAAGATGTGTTTTGTGTTTATGTAATGATTATTTACTTTTGATAATGATACTAATAAATGACTGAGATATTTTGACTTTCATTTATGAATTTTGATTTATTTTTACTTCACATTTTTTAAGATTCGTCGAATATGCTATCTCCGTAAAAAATCAAATCGATTGGATAATAAAAATAATGTGTTCATATCAATTTTGTATGAATCATTTATTTTGTTATTGTCTATATTTTTGCATACAAAATTGATCCAAACACGTGATTGTTGTTATCCGATCAACTTAAGTTTTTAAGAAATGACATACTCGACGAATCCTAAAATGTAAACGATTTAAATAATTAAAGCTGTGATGACCGGGAGTCTTGTTAACGATTCGTTTTGTTGTATTTGGAAACTTGTTTCAAATCCTTGTTTTCATTTATTTTTGTGTCGAGTTTCTCGTGTTTCAGGAGGTGTGAGGTTGGGTCTGGAGTGGCTTGGGTTGAGCTGAAGAGTTTCCTAGCTGGAAGGGCAGAGCCGCACGTGCGGGAAACAAGGGAGTTCTAGGGTTGGCTACTGCATTAAAGGCAGGTGCGGAAGAGAGGTGCGGGGGAGTGCCGCACATGCAGGGAATCAGTGCCACACGTGCGGGAAGCGCATTCCGCACATGCGGGAGTCGGCTGAGTGCAAAAATTCTGCTTTTCTTCTCTTTTGGGGCTGTGTGTATTTCACTTTTTACACATCTCTCTCTCTCTCTCTCTAAAAATATCATTTCCTCTCCCTTCTCTCTAAAAACATACACCAAACACCATAAACACTTGATCTCTTCCAATCCATTAGAGTTTTGATCCATCATCCTTCACAAACTTTGGAGAGCTAAGCGAGGACTTCACTTTGTGCGGTGGAGATCGAGTTTCTACACCATTGATTTTGGGGTTTAATCTCATCTCTTCTTCAAAACTTGATGTAGGGATTTTCTTAGAGTTATATATATATTTTTGCAAGTTTATGTTAATTTCGAAATTTCCCTTTGATGGAATTGAAAATTTGGTTTTTGGAATGTTAGTGGTTTTGAAAATGGGTTCATCTCTTGTTTTTTTTAAATGATTTTCTTGAGGATTTGAATCACATTGATTTAAGAAAGATGTTTTTGGGTGAGATTCTACCAAGAGATGGGGAAATGTCTAGATTTGATGAAAAACCTAGAAATTTGGAAGTTTTGGAAGATGTTGAGAATCTATAGATTTTCTTGTGCCAAATGAATAAATAAGAGGGAATCTCATATTATTGTATACAAAACGACAATTTTCTTGGTATATGAGAATTAGTGGATTTTTGTTGGAATTTATTGTTTAAGTAAATATGTATATAGTCATGAAATGGCATATTGTTGACAACACATGAGATGTGGAAATGTTGTTACACTTGGAATGATGTAAGATTCTTTTGTGATATATCTTGAAAAGCATTGGAAAGGGAAGTGGAAACTATGATCACAAATGAAACATTTGTGCGGAAGTTTTGTAAAAAAAAAAATGTTGCATTGCATGGTTAATTATTGCATTGCATGGATAATTGTTGCATTGACACTTTAATAGCTTGCTTGTTATAAATATTGAATTGGGATTTGAAACTTTGCATCGAGAAAAAAATATTGTGAAATGAGTTTTATTGAAATGTTTTGGAGTAGATACGTTGGTAAGTCCGGATAGGAGGTGTAGATGAAATTGATTAAGTTGGCCTGAGTGTCCGAGGTCAAGGACCGAAAACACGCGCGGAGTAGGTATCACGTGCCTTCCGGTTAGCTACCGGTAAAGTGGAGATTTGGTAGTGCTAGTTATGCCTACTTGTAGACACTAACTTAGGGATTACCCGTGTCATATTTACCGCCCCTTGAACTAAATTGATAATTTTTGAATTGTTGAGATTTTAAGTTATCATTGAGCATGATGATTTTCAAAGAGTGTAAAATGTGATTTTCATTCAAAAGGTATAGCATGGCATGTGCATTTCATTTAAGAAACTTGTATAAAATGTATATGCTTTGTTAATAATTTCCTACTGGGCTTTATGCTCACCCCTATGGGATTTTGGTGCAAGAAAGGATGTGACAATTCTGCCGAATTAGGGCGTGGACATAATTGTTGAGAGCATATGGCTCCTTTTTGTTGTGATGTATTTTTGCTAGCTAAGGGCTATAATTGTATGGGTCCGAGAGACCATTTTTGTGTAACCGAACTTAAGCCTTGGAATTTGTAAGCCCTTGAGGGCATTTATTTATTTTGTTTTGGACTTGATACTCTACATGTTATAGATTCATGTATTTGATATCATTGAATGTATAATTCGCATGTGAAATTATTTTGTAGAAATCTTAATGATCAATGATGTAAAGGTTAAAAAATTGCATCTTTTCTTATACGTTGGTTGATGTACTTATATGATGTTAAAATTTTGGGACGTTACAAAAGTAGAGCCTAAAAGTGGGCCTACTGGACCTAATAGCAATGTTTAAAGAGCCGGACCAAACCGGATCGGCCAGTTCAATCGGTAAAATCTGTAATCAGACCTAGTTTCGATCCGGATGAGCCACAAAAACCGGCATAGGTAAAAAATTGGCCTTGTTTGCAAGAACGGAAAAAATCGATCGTTTAATCGGTGAATCGGTCCTGCTTCTTGACCAAATCACCAGTTGAATTTTTTTTTTTTTTTTCTTTTTCTTCTTCTTTCTTTCTTATATATATATATATATATATAAATTTTGACTAAAAACTCTTGCTTTAAAAGTCCTCTCTCATGAGGAGAAGTCTCATTGAAAGCTTGAAGAGATTATGAAAGTTTATTTCTATTTATAGGAAAAGATTATTCAAAGAGAACTTAAAAATTTTAGGGGTACTTACGTGTAAGTCCTAATAAGTGGATTTATTGTATAATAGGTCCTATGTGAAAAATTTGTCATAAAAAAAGTCACTAATTGTAAGTTTCAAAATTTTATGTGGGATTTAATCAAATTGTTTGAATCATATTTGATTAGAGGGAGAGTTGAAAATTCTATTTTCCTCCAAAATTAAATCTAGCATTCAATCAATTTGTTTGGAGGGAATATTAAAATTTTAAAATTTCTTTGAAACTACTGACTTTTTATTTATTTATTATCAATTATGATTTTGTTAAATATTATTAGTAAATACTATGCAACAATTTTTATTTTTATTTCAGTAGTTATATATTTTTATTTATTTACAATTATACTTTTTAATTATATATTATTAATTAAGACGTCACAATTCGCTTGTTTCGACTTGACAGTTGAACCGATGACCCGTCCACCCCATTTCCTTTCCGATTGGATGAAAGACGAAAAAAAATCTTAAAAAATTGCCTAATAGTATATAATTAAAAAATATTGCCTAATAGTACTTCTCCAATTGGATGAAACACTAAAAAAAAATATACTCTCCTTTTAAAGCCTATTTTGTGAAGTTATTTTTTTTGTTTTGATTTATTAAATTTTTTTTAAAAAAAAACGTGTAAAAAATAAAAAAGTAATATAATTTAAATAAATTAATATATTTATTTATTTATTTATTTTTCCATTCTCAAACAAAGCCTAAATAAGTGCAATCCACTTGACCAGCTTGCAACTGCCCAAAATTCTTGATTTTTTGGCCACTACATTTTTGCTACCACTGGCAATGGGAGTGTTTATTTAGATTTTTTTTGAACTAACTTATAACTTTTAATTTTTAAAAAATTATTTTGAACTGTTTAGTTAAATTTATTTTAAATAATTTCTAATTCTAACAATTTATTTTAACTAAAAAAAGTTGATTTTAAGAAACTGCTCACTCTTTACTTCTAATTATTAACTTTTACTGTGGACATGTTAATTTAAGGTTATACTATTAGATTTTTTTATTTCTTATTTTTTAAAAATAGAAAAAGACTCAAGTGGACTATAAATTATTATTTTTTTTTTTATAAGAAATGTAGACAAATAGTGAATAACAAAAAATAAAAATTTATTAAAAAGTTACTTCATAGCTTATTTAACAAACACTATTTAACAACTTAAATCTATAATCTAATAGTTATACCAAACAGATTAACAGTTTCTGATTAAAGTCATACTCTATAATCTGTTAAACTATAAGATTAATGCTTGAGGCCTCGAATTCGAGGCCTCGAAATTGCCTCGAAATTCTTTTTTTTTTTTTTTTTTTTTGTAAGGGTGGTTATGTGTATTAGACATCTTGCACTAACTCAGCCTATATGGTTTGATAAAGTCTAACCCAACTCACTCACCTTATCAAATTACATAGGCTGAGTTTTTTTTTTTCTTCTATTTGTTCGGCTATGTTGGTTTGTTTTTTTTTTTTAAAAGGTGGTTATGTGTAGGGGTGTGCCAAAAAACTAAACATTCAACACTAACTCATCGTATAAAATTATATGAAATTAACAAAATTTAACCAGTAACTTAATTGATCAGTCAATTAGGTTGGATTGATTGAGTGATAAAATTGACTGATTAATTAGGCTTTGGTTAAATTTTGTTAATTTCATATAATTTTATACGATGAGTTAGTGTGGAATGTTTAATTTTTTGACACATTCCTATACATAAACCACCGTTAAAAAAAATTATAAAAAAAAAAACCAAATAAAAAAATAACTTACTAATACAGCCACCACCCAAAAAATAAAAAAATAATAAAAATTTTTGTTGTCGAGGCAAATTCGATGCCTCTAGCACCGCTGAAACTATAATTTATAATTTGTTTTAACAACTACACCAAACGGGGCTAATGTCAAGCACAACTCAAACAGTTTTTGAAATGTGAGTTTAAAGTCACTTCTTACCATTTAACCTATTTTAAGTCATATTATTTTTGATATTTTTATATCTTTGCAAAAAAAATTAAAAAAATCAACTTTTAAGCATTATCCTAAAACAACTATAGGGAAATATTTTTGATACACACATCATCATCATCATAATCGTCATCAAAAAAAGATTACGTGGCACCCACCCATGTTAATTGCAACTTGAGAGTGTTTCTCATGAAAATCACCCTGGGTGAAAAGACAAAAATGCCCCCTATTTATGTCAACTTCTGCAGCATTTTCTTATTACACCTAGTCAGCTTTCATATATTTCAAAACAAAAATGATAAAAATTCCAAAACTTTTATTAAAATTTTAACTAAATGTCTTACATGGGTGTGAGATTTATACGAGACCCAAATTAATATGGGTCTCACACTAATATGAGACATTTGATAAAAATTTTAATAGAATTTTTAAAACCTCTATCGTTACTCATTTTAAAGTAGGAGACTATCAATATTACATACGTGTGTATATATATATATATATATATAACATAGTTGTCCATTCGACTAACAGAAAGTCTAAACACTCATAATATGGATAAAAATTTATCTAAAATTTTGTATTAATGGTGCATATTTAAATATTTTATTGTGAGATCACATCATAAATGAATCTTAACTTTTAAATACAAATTTTGAACAATTTATTGATTTTTTTTTTCCCCCCGTCAAGTTTGCACATTCACTTAATGTAACATTTTATAAATACAATAAATAAGTCAACAACAAAGATTCAAAACTTGGCACCTGATTTTCAAACCCTAATGACATGCACATTGTTTACTAGGTCACAAGCCACCTAAAAATTGTTCTTAGAAAACAATTGATTGTGATATTTATAAATCTTTTTGTTCTCTATCTCAATACAATTTTAATTATAAACTATTGTGAAAATCTTGAGATATACATAATTTTATAATTTTAAATACATTAAAGTATTAAAGGCATTAATGTAGAAAAGACTGGATTACCTTTATCCTTCTAATTAATGAATGGGCCATGGATTATAAGAACAAAGTTTCAAATCAATTATACATAGAAAACATTTCATTCGATTACAATTTTTTTTTTTCTTTCTTCTACATTTGATTACAATTTTTTTTTTTTCTTTCTTCTAATCATGATTGATATTCATAATTCCCCACAGACGAATGAACCCATCAGTTTTGAATACTGTTCTAAAGTCTGAACATGTTGCTTTTAAGATTCAAAAAAACAAAATAAACAACATAAAAACATGTTGCATGGTTTGTGTATGTTCGTTACCTAGTCATAATGTCTCATCCTGTCAAACATAAGAACAGGAAACTTCCACATAATATACGGAGAGAGAGATTTGTATTGGTCCATGTCTTTGTATTAATTGAGTAATTATTCGATACAATAAACTGTAAATGTTGCAGATGCAACATCTATGTCATAAATGCTAGGGGTGTAACTCAAGCGGGTTCGGTTGGATTGAGAGGTTATTTAAACTCAGTTCAAGTTGTACTGAGACCCGCTTAGGTCTGAATTGTAACTCAAGGTTGTTTGCCTAAGGCCGACCCAAGTTAAACATAAATTGCTCAAGTTGCCCGAATTATAAATGAATTTCATTTTTTTTTCAAAACAAATAATTTATATAATGTAAGAGAGATACTACTATAATAATCTTTACAATGTATGAGTGAGAAAAAAAAAGAAAGATTTTGTGTTACTTGTATATACAATATATATTTAATATGATTTAATCTAAATTACTTTAATATAATGTAATTGCTAATAATTTATATGTATATTTAATATTTTATATATCTATATATATATATATATATAAATAGCTCCAATAAGCTATAATATAGCAGTTTTGAGTAAAAAAGATTCTCCAATAGTGAGATATAACAGCTGTCAAAATTGGCAATACCAAAGCTTTTGCCAAGTTTGACAAAACTTTGGCCATGCCAAATCTACCAGCTCACCCAAAACCACTGATTTCCTTCCTTCCCTTCCTCCCTTTCTCATCCTTTCCTAGAAAAAACTCAAAAAAAAAAAAAAAAAAAAGGATTAATTTTTTCATTTTGCAAAATTCATGAATTTTTTTGTAAACATGAAAAAACTCTATCCTCTTTCCATTTCATTCACATTACAAGTCTGATTACACCATGATATATATATATATACACACACAATAGTCTAACAACTTGTAACAAACTTGTAACTAACTCACTAACTAATATCTAACAACCTAACAAACAGATATTGGTATGGATGCTGAGCTGGAATTCAAGCTGTGACAGTGGCTTGAATTAAGATGTAGTACATATCGCAACATGGGGCTCTGTTGTGTGCTCTGCTACTGCAACTTGGTTCTCTGCTTCTGTGAATCCTTATCAGCCCCCTGCAAGCTGATGGAGGGCTGAAACTCTATAAGCTTGGATTTAAGATACAAAAACCGAGCAACATATAATGGCTTCGTAAATATATTAGCAATTTGATTAACGGTGGCGATTTATTGCAAAATGAGTTTCTTGGCAAGAACTCGATCACGAACAAAGTGGCAATCGACGTCGATATGTTTAGACCAAGAGTGAAAAATAAGATTGGAGGCCAAAGCAATTGCAGAAATGTTATCACACCATAAGATAGGAATGGTATGAGAGAAGATAGACAAATCAGTCAGTAACATGCCAAGCCAAGAGAGTTTAGCTGCGGTATGAGCTAAGGAGCGATATTCAGCCTCGGTGGAAGAACGAGAGACAGTTGGTTGTTTCTTGGCAGACCAAGAAATGAGATTGGTCGCTAAGAACACATAGTACCCGGAGGTAGATTTTCTATCAGAAGTATCCCTAACCCAATTAGAGTTAGAGAAAGCATGAAGATCAAAGGAATTGGGAGAATATGAGAAACCATTAGAGATGGTGCCTTTGATATAGCAAATAGGGGTGTGCGCGGTGCGGTTCGAACGGTTTGAGAGTAAATTTACAAATCGAATGGCGGGTTAACGGATTAACGGATTGACAAATTGCGGTTTGAGCGGTTTTTGGCGGATTGGCGGATTGAAGAATATTCTAACTAATTATCATACATTTATATAATATATAATACTAATTTGTATAATATTTTTTAGATATATAACACAAAGTAATTTTATATAATATGTTTCATATATATAGCCACTAATTTGTAATAAATTTCATATCTTAAGTCTCTCTCACACTCATTTTTACATTGATATTTCATTGGAGGTTAAAAAATATATATGTATTAACTATAGCGGAGCGGTTCGGTTGGTGGATTACAAATTTTAAAGTTTAAACCGCGGTTAGCGGTTAGAGCGGTGCGGATAGATACGGATCGGTGCGGTTTTAGCGGATTTGGCGGTATTTTGCACAGAGCATGCATATGTTGACATAATTGATTGACAGTAAAGGAAATATCAGGCTGAGTAATAGTCAAGTACTGTAAAGCCCAAACTCACTAATTTGTTTAAACAGTTTTGACAATTGACATTTGAAAAAAAAAAAAAAAATCAACAATTTTTTTAAAACATAATTTGACTAAAACAACAACAACATTCAAGCAATTTTAAATAAATTTGAAGTAATCTCAAACAAATTTCAAGTAATGTCAACAAATCTCAAGCAATCCAAGCAATAATCAATAAATTTGAAGCAAATTTTAAACAATAAACAGCTAGATTTAAAGAGATTTGATGGATTTCATATGATTGAGGCACTTTGAAGCTTCGGTTTCATCTTCTTCGCTTTTATCTTCTTCATAAAGCCGATTTGGATGAGTTTCAGTTTCAAGGGTTTCATCTTCTTTGTTTTCATATTCTTATTCAAGTGATTTCAAGGGTTTTGGTTTCTTACAAACAAATCAAAGATGAAGGTTTACGGTTTCTCACAGACAAATTGAAGATAAAGGTTTAGGATTTCAGTTTCTCACAGAGGGCTTCAAATTTTTTGTTCAATGGAGAAGATGAAGTTGAAGTTTGTGATCTGTGATCCAAAAAGGGGGTGGATAAGACTATTGTGATCGACTAATCTTCACCGAGGCTCATCGATCCCTCGTTCTCTCTCTCTCTCTCTCTGATCTTCACTGATCTGAACATTCTGAAGTCAAGATGGAGAGAGAGAGAGAGAGAGAGAGAGAGACGATCAGTGACAAGGGTAGCAAAGAGTGAGAAAAAGGTTTAGGGGAGATGGTTTAAGGGGTGAAGAGAGAAAGAGAGAAATAAAGAGAAGCAATTGAATTCTGATAGATACGAGAAAGAGAGAATTTGGATGATGATTCTAGAGTGTTTATCTCAGCCATTGGATTATGCAAAGATCCAATGGTGAGCAACCTATTTTGAAATGCTAAACATGAGCCCAACGGCTCTATTTTAATTTGGAAAAAAAATAAAATGTCTATTTTTCCAAACAAGCAAGACACCAACAATTGTTTTTGTAATGGTATAAATACAAACACCTTAATTCAATTTGAGTTCATAGCAAAACATCTTAAATTATATTTTTCTTTTTAAGTTTTCACACAATCACTATGGAAGGTTCATCAAAAATAAAGAGAGGAAAATCATTTTGCATTAATGAAGATGTGAAAATTTGTAGAGTTTGGTGTCACATTACTAAAGACCCAATTGTTGAGAATTCGCAATCTTATGCTCATTTTTTATGAAGAATTTTTGAAAATTATTGCTCTATGCAGAATGATCACTCAAGAACACAAATGTCTATCTCATTTCGGTGGGTGTAATCATGAAATGTTGCAACAAATTTCGTGGGTGTTTAGTACAAGTCGAAAATCTACACCCAAACGGGATGTATCAAGTTAATATTTTATTGATACAGATGTTTCAAGCAAAACTTTTATACCATAAAGATGAAAACAAACATTTTGTTTTTGAACATTGTTGGCTAGTCTTGAAAAACAATATCAGGTGGCAAGATGTAACTCCGGCGAACATAGTGAAATCAAGGATACACATACCATTTTCCCATGATTCAGTTCTCGAATCCTCCATGGATAATTGCATTTCTCTTGAAGACGATAATTGTAACAATCCCGACTTGTGATTAACTGTTAAACCATGATTAAGGATGCCTAATAAGTAATTAAGAGGAAATCATGTGTTAATTGCATGTATTATATGTTATTTGCATTTGTATCTGTTTGTCGTACAAATATCTGTTTGTGTTTCTGTTTTATTCTGCAAATTGAAGGCCTTATCGGCATTCGATCATGAGATTGACTTAGGTTATGTGTTATTTGGACTTTTTAGAATTTTATGGTAGGTTCAATTTAAATTCTATTCAGAACCAAATAATTAGAATAAATAATGTCACTTAATTAATGACTAAGAAAGCTTCATAATCAAGCCTATATAAGGCTTACATGATTCTAGAATGCACATACATATGCACATTTCATTACCTTGATGACATACACGTGAAAGAAAGGAAAGAAAGGAGAGACTTGAATTCAACAAGGGAATTGCTAGCAATCTAGAGGAAATTGACTTGGAAGCTCAAAGACATAGCAATCTAGAACTTAATTGAGGATCTTAGGTGAGTAATCGATTCCTAATCTTTGTATTTAAGTTGTTAATGAGGAGAATTCAAGAAGTTCTTATGACTAAGTATGAGAATTGAGCTAGAATTAAAGGAATATAAGTCATACCATGCATGTGCATTTCATGGTGTTTTGGAAGTTGTTTACAAGGTTTTCCAACATATATGTTCATATTTTAGACTTGTTATGAGAATTCAACTCCTTTTTGTACCAAACATCTCATTCTACCAAGATTTGGAAAGTTTGAATTCAAGAGGATACATAAGTGTTACGTTTTCAAAGTTTTAAGCTTAATTTGAATAATTGGCATGCTTTTGGGCTTTGATTTTGTAAAATGATTTTGAATTCACAATGAATTACAAGTTTACACATGCCCCCTTAAGCTTTTGGTCCTAAAGGACCTGTTTTGAACCTTTGAATTCGAGTTTTGAAGCTTGGGAACAAATCTGGAAATTCCAGAATTCTGTCTCACCGCTTGAGCGACGGATTCTGCGCTCGAGCAACCACTCTTGATTTTGCACTTCCTCTCGAGCGACCAAAAGTTGGCTCGAGTGTAAAATTCATGCTCTTAGAAGTTTATGAATTTTAAAGATCACTTGAGCGACCAAAGTTGCACTCGAGTGAAGACCTCAGTCTCATGCTCAAGTGACCGTCGAGCGGTCGTCGAGTGGAAAATTCATGCAACCAATACTTTTTCCAGAGTTTATAGACCGCTCGAGTGACTGAATTTGCGTTCGAGCAACCACTCTTATTTTTGAACCCTCGCTCGAGCGAAGGAAGTTGCATTCGAGCGAAGGCCCTATTTTTAGCAAATTTTGCTAAGTGTTACAAAGAGCATTTTGACATTCTCATTGTATTCTAGGCATTCCTAAGTCATAATTAAGACATAATAATGAGGATAAGAATTAGAAACACACCAAGATAAAGACAAGAATTAAGTTAAAGAATTTTGCGTGTGTGATTCAATGTGTATTCGTTCTGTATATGTGTAGGTCACGCGCCATAACTCACATGATCTATCTGCTATATTTGTTTTGCTTTTGGAACCATCTTTGAGTAATAACTTTATAAAACTATGTTCACGTTTAAATATTTTCCTCTATGATATGATATGATACGACAAGAAATGATTTGTTTTCTGAAATGCTATGTTTTATAGCAATGAATGATTTTTCATATATTGACAAGTATTCGTGGCATCCTTAGCATATGGCCCTTGCCCGGGGTTAACAATATTGTGGTTTATGAGCACAAAGCCCTTGCCTGGGGGTAATAATACCGTAGTCTCATAGCCCTCGCCTGGGAGTAACAATACCGTGGCTTAAGTATGTTCTCTGTTCTCGGTACTAGAGGTTCCTTTATGGAACTGGTCAAGTATGACCCTTAATACTTTGTATCTGATCTGTTAGCGCTAATAGGTGTACCACGTATAATCCTCTGTGAAATTGAATAAGTACATGCTTCTAGAATAAGAATATGAATCTGTTTCTGCTTTCTGAATCTAATATGGGATATCATTCATTTAACCTTTTACTCTGTTATTATTCACTAGGCTTTCGCTCAATATTTATATTATGTATGTAGGTGATTAGGCGCGTGACCAGGCCCAGAGTTGATAGCCTAAAGTTTCGTTTCGTCAACCAGCTACAGTGCCTCCCGAGGAGGTTCCCGTTGAAGAAGTCAAGTTTTGTAGATCATGTTAAGGATGCTTTTGTTTTGTTTTGTTTTGTTTTGTTTATTCGTACACAGGACTAAGCCCTTTTGTTATTATCCATGTGTTGATACATGACCTATGAAATTGACGTTATATGTATAAATTTAAGTTTTAAATATTCTGTCACATGTACGTCAACACAGTTCTATGGACAATGTATTTTATATATTTGCTTCCGCTAGTCCCTTATATTATGTTAATCAGGTCGGAGGCCTTCGGTAATTCTAGGATTATTGGCCGGTTACGACGCTAAACCTACATGGACGGGTTGGGTCGTGACAATAACAGTCCTAGTGTTGGTACTAATTCAACTATTGGTAATAATCCAATTGGTGAGGGTAATGTCTCTGCAAGGGCTAAAAGGCCTATAGGTAGGAAATCTGCAAAAGAATTACTTTGGAAAAGTCAAGCTATTGAAGTTGAATTCCACAAATTTAACAATTTGTTGGTGACATTTAACCAATACCTTACTAAGAAGGAAATGAAAAAAAAACTGGAAAAGAAGAAAAAAGGGCTCAAGCATTGTAAGAGATGAAAGAACTTGAGATAAAAAAAAAAGAAGAACATTTGTAGGAGATGAAAGAACTTGAGATAAAAAAAGGAAGAACGTTTGATAATGACTGCGGACATTTTTCATTTGGATCTTCAGATGAAAGCGTATTCCATAATACGCAAAATGAGATTTTCGCCAAGTGGTCTGCACATGTCAGCAACCCAAATTACTATTTTCTCCTGTCTCATGATGAATAATTACAGGAGAATGTATTTTTTAATTTTTTAATGTCATTTATTTGTCAATGTAATTTTTATTATTTCTTTTTAAATATAATTTTTATTTTGCAATGTAATGTAGTGGTTCATGTAATTTTAATGTAGTCAATAATTTATTTATTTATTTTTAATTTTGTAGTCGTATGTTATTTGGTGGAGTGAATTATATAAAAAAAAATTCAAAAATTTCAATTTTTTTAAATTTTTTATATTTGTCTAGGGTACAATGTAAATATTTAATTTTTTTTTTTTTTAAAGTTTTAAAAAAAGTTACAAAAGACAAAAAATAAATAATAAAAATATCACTAAAAAATCTATATCCAAACAACACCTGCAAAATTGGAGGGAAAGTTGGTTGAGATTTGCTAAGATAGATGTGACCATTGGAGCACCTTCGCTATAATTTGGCAATTTACTACTATTCATTGTCAAATTATAGCAATGACAATGTTATTATAGCATTTGTCATTAGAGATGCTCTAATTCGGGTTTCGAATTGTTCGAGTTATTTACTGTCTTTTCTTAAGTCTGTCTAAATTTAATTCAAACTTCTAAATTTTTACCCAAATCTATAGATGACATGAGCCCACACAAATGAACGATGATAACAAATACTTCGCAATATTAATATTTTTTATTACTGACATTTATGATTAGTACACCTCAAGCCAAAATGTTGTAATTACTAATTTACAAATAATTTTCTTGAGGCAGTGTTTGATTGAAAGATTTGAGAAGAGATTTTGAAAAGAAAAAGAAAAAGAACGATAAAACGTGAATAAAATATACTTATATTTTATCTAATTTTATACACATTTTATATTTCTCTTTTTAAAATCCCACTTCAAATTCTTTAATAAAAAAACAAGCATAATGAAAATTGTGATTAGTTCTACATAAAATTGATTTCTCTTTACGTGGAGGGAAAATTGCATATATTTAATTCTTTTAAAGACTTTACAGTGACAGAAAATTTATACACTAATTGCATTAGCGTGAGAATTTATTATTCACAATTTTCTTTCACATGCCTAAGATACAAACAAGAAGGGTGTCATTTTTTTTATTGCTACGTCTAAACGTGTTTTTTTTTTTTGTAATCTATTGAATCTATGACTTGTTGACTAATAGGAATGTATGATTATTAGTTGCCATTTCAATTTCACACTAAATGCAATAAAGATATGGACCACATGCAATGCAAGTACTGGTCATGACAATAATAGGAGAACTTGAACAAGGCAAAGCTTTCAAAGAAGCTTCAAGTGCCCATCCTTTATATAGGGTCATAAATAATTGTTACGTAATTTCGAAGTATTACGGGATATTATTTTTTTATAAAATAATAAATTTTACTAGTAGAAGATATTGACTTATTTTGTTACATAATTGAGAGACAAATGATAACTCATTTAAGTTGAGTTTAGATTATGAATTTAGGTAAGAATTTAGAAAGAAAAAAGAAAAATATAGGTAAAATATTAATGAAATTTAACTATATTTCACCCACTTTTTTTTTTCTTTTTAAATCTTTATTTAAATTCATAATCTAAGAATACTACATAAATAATGTCATATAATATTTCGAAAATATCAAATAATTTTTCCTTCTATAGTGTCCAAGCATATGCTTGAGATTCTCCCTTGCTTACCTCTGGACCGATTTTTTGTTTCACTTTTTTAATATTGTCATATTATTAAAATTAAAATTTAAAATAAAATTTTGAAAGTTTCTTAATTATTAAAAAATATATAACTTGTATCGAATTTAAAATTGTGTTAATGTGACAATATCATAAGAATGAAACACAAAATTCGAACATAACATCAAAAATCCCAAACCCATACGTATGTATTTTGTTGCGTGCATGCACAGAGAGCACTGTTTTCATGAAGTCACGTTCTATTAGTGACAACAATTCTTGAAACTGTGAACTTTTGTTTACCATACAATTCAAACACCTTAATTTATTGGATAATGTGTATAAGCATAATATGTATATGAAAATTTTATATATAATAATGTGTCTTATCTATAAGTATTTATTAGTAGTTTAAAATCCATCAAAAACTTTTAGAAAAATCTTTTGTTATGCATTTTTTTGACACATTAAGTATTTTGTAACAAATGTTACATAATTTTTTGATAGAGTTATGGCAATTTGTAGTTAAGAAATTAAGTTACATATTTGTGATAATATATATATATTGTGTGAGTGATTTTCTGATCACACTGCCCACCTTAGTAATTCAACTGTAGAACACAGGCAGAATAGATGGCACAAATAATAACACAAAGAATTTAACGTGATTCGGCAAGAATTGCCTACGTCCACGGGTAGCAGATTCACTATATTGAATGAATAGTAAGAATTACATTTAACTCTCTGTAATTCTCTTCCTCTCTTCCTTTCTAAGCTTGTAATTGTCAGTCCCTCCTCAACTTGTTGTTTTCCCCCCATATATACACCAGAATAGAGATGGAGAAGCCATCAACTTTTGAGCTGGCTGTCAACCCATTGTTGTGCTTTTGGCAGCTTTCCAGATAAAAGCTTTATATGGCTTCACATGGCCTCTCATGGCCTCATGGCCAACTCACATGGCCTCATGGCCAGCTAGTTGGTGAGGTGTTGGCCTCATGACTTTCTTCTCATGGCTGGACATCCCTCTGGCCGTGATAATACGGCCATACTATATAGGCAGGTATGGCCGATCTAACAGTTACCTCGGCTTAATTCTTCTATGGGTAGCTCGGCCTTTGCATGTTAAGCCGAGGTATGAGAGAGGAGAGGCCTTTATACGCTTATCCCGGATTAAGATATCTTCGGAGATAACCTCGGCAACTCTGAGCTTACCTCGGCATATCAACCACGACACGTGGCACCTCGGCTGACACGTCGGCATCGCCATGCCACGTGTTGGTATTTAGAAATATAACCCCACAACTGCCCCCTAGGTTCTATTACCACGGCATTCTGAGGTGATGGAACCTATATTGATAATCTTTCTCGTTCGTCGGCTTAAGAGATTTGCAGCCGAGATCATTCTCTTTAAGCCGATATGTCTTCTTTTAAGAAAAGAACTCACATGAATTCTCCCATGCGTATGAGCTGTCATGCACCTCTTTTCGACCGTTTTGCTAACGCGTTTTAACCTCATTGGCTCGTGTCTGTGACGCGTTGGTAAGCCGTCTTTCATCCGTCCGCGCCGTCTAACGCGTGCGTTGCCCTAGGCACAATAATTGCCCTATTTTTGCCGCCGTTTCACCTTTTGGACAAAAACGTTTGCCTCTCTCTTCATTCTTCACTTTTGCATTTTGAGTTTCCCTGCTTTATTCTCTCTCTAAAGCTCTTTCTTCTTGAGTCTGCCATTGTTCTAAGCTCGAAGTTCTGCGACTGATCCTGTTTTTTCATTCCAGCAAAGTTTTCGAAGCTCTGTCATATCGGCGTTACTCATTTCGGCTTCAACTTTTCTGGTAAGCCAGTTGCCCTTCTTTTCTCAGTTCTTGATTGTTTCTGGAATTTCTTGTCATTACTGTTCTGCTCTAGCATTTAATTTGCGAATCATTCACCTGAATGCGTCTTATTTCTTGGTTTTGCACATGTCATGAACATTTGCACTGTTTCACCCCTGTTCTTGGTCTTCCACCCTTTGTGTTCTTGAATCTGAGACTTCGCTTTTGTTTTCTGTTTTGTTGTGTCTTTTCCAGATCTGCGCCTTTGATCTTCGTCTTCATAATTTTTTAGGTTTGGGATTTGCTTATAGAACCTTCATTTTTTAGGAAAAACCGAAACAAATTTTACCAATACATACCTAGGTTTAAGCCGAGGTACCAAGAACCCTTTAAGAGTACCCTGTTTCTGTAGTCAAGTACCCTTCTACCAAAATCATGGGTATGTGGAGAAATAGGGTTAACACCCCAACCAAACTAGAATTTTTTAGGCAAGAGTTCTCCATCCCAAATGATGTCCATCTGAGACTAGCTGGGGAGAACGATTCCATTATGCCCGAAGATAATACCATGTCTTTCCCCGTCGTAGCTTTTGTTGAATGTGGACTTCGGCTTCCACTAGATCCCCTTTTCCGTGAAGTCCTTCACTACTACTCCTTGAACCCTATGCAACTCACCATCAACGCCCGTAGAACGCTTAATGGTATCATAGCCTTAGCTCGGCAGGAGAATGTTAGGATCCCTCTTGCCGACATCCAATACTGTTACACTATGTGCGCCCTTAATCTGAAAGAAAGGGGTTATGTGTACTACCTCAAGCCGAGGTCTACCGAATATAAAATCGTAGCCGATCTCCCAGATTCCAACAAAGGGGCTGGAGATGATTATCTTATCGCTTCTGGAAACTGGGAATTTGGCCCAGACGAAGAAGTCCATCTCTTCCCTCTTCCTCGAACGGTCAAGGAGGGCAAGGGTAAGAGCCCAGTGTCAATTACTTAGTTGCTGGTTTCGTTTTTCAAGTCTGAAAAAGATTTTATCCGTTTCTGATATTGTGTTCATTTTTGCAGACGTTCGAAAGCCACCAAAGTCCTTCCGCCAGTCCTATTTTGTTGGCAAGGATTTGAAGAAACTCCTGGACCTGCCAATTCATAAGCGCAAAGCTCCGCTCCTGCTGAACTTCATCCCGACGTATAAATCCACTCTTCCTGACGTCCCAAGGAAGAAGAAAAAGAGCCTCTCTCCGTCTACCACCACAACCCAGGTTGCCTCTACATCTCGGGCTGATCAGGGGTCAACATCTGACCCAGTTGATCTGCCATCAACTTCAGCCCAATACTTGATACCAGTAGCAGAAAGAAAGCGTCGGCGACGACTTGTAAAAACTGCCAAAATGGTCCGCCCGAAGCCCGTTGTTCTAGATCTTCTTGCCGACCTTCCAGCTGACGTCGATGCTGTACCATCCCAAACGATGCCCCCACCGAAGCCAAAAAAGACCAAGAAGGCCCAACCAAAGTCCAAGGCTACTGAGGCCGAGGTTGAGGATGCCTTGCCTATTTCTCAGTTAGCCGAGAGCAGGAAGACCTCCTCCGCACCTGCCAAAAGACCTGCTGAAGCCCAGCCATCAGGGTCCACTCAGTCAAAAAGGCTGAGGTCATCGTCTGCGGCGACTTCGGGGTCCAGAGTTCCAAAAGTTCCCTGGGAGCCCAAAATTACCCTTGAAAACAAGCCTGTTTATGCAAATGAAAGCGCCAACGATGTTAATATCGGCGTGGCACTCAGTACTGCAGTTCTTCTCGAAGGCGATCTTGAGCGTAATGCCAAGATGAATGAATTTGAGAATTATGCCCTTATGCTGTAGCGTTCTGTCCAAATAAGTCTTTGAATTTGATAACTTGTCTTCCTGCCACTTTCTTCATACTTGTAAAGTTTTGCAATATTTTGGAATAACCTTTGCCTTGTGTTCTTTCAGGCCATTCAACATGCCCACACCTTCTCCATGCAAGCTTTTGAAACGCGGGAGAAGTTAGCCGATATGAAGAAGGAGTATGCTGCCCTTCAAAAACAAAATAAGAGTCTTCAAAATAAAATGAAGACTTTGGAAGATCAAGCTGAGGCTGCAACTCAGGAAAAACAAGAGGCTGATGAGAAGGCCGAGGCTGCTGAAGCCATTAAAACAGTTGCCGAGGCAGAAAAGAAAGAAGCTCAGGCGAAGGCTGCCCAGGCCGAGAAAGAACTTCACGAGGCGCTGGCCACCAAGGACGCTGAAATCAAGGCGGCCGATGACAAGGCATATGCCCAAGGCATGGCCGATGTTGCAGAAGACTACAAGTTACAAGTTAAGCAGGCATGCAACAGGGGTTTTTCCCTTGGTTGGATGTCCTTAGCCAAAAAACTTGATCTTCCTGCTGATTCGCCATGGCGCAAGGCCGAAGTTATCCCTTTGCCATTTCCTCCTCCTCCTCCAAGTCAAACCGAAGAAGCTGAGTCTGAGTCTCAGGCCGAAGATGAAGATGAAGATAATAATGATGACGAAGCCTTGGTGAGGAAATCCAAGGATGCCACTGAGACCAAGTCACCTCCTCAAGGTGATCAAGTCCTGGACTTAACCCAAGAGGAGGATGAGGAGGTTGAGAAGGTGCCCAAGGAAGCGGACTCAGTTCACTTATCATCTGACCTTCTTCTGGCTGAGAGAAGTGTTGAGAAGACTCTGGCCGAGATTGATGCCGAGATTGCGGCAGATAAGGAGGCCGAGGTTGTGGTACAAAAGGATGCCGAGGTCGTTCTTCCAGAGACTGCCGAGGTTCAGATCCAAACCGCTCCTGAAGCTGAGGCATCACAGCCCTGATGTTTTTTGTACTTTGTTGTTTTTTCTTTTTCCTTTGGACAATATAAGTTCCTCTGTATGGCCGATGTGCCTTTCCTTGTCACTTGTGAAAAATTGACTTTTGCTAGGCCATAGTGCCTTTATTATATAATACTGCAACTGTTTGTCTCTGAATGCTTTAGTCTCCAATTTTCTCTTTATTGCTTCTGTATGGTTCTATACTTAGAATACTTTGTATGATTTATATAATTCTTCCTTTGCATAATCTTCTCGGGGTTGCATACCTCGGGTATAATAGCTGCGAGCTTTACTTCGGCAAGATACTGACCTGCAATCTTTTCATAAATTTTCACAAGTATAAAACATATACTATTCAACGTTAACTTTGCAAACTTTTCTTAAGTTTCAACGAGTGTTTAAATAATAATTTCAGTCTGACCTACTTGTAAATTGCTACAAATTTCAACAAATGATCTCATGTCGGCTTAACTTCAACTTGTAAATTGCTACAAATTTCAACAAGGATTATCATATATAGTAAACTTTTCTTAAGTTATAGTCAAGTGTTAAACAATGATCTACTTGTAAATTGCTACAAATTTCAACAAGGGTTTAAACAATATACTTAACCTTTACTTTAACCTGTAAATCGCTGCAAATTTCTACAGATGATCACATGTCGGCGTAGCTTCAACTTGTAAATTGCTACAAATTTCAACAAGTGTTAACATCTTCTTTGGCTTGACCACCTTGTGGATTGCTATAGTCGGTTAGCAATAGCATCAGCTTCACCCCGACTTGTAAATTGCTACAAATTTCAACAAGCGAGAGAGTAGTAATCTCGGCTTAACTTCACTTGTAAATTGCTACAAATTTCAACAAGCGAAGCTAAGGAACCATCTCGGCTTAACTTCAACTTGTAAATTGCTACAAATTTCAACAAGCGAAGCTAAGCTTTTACCGGCTTAACCAACTTGTAAATTGCTACAAATTTCAACAAGGAAACTTTGTATTCGGGACCAACTTGTAAATTGCTACAAATTTCAACAAGTGGTAAGCTTTGTATTCGGCCAGACCAACTTGTAAATTGCTACAAATTTCAACAAGTGGTAACTTTGTATTCGGCCAGACCAACTTGTAAATTGCTACAAATTTCAACAAGTGGTAGCTTTGTATTCGGTCAGACCAACTTGTAAATTGCTACAAATTTCAACAAGTGGTAGGACTTTGTATTCGGTGACCAACTTGTAAATTGCTACAAATTTCAACAAGTGGTAGACTTTGTATCTTCTCTGCCCCCAATGTGAACCTGAGTTCCACTTGGGTTCTCATTTGTCATGTCTTCCAGCATCTTTAAGAATTCAAGAGTTTATTGATGACATCGGCCAAGAATAATGATCATCTCAATGATAGAAAAATTTCAAATTACAAGTGTTCCAGGGTCTTGGCAATGCTTTGCCCTCATTGTCCTCAAGCCGATAAGCTCCATTACCTAACACCGAGTAATTCTGTAAGGTCCTTCCCAGTTTGGGCCAAGCTTGCCCTCTCTGGGATCTTTCTTGTTGCCGACCACTTTTCTCAAGACTAGGTCGCCGACTTGAAAATCTCTTGGGTTGACCTTCTTGTTGTAAGCTCTGGCAAGCTGTTGCTGGTATACTGCAAGCTGAATTGCAGCCTTCTCTCTTCGTTCTTCCAAAAGATCCAGATCTCGGGCTAAGAGTATATCATTAGTCCCATTTTCAACTCCCTGGGTTCGGATCCCTGGGATGCCGACTTCCAGTGGAATGACTGCTTCTGTGCCATAGGCCATGGCAAAGGGAGATTCCCCTGTTGATCTTCTCGGCGTAGTCCGATATGCCCAAAGCACGTTGGGCAATTCGTCTACCCACTTCCCTTTTGCTGCCTGCAACCTCTTCTTATTCCATCCAAAATTACTTTGTTGGATGCTTCTGCTTGTCCATTACTTTGGGGGAAACTTGGTGTTGAAAAGTAATTCTTGATCTTGAATTTCGCACAGAAGTTCTTGATGAGCTTGCTGTCGAACTGCGTTCCGTTGTCGGCAACAATGGCTCTGGGAATGCCAAATCTGGTGATAATGTTTTTCCATATGAAATTCTTGACGTCCACATCTCGGATTTTGGCAAGAGGTTCTGCCTCTATCCACTTTGTGAAGTAATCTGTGCTACCAGCAAGTATTTTCTCTGCCCAGTTGCTTGGGGAAGCTGTCCAACCAGATCCATGCCCCATTGGGCAAACGGCCAAGGGCTGGATACTGGATTCAGGTCAGCAGCTGGCTGATGAATCAAAGGTGCAAACCGTTGGCATGGTTCGCACTTCTTCACGTATGCTTCTGCATCTTTTTGCATGTATGGCCACCAATACCCCTGGGTAATGGCCCTATGGGCTAATGATCTGCCCCCAGTGTGGCTTCCACAAATCCTTCATGAATTTCATATAAAAAATCTTCAACTTGTAAAGGGTGTACGCACCTTAAAAGGGGTCCTGTGAAGGACCTTCTGTAGAGATGTCCGTCCGCAGTCAGGCTGAATCTTGCCGACTTCAATCTGACTTTGTGTGCCTCCTTGCGATCTTCTGGCAGTTTTCCTTCTTTCAGGAATGCAACAATTGCATCCATCCAGCTCGGCCCCATGTCACACACATTGCTTCTTGCTTTGCGTTCCGTGGTTCTATGCTCGGGCCCGACATGTAGTCGATCATAATTGTTCTTGTCTTTCCAGTCTGCATTGAACTCGCCAGGTTGGCCAACGCGTCGGCGTGGCTGTTATCATCTCGGCTAACTTGAAGAAGTCGGCAGTTCTGAAATAACTCGGCTAATCTGATAACCTCTTTTGCATATGCCGACATCCTCTCGTCCTGGCTGCAAATTCTCCTGTTGATTGGTTAACAATTAACTGTGAATCACAAAAAACTATTACCTCATCTGCTTCTGCTGCTGCTGCCAGTTTTAGTCCTGCAATTAATGCTTCGTATTCAGCTTCATTGTTTGAGGCCTTGAACCCCAAACGGATGGATTGTTCTATTATCTCCATCTGGGGATATCAGCAGTACTCCTGCCCCCGCTCCTCGTCGTTTGAACTTCCATCGACAAAGAGTCTGAATGAGTCGCCGATGTAGATGCTGCAAGGTCTGAGCTTTTCCTTCTTTGCTCTTTTGCTTTCGGCTGGGATTCTTCTTGCTTGCTAGGACCTCGTTCATCTTGGCTCAACGGAGCCGACGTTCGATGGACTCCGGCGTGAATTCTGCCACAAAGTCGGCCAAAACTTGGCCCTTAATTGCTGTTCTGGGCCTGAATTCCAGGTCATACTGGCCCAAGGCCACTGCCCATCTTGCAATTCTTCCTGTTAAGTCTCCTTGTTGTAACAGGGATTTTAATGGGTGCTCTGTTAGCACCGCAATCTTGTGTGCTTGGAAGTAGTGGTTCAACTTCTTTGAGGCCATAACTAAGGCCAGCATTAGCTTCTCCAGTGGTAAGTACCTTGTTTCAGCGCTGGCTAAGGTTTTACTTACATAATAGACAGCCTTCTGTTCTCCCTGCTCTTCTCGGATTAGTACTGCGCTTACCGCGTGCTCTGACACGGCTAAGTACAAAAACAACCTCCCAGGCTCAGGTGTTGAGAGGACTGGAGCCGTGATCAGATACTTTTTTAGATCGGCCAAAGCGGCCTCACATTCTTCAGTCCATAGGAAGTCTGCAGTCTTTTTTACCAGGTTGAAGAAGGGTTTACACTTGTCTGAACTTCGGCTTATGAACCTGTTTAGGGCTGCGGCCCTGCCAGTGAGCATTTGAACCTGTTTTGCCGAGGTTGGGCTCTGTAGATCTAGGATGGCCTTGATCTGATCTGGGCTGGCCTCTATTCCCCTTCTTGTTACCAGGTACCCTAGAAACTTACCAGATCCAACCCCAAACGCGCACTTTGATGCGTTGAGTCGGAGCCGATATGTTTTAAGTATCTTAAATACCTCTGCTAGGTCGGCAAGATGATTCTTGGCTCCTTGGTCTTTACGACCATGTCGTCGATGTAGACTTCCTGTTTGGCCTATCAGGTGCTTGAACATTTTGGTTACCAGCCTTTGGTAGGTTGCTCCTGCGTTCTTTAGTCCAAAAGGCATCACCCTGTAACAGTACAGGCCTTTTGGGGTGATGAACGCTGTCTTCTCCTCGTCTGGGGGGTACATGGCTATCTGGTGATACCCCCTGTAAGCGTCCAGGAAGCTCATCCTTCCATGTCCAGATGTAGCATCCACCAGCTGGTCAATTTTTGGCAGAGGGAAGCTGTCTTTGGGACAGGCTTTATTTAGGCTTGTAAAATCTACGCAAACCCTCCATTTACCGTTTTTCTTCTTTACCACCACAGTGTTTGATAGCCATGTTGGATAATTGACTTCTCTGATGGCCCTGGCTTCTAGAAGTCTGTCAACTTCTTCCTCCACTGCTTCGACGTGTATCAACGTCGGTCTTCTAGCTCGCTGTATCACAGGTTTAGCCGACCTGTCGACGTTCAGTCTGTGACATGTGACCTCGGGGTCAATGCCAGGCATTTCATAAGGTGTCCAGGCGAACACCTCTATGTTTTGTTCTTAAAAAGGCTTCCAGTTCTCTTTCCTCTTCTTCGGCTAAGCCTGAGCCGAGAAGAAAAAAGCGCTCCTCATCGCCCTCCTGGACGAGGATTTTCTTTAGTGTTTCCTCACTCTTCTCGGCCGGCTCCTTGCCGACATCATCCAGGACTTCCATGTCCTCATCTTCAATTTCTGCCTTGGCTGGTTCTCGAACATTGCAGGTAGTCTTCATTGCTGCCATGGAGCAATTCTTTGCCTGCAGTTGATCTCCTCTGATTTCTTCAATCCCATGCTCTGTTGGGAAGCGCAGTAGTTGGTGCAATGTTGAGGGAACTGCCCCCATTGCATGCAACCACGGCCTGCCCATGATGATGTTGTATGGTGAAGGTGTATCAATCACGATGAACTCGGTCCTGATCTTCTTAGTGCCTGCTTGCACTTCCAAGTTTGTGGCACCCAGTGGCCACGTCGGCGTTCCATTGAAGCCGACCATCGGGCCATTCGATTGCTCCAGGTCGTCAGGGTGAAGGCCCAGCTCCTTGTAACATCTAACGTACATGATGTCACAAGAGCTGCCTTGATCTATCAGGATGCGTTTTACTTGGCACTCCCCAACCTGGAGGGATACTACCAAGGCATCATTATGCGGGTGCTGGACCATCTCTAGGTCGGCCTCGGTGAAGGTTATCATCGGACCTTGGCAATCTTCCGGCCGAGGCCTTTTCAGTCCGACCTGGTTCACGTACTGCAAGTTTTTACTCTTTGGGTTTCCCCCCGAATGTCGTTTTCATTCACCTTGGAGTGAATTACATTTACTACCCGAGGTCTTTCTGCCCGGGGTTGCGGCGGTGGTGGGGCTGCTTCAGCCTGAGGCAGTCTTGCCTGTTCTTCCCTCGTTCTGGTTTCATCGACAAGGTCTCTCAGGTGGCCTTGCCTCACCAGATCTTCCAAGTGTGCTTTTAGGGCTCTGCAGCCCTGTGTTGTATGTCCGTTTTCATTGTGATAAGAACAATGTCTGCATGTTTCTTCCCATAAACTCCCCGGGTTCCCTTGCTGGTGTTCTGAAATAGGGCTGGCTCCGAATTTTTCCTAGGACTTTTGGATTGGAATTCGGAACACGGTTGTCACCGCCTGTTTAGCCCTTAACTCTATTTCTGTCTGCCGAATCCGTTGTTACTTCGGCCTCGCTTCGGCGAGCTGTTCCCTTTCCTGTTGACCTCCTTTGGTGCCGATGTATCCTCCTCGGCTCTAGCATACTTTTCGATCCTTGCCATGAGTTTCTCCATGCTCTTTGGCAATGTCTTCGCCAAAGATTTCCGTAGTGAACAATCTTCTTTCAGGCCGTTCTTGAAAGACACGACCGCTACCTCCTGGTTGCATTCAGGTATTCGATTGAACACCTCGTAGTATCTTTTTGCATAGGCCCTAAGGCCTTCATCCTTACTGATCTTCAAAGCCATTAGAGCGTCCACTCTTAATGGCGTAGCTTGTTCGTCACGAAACCTGGCCACAAACATCTCGGCCAGGCCTTCCCACGTCCTTACGCTTCCTTTTGGTAATCTATGGAACCAGTCAGATGCAATCTCCCCAAAGGACGAGGGGAATACTTTGCAGAGTAAAGGCTCGTTTCCACTGTATAACGCCATTGAGTTTAAAAATAGTCCAACGTGGAAGTTAGGGTCTGACTTACCATCATAAATTTGAAACCTCGGCATGCTGAATCTTTTTGGTGCTTCAAATTTGTCAGTTCTACCGAGAATGGTGTCCTCGGCTTGACGAGTGAGGTTACCTCGGCTTCAGCGTTCTGTTCCCTCCTCTTGAGGTAGTTTCTCAAGTCTTCTTTACTCCTCCCCGGAGCTCGGCTATCTTTCGACTTTAGTCCCTTTGGCACACTACTCTCGGCCTCGTGGTGTGCCCGTTTTGATCTTTCTCCATGGGTTGTGTCGAAGCAGAGAGCCTGCTTTTGTACATGCCGATGTTCTCTGGGTTCCTGATCCTTTGTATGATACGTCCTCTGGGACTTCTCTTGTATGGGTTCCTCTCGCCCGACCTCCCCAGAGGGCGGGTGAGAGTGTCTCTTGTTCCTGGAGCGTTGTGGTGCTTCAGGAATTATTCTCCTTCCTCCATCCCGAGTTTTAGCTGCTGGGATTGGCGTATCCTGCAGGGGGTATGGTGGCTGCATGACATTGTTTTGCATCATGAAGTTGACGACCGACTGCAGGTCTGCCAACTTGTCTGCTAATTCCTTGACTTCCTCATCCCTTCGTAGGCACCTGTCCCTCCATACCTGGAGGTTATCCTCCTTGTAGTATCTGCCCTGGTCCGTCTTCTTCGAAGTGTCGCCCTCCTGGACCATATTTTCCCCGTTCCCTGGTCACGGGCTTTGTCGTTGTGGTTGTCTCCTTCGACATCAAGGTCAACAGGCCTGCCACTCCCAGCGGGAGTGTCGCCCCCGACCTTCTCGTTTTGTGCGTTACTGGCCATCTATTCGTCTTACTTTCCCACAGACGGCGCCAAATTGTGTGAGTGATTTTCTGATCACACTGCCCACCTTAGTAATTCAACTGTAGAACACAGGCAAAATAGATGGCACAAATAATAACACAAAGAATTTAACGTGGTTCGGCAAGAATTGCCTACGTCCACGGGTAGCAGATTCACTATATTGAATGAATAGTAAGAATTACATTTAACTCTCTGTAATTCTCTTCCTCTCTTCCTTTCTAAGCTTGTAATTGTCAGTCCCTCCTCAACTTGTTGTTTTCCCCCCATATATACACCAGAATAGAGATGGAGAAGCCATCAACTTTTGAGCTGGCTGCCAACCCATTGTTGTGCTTTTGGCAGCTTTCCAGATAAAAGCTTTATATGGCTTCACATGGCCAACTCACGGCCTCATGGCCAACTCACATGGCCTCATGGCCAGCTAGTTGGTGAGGTGTTGGCCTCATGACTTTCTTCTCATGGCTGGACATCCCTCTGGCCGTGATAATACGGCCATACTATATAGGCAGGTATGGCCGATCTAACAGTTACCTCGGCTTAATTCTTCTATGGGTAGCTCGGCCTTTGCATGTTAAGCCGAGGTATGAGAGATGAGAGGCCTTTATACGCTTATCCCAGATTAAGATATCTTCGGAGATAACCTCGGCAACTCTGAGCTTACCTCGACATATCAACCACGACACGTGGCACCTCGGCTGACACGTCGGCATCGCCATGCCACGTGTTGGTATTTAGAAATATAACCCCACATATATATATATATGTGTGTGTGTGTGTGTGTGTGTGTGTGAAACATACGTATATATTTTTTTATTGGATCATAAAATTGACATGTGTATATATTTTTTTTTCACACATTTTTTGGATGAAATATACATATCTGAAGGGGCTAAATATTAATGGAGCAGGTACAAGCCTTGAGCCGAATCAAACAACTGTCCAAACCCGAATGGCCATCCGATATGGGCTAGATACCTACGTGGGCTGAATCATGCTGAGCCAAACTCCATGTGGACCATCCTCCCCAAGTCTTGAAACGCTTAGGACAAGCTCACAATGACAGGACCAACCCAGGCGAGATACTGAGCAGGGCCAAAGTGGTCGAACCCACACGAAGTGGGCCGAGGGAATGTGATTTGTTATATACACAGCTATAATGAGCATGTGTCTCCATGGCTAACCACCTTGTAGTTCTCCACCTTTAGCAATGATAAAGAGAGTCTTGAGGCATCCAAGTTTTATGAACCTCACCTTGGGGAATAAGTTAAGTCTCCAATATAAGCAAACACTTTCTTCACATTGAAGGTATTTCGTTTTATTCCACTCAATTTCAACTTATCTCATCTTGACTCCTCCTAACTTAGCTTTACTAATTATTAGTAAATGCTAATAAGTTAAGGCCTAAATAAGTGCAATCACTTTAACTTTATTAAATATTATTAGTAAATGCTATGCAATAATTTTTATTTTTATTTTTATTTCAGTAGTTATATATTTTTATTTATTTATAATTATATTTTTTAATTATATATTATTGATTATGATGTCATAGTTCTATCGCTTCGACTTAACGGTTGAACTGGTAATCCATCCACCTAACCTATTTTTTGATTCGCTCACCGGTCCAATTTTCAAAACATTGCCTAATAATACTTCTCCAATTGGATGAAAGACTAAAAAAAATCCAGTCTCCTTTTGAGTCCTACTTTGAGAAGTGATTTTTTTTTTTTTTGATTTATTAACATTTTTTTTTTGAAAAAACATATAAAAAAAATATATAAATGATATAATTTAAATAAGTGGATAAATTAATAAATTAATATTTTTTTCTTTCCATCTCAAAAAAGGCCTAAATAAGTGCAGTCACTTAACCGGCTTGCAGCTGTCCCTTTATTCTTGTTTTTTTGGCCATTACATTTTTGCTAACGATGGCAACGTAAAGCAATACCTTTTTTTTAGAAACAGATTATTTTAATAATTTTTTAAATTTTTATAAAAAATATATATAAAAAAATAAAAATAATGATGTGATAATTTATAATAATTTTTTAAATAAAACAGAAGATTGCCAATTTTAAAGAAATATTTTTGGTACACACATCATCATCATCAACAAAAAGATTATGTGGCACCCACCCATGTTAATTGCAACTTGAGAGTTTTTCTCATGAAAATCACCTTAGGTGAAAAGACAAAAATGCCCCTGTTTATGTTAACTTCTGCAGCATTTTCTCATTACACCTAGTCAGCTTTCATATATTTGAGAATGTCAATATTATATACGTGTATATATATATATATATTAGTTTAAAAAGGTCAATGCACGGCACGGTTTATTATTTAAATTTTTTATTTTGATAATTTTTAAAAAATTATAATATTGTTTTATGAATTTGAATAGAATAGATGATTAGATATACGATAGAATTATATGCTATAATATGTATCATTTTTTTGATTTGTTATGAGTTTTTAACATTTCTTCTGAATTTATAAAAAAAAATATGGTATGTTGCTTTTCTCAACAGATAAATATAAAACAAATATTAAGATAATTATCTCATCTAAAAAAAAACTACTAAGATAATTCACCAAAGTAATTGTTGGCTACATATTTTGTAAAAGTCAATCACAATTCGACATGTGGCAAAGTAAGGGCAATACAGGAAGAATGTTTAATCTTCGATTATGATCGTACACGTGGCGGTTAATATTGGTTCTTGCGTGGTCTGAGTAGCATTGGATCAGCGAAGAGATACAAGGTGACGTGGCTTCAACTGTTACTTACATTCAAATTCAAATATAGGAGGGAAGCCCAACTGCAAGTAATGGCGTAGTGGAATTACTTCTAAGGCAGCATGATCAAGCAATCATGGAGGAGCAGTTCGACGGTTTGAAGTGCATTTCGATGGTCATCCTTGAGAAGTATAAATAGCAGGGCAGCTCCCAGAAAAAGCCCCCAGACTCAGATCCAACAAACCAGTCATTTACTTCATATTTTATTTTTCAGTTTTACATTTCCAGTCTTTACATTTCCTGCACTTTAAATACCTGTTCTTTACATTCCTGCACTTTAAATTTCTGCACTGCACTTTGTTCATAGGAGTAGTTTCGAGTAGATTGTTGCTGTAACCCTTTACGAGGCTGAGTTTGAATCATTGTAAGTTTTCATCTTAATGAAATACTTCAATTGTTCGTCATTTAACTGTTATTTTGCTTAATTTCTCCTAAGTCAAGCCACCAGTAAAAGTCCTCTTCATTGAGGCTGAAAGAACTAAAACACAATCGTCTGATAATTGGTTGGCAATTATAATTTCTGTAAGGACTGATTGATCCTTGCTGGCACGCTCGCATTTACAAAAATACCCTTCGAAAGCCAAAAAGCCAACATATATTTTTGGCACGCCCAGTGGGACTTTAAATGGCTAGACGAAGAAGACAAGGAGAAAATGAACGCTTGGAAGAAGGCGTAGAAGGAGAGGTAGAAATACCTAATCCAGAGGATAATGTGGTAACACATCCTGTGGAAACTCCCATGTTATCAGAACCTATGGTCGAACAGACCAGTACTTCGGGACAAGAACCATATGTTCATAATATTGGACGAAACCAAGGAATTGGACCATCCACTGTTCCATCTACTCAGCCAACAAATCCATGGGATGGCCTAGTAGATGCTATGGGACAACAATTAATGAACACAATGGAAAGGTGGGCAACATCCTTTTTGGATCGAATGAATAACCACCAACCAACAAACACAAGACACACAGAGGAAGTTTTAAATGTCCCTCAGCAAAGATTGGCTAGAGACAAACAGCCTATGCAAGTTAATGGACATTCTAATGGTCAAACTAGTAATCAGAACTATGAAAGACCATCACCTCAGTCTTGGTATGAACCCATTTCGAGGCCTATAGCAGGCCAAAATGCCTCAGTACTCAACAATGAAGCCACACAAGTTGGTGGATCTGGTCAAGTACAAGAAACTGGCGTAAGAATGGTTACAAATCCCATGTTCGAAGCCATACCTGGCACTAGGGGGTATAATAATCCCTTATTCGAATTTATACCCGGGGGTTGGAAGGTTGGCCTGCAAATGGAAGGGACACAACACCTGTTCCAGCACCTTTCGCAGGACAGGCTCAAAGGGGTTACCCACACCCCCAACAGCAACCTGCACCACAGGGGCAACCAGTCCCAAATGTACCACCTTATGGACCAAGAGGACCGCAAGCACAAGTTTGTCCACCAAATCCTGTGTTTGTCCCTCCAGTAGTGGTTCAGCAGGCACAAAATATGGTCCCTAGGGACCAAATTGCTGATATTGTTAGGGAGATGTGTGGACCGATGGCTCGGGGGGTCCAGACTCCTGTATACAGAAAACCATACCCAGAATGGGTAGATAGGGTACATGAATACCCAAGGGGGTTCAGGATACCAGATTTTACCCTTTTCTATGGGAGTGGAAACCAATCAACAATAGAGCATATTGCTAGGTTTGCTGCTCAATGCGGTGAATTTACTAATCATGACTATATGAAACTAAGATTATTCCCAAATTCTCTAACTGGGGGAGCATTTGTATGGTACATCAACCTTACACCTGGCTCCATTCAAAATTGGCAACAAATGGAAGAGGCATTTCATGCCCAATTCTTCCAATCGGAGCCAGAGGTTTCCATGGCAGACTTGGCTAGATTGAGTCAAAGGCCTGAAGAAAAGGCTACTCAGTTTATTGCCAGATTTAAAAGGGCTCGAAATAAATGTAGAGTCATCCTGCCAGAGCCAGAATTCGTAAGATTGGCTCAAAATGGCCTAGAGTTCAGGCTTCGAAAGAAGTTTGACTCAACTGAATTCAGAGATTTGGTGGAACTAACCTATAAGGTGTCTAGATACGAAGCATTACTAGAGGAGGAACAAGATCGAAATAATGCATCGTACAAGACATATTATAGAGATCCTAATTATGAGATCGATGCAGCAGAGATTGTGGGCAAAGAACCTGTGATCTGTGAGGCATTAATTCATAAGGATACAACAATTGACCAGCAGTTTAAAAAGAAAGACTTTCACAGAAAGTACTCTTTCGATTTAACAAAGCAGATGACATTTTTGATCATTTGCTTGCGGCCAACTTCCTTAAGTTACCTAAAGGAGTAAAATGCCATCTCCAGATGAACTTAAGGGAAAAGTATATTGTAAATGGCATAACTCTTGGTCTCACTCGACTAAAAACTGCATTGTTTTTCGAGACAGGATCCAAGAACAAATTCGGAAAGGAAGTTTGAAGTTCCCAGCCAAAACAGAAAAGGCCATGGGGATCGACAGTAATCCATTTCCAGAAGTTGGAGAGGCGGCAGCCAATGTCATTACGTCAGACTTCCAGAACTTGTCCTTGACAGAATTGGAAGAAGTCAATGTGCAGATGCATGTTGCTAACCAGACAACCATCAAGAAGGACACTAGAAACCCACCAGCTATTGGACAAGGTTTCTCACACCGAGGGAACACTCTGATGAAGAATCACTGGATGATGATTCCTTAGAGGCAGCAGTAATGCAAAGGATGTGTCCCAGGTGCAGACTGAGTTATAAATGGTTGAAGGGCTTCCAATTGATGGGAAGCAATATACAGGGATGTTCAGAGACGTCCTAAATCAACCAATGCTTACAACAAAAGGCCGTATCCGGCTAGTGATAGGCAGCGACCACTAGTGGTTGAGCCTGCAATGGACAGAATGCATGCTAAAGGCAAGAGGCCCTTATATGAATCCAGGCCACCTAACTATTACAGAATGGAGAGCAGTCATTCTGAAAGAAGACTGGAGAAAGGCTCAGTTCATGGGATCAAAGCCAGAGATTGGCCCCTAGACCAGCCTCACGCAGGACAGAAAGTGGCTACCTTCATCGAAGGTCTGAATCAGGCTCGAAACATGAGGTCAGGCCAAGCACTTACCTTCACAGCCAGCTTCGAAGATGGCTTCGAAGGTAGAAAAAAGCGTTCAACATCTGAGTCAGTAAGTTCGTGGGTACCTGGAGTTCCAGACTGGTTTGTAATGCAAAACAAACCTAGGGAAGTGCCTGCCCGGAGATGTTGGAATCCAAGGCAGGATGGTCAAGCCTCCTTTGGTGGCTCCGAACAATTGGGTATTGCTTAAACACCCAAAGACAAAGGAACCAGATATGGTCCCAGTCATTTCGAGATCACAAAGGAGAAAGATTCAGCGCAGGTACACTCAGTACCAGAACGATATGAAAGAAAATGGAGAGAGCTCTTCATTGGTCCAGACAGAAGGAAAGAAGACTCCAAAGTCAGACCATACTCCAAAGCCAACTCTACAAAGCAAAGTGGGTTGCAGCAGAGAACAGTTGGCCAAGGTTCATTCTGAACTAAAAGCCAGAGAGAAGTCTAGCTTAGCAGGATTGGAGAAAGCTCTGATGGAGAGTGATAGCGAGACAGAAGAAGAAATTGGCATAAGCCAAAAGAAAGAAATGGTGGAGGAAGAAATGTTCGAAGCCTTCATGGCTGAGCAAACATTTTTGGTTGAAAAACCAGTTGAGAAAGATCCTTCGAAGGAATCAGTTAACAACGAAGTGCCAGAGTGCAGCATGGAGGATGCTGCTGAAGTAACTGAACAAGGTGGCCAAGGGAGGAAGCAGGTACAGCCAGCCATCCAATTTGGCTCATTTCCTCCAGTATCAGTCAATATGGTACACATACTGCCTCATGAGTTCCAGGCTGGAGATGAGGACCAAGATGACCAAGACATGGATCCTATTCCTGTCTCTAGTGAAGACTCACAAGTAAGTATGGTACAAGATGATTCTGGAATGGCTACCCCAATGGAAACTGAATATGAGAGTGAAGAAGAGGTGAGCATTAACCTCTCGTATCCTTTTGAGTATCCCTCGAATTCTATGACACAACATGTCAAGCCTTTGTACATCAAGGCTTTCTTCGATGGGATACAACTGAACCGAGTCCTGATAGACAATGGGGCAGCAGTGAACTTACTACCGAAATCTTCTTTGAAGAAACTAGGGAAAAAGAATCCCAGGTTGATCCCAACCAGCACAACCATCGCTGGCTTTGCTGGAGACAAACAGATGGCTCAGGGGATTCTACCCATTAACTTGAGTGTGGGAACCAGGGACTGCATGACAGCATTCTTCGTAATCGACAGTAATGCTAAATACAATGCTTTACTTGGGAGAGATTGGATCCACACTAACAAATGTGTGCCTTCCTCTTTGCATCAGAAAATTATGATGGCCTTAGGCAATGGAGAGATAGAGGAAATTGATGCAGATCCTCAACCCTTCATAGCCTGTGCAGACTTTGCAGAGGCCAAGTTGTATATTGAGGGAGTGACACCACTCAGTATACTGAGAAAAGCTGATGGCTCAGCCGAAGTGACAGCCGATGAGGAAGTGACACACCTGAAGCACTTAGTCCAAGAAAGTGCTGATGAAGAGATTGTCATTAAGGATGACAATGATGCCTGGTTGTAGGCAAATAGATTAAGAACAAGAAGCCAAGTCTTTGGCTCTAATTAAATTCTCAACATTGGATGTAAAATCAATAGTCCAGAAAGTACAGGAGCAAGAGAGAGAAGCCATGATAATTGGCTGCAAACAAGAGCAGCAACAGGGCAGAATTTTGACCCTTGGTAAATACTGTGCATTGGACATTGAAACAAAAGTCCAGGAGATATAGGAAGAGGATGCCTTATGGACAGATTTTGTCTATGAGGAGGAGGGCAAAGATGTTGAACTAAAGAACCTGGGAGCAGAACAAAGCGAGAAGGTTGCTTCGAAGGTAGAAGAAAAACCAAGGAAGAAGCTTCAATAAGTTCTCAGACACAAGACCCCTTTAGAAGAAGTAAATTTAGGGGAAGGTTCTATGCAACAGCCCACCTATATAAGTGCTTGTTTGAATGATCTGGACATGGACCAGTTATTGGTTGTTCTAAAGAAATATAAAGATTGCTTTGCATGGTCTTATAATGAAACCAGGATTGGATAGGTCATTAGTGGAACATAGGCTCCCTATGAAACCTAATTTCAAGCCATACAAGCAGCAACCAAGAAGAATGAGTCTAGAAGTAATTCAGAAAGTCAAGGAAGAGATTCTTAGACTACTCAAGGCAGGCTTTATTAGGACAGCCAGGTATACTGAATGGCTATCTAATATTGTGCCTGTAGTCAAGAAGAATGGTAAAATGAGAGTATGCATTGATTTCAGAAACTTAAATCTAGCAACTCCAAAAGATGAGTACCCTATGCCTATAGTGGATCTGTTGGTAGACAGTTCAGCAGGGCATCAAGTTTTATCAATGATGGATGGGCATTCTGGTTATAACTAGATCTGCATTGGAGAGGAGGATGTCCACAAGACAGCATTCAGATGTCCTAGAAATATTGGCACCTTCGAATGGGTTAAAATGCCATTTGGCCTGAAGAATGCTGGGGCTACATATCAGAGGGCTATGAACACTATCTTTCATGACCTCATTGGAGGGTATTTAGAGTGTTATATTGATGACATTGTAGTTAAATCCCAATCCATGGAGGAGCATCTGTTTCACTTAGAAGCAGCCTTTGAAAGAATGAGAAAGTTCAAATTGAAGCTCAATCCTCTTAAGTGTGCTTTTGGCGTATCATCTGGAAACTTCTTGGGCTATGTGGTACACAAGAAAGGAATATAGATTGACCATAATAAAGCCAAAGCCATCATTGAAGCCAGGCCTCCATCAAGTAAGAAAGAATTACAAAGGTTCCTTGGACAAGTTAACTTTCTTCGAAGGTTCATTTCTAACACTGCAGGGAAAACTAAAGTATTTTCTTCCTTGTTAAGGCTGAAAGATGAAGAGGAATTTGTGTGGACAGCAGAGCATCAAATTGCTTTCGAAGGTATCAAAGCCTACTTGGCCAACCCTCCAGTGTTGATGCCACCAAAGGGTGATAAACCCTTGAAGTTGTACATAGCTGCAGCAGAAGATTCATTGGGAGCTTTCTTGGCCCAAGATAATGAAGAAGACAAGGAGCAAGCTGTTTATTACCTTAGTAGGTTTTTAAATTCTTGTGAATGTAAATATTCAGCTGTTGAAAAGCTGTGTCTTGCTTTGTATTTTGCTGCAATGAAATTAAGATACTATCTTTTACCTACAACTGTCTTGGTAATTGCAACCACAGATTTGGTTAAGTACATGTTATCTAGACCTATGTTGAGGGGAAGAATTGGCAAGTGGATACTAGCTATATCAGAGTTTCATCTAGAATATGTCCCTCAAAGGGCAGTGAACGCTTACCTAGTACTCCGAGCCAAAACAACAGCTAGTTAGTAATCAAATGCATGATCCTAGTTCATGTTAAGATGGCTAATGCAACACATGCAAAAATGCAACTAGAATAGGCTCGGCCAATCTAAGAATGGCATGTGAAATGCGACAACTCGATACACGTATTCAAGTTTGAATTGAAATACTATACAGTTAGTATGATGCGCCGAGCCCGGTGCATGCAATACAGATGAATGATGCAAACATACGAGCATAAGGATGCTAATTGAAACATGACCTAAAACTAACCATTGAAAGCAGGTAAGTAAAAGAGAGAAAGACGTGGGGTTGAAAGACATTCACACACTCACGCACACTTATTACAAAATTCGCCCTCTCGACGGAGGGTCCGAATAAATAATACAAACCGAATAATTAATCAACTACCCTAGCTAATTAAATATTACAAAACCCTTAACTAATTTAAACAAATTAACTAAGCTATGAAACTAAAGAGGCCGCCGCATCTCCGCCTCGGAATGATTGAATGATGCATGCTCGATCGCCTCGCTCGGAAACCCGTTGCCATGCCGCATGTTGCCTCTGTTTGCACTGTTTTATACCTCTAAAAACTGCACAAGTCCCAAGGATGCTTCCGAACCACTCCCTGAGCACTGTGGGATGTCACCGGCCAAAATATAAGAACATCGGCCATGTGGAATTGGTCATCGACCATTTGTGAGGATCTCGGCCAACAATGTTTAGTTGATCGGCACTGAAGATGGCCGGCCGGCCATATCTTCCTGCAGAATGCTGTTCTGCTGCAGTAGAGGACAAACAGAGCATGGCAATGCATTTTCAATGCAATGTGTGCACAACCACCCTTCTTATCATGTCATGAACTCAAGGGAGTATGGTTCTCGACCCTCGGACCATCAATCGCGCATTTCAATGTATGATGGCCAAATGAGCCAAGTGTGCAAATCAATGTGGAATGAATGCAACAAAAACATATGAATGCCTAGAACTCTATCATGCTTGATCAAGAGTGTCGACGACCGAGGATTGAGGGACGTTTCGTCACTTCAAGTACGAACGTTCCTCATTCCTTGTGTTTGGTTTGACACCCCAAACCAAATACAATGCAATGCATGCAACCAAGTACAATGCAACATGGAAATGCAAGGCAATGTAACATGAGCATGACAAATGCAATGCAATGCAACCTAACATGTAAACAACATGATATACAATAAGTATGCAATACGACTATGCAACCTAGATATGCAAACATACAATGTGATAGGCATGCAACAATGATACCAACAATAAGTATGCAACAACATGCAATGCGATAAGCATACAACAATACACAAACCGCATGATCCATGGACTTATACTGAAAATAGATAGGCCTCAGCCATACCAAAACAGTGGCCAAAGTGCCAAGAAATAATGGAATGAGATGCACAATAAGCATGCGAATGTAATGGCCTATCACCTAGGCGTAAGGATACAACTCTCAAGTATGAGCAAGAAGTGACAAACACGATAATGCGGTAATGAGATGAGCTCTGAAATGATATTAGGAATGATGCCAAATCAACCAAATAACGCAAGCATAGCATGCAATACGGCTCAAGGCTTAAGGCTAGCAAAGTGGTTTACACTATGGCCATAACAAGTGAGCCCCAAAGGACCAAGGTGACTTAAAACAGTCCCAAGACAGACCAAGACAAGGCTAGAACATGCATGGAATGAGGCCAAAACATGTTAGAAAGGTGAGCACAAAACATGAAACATGTAAGGCTACAAAGGGGTGTTACACTACACCTATTACAACCAAGCATGGCATGACTTAAACAATGAAAAACAGAGTTACATTATGTTAAAATAAGCCCGAAAACCCATTGAGATGGCATCTTAAAGACCTAAATATGATGGCATGCACAATGATCCAATCATGAGGCATAAAACATCAACTCTTCAAGGCTTTGAAAGGACGACAAATGCAAGTGTATGGCTACACTACATGGGCTGAAATCACATATGGGATGATGCCAAATCATGAAAAAGGTCTAAGTAGTGCATGCTAATGGCTTGGACACTCGAAGCTAACAAGCTAGGATGTATGGTAGCTATACAAAGCAATGTATGTATGATCAAAAAAACATGAAACAGAGCTTCGCATGTTGAAATATGACTAAAAGTTCCTTTGAGTTGAGCCAAAGTGTGCGAGCATGATGGTCTAAATGCAAGGTGCATGTTAAGGTAAATAAGAGGATTGCTAAACAAGTGCATAATGCATGTAAGAGGCTATCAAACCAACTCGAAACAGAGGTATAGCATGACCAAATAACACCAAATACTTGCTGAGATGAAGCAAAAACATGTTAAGCAAACATGCTACCATTACAAGCCATTAACACATGCAAAATGAGACACAAGGAGAGAGGGGTGTCCCTCTCCTATACAAGACTCAAAAACCACATTTCCACCACTGAAAATCCTCTGGATTTTAGTGGTAGAAAGGTCAAGCCAAAGCAAGAACAAAGGCTAAAAAGGATGACCCAAAATAATGCCAAACAAAGCCTAAGAGGGGGTAGACAACCCCCAACCCAAAAGAGACCTTAAACAATCATCTTAAGCATATAAAAACAAAACTTTTTTCAGTTTATAGTTAAGCTTGAAACAATATGCAAATAGGTCTAAAAGCTTAAGCCAAAATGGGGAAACAAAATGTTAGTTGCTCACCCTTAAAGAACACCTTCAAGAACACAACTCCAGCCACTCCCTTGGATCAAAACCAGCCCAATAACTCTGAAATCAACTTCCTAGTGCCTCAGCAACCAAAGGAAGGTATTCTACTAGGTGCTCTAGTGCAAAAGTATGAACAAAAACACACTTTAGGTCACAAACACACACACAAATATATAGAGAGAGGGAGATATAGAGAGAGAGAGATATATATATATCTTTTATATCAATTTTGCTGAACCTCTGGAAAGGGAGAGGAGGTTCCCCTCTTATAGGAAATCAAATTCAGAGCTTCTTAGAGAAGCTAAGTTTTGGTTCAAATCCCTCCATACACGTGTATGGAGGGGAGAGTCTGTGCTCACCAGCTGGCACAGCTGGCATGCACAATGCCTGAAAAAGGCAAAGAAAAGGCCTCGGCCAGAAAATATGGCCGATCGACCAAAATAAGTGCCGACCGACCAACAAAAGTGCCGACCAGCCAACATTTATGGCCGATGGCAAGGATACAAGGCCGATGGCATCATGCCATAGCCGATGGGGTGTGGGGATGGCCAACAAGCCACCCTTCCTTTCCTCAGAAGTAAAAACACAAGTCCTTGGTCCACAACCAAGCACAAAATAGACGAGTTAAAAGATCTTAAGGCAAGCCGAGACCTTCGGGAACTCAAAACGAACACGAGTATGGATGATCATCGAGTGTTCAAACGATAACATCCAAGTCTTAAGGACGGTCAAAAATGGGGTGTTTACAACAGTCGCTCACAGTCGCTCGTCGCTCGTCGTTCACCCTCGTCACTCTGCGAAGGCCGTCGTTCACCACTATTTTGATTTTGAATGATTTTGATTTGAGGATTTTGGGGATTTTGGTTCTAATAGTTGGATCAATGGATTAGGATTTTGGGGATTTTAGGGATTTCGGTTTCAGATGGATTTTGATTTGAGGAATTTGGGGATTTTAGGGACTTTAACCGCGAATGGGATAGAAATAGCGGGATATCAAATATTCATTTATTTGCGACGGCATATTTCAACCGTCGCAAATGATCATAATTAACGAATGAAACGACGTCGTTTTACCCATAGTTTTTTGCGATGGGCTTTTGCCGTCACAGATGGTCCACCATTTGCGACAGTAACTTCTTATCATCGCTAAATAATACGTTTTGCGACGGTATACCGTGCGTCGCCAATGTTCCTGCAATTTTCTTTTTACAATCATTAGCGACGGAATCAGCCTCGTCGCAAAAGGCCATTTTTTCTCCACGGCAGATACACGCCGTCGCAAAAGACTTTTTTAGCGACGGGAATTATACTGTGTCGCTTTTTTGCGACGACAGTCACCCCGTCGCAAAAATTTCCGTGTTATTTGTCAAATTTTCTTGTAGTGAAATTTTCACATAAATTAATGTAGGGAGGAAGAGAGAGAGCAATTATCCAATACAGTAAATGATAATGTTATAAATACAACAATAAATGCATGTATTTATGTGAGTCCTACGTGAGGCTGACACAGCCCACACAAATGAACCACGATAACAAATGATTTTACAATATTAGGTGTGTTGGTTCTAATTTTTTGAATTTAATTTTTTAAAAATTAATTTTTTTATTTTTTATATTTTTTATTTTTAATAAATATTTTTAAATTTTTTAAAAAAAATTTATTTTGTTAAATGTACCTTATTTAGATATATCTAAAAAGTAAAATATTTATAAAAAAATATTTTAAAAAATTAATAAATATACAAAAATATGAAAAATGTACTTAATTTTTATATTTTTTTAATAAATATTTTTGGTATTTAGTAAATTTTTTAAATATTTTTTTTCATAAATATTATACTTTTAAGTACATTTATGTTAAGTGTATCTAAAAATTAAAAAAATACTTAATATTAAAAAAATTCAATAAAAATAAAAAAATGCAGAAAATAAAAAAATAAAATTTTTTAAAAAGTGAATTTTAAAAATCAAAACCAAACGGAGTAATATTTTTGATTTTGGCTTAATTTGTACTGACATTTATGATTAGTACACCTCAAACCAAAATGTTGTGATTATTCACAACTAATTTTCTCAATCGAAATTGTGATTGGTTCTATAAAAATGATGTCTCTATACGTGGAGGTAAAATTGTATATATTTAATTCTTTTAAGACTTTACAGTGATAGAAAACTTATACACTAATTGCATTTGCATGATAATTTATTATTTACAATTTTTTCTCACATGCCTAAGATATGGAAAATTATACAATAGTTTTAGAATATCACATGATCATACTCTGTCACTAATCATCATTCATTATATCTCTTTATGACTTATTTTGGGAAGTGAGTTATAATTCACTTCCCAAATTATAACACACTTCCTCTCTCACAAAAAAGCTGCTTATAAGTAGTTTTCACCAAAAAGCTGATTATAACCATCTTCCCAAAATAGCTATATCTCTCAATTACTTAACACAAATAATTAATACTCTACTTTTTCTGTCAATTACTACCATGAAGTATCACTTAACTGTACTTCTGAACTATCGAATAATCACTCCTAACATACAAACAACAAGGGTGTCTATAGAACAATACTATATGCACTAATTATTGTACTAACTAATGTATTAATTGATGATGCGACATAATTTAAGATATTTTTAATATTTATAATTATATAATGAATAAATAACTAATGCTGATATATTAATTAGTATATTAATTAACACCACAATTTTGAGGGGTTTTTTTTTTTAAGGTCCTTGATGTTATGATTTTATAGCATAAAGGATATCAAATATTTTTATGATGTCTAAGGTCCATCAACAATATTTTCATAATGTCTAAGGTCCCTCAACCTTGATCCAAAGAAATTTCAGTCCAGAGAAAATTGGTCCAGAGAAATTTCAGTCCAGAGAAAATTGGTCCAGAGAAATTTCAGACCAAATTTCTCTGGAAAAAAAAATTAATCCAGAGAAATTTTTTGCTAACTTCAAAGTGTTTTGATATCTATGTTTCCAATTCACTACATAAATATAATATCCTTCCTAAGGACTACCTTCCACATTTTCTTAGACAATAAAGCCACAGCCACAACAATAGAAAATTCAAATTTCTCTGGGAATTGTGAATATATATATATATATAACTATGACTGCCAATTAGGTGGAAGGGGAGAAAAGGGAAGGAAAGGGAGAATGTATGGAGGAAGCTGCTCTGAGGAGGGGAGGGAAAGAAAAGGGAAGGAAAGGGAGAAGGTATGGAGGAAGCTGCTGTGAAAATTGAAAAGGAAAGGGAGAAGGTTGGTCCAGAGAAAATGAATGAAGAATTTCTCTAGATCATTCTAAACCAGAGAAATTCTCTCAAAATCAATGAAATTCCTAAAAAAAACATTTCCAGATAAATTCTCTTTAACCCAGAGAAATTTTCTCTGAATTTCTCTGGATTCTCTGTCTGTGTTTTAACCAAATTTTTCTGGATTTCAGAATTTCTCTCCAGAAAAATTTTGAATTTCTCTGGATTCTTTGTGTTTTGAACAATTTTCTCTGCACTTCGAAATTTCTCTCCATCCTGAATAAAAAAATGTTATTTTGCTCATCAATTGAACACTGGGTTGTGTTTTGGACCATATTAGTAACCTCTCCATGGTTAGAAATGAGTTTTCTAAAAAATTTGATTGGAATTATTTAGGAAATGTTACGAACAGGCATGGGAATTGCTGCTTGAATTGTTATAGAAACATTAGTGAAACAATCCAGAGAAATTTGAATTTTCTCTGGGTTGCATGTGTATATAAGTCAGAGAAATTTTCAAAAAATCATAACAACCCAGAGAAATTTCTCTTGCATGATTTCCTCAAAAACTCACTTCAGATTGATGTCCATCCATGGGATTTGAATGATGGACCCTGTGCTACCTGATTCCCACTTTTAAAAATCTCATGTCACTGAAAATGGAGGAAGAGAAATCCAATGGAGAATAAAACAGAAATTTTTTTATAAAAAAAATATTTATATAACTCAAGACCTCTTTCCAGTAAAACATTTTGTTGAATCTTGAGTGAATTCTTACATTCACTCCCATCCTCCCCCCACTCCAAAGAAGAAAAAAAGTAAAATTGGGAAATAAAAAGGTGGGAATAAATTACCCATTGCCAAGAATGCTATGCTGATAAAGAAAGCAATCTTTTAGATCCCATTCAGAGTGCTGCAAAAACCCAAATTTGCAGCAACCCATCACTGCACAATTATAAACAAAGCTCACAGACTGCTTGACACATCGTCCACCTGTCAGCTCACAAATCTGACAGTTCGTAATATTAGGCCATTCCAGCTGAAACCCATAACTCAACACATCCGCAAGCAGCGTCCGAGCACCACCAGCATCAGCACCACTCCTGTCCGACCTTAGCCTCTGCAAGCTCGCACCAGATAAAGGCAAACTCACGTACTCGCACCCAACCGGCGTCTCCACTACCAGACCCAGGCCGGGCTCGACTTGGGTCCGAGTCCCATCCCAAATGTAAACCCGATTCCCCTTACTGCAGCTGTAATTACCCACAACCTGATCGAGAAACCCGGTGGGGGAGAGAATTCCCATTTGGACACTCGAAGATTGTGAGATTCACACCTCCCACTGCAAGCCCGAGGACCGCGTTTCCCACAGTGCCATCCGTAATTGAAATTGTGAGGTTTTGGAGAGAAGTACACGAACCCAATTTAATCTCGTTGATGAGTAGGCGGTCCATGGCGGAATCGAGCATGGCCGATCTGGTTGCGAGGCCATAGATACATCGTCGACCCATACGACGGCCCTCACGTGCCCTACCAGGTCCCCAAGCTTGAAGGAAGCCAGCCAACCCAGTCTCGAGTCCGTCGAAGGCTTTCTTCAGGTAAGGAATATGGTCGGAGGGGATGTCCATGGTGGCCTCTACGTTTTCACGGAGGTGGTCGTCGACGCGGGTCAGATGAAAGGACTAAAATTTCGCTGATATATGTGTAAGGACTTTACACATCAAAAAATAATTTTGTGAATCTCTCCCATTACGAAAAGTGGGAGAGGGACCCTAGACCGATTTTCCCCAATTTTTATTGGTACGCTTAAACGTGTTTTTTTAATCTATTGAATCTATGACTTGTTGACTAACAGGAATGTAGGCTATTTGCCATTTCAGTTTCCCACTAAATGCGATAAAGAAATGGGACCACATGCAATGCAAGTACTCCTCATGACAATAATAGGAGAACTTGAACTAGGCAAAGCTTTCAAAGAAGCTTCAAGTGCCCATCCTTTATATAGGATCGTGAATTATTGTTATGTAACTTCGAAGCATTACCTGACATTGTTATTTTTTATCAAATCAATTATGTAGCAATAAATTTCACAAGTACAACATATTAACTTATTTTGTTACGTAATTAAAAGACAAATGATAACTCATTTCGGTTGTGTTTAGATTATGAATTTTAAAAAGAAAATAAAAACTATGAGTAAAATATGAATGGAATTTAACTACATTTCATTCACTTTTTTTATTTCTCTTTTCAAATCTTTATTCAAATTCATAATCTAAATACAACATAATGTGTCACGATTCACATTTGCTAATGTTGTGTTTGATTGGGAGATGTAGAAAGAAATTTTGAAAGAGAAAAAGAAAATGTATGTAAAATATAAATAAAATATACTTATATTTCACCTAATTTCATACACATTTTCCTTTTTTGATTTTCAAATCACTTTCTAAATCCTCCAACCACGCACACCGTAAGAGTACTACAAAAATAATATTATATAATACTCCGAAAGTATCTAATAATTTTTTCGCTTATAGTGTCCATACATATGCTTGAGATTCTCCCTTGCTCATCTCTGATCCAATTTTCTATTTAACTTATTTAATATTGTCATAATGTTAAAGTTCTGAATTTTTTTAATAATTATTAAAAACAATGTATAAATTGTATTGAATTTAAAATTGTATTGAAGTGACAATATTATAAGGATGAAACACAAAATCTGAACATAATAAACATCGAAAATCCGAAACCCATCCATGTGTACTTTGTTGAGTGCATGCATAGAGAGCACTGTTTTCATGAAGTCAGTCACGTTCTATTAGTGACAACAATTCTTGAAACTGTGAACTTCTGTTTACCATACAATTCAAACACCTTAATTTATTGGATAATGTATATAAGCATAATATGTATATATAAATTATGTGTCCTATCTATAAGTTTATTAAGTTAAAAATCCATGAAAAACTTTCGGAAAAGTCCTTCGATATATATATTTTGTTACATATTTTTTAGAAATATGTTAAGTATTTTTGTGACAAAAAATGTTGCGTAATTTTCTAATAGAGTTATCATAATTTGTGATTAAAAAATTAAATTACACATTTTGTGATAGAGTACACACACATATATATGTGTGTGTGTGTGTGCACGTGTATGAAACGTACGTATATATATATTTTTATCTGATCATAAAATTGGCATACATATTTTTTTTATTTTATAGAAGACCAGATGAAATATACATATCTCTCACATATATATAAAATAATTAACTTTTAAATAAGCATTTTAATCATAAAATTAGTATAGACAGCTCATATATAGAGTTTTTCGTTTTCTTTCATGGTAGAATGTTAATCGAAAATTGAGATTGAAATAAAACAAAAGATTAAAAGAATAAAATGTAACAATTTGTAATTAGATGTGCAATAATTAAGGAGATAAAATGTAATTTTTTTTCCCAAAAAAAAAAAATAGTGTGAACGTTAGCATGACGTTATTTTTAATGTCAAACAGAGGAAGGAAGAAGAAAATAATCATTTTTTTTTTAGGCACAAAGGGAAACAAGAATATTCGGATGATGCTCTTTTTTTGCCCTTTTTTGTTTAATTTTTTTTTTTAATTCCCGTTTACTTTTTATTTATTTATTATTATTATTTTGTTGGTGTTGGTAAAGGGACTCTTTTTACAGTATTCATAGCCAGCATTCACGCCACCGAAAGAACTTGCCTCACGTGAACGGGCCTTCGGTGGTGGACCCCACACGGTCTAACTGGGCCCCCACAAACAGCAACATTTTCAATTTTCAAATCAAAACAGTACCACTTTATCCCTTCAATTTTGTTCCGTTGGAATTGTTCCAATTAATATTTTACACGTAAGATATTTATTTTTATCTGGTTAAAATAAGTATTTTTATAAAAACTTTGTTTAAAAAGAGGATTAAGTTAAAATGATTAATTAAAAAATAAAATAAATTAAAATAATTAGTAAGATAAAATATCATATTCAATTTATAATTATTTTATTTTTAAAATTATCAAATTAATTATTAAAAAATTCAATTAATTTTTTAAACACAAATCAAGTTAAAATAATTAAAAAAAATTAAATACTATCTAAAATAACTAACCTTTTAAATGAGATCAAAATATTCATTTAAATAATTCGAACATAACAAAATTTGATACATCAAACATTATTCTAAAAAAACATGCGTGCACCAACATGACGAAGCTGTGCGGGGATGTTTTTGGATCCACCTCGTTCAATGTTCTGCCACGTGGAACACGGTCCTTCACCGGATATCCATTCACGCTGTCTTTCCTCCGCCGATTTTGGCGTCTGGTGGTAAGTAGGTATGCCTGGAATGGGAGGCCGCCTGTCCGCCCAATATTAGGCATGTGCCAAGAATCAATCTTATCTGTTAGATTTGGATAATATTTATAAAAAAAATATGATAAAATTACACTCTCCCCTCTTAAAATATAATTGTTTTATTTTTGATTTTTTAATATCCTTACACCTTGTTTAGAAATATATTATTTTAATAATTTTTTAATTTATTATATAAAAATATGTAAAAAAATAAAAAGAACGATATAATAATTTATAATGACTTTTTAATTTTTTAATTAAAATATATAATTAACCAACGAAATCTTATATTGTAAAATCCTTTTGCATTTTGATCCAATTTTTTAACAATTGTTATACGTACGGGTGCAACGAAACAAGTTGAGTGATTGTTAAAATTCAATTCAAGTTATGTTAACTAGCATATCACTCGTGTTATGGACGGATTGTGTTTATAATTATCTATATATGTGAATTGTAATGTTTAAATGGTTTTTTTTAAATGTTTTTTTTTTCTTTTTTTGTATTATATTAAAGTTTAATATTTTGATAATAATCATATGTGTTGGACTTTTCAAGAAATTTCTTTTATACTTGTTCTTAATGGATTAAAGTGTTATTATGAGGGATAATAATCATATGTGTTAGGACTTTTCAAGGAATTCATGTATTGGATTTCAAAGAATTTTTTTTGTGCTTGTTCTTAATGCATTAAAGTGTTATTATGAGGGTAAAACTTGGGAGTTGGGAGAAGTTAATAAATGCTAAGATTTTTTTTTTTTTTAAATCAAAAAATTAGAAAATTTAGATTGGGAGATTGGAGCTCCCACAAGACTTGGGGTTAAAAATCCCTTTTTACTTAATATATAGTATAGATAGTTTTCAAATCCGTCTAAATCTGACTTGCAACTTGAGATTCTTTATTTAAATTTGACTCCAATTAAGCTTGAATTGTAAATAATTTTATTGGAAAACAAAGTAAGAAGACTTAAATTTTTAAATAAATTATCAATTGGTTCTAACAATTAGATTTAATTCTCATTAAATCCTATTAAAAGTTAGTCATAGTAAAATTATCGTTAAAAATAATTTTTTGTGACGATCTTTTTCATACATAACTAAAAAATTGACAATTAGTGATTTTTTTGCCATGTTTTTTTATAAATTGTTGCTAAAACTTACAATTAGTGACTTTTTTTGTGACAAATTTTTAGAATTGTTGCTGAAAGTTAAAAATTAGTGACATTTTTTGTGATGATTTTTGTTAAACTGTCGCTAAAACTTATTATTAGTGACATTTATGTGACAATTTTTAAACTGTCGCTAAAAATTAATAATTAATGACTTTTTTTTAATAGTATTTGATAAAAAATGTCATTAATTATCATAGAACTTATTGAAAGATAAATCTACTTATTAGGACTTACACGTAAATACCTTTAATTTTTTAGGGATCGAAGTGGGTTTTTTTTTTTTTTTTTTGGGTTGAAATTCTTAAATTGCCCCTTAAAGTGACACGAGTTGATAATTGAACTAAATTGAAAAATGATAAATAATTTGGCGATCAAAGTGGAATAACTTTTTTCTTTAAGAACTAAAATGAGAATTAAAAAATATAATCATAAAAGGGTTAAGTGGTATTGAGTAAAAGTGAATATAAAGAATTAGTCTGCCTTTAGTTATAATTTAAAAGTGAAGTTTCATTAGGATCTAAAGTAAGCATTGGTTATACTATAAAGTGTAGTTTTAATTATGCTTCAAATAATTTTGCAACTATACCTTGAAGTGGTATACATCCATAATTATAGGCACATATGATATGATATATACAAAAAATGAAAAAAAAAAAACAAAAACAAAAAACAAAAATAGTGTATATATACTGTGAGTATTCACTATAATTTGCGATAGTTACATATTCATGATACAAATATATTTGAATCATTTATTTGTATGAATCTTATAAAATCTAAATAAAGGAATGACTCAAATGCATTTGTAAGAATCCAACAAGTGATGTAATATACTATAATATAATTCAAATGCATTGTAAAAAAAGGTCATGCATGTTTACTTGAGAAAGTGAAAAGTAGAACAGCAAACCAAGTGCACAAGCCATGCACTTGTTTGCATGTTACTTGAGACTTTACACTTCATTATCAAATTTAAGCATTGGCTCTATTTTTTATGAAGATTGCATACCCACTGTAGCAAGCAAAATTCATCACTAATAAGCTTTTGCCCTCACAGCAACTTAAGACTAGGGACATTTGCAAGCTCAAGGTATGGTTTGGCACCCAACCAAAAAAACGTATTTCTTCGTTTGGGACGTGGGTTAACTTTTTGGTATTTTAACTATTTTAGTCTGGGACAAAAAACTTCATTTAAGGTGAATTTTTTAACTTTTTTAACTTTTGTGACAAAAAAATGAAATGATTATAGTTTATATGTGACATTTTGTTTTATTAGGTTAGAAAACCTACTTTGTCTTTTTGTAACTAAAATAATCCCAACCCAACCGAAACCTTACCTTCATGCCAAACGAACCCATATATATTTTATATTTAGTAATTTTTTTAATTTTAATTATGCATCTAGTGTAGAATGATGTTAAGAGTAGAAAACCAAAATCAAAAATAAAAAAGGTTTATTAAAGAACTTTTTTGTCAATTTTTTTTACTTTTCTGGTTCATCTAGTCGAGTATAACTAATAAGTATAAATTTTTTAAAAAGAATTATAAAAAAGTTTACTAGTTTTTCTTTTTTTTAAAAAAAAAAAAACCAACAAAAAAAGTCACTAAAAAGTTAATCCTAAACCACACAAGTATCTATCTTGGTTGTGTTTATTTCCTCGATTTATATATATATATATATATAGGTAAGAAATAATCTATTAATATATTTGTATCTCGACAATTAATCATGTAAAAAAGTTCAATAATATCACAAAGAAAAATACGTTATCCACACAAATTTTCTCCACAAATCCTCTTGAATGACATGATAAGAAATAGGGCATGGCTTCTGTTCAGTCCTTAATCAGATTGGACAGTGCTGTTGGACTTGTGAGAGCCTACCACGGGTTCTGTTTTGATAATCTGAACCGTTGAATGTGTAGAACTCGTCGAGTACTATAAGCTTATAAAAAATCACGTTGATCGGATATCGGTAGTTATGTGATCAAATCAGTTTTGTATAAAAAAATGGACGGTGAATAAATTAACGGTGGACAAAAATCTGTTTTGATCACATAGCTACCGATATCTGATCAACGTGATTTTTTACAAGCTTATAGTACTCGACGAGTTCTGCACATTAACGGTTCAAATTATCAAAACGGAACTCGTGGTGGGCCCTCACAGGCCCAACAGCACGGTCCAGTCCGATTAAGGACTGGACAGAAGCCATACCCTAAAAAATATTACATGTGTATATTGGATGGTAAAGTTGGGCTCGTGGGCAGTGGCGGAGCCACAGCTAGACCAGGGGGGTCACGTGCCCCCCTTGGATTTTGGATTTTTTTTTTTGTGTGTAAATATAAAAAAAATATTTTAAACAAAAAAAATTATAAAATATTATTTAGAGTGAAATATCAATGACATTTTTAAAATTATGAGAATAATAATGATTGTTTTTTTATTGAAAATAAATATATTACGATAAGTCATATTATTATCTATGAAAATTTCAATACAATCGTGATATCTATCATTATTGACATACAATTATAATTAATCTCAATAAAAATTTGAAATTTATTGAATTGTTAGGTACATTTGACATGTGGGGTTTATCCTCTATGTGTTTCTTTACTATTGGTTGGTGATATTATATGTCAATGATGACGTGATATTACTATTATATTAAATTTTTATTGAAATTTTGTATAAAAAATTATTTTATCATTATATAATTTATTTTAAACTTCTATCCATGACCTTTTTTATATATATATATATTGTCCATGATATACTAATTACAAATAATATATATATATATATCTTTCTTGAAGCTAATCGTAAAAATTTATATGAAATATTTTGTAAAAATTTTCAATATTATAATTAATAAGTGCCCCATCTGATTTAATTTCTTGGCTCCGCCACTGCCCGTGGGGGCCTACCACGGGTCCCTTTTTTCTAATCGGAACCGTTTAATGTGTAGAGTACTATATGCCTGTAAAAAATCACGTCTATCGGATATTACTAACTATATGATCAAATCAGTTTTGTATAAAAAATAGATAGTGTTATAGTTAACATGTGACAAAAAAACTAACACGATCAGATAGCTATCGATATCCAATGAACATGATTTTTTACAAGAATATAGTACTCGACGAGTTCTACACATTGAACGGTTCCGATTAGAAAAACAGGACCTGTGGTGGGCTCCCACGGGCTAAACAACACCGTCCAATCAAAGGCCGAAAAGTAGATAATCTTTTCCCATATGCTTTTTAGCCAAGGCACTGTCCAACTGTACCGATTCATTAATTATCTTCTCCAACACACTTATTTATACAATATTTTAATACACATTTTTTTTATAAAAAGTTAAAAAATTAATCCAAACATCTATATTTTCTTTCTCAACTTTTTAGTTCAAAAGACAAAAAGCACACTTATTTAAGACACCTTAAACAACGGTGAAAAGGCTTAAAATGTGATGATGTATGTGAATCGATGATATAATGGTCGTACAGCTGGTTTCAGTTAAACATTATGGCTATGTTTAGCATGATATATATATATATATATATATTTGACTATTTTAGTCATAAAATAATAAAATAAATTAAAAAATTAATAAAATAAAATATTACATTGAAATCATAATTATTTAATTTTTTCTCTTACAAAAGTTAAAAAAACTAAAAAATTCATCATAAATGAGACTTTAACTCAAAACTAAAATAATTAAAAAATCAAAAACGAAAAACCCAATCCACATTCCAAATTAACGCCAAGTGTGAATAGCGTACAAGATTGGGTTTGGTTTGGGGGTTTTACATTCCTACGTCGCCGGATGTGAACACTTAGTTTGTTTATTGTCGTTCTTACAATATAAAATGAACAACTTTTGGTCTTGCCTGCAGTGTTCCCAATATTTCGCATTCATTTTAGTAGTTTAAATCGGTTAATATTTTTATATTTATTAAATAATTTTTTTATAAAAAAATACAGTATTTATATTACATTTTTCTTAAAAATTAAAGGATGATTTGTTTTAAAATTATATTTATCATTTGTTTTTGTATGACAATGATTTAAATATGTAGTTATCGCTATATGATTAATATAAATTTTTACATTAATGATTTATTTAGTGGATTTAGATCATTAAAATGGATTCACATCACAAGTGCCTCAATTGGACCTTCTAATTCAATTATTGGATCAGAGACAAACCACCTATAATGAACTGTTAACATTATTTTGGTGGATTTAGAAAGGGATCCCACCGAAAAATATCCTAAATCCCAGGTGATTTCTGGCATCTTATAAAATATGAGAGCATATCCAACAGGTAGCTAAAATTACTATCATTGTAAAAAAAATGGCAACTTAAATGTAATATCCAAATCATAATCATTTTATTTTTTCATTCACAAAAGTTAAAAAGTCAAAAAATTCATCCTAAATGAGATTTTTTAGCCCAAGCTAATAACCAAAAAGTCAAAAAACTAACTCACATCTCAAATAAAAGCATAGTGGCTACCAAATTACAGCAAAGCTAATTGGTCAAAACTTTCATTGCACTATATCTTGAGATGTGTAATCAAAGAACGATAACAAAAATAAAAAAATTAATTCAACTTTTATTTCTAAATTATTATCAAATTATGTTTTTTTATTTTTTTTAAAATAGTTTGCAGAGACATTGTCTTCAAGTAAAAATAATTTTTAAAAGTGTTAATTTTTTTTTTTTTTTTGTGTTTACTTTTCCGAAACTAATTTTAAATTTTTAACGATTAGATTAAGATTCATCCAACGTTGGGAAAAACAAAGAGCGAAAGTTGGCACAAATTAAAATTAATTTCAGTCAATTTTTAAATTTAAATCGTGTGTTATCATCGGTGGCACGCCCGTATATAGCTAATTATTAATAAGTTAATGGGTTTAATTTTAAGTGCCTCGCCATGTAAATTTCAATATATAGTATTTGTATCGTTTAGATATATATTTTGGTCAGCTATTTATGTTCGAATAATTATTTTTGTTTAAAAATTTATGTCCGAATATTTTATTTTTATTTAAAAATTTATATTCAAACTGCATAAATAATGTACACCGTAATTTTTTATGGTGTAGAATAGAATTATACCCAAAAGTAATTGGCAAGCAACCAACCTGAAAACACTCAAAACACAAAAATAAAATAGAACAAATTTTGTTAGGAGAGCTGAAATTTCCTTAGTTGATTAGTTTTGGAAATTGACTTGCACAACAGAGGTTACAATGTCGTTTTCTTGAAGCAGTCCAATGACACACTAATGTTTACTATGAATTTTGTTACATAGGGTACGCATTAAAAAAATTATATATTACGTATGAAAATGAGTATAATAAAAAATATAAAAACATTTTATAATAATATTATACATATCATGTTTTATATCACATTATCATTCTAGTCATTGTGATATAAAACAATCACAATCATCAATACAATAAGTCCCATATGAGTTTTATTTTTTATTCAATCGTTACGATTGCGTTGCAATATATAGTTTGAATATGATATAAGCACATGGTAAATATAGCATTATTGTTTTTTAGGCTTTCTTAATTTAAATTTTAAAATTTTTATTTTAAATTTAAAAAAAATTCCCATCTCAATAGTGGCAATTTAATAAATAAATAAAATTTCAAATAAAACAAATATATTAGGTTAAGAAGTAAAATTTAGATAGATATAAATTTAAATAGAGATGAATGTTGAGTAAGAATTAAAGATGCCCTTCACTTATTTTTCTCTCTTTCATTAAAAGTCATACTGGTTCAATTTTGTTTAAAAAAAATTTAAAATTCTCTTAATTTATACACACTTAAAAAGTAACATATTTATGGTTAAAAAATTATTAAATACAAAAAATATATAAAATGTTTGGTTTAAGAGTTTTCAGTATGTATTTTGGGCAAAACACCAATAAGTCCTAAGTTAGTAAATGTTACACCATTTAGTCTTGAAGGTTTTTTGTTGGACTAATAGGTCCTATTTCTCAAAAAAGTTTACTATAGGCCTTTTTATATCAAACATTATTCAACATCACCAACATCAAACATTATTCAACATCACCAATATTATTCAAACATTATTCAACATTACCAACATCAAACATTATTCAAAATTTTTCAACATCACCAACGTCATCAAACATTATTCATCAAACATCAAACACATATTTCCAACCATTAATCATTAGGATTATTCATCATGTTTGATGAATAATGTTTGATGTTTGATGAATAATCCTGACGTTGATAATGTTTGATATTGAATGAATAATCCTGACGTTATTAATGTTTGATGTTTAATAAATAATCATGATGTTGTTAATGTTTGATGTTTGATGAATAATATTTGACATAAAAAGGCCTATAGTAAGTTTTTTTGAGAAATAGGACCTATTAGTCCAACAAAAAATCTTCAAGATTAAATGGTGTAACATTTTCCAATATAGGACTTATGAGTAATTTTTCCTTAAATAAACCGATTGTCTTTTTCATTTGTCAAAGCTTTTGCGCCTTTTGATGAGTTGGGGGTGTGGGGGTCCGTCACGTGCCCGGTAAGTTGCTGTGACAGGGGGATAGCATGACTTCTCAAACTCCTCCCAAACAAAATTGTTCCCCTCCCAGCCGTTACAATCAACGATGTGGTGGCACCACAAATTGTACCTAAGAGTATTTTTAATGGTATATTAATTTTTTTATTAAATTTAAATAAATTTTTTTTTTTGATATTAAATGTTTTAACGGAGAATTTTAAAGTTTCATCAAATCATCGAAACGATCGACTGCTCGACTGGCTAGAATAATTTTTTCATAAATTTTTGCTTTCAGGTGGTCATCTGGAGACGACCGAAAAGACATCTAACAACGACAATAAACAATGATTTGATGAAAGTTACATTGATCCTCAGTTTAATGAAAAAATATTGAAATTCTCGATTTAATACCTATTTGATGAAACCGTTAGAACAGAAAAATGAGTTATTTTTTATCAAATTCAAATTTGATGAAAGGTTTGAGTAACCATTGGAGATGGTAAAGTCACTAGCCTCTTTTTTTTTTTTTTTTTGGTGTGTTTTTTAGTTTTAAGTACATTTTCTAAAAATTTGTTTTTTTATTTTTACCTATTAGACATATTTGAAGTAAAATATTTATGAAATTTTTTTTAAAAAATTATTATATACAAAAAAATACAAAATATTATGTTTGGTTTTAAGTTTTCAAAAACTATTCTTGATTTTTTGAGTATTTTAATTTTTCGCATTTTGTTGTTTTTAGTGAAATTTTTTTCATATATTAGTCATTTTTTTTAGTTATACCTAATCTAATCTACTTAAAAATTAAAATATTTGTGAAAAAATCTATAAAAAAAATTCAATAAATACAAAACAAAAAAATTGAATTTTTTGCATTTAATGAATTTTAAAGAAAATTAAAATTTTATATTTTAAAAATGTATATAGATTAAGAGAAATCTAAAAATTTTAAAAATTGATTAAAATATTAAAAAATAGTAAAAACCAAAAAATACATGGAAAAATTACTCATAAGTCCCATATTGGAAAATGTTACACCATTTAGTCCTGAAGGTTTTTTGTTGGACTAATAGGTCCTATTTCTCAAAAAAACTTACTATAGGCCTTTTTATGTCAAACATTATTCATCAAACATCAAACATTAACAACATCATGATTATTTATCAAACATCAAACATTAACAACGTCAGGATTATTCATTCAATATCAAACATTATCAACGTCAGGATTATTCATCAAACATCAAACATTATTCATCAAACATCAAACACAACCATTAAATATTATGATTATTCATCAAACATCAAACATTATTCATTAAACATCAAACATCAAACATCAAAATTATTTTTTAAAAAATTGAAACTATTGCTCGAGATCCATCATCAAATTCATTAGAACATCAGATTCATCAGAATTGGGAATGTTTTAATCATAAAAAAATTAAAACTATTGATCCAGATCCATCATCATCAAATTCATCCTTTAGTAACTGGAATAAAAATTGGGAACCATATCAACAACATAAAAAAAGGAACACAAACCCTAGCCTCCACCCTCTTCCTACACAACACATCTCTTCTCAAAATCATTGAACAAGAAAACAAAAAATTCAGAAACTTGAATCGCTTTCGAGATGTCGTACGACGATGTGGAGATCGACTGCAACATCGAAGATTTCATCGCCGATTCTTCATCCAAGAACAATCTCAAGCAACAGCCCCCACCGCCACGAAGGCGAAGGCTCGCCGCCATGACGCAGCCACCGTCGCCGATCGCTTTAATTGCAGAGGCCATAGATTTGTACTGATAACACCTCGCTTTTCTCAATTGCTCTCTTCGTTGATTCTTTGCTGCCGGTGGTTGGTTAGCATGTTCACAGGGGATTTTATAAAATTGATATAACCTTTTCTGTAGGGTTCTTATTTCAATTGGTTACCCAGGGAAATCTTGGGCTGTTTTCAATATGATAGCCCTTTTTTTCTAATCTTTTCTTGATGGGAATTTAAGTTTATTGCTTATTATTCATTGTTTATTGTTTATTCAATATGAATCACAAACCGTTGCGAACCCGAAAATTCGCAGAAACCGTAGGGCTTTTCAAGATGCTATTCATGGAATTCAAAGTTGAGGAATTCATAGTTGAAAGATGATGTTCGTATAGATTAATAAACCAGAGGGACTGCCATTCGTTATGTTGATGTTTGATTTTTTTTAATCGTTTATTTTGATGTTTAATTGTTATTTAAAAAATCGTTTAATCGTTATTTTGATGATAATGTTGTGATGTTTAGTTTTATTTTTTAAAAAAATAAATCTGATGTTTGATGTTTGATGAATAATCCTAATGATTAATGGTTGGAAATATGTGTTTGATGTTTGATGAATAATGTTTGATGACGTTGGTGATGTTGAAAAATTTTGAATAATGTTTGATGTTGGTAATGTTGAATAATGTTTGAATAATATTGGTGATGTTGAATAATGTTTGATGTTGGTGATGTTGAATAATGTTTGATATAAAAAGGCCTATAGTAAACTTTTTTGAGAAATAAGACCTATTAGTCCAACAAAAAACCTTCAGGACTAAATGGTGTAACATTTACTAACTTAGGACTTATTGGTGTTTTGCCCTTTATTTAACTTATCCGCTTAAATGACCCCTCAAAAAAATAAAACAACCAAAGAAAAAAAAAATGAATTTTTAAATTCAAGTCAAATCAAGTCGGCATTAGTATCTCCAATTGGAAGGTGTGTAAATTTCGTTTTAATAATTTAAATTATTTATTTTATTAAATTATTTATGTATATTATTGATAAAAAAAATTAATAATTATATTATATCCAATATATTATTGTCACAAAAAAGAAATAATTTATTTTTTTAAAAGTATTTTTCTTATATTTTTTGTAAATAAATATAATAAATTAAAAATATTACAATTATCAAATTAACTTAATTTTTTTATATAACTAATATACACCAAAAAAAATCATATAAATTAAATAATTCGAATTCTGAAAAAGAAACCCATAATGAAATTAAAATAAAACATTATCGTTTTGAAGTGTTATCTTTAAAAGTTACGTTATCATTTTATTTCATTTTTAAAGTTGAAATTACTAAATTATATGTCTTTCACTTGTGTGTTTTGTTATGAAAAAATCATAAATAAAAATTGGGTACACAGCCAACGGCTTAGTTCATCGATTCATGTGAACAAATTCAAACACTTTATCATCAAAATATAAAGAGAGATTTATCTGGAAATCTCATTTATGTCACTGTTTCAAATGTAAATATTACTCATCGCTTTCGTTTTAAAAAATACATATTATTTTATTTATTGAAAATATGAATGTTTATATTTTTAATTTTCACATTTATAAAAACATTCACAATATAAGATTTTAAATATGATATTTATTAGCTTGCATGATTTGCTCATAATATATAGATTATGATTCAAATGGGACAAGTATTCAAACCGGAGTGATTTTCTTCTAAAATATAAATTTAATTTTCATTTTTTGTACTATATCTAAAGTTGGAGTTTTTGGTCTTTTAAATAGCTGCAAGACTAATGTGTTATTAGAACTTGGACTAATTGGTACATAAGTATTACAAATAGAATTTTTGAAAAAATCTTCCAAATGAAAATAATAATATACAAATATAAAATATATATAACGATTTAACTAATTTTGAACCTATTATTTTAGAATGAATAGTCTATTGAGATATTTTTGGGTAATTCTATTTCTACACGCTAATTCCTTTCGGTACACATACTTAATAAATACCTTTTCAATACACACATTATAAAAATATAAATTCTTATTACACATTTTTATATTCTAATATTACTCTCATTTTCAATTTTAAAATCTTAAGGCTATGTTTGGTTTCAATGTTTAAATCAATTAATTCTAAATTTTTTTGAGAAAATTATAAATTAATTTGACAAAAATTAATACCAAAAAAATATTTTTAAATTTTTAATTTTTTTTGCCCCTAGAAAAATAAAGCCATATTGAAATGAGAAGTTTTTATTTATTTATTTTTGAAAACATATTCTAAATGGCCTATTTTTTATTTTTTTTTCATTCACTTATTCATCCTTTATTGCTGTTGCCGCCACTTTCAACCCTCCATCGCCGCCACTACCATTACTTCTAGCTCATCCCTCTCCATCCTAGACCTCCACTATCAAACTTGAGTGATTCGCGATGGAATACTTGCGAGAGTGTATGGTTTATGGCGAAAAGTGATCACAGGGGAAAAGGGAAAGAGGTGATAGGAGAGGATGGCGGATGAGAGATGTGACATTGGCGATAGAAAAATGGTTGTGATGTTTTAAAATTAGGGTTTGAGTAGAAGAAGATGAGGGTATTATAATATTTTTATTCTAGAACAAAATAATATTAATGAAAATTTTCATTAAGTGTGTGAATTGAGAAGAATTACTGTGTGAAAATAGAATTACCTGATATCTTTAGTTACGTAAATGACATTGCCAAATCATTACAGTGCAAATTTTTGTATAAAAATCCAAATGGAAAACCATTTTTCAATTAAAAATCAGGTGCTAATAACCAATCTCTTAGGTTGAATTGATGAGAGTTAATATAAAGTGAATGCTAGGTATAATTAAATCTCATGTATATAATTTCACATATATATATATAATGGGGATTTAAATCTCATATATATAATTTTTCTATATATATAAATAAAGAATACTATGTAGTAATGTAATGCAGAGACAAAATTAATGGGAAACGTAATTCCCACTTCACTTTTTATATCTTTTATTACCTAAAATTACACATAATAATTTTCGCTAGGATAAATTTTAAAGCACATTATATAATAGAGTGCCAAGAACGTTTTCTAATTCAACTACTAAAACGTAATCTAAAACCATAATGTAATATAAAGTAGAAAAGAAATTCATGCTAAAATTGGATGTGGACCACGCGGTATGTAACATACCAAATAAATTTGATTACATATTTAAAAAAAAAAAATTATACAAAGTTGTATAGAAATGTGGATGGAGGGTGACTGTTGTGCACCTTAGCAGAGGAGTCCCTGTTATAAGTATAATGAGACTCACTTTGAGTTTTACTTCACTTTTTAGAACTTTGTAAAAAATAACGATAATCAGATATTGGTTGCGCTATGATTAGATCAAATTTGTATTTAAAATACAAATTTGACCTGATTATAGGACTATTGATATCTGATAATTTTAATTTTTTATAAGAATATTCTAATCGACATGTCTTAAAAAATGAATAATTCAAATTATCAATGTGAAACTTGAAATGGACCCATTGTGATCATAGCAGCCAACCTCTATCTTAAAAATATCGCATGAATACTTTTTAAGCTTAATATCACTTTTTAGTGATATTAATTCAGATTATCAATGTGAAATTTGAAATGGGCCCATTGTGATCATAGCAGCCAACCTCTATCTTAAAAATATCGCATGAATACTTTTTAAGCTTAATATCACTTTTTAGTAAATATCACTTTATTTATTTGGGGTGTTTGGCATAACTTATATAAGTGCATTTATTTGAATTATATCACTTTTCTGTTTTTTTGCATATATTTTCATAAAAAATTAAAAAAAATATACTTATTTAAATCATCTCATTTCAAATACTCCTTTAATTTATAAACTTGCATGTATTGATTCTCCGACTATAAAAATCATATGATACCCCTTTGATGAGGTTCGGAGGGAGTTTGTAAGAGGTAAAAATGATACATTTTAAGGTTTGTTTGGGAAGTGGGTTGACTTTTTAACTTTTTGACTATTTTAGCTTGGGGCTAAAAAGTCTCGTTTGGGAAGAATTTTTTTAGTTTTTTTGACTTTTTGTAAGAGAAAGTATAAATGTATATATATATATATATATATATATGAAGAGTAAGATTTTAAATATGATATTTATTAGCTTGCATGATTTTCTCATAATATATAGATTATAATTCAAATGGGACAAGTATTCAAACTTGGAGTGATTTTCTTCTAAAATATAAATTTAATTTTCATTTTTTTGTACTAAATTTAAAGTTGGAGTTTTTGGTCTTTTAAATAGCTGCAAGACTAGATGTGTTATTAGAAATTAATTGGACTAACTGGTATATAAGTATTACAAATAGAATTTTTGAAAAAATCTTCCAAATAAAAATAATAATATACAAATATAAAATATATATAACGATTTAACTAATTTGAACCTATTATTTTAGAACAAATAGTCTATTGAGATATCTTTGGATAATTCTATTTCTACACATTAATTTCTTTCAGTACACATACTTAATAAACACCTTCTCAATACACACATTATAAAAATATAAATTCTTATTACACATTTCTATATTCCAATATTACTCTCATTTTCAATTTTAAAACCTTAAGGCTATGTTTGGTTTCAATGTTTAAATCAATTTTTTTGAGAAAATTATAAATTAATTTGACAAAAATCAATACCAAAACAATATTTTAAAAATTTTAAATTCTTTTGCCCCTAGATAGATAAAACCATATTGAAATGAGAAGTTTTATTTATTTATTTTTGAAAACATATTCTAAAATTAGATTAAACATGGCCTATTTTTTTTTTCATTCACCCATTCATCCTTTATTGTTGTTGCTGCCACTTTCAACCCTCCATCGCCAAGACCACCATTACTTCTAGCTCATCCCTCTCCATTCTAGATCTCCACAATCAACCTTGAGTGATTCGTGGTGGAATACTTGTGGGAGTGAAGAGGGAAAGAGGCGATGGGAGAGGATGGTGGATGCGAGAGGTGACATTGGTGATAGAAAATGGTTGTGATGTTTTAGAATTAGGGTTTGGGTAGAAGAAGATGAGAGTATTATAATATTTTTATTCTAGAACAAAATAATATTAATGAAAATTTTCATTGAGAAGAATTAGTGTGTGGAAATAGAATTACCCGATATCTTTAGTTACGTAAATGACATTGCCAAATCATTATGGTGCAAAATTTTGTATAAAAATTCAAATGGAAAACCATTTTTCAATTAAAAATCAGGTGCTAATAACCAATCTCTTAGGTTGAATTGATGAGAGTTAATATAAAGAGAATGCTAGGTATAATTAAATCTCATATATATATAATGGGGATTTAAATCTCATATATATAATTTTTCTGTATATATAAATAAAGAATACTAGGTATTAATGTAATGTAGAGACAAAATTAATGGGAAACGTAATTCCCAGTTCACTTTTTATGTCTTTTATTATTCTAAAATTACACATAGCCTCCGTTTGGAAAGTAGATTGACTTTTTGGCTTTTTTAACTATTTTAACTTGGGCTAAAAAACTTGATTTAGGAAGGACTTTTTGACTTTTTAGCTTTTTTGACTTTTTTTTGTGAGAGAAGAGTACAATGATTATGGGTTAGATGTGATGTTTTGTTTGTTGTAACTAAAATAGTCTATTTTGTCTTTTATGATTATTTTAGCCACAAACCAACTTACCAAACAACAAGATAGCAATTTTCGCTAGGATAAATTTTAAAGCACATTATATATATAGATAGAGTGCCAAGAACGTTTTCTAATTCACTACTAAAACGTAATCTAAAAAAATGTAATATAAAAAGTAGAAAAGAAATTCATACTAAAATTAGATGTGGACCACGCGGTATGTGACATACCAAATAAATTTGATTACATATTTAAAAAAAAAATTATACAAAGGCCTATTTTGAGAAGTGGGTTATAATCCACTTCTCAGATTATAACCCACTTCCTCTCTCATAAAAAAACTGCTTATAAGTAGTTTTTTACCAAAAAATTAATTATAATCATCTTCCCAAAATAGCTCAAAGTTGTATAGAAATGTGGATGGAGGTTGGCTGTTGTGCACCTTGGCACAGCAGTCATTGTTGCAAGTATAATGAGACTCAATTTGAGTTTTACTTCACTTTTTAAAACTTTGTAAAAAATAACGATGATCAAATATTGGTAATGCTATGATTAGATTAAATTTGTATTCAAAATGCAAATTTGACTTGATTATAAGGTTACTAATATCCGATAATCTTAATTTTTTATAAGAATATTTTACTCGATGTGTCTTAAAAAATAAATAATTCAAATTATCAATGTGAAACTTGAAATGGGCCCATTGTGATCATAGCAGTGCTACCTCTATCTTAAAAATGTCGCGTGAATACTTTTTTAACCCCGTTTGAGGACTTACCTTTTTAGCCAAAAAGCCAACAACTCGTACAAAAAAGTCAAAGATTCTCTTTTCTCTCTACTTTTTGCACATCTTTTCGTAATTAGCTAAAAAGTCATCCCAAACATATAAGTTTTTTTTACCTACCTTTTTAGCCAAATAGTCAAAAAGTTATTAAATTAGCCTGTTCCCAAACGAGGCCTAGTAAATATCACTTTATTTATTTTGGGGTCTTTGGTGTAACTTGTATTAGTGTATTTATTTGAATTATATCACTTCTCTGCTTTTTTACATATATTTTCATAAAAAATTTAAAAAATATATTTATTTAAATAATCTCATTTCAAATACTCCTTTAATTTATAAACTTGCATGTATTGATTCCCCGACTATAAAAATCATATACCCCTTTGATGAGGTTTGGAGGGAGTTTGTAAGAGGTAAAAATGATACATTTTAGGGTTTGTTTGGGAAGTGGATTGACTTTTTAATTATTTTAACTTAGAGCTAAAAAGTCTCGTTTGTAAAGAGTTTTTTTGGCTTTTTTGATTTTTTGTGAGAGAAAGAATGTAATGATTATGGTTGGATGTAATGTTTTGTCTTATTGGGCTAAAAAGCCTATTTTGTCTTTTTATGACTAAAATAGTCCCAAACCCACCTAACCCATTCTTCCCAAACGAAATCTTAATGTAAATAATCTTAGTTTTTATTGTTACAAAATTAAAAGAATAAATTAATATTCACTAAATAGATTTTGGTATAAATAATTCTAATCTTGATTGTTACTTGAAAAAATAATAATCACCAATACCATAGGTTCATTGTCAAAATATATACTATTACTTTTTTTTAAAAATAAAAAATTAGTTCAACAAAAAAAAAATAAATAAATAATAATACATAAGGTGTGTATAATAAAATTTCTCTTATTTTATTTATTTATTATTTTTTTTAAATTTTGTTTTTGTGCTGATTTCAAAAACATCAGTCCGCAGGGAAAGACAGCTCCACCACCGCGTAGCCCTCTGACCACCTAAATCCCCAATTCTCCGTCTTTTCCTTCTCTCTCTTGTCTCTCTCTCTAAAAATTCTTCTGCACAGAGTGAGAAACAAAGACCAAATCAAATCAAACACCCATCCGCATCAGAAGCCAAGAACCACTAATCTTCCTCTGTTTTGTCTCCATTTTACACACTTCGATTTGTCCGAAAGATCTTTGCAAACCCAAAGATTCAAAAAAACACACAACACTCTCAACACCATTTACTCTCTTCATTTTAAAAGGTAAAAAATTCTCTCTATCCAAACACACACACACACACACACACACACACACACACAATATATATATATAAATATTTTTTTGTGTATAGATGATGAGTGGAGGGCCTGATTGCCGGCGGATTGTTTATGGGTTTTGTTTTTTTGGATGGTGATTTTGTCTTTTGAGACTATTCTCAGCTGAGTTTTTGAGGTAGGTTTGTACTCGGTCACAGGCTCAGTCTCTGTTTTGAATTGTTACCTAGAGAGAGAGAGAGAGATTGATTACGTCGTTTTTGTTGGATAATAATAATAAAAGAAGGGTTTGTTGTAGTTGTTATTGAAAAAAATGGAGGACTGGGTCATGAAAGCATTGTGACAGTTGTGTGACTTTTAATACTTATGTATATATATGTGTGTGTGTGTGTGTGTATATGTAGTAGATATATGTATTTCATTATATTTGATTTGAATGTTTCTTTAGACACGCCCTTTGAAGCCGTTTCAATTATTTATTTATTTATTTCTACTAAGAATTAGAAAACGAGTAATAGAGAAGTTTTTGTCATATATATATACGCACTCATATAATATCTTTCATTGACATTTGCGTATCTGCTATTTTCTTGGGTTCTGGCTATTTTATGCGTTTGGGCAGAGTTGGGTTCTGGAAATGCTGTTTGACAGATAGAAAGTACTGTTGTTTTTGCATCTCCAGATCATAGGTACTTTTTTGTAAATTTTTTTGCTTTTGAACTTCTTTTGTTTTGTGTTGGTGGGGAAAAAATCTTGGGGTTTTGGTTCAGAGGTTGAAGAGAGAGAGAGAGATTTTTGTCATGATTTTGTTGTTTTGATCTAGCATAAGATTTCCTATTTTGCCAAATTGCCCTCTTTTGTTTCACTATTTTATATACAAATATTTCCCATTTGCATTTGAAACACAGAATTGAAAGTAGTGCTAAGATAAATCATTATCTTCTAGCTAGAGAGAGAGAGAGAGAGAGAGAGTTAAGGGATTAGAGTTTGAATTACTTTGAACTCTGTCTGAAAATTTTGTGGTTCAAACCTTTGTTGATTCACTTCTGTGTTATTTAATTTCAGGAACTGATATATAGTCTTCTACTACACATTTTAAGGGATTAGAGTTTGAATTACTTTAAACTGTGTCTGAAAATTTTGTGGTTGAAACCTTTGTTGATTCACTTCTGTGTTATTTAGTTTCAGGAACTGATACTACTACACATTTTAATATCATGACTTCAAGATCGTTTAGAGGTTCTGAATCACTGCAAGGAAAGTCAATTCCTATGTCAGTGAAATTTGCAAGGAGGACTTCATCAGGCCGATACGTTGACTACTCCAGAGAGTCGAATGATCTCGATAGTGATATTGGCAGCGGTGAAATTGGCAGTGGTGAGTTCATGAACTACACGGTGCATATACCACCAACACCTGATAATCAACCTATGGATGCATCAATCACACAGAGGGTTGAGGAGCAATATGTGTCGAATTCAATGTTTACAGGAGGGTTTAACAGCGTTACTCGTGCCCATTTGATGGATAAGGTAATTGAGTCGGAAACGAGCCACCCCCAGATGGCAGGTGCAAAAGGGTCTTCGTGCTCAATACGCGGTTGTGATGGGAAAGTGATGAGCGATGAGAGAGGTGAAGATATTCTCCCTTGTGAATGTGATTTTAAGATATGTCGTGATTGTTACGTTGATGCTGTGAAAACCGGAGATGGGATTTGTCCCGGATGTAAAGAGCCTTACAAGGCCACGGATTTGGATGAGAAGGCAGTGGATAATAACCGGCCACTACCTCTGCCGCCTAGTATGGGGTTGTCGAAGATGGAGAGGAGGTTGTCCTTGATGAAATCAACAAAATCAGTGTTGATGAGGAGCCAGACAGGTGATTTTGATCATAACCGATGGTTGTTTGAGACCAAGGGAACTTATGGATATGGGAATGCTATTTGGCCTACGGAGGGGGGATTTGGGAATGAGAATAATGGTGGGGGCGGTGAGCCTGTGGAACTTCTTAGCAAGCCCTGGAGGCCCCTGACTCGTAAATTGAAGATATCTGCTGCAATTTTGAGCCCATATCGGTATAATTTCTCTCCCTCACTGATCTTTCTTGATCATTGTTTTATGTTGATTGTTGTCCCCTTTTTTCTATTTTGTTTTGAATGATGCAAAATCAAGCAACCATTTTAATATTACTTTTATTTCGTATTTGATTGCGTAAGATTTCATTGAGCCCATATGGCACGTTACCTTGACATCATAGATTATTTTATAAGTTACTGTTCATGATTGAAAGGCCGACCAATAGAAAAATTATTGAAAGCTGTTAAATAGTATTACATAAACAAAAAATATTCGAATGGAAGACTTTGTTATATGAAAAATATATAGAACAAATGTAATACCTTTTGTTTAGTGTGATGTATGAAATTTTCAGTGGTATCTATTTCACCTTTGTTGATGTTCTTTTGCGTAGTAAAATCATATTCACTTTCTGCCGATCCAAAACATACCAATTGGTGGTATATGTTCTTTTACTTCTATTTTTTTTCTTGGCAGTTATTCCTACTCAAAGTTTAGTCTTATATATCAATAAATTGATTTACATGGGTACTTCACACAATGAACATGCTGTTATTGACTAAGAAGCAGAGACTAGGAATGGCAGCATGACACAGATACGGCAGGGACAAACCAGCATGGCAAATTTATAAGATGCAGGACACAACACGCGGGGGATGTGCACAAAATGTATAGTTTTATATACGTATTATATGTCATAATATACGAATATATCATTAAAAGATAATAAAAAGTGCAACATAACACTAATTTCTATCAATTTATATTGTTTTTCTTTTATCATTGTGTCATAAGTTAGTTTGCTCAAACTTATAATTAGTTTCGTGGGTGTCTAGGTGATGGACGCATGTATCTATTTTTTTTTTAATTATAAAAAATAGGACACGTCTAGCCGTGTGTTGGACTTGCTGGAATTATAAGATGAGTGTTAGTGTCCAACACAGACATGACACCTTCTTAGAAGTGTCCGTACTTCTTAGATTATTGGATAAGCTCCCATACAGTGCTGGCTACATTTTGAAGTACTTCAATCTGTTTTCTATTTGTATGTGTGCATGTGTTTTGTGTGTTTGTTGCTTCTGTCTAATTTGAAATTAGCCATAATGATGAAAAAGAAGTTTGTGTATTTTCTAATTGGGAATGTAGAATAAAATTGCATGCTGACATTCGACTTCATTTTACTGCCATATGAATACAGGCTCCTAATCTTTGTCCGCATGATTGTTCTGGGATTATTTCTTGCATGGAGGATCCGCAACCCAAATAACGATGCAATTTGGTTGTGGCTTATGTCCGTGATTTGTGAGGTCTGGTTTGCATTCTCATGGTTACTTGACCAGCTTCCGAAGTTCTGCCCCGTGAATCGTGCTACGGATCTTAATGTTTTGAAAGAAAAGTTTGAATTGCCTGGTCCCCTTAATCCCACCGGAAAATCTGATCTTCCAGGCATAGACATCTTTGTTTCTACTGCAGATCCGGAGAAAGAACCACCACTAGTCACTTCCAACACCATTCTATCAATTCTTGCAGCTGATTATCCTGTAGAAAAGCTTTCTTGTTATGTTTCTGATGATGGAGGTGCTCTTCTAACCTTTGAAGCCATGGCAGAAGCTGCGAGTTTTGCCAACTTGTGGGTCCCATTTTGCCGGAAACATGATATTGAGCCTAGGAACCCAGAAACTTATTTCAGTTTGAAGAGAGATCCTTATAAGGACAAGATGCGTCAGGACTTTGTCAAGGATCGTAGACGGGTAAAGCGTGAGTATGATGAGTTCAAGGTTCGAATTAATGGCCTCCCTGATTCAATTCGGCGTCGTTCTGATGCATATAATGCTCGAGAGGAGATCAAGGCTATGAAGCATCAGAGAGAGAATGGCAACGATGAACCACTGGAAAACATAAAGATCGCCAAGGCTACCTGGATGGCTGATGGAACGCATTGGCCCGGCACTTGGATTGTTTCTGGTCAAGAGCACTCTAAGGGGGACCATGCAGGAATTATTCAGGTGAGTTTTTTGTTAACAGTTATTCTTAATTAGGGTTTTCATTAGGCATTTATTTTGGTTGACAATTAACCTTAATTATGCTTTATATAAATTGATAAGGTAATCTGATAAGATAATAGATCAAATATGGATTTAAAATGTACCAATTGAAATTGACCTAAGTATATAATATGTAATAATTGTATAAATTGCACTTCTTATCTTAAACGGTTTACATACTAGTATGATCTAAGAAGCATGGACACGTGACACGACATAGACACGCCGACACGTTAATTTTCAAAAAATGCAGGACACGACACGTGGGGAACACGCATGAAATATGTAATTTTATATATTTATTATATGTTATATATATGAATATATCATTTAAAGATAATAAAAAATGTAATATGACACTAATTTCTATAATGGTTTTTGTTTTATTATTGTATCTTAAGTTGTTTTGCTTAAACTTATAATTAGTTTCACACATGTCCAATCAATCGACACGTGTGTTTATACAATTGACATGTGTGTCCTCCAAGTGTCCGAAGAGTGTCCAGGTCTTCAAAAAAATTTAAAAATGTCACACGTTTTGAAGAGTATTGGACATGTGTCCTAAGAGTGTCCAAAGAGTGTCGGTGTCCGACACGGATATGTCACTTTTTTAGAAGTGTTCGTGCTTCTTAGAGTATGATACATATATTTTCTAAACATGTTCATTATTTTTTAACTATTTTTTTGTTGAATGGATCATTTAATAAAAGATATTCAACAATAGTTGATCCCAAATTTGAACTTCACACTTTTTTTGATGTACTGTTAGAGTATGTTATTCAATCATGAGGATCAGTTTTAGATTTATGCCAATTTAGTGTTTGTTATTCAAACTAGTGCCACTTGAACCCTATGTTACATGGACTTTTGGACATCTGACACTTGGACTCGGACGTGGGATATGTGTCCAAAATTTTTTCATCGGACACTTCTTATATATTTGCATTTAACAATATCATTATATGTATATATTGTTGTATAATTGATATAAAATGTGTAAAATGTAACATAATTTGAACCCCATCAAACCTAGCTTGAATACTGATGACTATGAATTTGGTTCTAATGAGCTGTCTCTATAATTGCAGGTTATGTTGAAACCTCCAAGTGATGAACCATTACATGGTGCATCAGTTGATTCTAATCCTATCGATCTGACAGAAGTTGACATTCGGCTTCCTTTGTTGGTTTATGTTTCGCGTGAAAAGCGTCCCGGGTATGATCACAACAAGAAGGCTGGTGCTATGAATGCTTTGGTTCGGGCCTCAGCCATCCTGTCCAATGGACCCTTTATTCTGAATCTCGATTGTGATCATTACATCTACAACTCTGAGGCGTTAAGAGAAGGTATGTGTTTTATGATGGACCGTGGTGGCGATCGTCTTTGCTATGTCCAGTTTCCACAAAGGTTTGAAGGAATTGACCCATCTGATCGCTACGCCAATCACAACACTGTTTTCTTTGATGTCAACATGCGTGCCCTTGATGGGATTCAAGGTCCAGTCTATGTCGGAACAGGATGTCTCTTTCGCCGGATTGCTTTATACGGTTTTGACCCTCCAAGATCAAAAGAACACCGCGGTTGCTGCAGCTGTTGCTTTGCTCGTCGTAAAAAATCTTCAACCGTTGCTTCTTCTCATGAGGAGAACCGATCACTTCGAATGGGAGATTCTGATGATGAAGGAATGAACATTTCTCTGTTTCCCAAGAAGTTCGGGAACTCGTCTTTTCTTGTTGATTCGATTCCGGTTGCGGAATTTCAAGGCCGTCCCCTTGCTGATCACCCTGCCGTGAAGAACGGACGGCCTCCAGGTGCTCTTACTATTCCTCGGGAGCTTCTCGATGCGTCTACTGTTGCTGAAGCAATTAGTGTCATCTCATGTTGGTATGAAGATAAAACCGAATGGGGCACTCGAGTTGGGTGGATTTATGGATCTGTAACCGAAGATGTGGTGACTGGTTATCGGATGCACAATCGGGGATGGAAGTCGGTTTATTGCGTCACCAAGAGGGACGCCTTTCGTGGGACTGCTCCAATTAATCTGACTGATCGGCTTCACCAGGTGCTTCGGTGGGCCACTGGTTCTGTTGAGATCTTCTTCTCTCGCAACAATGCTCTTCTGGCAAGTTCCAAAATGAAGTTCTTGCAGAGGATTGCTTACCTCAACGTTGGTATCTACCCGTTCACCTCCTTTTTTCTCATTGTTTACTGCTTCCTTCCGGCACTTTCTCTGTTTTCCGGTCAATTCATCGTCCAATCCCTCAACGTCGCATTCCTCACGTACCTCCTGGTCATCACCTTGACTCTTTGCATGCTTGCTGTGCTCGAGATCAAGTGGTCTGGCATCGCTCTGGAAGATTGGTGGCGAAATGAGCAATTCTGGTTAATCGGAGGCACGAGTGCTCATTTGGCTGCTGTGATTCAAGGTCTTTTGAAAGTGATTGCTGGAATCGAGATATCATTTACATTGACATCGAAGTCTTCTGGTGATGATGATGATGATTTTGCCGATCTTTATATTATCAAATGGACGTCCCTGATGATACCCCCAGTTGTAATCATGATGACTAACTTGATCGCAATAGCGGTTGGGGTCAGCCGAACGATATATAGCACCATACCGGAATGGAGCCGCTTGTTAGGAGGGGTGTTCTTCAGCTTCTGGGTATTGGCTCATCTCTACCCATTTGCAAAAGGGCTTATGGGAAGACGGGGAAGGACACCCACAATTGTTTTTGTTTGGTCGGGACTTATTGCGATCACAATCTCTCTCCTCTGGGTTGCAATCTCCCCTCCAGCGGGCAGTACTCAAATTGGTGGATCTTTCACGTTTCCATGATTTTTCATTCTCAAGGTAAAAACTCATTTATCATTGAGTCCCTATTAGATTCCAAGTTTTTGCTGTTTTTCTCCAGAAACTTGGGAAGTAAAATGGGCGAAGGCCTTGTGATGATATCGGATTCATTGGAATCTTTATTTCTTGATTCTTGTTGAAATTTTGGATGTCCATAGTGGGAGACATTATACACATTCTTTGTAATTAGAGACACATGTTAGTTGAAATTATAAGTTGATTTGTTTCATAGTTGTGCTCTTCTGACATTCTGAACTTGCAATTTTCAGTCATATCTGTCAAATCTCTTTTGAGAATTGAGAATTACATCACTTCTAAGCTGTATTTTTGTTTGCCATTTTTTGTTTATTGACTCGAAAAACTTACTGTTTATTCACAAAACATGTTTGAATTCAGCAAATGGGGTATCGGATGATCGTTTTTTCGAGTTATTAATTATATCTCCAGCTGAAGATTGTTTTTCCGAGTTATTAATTATATCTCCAGCTGAAAATTTTGATTTTTTCAACGGTATCTGTTTGCTGATTCTTATGTTCCTCAAATCAGTTTGGATTACAAATTCATTGACCAATTCTTAGCGCAAGACGCGTAGCATGCAATATTTCTTTCATTTCTTTTATTGCATCCTATCACTAGGTCATTTTATTTTCTTCAACATTACTTACTTCTTATATTTCAGTATTAAGTATTGACGTTAGGTTTGGGTGGTTGAACTAACAATCCAGGAATTAGTCATTAGAGTTTGAAATTCCATGCTATGATACAAATTCTCACCTGTTTGTTATGGGAATGAAATGCAACTATTGCTCTCTAGTGCAAGGATATTCTTTTTTCCTTTTCATTGCATGCCAGAAATTTTTTTATTTTTTTAATTTTTTGGCCTTTGACTAGCCTTTTGATGTTTCAAGTTTGTACTAGCACGCAGAGAGAGGTTTCATATAGTCTGTGTTTGGATACAGGACAGGACAAATAATCCTATTCTGGTGTTTCCATTATGATTGGATGGAATTTTGGACTAATGCCAAATTATATCTAGGTTTTGAGGGAAATATGGGAATATCACTTGAGGTCGAAAAAATGGTTAGGTTTCAAGGAATTAAACCATCTTGATAATCCATGGAGGAAGTGTTTGGTTTGCTAGAATGGAATTGAATGATTATTTTATCAAAATGTTCATTCATATGTTTAGTTGATTAAAAAAATTGAAAAATGCATCGGATATGAAATTATTATTCGCCATTATAAGGGAAGGGAATAATCTTTCAATCTCATTATTGTAAATTAAATAGAGCTTAAGAAGATTGGGAATAGGAGGAATCCATCGATACTCAATAGGGGTCAATAGATTGGACATCTTGCACCCTTAACATCACCATCCTGCCTCCCCCCATTCCTTCCCAGCCTTGCCCTCACGACCCAAACCCTACCCCCATTCACTCTTTCTCTCTCTCTCTCTCTTGTTGTAGAGGTGTGGTGTGGGTGCCAGGGGGTGCGAAGGGGTTGGGGGTTGCGGGGATAGAATAAGAAGGGGCTGCTGGCAAGGGTGGTAGGGAGAGTTGACGGAGTTGGGGATGGGCGGAGAAAGGTGGGGTGGCCGATAGGACTAGGGAGGTTAGAGATGTGAATAAAATTAAAATTTTATGATGAAATAAAAATAAAAAATAAATAACAAAAGATGGGATTCTAAAGTAAAAAGTAAGGTGCGATTAATAGCACTCAAACAAAACATCATTGTATAAATTTCACACTTTCACATTTTACATGAATCTACACAACAAACATTGCATATTAGAATATGCCCGATGAAAGACCCCATCTCTCTCTCTCTCAAAGTGATTCCACCAAACACATGGATGAATCTTCCCTGATATAGCTGCCAGTGCCAAGGTAAGACCTATTATACCCCAAAAATAATGTTACGATGTAACAGTGAAATTCATTGGTGACAAAATATAATTTTCTTAATTACTATACACACTATGATATATCACATAGCGGTAGCACCCGAAGCAGCAGCAGCTGGGACCCGGCTCTTGTGCCTTGAGCTACGACGGCAGTAGTTCTGGTGGTGGCCGAATTTCATTTTCAAGGCTTGCTTCAGCCTTCCGGTCTCCTTAAACAAGTGCCGCTCCGAATGAACAATCACACACTCCGGTGGCGGCACGGGGTAACTCACAATTTTATACATCAATACGAATAATACATGTATCTTTCTCGGAACCAACTCATGGCCTTGCGGCCCTCCGGGGTGATGGTGGCGAATTTGGCCGTCTCGAGGGTGGCGGTCTTGTCGTCGCAACTGGCGGAGGAGGGGATTTGCTGGATGGGGTCAACAACGCAGCCTTGGAGGACGAGGTCTTTGTAGGAGGAGAGGAAGGGTTGGTAGGCGTAGTTGACTTTGTATTTGCTGCTAGAGGTGGCCCAGGTGGAGGCGTCCCAGATGGTGGCATATAAGGACATCGGCTTTGATGGGTAGTCGCTGCCCATGGCATCGTTGCACAACACCTCCCTTATCGGAACTTCATCAATGTAGAATCTGAATTTACACCAAATAATTAGTATGCAATGGATATGGATTCTGTGTTATTTGGCCTTGTGGCCAACCAACCATAGAGAATCCGAATCTATAGGTTATGAAGTAAAAGATTTATAGAAAAAGAGATAGGCCACACAATAAATACATGTTGTGGGATACACATTGGAGTAAAAACAAAATGAGATTATAGATTATAGTAGGAAAAAAAAAAAGTTACTTGGTAGTCTTTGATTATAATTTTAGATTATCGCTCATTTGACCCAAAAAAAAAAAATTGAAATTTTCTTAAGTTACAATCGAAAAACCATTAAATGAATATGAACAAACTAATCTCATTTTTTTGCCTTAAATATAATTTTTGAGATTGTCGTGGATATTTATACAACAAAAAAGTTATGCAACAACTTATTTAATCAAACATGTTTAACCTTTTTTTTACAAATTCTGAAAAGCTACACTAAAAGATTTACAACTTATTTTAAATTAAAAGATCTAAAAAGCTAACTTACAAATGAGACCAAAGAAGGGCATTGACGTGTACTAAAACTTTCCTGGAAAAGAAAAGAAAAAAGAAAATGAAATGAAAAGCTTACATGATGGATTTGGAGGTCCAGAGAATGGTGTAACGATGGAACTCTTTGGTAGGAACTCCAAGTCCAATTCATCATGTGTTTTCTCGAATACATCTCCATTTGATGTCTGTTCATGTCAAAAAAGAAAGAAAGCAAACAAGAGCATTTTTTTTTTTTTTTTTTGAGGAATAACAAGAACAATTAATTATGCATAATGTTAATATCATTATGGGGACTAATTAATATAGTTCTAAAAAATTAAGGAAAAACAACCTTTTTTGCATGGATTTTAAATGTTATACATCAATGATTTGCTATCCATTTTTTTTACCCCATTTTTATTATCACTCAATACAAAATAATAGATTCTACCTGTATTTATTTATCCGAGTATCACTACTTTCATTAGTAAAAGTGTATTGTTATTTAGACTAAAAAATTAGACTTAATGATATGATATTCTATTAAAATATTTAAGTCAATTTTATATCTCATTTATTCTTTAATCATCAACTAATCATCTTCTTGACACATCGCTAAGTTTAGAAAGTGAATTTACAAAGTAGATTTATATATTATTTTTCTTATTAAAATACATTTACATCACTTTGGAATGGATTTGGGTGGCTCCTGATTGTTGTGCAGCTAAATAGGTCCATTTTGGGACCCATTTCGATAATCCAAACCGTTCACATTTTATAATATATCAAGTAGAATATACTTGTAAAAAATCAAGTTAATCGAATATCGAATATCGTTTATCATTTCATCCACTCACATTTGTATTCATTTTAATACTTTAAATCATAATTGTTATTTATTTTTGTAGATACAAATGTGAGTGGATAAAAGAGTAAACGATATTTGATTAATTTGATTTTTTGGAAGTATGTTCTACTTGATGTATTTTAAAATGTGAACGGTTCAGATTAACGAAATAGGCCCCCAAAATAGGCTCATTTGACTGCACAACAATAACTATTGTCCCTTTAGAATGAGCAAAATAGAAATTCAAGGTTCCCTAGCATTATATGAGAGCAGTTATTGGGTGTTCTTGGTACGTTGTTTCATATCATTTATCAAGGGACACTTGTCCAGTTGTCTCCAAAAGGAGACCAAAAGATAGTAAATAAGTGCATTTTTTAAGTCTCACTATTTCAACTAATAAAACCTAAGTTGGAGCACCATATCAGCATGTCCTAGGAGCAAACAATAATTTTTTCATTATATGAAGCTTGTACAATCTACGGATTTGTAACCAACAAAAACATATATAAATATAAATTTTGTTAACATGTACCCTTAGAGCACATAATAAAGAAGTTTAAAAGTATTATACATATTTTATTACACTTTTACGCATTGTTTTGAAAAATAGGTTAAAAGTTAATTTTTATTAACTTTATTTTAAAAAAAATATATAAAAAAATAAAGAAATAATATAGCTCAAAAACTCTTTGCCAAAAGAAGCCAAAATATTTTAACCTATTAACAAAACCCTATATATAAAGGATCACTTACATAAAATGCAACCACAATACCGGCAGAGTAATTGGATGGCAACTTGATTTTTGCACTGAACAGCCCATAATTGTAGTAGTCCGATGAAATAAAACCAGACCCTAATTGAGGAACAAAAATAATAGTATCATGATTTTAAATATCAATGGAAAATTTTCACTTTATAGTTTTGAAAACTAATTATAAATAAGTGATAAATTTTATATGTATTAGTAATTAAAATATAAATTTTATCATGATTCAGTAATTAGTTTTTGAAAATTTCACTAATTGATAATTTCTCTAATATCAATCGATGTTTTAAAAAAAAATCAATTTGATATATCAATCAACCGTTAATATGTATTCAATTTTTGCTATTTTAATATTGATGTACTCAACATTCTTGTAATACATATATCAGTCGATTCTCAATGCATGTTAATTCATAAACATTCATAAATCAATTAACAACTGACATGGCCACTTTGATTACTCTAATTTATATATATATGTGTAAGTAATTTTCCGATCACACTGCCAACTCAGTGATCAGCTGGAAAAAACTGGCAGAATAGATAACACCTGGCTAACCTGCAACAGAAAGAGAAGATTCTGGCGGTGGTTCTTCCACCCGGGGCACTCCGATGATCAAGTCAGTATATCTCTCAAAGATAATCAAGTGCTAAATTCACTGCTCAAAGCATAAATTGCGTACCTTAGACCAACGGGGTGCCTCTCTTTTATAGTTTACTCAATCCTAGTCCCACTAGAAGCCTGACTTCTATGGACTCCCATTCAGTACTTACTTTGGACTCTACAAGAGATAAGGATAGACTCCCTAAGAATATTATCCTTATCCATCTTGAAGTCTTTCTTCATTCTAGGACTCTTGTCCCTTATCTGCTCATCTCAGATTCCGATATCTTCGGAGGTAACCTCGGCCTTGCCGAGATAACCTCGGCGTCAAGAACGGGACACGTGGCACCTCGGCTGACACGTCGGCGTCACCTTACCACGTGTTGGTACTCACAAAATATATCCCCACAACTGCCCCCTAGGTTCTATTACCTCGGCATTCTGAGGTGATGGAACCTACATCGGTACTTCCTTCCAGTACGTCGGCTTAAAGTATCTCAGCCGAGATCATCATCAGAGGCCGACATGTCTTCTAAAAGATCAAGAACTCCAAGAGCTCCCTTATGCGTATGAGTTGTTTTACTCGTAACAATTCAACCGTTTCCAGCCACGCGTCTTTTTCTTACTGGATCGTACCAGACACGCGTCTATAAGCCGTCTTATTTCTCACGTGCGCCGTCTGACGTATACGTTCTTCTAGGCTTCCATTAATGATTTCTTTTGCCGCCGTTTCAAGTTTAATCAAAACTTTTCCCTCTTTTTCGTCTCTTCACTTTGCACTACCGAGTTCTTTCTCTCTCTTGCCTTTCTTTCTGAATCCGCCATTGTTCCAGCTTCGAGTTCTGCAACTGTCTGCCTCCTTTCATTCTGGTGAAGCTCTCGCCGCTCTGTTACTTCTGTAACCGTCGCCTGACTTCGGCGATCCTCCCACCGGCTTCACGTTTTCTGGTAAGCCTTTGTTCCTCTTGTTTTTAATTCCTTGATGCTCTTCATCATTCGTTGCCATTACTGTTCTGTTCAACTTTTGATTTTGCGAATCATATATCTGAATGCATTTATTCAATGGCTTTGCTCTTGCCCATGTTTTGAATGTGTACTGTTCACCTCTTTCTTGCATTTTTTTCCACTGTTCTTGACCTTGTACCCCTTGTACTTTCTATACTCTTGATAGCCCACCTTTGTTCTTGATTCTGAAACTCGTTCTTGTTTTCTATTTTTTGTGTCTTTTCCAGATTCGTGCTTTCAATCTTTGTTTCCATAGACTTAGGTTTGGGATTTGTCTGTAGAACCCACACTTTAGGAGAAAACTGAAACCTGCACTTACCTAAGCGTTTGCCGAGGTCCCAATAACCCTTTCAAAACATCTTTTGAAACCCAACCTCCTTGATTAAGCCGATATCATGGGTATGTGGAAACATAGGGTAAACACCCCATCCAAACTAGAATACTTTAGACAGGAGTTTGAAATCCCAGCCGACGTCCATCTGAGGTTGGCTGGGGATGATGACTCCATCATGCCTACTGACGACTCCATGCCGTTCCCTGTAGTTGCCTTTATTGAGTGTGGACTTCGGCTTCCACTCAACATCCTGTTTCGCGAGATTCTCCATTATTATAAGTTGAACCCCATGCAACTTGCTATCAATTCTTATCGAGTGATCAACGGTATCATAGCCTTAACTAAACAGGAAAACGCTAGGATCACCCTAGCCGATATTCAATACTGCTATAACCATGTGCGGCCTAACTTGAAAGAAAAGGCTACATTTATTACCTTAAGCCGAGGTCCACAGAGTTCAAAATCGTAGCTGACCTCCTAGACTCTAACAAGGGGGCTGGAGACGATTACTTCATTGCCTCAGGAAATTGGGAGTTTGCTCCAGATGAGGATCTTCATCTCTACCTTCTTCCTCGATCAATTTTAGAGGGCAAGGGTAAGAGCCCAGTGTTAATACTTGGTTGTTTCTTTTTCAAGTCTTTAATACTTTACCTGTTTTCTAATGTCTGTTTTCCCTTGCAACTCTCCGTCAGCCACCAAAGAACTTTCGCTAATCCTTCATTCTCAGCAAGGATTTGAAGAAACTCTTGGACTTGCCAGTCCAAAAACAGAAGGCGCCTCTGCTTCTCAATTTTATTCCGACATACAAGTCGACTCTTCCCGACGTCCCTAAGAAAAAAGAAGAAAAAAAGCCTTTCTCCACCTTCTGCCACAACTCCACAGACTGTGTCCACATCTCGAACAGATCAAGGATCAACTTCTGATCCAGCAGAACAGCCGTCTACTTCGGTTCAATACCTGATCCCACCATCTCAACGCAAACGTCGTCGACGACTTGTTCTTGCAGCCGAGATGGGCCGCGCAAAACCAGTTGCCAAAGATCTCTTAGCCAATATTCCAACTGATGTTGATGCTCAATCAACACAAGCCCTGCCTCCACAGAAGCCGAAAAGAGTTAAGAAGGCTCAACCAAAGGCCAAAGTGACTCAGGTTGAGGCTGAAGACACTTTGCCAATTTCTAAGCTGGCTCCAAGTGAAAAGGTTGCCTCTGTCCCTACGAAGAGGTCTGCTGAAACACTTCCTTCTGAATGCACCAAGTCCAAGAGGCCGAGGTCATCTGCAACGACCTCGGGGTCTAAGAAGCCGGATGCCCCCTGGGCCCCTGAAATCACTTTGGAAGATAAGCATGTAATGGCTAGTGATAGCGCCGATGATATAAATGTCGGCGTTGCACTTAGTACTGCACTGCTTCTTCCAGGCGACCTGGAGCGAAACGCCGAATTCAGTGAGTATAAGAACTATGCTCTCATGCTTCAACGCTCTGTTCAGGTAAGTGTTGTTGTTTGGTACTTTTTCTTTCTTTCTCTTCATTTCACACTTAGAACATTTTCTGATACTTCTGTTTCCTTTCAGGCTATCCAGCATGCCCATTCTTTCTCAATGCAATCTTTTGAGAATCGTGAGAAGCTTGTCGAGAAGATGAGGGAGGTCTCCACACTTCAGAAAACCAATAAGAGCCTGCAGTCAAAGATGAAGATGCTGGAGGACCAGGCCGAGGTCGCCATGAAGGAGAAGGACAATGCCGAGGAGAAAGTCAGTGCTGCTGAGGCAATAAATAAAGTTCTTTAAGCCCAGCTGAAAGAGGCTGAGGACAAAGTAGCCCAGGCCCAGAGGGAGCTTCAAGATGCCCTGGCCACCAAGAAGGCCGAAATAAAAGATGCCGATGAAAAAGCGTATGCTCAGGGCATGGCCGATGTGACAGAGGCTTATGAAAAGCAAGTCAAGCAAGCATGCAACAAGGGTTTCTCCCTTGCTTGGATGACTTTGCTAAAAAAACTTGATGTCCCTGAGGACTCCTCCTTGAGGAATGTTGATGCCATTCCCTTGTTTTTTCCTCCAACTCCACCTCCTAGTCAATCTGACAACGAATCTGACTCTGAAGATGAGGCCGAGGAGGAAGTTTTGGTAAGGAAATCAAAATATGTTGCTGGGACCAAGTCTTCTCCTAAAAATGAGCAAGTCCTAGACTTGACTCAAGATGAGGATGGTGAGGAAGCTCCTAAAGATGCTGTGGCTGAGAAGACATCGGTCGTCGTTCCTCTTGCCGACAAGAGTGTAGATGAAACTCTTGCAGAAATCGACGCCAAGCTCGCGATGGAGAAGGTAGCCGAGGTGGTTTCTCAACAGTCTTCCGAGGTCTTAATCCAAGTTGCTGTTGCGGCTGATACTGAGGAACCTTAATTTTTATGTTTTTTCCTTCCCTTCTTGTACTGTTGTTTTCTTTGAAACAATGTAAACTTTTCATGTGGCCGATGTGCCCTCTTTTATGTACAAATGCATCTGCTTTCCCTGAATGCTTGAATCTTATCTTCTTTTATTGTTTTTTGCATGATTCTATACTTAGAATATTCTGCATGTCTTTAAATATTCTCCCTTCTTTGTGCAACCTTCTCGGGGTGAATTACTCGGTTTAACAATGATCTCGGTTTAACTTCAACTTGTAAATTGCTACAAATTTCAACAAGTGTTAAACAATATCTCGGTTTAACTTCAACTTGTAAATTGCTACAAATTTCAACAAGTGATAAAATTATCTCGGTTTAACTTCAACTTGTAAATTGCTACAAATTTCAACAAGTGTTAAACAATATCTCGGTTTAACTTCAACTTGTAAATTGCTACAAATTTCAACAAGTGTTAAACAATATCTCGGTTTAACTTCAACTTGTAAATTGCTACAAATTTCAACAAGTGTTAAACAATATCTCGGTTTAACTTCAACTTGTAAATTGCTACAAATTTCAACAAGTGTTAAACAATTTTTCTCTCTGCCCCCAATGTGAACCTGAGTTCCACTTGGGTTCTCATTATTCATGTCTTCCACATTATGCATTTATCACAAGTTGAAGAATTCTGCTAAGATTTTATTGATGACATCGGCAAAAAACAAGAACAATCTAATGATAGAAAAATTTAAATTACAAGTGTTCCAGGGTCTTGGCAATGCTTTGCCCTCATTATCTTCAAGCCGATATGCCCCATTGCCCAATACCGAAGTGATTCTGTAGGGTCCTTCCCAGTTTGGGCCAAGCTTGCCCTCCCTGGGATCCTTCTTGTTGCCGACGACTTTTCTCAGGACTAGGTCGCCGACTTGAAATTCCCTTGGATTAACCTTCTTGTTATAAGCTCTAGCAAGCTGTTGCTGGTATGCTGCAAGCTGTATTGCAGCTTTCTCTCTTCTTTCTTCTAGAAGATCCAGATCTCGGGCTAAGAGTACATCATTAGTCCCGTTCTCAACTCCCTGGGTTCTGATCCCTGGGATGCCGACCTCCAATGGAATGACTGCTTCTGTGCCATAAGCCATGGCAAAGGGGATTCCCCTGTTGATCTTCTCGGCGTAGTCCGATATGCCCAGAGTACATTGGGCAATTCGTCTACCCACTTCCCTTTTGCTGCCTGCAGCCTCTTCTTTATCCCATCCAGAATTACTTTGTTGGATGCTTCTGCTTGTCCATTGCTTTGTGGAAAACTTGGGGTTGAAAAGTAGTTCTTGATCTTGAACTTTGCACAGAAGTTTTTGATCAGCTTACTGTCAAATTGAGTCCATTGTCTGCAACAATTGCTCTTGGAATCCCAAATCTGGTGATGATGTTTCTCCATATAAAGTTCTTGACATCCACATCTCGGATCTTGGCAAGAGGTTCTGCTTCTATCCACTTTGTGAAGTAATCTGTTGCTACCAGCAGGTACTTCCTTTGCCCAGTTGCTTGGGGCAATTGCCCAACGAGATCCATCCCCATTGGGCAAATGGCCAAGGACTGGATACAGGGTTTAGGTCAGCAGCTGGCTGGTGTATCAAAGGTGCAAACCTTTGGCATTGTTCACACTTCTTCACGTAGGCTTCTGCATCTTTTTGCATGTAGGGCCACCAATACCCCTGGGTAATGGCCCTGTGAGCTAGTGATCTGCCCCCAGTGTGGCTTCCACAAATTCCTTCATGAATTTCATATAAAAAATCTTCAACCTGCAGAGGGTGTACGCACCTTAAGAGGGGTCCAGTGAAGGACCTTCTGTAGAGATGTCCTTCTGCTGTCAGACTGAATCTTGCCGACTTCAATCTGATCTTGTGTGCCTCCTTGTGGTCATCTGGCAGCTTTCCTTCTTTCAGGAACGCAACAATTGCGTCCATCCAGCTTGGTCCCATGTCTACGCACATTGCTTCACGCTCTGATTACTGGTTCAATGCTCGGGCCCGACAAGTATTCAATCATTATTGTCCTTGCTTTTCCTGGTTGTATTGCACTAGCTAGGTTGGCCAATGCATCGGCATGGTTGTTATCATCTCGGCTGACTTGAAGCAGTCTGCAGTTCTGGAATAAGGCTGCCAGCCTGATGACCTCCTTTGCGTAGGCCGACATTCTTTCATCTCGGGCTGCAAACTCGCCCGTTGTCTGGTTAACTATCAATTGTGAATCACAAAAAACTATTACCTCATCTGCTTGTACTGCTGCTGCTAGCTTCAGTCCTGCAATCAATGCTTCATATTCTGCCTCATTGTTTGAGGCCTTGAACCCCAATCGAATGGACTGTTCTAATATTTCTCCATCTGGAGATATCAGTACTACTCCTGCCCCCGCTCCTTGTCGGTTTGAACTCCCATCAACGAACAGTTGAAAGGAGTCGCCGATGTAAATGCTGCAGGGTCTGGGTTTCTCTTATTTCCTTTGTTCTTTAGCCTTTGGCTGGGCTTCTGCTTGCTTGTTTGGACATTGTCTGTCTTGGCTCAACGGAGCCCGATGTTTGATGGACTCGGGCGTGAACTCGGCCACAAAGTCGGCCAAAACCTGGCCTTTTATTGCAGTTCTGGGCCTGTACTCCAAATCATGCTGGCCTAGGGCGACTGCCCATCTGGCTATTCTTCCTGTTAAGTCTCCATGTTGCAATAGGGACTTCAATGGATGTTCTGTCAGTATCACAATTTTATGGGCTTGGAAGTAATGGTTCAACTTCTTTGAAGCCATTACTAAGGCCAATGCCAATTTTTCTAAGGATAGATACCTTGTTTCTGCGTCGGCTAGGGTTTTGCTTACATAGTAAACAGCCTTTTGCTCCCCTTTTTCTTCTCGGATTAGTGCACTTATCGCATGTTCTGAAACTGCTTAGTACAGGAACAGCTCCTCCCCAGGTTCTAGATTCGAAAGAACTGGAGCTGTGGTCAGGTATTTCTTCAGATCTGCTAATGCTTCTTCGCACTCCTCCGTCCAAAGAAAGTCTGTGGCTTTCTTCACTAATTCACTAATTTGAAGAAAGGTTTGCATTTGTCTGAGCTTCTGCTTATAAACCTGTTCAAGGATGCGGTCCTTCCAGTTAGCATCTGCACCTGTTTTGCCGACGTCGGGCTCTTCAGCTCTAGGATGGCCTTGATCTGATCTGGGTTGGCCTCAATGCCCCTCCTGGTCACCAGGTATCCTAGAAACTTACCAGATCCAACTCCAAATGCACACTTCGATGCATTGAGTCGGAGCCGATATGTTTTAAGGATTTCAAAGACTGCTTTTAGATCGGCGAGATGACCCTCAGGCTCCTTGGACTTAACGACCATGTCGTCAATGTAGACTTCTACTGTTCGGCCAATCAGGTGCTTGAACATCTTGGTTACCAATCTTTGGTAGTGGCTCCTGCGTTTTTCAATCCAAAGGGCATCACTCTGTAGCAGTATAGCCCTTTGGGAGTGATAAATGCAGTCTTCTCTTCATGCTGGGTCCATAGCTATCTGGTGATACCCCCTGTAGGCATCCAGGAAGCTCATCCTTCCATGCCCCGAAGTGGCATCCACTAGCTGGTCAATCTTGGGTAGAGGGAAGCTGTCTTTGGGACAGGCCTTGTTTAAACTGGTAAAGTCTACGAGACCCTCCATTTACCGTTCTTCTTCTTTACCACCACTGTATTGGACAGCCATGTCGGGTAGTGAACTTCTCTAATGGCCCTAGCCTCCAGAAGTCTGTCTACTTCTTCTTCTACCGCTTCGACGTGCGTCAATGTCGGTCTTCTGGCTCGTTGAATTACAGGTTTGGCCGACCTGTCAACATTCAGTTTGTGGCAAGTGACCTCGGGGTCAATGCCAGGCATTTCGTAAGGTGTCCAAGCAAACACCTCAATATTTGCTCAGAAAAGCCTCCAACTCTTTTTCCTCTTCTTCGGCTAAGCCCGAGCCGAGAAGAAAGAAGCGTTCTTCATCCCCATCCTGGACGAGGATTTTCTTCAGTGCCTCTTCGCTCTTCTCGGCTGGCTCCTTGCCGATGTCTTCTAGGACTTCCACGTCCTCATCTTCAATTTCTGCCTTTTTTGGCTCTCGTATGCTGCAGGTTGATTTCATTGCTGCCATGGAGCAATTCTTCGCCTGCAGCTGATCGCCCCTGACTTCCTCTATCCCATGTTCTGTTGGGAATCGCAATAGTTGATGCAATGTTGAGGGAACTGCCCCCATTGCATGCAACCATGGCCTTCCCAAGATGATGTTGTAAGGGGAGGGTGTGTCAATGATGGTGAATTCTGTCTTGATCTTCCTGGTGCCAGCCTGCACCTCCAAGTTTACTGCTCCCAGTGGCCATGTCGGCGTTCCATTGAACCCAACCATTGGGCCATTGGATTGTTCCATGTCGTCGGGTGAAGGCCGAGCTCCTTGTAACATCGGACGTACATGATGTCACAAGAGCTGCCTTGGTCAATCAGGATGCGTTTCACTTGGCACTCCCCAACCTGGAGGGATACTACCAAGGCATCATTATGCGGATGCTGGACCATCTCTAGGTCGGCTTCAGTAAAGGTTATCATTGGTCCCTGGCATCTTCTGCCCGATGTCTTTTCTCCCCGACTTGATAGACATGTTGTAGGTGTTTTACCTTCTGGGTCTCCCCTCTGATTTCGTTCTCGTTGACCTTTGAGTGAATCACATTGACTACCCGAGGTCCTCCTGCCTGAGGTTGCTGTACTGGGGGAGGCGGAGCTGCTGGTGCTTGAGGCAATCTTGCCTGTTCTTCTCTTGTTCTGGCCTCGTCGACCAGATCTCTCAGATGGCCTTGCCTTACCAAGTCTTCCAAGTGTGCTTTCAGGGCTCTGCAACCCTGGTTGTGTGCCCCTCTTCATTGTGGTAGGCACAGCGCCTGCCGACGTTCCTCCCCATGAATTCCCCTGGTGCCCTTGCTGGTGCTGAAATAGGGTTGGTTCCGAATTTGTTCCAGGACTTTGTGAATTGGGACCCGGAACACAGTCGTCACCGCCTGTGCAGCCCTCAGTTCTGTTTCTTTTGTTCGATCCGTTGTTACCTCGGCCTCGCTTCGGCGAGCCGTTTCCTTTCTCTTGCTTTACCTCCCTAGTCCCCGATGTATCTTCCTCGGCTCTAGCATACTTCTCAATTCTCGCCATGAGCTCTTCTATGCTTTTTGGCAAAGTTTTTTCCAAAGACTTCCATAGTGGACAGTTGTCTTTCAGGCCGTTCTTGAATGATACGACCGCCACTTCTTGATTACATTTTGGTATTCGGTTGAATACCTCATAGTATCTTTTTGTATAGGCCCTAAGGCCTTCATCCTTACTGATCTTTAGAACCATCAGTGCGTCCACCTTTAATGGCTGCAGCTTGTTTGTCACGAACCTGGCCACGAACATCTGGGCCAAGCCTTCCCAAGTTTTCACGCTTCCTTTTGGTAGTTTGTGGAACCAATCTGATGCAATCTCCCCGAAGGATGAGGGGAACACTTTGCCGAGCAACGGTTCGTTCCCACTATATAGTGCCATTGAGTTCAAATATAATCCGACATGGAAGTTGGGGTCTGACTTCCCATCGTATATTTGAAACCTCGACATACTGAATCTCTTCGGCGCCTCAAACCTGTCCAATTCTACCGAGAATGGTGTCCTCGGTTTATCTGGGGAATTTACCTCGGCTTCGGCATTCTGTTGCTTCCTCTTGAGGTAATCTCTTAAGTCCTCTTTTGTCCTCCCAGGAGCTCGGCTATCTACTGCTTTCAGCCTTTTTGGTGCACTACTTTCAGCTTCGTAGTGAGTCCTCTTCGACCCTTCTCCATGAGTTGTGTCGAAGCACAGCGCCTGCCCCTGAACATGCCGATGTCCTTTGGGGTCTGCCTCCTATGTGTGATGCGTCCTCCGTGATTCTTCTCTTCTTGACTCTTTTCGTCCGACCTCCCTAGAATGTCTGTGAGAGTGTCTTTCGCTCCCGTTGTGCTGAGGGGCTATGGGAATTGTTCTCTGCCCTCCATTCTGGGCATTGACTGCTGGAATCGGCGTGTCCTGCAGCGGGAACGGCGACTGCATGACGTTATTTTGTATCATGAAATTGACAACCGACTGTAGGTCTGCCAATTTGTTTGCCATCTCCTTCATCTCTTCATCCCTCCATAGGCATCTATCCTTCCATACCTGGAGGTCGTCTTCGTTGTAGTAGCTACTTCGATCTGGTTTCTTTGGCGCGTCGCTAGTCTGGCCGACGTCCTTCACTCCGTGATTCTGGTCACGAGTTTCTGCGTTGCAGTCGTCTCCTGTGACATCAAGATCAATAGGTCTCTCACTCCCAGCAGGAGTGTCGTCCCCAACCTTTTCCTTCTGTCCGTTGTTGGCCATCTATTCTCCTATCTTTCCCACAGACAACGTCAAATTGTGTGAGTAATTTTCCGATCACACTGCCAACTCAGTGATCAGCTGGAGAAAACTGGCAGAATAGATGACACCTGTCTAACCTGCAACAGAAAGAGAAGATTCTGGCGGTGGTTCTTCCACCCGGAGGCACTCCGACGATCAAGTCAGTATATCTCTCAAAGATAATCAAGTGCTAAATTCACTGCTCAAAACATAAATTGCGTACCTTAGACCTACGGGGATGCCTCTCTTTTATAGTTTACTCAATCCTAGTCCCACTAGAAGCCTGACTTCTATGGATTCTCATTCAATACTTACTTTGGACTCTACAAGAGATAAGGATAGACTCCCTAAGAATATTATTCTTATCCTTATCCATCTTGAAGTCTTTCTTCATTCTAGGACTCTTGTCCCTTATCTGCTCATCTCGGATTCCGATATCTTCGGAGGAAACCTCGACCTCGCCGAGATAACCTCGGCGTCAAGAACGGGACACGTGGCACCTCGGCTGACACGTCGGCGTCACCTTACCACGTGCTGGTACTCAAAAAATATATCCCCACAATATATATATATATATATATATTTGTAACTGAAATTTTGAACATATTCACGAGCCCAACACCTGAATTTCTATACATATCACTGAATACTTCCCATAATACTATTTACAATTATGATGTATATATATTTTATCTATAGAGAAAAAAAAAAAAAAAAAACTCCTAAAATTTAAGTTTTGTAACAAAATAAATCTTAAATTTTTAATTTTTTCAATTTAAACTCCAATTTTTAATCTAAACCATCAGTTTATTTCCGTTAAATAAAACTATCAAAAATATATATTTAAGCCATTAAACTTAATGTGGATATACAAAAAATGTGTAAATTAAGTTTAGTGAGTAAAATACATTTTTTTCGACAAACTTACTTAACAAAAATAAACAAATACTTTACATTAAAAACAAATCAAAATGTTAGAATTTAAATTGACAAAATTAAAACTCAAGTTTATTTTATTACAAATCTCAAATTCTAATTTTCTTTTCTTCCCCCCATATGGCCTTGCTTGGAACTTTGAGTTTTAATAAAAAGTCACTTGTCAAATCATTTTCTTTACTTCTATACATTTTTTCATAAAAAATGGGGAAAGAGAGTGGAGTGGCATACCGGACAAGCGGTTGAGGAGGAGAGAGTTGGTCCGGTCATTGGAGGATCGGAGGATGTTGAAGTCGCTGAAGAGAGGGTTGTAGCTTTCACTGAATGTTATGGTTGACAGGTTGTTGAAACATGCTGCTGCTGATGCCAAGTCGGGTATATTACACAAGAAGAACAAGAGGGAGAACAAAAGGAGAGAGAGGGAAGGAGTTATCGTTGTCCTAGAGAGAGAACAACGTAAACGATCCATTTTGTTTGGGTTTTAATTCTTTTTTTCCTCTGTTTTTGTTCTTTTTAAGGTTTCTCTCTCCTCCGATCTGTTTCTTCCATTACAAGCTTTATATAGATAACAGAATTGGAAAATGCCAAGTGAGAAACAAGGGTCTCGGTGTTTGATTGGCTACTATGGTTTTTATTTTTTAATGACGAAGCTACCCTTTTGATTGGCTACTATGTAATTTGTCCCATCCATAGCCTTCCATTTTCATTGGTTTTTGTTTCATATTTATTTACAGTTATTGAATTATGTAAAAAGTATCGAGGTCGCAAAACCTCATGATATAAATAAAAGATTTTGAATAATTTGAAACAAGGGAAAGATAATATTTAAGGTCTCGCTTCTTTTAGCTTCAGATGTTATGTAGATTTGTGGATTTGTGAGATATTTCATAAGTCTCAACAACTGCAAAAGTAAATATTATTGACTCTCCATGAGCAAATTCTTCATCACAATGGAACCAAATTGCTCATGTGATCATATCTAAAACCTTATATCTTCGGATTTTAAACGATTTCAAATCTGATTTCAACCCTCTATATAAGCAGCAACTCAAAATGAATGAGGTATCAAGAAAATTTTAAATATATATATATATGTATTTCTTTTGTGAGTTTTGAGTGTCTGTACATGCTTTGCTTAATATCTATAAGTATTTTAAGTATTGTACTCTTACTTTGAATAATATGTGTTTAAGTTTATATTATCTCTGGTGCATGTTCTCAATAAATTTTATCATTTATATCGATTAAGATATTACCAAAAATTATTAAAAGAATTAGAAGCATGTTTTATTTAACTTTGTTTTATGCCCTTAGAATATTGGGATGAAGAAATAGAAAATCCTCAATCAAATATGAGTAGGTTTTGCATAATGTGAATATATAGCTCTTCCCTTTGCTCGATTTGTTTTCACTATTGCATAGTTTCCCAGCTTCTTTTCACACTTGACCTGGTCTAATGATAAGATTTACAATTAACATCATCCCATAGTTTCCCGGCTTCTTTTCATACTTGACTTGGCCCAATGGCAAGACTTACAATTAGGAATTGTTTAGAATGTCCTAAATAAGTATACTTTTTATCTTTTTAAACTAAAATATTGAGAAAAAAAATATGAATGTTTTGATTCACTTTTTAACTTTTTATAAAAAAAATATGTATTAAAAAATTATATAAATTAATGTGTAGAAAAAAATTAGAATTGAGAATTGTGCAACCGTAATTTTTAACTTTTGATAAATAATGATAACTTTTTAACTTTTTGAGTAATTTTTTAACTTTTTTTCACCTTGCCAAACTTGACCTTAGTGTCATCCTCAGTGACACAAGTTCAAGTCACGAAAATGTCACCCCAAACCCCCTTTTAACAAAAATCTCGTGCATTGAGTCATGCTACTTATTTAAAAGATGCCACGAGTGGCTTAACTATCACTTGATGCTGATCAATATCAAGTATATGCTAAAAATTCTCCATAGAAGATCTAAAGGGGAAAACTGGAAGGTATTTACATTCAACGGCATGCTCAATTGGCAGTTTTTTTTTTTTTATTTTTTTATTTTGGGGTTTTTTCTTTTTCTTTTTTTTTTAATAACAAGCGTTACAGTTCACAAAGCTGAAACATGAAATATCACACACAAACACTTCGTCGTTTAGCTTTTAAGAAAGTGGTATTTGGATTCAACATAGCCTTCAGCATCCCATAAAAATGATCCAAATGCAACTGCCTCCAACACTAGCATTGTCAATCCTGAGAATGTAATAGCAACAACTTCATCGCTTGATGCATCGAGCGAACCATCCTTGGCAATCCTAATATCAGGCCTTCCAAACAGTGCCTGTGTTTGCTTCTCAATCAAAGAAATAGCTTCCTTGGATCTTATGGTTGCATATCTCTGAAGTGTCTCTGCATCTAAATACATCACATAGGATCTCAATCTATATGACTTACCCTCGCTGGAATCGGTTATGCCGCCTCCGTCACCGTCATCAGGTGGAATACGTATCAGTGAATCCGGATCCCAAAGCGGGTTTACTGGTACCGCATCTTCAAGCTTTATCTGCTCTAAATCAAAGCCTTTGGGAAGGGTGTTCATGGATCTCTCAAGTTGGAACCTCTGATCAACCCGTTTCAGGAAATAACCATACATGATAGAAGCAGCATATAATTTTCCAAGTTTAATTTTGCTGATCTGAACGATCATATCTAGGGGTCCCACAACCCGTTCTCCGAGAACAAGAGATAAGTGGCTCTGTATCATCTCAAATGCTTCTGGGGAGTGCACAGACTCCAGTTTCTGTTCTTGATTTGGCCAAAAATCTACCTGGCCAGTCGGATCTGAGGTTTCTGATATCTTTGGGATCATTGAAACATCGTTGTCGACAAATTTCTGTACAATCAAACAGTACATTATCTCCTCCAATGTCCTCTGTCTTTCCTTCTCTTTCACTTCAGCTATTCTCCTGAAATCATGTTTCTTGGTTATATTAATCACTTCCATATTACCAGCATTGGATCAATTAACAATGGCAGAAAAGAGAAGATTTGGTTTTATGAAATCTTACAAGACAGAAAAATGAATTTTTTAACTTTCTAGATGCAATAAAAAAAAAAATGAGAAGATTGACAAGCACAGTAAGTCTTGTCGATGGAATGAGTGATGCACCCAACATATGCATATACGTCCACAGAATGTGGTATAATCAACTTGATTCATTTCTTTTTTTCAGCACTAACTAGTGCCTCAATCAGTGACATTCCAAAATTTTTGCTTCCGAATGAGTGTTCTTTCAACTTACTATAACTGAGTTTATCTAAAATTTGGATCCAATTCATTTGAATTTACCCTGTAAGCCATGTCAACACCATAGTCTGGGCCTCTCCAAGTTCAGTTCAACAACTATACTAGACATTATCTATACCTGATAAAATTATATAGAAAAAATTGCTGATAATTTTAACCATTCAATTCAATCAAATCTTTCAACATTTTGCAACAAAATAGAAATGGACCTGGTGTAGGGGTAGGATTCTTAAGAACCATCAATCTAGACAAACTATTGGGAAAAAAGAAGAAGAAAAGAATCATAGATCCACACAGATTTTTGAGTCCCAATCTTTGCACTAGTGCTAAAGAGTTGAGACTTGAGACTTCAGACATCAATTTAAAAATTAGAAATATCTGGGAAACTTCTACATCCATTGGTTAGTTAGCAGGTTACCAGTTAGCAGAAAATGACAAAGTAACACTATAAACCAGAATATTTACCCAGAATTATCAATCTATGGTCCAAATTTTTCTATATATGACCCCACACAACAAAATTTCAATCGCCACCGCACAATCCTCATTTGGGTAAACATCTTTCACACCATTTCTGGGTAAGTAGGATTTCTTATTCTCGACTAATGTCAAAAAGCAGCATAAAGAGTTTTGTTCTAGAAAAGGGCATACCTTATGTACAGAAAACATTGCACAACATTTGACGTGTCTTTATATTGTGCCATATTCCACGGACAAAAATTTTTAAGTGATGCTACAATGATGCTCAAAACAAAATCACAAATCCAGAAACCCACTCAGGTTAAGAAATCATTCTCAATTCTATTTGATGTCTCTTTAGTCTATTCAACGGGGATTGTGACCCTCTAAAACATGTTTATTGTGCATATATTGTTTGCAAGAAATAAAGTATTAGACATATCACGTTGAGAAGCATGCCCAAATCAAGTCTAAGTCCCAAACATAACCAACACAACTTAACCACAAAGATCCATATATTTCCAATAAGGGGGGGGGGGGGGGGGGGGGATGGAGTTGCTTCATTAATTGACTCTAAAGGCCAAAAGAGAATTAAGCAAATTTCAACTTCATACATATATACATACATAAGATCAACTTCACAAAGAGAAAATGTGACTACAGAATGAAATGTTTGCAATTTTATGTACTTGTATAAGCAAAATGATATCATATAACTGAATATAATGATGTCTCAATTCAGATTATATTGGTGTAACAATTAAGAAAAATAGATTTCATCAGAGTTAAAGCATGATTGTTTTGCCCATTGTTTTCAACAAAGCTCAATTCCTTTTTCAGGCCAAGCTTACCCCAATTACTGAATGGGATTGGACTGGCTTTTTTCAGGAGATTGCTAGCTGAAACATGGACGAGCGAATAAAAAAGTATAAATTATATAAATCAATATCATGCATCTCCAAGAGAAGCCACCTAGCTTAGCTCACAAGATCCCTAGATAGTTGCACCAGAGACCCAAGCCCCAAATAAGGCCTTTCTCAGAATTGGGTATTTAAGGGCATTATGAGGCTAACTCTCATATTTTCCCCCAAAACAGAAATCGTGTCACAGAAAATGCTTACATCAGCTCCACCAATTCTTAAATCGGCTCTCTATCAATTTGAGAATATTTTGAGCATTTTCCTCAGCGTATAGCTCCAAAATTGTACAATCTACAATCTATAATAAACATCCCATCTAAATTGGCCTAGCACCCTAAGTAGGAAGTCATAAACCAGCAAACATTTATGCTGAATGCAATTGCATTAGCCTACAATAATTGGTTCTACCAATGCAATTCAAACATGTTAGTCTGGCATCAGTTCTGATTTCAAATCTCTAGTGTAATATACAAAAGTTTGCACACTATAACTAAGAAAAAATAAATTTGAAAAACAGAATGGTTCTGGGGGCATTAAACAGGAGGGAAATCTTCTATCCGTTTGTGTAAGGAGATCAAACAACTTACTTGTAGAGAAGGAGATCTTGTGATGAAGCCTGAGTTTCTTCTCCCTGGGCATCTCTTTCAGCTTGAAGGTTCTCAAGCTGCTGATCGATGGCTGCGGGGAGCAGATGTGGATGTGTTTGCAATATTTGCGCTAACAGTTGGCCAACTGGGGAATCAAATTGAAGAGGAGCAACTGGTGCCAAATCACCACCTAAACTTCCTGATGCTCTCACTATTAAGCTTCTCACTCGGGACTTATCCAATCCAATTCCTAGCTTAGGAGTGGAATGTGAAGGACAGCTCTACAAAATAAAAGTGAAAGTGAGAACACAGGAAGGAGCCATCTAAAAAGTTGAATTAAAAAGTATTAAACACTGAACTTTTTTCTGTTGTTTCTAAGCCTCAAACAAAACAAGAAGTCCAGAATAGGATATGCGGCAAAGAAGTGTAGGAATCTCTGCATGATGGCCCAGTTATAGTGATTTTCTAAATCAAATTCAGTAGGATTGTACAGAAATATGCAACCTAGCTTGCAAGGCTTAGTTATCAAGAAAACTCTGAGAAAAAATGAAGTTTATTCTTCTCAAAATTTTCAAGAACTTCTAATAGGATTAATTAAGAAGAGGATCCCTTTTTCCACGACACAATTAATGGACTGAAAAGTAGGTTCTTTCTCTTCCTATATTTTCTCAATAGAAAATAAGTCTTCTGTAATACAATTCAGCTGTGAATAGCTGAAAATGCAAGAAGATAAATTTATCTGACCACTCATTGAGCTTCAAGCCTTTTTACTAGATTAATAGCTGTACAGTCTACATAATTTACTTACAAAATTCAATACGCTTATCAAGATTGAGTACCAATATTTAACAATAGCAGAACTTTAATTGAATAAAAAATAATCCACCTTCAAGCCACGTGGTGGATCAATACTTTTGTCCCTAAATTAACAACCTCGTCTTATTAAAGAAATAAAACACCACCAACTATAATAAATAACCCAAATCTAGATCATGCAAACATTCTTCAGCAAGCTAAACTACAATACAAAGTACCTTGCAGATCAAACCTATTAAAATTAAAATTAACAATTAATTAAAAAGTTCTAAAACAATAATTTTAATGAAAGCTCCATTCTTAAGTGAAAAGAGAAATTGCAAACCATCAATAAGGTTCAAAATTAGATTAGAAAGTACAATACGGTATAAAACTCAGACGATATGATAGTAAAACACCATGAACTTGCATTTGGTAGCTCAAAAAGTTTATGGAAAGAAAATAAAAGAATACCTTGTGTGTATTTCTAGGAAAAATTAGCAATCCCTATTATACTAGTGCAATCCCACGAACGCAAAAATAGTTCAATTTTTGGCTCAGTTTTATCACTATTATTCACTTCCATCTCTTCTAAAACAATTCGCGACTTACAAATTGTTAAATTCGACCTAGATCCAAGCACACGCCTCACTCAAATCATTAACCAAAAAATGACTAAGAATTGAATGGTTTCAAGGTACAAGACTTGCTGTTATTGAGTTCTGTCAATGTCATTCACAATTTTGAGCTTTAGATTCCTCATTTGTAACTTGTAAGCTAAATCAACTTACCTAAAGGTTAAAAATTAAAGAGTCCTCGTAAAGATTTAGTATTCCATTTCTTTAGATCATCAAACAGCTCCGACAAATTTCAGTTCGTATCATTACAATACAAATTCTCTAATTAAAAGTTATTTTATTGCATTTACTGTTTCTATGGGCCAGAAAACATCTCAAATCGAAAGTTACACGATCTTTTGCCTTTCGTTTCCGTTCTCACAGTTTCTCAGCAACCAAACAGAGTTTCACAGAAATGCTCCTAAGTATACAAACAGATTAAGAGATATTGTGATTGAAAAGCTTACTCTGATGAATCCAGAATGAAGAAGGAACTTTGAATCGGAGAGTGCGTGCGAATGCCTCAATTCCGGCGACTTCAAGCCGGCGGCGGACGGCAGAGCCACCAATACGTCGGTGATTACTCCGGAAATTCCCATGTCTCGTGCTTGAATGTTTCAGTGGTTGTTAGGGTTTTGAAAACCCAAATCCACAGAGAGAGAGAGAGAGAGAGAGAGAGAGAGGAAGGTGGAGTCCAGTGGTTGAAGTACAGAAACAGATGGGGATGATTTTCTCTCGATTTCTGATTTTATTTTTGTAATTATTTTATTTTTAAAATTTAAGACGGTGTTTGGTGGAGTTTTATAAAATTAATTTTACTTATACATTCTAATGTTATATTTGGTTTGGGTTTTCAAATTATAATTTCAAATCAATTTTAAATATATTTTGAAACTATGTTTCGTAAAGCAGACAATTTTTAAATTTTTAGTCTATCAGGTCGTCCACCTGGACATCCTCCCGGATGTCCGGTCGGTCGTTCGGCTAGTTGACCGGAACAGTATAACTTTTTTTTATTTTTTGGCAATTGTCAATCCCACCTTTTATTTGGAAAAAAAAAAATTATATTTGTTTTTGATATTTTTTAAATATAGAAATTATTTTTTTAGACTAAAATAACAAATTATTTTTTTGAATTGAATTTTAAAAAGAGTTTGGTTATAAGTTTTAAATAAAATTTTTAATAGAGTTTTGAGTTATGTATTTAGTTATGAGTTATAAATTTTTTAATTAAGTTTTGAAAACTCTTTTCAAAACTTATAATCAAACAACTTTTCTCATTTCATATATCACATCAAAAATTTAAAATTCAATTCAAAACTTTTTTCAAAATTCATAACCAAACAAATTTTCTCTTTTCAAATCATATTTTCAAAACTTACAAATTCAAAATATAACTCTATTATCAAATCATAATTCTAAAGTTTTACCAAACCCTACTTAAATTTTTTTATTATAAAAAAAATGAGTTTTGTTTAATCATTGAGCCTCAAATGTATTGTTGGCTCTGTTTGGAGGAACTTTGGAATTGTGATTCTAATTCTTAGGCTAAGTTTGGGATATCCCAAATAATTCAAAAAGTCAAAAAGTTACTCAAAAAGTTAAAAAGTTAACACTATTCACCAAAAGTCAACAATTACGGCTGCACAACTTCCAATTCAAATTTTCCTCTAAAAACCAATTTTTACAAATTTTTATTACACATTTTTCCATAAAAAGTCAAAAAGTTAACCCAAACATCCATATTTTCAACCTCACTTTTTTAGTCAAAAAAGACAAAAAGTGCACTTATTTAGTCTTCCCAAACAAGGCCTATGGTGTTTGGTTGTGGCTTTCAAAAATTAATTTCATACTTACTTTTGAAAACTCGATCGGAGGCGGCGAGAAAATTTGGGTTAACAGGTTGTCCCACCGGTCGTCCCACCAGTTGACTGAAATAGTGCAACTTTTTTTTTTTTTTGCAATTGACACATATTAATTTTTATATATTCAACAAAAAATATTTTCTGAATTTTAAAAAAAAAATTATTAGCGTTAATAGAATTTTGAGTTGTGTGTTTAGTTATGAGTTGTAAGTTTTTGTATCAAATATCTTATGTCACATCAAAAATTTCTCATTCAATTCAAAACTCATTCACCAAACAAATTTTTCATACTCAAATCATAATTCCAAAACTCACAAACTCAAAATACAACTCTATTCTCAAAATCAAATTGTATTTAGAAAACTCTACCAAACGCAACCTTAATTTTTTTTTGTACTATTACCCTACAAACAACCACTTTCATAAAATATTTTATTCAAAGTACATATAACAATTTTAAATCTGTCAACTGGCATCCAAGGTAAACTATTAATAAAACGCGTATTAAGTGGTATTTTGAGAAATTGGTAAAAAGTTAAATTTTTAAATTTTTTAGTCTATTTTGGAGTAAAAAATGAGAGAGGTGGTGTGATTCAAAATGGATAAAAAGCTAAAAATTGGCTTTTTTTTCCTCCCAAAAGACCCCTAAATAATTTACATGAAAATTGAACAATATTTCTACACAAATAATACATCCGGAATAATATGAGTATTTTTACAATTATGAGTCATACTTATAAATATTGTGGTTTGAAATAAAAAGATCATAAAAAAAATTACATTATTTATGTTAAAAATTTTATTTGTAAATAATTACTTTAATATATAGTTATTTAGAAAAGAAAAATGCTAAGCCACCACAATTGTCTATAGAAAGCTTGCAATTGACTATGAAGCTGGGACTATGTTTTTAAATTTATATTAAAAAATAAAAATAAAAATAAAAAACCCAGAAAGTTCTACAACCTTTTTGTTTTTGGATTTGTATGAGCAGTCCCTTATGGCCCAGCAACCTACGATCCTTACGTTGAATGTACACAATTGATTAAAATAATGATAAAAAACAATTATTTCTTTAACAACGGTCATCATGGCTGAAGATTTTTAAATTGTATCGTCTTCCCCCTTGCCTCAAGAACAACCGAAGCAGTCTAAACAATTGTTGGTCGAAACTGTTCCACCTCAAGCTCGGATAAAGCACTGTTTCATTGCAGATCGCTCTCAAACTCTGAATATTAGATATGACCTCAAAATAACAAAAATCAAGGTCGGCCACTGAGACAATGGAAGAATAAGGGAAACAACCGGGATGACAAACTGAGGCCCTTAAATGATCACTCAGTGACAAAGGAGGTAGCACGCGTGCTGTGACAGACAGAAGATTTGCCCAGAAACAAACATTATTGAATGAGTGCGTAAAACTACAACTGAACATCGAGGATCAGAAGATTTCAGAGAGGAGAATTTCCGGTCCGACTTGGTTCACGACGATTTCTGAACAAAAGCATGAGTCAACCGCCAATTTAGTATTGGATGACGAAGAATACATTAAAACCATGAAGTCTCTTTCAAAAAAACCCTTCCTCCTTTCTAGATTCCATCTATAGGAAAAAGAGTTTTACAAACTGATATCTCTAATTATATTTGAGGAGCTGTTCTTGAAGTAGATGATCAGAAGAAAAAGGAAAATTTGTAAATATTTAAACGCGCAGAACTACTTTACCACTCCACCTAAAAAGAAGTCGTTGCTGTTAAACGAAGCATTGAAAAGTTCCACTAGCAAGTACACACTTTCAGCAATCGTGTGAGAGAAAGAGAGAGAGATCTGCCCAATTTACTCAGAAAATGAAGTAATTGCTGAAGAATATAGAACTGATCACAGAAATCATGCCATAGCATTTACTTGAAATAGGTTAGTAAATGTTTAGGCACCAGCAGATCACATGCGTTCAATATGCCACTTGTGCGGCTGGACACTCCACCTCGGTGCATCAACTCTGGAGTCAGGACAGTGATGTCATAGCACTAATCCAAGTTCAACATGAAGCAAGTATTCTGCGAATGATTGGCTCTCATTGGTAATTTAAAAACATTATTATTGCATGCACATGAATAAATCCATCCACCAACTCATATGCTCAGCGCAACAAATTCATAATCCTCATACACCAGAACATGAAATTCATACAAAATACAGCATATTCAAGATTATTAATTCTCTCAGTGTAGCACATTCATCAAACCCTATTTAATACATATTACCAAGACAAATCACTGATCATCCTACACTCATTTAACATATAATTAAGAGTGTGACACAGATTTCAGGCTCTACATGCCATCTGGGTTCTTCGACCTTAAAGATTGGTCGAACCCAGAATGACGGATAATATTACATAAAACAGATCCTGAGACTAAAAACATCAGGTTTTAACGAATTTTGACCTACATTTACTATGTAAAATAAGGACAACATGTTACTAATTGGTTAGCGTAATCCCCTCCTTAGATATCACTGCCCAGTCGATTGTGAATCATTGCCAACTTGCTGAGCATCTTCTTGCCCAGGAACTTCCCCGAGTCTCTCCTGCAGCAAAAATCAGAACTGTGATATTAGCATTTCAGAAGTAATTTCCTTTTTCTTTTTCTTTTTCCTTTTTGATTAAAAGTAAATGTGGTAGAAGTAGAAATAAAAGATGTGCTTGATTTATTTCCACAAAAGAATAATTATTTTTCGGTTTTTGGTAGTAAAGCAAACTAATGCTTTCGGCAGAACTAATAAAACTAATAAATGGGAAGCAGAGATTTTGCTTTCTTCTCGCATCACCCCCACAGGATTGCTGTAATTGACACTAGAGTCATCACTTTCACAACTTACAACATTCAATGTCCATAAAATGCACGGACACCTCTGAGAATGTGTATGTGCGCAGGTCCAACACCGACACTTATTGAACACTTCCTAGCATGTGTCCGACACACATGAAACACATTATACCTCTGAACAAAATAACTTAAAGAATACAAAAGATAAAATAATAATAACAACAATATAAAGTTATATCTATTAGTCCCTCTTCCTTTAAACTTTAGGAATTAGTATTATTATGTCATATTTTTTATTATATTTTAATGAAACATTAATATACATTATATATGACTTATAATAAAGATATAAAATCATATATTTTGTGTGTCCACCACATGCTGTGTCCTGCACTTTTTGAAAATTGACATGCCAGCATGTCTGTCGTGTCCATGTTGTGTCATGTGTCACTTGTCCATGCCCGTGCTTCTTAAATAAAATGCTTTTCTTATTACAGCTAACACTATTCACAAAACTATTTGACAAACACAATATTGATTTTTGCTGCAGCAAATGCAATTTTCCATCAAAATGTTCTTCCGGGAAGCACAAACCAAATTATGCATAGCATTTGTAGGTTCAATGGAAACAGAGGAGGCAATTCAACCACATGATAACAAAATGATTCCATAGAGCTGATAATGTGAACTACATTTTTTTAACAGTATTACCAAACACTACTTTGTCTAGCATTTACATGATCCTCTTTACAATTCCAATAAATGATTCAATCCTCGAGGGCATGAAAAAGGACCATGCATAAACAGAAATATCAACATCACCTTCAGAGAAGCATTCTGTGCAAGAAGCTGTTCATACTCGCTCCTGATGCGACTCATTTCTGATCTAAGAGTGGCATTTTCTTCTTTCAAAACTTCAGCACGCTGGGCCAGCTCGTCACATTCTGCCTGACTCGGGAACATGAACACAACAGAATCATCGTGTCACGTGATGAAAATTGCAAACAGAATATACAAAGTAAAAGGAATACACCATTACCTGCTTTCGCAACCTGGATCGACGAGCAGATTCCCTGTTAGACTGCTTCCTTTTCTGTCTTTTAAGCTCTCTTTCATCCTGAACTCAAGGACAAGAGGTGTAAAACCAAGATTTTAGTAACAATAGGGATCTAGCAATGAGAAAGAGACAAATAACAATGCAAGTAGTGGAGAAGTATTGATGGACAAGCAAATGGTTTAATATACCAAAACTCACCTGATGGTCAACACTGACTTTCATAACCAAAGAACAAAATACAACAGTGCCCATATAAATATATCACACACTGATAACTTGAGTCATTGAGACAATGTGACTCGTGAACACACCTAATCTTATTGGTGTAATACTCAAATCAGTCTGTGTGGTTAAGGGCCTTAATTTAAATTCTTCTCAGATGCTTATTGCACAATTTTAATGGAAGATAGTGATACTAAGCAAAGTGAGATCCCAACAAATTAAGGAAAATTATCAATAGAGTTTTTAACAGTTTCTTATAACACCTCTTTTAACATTATCTGATCAGGTGGCAAGAACAGTAAAGAACCAACATTAAGCTTAAAAAACTGCTAAGATGACACTTTATGCTATCATGCATGCAACCATATAGCAGTTTAATAAAAAGTAGAAGATATATGCTTGGAAAGCAAGCCATTAATGTGATCTCGAGAGGAGGTGTGAAGTAGAAAGGCGAGGCGGAGGGGACCCCTAATCCTACTCCTTATGACCTTACCAACAAACAATGTGATCACCAACGGTCAGGCACAAATAAAGTTTGAAATCTTAGATAGATTTAATTAAGTAAACACTAAACCATAAGAATAAAGAAAATGAATTAGATTAAAATTTTAAATCATGGATAGAAAAAGAAAGGGGGGTGGGGGGAGAAAAGAAGACCTGTATCCAAAGCTGTGATTGAATGTCCCGTGATCCAGCAGTGACCATCCCACCTGCAACTGGAGCAGGAGGTGTTTTACCACGCAGTGCAGGATGCGTAGAAGAAGTTGCAGCACCCCAGTAGTCCATACCAATATTTAAGTTTGTGGTGGGACCAGGGATAGCTCCTGGAGCACCTGCAGCTGACATTGGCATGACAGCCATTGTTTGATGTGTATTTGGCCCTCCATTCTGGGAACCATGCATAGCTCCGCCATTCTGAGATGCTTCAGTTGCGACAAAGAAATTGCAATAATTTTTCATTAAACATCACGGAAAACTACAAAATTAGTGACTGCATTTAGAAGGAACATTCTTATAACCGAACCTTCCAAAGAATCTTGCCTGCTTCCTGACTTCATTTGTGAGTCCTGCCCAAAATCAAAACAAAGAAAGTATATGAAAGTGCAGTTACCCCCAAAAAAGTTTTTTTTTAGTGAAACCATGAACCATGTAATTTCGTGGTCAATGAACAATATTACATGGTTCATATAAGACACAGTCATCGAGTCCTCAAGCAAAGTGGTGCATTTGGCTGACATGCAGTTATAAAAAGAATGTATGAAGCGTCAACAGACAAAATAATATATAGCTATTATATGCAATAAGATAGGCACGTCAATATAAAATGAAAATTTATTTCGTCCATGTGTGGCTATCTCAAAAGCAGCCTTGTTTGTGTCTGAGTCTCCTACCAATGGACAAACATTGCTCACAAACACGTCTAAAAGCTAAGAATAGTAATTCCGATGCCATACATACAAAACAAATAGGCGAATCATATACCAGATGCGCTGAATAAGACCTAAGAATACGTTTGTAATGATATATACGCACATATACACATTTCTGTACCTACATATATCTATATAACAAAATTCAATAGTAGTGTATTATATTTGTTCATTTTGGTCTTCCAAAAAAAAATATTCCAAAGAATTTTTTATGCATTATATTATTGTTGGAAAATATATTACAGTTAAATAGCTCAAAATTCCATATTTGATCTCATAGAGACATACATATAAGTTCATTATTTAGACAACCAAAATCAACAAATACAATACATACTACATAAACAATATTGTATGTATGTATAGGTTCACATACAATAGACATTTTTATAAATCATATTATTGTTGCGCATAAGAAAGTATATTATAGTTAATTAAATAGCTCAATATATTGTTCTGTCCTCATTGTGTTTGAACACATGCCCCACTTTTACAATATTCATTGTGTCAATGTGCTTATGCCATGCATCCACATCCACATGAGAGACAGACAACACACATAATATCGCTAGTGATACTTCTTTGGCAGCAAGTAAACAAGTATTTGCCATGCACACACGTGTATTACCTGTAAATCCACACACACCCAGTCCCCATATATTTAGAGTTTCATATTTTGCTCAGGATTATACTAAATTCAGCGCTGACTCTTCCCTCCCATTAGCCAAGCTAGACACTCCCCTGAGAACCCAAATTTCTACCTTCTTTGATCTTTGTCAAAAGACCCAGCACAAATAAAATAATTAAAAAAAATAAAATAATCCTCCTAGTCTAAACTCTAAAGGCCTACCAGAATAAAAAGCCCTCCTTGAAAAAATTCCCCATATCCAAAAGCCTATTTAAAATTTATAAAAAAAAAAAAAGAAAAAAGACGAGAGAGAGAGAGAGAGAGAGAGAGCGAGAGAGAGAGAGAGAGACTCTTTATCCAAAGTCTCAAGGGTAAAAAATCCTCATTATCCAAAGGAATATAAAAAATTAAAAATTCCTTGTCCAAAGGCCCAACAAAATAAAACAATCCTTGTTGATACGCCCCAATGATCAAGGTTCAATAGAATACTCCTTGTTCAAAGCCCAAGGAAAAAAAATGAACAAAAACCCTCCTTTATCTTAAGGCCCAACAAATAAAAAAACCCCTCCTTGTCCAAAGGCCCCCAATGGTAAAGGTGGTAAACCCAATCATAATTACAAGAATAGATATGAAACAAAAATGAATTTTATAAAAAGCAATGTAAAATTTTTATAATATAATTTAGATATTAAAAAATAAAACCTTCGAGATTTCACCTAAGGCCTACAAGAATATTGGGCCAACCTTTACTAAATTGGGATGAAGAAAGTGCTTCTTTACATTGATTAGTAATTTTCTCTTTTTTCACTTCAAAATATCATATTTTATTTAACAGATAAATTTGTTAAACAGATATATTTGAAATTCCTAGTTTAAACAGTAAAAGGGTTATGGAAAATGACAACCTCCAGAACAACTTGAACATAACCTTAAACAGTGACTTCAATCCAGCAGAACTCTGACCCCCTCAAAGGCCTCAGGGAGTAAATTTGCAAGAATGGTAAGCAAAAGACAGTGGACCAACCCTAACATATGAGCCCATCTTGAGGTACCAAATTGAAGTAGCAAGTTCTTCAATCACTTAAAGATAGTATCACAAATACAACACAAAACTTAAATATCCGTAGTACAGATAAACCAAATGTATTAACAATAAAAGCCTTAATTCCAAACATATACAATTTCATGCAGAAACTGGACAGATGTGAATGGAATGGACGCATAATCAACTCAATTTAACAATTCTTAAAAGCAATAATACATACATTTTGAGAACTTCCTTCACTTCCTTCACTTGAACCTTCACTCCCACTGTCATCACTGCACACCCAACATCAGCCGTCAGTATCAAGTGAGTGATAGTAAAGATAAGTAGGTTGTATTCACTAGCTTAGGCCACAAGTACCATGAAGCAGAAAAGCAGCAGGGCTTCTCAAGTCCAAAGGCAAGAACAAACTATTAAATAGATTCATCAAATATAATATGCTAACAACATAAATGTAATGACAATTATCATAAACTTTCACAAAATGTCCAAATGATCAAGGTGGAAATGATACCTGCTTTTTATTTTTTATTTCATTGTTTGGAGTCACGTGGGCAATGCCAAGACCAAAAAACAATTTATTTGCTCATCAATGGAGAAGTGACATGTTCTCTGGCAAAAAGGAGGCTTAGCTAGTGGCTCCTTTGTGCTTGATTTGATCATTTGGGTTAAAAGAAACAGGTCTTTTGATGGATTGAAGAAAACAAGACTTGCAGATGGTGTAGGGTCTTTCTGGGGTTACTATTACTATATAATTGGGCTGCAAGGAGACTAGGGAGGATAACCCTATACATAGATGCTTATAATTGTTGACAGCATTGAAGTTTTGATTGTGTTTATTACAAACTTTCCTACTCATTAACCATAAATAAATGTTTCCTCTTAGTTACCAATGTAACCTTTTTAAACCCACCTTCATCCAATCTCCAAAAGATTGACTCAAAAAATAGTGAGTCCAATAAATTAGTTTCTTGAATCCAAAGCCATAGGTCAATGGTCCTCATTACATCAACTGGCAGTGCACAGTGGGCATGGAGTTGCTACTCAAACTTATTTATGGCCATGCAATTCATGATCCAGACACATATATCTTACCTTTTGGAATAGACTCCATTAGCAGATCCTCCTGAGGTTTTACCAGGTTCATTATTTTTTCCTGTAATCATATTCAAACTGCCCAAACTTCCCTTAGATCTCTTGATGGGTAGCTTTTCCTTCCCCTCAGATAACTTAACATCAGCTTCCATGCTGCTAGGCGTGTTCCCCTAAATGGAAATTTACATGTCATGCTACAACCAATCCAAATGGCCAGTGACATTAATTAACAGCAAACTAAATAACAATGGAGTTCAAGTAACTCACAGAAGCCTCGGCAATGCCATTAGGGGAAGGAATAGCAAAAGGACTAAAAGGATAAGATCCCTATTCAAGTTTGAAACACGGCATATATAGTTAGTAGCATAATAGCATCCAAACAATGAGGGTATGATTTGAGAAGCACAAATAAAAGACGATCAGCAAGAATTACCGGAGGCATGGATGGATGAGCATATATGCCACCATGGGGATACATAGCAACATATGGGTGTGGTGGCGTACCATAGGGCGGCATAATGTGCTGCATATAAATATAACAATTACACTACGAAGCAGAAGTTTAATTCGCAAAAATCAAATAGAATATTAACTAAATTTCTGCACTACAGCTCAGACACTTGAAGCAATGGACAAGCCTCCATCACCCAACCTCGCCCATTTCTAGACAATAGTTACTGGAAAAAAAATAAAAAATAAAAAAAATACGAACCACACAGATACATAAAAAAATAAATACAGACACATAAGGACAGGGATACACAAAAATGATCCGATGCAAAGTGAAAAAAAACTCTAGTTCAGGATATTGCAATTAATGCATATTCTAAAGATTTCATGTACAATAGCAAAACAGATTGTAGCCTGCTTGAACAGACCATTATCACTTACTTAAGATAATAATGGTTACAGATAATCTGAGGAAGAAAAAAAAATGTTTTACGACATATGCATACAATTATATTGATTTTATAAGTGATACTAGCATTTTAGTGGGACTCAGGATCACAGCTTTGTTTGCTCCTGTATATTTCACTGTACATAGGTTGCACCCCCTCCAACACCTTTAGTATCAAGGACAATCATTTACCAAAAATAAACAAGAAAAATGTGGCAAGTATAACATAACACACAAGTACTGGAATTTCAAAACTATCAGAAAGCCTATTTCCATCTCTATATATATAGATATCATATGCATGGATTGTCTAGTGAAAATGTAGTGCTACCAAGTGAACCAGGGTGCCAGTGAATAAATAGGTTAAACCGTTAGTCATCACAGAACTTACCTAGACTTGCTGACAAACAAAACCACCAAAGTGCAACATAGTCATTTAACATACCAAACTCACAGAACTCATGTTTTAAGGCATACCAAACTTCTGCAAAACAAAGTTCATCTCGTTAAGGTAAACAAACAACTGGTATGGTGTAACATAGTCATTTAACATAAACCCTCCAAGTGCCCAAATAAATGGTTGACAATGAATAAGCACATGTTTACAAAGGTCATATTTTTGAACTCTTGGGCAAAATGAATGAGGGACAAAACGAATTGGGATGCTAAGTTAGGCTGAAAGACAAGCTTAACCAGGCAAGTTGAGCACTTTCTAGCTAGATCAATATTCAACTAAGTGAAGATTAATTCAACAAGCCAAAATAGAGCTCAGGTTGGCTCGTGGAATGCTAATACGTCAAGTCAATCAACTAGTTAGTCTCCAAACTCTCCCATCTTCATGAAATTATATCTCTTAGCAATCCAAAAATCCAATCTCTACAATGAGCTAATACGATATATATATATATATATAACTGACAAAAGTAAGTTTTAAATATATGAATTGACATAACCACACTCATAAAACAAACTAATACAAAAAACAAATATACCTGAACTCCCCACATGTAAGGGTGAGCTTGAGGGCTTGATGCCAAGAACCCGTGTGGAGGCATAGGAGAATATGCCTGTTACAAACAAAATCTATACCAAATAACTACCTATATCAAAGTTCTCAACTGAACAAGAAAGGACCAAACTGGATGGGTTAGACAAAGGAACCTGAAAACCAGACCAGTCTGGAGCAGCTGTGCCAGTGGGTGTAGATGAAGACTGTTCCTGAACAACACCAAAGAACAACCATACTAGCACCAGATCTTCAACGGCATAACACACATGCTTGCAAATTGAACAGCAATCAACAAATCACACAAGTATACCTGCGTAGTAGGCGTCTTAGACTCCTTCGCCTCCTTCGGCACCTTTGCAGGTTTATCCATCTCACTACTACCCATGATTCAACAGCACCAACACCTCAAGAATTCCTCAAACCATCCTTCAATGCATAAACAAAATTACAACAGTGCATTACATTCAATTCGAAATCATACACATACACTGTATATCTTTGAACACAATACATTTGTTTTTTGTGTAAAACATATTAGTGTCGATCTAAATAGAGAAAATTCTTTTAACCCATCATGCATACAAAAACTAAAATAACAATACTACCCAAAAAAATAAAAAGTAAAAAATTGACTTTCAAAACCCTAAAAGAACACAAAGAAAGCTAAATAATGAGTACAAAGATATGAACTTGATGAGCTCAATTACCGCAAAAGCTGACACGAAATCGTCCGAGCACAATCGAAGATCAGAACGTGTGAGTCAACTCAGTGCTCGAGCACTGAGACAAAGGCGAAAAGGTAATCAATCTGGCAACAAATTCTAGGGCAAATTTGAGGAAACCATGGATGAAGATTTGGGGAAAACTAGGTATGTATAGAGAGAGAAAGTTAGGGTTTGATTGAAGCTTTTGTGAGAGATCGTTGTTGTTCGAATTGTGTCTCTCTCACTGTCAAGATGATTTGCACAGAGAGAGCTGGAGAAGAAAAAAAAACCCAATCTGCTGCGTAGTGCAATTGCCCTCTTGTGTTTTTATCGAATTGATGATGATTGATTCGATGATTTGGATCGGGAATGGTATCAACGGCTGTGATGCGCTTAGACGTATAGTTACGTGGGTATAAGAGGTAGGGATTTTTGGTGAAACCTCACTTTTGAGCCTTTTTATTAGAGTAAAGGATAACTCAATTAATTTTTTTTTAAAAGGCTTCTGATTAGGAAATGTCTACTTCAATAAGGACATTTTATAATTTCTATTTTTTTTATCACAATATTGCCCTTATATATATATATATATATATATTATTATACGTTTGAAAATTTTGAAATTCTGAGCTACAGATCTCGCAGCCGATGAAGACGATCTCTAAATCAATCATACTTTACAAAATCGATGAAGACGATCTCCAAATCTGAAGATCTCGCAGCCGAACATCTCTCACTTGTTCAACAATAGACGATCTCGCAGTCGAACATCTCTTACTTGGTGGCCGATGATCAACACTCTCAATTAAATGAGAGTTTCATTGAGATTTGTGATTGTTGATTCGAGTTGTAGAGGTTTTTCTTCTCAATTAGGTATGTTGATTTGTTAATTATTTTTTTTGTTTTTGTTTTTGTTTTTGTTTTTTTTTATTATTTATTTTTGTTGTGTTTGATCTGATTTCGTTTGACAGAATCAAAGTAAAATTTTACTCTGGTTCTATTACTGTGTCTTCTGTTTCAGAGAATGAGAGTAAAATTTTACTCTGGTTCGATTGCTCTGTCTTTTGTTTCAGAGAATGAGAGTAAAATTTTACTCTGGTTCTATTGCTCTGTTTACAATGAGAGTAAAATTTTACTCTGGTGTTAGAATGACAGTAAAATTTTGATTATTTAGAAGATATGGGAGATATGTTCTTTTAGCTTATGCGTTTTAGTTATCAATTTTTAATTAGCAAAAAAGTTGCACCAAACAAGTTCATTGTCTGCAAAAATTTTACTTTTGTGCAGAGTAACATTTTACTTTTATATTCAAAGTCTAAGATTTTGCTTGTTTTTCAGAGTAAAAATTTACTTTTATACAGAGTAAAATTTTACTTTTATACAAAGTAAAATTTTACTTTTAAATTCAGGGCGTGACATTCTACTCTTAGATTCAGAGTAAAATTTTACTCTTATACAGAGTAAAATTTTACTTTTATGCAAAATAAAATTTTACTTTTAAATTCCTTTTGTAACATTTTACTCCTATATCAGAGTAAAATTTTACTTTTAGATTCATGTTTCAAGTTGTGTTGGTGACACACTGTATGAGTTGTCAATCTTTGGCAAACTAAATAGTAAAAATTAACTCTAAAATATAGTACAATATTACACTAAACCACAGTAAAATTTTATCAAATCAAACTAAACACAAATTGTAGTGACAGTAAAATTTTACTGTTAATTGATTGCAGATTTGTAAAATGGTTTCACCTCTTATGTTGTTATGCAAGTATGGTGATCGTACCATTGTGTTCAAGGTTGTGTCAAACTGCACGTTGAAGGATTTAACTGATTTCTTAAGTTGTAAATTGAAGAAGTTTGACAATAGTAGTTGCATACTGTTATCGTACTGTTTGCCTAGACATTCGCAATGCATGATTGATGATGATTCTGATTTTCAGAATATGTTGTCGCTTGTTTATCCCCTTAGTGTTGACCTAGTTGATGTGACTATCACTGAAATGGGCATTTCAAATGAAAATCATGGAGTTGGAGAATCAGGGGACGCTACTGGATCCAACATTACTGATGATGAAATGGATTTACTCCCTATGTTTTGTCACTGCTGTGTGTTCAATGCGGGAGTCGAAAGCTTGTTTATGGCGAGTACATGCATCTCTAGAAAGTGCTAATAATTTTTTCTACATTAGGACTCTACATAATGATCATACTTGTGGAGTTGCAGTTCGTACTTCTAAAAACTCAAGGAAGAGTTCAAATTTGGTTGCAAGTTTGATTGTTAATAAAGTTCGTGGGAATCCCCAAACTCGTCCAATTGATGTTGTGCGTCAATTTACAGATCAATACGGGCTCACCATTACGTACAATCACGCTTGGTTAGGAGTTGAGAAAGCTAAGACTACTACTTTTGGAGATTTCTCTATGTCTTATGATGAGATTCGATGGTATATGGATATTGTGATGAGCACAAATCCTGGTAGCTATTTGCGTCTTGACTATAACCATCAAAGTGGACGGTTCAAGAGGTTTTTTGTTGCATTTAATGCTTCCATTCAAGGGTTTAGGCATTGCCGTCCTCAATTGTTTATCGATGAAACTTTTCTGAAGGGGAAATATAAGGACACCTTGTTAACAGCTACAACGAAGGATGGGGATCAAGGTAGATATTACTATAGTTTATTCAAAAGTAACAAGTTACTTATTCTCAGATTAACATGTTACTGTTATTTAAAGTAAAAATCTACTATATTTATCATTTTCGTTTAATATACTTACTAATTGTAAAATGTTATTTTTCAGGTTTTTTCCCTCTTGCAATGGCAATTGTCGATACGGAGACTACAGATAGTCGGGAATGGTTTTTTATGCATTTGTCGAATATATTGTTGGATGAAAGACCAATTACCTTCATATTTAATCGGAACACTGGACTTTTGGAGGCTTTACCCAAGGTTTTACCTACTGCTTACCACTATTTTTGTCTCAAACACTTGAAGGCCAATTTGAGGGATAGGTTCTCTGGTCAAAGTTTCAGCAATACTTTCAGGAGTAGAATAGTTTTTTTGTTTTCTTCGTGTGCTTACGCTTCGACAGTGGGATGTTTTAATCAATGCTTGAAAGAATTACAAAATGAGGGAAAAGGGATCGTTTGTGGGTTTCTATCCAATTTGCCCTATGACAAGTGGACTAATGCATATTTTAAAGGACAAAAATACGGTGAAATGCACTCGAATGTGGCAGAGTCTTTCAATTCATGGATCTGTCAAGCTCGCCATTTGCCCACTACAAAGATGATTGATTCAATTAGGTTGAAGATCATGGATTTGATGTCGAGAATGAGAGAACAAGCTAAGAAATGGAATACTTTTCTTTGTTCGGAGATGGATTCAACATTAGTAAATGCTCTTAAAAGTGGAAGAAGTTGGTTGGTTAGTCGTTCAAGTGATCATGTTTTTGAGGTTCAATCCCGGCCATCGGTTAGCGTTGACCTCTTGAATAGAACTTGCTAATGTTACCAATAACAATTGAATGGATTTCTTTGTACTCACGCGACGACCGCTATCCAAAAGAGTGGAGGTGATTTGTATGCACATGTGGAACCATTTTATTACACTAGCAAGTTCAAAGATTGCTATGCTGAGTCCGTTTATCCAATGCCCACTGTTGAGAAACCTCTTGTAGCTATGGATGATCTTGTTATCCTTCCTCCAATTTGTAAGAAGCCACCTGGTAGGCCAAGGAAAAATAGGATCCCATCTAGGGGTGGGAAAATAAGACGAGTACAGTATGGTAGATGCGAGAAGTACGGTCATAATAGGAAGACTTGCAAGGAGGCATTGCCGTAAAAGACATTATTGATTTTGTAATAGAAGTATGAAAATAATGCAGTTATTCTGCAATAAGTAGTCCATAGCAATAATAGTATAGTCTTTTAGACTAGATTCGTAAGGAGACATTGCAATAAAATGCATTTTTACTATGTTCTTGAATGGTTGTCTGTTCTAGTTTCTGATTTGTTTTGTGGTTGAATTCTTGTCTATGGGTGTGATAAGCCTGTGGTTTCACAGTAAAATTTTACTATGTTCAGAGTAAAATGTTACTTTTAGATTAAAATTTTACCTTATTTCAGAGTAAAATTTTACTTTTATAGAGGGTAAAATTTTACTTTAGTGCAGAGTAACATTTTACTTTTAGATTTATAGTCCGAATTTTGCTCGCCCCTCAGAGTAAAATTTTACTTTCATACAGAGTAAAATTTTACTTTTGTACAGAGTAAAATTTTACTTATTCAGGCTGTAACATTTTGCTTTTAAATTCAGAGTGTAACATTTTATTCTTATTTCAGAGTAAAATTTTACTTTTATGCAGAGTAAAATTTTACTTTTAGATTCTTCTGGTAACATTTTACTCTTATTTCAGAGTAAAATTTTACTTTTATGCAGAGTAAAATTTTACTTTTAGATTCAAGTGCAACAATTTACTCATCTTTCAGAATATAAAGTAAAATTTTACTTCATGTCAGAGTAAAATTTTACTTCATTTCAGAGTAAAATTTTACTTTATTTCAGAAAATATGTTAGACCCCTTAGAAAAACATTTCCAACTTGTACCAAAATTTATCACAACACACAAACTTCCCTGATGATCATCATGCAATCTTTGTGCAAAAAAAATCTAACAACACAACTACATATATCATCAACATTCATTCCCAGTCAAAACAACATTCATAGCAACATTCATTCCACTTACATTCCCAGTCAAAACAAAATTCATAGCAACATTCATTCCAACATTCATAGCAACATTCAGTCAAAAAAAATTTAAGCCTCTACCTGTATCATTATATTCTATCCATAACAATATTCATTCCCAGTCAAAACAATATCCTTCTATAATAATGTATTAATCACCAAACCAAAGTAAAATTTACTAGAACAATAGACATACCATGTACTATCTAATACTCTTTTAGTATTCTTTCACTTACAATTACTTTTTCACCGTTCTTTCATTTACAAAAAACGAAATTACATACATCATTCACAGTAGTTCCCCAGAACTTGTCCACATTGTCATCCTTGAGGTCTTAGCTCTTGCCCTTTTTTTTTTTTTTGAGGTTGAAGTGTTCCTCAGTCCATGTTTTTGGATAATCATTCAAAAATTGATGCACTATTGACCCTCGGAAATTGTTAATTTCATCATCTTCCAGAGAATTGGCAATAGGCTCATCTCTTATGATTTGGCGCATGATATAACATACAATAATTCCACAATCAACACTGTCAAATAAAAATCAATATCTTGTTAGATTTAGTCAAATTTGAAAACTACCAATTCAAGCATGTAATAGTAGCGTGAAATACTTACGATGTTGGGCGTTGTTGTGGACTATCTTTCACCGAAACCAAGTTTGAAAACTTTCTTCTACCTCTCTTCATTTTGTTGCCCAACTTGCTATCCACATATGTTATCTAACGTCATTGCATAATTGTTTGGTCACGATTAAATTCAAGAATAAAACACAGCAAAAAATTACTGTTAATATGATGCAAAACACTTACGATCTTTTTTGCATCCTTAAGGTAAGGATCTTCTCTGTTGTCTCTTGGCCTTAAAGAATTGTAATGTCTCCACTCATCAAGTTCAGCGTCAAATACAAGAAGTGTCCAGTGGTAGGGTTTTTCTTCCTTTTTGTTCCCATTAGAATTCATGCAAAAATGAAGGTATCTATATCCACTCAAATCTTGTTCAAGGACTTTATCAATTAAATGATTTCTCAACTCCCTATAACCTAGGGCTGCAAACGAGCCGAGCCGAGTCGAGTTCTGTAAAGCTCGAGCTCGGCTCGATAGAATTTGATAACGTTCGGGCTCGGCTCGAGCTCGAATCGAGTTATAAAAGTTGCGCTCGAGCTCGGCTCGCTAGATATTTATAAAGCTCGAGCTCGGCTCGACATAGCTCGTTTACAAACGAACGAGCTCGAGCTCGAGCTCGAGCTCGAACTCGAGCTCGAACACATCAACAAATTAAACTATGAACAGAGCCAAAATCAAATCTGCCAATCTTGAAAATAAAATAAAACATCCTCATACAACAATAAATCAATAACAACAGCCCAAACAAATCTGTCAATATTGAAAATCAAATAAAACATCCTAATGCAACAATTGATACATCCTAATAACTAATCTGTCAATCTTCCTTCTCTTTCTCTTCGTCAACATCCTCAACCTTTCCTTTCTCGTCTTTCTTCTCTTCCTCATCCTCATCCTCATCATCAGAAATTTCCTTCTCTATATAGTCTTCTCAATCTAGAGAGAGATTGGGTAACTAATGAATTCAAAATGCCCAATCGTGCTCCCGTCAGCACCAGCAGCAAGAGCTTCCATGAACTCTTTGGTACCAGACCTCGCAATTGTACCAAGATTGTTCACCAAATCTGCAGCCATTAAATTTAGATTTAGAGACAACATAAAAATCCCAACAAACCATACATATATGCAGGTAATATGTTTATTTATGCAAAAAAAAAATAAATAAATAAGTTATGAGTCTTACAACTTTGACAGTTGCAGGGGTGATGTTTCCAACCGAGATTGGCTGCCGATTCATGATAGGTCCATTTGATAGGTCCATTTACTGAGATTACAAAGGAAAATGTAAGAATTCCACCAAGAAAATTATTGCCAAGTTTTCATCAGTGGCAATGTTGCTAGCTTACCACTAATTTTACCACTGCCTAAACAATATAACTTATAAGCAAAGCCTCTTATTTTTATGGCCTTTCTACAGATGTTCCATGGGGGTAGTGTATATATATATATGACTTCAAAGAATTTTTCCAGAATACTCTTATTGGCAATAAAGGAAAATTAATTACAATAGAAGGAAAAGAGAGATATCACACACAACTGTCCTAATAAGAAACAGTTCATAAGCATACCTAAGAATGCCTTCAGATTTGAGAAATTTAGGCAATCCATCCGCCAATCCTCTTGCAAAACCAGGTTGAGTCTGAACACGAAGCTTGACTGCCTCAAAGGGGCAAAGAGCAACATCAGCAATGGCCTCCGCAGAAGCCGAACCAGCAAGGTAGATCAGAGTTTTGTATTTGGCAGCATGTAACACAGATGAAAGGTCTAAATTATGGCATAAATCACTGCGAACATCCTTACAACAAGGAAGGGTTAGTGAGACAAAGCCAGCATAAATAATTTTCCCCTCCTTTTGATAGACATTTCATGAATCTTCATTCCAAAAGGAATGATAAGAGTGCTTCACACTATTGTCCTAAACACATTTCTGGAATGAAGCTTCACACTAATGCGACAACACATCATTTAACTATGACTTTCAATATTTTTCTGTAAAGTGAGCCAATCACAACATACCAACACATGCATAGCACAATCCTAATATCATTTCTGGACTTGCTGTTATGACATGTCAGCCTGAAAAATAGTGAGAAGGCACAAATTATGCTGTGAGCAAATGTTTTCATAGCAGATGACATGTTTGCAAAAGTAAAATCATTCTTCAACTCTTTACTAGGATTGACATTGCCAAATGTAACTAGGACTACTGCACATGCCTCATACATAATTCCAGCATGTACCCTATTGGAAGACAGAACTAGACAGTTCCAACCAGAAACTATGGAAGATTTCCGAAGCATTAAATCATTTATTCCCCAAGTACACGTTCACGTACCTATCTGCAGTGATCTCCGAGAATTTTTTGGGACTCCAAGACGTTATCAAGTTCCCCACACAAAGCACACTACCTTCATAGGCAACCCCATTCACTGTGAACCCCACATCAGTATACCTAACAAAAAAATTTCAAACAAAAAAATTACAGCATAAAATAAACCACCCTAGTAATTTATACCATCCAAAAAACACTGATTCATAAAAAAAATATGTGTAAGTATATTATTTTAGAGACTCCGAAATGAAGAAATCAAAAACATAGAAATGAAATCATGAAGGAAAAAGGGAAAATAAAGTATCAATAGAAATTAATGCCTAAGCAGAACAGCCAATTGAAGAGACTCTAAACCTATGTAATGAAAAATTAATGAGAAAATTGGGATCTGAAGAACTTGTACTTATTTCAGCAATGAATCAATAGTTCCATAGACCTAGTCCATTTTTAGTAAAGCACAAGTCAACAAAGTAAGCTGTAAGCCTGAAGAACATATATATATATATATATATTTAAGCAGTTTTACTGAAGAAGATCTGAAGCATGAACAAGACAATAAAAAAAACATAGAACTTCCATATCCCAACTCCAATATATAAAATTACATCACTTAAAAAAAAGAACAAGAGTCTTGCAAGTTTCTCTTAGTAAGCAAAAAGAGAGACTGAAACTGTCTGATGATGTCTTCACTTGAATCAAGCTCCAAAAGTTCCAAAAGTTTCCTTCAATTTTGTTGATAAAGCTCCAAAAATCTGGTTCATTTCATAAAGATGAATATTAGTGTAAAATCTTAAAATAATTACCATGAACAACTCTTGCATTTAATGAAAAAAATTAAAAACATTAAACATACCTTGTCAAGATGTCATAATTACAAGGAAGAAACCATTAAGGCAGCAAAATCTCTTTAAAAGATGGCTCGCCAACCTATGAAAAGAAGCAAAAAAAATTAATTTCATCTTTTTTTTTCTTCTACTTTTCACATAAATTGATTATTAGAAGGGACTTTAATTATATAAGATAAAAGATTATACTTACATTCTGTGTCTTTTTCAGTCCATGTAATGCACGTACCCAATCAGCTCCACACAACAATATTTGGACAGTTTCTGTTGACAATGATGCACGATAAGGATCAATGACTCTACCACCAGCACTAAATGTAGACTCTGAAGCTATTGAAGTGATAGGAACCGATAATATATCACACGCCATTTTAGACAATATACGAAACTTCAGATTATTCACTTTCCACCACTCTAATGCATCAAAACAGGAATCTGAATCTTCGTTACAAATATAAACTCCTTCTTCTAAATAAATGTCCAAGTCAGATTTCACAGGTTGAATGGTGTCGGATTTTCTAACGAAAGATTCAAATTTCGATTTTCTAGTTACAACAGATTTTCCCACACCTTGCATACAACTACTTGAACCAGTTGCTCGTGTGTTGTGCAAAAAACTTCTCTCAGTATTTGATGAGGTGTGAATAGAAACATACTCATTGTAAAGCTCATATAGAGCCTCACGAACCAGAGAGATGTTTCTAGTAGCTTTAGCTTCTGGGTAGATCTCTGGAAAACAAAAATCAATAAGCATCATTTTGTATCTTGGATCTAAAACAGCAGCCATAGCCATCAATAAATTGCATTCACCCCAATACTTGTCAAATTTGACCTTCATCTTCAAAGTCATTGCTCGAATGTATTCATTGTCATCCACTGATTTCTCATTCAATATCTCTTTTATTCTCCACACCTCTGTAAGGAACAAATTAGAAGTTGGATAGTCACTTCCAGAAATGATATTTGTAACTTCATTGAAAATTGCCAAAAATTGACACACATTCTCAACTTTTATCCAATCTTCAAGGCTAGGCACATAAATAAAACCCAAATCCCTCTCTTGGTACCTAGGGAAGACATCTTTAAACTCCAATGCAATAGCCATCATCATATATGCTCCATTCCATCGTGTAGGACAATCCAAAATCAATTTCTTTGCAGGCAATTGCAACTGCTTAACAATTTCATTAAATTGAAGAAGACGAGCTTCTGATGCAACCAAATACTTCACACCTTCACGAACACCATCAACAATATCTCCAATTTCACTAAGGCCATATTACACCATGATATTGAGGATATGTGCACAACAACGAACGTGAAAAAGTTTTCCGCCTAATGGTAATTTCTTCTTCATGGCAAAGTTTTCTTTCAAGACCCTCAAAGCAACGTCATTGTATGAAGCATTGTCAACTGTAACAGTAGCCACCTTGTTTTCAATTCCCCATTCAACTAAACATTTGTGAAGGGCATCAGCAATGATAACACCGGTGTGCGGAGGTGGTACATTACAAAAGTTGAGGACACGCTTTTGTAATTGCCAGTCATCATCTACAAAATGAGCTGTAATGACCATATATTGGATTTTTTACCCCGACTTCCACAAATCTGTTGTGATACTGATTATGTTAACATTCTTCATCAATGCTTTCAACTTCTTCTTCTGAATGTCATAGGTTGATACACAATCATTTTTTGCTGTTGTACGACTAATCTTTTGCCAATATGGGGTAGCAGTCCTCATAAACTTGTTAAACAAAACATGCTCCATTTTCATAAAAGGATACTCATGATAAAGTATCATGTGAGAAGCAGCTTCCCTTACCTTTGCATGATCATACGTGAAGGTAGAAGCACTGGTCATATTATCGGATCCAATTGTAGAAAATGATAAAACCTTTTGCTTCTTTTCTGCAAGTTTACGTGCCACACAATTTTTCTTCAAATGCCTCAGAAGTTGAGTTGTAGCACCAGTTGCATGAATTGCAAATTGTGTTTTGCACCATTGACATTGAGCCTTCTTCGTACCATCTGGAAGGACTACTTCAGTAAATTCTTTCCAAGCTTCGAATGTCCTTTTTCTAGATTTCTTTTCAAATGGGTTTTTGTCATTTACAGCTTCTTCATTGTCTCTTTCATTGTCCTCTATTTCAATCATATCATCAACATCAATCTCAACATCATTCACAACATCATTGATAGAATTATCCATGAGTGGACTAACGGATGACTCTTCGAACGAAGAAAATGGTGTACACGAATCTTGTTCTGGAGAAGTGAGATGAAGTTGTCTATTTGACATATCTAGAAGGGAGGGGGGAAATAATTTCAAAATATGAGGCTTAAAAAATGTAATTAATATTGTTAGAAAAGGAAAGAAAACTAAAATTTAGATTTTTAAAAATTTTCTATTTGATGCAAAGGCCAAATCAATTACAAATAAGACACACGACAAAAGAGATTTAAATGAATGAGATAAATTACTCACACCAATTCCACTATGCTAAAAGAAGAAAAGAGTATAATTCAACTAATTAAATATGCAACTGTGTGGGGTATACAATACCAATCAGACTATACAAACCCAACAAGTAAAACATTCAGAGAATAAAATACAATTGGTATCTCAAAGCCCTAAATATAAATATACTTAGATGATAGTATACCACCCAGTATGATGACAGGGACAAAGCTCACATGAGAGGCCAACCAGATTATTCATGGGTCCCCCTCAGCTCAAGTAAATATATTAACTATATATAACAGTATGATGATGTAAAAAATTGCTCTAAAGTTACCAAGGTTTCGGTTGAACTCTAATTTGGGGCAATAAAGTCACTTCCCATCAAGTATTTTATTTATTTATATCCCATAGGCTATAGATGAAATTGACTTGGATTGAATTGGTTTCTAGCTTCCAAGTTGGTCAGACTCCCAAGATTTTAAAGCCTAGATTGTTCTCGAGATAATGCTGCAAATACTATACACTCATCACACAATTGAAGAGTTCCAGAGCCCTAAAATAAACAAAAAGCTGTTGGAAAAAAGAAAAAAAAGGGAAAAAATCAACAGAAACCAAAACTAGCTTACTTGAATAATAATAGTTATACATACTTTTGATTGTACAAGTCTTTAGCTGAGGTAATTGGTTTAAAGCTTTTTAAAAGATCACAAATTTTCACAACTATTTGGGCAGTTCTCTTGCAAATAAAAACAAATTAGAGTTTATATATGCTTCAAATAATCTGTATATATATATATATATATAGAAGAGAGAGAGAGAGAGAGAGAGAGAGAGAGAGTATTGCCTATTACCAACCAAAATAAGTCAAGTTAATTTTATCAAATTGACCTTATCTTCTATACAATTTACCAAAACGAGTCCAGTTAGCTAGCTAGTTCCATTCATCCTGTAACAAATACATCAAGAGCTAAAATATTGAATTTGAATAGTTTAATATTTTAGTCAGGATCTTTGATTTATTTATTTTATATAAAAAAAAAAAATCTGTATATATATATATATAGAAGAGAGAGAGAGAGAGAGTATAACCAGCTGAAGTCCCAGTGGGAAGGAAGAGTTTGGCAATCTAACCCTCTCTCTCTCTCTCTATCTCTAACCTAACCCTACACAAATTATTCTAGTGATATGAGATATGATATGTTAGCTTCAATCAAAATCCAGATGATCAGAAACCCTTCAACCCAAAAATTGAAGAACAAAAGTAAGGAATAGAAACTTACCACAAAGGATTGAAGAGAAGATTTTATCTTCTAGTCCCAAATCTTCACCAAAACAAAGAAACGTTGAAATAGAGATGTGTTCTTCGTTCGATTCGATGTTGTGACCCTAGCCCCAAAATTTGTCTGCAGAGAAAGATGAGATGATGAGACCAAATCTCTTGAAATAGAGATGAAAAATAAGAAAATAAGGAAGGAGGAGTAGAGAAAATAGAGATGAGATGATTTTATCTTTTCTCACACTTATTCGAATTAGGAAAAGCTTGGATGGAAACAAGGTTTTGTTTTGGGTGAGAGAAGAAAAGCGCAGCAGCTTCCAAATCTGAGGTGAGGACTGAATCCTAGTTTCATAACACACATATATATATATATACCAGGCTCGCGAGCCCAACCGAGCCGAGCCTTACCAAGCTCGGGCTCGGCTTGTTAATAAAACGAGCCTAAATTCCTAGCTCGAGCTCGTTTATTAAGGAACCGAGCCGAGCTCAAGCCGAGCCTAATCGAGCCGAGCTTGAGCCTGTTCGCGAACAGCTCGGTTCGTTTGCAGCCCTACTATAACCCCATTTCACTAAAGACTGCATTTAATCATATAAGAGTGTCATGTCTCAAGTTGTGTTGGTGACACAATGTATTAGTTGTCAATCTTTAGCAAACCAAATAGTAAAAATTAACTCCAAAATACAGTACAATGTTACACTAAACCACAGTAAAAATTTATCAATTCAAACTAAATACAAATTGATGGCTTACCCAACAAAGGCTTGAGAAAAAGAATGATTTATTCTTTTATGACTTCTTGACTTGTTGCTCAATCTCAAGCATTTCTACGAAGCTGTCAATGACCTACAAAAACAAAAATCAATTAAATATATGTTAATAAAATGAACTATTTTTAGTTATTGAAGTGAACACTAGTCATTGAAACTTGTACGACCACTTACATTATTTGCAGTGTCACCATCTCTCAGAATTGCATCCACATCATGCAATGTAACATATACTCCATTTCCTGTGCCAGACCATATGATTGCACTAGTCATAAGGTAAAAAAAATGTTGATTAACACGTTGCACTTTGATAACAATAAAAATCTGTTGTTTGATAAAATTAAAATGGTCTTACTCTGTGGTTTCCAAATTGTAAATCTTGTTTAGTAGACACTTATGATTCTCATCAAGCAATTTGCATATTGCAGCCTTATCTGGAAACAAAACCCTTTCAACTGGCTTTGGTTGGCTTAGAGGCAAATTGTCAACACAAATCACTTCTTTTGACATCACTTCAATTACTTGTTTTGTGGTCTTTTTTTTCTTTGCCTCTCTTGGCTCACATTCAAAATCAGACATCTCTTTTTTCTTCCTCGCCTTGATTTTGATTTTCCTGACCATGGATGTTTGCAATGGCTCTACGACAATAGGTGTTTCTTTTAATGTAGTTTGAATCCCAAAGTTTTGCTCCTCTTCTACTCCTTTAGCATGTGGCATTTCTTTAGAAGCAAAACCTTGGGTAGCCGCATGAACTGCATTTTCTTTAATCTGTTCAACCAACTGTTTATTTTCAGATTCAAGTACTTCAATCTCCTTTCTCAGTTTCTCCATTTCTTTCTCTGTCTTGCTCATCTTTTCCATCGTTTCTTTTGTTTTTGCTTCTTGATCCTCTTTTATTTTTTGCATTGTTTCCCTAATTTTCTTCAGTTCTTCAACCAACGCCATATTCTCACTTTTCAGCCTCTTGTTTTCCTTTTGAAGATCAATGAACTCCTTCAAAGGTTGATCATCTCCTAAAGCTTCAGCTATATGATCTTCATCTTCTTCAGTCTCCAAATTTTCCTCAATGTCCAATGCATCTTCTTCAGTCTCCAAATTTTCCTCCATCTCCAATGCATCTTCTTCATCATCATTGCAAATGAGTTCCATTTCTTCTCTGGAAATGGGCTTCAGTTCATTGTGATTTACCTACATTTGAAAAATAGAAAAAGAAAAGAAGCCAGCAATTAAGCAAACTTTAACCACTAGAGTAAAATTTTACTCTGTTTCAAAGTAAAAGTTTACTCTGATTGTAAGTAAACTTTTACTCTAATTTTAAGTAAACATTTACTCTGTTCAAGAGTAAGTAAAAGTTTACTCTGACTGTAAGTAAAAGTTTATTCTGATTTAAAGTAAACTTTTACTCTGATTTAAAGTAAACTTTTACTCTGTTCAAGAGTAAGTAAAATTTTACTCTGTTTCAAAGTAAAAGTTTACTCTGATTGTAAGTAAACTTTTACTCTAATTTTAAGTAAACATTTACTCTGTTCAAGAGTAAGTAAAAGTTTACTCTGACTGTAAGTAAAAGTTTACTATGATTTAAAGTAAACTTTTACTCTGATTTAAAGTAAACTTTTACTCTGTTCAAGAGTAAGTAAAATTTTACTCTGACTGTAAGTAAAATTTTACTCTGATTTAAAGTAAACTTTTACTCTGTTCAAGAGTAAGTAAAATTTTACTCTGACTGTAAGTAAAAGTTTACTCTGATTTAAAGTAAAAGTTTACTCTAATTTAAAGTAAACTTTTACTCTAATTTAAAGTAAACTTTTACTCTGTTCAAGAGTAAGTAAAATTTTACTCTGACTGTAAGTAAACTTTTACTCTAATTTAAAGTAAACTTTTACTCTGATTTAAAGTAAACTTTTACTTTGTTCAAGAGTAAGTAAAATTTTACTCTGTTTCAAAGTAGAAGTTTACTCTGATTGTAAGTAAACTTTTACGCTGTTCAAGAGTAAGTAAAAATTTACTATGTTTCAAAGTAAAAGTTTACTCTGACTGTAAGTAAACTTTTACTCTGTTCAAGAGTAACATTTTATTATGTAAGTATAATTTTAAGCAAAGTGAACCAGTAAGGCTGAGTTTGGAAAGATGATACCTCTTCGGGCTTTAGTGTTTGCAATGACGTCTTCATTAGCATTTTCCTCAATGTTGATAAGTCCCATCGAAGGAGCCTTGGACACAAATTTTTTTCTTGAGGTTGAATGAGGGTAGTATGCTCGCATAACTGTAGACACCCCATTTTCGACCGTCCTCAAGACTTGGACGTCATCGTTTGAGCACTCGATGATTATCCATGTTTGTGTTCGTTCTGAATTCCCAGAGGTCTCGACCGCGCACTTTGCCTCGGGATCTCTCAACTTGCCTGTTTTGTGTTTGATTTTGCACCAAACACTTGTGTTTTGCGTTTGAGGGTGGGAAATAGCTTGTTGGCCATCCCCACACCCCACCGGCCTTGGCTTGAGGCCACCAACCGTTAATTCTTGCCACCGGCCATTTGTATTGGCCGATTGGCACTATATTTAGTCGGCTGACCATTGTTTTGGTCGGTTGGCCACTTTTTCTGGCCGAGACCTTTGTTTTAGTTTCTTGAGGAAGTTTGAACCTTTTGAATCCTTGGTTTTAGCTTCTTAAGGAAGTTTGAACCTTTTGAACCCTTGGTTTTAGCTTCTTGAGGAAGCTTGAACCTTTTGAACCCTTAGTTTTAGCTTCTTGAGGAAGCTTAAACCTTTTGAACCTCTGTTTTAGCTTCTCCAAGAAGCTTGAACCCTTGTCTAGCTTCTCCAAAAAGCTTGACCCTTTTGCTTTAGCTTCTCCAAGAAGCTTGAACCCTTGTCTAGCTTCTCCAAGAAGCTTGACCCTTTTGCTCTAGCTTCTCTACGAAGCTTGGCCCTTTTTGCTTTAGCTTCTAAGAGAAGCTTGGCCCCTTTGCTCCAAGCTTCTAAGAGAAGCTTGGACCTTTGTTCCTTTATAAGAGAGAGCCTCTCCCTCATTAGAAAAGGTTCCAAAAAAATTTGCTAAGGCATACACATATATCTCTCTTTGTCTCTACATTTAGGCTTAGAAAGAGTGAAGTTTTTGGCCCCTTTGCACACCAACTCTTAGCCTAACACCTCCATCATCAACCTAAGGATCTTGGAGGCCATTTTCAGAGGTTGAAGGCCTGGTTTTGTGGTCTCAAAGCTGCTGGTTTTGCTAAAGCTACAAGGGTAACACACTATTCCCTCTTTTAAGCTTTATCTTGCTTCATCTTTTAGCCATACTTGCAAACATTTTCGAGCTTTCTCATAAACTAAAAAAAGTCTTATATTGAGCTCCTTTTGAAGTTTGTTTAGAATACTTTTGTGTTTGGGGTTGTTTACTCCCTCTTAGGCCTTGTTTGGCCTCATTTTTGTGCATTTTTTGTGAGCTTCGGGACCACCTTGTATTGGCCTTCCCACCACTGAAATCCTTCTGGATTTCAGTGGAATCCAGAAGGATTTCAGTGGCGGGGATGATGTTTTGAGGTCCTAAGAAGGAGAGGGGTGATCCTCTCATTTGTTGTCTTGTTTACTAGCATATTTGGCCTATCAAAGGAGCATATGTCTATATCATTTGGAGGCCAAATTCAGGCACTTTTTGGTGACTTTTGGGACTTGCCTAGCCTCTGTCCATGGCTGGTTTGGTCCCCTTTTGTTTGCTTCTTGCATGTGTAGAGTAACCCCTTTCATGGTTTATCAAAGGAGCACCTCATTCTTGCATGTATTGGACACATTTCAGTGGGTATTTGGTCATATTTTGGCATGACATGATCCTATTTTTGACTGGTTTGATGGCCCCTCACATGCTTCATAGGCTTGTAGTGTAAAGCATGCTTACTAGCTCACATTGCATGTTGTTTTGGCCCTCTATTCTAGCACCTTTTGGCCACACTCCAAACATGTTTTGTTCATATTTTGGGCTGCCTTAGCTCTGTTTTTAGGCCTCTTGGTCGATTGGTGCTTTCCATGTATGCTTGTAGTGTAATAGCCATGCCTAGCTTTGAGTTTTGAAACCTATTGCATGCTCATATTGAGGTGTTTGCATGTTTTAGTATCATTGTGTATGATATTTCAGAGCTTATACTTGTGCCACACTCCCATATTTTCCATGCTTTAAATGTGTTTGAGAGTTGTGCTTGTATGCCCCATTTATGAGCCTTTGCATGAGCTTCATTTAAATGCATTTTGAGCCACCATCTCATATCATTTTGCCACTGTTTTAGGGCTGCATAAGGTCTGTTTGGGGTTGGTTTCATCATTTGAACATTGCTTTGCATGACTATAGTGTAATGCACTTCACTAGTCTCTGGTGTTTGAGCCCATCTAACATGCATTGTATGAGTTGTTGTATCGTTTCGGAGTCATTTTGTATGCTATTTCAGAGCTGGAATGTATGCCATAGTATCTCATGTTTCATCCTTGCCATGCTCTTGGAGAGTTGCATCTTGTGCCTTAGGCTTGGAGCCATTGCATTGTGTATGTTTGCATGAGTTTTTGGAGCTTTGTTTTTATCATGTTTGGCCACTGATTTTGGCATACTTGAGAGCTACCCATATTAGTTTAAGTTCATCATTTGCATGTTGCTCAAATGTTGTTACATTGCTTCATGTTTGCATACTTTGGTTGCATTGTGTCTTGCATGCTCATTGTTTGCATTGTTGGCACATGCTTAGCCATATTGCATGTTGTTGCATGCTTGAGCTATATTGCATGGTTTGGCATGCTTGTTGCATTGCATTTTGCATGCATGCCTTGCCTCTTGATCAAGCATGATAGAGGTTGGGTCCTTTATGTGTTTTGTGTGCATTCCATTTGACATTGAAATTGCATACTTTGGCTCCTTTGGCCATCATGCATCGAAATGCGTGATTGGTGGCCCGAGGACTAAGGGCCACACTCCATTGAGTCCATAACATGATGGAGAGGGTGGTCGTGCAACATTTTGCTTTGAAAATCCTATGCCATGCACTGTTTGTCCTCTGTTGCAGCAAAACCAGTGTTCTGCAGGAAGAAATGGCCGGTCGGCTACTTGCAGTGCCGACCGACCATCAAAATCCAGCCGGTGGCTTCATTAATGGTCGATAACCAGTTACAGATGGTCGGTGGCCTTTCCATTTGGTCGATGACCTCTCAGTATGTCTTTAAGGTAGTTCAAAAGTGTCATAGAGGTTGGCACTATTTTCAGAGATGCAAAACAGTGCAGACAGAGGCAATAGTGGCATGGCAATGGATTTCCAGGCGAAACCAATCCGAGCTTGCATGCATCCCTCTTCCTGAGGCCATTTTACTGCTCTAAATAGTTTAATTAATTTGTTAATTAGTTAAGGGTTTGTAATATTTAATTAGCTAGAGTAGTTAATTATTCATTCGGTCTGTATTATTCTTTCGGACCCTCCGAGCGAGGGCAATTGTGTAATAAGTGTGCGTGAGTGTGTGTATGTCTTCCAACCCCACGTCTTTCTCCCTTTTATTTACTAGCTTATGATGGTTAGATTAGGGCATGTTTTATTTAGCATACTTATGATAACATGTTTGCACACATTCATTCGTATTGCAATGCACCGGGCTCGGCGCATCATACTAACTGCATTGTATTTTCAATTCCAAATTGAATACATGCTATCTGTTGCATTTCACATGCCATTTTAGAATAGCCGAGTCTATTGTAGTTGCATGTGTTGCATTAGGTATTTCTGTATAGTTAGGATCATGCATAGATTTCTAACATAGCTTTTGTTTTGGCTTGGAGTACTCGGTAAGTGTTTATGCTTTAGCATCCTTGCATGCGTGTGAGTGACTGCCATGATAGCATGCTTACCATGAGGCTACGTGCTTATGTGATATAACTGTCTAAATGCCTGTAGGTGAAGCTTGGATTATCTGAATTGGAATAATGCATTGACTGTGAGTTTTAAGCCCACTTGAGATTGGCAAATCATCATGTTTTCTAAGCCCACCTGAGGGTGGCAAATCCACATTTTAGCCTACTTGCGAGTAGCAGACCGTTTTCAAAATAAACATGAGATGTTTTGTTCCAATTCAGGTGATCCAGTCTATACTTGTATGCTGTGCGTATCATATAGTAAATCTAGACTAATAACCGGAATAAGAACACATAATGTTTTCAAAACTTGATATCATGGTTAGTAGAGGCCGATCTTCGGATCGGGCGAGAGGGGGTGCTCATAGCTGACCTTCCCCAATCGTACCCAAGTTCCCGAGCCGAGGCAACTTTGGTGATGACGGACACGTGGCCTTAGGCAACGAGTCAGGGTTTCCTAAATTCCCCCAAAATAAAATATTTAGGTAGCGACTCTGTATCTGGCAAAGTAGTCCATGTTTGGCACTTCTTTCAAAAAAATCTGTTTTCTAAAACGATTTGCCGGATTTGGACTCTTTGGTGATTTATCAGTCTTGCATTGCACATTGTGAGATCAGATTAAGAACCGACACAAATCAAGTCCGAACTGTAGCATGAGGCCCATGAGGGCGCGTCTACAATAACCAGTACTATAAAATAAAAAATCGAAATTAGTTAATTCTCTAAAGATAGATTGCATAATATTTCAAGTAGTTCAATTTACTTACCAAAAGAAGAAGTACACCTCCAGTGACATTTTTAGGACTTCCTAATAAAGAATGGATTGAAGTAGTCAACGTGGATGCAATTGCAGTCGACCATGCATACGAATTCATCATTTTCAAATCTTCTACAAGGGCAACAAAGGCCCATCCAACTGTTAGACCAGTTGTTGGTAATAGCAAAGCCGCCACAACAAATATACACATTATTCGTGCAACATCGTCAACATCAACTCTCGTTGTGCCTTCCAACGCATCTCCTAATGCCTCTCGCAAACTCTTTACAGATATTCTTGACATATTATGAAACCTTTTATGCACAAAAGGTGATTCTTGTTTCTTCCCATATGACACATCTACTTTTTTCGTTCCCGATTTTATCCCAAAAATCAAAGTAACATCACTGTCCCGCATGTCACATGTTTTCCCCCCAAACTTAAATCCCTTTGCATGAAAGTCATAAGATTTGATCACATCCATGACATTATCGTCAACTTTCTTGAACTTCTTTAACACCACATCATCTTTCTTCCAAAAACATTTAAACAACATCCCAAAAGGTGTTCTCTCAAGGACAGTAATGTGTCTTTTAGTGAACCTTGTGTCTCGCATTAGGTTTATCAATGAAACAATATTTGACCTATATCGTTTCATATAGTTCTCCCTCTCCCGTACTCCATGTACAATATTCAACTTCGAAGGACTTTCTTTACTACTTTTGCTCTTTTTTTTAGGGACTTTCTTCTTTTGTATAACCGTTGGTGGAACTTCAAAATCATCATCATCATCATCACCACATTTGCTTCTTGTAACAACCATTTTAAAACACCAAAAAGTTTCCGTATATCAACAGTGTAACATTTTACTTTAAACAACAATGTGACAAAACAAATAAGCACTAAACAAAATGCACAAGCATTGTAATGAGACAGTAAAATTTTACTCTGTTTGGCAAAAAAACTTTACTTTTATTGAAAGTAAAATTTTACTCTGATTGGAAGTAAAATTTTACTCTCATTGGAAGTAAAATTTTACTCTGAAAAATTCATGAAGCAAGTGAATTTCAAAGCATTGAAATTGCAGGACCAAAACACTACAGAAATCAAAGCGTAATGAGCAAAGGCTACAGTTAAAGTAAAATAAGCAAGTGAATTTGAAAGCATTGAAATGGCACGACCAAAACACTACAGAAATCAAAGCGTAACGAGCAAAGGCTAGAGTTAAAGTAAAATTTTACTCTGTAATAAGTAAAATTTTACTCTGGTTGGGAGTAAAATTTTACTCTGAAAAATTCACGAAGCAAGTGAATTTCAAAGCATTGAAATCACAGGACCAAAACACTACAGAAATCAAAGCGTAATGAGCAAATGCTAGAGTTAAAGTAAAATTTTACTCTGTAATAAGTACAATTTTACTCTCATTATAAGCAAGTGAATTTGAAAGCATTGAAATGGTAGGACCAAAACACTACAGAAATCAAAGCGTAATGAGCAAATGCTAGAGTTAAAGTAAAATTTTACTCTGTAATAAGTAAAATTTTATTTTGGTTGGAAGTAAAATTTTACTCTGAAAAATTCATGAAGCAAATGAATTTCAAAGCATTGAAATTGCAGGACCAAAACACCACAGAAATCAAAGCGTAATGAGCAATGGCTAGAGTTAAAGTAAAATTTTACTCTGTAATTCCGAAATACCTAAATTAGTTTTCAAAATTTTTAAACCTTAACATTCTCACATGATTTAGTAATTTAAAGTATTTTAAGATATTGATAAAAATTTTAGAACAGATGATCCTTAGTGCAACCAAAAATCCCAAATTCTACTCACCCAACATAATCTCATACACCACTCCCAAAATGAAAACAAACCCAGACAGACTTTATAATATCGAAAAACTAGCAGAAAGAGGAAAAAATCACCTGTAAAATGTGTGTCCAAGAGAGAGAGTAAAGCGTAATGCCGAGTTTGATTCGAGCGCAAGCGACGAACCTGTAACGTTGCTAGGGTTTCAATCGATGAAACTGTAACGAAGTAGCTCTACAAAGCGAGAGTAATGAGACTCAGAGAAGGGTTTAAGAGAGAGAGAGTAAAGCCTAATGCCGAGTTCGATTCGAGCGCAAGCGACGAACCTGTAACGTAGCTAGGGCTTCAATCGACGAAACTGTAACGAAGTACCTCCAGAGAGCGAGAGTAATGAGGCTCAGAGAAGGGTTTCAATCGTTGCTAGGGTTTTCGAATGATGATATTCAGAGGAGAGGAGGGTTTTCAATCGATGAAACAGAGGGAGGGGAGAGAAACGGTGCAATTGTTTCATATTTCCGCCCTTATATGGATGGACATTTCAGTCAATTCATGCTATTTTTTTAATTGAGGGGCTTTTGGGGCCATTGTTTCCATCCGTGGGCTTTACACAAAATAGGCCCCATGGAAGGGGTTTTTCACCAAAAATCCCTAAGATGTATGTTGGGTAGTCCTAAATGCGTCGAGCCGTCGAACACATTAACTCTTTTTGAGGCATTGTTTGGCATAATTTAAAAAAGTCAAAAAGTCAAAAAGTTACTATCTTGAAGTCACATCATCTTATTTAAGTCACATCACTTCTCTAACCCATCACTTCAAATCCAATCCATACCTAACCCATACGTCATAAAAATCAAAAAGTATACTTATTTAGATCATCCCAAACTACCCTGAATAGTGAGTGATTGATTTATGAAAAATGTTTGATACCAAATAAATAAAATAAAATAATAGAAAAATTTTATGATATACATTTTTAAAGAGGTGTGTTATATATATTTTTAGTTATAATTTTTTGTTTTTAATTATGACGTGATTTATTATGCTGTTAATTATGATTGATTTTTGTATGGTATTATTTTAATTATGATCAAAGAGTTATTTGTTATTATATCTAAGTGTGAGAATTGGCCTGTTGGCCCACCAAAGCTAGCTGGCCCAGTCTTATGTTTTTTAAGACTTGAGAATGTTGTTTTAACTCATAGAGTCAGACTGGGTCAATATTATCAGTCTAATATTTTAATGAGTTAGGTTTTGGGTTTATATTTTCAATTAGTTAATCAATTATAATATATATATTTTTTTAGATGTAAACTTTATCTTTGTTGAATTTATTGAACTCACATTTGTAGTGCTCTGTGATTGAATTTATTTAAGGAATCTTTCAATTTATAATGATATATCAATATATTTATTTAATAAATATAATATGTGATCGAATTTAATTATTAAATATTTTTAAAAAGTTAACATATAACTTGATGGGTGGGTTTAGAATTTATAATTATTTTTTTGGACGGGCTTTGGAAGATGATGTAGAGGCCCGATGTTATGGTCGGGTCGGATCGGGCTGGATTGACTTTGCCAGACACAAAATCTTTTATTATGTGGCATTGGCCCAACCAAGCCCGATAGGATATAATTTATACTTATGTGATTTTGGTTATAACTTAAATTTTTTTAAATAGTTATAAATGTCATAAAATTAAGTTATATGGTTTGTGATAGTTGACAACACAGATGGTATAACCTGCATAGTCTTAAAATTTTAAGTTTATAATTTTCATATATTTTTTTAAAAAATATAATTTTTTCCACATCTCTGGTGATTTCAAATTAAATTAATTTTTGTATGATTCAATTCTATTACTAAATCTATAAAATGAATGGTTCAAATAATCATTATGAGCCCAAAATAAGAGTCACAAAATAGAATATAGATAATAATAGTCTAAATGAGAGTCATTCCTGGTCCCTTTTTCATTTTTTATATAAAATTTAATTATAAATTTTTAAATAAAAATTATTTAATTATATTTTAAATTTTAATTATCTAACAAGTTAGAGAATGAGAGCTTTTTATTTATATTTTCTAATTATCAAATTTTAATTTATGATTTTTTAAACAATATGATGCTATTACGAGTTTTGATGGATCGGTATGGAAGGCCCAAGCGGTTATTGGAATTATTGTTCGCGACTGTAATGGGATAGTTATTGCTTTTTATGGTTGAGTGAATTTCTTATCCGGTGAATGTTGACTGTATGGAAGCCTTGGGTGTGGTCAAAGTGCTTCAATTTATGTGTGATTTGGGTTTGGGTGATATTAAGCTTGAAGGTGATTTTTTAAATGTTGTGTCTGTAATTCAAGGAAATGAGGATAATTTGTCTTACTATGATCATTTGATGGGTCCTTTTGCGATTCCATTCGTCATCAGTCTCGCATGTTTATAAAAAAAGCAATTGTGTGGCTCATTATTTAAGTAAGTTAGTCTTTGATTTTGATTCACCACACGTTTGGATAGAGGAACTTTCTCCATCTTTAACTGCATTAGTGATTTTTGAGATTTACTCTTTTGTGTAATTGCCTTCCCTTAAAAAAAGAAAAACAAAAAACAAACCGTAGACTAATATCCCTCTCACTCAAATCATACTATGCATTTTCCACTAACTAAAATAAAAAATATTTTTCTTTATTTTGCTTAATTTTAATTTATTTATAGACTCCAACGTTATTATTTATTTACTACTTATCTATATATCTAAACTGTTTAAATACTCTCTCGAAGATCTTTATTAAAATAGGGAAATGATTTAGACCCCTACACCCCTAGCACCCTCACACATTTGTGAGAGAGAGGGAGGAGAGAAAGAGGAGAAAAAAATAAAATGAAATAATATGTAGTCACAAATCAATTGAAGGTTGTACGAATAAAAAATAGTGGAGGTCTCAAGTATTTTTCTATTAAAATAATTATTATAAAGAAAATCTAGAATCCTAGGTTTTAGAATTTATCGAGAATGAATATGTGTGATAGAGATTAAATTAATGAATAATGAATATGTGTGATAGAGATTAAATTGATGAATTATAAGATCCACCAATGAAATAAATTTAAATCATTAATTATTGTTGGATAAATAATTATGAATTTATAATATTGCTGTTATTTATTTATTTATTTTATTGAGTGGGTGTTTGGGAAGTGAATTTTTATGTATATTTTTTTAGTTGTAGGATATTATTGGATAAAAATTTTTTAGGGTATGTTTGGTTTGCATTTGGGAGATGTGTTTTAAAAAAAAATTTCTAAAAAATTGTTTGGTTTGAGTTTTTCTCAAAAAATTTTCAAAATCACTTTCTCTCTCTTATACATCAATCAATCACTTTTTCTTTCTCCTCTCTCCTTCTCAATTACTTTTTCTCTCACACATATCTACTCAAATTCTCCCAAAATATCAAATCATCCCCAACTCCCAAAAAAACAACTCTCCCAAAATATACAACCAAACAAACAAAAAAAATTTCTAAACTCTCTCCTCAAATTTTTTTTCAAAAACAACTCTCAAAAAAACAAACCAAACAAGCCCTTAGTGTTTGGGAAGATAGTTGGATTTTTTTATGGTTGGATGTGATGTTTGTGAGAGAAAAAGTGAAATGATTATGGGATTGGATGTGATATTTTATTTAGATGTGTTTTTTTTAATTTTGCAAAAAATTTGTCTTTTAATAAAAAAAAAATAAAAAATCCTAAACCCAAATTCCCAAACACCAGAATCAACTCGAATTACTTAGAAGTAAAAGAAAGATATTTAACAAGAGCCAATAAGGTACAAGGAATCCAATCCAATGACAAAACCTCAACCAATCCAATCCAACCCATGCATGAACCGTCCAACGAGTCGCCTCATTAACAACTATTTAAACCTGCCCAGGCTTATAATAGCTAATTTGCTAAAATATGATAATTTTTAAAGATTTCATTGGGATCCTCTCCGTCTGATCTGATTGATAATTGCACAAGGGTAACGTTAAAAACTTTAGGATTAATTATATTAATAGTGCATATAGTTTGAGACTTGTATTACTTTAGTCTTTGATTTTTTAATTGTGACACATTTAACCATAAATTTTGAATCTTGTTCCAAATAAGCACAATTGAAAATATTATTAGATTTTTCAAGGGTAAAATCGTCAATTTGATAAAATATAAACTTATCTGACAAAAATAAATGTCAAAAAAATATTTTTAATTTTTTAAAAATTATTTTTATTCACCAATGATAAAATTGTGTAAAATTAATAAAAATTACATGATTAATTTTTTAAAATTAATTTTACATGATTATCATCCCAAGCATATAATAAAAATTAATTCAGTAAAATAAATAAATAAAATGTCTAAAAGATTTATCAATTTTACATAATTTTTATTTTTAGTAGGTAGAAATAATTTTTAAAATTCAAAATATTTGTTTGACATTTATTTTTGTCAAATTAGTTTATATTTTCAAATTGATAATTTTATCCTTGAAAAATCTAATTACATATTCAATTGTCCTTAATTGGAATAAGATTCAAAATTCAGGATCAAATGTGTCACAATTAAAAAGTTAAGGAACAAAATGACATAAACTCTAAACTATAGGGACTATTTATATAATTTATCCAAAATTTTTAACTAAGATTTATAGGTGTGACAACATGTATAAGTTTTACGTAATTTTTATCTAAGATTTATATGGGTGTGACAACATATATAAGTTTTACGTAAATTTCATAATATTGAATATTTAATAAAAATTTTAATAAAATTTTAAAATTCCTAACATTTTTGATTGCATAAAGCCATACTGGACAAGGAAGAATTCACCGCAAAAAACCCAAAAAACCTGTCCTATCTCACTTCCTCTATCGTTCTACCTAACCTTAAAATTCATCTCCGCGCCATCGACAACAGCTCTCGTTACCCCCCTCTCTCTCTCTCTCTCTCTCTCTCTCTCTCTCTCGCTGCTTTTGTTGCAGAGACTATCAACAGCCACAAATGGGTTATGAAAACGATCCGTAAGTTCTCTCTCTTTATCTCTCAATTTTAGGGTTAGGGTTTCTAATATCTAATAATAATTGATTGGTGTGGTCTTCAGGTACGTCGATGAAGATGGTGAGCCATTGATGGACTTCGATGATGACATTCAGTCCGATCACGAACCCCAACGACACGATCACAACAACCTTCTCGATGACAATCTCGACGACGAAGACGGCGACGCGTGGCGGAGGCAAGAGCGATCGCCGACTCCAATCCACAACGACTCCGATTCGAAATCGAAGCCTCGAAAGCGACTCATCAAGAAGAGCACGACGGCCAAGGAGACCGTTCCCGATTTCGGTCTCGGAGATGAGGATGATAACGACGAGTTGGGGCCGATCGAGTCGGATTTCGATGATTCGAGGTCGTTTGGGGGTGGGAAGAGGAAGAGAGAGTCGAAGGATGGTGGTGGGAGTGGGAGGAAGAAGGAGAAGAAGTTGGAGAGGAGAGAGGGGCATGGGAGTGAGAAGGGTGGGTCGAAATTCAAGTTGAAGAAGGCTGGACTTTCGGAAGGGCGTTCGAGGGATCGAGACGGTGATCGGGAGGTTAAGGAGATGTGGGATACGATTGCTGGTGGTGATTCTGAGGTACTCCTTTCAGTTCTAAGTTTTTTTCTGTTGAAATTTTAACTTGATTGATATTGAGTTGAATTGTTTGATTAATTATGTGGTTTTTTATTGTTGTTCTGTGGATCTGTGTAGTAAATTACAGATTTCTGTAGTTGTATGAAGTGTTTAATTGGGTAAATTTTAGAACAAATTACGGCGGTAGTGCCTATACTTTGGTTGTTGTGTCATTTTGGTCATTGTAATTCCAATTGACTCGATTTTGACTGTGAATTTATGATTTTATTTCAATTTGATCTAATTGATTACAATTGTTAGCATTTTTTAATGAAAAATACAAACATAAGCGGCATGTGTCATTCTTTTAAGGGCAAAATTATAAACTTGCTCAATTTAGTGAGTTCACTTCAACCAACTTAGCGATCATTTTCTGTCAAAAAGCCTAATGACTTTATCAATTGGATCAAATTTGAGCCAATTGAAAGTATAGAGACCAAAAGGACACAAGGGACAAAATGCAGGGATTACCGGTGTAATTTGACCTAAATTTTAGTATTTGTGATGGATAATTAGTCTATGAGGGTAGTGACTAGAACTTATTGTTTGCGTAGACTACTTCTTATGTTACTAGTTTAGTATATATTTACCAAAATAAATTTGATATTTATTCGCAGTATTAGATACTGTTTAATGTAGTGCCAATAGTTCAATTTTTAATAGTTATTATTTTTTTGTTCTGTTCTCTTTCCTATTTGTCACCATTTTTTTCAGGTGATATTTTGGAGCTTTATGATATTATACCATGGTTAGTGTGTGTGGCAGTGTTTATTATCAACACAAAGCTGATTTCTTTTGCCCATGTGGTTTTGATGATTTCAGATTACGACAGTAGTGCCTATACTTTTGATGATTTCAGATTACAACGGTAGTAAATTACAGATTTCTGTAGTTGTATGAAGTGTTTAATTGGGTAAATTTTAGAACAAATTACTACGGTAGTGCCTATACTTTTGTTGTAGTGTCATTTTGGTCATTGTAATTCCAATTGACCCGATTTTGCCAATGAATTTGTGATTTTATTTCAATTTGATCTAATTGATTACAATTGTTAGCATTTTTGAAAAATACACACACAAGCAGTATGCGTCATTCTTTTAAGGGCAAAATTATAAACTTGCTCAATTTAGTGAGTTCACTTCAACCAACTTAGCGATCTTTTAAAAGCCTAACGACATTATCAATTTGACCAAATTAGAGCCAATTGAAGGTATAGGGATCAAAAGGACACAAGGGACAAAATGCAGGAATTACTGGTGTAATTTGACCTAAATTTTATTATTTGTGACGGATAATTCGTCTATGAGGGTAGTGACTAGAACTTATTGTTTGTGTAGACTACTTCTTATGTTACTAGTTTAGTATATATTTACCAAAAATAAATTTGATATTTATTTGCAGTATTAGATACTGTTTAATGTAGTGCCAATAGTTCAATTTTTGATAGTTATTTATTTTTTTGTGCTGTTCTCTTTCCTATTTGTCACCATTTTTTTCAGGTGATATTTTGGAGCTTTATGATATTATACCATGGTGTGTGGCAGTGTTTTATTATCAACATAAAGCTGATTTCTTTTGCCCATGTGGTTTTGATGGTTTCATAATTGATGTTATCATGCCCTTTGTGCTTTGTCTTTTGATAAAAGACTTGCTCACTCAGAAGCATCTATGGTTTCTGAAACTTGGTCCTCAGCAATGAATTTTTTTATTCTTTTTTGCATTATATCAATTTTGTAATTTTTCATGTTTTCCTTTAAATTGAATAGGATGATCAAGAGGGTGCTAGGAACGTTGATGACGATAACTTCATAGATGACACTGGTGTTGATCCTGCTGAACTGTATGGATTTGATAATGAACCACGGTCTCCTGGTGATGCTCCTCAGGTTAGGATTTCATCTTTCTTTGAAATTTATTATTGAGACAATTCCAATTGTGCCAGTTTCTTAATAGTGACTATCAATATATTTTTTTTGAAGATTTACAAGATCTGTTACAATTTTTCCAGGCGGAAGAGGGCGAAGACGATGAGGAAATCGATCAGCTCTTCAAGTCAGGCAAGAAAAAGAAGAAAGGTGAGAAGAGTGCTGCAGAGATAGCATTGCTTGTTGAAAATGTTATGGCTGAGCTTGAAGTAGTGGCTGAAGAAGATGCAGAATTGAATAGACAGTCAAAACCTGCTATAAATAAACTCAAAAAGCTGCCTCTCCTTATGGAGGTTCTCTCAAAGTAAGATGATTCTCTCTCAATAGTTTCATTGACATCATGTTTCCATTTTATTATTTATGGTTCTTATCTTGTTTCCCACATCAACTGTTGATTGGTGCAGGAAACAACTTCAACTAGAATTCTTAGATCATGGAGTATTAACTCTCCTGAAAACCTGGCTCGAACCCCTTCCAGATGGAAGCTTGCCAAATATAAACATCCGTGGGGCAATATTGAGGATCTTAACTGATGTACAAAAAGCGTTTTCTCCATTTCCTTAAGTGAGATGTATGAAAATTATGTATGTACTGATTATGTCTTGCACTTCATGCAGTTTCCCATTGATTTAGAGCATTATGATAGGAAGAGCACTGAAGAGATGGTCTTGGGAAGGTCAGGATTCTCCTTATGAGGCGACACTGACACATGAATAATGGTTATGGCTTGGGTGGAAGGAACAATGCTGCATATTAATTTTTTGTTTTATGCAGGTTATTATGTTTTTGTCGAAGTCTGATGAGGAGACCACAGCCAACAGAAGAATGGCAAAAGACTTGGTTGATAAATGGGTAATGTTATACATTTTTTGGACTTTTGGCACTCATACATGTATGGATCACTCTTCATGGTTCCCCTTTGTACTTGGATAAATTTTTGGTATTTGTTTGCTAGTGTGAAAGTGCATGTGGTGGATACACTTCTTTTCCTGCTCAATGATGAACCCAAGATCTATTCTCCAAGATGTTGATGACAATTTGTCTTGAAAATCCAGAACCATTCCTGTTTCATTTTATTCTGTACTGAGCTGTCTTTGCATGATGTTTGGTCATTGGGGATCTATTTTCATTGAGTAAATTTATCAGTTTTGAAGATGTGCTCTCGGATATTGTTTGTTCTCCCCTTCTAATATTGTTTGATTAGTATGTGAACCCTTGTATGTAGGTATTGTTTGGAACCTCCGAAGTTTCTTTTGTTTTTTGTTTTTTTGTTTTTTTTTGCAAATAACTGATGTGGGCACATGGTTTCTATTCGTTTATATTAACATTTCCTTACCATTTAAAAATTTGAAAATAAAATGCAGAGTCGACCAATATTCAATAAGAGCACACGGTTTGAGGACATGAGAAACTTTGATGATGAGAAGGTTCCCTTTCGGAGGCCATCTGCGAAAAAGTATATATCATCTTTGTTCAATTTGCTTACACATGTATTTTAAGCGATTTAGCCATCTTGACCTAGTTTCCATATATATCTAGTCTGTCTTATGCGTGGAATGTCTTGTTTATTTTTCAATAGGCCAATGAATAAAGCTTCACGAATGGAATCTAGAGATGACGATCTTGATTTGCCTGAATTTTCACAGTAAGATGTCGTAACAGAGTTAATCCATTGGGTCCTAGTCAGTCAGTCAATTTTGATTTATTATATGGGTGGTGTGCACCGTGTTTTGAATGTATATATGCGAACACTTAAATTTTATGAGGGATGTGCAGGGAATCGAAGTCTGGCCAGTCATCTTCCATGCGTCTTACTTCAAGGCCTGAAGCAATGCCAATGGATTTTCTGGTTCGCCCCCAATCCAAGATTGATCCAGATGAGGTTAGGGCCCGTGCTAAACAGGTTGTGCAAGATCAGCGCCGTCTGAAGGTTGGTCTTCCTCTCTTGGACACTTAAATGAAATAGATCAGGATAACTATGGATGACAAACTTTTAAATTTAACCATCTACTATTGCAATTAGTTTCTTTGTTTCATAATATATATAAATATTATATATGTATGTATGTATGTGTACATGGTAACGAAATGAGTGCTGCAATGTCTATAGGATACATGTTCAAAATATGGCTTCTATCTGTCGGAAGTCTTGTTGATTTGAAGTTGATTGTTTCAATCCTTTTAAACTCAAATGATGCTAGTTTAATTTTCATTGAAACATAAGAAAGCTGAGAAGTGGAAGTATATGGAATTTAATTTAAATCATGTAAATGACCTTGATAAAATTTAAGCTGTTGTGAAATTTCAATTTTTATCTAATAATAATGATAAACATAAATTTTTTTGATAGAGGCCTTTTCGCAAGCTTGCTGTAAAAGATTTTCAAATGTGTACAAGCTGTGTTGATTTTGTTCGACTTATTATTTTGGGGACATGACTCCCCTAGGGTCAGAGCACATATTTTTTTACAAACCCCTTGGGGTCAGATCTCATGTCAATATGCAACTGCAATATGGTATGTACAGCCTTTTCTCTACCGTGGATCAAAAAAATAAACTAGAAGATAGTGTTTGGTTCACTGGAATGAAATTAAATGGTTATTCGATCAAAATGTTCATTCTTATGTTTGGTTGACGGAAAAAATAATGAAAAATCGATTGCAAATGAAATTGTCATTTACCATTGTAAGGGGATGCATGGCCCCCCCCCCCCCCCCCCCCCCCCCCCAACGCACTACCTGGCCTCAATGAAAGCTGATGCACTGTCACTCTGTTCAATCCCACAAAGCTTGTGATAAAATGGTTTCATTGAATAAGCAAGAACCTTGTATTGAATTCCATTTCACAGTAATAGCTGATTACTTACATATACAATTAAGAGATTTTAGCAATTAGTCAGGCTAGCAGCCTTTATTTATTTCTGGTACTAGTATATTTGAACACCAAGTCATACTTCTACTCATTTTTAACAAAAAAAAGGGGTCATACTTCTACTCATCATTTTACTTGATTATTATGTTTTTTTGTTATAAAACAAAATAGTTAGCATACCATGTCCACTGCATTTTAACCTTCTTTTTGGCAGTGTTTTTCGCTGCGTCTATAACTAAGAAGCACAGATACATCCTATGGAGCAGACATGGACACATGTAGTTGACATGTGTCGGACACACGTCTGGCCATGTCTTAAGATATATATATATATATATATTTTAGTTCTTTTCACTGGCCACATTATGGATATGTCGGACATGGGTCCTCTTTTCGGACACCCACCTGAAATGGAGGGTCAGACAATATTTTTGAAAAGTTTTAATGAGGGGACAAATTAGAGAAAGGAAAACTTTTCACCTTTTAGAAGAAATAACTTCTTTTGGCCACTTTCTCCTCCCCATCATTTTTCCCCCTTAGAATTATTAGTGAAGGCAGTTTGAAACTCGGGTCAAACCTGAGCCATTCCCATTTACCTGCTGAAGCAGAAGATGTGTTCTCGTAATAACTTTGGCTGGCTGTGCTAGGTGGACTCACATTGGCTTGTTTTTTCTTGGGTCATGCTTGCTGTGGCTCTGTACGCATGTTTGTGTGTTTAGACGTCTGGTGTGTGTGCGTATGAACATATTTTGGAGGTGTCATTATTATTTTTTCTATACAAGCTCTGAGCAGTGCACTTGTTTCCTTCCTTTGTTGACAGATGCAAAAGAAGTTGCAACAGTTGAAAGCACCAAAAAAGAAGCAGCTTCAAGCTACAAAACTTAGCGTGGAGGGTCGTGGCATGGTCAAATACTTGTAGTTCATGGTTGGAGCTATGCATGAAGTAGTAGGTTGAATTGAACCCACTATGAATTTTTTTAAAAAATTATGTAGTGATATATAAAACTTTTGACAGGTTTTCATAAATTGTTCCAAAAAATAGATTTATCAAAATTTATTTTTTATTTTTTAAAAATATGATTAATTTTATGTGCATCATATTTTTATACCATTTCTTGTTTAGTACGCATTATTATTGGTGGTTGAATATGAATATGAATGAGACTTGTATAAATACCATTATAACAATCATGGTGTATGTTATACATTAGATATCATGTAAAAGTACGGTGAGCGTAGCTTTATTGACATAATAAATTTTATGATATTATTCTTTTTAATAATGATATAAAAATTCATAAAAAAATGGTTTAAAATATTAATAAATTCATTAAAAATAAAAAATTTGAACTAAAAAATTGGAATCATTAAAAAAAAAACACACAAAATTGAGTTAAAAATTCTAAGTTAAATCAAGCTATGAGAGAGCAATCGGACATGTTGAGTGCCATTAAAATAATAAAGTGACATTTTTTGGTCCAAATTATTGACTTTGTTGGCCAATTTTTGGAAGGATAGTATTTTTTTATTTGTATTTGGATTTTAGGATTGGGTAATCTGCAAACCAATTTTATCCAAAAATATGATGTGTGATTCGCATCTACTCCAACAATGGGATCCGCCTCCTGCAGTCTTCTGATCAGCAATGTCCAGCAATTTCAATGAGATCGTGACACGTCACCAAGAAGAAATCCAAAGGGCTGGAAGTTGTCACGTTGCAGAGAATGAAATTTATTTAGTAGAACGGCATGGTTTTGGGTAACACCACGTCCTTTTCACATAAGGGATAGTTAACGGTGTGTTTGTGTTTGTGTTTGTGTTTTTTGGTGCGTCACTTTCAAACAAATCTCCAACTAGAAGTAGTAAACTTTTGTCTCTCTTCTTCTTCTTGTTCTTGTTCTTGCTTACTGTACAGATCCAAGATGTCCTTGGAAAATTTTTTTACAGTGAAGTGGATTTTGGGTGTTGATGTTTTTGACAAATGTTGGAGTTCAAATGGGACAAGTCATTCACCAGTGACAACGATACATACACGAAGTGAGAAGCCAAGTAAGAAGTGATTGTGGGGGCGACGCTGTCACTCTGTTCTTCCATTTCTTTGCTTTTGCCGTCAATGGAGATTTTGAGCATCTAAAAGAAGTCATCTTTGAATTTGTGATTGTTAGCCTCCGTCACATTTGAAAAACGTTATATGAAAAAATGATTGTCGTTTTTTGGTCCAAACACTCGATCCCTAATAATGTCTCACAATACATCCATTTAATTCTAACTCCACATGATATTTCTTGGTCATTTTCCTGGTGACAGTAGACTTTTTGTTTAGGATGTGGTCCAAGAAGAATAGGTCAACAGTATTAATTAGTTGAGAGACATATTTCTAATTTTTGTTTTCCTAGTTTTGAGTACAATGTGAGTTTTATACTTTAGCATATTGCATGAGTGTGATTACCATATTACCATGTTTCGCATGCTTACCATGAGGCTATGTGCTTACTTGCTTAATTGCATGAATGCCTGTGGATGAAGGCTTCGTTACTTGAATTAGAACAATTCATCAAATGCATGTTTTAAGCCTACTTTGCGAAGTGACAAAATCATGTTTTAAGTCCACTTGAGGTGGCAAATCCGCATTTTAAAGTCCACTTGCGAGTGGCAAATTCAAACCATTTTCGAAAACAAATATGAGTTGAGTTGTTCCAAGTCTTGCGACTTAATCTATACTTATATGTGTGCGCTATACAGTAATGGTAGTCTAATAATCAGAATAAGAACATATGAGGTTAAAACAACATATCATGGTTAGTAGAGGCCGATCTTTTGATCGAGCGAGTGGGGGTGTTCATTTCATGACCCTCCCCCCTCGTACCCAAGTTCCCGAGCCGAGGCAACTTTGGTGATGACGGATATGTGGCCTTTGGTATGAGTCAGGGTTTCCTAAATTTCTCCAAAAATAAAATATTTAGGTGGCGACTCTGTAATCTAGCAAAGCAGTCCAGTTTTGGCATTATTTGATTTAAAATCTGATTTTCCAAAACGATTTGCCGGATTGGACTCTTTGGTGATTTATCGGTTTCACATTGCACTTTGTGAAATTAGATTCAGAACCTTGACAGGAGTCCAAACTGTAGGACCAATTCGAAGTCGAGTCCACAGTTTTTGGCGACTCCGCTAGGGATTTAGAGAACTTGACTTGAAACTCATGATATGTTGTTTTATTTACACTTGTGTGTTTCTTTCCATTGCATTTGCATTGGTGCGCCTAAGTCACTGTGTTTGCCATCTGCTATTCCTGAATGATTTGCCGGAGGCTCGCTTGAAAAAGCTTGCCATAAGGCTGATCGGTTGCGGGCACTGCCACGATGGGAACACAACCCTTGGATCTGGACTATCGTTGTACCGTTTGATCCTCCTTTCACTTCTCGGTGTTAGGTATGAGAGGTATATTAGGTAGTATTGCTGAGGTATCCTTTTGACCATATCGACCTAGCTGCATCTAGTAAAGCCATAGTGACTGTTCCAACTTAGGACATGATGCTCACCCATATGCAGGATTGCGTGAAACCATTTGATTGAAGTAGTGTCAAAGCTAGGACATGGTAACCCTACCCCATCATAGGGGTGTTTTTGGCTCTCAATTAACTGGTATGTGCTTTACAGTGAAACTATACAGGGATGTGCATATCAGTTGCCAAGTTGGTATTTGTTTTGGGGCATAATTCTGTAGAGAGCACAGTCATTCAGCTATGCTCATATCTGTTCTAGTGAAATTGGGCTGAGATACTGTTTGTTTTCTCTTTTGCAAGGTAGTCCTGGAACCATAGCTTCAGAAGGCTCCGATATCCTCCGGGTACATTGGACTTGTGTTGATAGACTTTGTCAGGTCGGAAATTGTTCAGAAGCAACCTGTGTTTACCTCACCCCGACAGGTAACATGACGAAGGAGGTTTAGGCATAATTCACCCGTGCAGTGTCTACAGCAGTCACACCTCAGTTCACCCGAGTCTAGTCTGGTTTGGGAACAGCTGTCTGCATTCAGCTCAGCACGAGACCAATCACTCATTCCCATGGCACAATATCCCCCATCTAGTGCGGAAGAATTCATGTAGCACCTATAGCAAACAGTCGAAGCACTGCAACAAGACACTGATCGTCCTCATCAGGTTGAAGTGATAAACAGGCTGCAACAACAACAGCCATAGCCGGCTGTGGCTTCTGCATCTCATGCACCTTCCACGGGTAACCCGACACCCGGAGTCACTGCCCATACTACTAACGTCCAAGAGACTAAGGGCAATCCGGTAGAGCCAATCCCAGCACAAGCCTCTAAAGCTGCTGTTTATCAAACCGAAGCTCCGTTTGAATTTGAGGTTGACGCAACTGCACTTAAGGTCAATAAACTGGAGAAGTTATTCAAACAAGCACAAGGAGTGAACTCCATCCCGGATTTAGAGGACGAGTATACTGAATCTGCAGTTACCTTACCGGAGTGGTTCAAGATGCCGTATATTGACCGCTTCAATGGCTCTGGAGACCTAATGGTGCACCTCTACCTATTTTCTGATATCCTGAGGCCAATGGGTTTGACCCCGGCCCAAAAGTTGTCTCTTTTCAGCCGAACCATGTCTAGGATTGCCGCAATCTGGTATGCGAAATTGGAGAACTCTGTGAAACAGAACTAGGAAGAGCTGGTTGAGGCCTTTATTGCTTAATACTCCTACAACACATAGATTGAGGTGACAACTTGTGATCTTGAAGCCACCCACCAAGAGCTAAATGAGGGTTTCTTAGAGTTCGTAACGAGATGGAGAGCGAAGGCCTCGATGATGACTACAAGGTCTTTCGACAAAGATCAGATTAGGATGATTGTTCGGAATCTGCATGGCAAGTTGCTGCAGAAGATGATTGTTCTACCCCTGTCTACCTTTCCACAGTTTCATGACACAGGGGTTCAAATTGAGGATGCCATCAGGCAAGGGATCTTTGTGGAAGATAATGAGCCTTTGAAGAAGAATGTTGTTCGCAGTTCCAATGCTACTATTGATGGTAGCACAGCTGCGAAATGCTCAGAATTAGACACTGTCATCACTCCCCTCAATGGCCAAAAACTAATCACTTCAACTTGGCTTCAAGCCCGAAATTTCCATCGTCTTTACATGAGTCTCTCTCAAGCTTTGAAAATGCTGCGAGAAGAAGGGCAACTAGAGCTCCTAGAACCTCAACCCCTTCTAAATCCTCTTCCACCAAGATATGACCCAGCTAAATACTGTGCCTATCATCAACAACACGGTCATGATATGAACCGTTGCATCCGCCTCCGTCATAAGATTCAGGATCTTATTGACGAAGAGACCATAGCTCCATCAAAAGGACCTCGGGCTAGTACTGACCCATCACCTCTATATCTCAATCTAATCCATACACTCCCATTCATCTACAACCCCAGCATATATATCACCCCGACCCATTTACCTAAGCCTGAGGTGTTTATTCCAGAAAGCATGGCCTTGTACATGATGGATGAACTCGAACCCCAAACATCTCAAACCTGTGAACCCACTACTTCTGAGCTGATGAGAATGATTAAAGATCTTCAGAGAATAGTGGTAGATCTGACCTTTGGGATATTGGCTCCATCATCGACCACATCACATAGCAGGAATTTCCTGTCAAAAGGCTACCCAATCTTGGGGCGGGTTGCATTAGAAGAAGCCCAATCCCTTGGCAAAGTGGAGGCAAATGGAAAGAACAAGGTAGGGACAGGCATTGGTCCATATGAACATCTTTAGTGGGCTGTTGAGGCTTTGAAGGCTGAAGGACTGAACGAATAGCAAGTGCTCGCAATTGTTGTAAAGACTGTGGATGGCACTTTTGCCACTTGAGATGAGGGCATTTTAAATCAAGGGGCAAGCCATGAAAAGGGATGTCGTACCAGAAACACCCCTTTTAATTCCAATCCTACACTCGGAAGAGATCAGCAAACCTGGTTAACACCTGCCGACCCTTTCGCCAGTACATCTAACATAACCTCACAAACCTCGAAGTACTAACCCTGAGGCCAGAGGGTCTTCAATCCCATTTGCATGACTTTGTCCAAAGCTTTCCAAATCCTCGTTGGACAAGGCCATCTCAAACCCCTTGAGCCTCGACCTCTCCCGAATCCCCTTCCGGCTAAGCATAATCCGGCCAAGTACTGCGCCTTCTATCAACAAGCCGGCCATGACACTAACATTTGTTTTCATCTTTACCACGAAATACAAGATCTGATTGATAAAGAGGTCATCGTCGCACCAGGTCCTACAAAGTCTATCGGTACTAGATCGACGAACTTGGGGGATAATGTGATTATGTGATCAGGGGATGAACCACCTGCTGATGGCGCTCATTTTACTCCAGATATGGTGGATGGCACGCACTGTTTTGAGTAATTTGAAAATGCTGTTTATTGTACTTTCTGACTTGGGTGTTGGGTCAGTCTTGTTGTGTTGTATTGAGTCAGTCTTTTTGTACTGAGTCAATCGAGTCTGTCTTGTTGTATCAAGTTAGTTCTGTTATGTTAGAGTCGGGTGATTTCGGGGGTGTTACCTCGGGCATCACTTGCTTGTTTTGTGTTTGTCTTTTACACTCTTTCTTTTGCGTCTGTTTCTGCCATTGATCCAGTTGCGCCAGAAGATCTGAATGAAATAGCAGAGATTTTCACCTACTTTTCTGTGCCTTGAAATCATTGCATTGACCTAAGTTTTTCAAAACTTTTTGAACATTGTGATGAAATCAAAGAGGAAGGAATTCCTCAGGATTTGTAAAAATTTGATCAACTGAGAGGAAGAGAGGCATGCTAAGCCCTTAATGAATGAAATCATATTTGTTAATGTGAGTACTGAGAAGGATCCTGGCTTGATCCAGATTGGTTCTACGTTGTCTTCGACCTGAGCGACTAGTCGCTTTCTTAAAAGATTTCAAAAAAATGTTTTGCGTGGTCCTGCGAAGACATGCGTGGAATTGATCTTGAGATTGTGCAGCATAGGATCGCTCCCATCCTCAAGACTCGACCCCTTTGCTTTCAAACCTTGAACTTTGATTCAGAATGTTCAATGATAAACCACAATATGAGGCTTGCATGGCTAGATTTGAAGCAGCCCTTGAACTAGGGGCAATCAGGTCGTATGACATCAAAAGAGGCTCGCTAGTCCAGATGTGAAGCAACCCTTGAACTAGGGGCAATAAGGTTAGATGTGATCGAAGAAAGCTTGCAAATCTGGGAGAAAAGTATCCCCTTGAACTAGGGGCAATAAGGTTATACGTGATCAAAGGAAGCTTGCAAAGCTGCATGAGAAATTGCCCTTGAACTAGGGGCAAAAAGGTCAGATGTGCTCGAAGATTCAAAAACTGAGTCATCCCTCAAGACCAATGAAGACTGGCAAGAAAGCTAAATTTCAGAAGCTGAAAGAAAAAAGTTTTTGCTGAAGGACAGTTGAGTTCCTATCCACAACACTAGGGGCAATTCAGACCCGGTTGGCTGAACTCCTACATCATCAACAAACAGCAGCCATTCTCTTGGATTCAGATGGCTTCAAGATCCCAAAATCGATCAACATGGACAAGATAAACTTTTCTATCATTGAGAGGTTCGCTGGGCCGAAAACTCGGAAGGGCGAACCAGGCAAAAGTTAGAGCAAGAACAAATCAAAAAAAAGAAAGAAAAGAAACGAACAAAAATGAAAAGAAAAGAAAAGAAAAAAAGAAAAGAAAAAAAAGAACAAAAATGAAAAAAGAAAAAGAAAAGAAAAGAAAAGAAAAGAAAAAGAAATGAAAAATGAAAAGAAAATAGCTCGCAAGGTTGAAAACCCAGAACGACAGTCTTGGCAAAAGTTAGAGCACAAAAGGAGAGAGTCAACACCCGAGTGTACCTCAACCCAGAACTACGTCCGGCCTGATTCCTATCTTTGGGATATGTAGGCAACTTCATCCTGAAGTTCGGCCCCAATCATTTTCAGCCTGCTTGGCTCATCTATGTTGATTGGCTTATCCTTGTTCAAACTCGGCTATCCCATCTATGTCCAATTGGCTCATCTTCGTTCAAAATCGGTTGTCCAAATTCCGTTAGAAGATTCAGCTACAAGACAATTCAAGTTCAGATCTAAGGTTGCGCATCTCAAGAGTAAGTTCCACATTGTTTGAGCAATGTCCATTTGCAAAAACAGGTTTGAGGATTTTTAATGAAGTTGACTAATTTTCTCGAAAATTATTCTATTTTTCCAAAACTGGACCTTTTCTTGGACCCAAAAAAGGAAAATTTTCAGTGCTCATAGCCTGACTTGCATGATTTCATCAGAAAATCGAACAAGCATGTTAATCTAACTCTCATGTCAGTCAAAATTGTTTTAGTAGAAAGCCAAAACAAAAAATGGTCAAAATGATGAATTAGGGGCATAGTTGAGTTAGGTTTTATGTCTTTCCCCCGTTTTCAACATACTTGCCGGAAAAGGCATAACTGAAGCTAACAGCAAAGGGCCGAAATCTCTCTCATCCTCTAAGCAGCGAGGTATCAAGCTAAGTGCGAAGCACGAACTAGGAATGAAGCTGGATATTCGGTTCTATCATCTGGATTATCACATCCAAATTGGCATCTGACCCAGAATGGGGGCATAGAAAACGCAATGTGTCAGACCAGTCAATTGTATACTTGTCCAGTGGGACATGCTGTAACTCATCTCGGTCAAGTTAAGCCAAGTGCGTCGTCAACCGATGTCAGTTGCAGATCTGCCGCACATCCAGTCACATCACAACCCCTCTATGGGAGAGCTCACTAGTTATGAGTGAAAGAAGAAGAATCTAGTAGAATACTAGGGGCAAGAGCCCACAACTTCCTGCTTATCCATCAACCACCCAGGGGAGGGATAAAAAATAAGAGAGAGTAAAGAATAAAGAGATCTGCGTTGAGAGAAAAAGTGAGAAAAAGGGCTTTTTAGAGAAAAAGAGATTGAGTGCCAAAGTGATGTGAGAATCACAAATAAGAACGGGTGGGAAACAATACCCGGAGAACCAGGCTCCTCATGAACTGAGAGGTCTCTCGTCGTTAGAACACATTTCGAGTGATGTGTTTGTTGTTTTTTGATTCTTATTTTGAGTCGTTTTGAGTGTCAATAGATATGTTTAGGTTGTTTTACCTTTGTTTTCCTTTGTTGAGTCGTTTTGACGGAGGTCGGTCGTAGGCTCAATACCCAGTTGAGAACTCATTTCTCAATTTCAATTTCAAAAATAAATCGTTTTGTGCTCAGAATATTGTGCCATTCTCCACATTTGTGCACAACAGGATTCTTTCTTTCATGAACTGCAAGGTTCAACCCAGGTCATGTGAGGACAATAGAATAAGGACCTCTCTGAAGCTACATAGGTTCCGGACTGCAAAGCAAAAGAAAAGAGGGAAAATCGGAGCATCTGAGTTTGTTTCAACTTTCATTTCCAAAATTGCATTTCGGATGCACCTCCTCAGGCCTTGTCAATGCTCCGAAGTATGAGTGTACCTTTACCTCAAGCTCAAGATCAAGCCTGCTTCAACCCAGAATGGTGATCAGAATTGCTCTCCCTGAGCACCATTTCCCTGTCAGGGGCGTCTTGGCTGTGTTTTGCAATGAGTTCCTAGGAGATCAACTGTGACGGTGGAAACTAGAGTTTGAATGGAGATGCCTAGAACACAAAGGTTTGGAATTTTCGAGACTAACGTCTGGTTTAAATACCCAGGGGTGTATCCTCGGCTTGAAATTTGTATGGCAGTCCCATAGATTGAGATAGCATGTATGCGCCTCAATTCTAGATATTGAACCAACCTAGTCTGTCACCCCGTTAGAGAATAGGGAAAGTTGTGAATATGATTGGGAAGAAAAGCAGTATTTGTGGCTTCTACATGCAGATGTCGCTACTTGTCAGCATTTCAAGACCTTTAAATTGTGAGTTGAAGGTAAGAGTTCGAAGAACACAAGGGGAGATCCCTGTTAGAATAGAGGGGTTCATCGCCACTTACCCAATGAGGTGCTTGCTAAAGCGCCGTTTTGTTTGTTTATTGCAATCCCTAAGCATCATGCACTAACATTGCTTGTAACATGTATCATATCATCACACTTATTGCATTTATTTACATCTTGTGTTATCTTGAATCATTTATCCTTTCGCGCTGTGTAGTGTTTAGGATCGTTGTCCCCCGGGGCTTTCTCAAGTTGCGTGGAACGAGCTCCTGAGTAGTTGTTTTTGGACCTCTTCTCACGATTTCAGCGTGGTTAGAGTGCTCATTTCCTCACACGATTTCAGCGTGTTTGGAATTTATCTCAAGTTGCATGGAACGCGCTCTTGATTGGTTTGTTTTTGGACCTCTTCTCACGATTTTAGCGTGGTTAGAGTGCTCATTTCCTCACACAATTTCAGCGTGTTTGGAATTTATCCCAGGTTGCGTGGAACGCGCTCCTGATTGGTTTGTTTTTGGACCTCTTTTCATGATTTCAGCGTGGTTAGAGTGCTTATTTCCTCACACGATTTCAGTGTGTTTGGAATTTATCTCAGGTTACGTGGAATGCGCCCCTGAGTGTTTGTTTTTGGACCTCTTCTCACGATTTCAGCGTGGCTAGAGTGCTTCTTTCCTCACACGATTTCAGCGTGTTTGGAATTTATCTCAGGTTGCGTGCAATACGCTCCTGATTGGTTTGTTTTTGGACCTCTTCTCACGATTTCAGCGTGGTTAGAGTGCTCCTTTCCTTACACGATTTCAGCATGTTTGGAATTTATCTCAGGTTGCGTGGAATGCGCTCCTGATTGGTTTGTTTTTGGACCTCTTCTCACGATTTCAACGTAGTTAGAGTGCTCCTTTCCTCACACGATTTCAGCGTGTTTGGAATTTATCTCAGATTGCATGGAATGTGCCTCTAAGTGTTTGTTTTTGGACCTCTTCTCACGATTTCAGCGTGGTTAGAGTGCTCATTTCCTTACACGATTTCAGCGTGTTTGGAATTTATCTCTGGTTGCGTGGAACGCGTTCCTGATTGGTTTGTTTTTGGACCTCTTCTCACAATTTCAGCGTGGTTAGAGTGCTCATTTCCTTACACGATTTCAGCGTGTTTGGAATTTATCTCAGGTTGCGTGGAACGCGCTCCTGATTGGTTTGTTTTTGGACTTTTTCTCACGATTTCAACGTGGTTAGAGTGTCCATTCCCTTACACGATTTCAGTGTGTTTGGAATTTATCTCAGGTTGCGTGGAATGCGCCCCTGAGTGTTTGTTTTTGGACCTCTTCTCACAATTTTAGTGTGGTTAGAGTGTCCTTTTCCTCACACGATTTCAGCGTGTTTGGGATTTGTTTGTCCTCCTCTCGCGATTTCAGCGTGGTTGGAGTATGTCACCCTTATTCATTTACTACATTGTCCATTGCATCATATTTTGTCTTGTTACATTCAGCATTTAGGATCACGATCTTTCCTCAGAAGATCATTCCTCACTTATATCATACCACCTAATTACTTGTATTCTTTCTGCGAAACACACAGTTCTGCATGTGCACACACCTATTTCACTAGGAGAATTGTGGTTTGAGGGTTTCGGCCCCTTTTCTGTGTTAAACGTAGTTTGATTTTGCATCTCCATCCCTTTATGATATTTGTGTGGCTTTGCACTGCTTGTGGTTTGATTATTTCATTACATTGTTTCATTATATTTTGTAACATTTGCATTTTGTCCCTGAACTACGCTGGTTTGATTCCTTGTAAAGGGATACGTAGGCAACCTTCGGGTTCAACCAATTGCATTTGCATTTTGTTTATTTGTCCAAGTCTTCGGTCTTGTCAAAAATAGGTCGTCTCTGAGCTTTGACATTCACTCACGTCACTTCATGACTTTGAGTTCTATCAAAGAGGGGCAACTGTAGACACCCCATTTTTGACAGCCCTTAAGACTTGGGCGCCACTGATTGCTTACTTGGTGATGAAAGGTGTGTAGTGCAAAGGTTCGATTTCTTCGGTAAGAGGGAGCTTCAAATCCCAACCTCACATCCCTTTTTAGACCAAAACCATTTTGACCAAAAAATATTTTAGACTTTAAAACCCTCTCTTTCAAAATTATTTTTTGAAAAAAAAGGTTCTACGATGTTCTGAGGCTCGCATTTCGTTAAATGTTGCGCTTTTCGGTAAATCGAGCAAGGACAAAGCGGAAATGAATGAAATAGAGGTGAACACTTTGAAAAATCTTCCAAAACATCTTGTTTAGAGGTTTGGAGTTGAAGAAAAGAGGAGAGGAAAGAAGAAACCAAGTTGGGGAAGAAGTTGGGCATGAACCGTTAAGAGAGAGAGAGTCGAGCAGCCCTCGCTAAATCAGGCCTATCCTTTTGTACATTTGGATTTCGGCTATGAGGCCACCACCATTGGAAAAAAGACTTTTGGGGCTTCATTTTACACTCAAGAATCTCCTAAAGCCGAGTCCGGATGAGGGAGATATGGCTGGTTGAAGTTGGGTATCAATTCGATTGAGCTGGAAATGAGAAACCTTCACTAAAAAGGGCATATCTTTTCTTACATGTAGAATTTTGATGTGAAGTTTCTACCATTGGAAAGCTTACTTCCGGGGTTTCAATTTGGACACAAGAATGACCTGCAAAGGAGTCCAGATGAAGGAGATATGCCCATTTGAAGTTGGACCTGGAGAGCGGATTTTTGCTGTCGGCCACAAATGTAGCCTGTCAGCCACCAGGGGTGGCCGATCGGCCAAAAAAGTGGCCGGTCGGCCAGTACAAGTGGCCAGTCGGCAACTAATGTACCAAACTCATATTTTGCAGATATTTACCTCCAGTTGTCTCCCACAAGCTCCAGCTGTCTGTTTTGTTGATATTTCGACCAAGGCTCTCTTTTTGCTATATGTAGAGGCCATATCTCTCATTTTTCAAGGTTAGCCAATTTTGGGAGCCTCTCTCTCTAAAAATCCTCTCTTTCTAGAATTCTCTCTCTCTAAGAATTCTCTCTCTCTTGCCCTTTTGTGTATACAAGTAGAGAGTGTGCATACAAGTAGAGACACACCTCTCATTTGCCTAGACATCCTTAACCAAAGTTGCTCATCTTTGGGCTGAGATTCCTTGGGACCTTATTTTAGCTTTAGAAGGTAATTTCAGCTTGGTTTGGTGCCTCACTTGTGCCTAAAGTGTATCGTGCTTCAAGAGGTATAAGACTCACCTTTTAAACTTGTTTTGAGTAACTTGTTTCACCATCTTTTTGTACTGTTTTGGCTTGGTTTTTCAACTGAAAAAAACTCTGTTTTTAAGGTTTAAAAATGGTAGTTTAAGTATTGTTGAGTTAGGAGGTGTTCCTCCTCTTTTGCTCTTTGGCTTGAGAAGCCTTTTGTGCCATTTCTTGCTATCTTTAAATCACACTTTTTGGGCCTTTAAACCACTGAAATTCAGAGTTATTTCAGTGGTGGAAATTATGTTTTGAAGTCCAAAAATGGAGGGGTTGGCCTCCCTTTCTTGTGTCTCACTTCCATGCCTAGTTAGCATTACATGGTAGCATGATTTTTTAGCTTAACCTAGCTCAATCTCAGCATGTTTTAGGCATTATTTTGGACTGATATAGCTCTGTTTTTGACTGCCTCGGTCATATATGTCTTGTTTGACATAGTTGTAGTGCGATCAGCTCGACTAGTTTGGTAAATTAAGCCTTCAAATGTGATTTGCTTGAGATGTTTGCATGTTGTAGTATCATTTTACATGTAATTTCAATGTATATAACTTTGTCACATACTCATTTGTTTCACTCTTTCATCGCTTTTGAGAGTTGTGTCTTGAGTCTTGTTTACAAGCTAACTTGAGAGCATGCTTTTCTAATATTTTGTGCTTTAATTTTAGCATGTTTTAGCCACTATTTTGGCATGTCTTAGCTTTGTTTTGAGTTGGTTCGGCCCTTTGAGGCTTGTATTGCATGGTTGTGGTGCAACCCCTTTCACTAGCTTAATATTTTAAGCTTTTAAACATATGTTGCATGAGTTATTTGCATAGTTTAGTGTCATTTTGCATGTTATTTCAGCATCATAAGCTCTGCCATTACACTTCTTTGTTTCACTCTTTCATTTGTTTTGAAAGTGACTTTGAACCCTTTGTTGGCTTGAGTGTGAAATTGAGGCATTTGTGCTTAATGGTTTAATTCCTTCGGGAGTTCATTACCAACGACATGAAGTCTCTTTCATGCTCAAAACACTTATGGTTCAAGTCCTCTTTCCAAAGGCCACGTGTCCGTCATCACCAAAGTAGCCTCGGCTCGGGAACTTGGGTACGAAGGGGGAAGTCCTGAAATGAGCACCCCCGCTTGCTCGATCAAAGATCGGCTTCTACTAATCATGATATGAATTTTTATAAACCTTATGTGTTCTTATTCTGGTTATTCAACTAACATTACTATGTGATATGCCCGCATACAAGCAAGTTTAGACTAGTCGCAAGATTTGAAACAATTCAACTCATGTTTATTTTTCGAAAATGATTTGAATTTGCCACTCGCAAGTGGGCTTAAAAATGCGAATTTGCCACCAAACATGGTGGGTTTAAAACATGATTTGCCACTTCTCAAAGTGGGCTTAAAACGCGCAATCATTGAATTGTTCCAATTTAAACAACATAGCCTTCATCTATAGGCATTCATGCAGTTTAGCATCTAAGCACATAGCCTTATGACAAGCATGCAAAACATGGCAACATTCACACTCATGCGATATACTAAAGCGTAAAAAACTCACCTAGTACTCCAAGCTAGGAAAGAAAACAAAGTTAGAAAAATGCATGATTCCTAACTATGTCAGATTACTAATGCAACACATGCAATAATGCAACTAAATAGGCTCGGCTATTTAATCATGGTATTTGCAACACTTTGATAGCATGCTTTGAAACACGTATTCAAAGAAGTATTGAATTGACAATATAATTTGAATGATGCGCCGAGCCTCGGTGCATGCAAGACAAATGAATAAATGCAAACATGTGTGCATAAGGTATGCTAATTGAAAATGTGATGCTTCTAAACTAACAATCAAAAGCGGTTAAGTAAAAGGGAGAAAGACGTGAGGTTGGAAGACATACACACACGCACGCACACTTATTACAACATTGCGCCCTCGCGAAGGAGGGTCCGAATGAATAAACTAACTAACTAGCTATGCTAATTAGGCTAACTATTACAAAACAAAACTAATTAACTATTCTAAACTAATTATTACACAATTGAAACAAATTAACTAACTATTATAAACTAGCTAAATATTACAAATCGGAATTGAAGAATTAGTTACACTAACTAATTAAGTACAACACTTGAAATTAACTAGCTATTCTAAGCTAACTAAAGCAATTAAATGGCCTCGAGGGCGAGGGATATATACATGCTTGGTTGGTTTCCTCCCGAGAATCCACCGCCTTGCCATTACAGTATCTGTTTGCATATGCTTGATCACCGAAAATTGTGCTAACTTCCAGAACACTTCTGGTCCTCCTCAGGAACACACTGGACAACTTTTTTACTGGTGGCCGGTCGGCCACTCCTGCCCCGGACTTTCTTTTTTTGCTGCAACAGAGAGCAAATAGAGGCAAAGTAATGTATTCTCAAGATATGTATATACTGCTACCCTCCTTATCATTACATAGGCTCAAAGGAGTGCAACTCTCGGCTTTTAAACCATCAACCAAGCATTCTCCATGCATGATGGCCTAAGAAACCAAGCTTGTACAAGTTAATGAGTGTAAAACAAGACCAAAACATCCACCACCCTATCATGCATGATCAAGGGTGATAGTGACCAAGGAAATGACACATTTCATCACTTTGAGTATGAAATGTCCCATTTGCCTTGTGTTCGAATTAACGTCCGACTCGAACACATGCAATGCAACACAAAGGATGAGTTATCTTGTCTCTTTCACTTGTCCATTTTGTTTACTCATTTTAACTTACCAATCCATTCTTTAATTGATTAGTCCAAAAAGTGAGCATCCTCTAATGGAAAAAGGGCTTAAACCACAAGTGCCTTGAGCATGAAAGAGACCTCATGCCGTTGATAATGAAGCCCCTAAGAGATTAAACCATTAGGCATGAATGTCTCGATTTCACACTTAAGCCAACAAGGGGTTCAAAACCACTTTCAAAGCAAACGAAAAGGTGAAGAATAGAGGAAGATAGTAGAGATTTCAGTACTGAAATGGAGTGTAAAATAACACTAAAACATGTTCTCAACTCAAAAGAATGATGACCAAAGCATTAAAATTTCAATCTAATGAAGGAATTAACACTACAACCACACTATGCAAGGCTCAAAGGACCTAACCAGCCCAAAACAGAGCTAAAACAAGTCAAAATAGTAGCAAAAACACGCTGAGATCAAGTTACAAAACGCTAGAAAAACATGCTCACATGTTAAGCTATCTAAGCATGTAAACAAGACACAAGGAGGGGAGGCTAACCCCTCCAATTTTGGACTTCAAAACAAAGTTTTTACCACTGAAATAACTCTGATTTTTAGTGGTTAAAAGACCCAAAAAGTTTGATTTAAAGGTGATGAAAAATAGCATAAAAATCTTAATAAGCTAAGGAACAAAAAAGGGAAACAACCTCCTAACTCACAAAAACTCAAACTACCATTTTTAGGTCTTAAAAAATAGAACTTTTTACATGCCAAAACCAGCCCCAGAATAGTTTAAACAAGTGACAAAACAAGTGTTGAAACAAGCTTAAGGAAGGTTAGTTCTTTACCTTTGAAGCACAACACTAAAACAGCCACAAATCCACACTCAAACCTTCTTCTAGGGCTCAAACAAAGCTCCAGGAGACCTCAGCTCCAAGGTGGTTAAGTTTGATTAAGGGTTGATGCACAAAAGTTTGGAGGAACTAGGCAAACACACACAAATTTACTAGAGAGAGAAAAATCTAAAGAGAGATATTTTTTTGTCCAAAAATTTCTAATCCCCCCACATGCAAGAGAGGGCCTCTATATATAGGAAAACATGTTTTGAGCTTCAATACATCCTACCATACACGTGTATGGAGATGCAGCTCAGTGAGTAACAGTTGGCAAAAAAATATCTGGAAAAGGAGACTGGTCTCCGTCCGGCCACCAGAGTAGCCGATCGGCCACCACTAATAGCCGATGGACACAAGCCATGGTCGATGGCCCATGGGGGTGGCTGACAGGCCATCCTCTCCTCCAGACTTGAAATAACAAGCTCTTGGTCCACAACCAAGCACAAAAAAGATAAGGTTTAAAGGCTCAAAGACAAGGTGCTCTGCCGAGGACTTCGGGCACTCAAAACGAACACAAACAAGCACAATCATCGAGTATTCAAACGATGATGTCCAAGACTTGAGGACGGTCAAAAATGGGGTGTCTACAGAGAGACCCTTAGATCTTAGGGGATTTGTAGAGAGAAGTCAGATTTTAGAGAGAGAATGAGCCGATTTAGGGTTTTTGAGTAAAAAGATAACAAAAAGTGAAGTAAAAATGAGCTGCTGCGAACTGATATACTGTAGACACCTCATTTTTGACCGTCCTCAAGACTTGGACGTCGTCGTTTGTGCACTCGATGATTGTCCTTGTTTGTGTTCGTTTTGAGCACCCGGCGTCCTCGGCGGAACGCCTTGTCTTTGAGCCTCTAAACCTTATCTGTTTTGTGCATGTTTTTGGACCAAGAGCTTGTTGCTTCTAGTCTGGAGGAGTGGATGACCTATCAACCAGCCCCATAGGCTGTCGGCCAGGGATTGTTTTTGTCGGCTACTAGTAGTGGTTGGCGGCCACCAGTGGTGGTCGACAGCCATTGGTCTCTCTTTTCAGATACTTGTTAATAGCTGTGCCAGCTGTTGCTCATTGAGCTGCATCTTCTTACACGTGTATAGTGAGATGTTCACAAGCTCAAGACTTGTTTTTCTTTATATAGGGGGGTTCCTCCCCCATTTTTGGGGAGTTGGCATTTTTAGAACAAAAATATCTCTCTCTCTCTCTCTCTCTCTCTCTCTCTCTCTCTCTCTTATTATTTTGCACACATTTGCTTAGTTTATCTTAGCTTTTGCATATAAACCCTTAACCAAATACTCTCACCTTTGGGCTGAGATTACTTGGAGCCTTGTTTGAGCTCTAGAAGGAGGTTTGAGCTTGGTTTGTTGCCTATTTTGTGCCTTAGCTTCAAAAGGTATACCACTTGTTATTTAAGCTTGTTTTCAATACTTGTTTTGTCATCTTTTCAAACTATTTTTGGGCTAATTTTGAACTGTCAAAAACTCTTTTTTTTATGACTTAAAAGTTTTGGTTTGAGGTCTCTTTGAGTTAGGGGGTGGTCCACCGTTCTTGTTCTTTTGTTTGTTAAGCTTTTGTACCATTTTTCATCGCTTTCAAACCAACCTTTTTGGGCCTTTTAACCACCGAATTTCAGAGGTTTTTCAGTGGTAAAAACCTTATTTTGAAGTCCAAAATTGGAGGGGTTAGCCTCATCTCCTTGTGTCTTGCTTGCATGCCTAGTTAGCCTCATGTATTAGCTTATTGTTTTAGCTTATTGTGGCTCAAGTCCAGCATATTTTAGACTATATTTTGACCTGTTTTGGCTTTGTTTTGGGCTGGTTAATTCATTTGAGTCTTGTATTGCATAGTTGTAGTGTAAATCCTTGCACTAGCTTGATGTTTTAATGCTTTAATCATCATTGTTTTGAGTTAATAGCATGTTTTAGTGTTGTTTTGCACTTCATTTCTGCACTTAAAATCTCTGCAATCCCCCTTAATTCTTCACTCTTTTGTTTTCTTTGAAAGTGGTTTTAAACCTCTTGTTTGTCTAAGTGTGAAATGGAGGTGTTGCACCTAATGGTTTAATCCCTTAGGGGGTTCATTACCAATAGTGTAATGCCTCTTTCATGCCCAAAGCAACTTGTTGTTTAAGCCTTCTTTCCATTAGAGGACACTCACCAATGGACTAAATGAATTAAAGGATGGATTTGGTAATTAAAATGAGTAAACAAAATTGGGCAAGTAAAAGGGGCAAGATAAGCATGTTTGTGTTGCATTGCATGTGCTCAAACTGGATGTTAGTTTGAACACAAGGAACATGGGACATTTCATACTCAAAAGTGATGAAATGTGCCACTTTCCTTGGTCATCATTGCCCTTGATCATATATGATAAGGTGGTGGTTGTTTTGGTCTTGTTTGTGCATTTATTAAACTTTTACAAACTTGGTCCCTTAGCCATCATGCATGGAAATTTCTTGATTGATGGTTTAAGGGCCAAGAGTTTCTCTCTTTTGAGCTTGTATGACGATAAGGAGGGTAAACAGTGCAAACAACCCTTGAGAATACACTGCTTTGCCTTTGTTTGCTCTTTGTTGCAGCAAGAGGATGTTCAGGTCAACAGTAGCCGACGGCCACCAGCAGTAGCCGACCGGCCACTAACGGTAGCCGACGGCCACCATTGGTAGCCGACCGGCCACCAATGAAATTTGCACAGTGTGTTGGTAAGGTGGTGTAGAGGTGTTATGGAAGTTGGCGGCATCGTCAGTGTTCAAATGTGCAAACAGAGGCGTTCAGTAGCAAGGCAGTGGCTTTTTCGGGTGGAAACTGAGCATGCATGGGCCTCTCTCGCTTCCTGACATTAGCTAATTAGATTAATTAGCAATAGATAAAAGACATGTTGTAATTATTTAAGTAGAGTAGCTAGTCAATTACTTCATGTTGTAATTAATTAGCTTAATTGCTTTGTAATTAGTTAGTTAAGTGTTTAGCTAATTAATTTGATTTGTACCATTTAATTAGCTTAGAATAGTTTGTTAATTCATTTCAAGTGTTGTAATAATTAGTTTAATTAGCTTAGCTTGGTTTCTAGTTAGTTAGCTCATATTCATTCGGACCCTCCTTCGCGAGGGCGTAATGTTGTAATAAGTGTGTGTGCGTGTGTGAATGTCTTCAAACCCCACGTGTTTCTTCCTTTTATTTAATCACTTTTGATGGTTAGATTAGGGACATTTTCAATTAGCATACCTTATGCTCGCATGTTTGCATCCATTCATTTGTATTACATGCACCGAGGCTCGGCGCATCATTCAAACTGCATTGCAATTTCATTACTTCTTTGAATACGTGTTTAATCGCATGTTGTTCAAATTGAATCATATGCCATATTAGTAGCTGAGCCTATTAATTTCATATTGCATGCGTTGCATTAGGCATCTTGTATAGTTAGGATCATGTATCCTTCTAACTAGTTTTTGTCTTGGCTTGGAGTACTCAGTAAGCTTTTACGCTTTAGTATACTTGTATGAGTGTGATTGCCATATTGCCATGATTCGCATGCTTGCCATGAGGCTATGTGCTTATTTGCTAAACTACTTGAATGCCTGTCGATGAAGGCTTATGTAGACACTCAATTTTTGACAGCCCTTAAGACTTGGCTGCCACTGATTGCTTACTTGGTGATGAAAGGTGTGCAGTGCAAAGGTTCGATTTCTTCGATAAGAGGAGCTTCAAATCCCAACCTCACATCCCTTTTTGGACCAAAACCATTTTGACCAAAAAATATTTTAGATCTTAAAACCCTCTCTTTTAAAATTATTTTTTGAAAAAAAAGGTTCTATGATGTTCCGAGGCTCGTATTTCGTTAAATGTTGCGTTTTTCGTTAAATCGAGTAAGGATAAAGTGTAAATGAATGAAAGAGAGGTGAACTCTTTGAAAAATCTTTCAAAACATCTTGTTTAGAGGTTTGGAGTTGAAGAAAAGAGGAGAGGAAAAAAGAAACCAAGTTGGGGAAGAAGTTGGGCATGAACCATTAAGAGAGAGAGAGTCGAGCATCCCTTGCTAAATCAGGCCTATCATTTTGTACATTTGGATTTTAGCTATGAGGCTATCACCATTGGAAAGAAGACTTCTGGGGCTTCATTTTACACTCAAGAATCTCCTAAGCCGAGTCCGGATGAGGAAGATATGGCTGGTTGAAGTTGGGCATCAATCCGATTGAGCTGGAAATGAGCAACCTTCACTAAAATGGGCATATCTTTTCGCACACTTAGAATTTGGATTTGAGGTTTCTACCATTGGAAATCTTACTGCCGGGGCTTCAATTTGGACACAAGAATGACCTGCAAAGGAGTCCATATAAGGGAGATATGCCCATTTGAAGTTGGACTTGGGGAGCAGATTTTTGCTGTCGGTCACAAATGTAGCCTGTCGGCCACCAGGGGTTGCCGGTCGGCCAAAAAAGTGGCCGGTCGGCTACTAATGTCCCAAACTCAGATATTTTGCAGATATTTACCTCCAGTTGTCTCCCACAAGCTCCAGTTGTCTGTTTTGTTGATATTACGACCAAGGCTCTCTTTTTACTATATGTAGAGGCCATATCTCTCATTTTTCAAGGTTAGCCAATTTTGGAAGCCTCTCTCTATAAAAATCCTCTCTCTCTAGAATTCTCTCTCTCTAAGAATTCTCTCTCTCTTGCCCTTTTGTGCATACAAGTAGAGAATGTGCATACAAGTAGAGACACACCTCTCATTTGCCTAGACATCCTTAACCAAAGTTGCTCATCTTTGGGCTGAGATTCCTTGGGACCTTATTTCAGCTTTAGAAGGTAATTTCAGCTTGGTTTGGTGCCTCACTTGTGCCTAAAGTGTATTGTGCTTCAAGAGGTATAAGACTCACCTTTTAAACTTGTTTTGCGTAACTTGTTTCACCATCTTTTTGTACTGTTTTGGCTTGGTTTTTCAACTGAAAAAAACTCTGTTTTTAAGGTTTAAAAATGGTAGTTTAAGTATTGTTGAGTTAGGAGGTGTTCCTCCTCTTTTGCTCTTTGGCTTGAGAAGCCTTTTGTGCCATTTCTTGCTATCTTTAAATCACACTTTTTGGGCCTTTAAACCACTGAAATTCAGAGTTATTTCAGTGGTGAAAATTATGTTTTGAAGTCCAAAAATGGAGGGGTTGGCCTCCCTTTCTTGTGTCTCATTTCCATGCCTAGTTAGCATTACATGGTAGCATGATTTTTTAGCTTAACCTAGCGCAATCTCAGCATGTTTTAGGCATTATTTTGGACTGATATAGCTCTGTTTTTGACTGCCTCGGTCATATATGTCTTGTTTGACATAGTTGTAGTGCGATCAGCTCGACTAGTTTGGTAAATTAAGCCTTCAAATGTGATTTGCTTGAGATGTTTGCATGTTGTAGTATCATTTTACATGTAATTTCAATGTATATAACTTTGTCACATGCTCATTTGTTTCACTCTTTCATCGCTTTTGAGAGTTGTGTCTTGAGTCTTGTTTACAAGCTAACTTGAGAGAATGCTTTTCTAGTATTTTGTGCTTTAATTTCTACATGTTTTAGCCACTATTTTGGCATGTCTTAGCTCTATTTTGAGTTGGTTCAGCCCTTTGAGGCTTGTATTTCATGGTTGTGGTGCAACCCCTTTCACTAGCTTAATGTTTTAAGCTTTTAAACTTATGTTGCATGAGTTGTTTGCGTAGTTTAGTGTGATTTTGCATGTTATTTCAGCATCATAAGCTCTACCATTACACTCCATTGTTTCACTCTTTCATTTGTTTTGAAAGTAACTTTGAACCCTTTGTTGGCTTGAGTGTGAAATTGAGGCATTTGTGCTTAATGGTTTAATTCCTTCGGGAGTTCATTACCAATGGCATGAAGTCTCTTTCATGCTCAAAACACTTGTGGTTCAAGTCCTCTTTCAATTAGAGGACTCTCATCATTGGACTTAATCGATTAAAGGACTAATTGGTAATGTAAAACTAGTAAACAAAATGAACAAAGTAAAAAAGGCAAGATTGAGCATCTTTGTGTTGCATTGCATGTGTTTGGATCGGACGTTAATCCAAACACAAGAAAAATGGGATGTTTCATACTCAAAATGATGAAACGTACCACTTTTCTTGGTCACCATCACCCTTGATCATGCATGATAGGGTGGTGGTTGTTTTGGTCTTGTTTGTGCATTCATTGACCTTGTACAAGCTTGGTTCTTTGGCCAGCATGCTTTGAAAATGCTTGATTGATGGCTTGAGAGCCAAGAGCCACACTCCTTTGAGCTTGAGAGATGATAATGAGGGTGGCAGTACACACATTCCCTGAAAAATGCATTGCTTTGCCTCTGTTGCTTTTTGTTGCAGCAAAACCAGAAGTTCAGAATTGGGGGTGGCTGACCGGCCACTTGCAGTAGCTGACCGGCCAGTTGAGGTGGCCGACAGCCACTCTTTGTGGCTGACCGGCCACCAGTGAAAAGGTTGTCCAATGTGTTCATGTGTTAGAGCAGAAGCAGTTTGGAAGTTGGTGCAATGTTCAGAAATCAAACGAATGCAAACAGAGGCATCCGATGACAAAGCAATGACATTTTCAAACGGAGCAACCGAGCATGCATGCATCCCTCGCCCTCGAGGCCATTTACTTGCTTTAATTAGTTAGTGTAGCTAGTTATTCAATTCAAATGTTATAATTATTTAATTAACTTAATTAGTTTAATTGTTTCAATTAGCGTAGCATAGCTAGTTATTCAATTTTGATTTGTAATAATTAGTTAACTAGAATAGTTAATCAGTTGTGGTTTGTAATAGCTTAGCTTAATTAGTGTAGTTAGTTGGCTTTCATTTCATTCGGACCCTCCTTTGTGAGGGCATAATGTTGTAATAAGTGTGCGTGCTTGTGTACATGTCTTCCAACCCCACGTCTTTTTCCTTTTTACTTAAACCGTTTTCGATGGTTAGTTTAAGGCATATTTCAATTAGCATACCTTATGCTCGCATGTTTGCATTATTCATTTGTCTTGCATGCACTGAGGCTTGGCGCATCATTCAAACTGCATCGCAATTTCAATACTTTGATGAATACATGCTTAGACCACATGCTATCAAATTGTTGGAAATCATATGTCATATTAGTAACCGAGCCTATTAATTGCATCTTTTGCATGTGTTGCATTAGTTATTTAACATAGTTAAGATCAAAGATGTTTACAGTGAAGTGGATTTTGGGTGTTGATGTTTTTGACAAATGTTGGAGTTCAAATGGGGCAAGTCATTCACCAGTGACAATGATACATACACGAAGTGAGAAGCCAAGTAAGAAGTGACTGTGGGGGCGACGCTGTCACTCTGTTCTTCCATTTCTTTGCTTTTGCCGTCAATGGAGATTTTGAGCATCTAAAAGAAGTCATCTTTGAATTTGTGATTGTTAGCCTCCGTCACATTTGAAAAACGTTATATGAAAAAATGATTGTCGTTTTTTGGTCCAAACACTCGATCCCTAATAATGTCTCACAATACATCCATTTAATTCTAACTCCACATGATATTTCTTGGTCATTTTCCTGGTGACAGTAGACTTTTTGTTTAGGATGTAGTCCAAGAAGAATAGGTCAACAATATTAATTAGTTGAGAGATTTAAAAACAAAAAAGAAAAGAAAAGAAAAAGATAAAACGTGAATAAAATATATTTATATTTTACTTAATTTTATACATCTTGTTCTTTTAATTTTTAAATCTCTTATCAAATTTCTCAATCAAATACAGCATTATAAAAAAAAAAAAAAACAGTAGTAGTTAAAATTATCCTTTAATATAAAAGCAATAATATCCATTCAATTACAATTGGGGCCGAATGAATTTCTGGTCTTTTTCATGATGGGCCCACCAATAGTGCAAACAAACATATTGGGACACCAAACAAAGGAGTAATTTGTTTAGTATTTAAATTAATTACGTAGTAAAATTTTTTTATGAGTGTGATTTCATGATATTAAGAATAACTCAATTAGTATGATCAAAAGTATGACATAAACAATCCCATATAATAGTTTAAAAGTATCTAATAATTTTTCATCGATAGGATACATTTTATTGGGCCTCATACAGATATGACTTGATAATGTATTTGATAAAATAACTGGTTGGTATATGTGGCAAAGTTGTAAAGAAGAAAATGGGGCTTTTTTTTTGTTTTTGTTTTTGTCTCTCCTTCTTAATACACTATTAATTATTGAATTATATAAAAATTTTGAGATATTAGAATCTTTCAATAATTAATATGTAAACCATAAAATTAAAGAGAAAATTATTAGATACTCTCAAAGTATCAATATCATGTAGCATTGGCTATGTGCTACAACACACACTAAGTATATTATTCTTTTCTTTTCAATTATCTAACAAAAGTGAGTCAACATATTTCATATATAAATTTTTTTTGCTACATTATTAGTTTGGAATACTACATTAATAATACCACATGATGGTCAAGAACTTCTGAATAATTGCTATAACAAATTAAATTTTTAGGAATAATTAAAATTTAGAGAAAACATCACCTCTTGTCAGAAGTGTCGTTGTTACATTTTTAGTGACAAAATCAGAGATCTAATAATGAATTCTAATTTATTTATTTATTTTTTTTTTTGGGGGGGGGGGGAGAAAACAACTTTTGGCATGAAATTATTTTATTCCAAAAAATGTGTTTATTAGTAACATTTTTTAAAATTATCACTAAAAGTTTTTTTTTGAATTTTTGGAATGACTTTTTTGTGACAATTCACACTACGACTAATTTTTTTTTTATGCAACAGTATTTTCACTTTTATGAATGAAAAAGTTTAGTTTGTAAAATCTTTAGATATCATAGTGAATTACTTAAATTTTTTTTTATTAAATAGGATCCTTGTGTGAAAAAGGTATGAATTAGAGACGGCTGAGCAAGCTGCTCTTAATAAAATATTCTTTTGGGCGGCCAAAACGAATCTAAAGAAGAAAAAACAGAAGTAATCATATTCACACTGGACTGACCATGTCACCATATATATATATTTTTGGGTACATCGGAAAGTGAAAAAACAAGCAAAAGAAACAAACAGCAAAACAGACCAAGGTCCACTGGAACCCTTCCTATGTTAGCTTTGCCCAATCATATCAGCCACAACTTGGTTTCGGATCCCAATCATACATATATATACTTGTGTGCATAAATATGTGACATACATGTGCCTCTCTTGGGTGTGTTATTACATTAGCCCATTTTCATTCATATGTGTTTTTGATTTGACAACAAATGTCACAAATAGATATGTTTTCAACACAAACAATATCACCTCTCTGTTCTAATTTTTTTCTTCATTATGATCTCCTTTGGATCATCGAAAACTTTTTCCTTTCCCTTCACAAATGAAACAGACCGTCAGGCTTTGTTTTCAATCAAAGACATGATATCAGGAGATCCTCTTGGTATCCTCAGCTCATGGAATTATTCTATCCACTTTTGCAATTGGCACGGAGTCTCATGTGGTCGTCGACATCAGCGTGTGACCGATCTAAACCTGCCATCTCTGGGATTGGTGGGTCCTCTATCTCCTTACATTGGGAACCTCACCTTTCTTAGGATGATTGATCTTAGTAACAATAGTTTTCATGGTGAAATTCCACTAGAAATTGGCAAGTTGTTTCGTTTGCAATATCTTCAACTTTTCATTTACTCTTTTGAAGGTGAATTTCCTGCCAATTTGACTCATTGTTCAGACTTGAGAGTAATCAGCCTAGTTGATAACAATCTAGGAGGTAAAATTCCTTCTGAGTTGGGTTCTTTGTCCAACCTCATTAAATTTAATGTTGCTAAAAATCATTTCACCGGACCTATCCCACTTTCGCTTGGAAACCTTTCCAATCTTCTCGGGCTTTCTCTATTGCACAATAATCTAGAGGGATGCATTCCATTCGAACACTACAAGAAAAATAGGATATTACCACGTTTTTTTTCCTGACATTTTAAAACGCCGTGAAATTTTCTATGATTTTTGACCATCTGACCAGATTTAATTATTTTATCTCGTTTTTTACGCCGTTATTAGAAAACAATCAAATAACATTTATTTGCATTGAAGAAGCAGGACTTTTCTGAGCAAAAAAAGAGAAGTGAGTTTAGAGAACAGAGGCATGACTTTTGAGAGAGAGAGAGAGAGAGGCAGAGAGAGAGAGATCAAGGCCTTGGATCTTCGATCTCCATCGACTCTTTGGTTGTATGATCTGAAAATTCTTGTTCTACACTTGATTTGAGCGTATCTCTGTAATATCGTTTGAATTCCTCATAGCCAAGTCGATCTAGGGCTCAAGGTTAGAGTTTTCTGATATGGATTTGCTACATTCACACAAGATCTGTAAACTTTCATGGCTTAAACTAACGATTTATAGTTGATTTCTAGTTTCTTTTCTTCCGTTCTGTATTTTCTCTTTTCGAATCGATGTATCTAGGGTTTTGAGTGTCGTGTTGATGGCCTTGTTTGGTAGAGCTGTGAGAAAGTGCTTATAGCTTATGCCTAAACAGCTTATAGTTTATAACTTTCAGCTTAAGCTGATTTCCAGCTTATTCTTAAAGCATCTCCTGCTCCACTCAAAGAATAAGCTGATTTCTGACTTCCAAAAAGCTATAAGTTATAAGCTATAAGCTAAACCAAACACATTAAAATAACTTAAATTAAGCTGAAAGCTGAAATAAGCTGTAATTAAGCTCTGCCAAACAGGCAAAATGTCTCTGATCACGTACAGGATAAGCAAGTAGCGTTGGATCTGGATCGTTGGCAACAGTGAGTAGAAGCAAGCTCAATGATGTAGAGATGTAGATCTTATTCTCAGATCTGCTCTCTATCCGATCAGATCTGCTCTCTCCTTCTCTCTGATCTGCTATTATGGTAATATCAAATCTGCTCTCTCAATGTCTCCGATCGAATTTTGCTAGTCGGAGCCGTATTTTGTGTGATGGTAAATTTGCCATGTTGTGTGCAATCAAACTCCACCGGTGGGAGACAAGCCAAGCCTTATGACCATTCGTGAGGTATATTTTAGCACTGGCCTCTTTCCCAATGGTTACTATTTCTGATTTTGGGGAATGTTTTAAGTATTGGTTTTAATAACGGAGGCAGCTAGTATTATTATTATTTTTTAATATCTATATGATTATATCTATTTATTTGATCACTGGACGGTTGCAATTTTCTGAGGAGTCATATAAGCTGCAATTGTTCTGCAGATTTTGCCATTTCGGTTTCATGATCTTCACATTGATTGATTGCTATAATAAGGTTTTGTTTTCCAAAGGTTATTGATTAGTTTTTCCCTTTTATTCTCCATCATATTTGCCATAAAGCTGACAGCTTGAAACTCTTCTGTTAGAAGGAAAGCAAATTTAGAATTTCAAATTAACCTTTCAATTTTTCAATCTTTCAGGCGCATTTGCAATTTTGCCTTTGAGTAATGGAACAACTTGCACAAGCCAATCTTCAAACACACACTTCAAAATAACAAACCTAACCTAGTTACTCTTACAACCAAGCCCAAAACTCTACACATTGAGTCAACTCCGGTGAGTGTCCTTTGTTCAATTCTTCGTCGTCTTCTTCTTCATCGTTTTTCTTCTTTGTTTATTCTCTGATTCTTCTTCTTGGTTTTTTACAATTTTTTGTCTTTTCTTTTCTGCAGTGCAGCAACAAGAGCCACTCGAAGTCGATTTCCTCCCTTTTTTGAAGTTGATTTCATCTGTTTTTCGCAGCAACAAGAAGGTAACTTAAGCCCAGCCCCTGTTTTTTTTTTTTGCCCTTGTTTTCTTGCTCTTGTTTTTGCTACTGTTTTGCTTTTTTCTGGTTTTTTTTTTTTTTTTTGACTTGTCTTTTAGTTTTAATTTATAATGGTTATATTTATTGAATTAATGTTACTACGTTAGTGTTTGTTAATTTTGATTTATGATGAATGTAATATGAGTCTACATAGCACATAAAAATATATTTTAAAAAAAAGAATTGTCGTGTCCCCTGTCGTGTCCCCTGTCGTGTCCGTGTCCGTGTCCGTGTCCTCATTTTTTGGAAATTGCCATGTCCCGTGTCCGTGTCTGTGTCTGTGCTTCATAGATTATATCATTATTAGCAATAAGCTTGGCAGCATGCTGAAATAAAACCCAAAATTTCATAAACACAGAATTTTCCCAACTTTTTATTTATTTATTTATTTTCATTTTTCCCAATATTTAAAAAATGAAAAGATTTTTTTTTTTTTTTTGGGGTAGTGACTTGTACTTGGTAACCCAGCATTGTTTGAGGCCTCTTTAATTCATTCAATAGTAAACAATAGCAAAGAGAGTCCTAGAATCCTAGGTCCCTATCATGCATTGATCCACCTAGTCATAGTCTAATAGAGAGCTTTCATTTGAATATATATTACTTAGTAGTTAGTTGTTGTCCCATTCCGAATCATAGAATAGCTAGGATAGCAGAATGTAGCATTGGCTTATCTTAGAAAATAGATCTCTCAACATTTTCTAATTAGTAATATAATAACTTCAGTTCATTGGTTTTTTTCTCTCTCTCTTTGTAGTTTTCTTCTTCATAACAAAAACAAAAAGAAAAAAGTCTTCAAAAGCTTACAACCAAAGTTTTAAATATCAGTCAATATATACTAAACTAAATCAAGACTTAAATTTTTTAATATTTATTAATATATTGGTCGATATTATTTGATATTAGCTCATATAACGGTATTGTTGATACTAGTACATATTCTGAAATTAGCTTACAACCAGAGTTTTAAATATCGCCAGATTGATAGTTTTAAGGCTGGAATCAACACACTTATTAGCCACTAACTCAACAAGAATCACTCTTCCTCGCATGAAAGCACTATGGGATTCTGAGATAAGCTGTGCAATTGCCTTCCTCAATCTCAATGCTAACACTGGCAATAATTTTATAGACACCGTCAATCAATTTAATAGGTCTTAATCTTGAATGTCCACTGCACCCCTTTATTTGACATGGGGTAATGGAGGAGGCATTCGTACTCATCTCAAACTCTTGTCCCTAAAAAGCATGCAGAACTGCTTGGCCGTGGAGCTTAGTCATCATTGAGGAGCCTCAATTACTTCTTCCTCTGAAAATGGTATTTTTAACTAGTTCTTGTCCTTCTCCTATAGCATACTAACCCCCAATTTTCCAATTAGGGTCCCAACATTTGGCTCAGAATCAAGCCTGCTATAGAACTCCACAATAGTTTTAGAGATATCCTCCTCCCTAGTCAAAACTTTCCCATCAACACTCAACCTGCTGATGTGATTATCTTTTCTTTGTGCATTAGCCATTCTGTTAAAGAAACTGGTGTTTAGCACTTTGTGTTGCAAAAAAATGCTTCAGAGGAAAGTGTTTATGTTGATTTCTTTTCAGCATTGTCTGATCTTGACATTTTGGCAGGTTGCAAAAGGTGTAATGACCTGTGTGACTCAAGAAGTAAAAGATCTTTACCATCTTTTGGAGCATGAGTTTCTCCCTCTAGATCTTGCATCAAAAGTGCAGCCTTTGTTAACCAAAATTTCCAAACTTGGGGGTAAGCTTGCTTCAGCATCTTCTGTACCAGAGGTCCATCTATCTTAATACATTCCCATGCTGGAAAAGCTTGCCACTCTAAGATTGCTTCAGCAGGTACACGGGTGCTAGGTTTCATTTTTGGTACTTATTTTTTTTTTTTCCAATTTTATGCATTTTCTAAAAACTATTTTCATCGTGCTTGATATTTTTCATTTCTTGTTTTCCAGGTGTCTCAGGTGTATCAGTCAATGAAGATAGAGAATTTATCTAAAATGATCACCTTTTTTGAATTTTCTGCTGTGGAGAAAATCTCTGTTGATGCAGTCAAACATAATTTCCTTGCAATGAAAGTTGGCCACATGAAGGGTGTTGTTGCATTTGGTAACTCGGTAAGTAGTTCTCGTACCTTTATGTCTATATTGCTGTCTACTTGCTTTGCTGAATGTAACTTTATCATTTGCTGATGCTATACACAGAATAGTATTAGCAATGAAGTTAACATTTGGTTGTTTTATTCTTATCCACATATGGAAATCATTTTGATGTTATGTATATATTGTATCATGTACAATGTGTGTATGTTTATGTATTTATGTAAATCTGATTTTTTTTTTTGGGTATGTATTTGGGTGTGTATAAGCTAGTCTTATGCATTTATTACCTCTGAGAATATTGCTATTTGAAATTTCTTCTGTATTTTTCCATTTTTTGAAATGCCTCAAACCTCTATTTTATGACAAGTACAACATATACATGTGTTTATATTGTTTATCAATTTCATATCCTTGTCTTATGGGTTAACATATTACTGTTAAAATCTTGAGTTTTGATTGCTTGCTTAGTTTTTTTTTTTAATTGCTATTTTTGTCCATGTATAATGTAGATGCAAATAATAGAAGTTTGTTGAATGTAACAATTACTCCACCTATACCACTTAGTTTAGTGCTCCACTATTATAACTCCACCTACACCTATAACTCCACCTACACCACTTAGTTTAGTGCTCCACTATTATACCTCCACCTACACCTACTCCACCTACACCACTTAGTCTAGTGCTCCACTATTATAGTGCTCCATTATGGCTTATATTGTATCCCCCATTTCTCTCTATAAAAGAGAGCTCTTGTACACAAATTATAGAAATCAACAATACACACAAAAATGTATATTGATATCAATCAATAATATCAATACATTAATTTCCTACATGGTATCAGAGCGGGTTTAGCACCTAGTATTTTTCGCTTCACCGGCGGGCGGCAACCTCGCCTTGGCCGCCCGCCGGACCTCAACCTACTTCACTTGGTTTTTTTTCTTCAAACACCGGTTCCTCAGCCGGTACAGCATCCGTTGCTTCAGCTGCCTCTTCAGCAGCAACTTCAAGTTCCTCAACAACTTTCTTAATCTTGGCTTCCACTGCCGGAGCTTCAGCTTCCGGGGTGGATACTTCGAGATGACTAACATACCTCCACAGAATGTTGATGAAATCTATAAGGTGGCATCAATATCACTCAGTCCAAATGTTCCTGGGCAGATATTTTTAGGACTAATGGTTAACCTGCCAAAACCAGGAGATATCTCATATGACCAGTTTGTTAGAGAGAGCAAAGGTGTCCTTGAGTCACTAAGGAGGAGAGCGCAAATTATGACCGATGGGTTCAACAGCTGCAGAAATGTTGTTTGTAATTTTACCGAAGGCGCCATGTATTCCTTCCCACAAGTACGCTTGCCTCCAAAAGCAATAGAGGCTGCGAAAAGGGCTGGAAAGGTTCCTGATGTGCTCTACTGTCTCAAGCTCTTGGAAGCCACAGGCATCTCCACTGTCCCAGGTTCTGGATTTGGACAAAAAGAAGGGGTATTCCATTTGAGGACAACCATCTTACCAGCTGAGGAAGAAATGCCTGCAATTATGGCCAGTTTCAAGAAGTTCAATGACGAGTTCATGGAGCAATATGAAGACCATAGAGGTTATTCGAGGATGTGATGAAGGTGCATAATTTCCTAATTTGTATAATTCTCTTCAGCTCCTGCAAGGTATTTACTAGTGTACACTCCTGCAACAATGTCTTTTTGTCTCTCCATACAATTGGGATACCAATTTCTTTCTGTTAAAATTTGAGCTATTGGAGACTTGACTACCCTCCCCTTACTGCCTACCAGAGTTATGTTCATGGTTTTTTCCTCAGAACCTTCCATCCAGATTCTGTTTCGCTTTATGATTCTCGTGGCCATTTGGCTTTGATTTCTTCTCCAAGAATTGGAATACTCAGAAAAAGAAATCTGGGTCATCCAAAAAGAGAAACCAATTGCAGTAATGTCACCAACCTTATTTTATTCATGCCAGGGATCAAACCCGATCACCATTTTACACAAAAAAAAAAAAAAAAAAAAAAAAAAAAAAAAAAAAAAAAAAACACAAAACACAAAACAACCACAACCCCTAACCACTACAAACAACCGGCCTTATTTTTTCGCCTCTTCAGCTGTTCTCTTCTTCTTGCCTTTGTCTTGGGCGACCCTTGCCGGTGCTGCTTCCGTGTTTCCCACGCCGCCAAGCACGGTAACTTCTCGTTGCTCCTCAACCGTCACATATGGCGGTCCTCCAAATCTGAGCATCACGGTGGCCTTCCGCTTCAGCTCCTTGTTCTCGGCCTTCAGCCCACATATCTCTGCTCGGGCATCCTTATACATGCCCTGGAGCAGAGCCAGTTGGGCGTTTAACTGCTGCACCTCCTTAGTTCTACTCTGAAGCCGGTGCGACAGGTTGTTGACCGCCGTCATGGTCTCAACGCATGACCTTAATGTGTAATAATTCGCCTCAATATCCGACTGAGCAGCCATTATCTGCTCCACAGCCACCATCGGATAGTTCAAAGGCGCAAAACCAGGGGGGCTTGGTTGAGGTTCAAGGGCTATATTCTGGGTTGTGACCTCGTTGAGATCGGGAAAGAGAGTAAGACCACGGGACGAAGAGGCTATGTTCTGGGTAACGGGGCGGGAAGAAGAGGCCATTTTCTGGGCAACTGAATTACAGAGTATCTCTCAGAAGTGTTACAGAGTATCTCTCTCAACAAAAACAAAGAGTTTTTTTCAGAGGATTTTTCAGCAGATGTTTTGTTCTGCATAAGCCTCAGCCTCGCCTTTGTTTAAATAGGCAAGGCAGACACGCGCCTCACGCGCCTCTCAGCGCAAGACGACAAAGCGGCGCGCCTTTTGATGGCTCGACTTTTGATGGATGTCGGGCACACCTTTTGATGGCACGCCTTTTGATGGCGCGCCTTTTGATGGCTCGACTTTTGATGCTGTCGGGCACACCTTTTGATGGCACGCCTTTTGATAAGATTGGGCACGTCTTTTGAGGGTGCGATCTATATGGGTCCGACAAGACTCTGTAAACTGTCCCGACATTGATTCCGGTTAGCTCCTATATGGGTCCGACAAGACTCTGTAAACTGTCCCGACTTTAATTCCGGTTAGCTTCTATATGGGTCCGACAAGACTCTGTAAACTGTCCCGACATTGATTCCGGTTAGCTCCTATATGGGTCCGACAAGACTCTGTAAACTGTCCCGACTTTGATTCCGGTTAGCTCCTATATGGGTCCGACAAGACTCGATAAACTGTCCCGACATTGATTTCGGTTATCTTCTACAACGGTCCGACATGACCCAGTAAACTGTTTTCTACATTGGTCCGATATGACCCCATAAACTGTCTTCTACAACGGTCTGACACGACCATACAGTGTCTCCTATCACCTTTTATTTGTCAGCTTATTTTTCCTGTTTTGTTACTCTCTCCAAACTCAAGTTGGTTAAGTTCCTAACCCCCTTGAGTTTGAGGGGGGCTGTTGAATGTAACAATTACTCCACCTACACCACTTAGTTTAGTGCTCCACTATTATAACTCCACCTACACCTATAACTCCACCTACACCACTTAGTTTAGTGCTCCACTATTATACCTCCACCTACACCTACTCCACCTACACCACTTAGTCTAGTGCTCCACTATTATAGTGCTCCATTATGGCTTATATTGTATCCCCCATTTCTCTCTATAAAAGAGAGCTCTTGTACACAAATTATAGAAATCAACAATACACACAAAAATGTATATTGATATCAATCAATAATATCAATACATTAATTTCCTACAAAGTTTTTATGAACCAAGATAGTTTATGAAATATTTTGCCTGCTCTTTTTGAGTTTTGTATACTGTGTTGCATAGTAGTTTATTAGTTTCAGTTTTGTTTCTATTGGCATTGCTGTTTTGTAATTTGCCTCTCTACAACTAATTCTTGTTATGGTTAAATCACAATTTCACTTAATGATATATATAGGTAACAATCACACCTGAGGTTATTTCCAAAAAACTCCATCGGGAAATCATTAACAAGCTTGTTGAATTGTACCGTGAGTCACACTTGGGCAAGTGACAGCTAGCTTATGATGGAAGGAAGAGTGTCTACACTGCTGGGCCCTTTGCCTTTTTCTTCCAAGGACTTTGTCATCAAGCTCGTTGACCAAGATAGAGGAGCAAGGTTATCTCTATTTTGTGGTTTCATTGCAATTTGTTATAGTTGAGTTGTATATATATGTCTTTATTGAAGTGTGATTGGTGAAGAGCATTGAAAATAGTAACCTTATTATCAATTGCTTTTCAACTCAAATGGAAAACTAGCTTTAATCTTTTTCTTATTGATTTTGAGTAAGATGGTGGCTCTTATGTCATTATCTAGATGCGAATTTGTGCCAACAAGAAAATATGGTATGCTTTAGTTGAAGTTAATGCTATGCTTGCTTTAATTGCAGGAAGGATCGTGAATTTAAGGTCTCAATCAAATTTGCTGCTAAACCTGACATACATCATCTTCAAGAATTCATGCGTGGTAGACAACTTGATACCCCACAAGAAACTATACAAGTTCTTGATGTGGTTTTAAGGGTAACACTATCGATGAAGTGATTTCTCTCACTGACCAATAACTATTATTAAGTTTTTTTTTTTTGGCTTGAACTCTTGTTTTGTTCTTTTTTATCTTGGTCATGTGGTATATCAATTTCCGGAACTGGGGTGATTGATTTTGAAGCTTTTGATTGCAGTAATGCAGTTGTGGGAAGGTCATTCTTCTCTCCAAGCTTTGGTGTAGGTGACCTTGGAAATGGATTTCAATATTGGAAAGGATTCTATCAAAGTCTTCGTCCTATTCAGATGGGCCTCTCCCTTAGTATTGGTAGAAATATTTTTCAATTCTCCACTCCCTCTTCCCATATTTTATGAAACATATAGCACTGGATGAGGTTATTATGGGCCTCCAAAAATTATGATGTTGTTGATCATTCTTAATCGGACATCTGAATGTTGTTTTGCAGATATGTCAGCCAGAGCATTCTATGAACCCATTCTTGTTACTGACTTTGTTGCATAGTATTTCAATGTTAAGGATCTGATAAGGCCTCTATCCGATCAAGAATGTCTTAAGGTATTTTTTGGTAGCTATACCTCACGACATACAGTAATATATTATTAATTTGTTGAAAAGTGAATACTAAATATTTTAGGCTGAGATGGAACAAAACTGAGGGTTACGATATAGACTGAAGGTGAAGAAATAGGATTTCCATGACTAGATGTTCTGTATCAGATTTAACAAAAACAAAGAAGCACACAATGAGTGGGAGTTAGATCAAATGGCCTCTAAATTTGTTTATGCTATGAGAGCATTATTTATTTAATTTTACATGATTCTCATGTGTTTGTATTGTCTTTGGGTATGTCCTTTTCTTTATATGTATTTAGTGCTTCTTGGTATGTGATAAAATCTTCTTGTTAGTGCTTCTTCGAGTTTTAAGTACTGTTTATAAGTATTGGGTACAAATTCTTCAATTTGTGTTTATTTTGGTGAATCTGATTGCAGTTTATGTTCTGATGCAGACATGTAGACCAGTGAAGACTACAAGTTTAATGCTAAGACATGATTTTTGGATATATGTTAGTTTGTGGTTAATGTTAAAATATGATTTTTAGATTTTGTATATGTTAATTTTGTGAATAATGGTGATTGGATATTAATTGAATGAGAAAGTGAATTAATGCTTCATTACAGCTGTTTAAATGGGAGTTATTATTTTATGTTAGTGCTATTACAGGTATTTTTTTAATTCAATCAAATAAAATTAGCACAATTTCAAAAAAAAAAGAGGGATATGACGGCGTTTTTACAAACGCCTCTTAAACCCTGCTTACTAACGCCATATTTTAAAAAAAGATATGACGGCGTTTTTCCAAACGTCGTTAAATAACGTCAGTGACGTCAGCATGTGTTTAGGAGGACATTTGGTGGCGTTTTTAAAAACGCCGCCTATACTAATATCACGACCTTTTCAAAACGCCACAAAGTTATAGCGACGGCCGCGTCCTCGGCGTTTGGTTCTGAGCGTCGCAAAATGAATTGGCGGCGTTTTTAACACTTATAGCGGCGTTTTTTTAACGCCACTAAAAGTCTATTTTCCAGCAGTGGAACTTGCTCAACTCTCAAAGTTGCAAATTCTTATTCTGGGCTTTAACAATTTTTTCGGTATGGTTCATACATCTCTTTACAATATCTCATCCATCACTTGCTTTTCTGTAAAGGACAACCAATTGCATGGAAGCCTTCCCTCCAATTTGGGCTTGACCCTTCCAAAACTACGAACTTTTCATATCAGAAGCAATCAATTCTATGGGCCTATTCCCTCCTTGATAGCCAATGCTTCGGGACTTGTATATATTGAGACTAGCCAAAATTCTCTTACTGGTCCTCTACCAATGAATTTTGGAACCCTTTATGAGCTACAATGGCTAAATAGTCACAATAATAGACTAGGAACAGGAGGAGATAGGAAGGGCAATGAGTTGATGGACTTTCTCACTTCTTTGTCTAATTGTTCCAACCTACAATGGTTGGACATGGCTATAAATGGTTTCAAAAGTTTATTGCCCGATTCCATTGCAAATCTCTCCACCACAATCACTTGGTTAGCTCTAGATGGCAACTATATATTTGGTAGCATACCTCTTGGTATTGGAAACCTTGTAAATTTGCGTACACTCTATTTAAGTACCAACATGCTCGTTGGTAGTATTCCTGTTTCCATTGGAAAACTCTCCAACTTGGAAAAGTTGCTACTCTATACAAATAACATCTCTGGAGAAATTCCATCATCTATTGGAAACATTACTCGGCTTGGTATTCTTGACTTATCAATAAATATGATAGAGGGAAGCATACCAGTTTCTTTGGGTCATTGCACAAATCTAAGGGAATTTTATCTCGGAGACAATCACCTCACTGGAGATATACCTCAAGAAATCTTTGGTCTTTCTTCTCTTACTATTCTAATCTTGAGTCAAAATTACCTAACGGGATTCCTACCACAAGAAGTGGGTGACTTGAAAAATCTTGAAAGATTGGAAATATCGGAAAACAAACTATTTGGAGAAATCCCTGCTACTCTCAGCAATTGTCAAGTTTTAGAATTCCTCTACATGATGGGTAACCTTTTCGAAGGTACAATTCCGGAATCCTTCAAACAACTAAAAGGTCTTCAAGTTCTTGATGTTTCTCGCAATAACTTGTCGAGACAAATTCCAAGCTTTTTAAGTGAGTTACCTCTTTTACTAAACCTCAATCTTTCTTACAATATGTTTGATGGTGAAATTCCAAATGGAGGAGTTTTCAAAAACATTACTGCATTCTCAATTGTTGGAAATAAAAAGCTCTGTGGAGGAATTAAAGTATTACAATTGCCTGCATGTCCTGCAAAAGACTTGAAGGAAAGGAGACGACCTTTTAAGCGTAGAGTAATAGTTGTAGTAGTTACTCTCTCTCACTATTTTTCTATTAATAGTGTGCACTTCAGCTATTATTTATAGAATCAGAAGGTCCAGACAACAAGCCTCTTCAACCCTGCCTTTGCAAAACCAACTTTTACAACTCTCTTATGGCGAAATTTTTCACGCAACCAATGGATTCTCTTCAACCAATTTAATTGGTGAGGGAAGATATGGTTTGGTTTATAAAGGGATTCTCAAATTCGGCGAATTAATTGTTGCTGTGAAAGTACTCAAGCTTCATGAATGTGGAGCAATCAAGAGTTTTAAAACAGAATGTGAAGCACTGAAGAACATTCGCCATCGCAATCTAGTCAAGGTAATCACATCTTGCTCAAGCATTGATTTTAAGGCATTGGTCTTCGAGTTCATGAAAAATGGGAGTTTAGAGAATTGGTTACATCCAATTAGTTTTTCAGAGCAACAAGACCCTAATCACTTAACCTTTGTTCAAAGGCTAAACATTGCCATTGATGTGGCCTCTGCGTTGGATTAACTTCATCATCATTGTGAAGTGGCTATCGTTCATTGTGATTTAAAGCCAAGTAATATTCTTCTTGATGATAATTTATGTGCCCCTGTTGGTGATTTTGGCCTCACAAGGATTCTTTCAGCCACCACAGGTATATCCAATCATCATCAATCAAGTTCAATTGGGATTAGAGGAACAGTTGGATATGTTGCCCCAGGTAATTGTCTATATTTATTGTTCATTCCATTACATTGATTAAGAAATGTTATTTTTATTTTGTTTTATATTATTTATTTGTGGTGAACTATAAACTAAGACAAGTTTATGTACAAATTAATCCTCGTTCTAGTTATGCTATAGATGACTACTCCCCTTATCACCAAGTTGGGTGTTTTTCTACTGCAACAAATTAATGTTACTCTTGCTATACCCATTGGTATCCCAAAATTGATATTAACCCTTGGAGATAATTTATATTTTGAAATATTATAGTTCTTTTACCAAAAGAAGGCATACAAATAATTTGCTTGTTGAAAGATCATACTAGAATTTACTAATTTGGATTCTTCTTCATTATTTCATACTGCAGAGTATGGTATGGGTGAAGAGGTATCAACACAGGGTGACATGTATAGCTTTGGAGTGTTACTACTGGAAATGTTCACAGGAAAAAGACCTACTGATAACATATGCATTGATAATATTAACCTCCATATCTATGCAAAAAGGTCTCTTTCAGATCAAGTAATGGAGATTATTGATCACCGAATCATATTGGCAGAGGAAGAGGAGCCAAGTAGGACCCGACAAAGTAGCACGAACAACATTTCTAGATTAGAGGTCTGTCTTGCATTGGTCATTCAAATTGGAGTTTCTTGTTCTGTTGAACTGCCGCATGAGAGAATGAATGCTAGAGATGTTCTTATGGAACTACAGAAGATTAGAAATGTATTTCTTGGGTTTAGGGGACAAAACGAAAGGCACACATGTAGCTTATTTTGATGTTCTTGTTCTCTACTACCAATTGGTTCCTATCTTGTGCTGTAAAGATTTTTTTTATATGGTGCCCAAACTTTGATCAGTTTTAGAGTTTTTTGGGATTTCAAATCTGGTTCAGATCTAGGATTTTTCATGCGATGTTTGAACTAATCTAATCCAAGATCAAATTGATTAATGTGAATTCAAAAACTTTCACTAAAACTTTGTGATTAGAATTTCCAATTACTTTGTCGGGCTTAACTTGTACATTGTGATCCAACAGAAGCTGGTTAGTTCTTGGATAGTTTCACTATAATGTATAAGAGTTTTAGGAATTAAAATTTCCCATCCTAAAAGTAAATTTTTTTTTTTTGTTAGAAAAAACATTAAGAATTAATTCTTGTTGTCATATGAGTCGTCGCTAAAAAACTAGCCCAAAAAGTATTAAAAAAAAGGACCTTTATTGACAAAATTTTGAAAATGTAACTAATAAATGCATTTTTAAGAACAAAACAATTTTGTGATATTTTTTTTACCTTCTAAGACCAAAAAAAAAAAAAAATGGTCCCAAAAAGGACAATAATTCATCATTAAATGTTCAATGACAAAAATGCTATTTTTAATAATTAAAATATTTCGTAAATAAAAAGTGATTTTGTTCCAAATTTTTTTTTCTCTAAACCTTAAAAATTTTGTCTCTAAACCTTAATTTTTTGTAATGTTTTGTCACAATATATTGATGAAAAAAACTATCATAATAGGTTTATTGTAATGAAATTATTTTTTAAAATTTTTTTATAGCAAAAAAATACAAAATGAAGTTTTCATCTTGACATATATAGTGAGAAAGGATCTTGATCTCTCCATTTCAAAGAAAATATTTCGTTACATATTTAATGGTTTTAAAATATAATCATTTATTTGTTTATTTTACTTTGACAAGAGATTACAATACATTTTTAGGCACTCGGTCCATAAATTTAAATTTAAATTTTCTTTACCTAAAGGTCCACGTCTTAAAATATTTTATCCATAAGAACAAACTCATACAAAATGACCAAATTACATATATATATATATATAAAATTTTATGCAGTGCAAAATGCAAATGACCACCATACGCTCTCTCTCTCTCTCTTCATCTCCAACAATCATTCATGAGATCATGGAAGGATGGGTGAGAAAAAGAAAAAGTAAGAGAGAAACGGAAAAGTAAAAAATGTACACGTAGAAATTTTTTTGAAAAATACATTTCAGCCATTGTTTTATAGTTTGAACAAATTTGAGCAGTCTAAATGTTCTAGTAGAACAAAAATATATTAAAAATTCCAAAACTCTCATGCTTTATTATATAATACATATAAATTATATGTATTTTTTTTTTTTTTTGTTTCGGTAGTGGCACAAAATGAAAGAGACTGAGATGGGAACTAAGGATGTAACAACGGAGGCTCTCAAGAAGGAATCTGTGGATTTGGGAATACTGCTGTGTTGAAGTGCACATCTGTTGAATCCACTTTCATCACCAATAACCCTACTGTGAATCTATGTAGGCAAGTCTCATTTGTGCATCTATATATATAAGTTTTGTAAATATGAGATTTGGAAATCTGTTGAATATAGTTTCTATTCTTTGCTTTAATCAAAAGTTTGTATTTGAATATATATATATATATATATACATCTTTGGTGCTGGAAATCAATTGAATTGGATTTATTTATTTTTTGTTGGAAATCAATTGAATTGAATTGAATTGATTTTTATTTTTTATTTTTAAAGCATACCGATTGGAGAGGTTTTTCAGAATCTGAGATGTAATATAGCTAGCCATTTTTGGGCATGGAAGCAGCCAGGAGCGGAGGGAGGGGGGGTCGGGGGGGTCGGGGGGGTTGTGGCCCCTGCAAAAGATTGAGAACCCCCATATACATGTATGTTTGATGTGTTGCTTTGCTGCTACTTGCATGCTTTTGGGCCCCTCCAAACATTTGATGTCCCTGCCAACAGCAGCATACCAATCCCACTTAGATACAATTCAAAAACAATAGTGTGCCCAGCTGCTTATAATAGCGTAGCCAGTGAAATAATTTCAAGTATCCGTTTTTAATTGGGATAATAAAAAATTGACTCTAAATATGATCATCATATATAAATTAATTCAATACGCCTTAATAAATTTACATATATAAACCAAAAAAAAAAGGAGATTTTTTTAGGATTCCGGGTATTAAGATTTTATAGCATAAAGGACATCTAATATTTTCGTAATGTCTAAGGTCTCTCACACATCGATCTAGAGATATTTCAATCCCCAGAGAAATTCTCTCCAAATTTCTCTGGACAAAGTAAGTTTAAGTCTCAGCTTGGCCTAAACTAAGTCTCTCTCTCTCTCTCCCTCTCTCTAATATTTTTGTCTTTGGATGTATGGTTGCAGAAGAAGAGTAAGAACCAAGGCAACCAAAGCAAGAATTTCTCTCCGGAGAAATTCTGGGAAAACCAGAGAAATTCTTTGGATTAAGTCTAGAGATTTAGTCTGGATTTTCAAAGAATTTCTCTGAATTTTCTCTGGATTTTAAGAAACAATAATGAAAAGTTCAAGGAAATTACTTTCCCAATCATGATGTGTAATACACAAATCGACCACTCAAATAAGTAACTGTTAGGGAAAATCGATGTGATTCCCCACAAGTAAATCAATCAATGGGAATAAAAATTAATGCGGAAAAATTAAATCAAAGGCAACCCAAGAATTTTTACGTGGTTCCCTCAATGTGAGGTACGTCCACGGGATCGAAATCCGATTCCACTATCAACCAAATAAGTTCCAAACGATTACAAACGAGACACTAATGGTCTCACAAAACCACCCTTCGGTGAATTCCAAATAATCACAAATAAATAAGAGGAAAGACCTCACCAAATAGAAGAATCAAAATCTTCCGAATCAGAGTTGTAGAAGACCCAAAATAACGAACCAAACACCAACCGAAGATGCCCAAAACAAAGCTTCAAAACAAAACCGAAATTGAACCAATCTGCCAAGCTTCGGCACTAATACCGAAGTAGTGTAATAGCATGGCATATAGCAGCCGCCGTCCTTATTTTTTGTGGAACCAAAATAATATATATATTGGATATATATATTATTAAATCTTGGGCTTTGCAATCAAACCCTAATGATATCTAAATTGAATTTGGGCCTCCACCAAATTAGATATAATATATAAAAATATATTATAACTAAACCAAACCAAATTAAAACTCTTTTTCCAAAACCAATTGGGTCCCACACTCCAATAAGGAGGTATACCCAACAATTCTCCCCCTACCGACTTAGGTGGAGACATCAACCATACCCGCCAAAGTTCGACACTTCACATGTTTGTCCCTCGACAAAGTCTTTGTCAACATATCCGAGATATTATCATCCGTGTGAACCTTTTCGAGTTGCAACAATTTCGAATCTAACACATCACGAATCCAATGGTATCTCACATCAATGTGTTTCGATCTCGAATGAAAAGTAGAATTTTTACTCAAGTGAATAGCACTTTGACTATCACAATAAAGCACATACTTTTCTTGCTTCAAACCCAACTCTTGCAAAAATTTCTTCAACCATAACTCTTCTTTGCAAGCTTCTGTAATGGCAATAAATTCAGCTTCGGTAGTTGAGAGAGCAACACATTTTTGTAATTTAGATTGCCATGCCACAGCTCCCCCTGCAAAAGTCATCAAATACCCCGAAGTAGATTTCCTAGAATCAACATCACCAGCCATGTCAGAATCTGTGAAACCATCAAGCATCGGCTTACCATCCCCAAAACACAAGCACACCTTCGAAGTCCCTCGAAGATACCTTAGAATCCATTTTACCGCTGCCCAATGTTCTTTACCCGGATTAGAGAGAAACCGACTCACCACACCAACAGCGTGAGCAATATCCGGCCTTGTACAAACCATGGCGTACATCAAAGAACCAACTGCTGAAGCATAAGGAACTTTCAACATCTCTTCTTTGTCTTTCTCACTTGTAGGACATTGATTCGAACTAAGTTTGAAGTGACCTGCAAGTGGACAACCAACCGGCTTTGCTTTATCCATGTTGAATCTCTCAAGAACTTTCTCAATGTAGCTCTCTTGAGACAACCAAATCAGCCCCTTTTTGCGATCACGAACAATTTTCATACCAAGTATTTGCTTTGCCGGTCCCAAATCTTTCATAGCAAAAGATTTACTCAACTCTAACTTCAACTTGTTAATCATGGTAGAATCTTGACCCACAATTAACATGTCGTCAACATAAAGCAAAAGAATAATAAATTTGCCATCCGGAAAATTTTTCACAAACACATAATGGTCCGAAGTGGTTTTAGAAAAACCATTATTCATCATGAAAGAGTCAAATTTTTTGTACCATTGCCGTGGAGCTTGCTTGAGGCCATACAAACTTTTCTTCGATTTGCAAACAAATTTCTCTTTCCCTTTCTCTACAAAACCTTCCGGTTGCTCCATGTAAATTTCTTCTTCAAGATCACCATGAAGAAATGCGGTCTTCACATCAAGTTGTTCAACTTCAAGGTTCATACTTGCAGCCATGCCAAGTACAACCCGAATAGAAGACATCTTCACAACCGGCGAGAAAATCTCGTCAAAGTCAATGCCTTTCTTTTGCCCAAAGCCTTTCACAACAAGACGTGCCTTGTACCTCAGATTCTTCCTATCATTCTTCAATTTGAAAACCCACTTATTTTTCAGAATTTTCTTCCCCTTAGGCAACTTCACTAAGTCATAGGTGTGATTTTCAAGTAAGGAGTTCATCTCCTCTTCCATGGCCTTTTTCCAATCACCTTTCTTTGCATGCTCAATTGCTTCTTGGTAGCTCTCCGGCTCCCCTTGATCAGAAATCAACACAAATTCATTGGGAGGATACTTTCTTGAAGGTTGTCGGTCCCTTGTAGATTTTCTTAACTCAAGTTGTGGTGGCGGTTCTTGAGTTGGATGCTCTTCCTCAATTTCTGGCTCAACTTCATTAGGATTAGCATCATCCTCCACTTCTTCAATAGGTGGCTGCACATCTCCCCCATTTTCATCATCAACTGGAGATGAAGAAGATGGATCCATGTCAATGAGATCACTAGTTTTTGGCTCCGGTTGATCACCTTTGCCAAAGTCTTCAATTGTTTGGTCTTCAAGAAACACAACATCACGGCTTCGAATGACTTTCTTGTCGACTGGATCCCACAATCTATACCCGAACTCATCACGCCTATAGCCAAGAAAAATGCATTGTCTTGACTTACTATCAAGCTTGGACCTCTCATCCTTTGGAATGTGAACAAAAGCTCGGCAACCAAACACTCTCAAGTGCTCATAAGACACATCTTTGCCAGTCCAAACTCTTTCAGGAACATCACCATTCAAAGGATAGCAAGGAGATAAATTGATCACGTCAACCGCCGTACTCAATGCCTCACCCCAAAAGGATCTTGGCAATTTAGCTTGTGAAAGCAAACACCTTGTTCTTTCTACAATGGTGCGGTTCATCCTCTCGGCAACGCCATTTTGTTGAGGAGTCTTCTTAACTGTCTTTTGGTGCCGAATACCTTGGCTGCGACAATACTCATCAAATGGCCCACTGTATTCACCACCATTGTCTGTTCGGATGCACTTCAATTTCTGCCCTGTTTCTCTTTCAACCATGGCCTGAAAATGCTTAAATACTTCTAGAACTTGATCTTTAGTTTTTAGTAGAAAAGCCCAAACTTTCCTTGAATAATCATCAATGAAAGTAACAAAATAAAGTGCACCACCATGTGTTCTAACTTTTAAAGGACCACAAACATCTGAATGAATCAACTCCAAAACATTTTCTTTTCTAGAAGCAACATTTTTATGAAAAGAAACTCTATGTTGTTTACCCGCCAAACAATGAACACAAGTTTTAAGATGTGTACCTTTCAAACCGGATAGAAGCTCTTTCTTGAACAAAACTTGTAGCCCCTTTTCACTCATATGGCCAAGCCGCTTGTGCCACAAGTCGGTAGAAGTATCATCTTCAAGTGTATTGACAACACCTTTACAAATTTTTCCTTGCATCGAATAAAGTGTATGAGTCTTCTTGCACTTAGCCACCACCAAAGAACCTTTTGTGAGCTTCCATATTCCATCACCAAATTTGTTGTTGAAGCCTTCATCATCTAGCTTCCCAGTAGAGATCAAATTAAGGCGAATGTCGGGAACATGCCTTACATCTTTAAGCAACAATTTGCAGCCCAAATTTGTTTCCAAGCAAACATCACCCATACCAATAATCTTGGACAAGCCTTCATTACCCATTCGAACAGAACCATAATCTCTTTCGGTGTAGGTAGTGAAGAAATCAACTCGAGAAGTCACATGAAAAGAAGCACCAGAATCAATCACCCAATTGCTCTCTTGGCCCACAAAATTGATACAATCATCTTCACAAACGACCATGAGATCATCGGTAGTAATTGTCGTTGTGTCTTCTTGTTTCTTATTCACACTTTTGTCACGCCTTTTCTCCTTATTTTTGAGTTTTCGACATTCTCGCTTCATGTGCCCTTTCTCATGACAATAGTAACACTCAACGTCTTTCTTTGAAAAAGAACCATCTTTTGATTTGTCACTATCACCCTCAATGAGTCCATACAAATCTTTACAAAATAATAAGTCATCTATTTTAGTTTTCCAAGTTACCCAATTACTTCCATTGAAGCTAGACATGCGACCCACATTCCCCTCCATTGATTTACACAATTAAATAGACCAAAATAAACCGTAAGCTCTGATACCAGTTGTTAGGGAAAATCGATGTGATTCCCCACAAGTAAATCAATCAATGGGAATAAAAATTAATGCGGAAAAATTAAATCAAAGGCAACACAAGAATTTTTACGTGGTTCCCTCAATGTGAGGTACGTCCACGGGATCGAAATCCGATTCCACTATCAACCAAATAAGTTCCAAACGATTACAAACGAGACACTAATGGTCTCACAAAACCACCCTTAGGTGAATTCCAAATAATCACAAATAAACAAGAGGAAAGACCTCACCAAATAGAAGAATCAAAATCTTCCGAATCAGAGTTGTAGAAGACCCAAAATAACGAACCAAACACCAACCGAAGATGCCCAAAACAAAGCTTTAAAACAAAACCGAAATTGAACCAATCTGCCAAGCTTCGGCACTAATACCGAAGTAGTGTAATAGCATGGCATATAGCAGCCGCCGTCCTTATTTTTTGTGGAACCAAAATAATATATATATATATATATATTGGATATATATATTATTAAATCGTGGGCTTTGCAATCAAACCCTAATGATATCTAAATTGAATTTGGGCCTCCACCAAATTAGATATAATATATAAAAATATATTATAACTAAACCAAACCAAATTAAAACTCTTTTTTCCAAAACCAATTGGGTCCCACACTCCAATAAGGAGGTATACCCAACAGTAACAACAACAACAACCAATATACATATATCCAGAGAATTTCTTTGGCCTTCCCAAAATTTCCGACAACCAATATACATATATCTAGAGAAATCCTCTGGATTCCAGTCTAGAGATTTTCTCTGGATTTGCAGAGAATTTCTCTAGATTTCAAGAAACAATAATGAAGAGTTCAAGGAATAGAGGATTTGGCTTCACTGTGATTTGCATTTGTCCATATACATAATACATATAGAACTCCTCAAACCCTAAAACTTTAAATCAGAAATTCAAAAACTCAACATCCCCAAATCCATTAAAACCCATCAACACCATACAAAATTGTCAAACAAACCGTAATCACATTGTTCATGAGTTTCAAGTACATAAATAAACATAAGGATATTCAAGAAACATATATTTGCATCAACTATATTGTAGAAAATGAACAAAACAAAACAGGGGAAAACAATTGCTTCAATTTCAGGTTTTTTTTATTTATTTTATTTTATCCATAGAAAAGGAAAAAAAATTTAAAAAGCCCAAGGGGCATATAAATATATATATAGCAAAAAGGTACTGTGACTTATGTTGTGTAGTTCTTATCAAAATTGCAAGGGCAAAAGCAAGGCAGCAAAACCCAAGAAAGTAACCAAGTTGAAAATTCTACCCACTTCAAAAACAAATTAATTAGTCAAGAACATTGCAGCAACTGCAAAACAATTCTTTTCATACACTCAAAAGAGTAACAACAAAGTACTTAGCACTTCTGCGACAATGAATCCATGGTTGAACACTTTATTATTGTTGATAATCCGGCTTTAAAACCCAAAAAGACCCATTTGAATATTTCTCTAAAGTGAAAATTTCCTTCAAAAGATTGCACCATTGTTCGATGATTCTTCCATGCATTTAGGGTTATTGATCAGTTGGGAATTTACTGTTGAGCTGAACTTCCGGCGAATGGAGGAGGGTGCACCAGCAGTTCCGGATCTCCCACTCCAGGTTGGGACGGATATGCTTTCCTGGCTTCGAAGCATTCGTGACTGGTGTAATACTTCTGCTATGGAGGTGGAGTTCGCTAGAGAGAGAAGAGTAGAGAGAGAGGAAGAGATGGAGAGATCGGTTTGATTTGAGAGAATCAAATTTCTCTGTGATATATGGGTGTTGGGGTTGAGAGACCTTAGACATCACAAAATAATATTGTGAATCTCTTCTATTACTAAAAATGAGATAGGGACCTTAGATTAATTTTCCCAATATATATATATATATATAATCAATTTGAATATACACCAAAGTATAGAATAAGTAATGAATTTTTAGTATGTTATTAATCTTATTTGAGCAATTCAAAATTTATTGCATCCCAACCCAACTAAATTTTTTTATCTCGTGGATTTGTTTTATTTTCGGCTCCCTTACCTCTACATTCTTGGCTCCGTCCCTGGAAGCTGCATATCTGGCTTTATGTATGTATATGTATGTCTATATGTGTGTGTTTGTGTTTTTTGTTGGTGTGTTGTGGTTGCATTGGATAATTTCAACAAATAGAAAACAAGTTTGTGAAATTTTAAACAGATAGATCATACCTTTGTATTTTTTAAACAAATAGAGAAGTGGATAATTCCAACAAATATAAAATGAGTTTGTGAAATTTTAAATAGATAGATCAGACCTTTGTATTTTTTAAATATATAGAGAAAGATATCCATAAATTTTAAACAGATAAAAAGAGAAACCCATAGACAGATTTTAACAAATAGAGAGAGAAACTCACAGATTTTAAACAAAAAATAGAGAAACCCACAAATTTTGAACAAATAGGGAAAAAATTCAACAGATAGATATAAATTTGAACAGATAGTCAAAAAATTTTGAACAGATAGAAAATAATTTGAACAGACAGATATAAATTTAAACAGGTAGTAAAAAAAAAGTGAACACATAAAAAAAATTGAGGGGTAAAATTAGAAACAAAATATCCTTCGAAATCAACAAAAGGAGTTCTCATCAAACTATGTCACAAAAGGTGGATTTCTCACTAATAAAAAATATCTATTGAACCTAATGCCTTATATCGATTGGACTTTTCAAAATTGAAGATTCGCTAACTAAAGGGTTAAATTGATTGTTAGTAGAAAAGTCGTTAGAAGGAATGAGTTTAAGGCCTTTAGTGTAAGAGTTTCGGGAATGGAAACCTAATCTAATTGATTAAGGATCCCAAGATCTAGGTTCAATGGGATAACCTAATTATAGTGATTCCGGTTTTGACCCAACTCTTGTTGCATTCTGGACTTGGACTTATAGTTTTTGAATGTGTTCATTGTCTTTTTCCCTTCTTAAATTTGGTTATTGGATTGTAGTTGTGTGTTTGGAATAGGTTGGTTGCTTGTTTATCAAACCTTCTATTGCCCAGAATTTTGGTCCTTTGCTCAAGCGGCACCTCCTGCGCTCGAGCGAGTTTTGCAAACTCTCAGTACTTTTATAGGTCTGCAAACTATTGAGAGAGTGATTTCTACGCCTGAGCGGCGTTTCCTACGCTCGAGTGGGTGGGCGCTTGAGTGAATGGGCACTGGAGCGGCCTTTCTTGCGCTTGAGCGTTGGTTTGTTGTCTGCAAAACTACTGGAAGTGTGTTTTCCACGCTCGAGCGTCACTTCTTGCGCTCGAGCGGTGAGCGTTCTGTCGATTGTGTCCTAGGGCTCGAGCGGCCTTTCTTGCGTTCGAGCAGAACAACTTATTGTGTCCGATGCTCGAGCGTTAACTCTTCCGCTCGAGCGGACTGTGTGTATATCAGATCGCGAAAATGACTTTTTACATCACTTTTCGGATCTTTTCTCCGTAAAACCTAAAGTTGGGACCCTCTCTCTCTAAAATACTCTTTTTGTCTACATTTTCACCTAGTTTTAGTGATTTCTTCACCCTAATCCCTTTGATAAAAAGGTAGACCATCTCAAGATCTTTATTTTGATTCAAATAGAGTTGGATTTCGGCATCTTTGAAGTTTCACTCTTGCTTGGCTTGTCTTCCCTCTTTAAGGTAGGGATTTTCTACACTTTCATATGGTTTTTAGCTTAGTTATTTGTCATTGTGTAACAATGGTGAGATTTGGGAGTAGTTTGAACGAACCTAGGGTTTGGGTGTGAAATAAAAGAGGGGTTTTTGGTGAATATGAAATAAGTGGATATGGAGTTTGAATATGAGGTTATATTGTGTCAAAATTGTTGATTTTGGTACTTGGGTTGATATTTGGAAAATGAGGAGTTTTGCCCTAATTGGATTAAATTGTTATTTTGTATAAATAATTGAAATTGATAATGGTAATGTGAAATTGGATTGACTATTGATGTAAATGATAGAGTTGAACACGTGTTGTCTCTCATCCATGGAAATTTGAATAATGTATATGTTGAGAAAATTTTATATCTGTTTAGAAGTATCTGTATTGGGCTATTGGTGGAAGATAGATATGATTGTTGTGGAAATTGCATGAAGATTAGGTAAATTGAAACTAATTTATTGTTGGTTGTCATTAATATGACTATGATTTATATACATTATATATGTATGATTGTTTGGAAGGAGAAAGGGGATGTACTCCATTGTTTGGAAGGAGATAGGAGATAGACTCCATTGAAATTAAGTTGGCCAGAGTGTCCAGGGTGAGTCCCGAAATCTTGTGTATACATGGGTGCCGATCCCGCGGATGAAATTTCCGGAAAATGACAGATTTTTGAAGTATTTATGTGGTAGTGCATTGAATTGGAACACCACTGAGTTGTAGTCTCAGTTGGATTGTTGAAAGATAATGAAATTAACTCATGAATTGAGGAGTATAAATGAACTTGAAATGAATTGGAATGTGAATTGTGGTGCTTTACGGTTATATAAAAATGTGGGCGTTTTGTCACTGACATTGTATATGCGCATTGTACTTATATCTTTGTTAAATCTCATATATTGTGTTAGATTGTTCCTACTGGGCTTTGGCTCACCTTATTTGGGAAACCATTTTTAGGTATTGGTGACATGCCTCCACCAAGGCAATAGTTGGAGGGACTTTTTGGAGCCAGAGCTTCTTTATATTGTTGTATTCTTTTGTATAGCCAAGGGTTTAGGCTCACTTTTGTGTAACCAAGCAATAACTTGGAAAGATGTAAGCCTATAGGGCATATGATTATATGTTTAGTTTTAATTCTCTTATCATTGTAACACATGCAGTAGATTCAGGATGAACATTTGTGAATTTATATCGCATGTGTTAACTTTTGTAAATGAACTCTGATGAATGAAAGTATTTTGTTTCTATTATTCTTCCACTTATGAGTTGGTTTTATTGTATTATTTTGGGGGCGTTACACTAATTGTATGTAACGGTGGTATGTCACTAAGAAGGTTAAACCTCCAGTCATTCCTTTTATTAGTGATACTTGCAGGTGTAGAGGTTAAGCTAAGCTTTTAATGACTCTGGTGTGTTCAGCTGAGTATAGCAGGATACTTAAGTAGAGTCACCTATGTCAGTGTGAAGTGGGGCCGCTTCTATAAAAATTGACAAGGCCGAATTTTTTAAACCACTCACTGAACCAGGCTAGTGTTCCAGGGCCAAACCGGACACAATAATGAGAACATAACGATGGTTTGAGTAATACCTGTGTGAGGTCTGTTGTCTAGGTTTACATAAATAGCAGAACAGTTGAAGACTTCGTGTTCACTGGGTAGCCAGTAAATCCAATAAACTTCTCTAGGAGGGGTTCAAAGCCAAAAGCTACCTTTTCCGATACAGGGGTCTGTTGCACTCTCTTTTCGAGTCTTTGTTGCTAAGCGTTGTCTGTTTGTTGTTATTCGGTCAATTTTTATTCATGTGAGGGATTGTTGGAAAATAATGATTTTTCGGTGACTTTAATGCGATATTAAAGTAGGTGTCAATCCTCTTTTGAGGTGGATTAAAGTGAGTTTAGATTCTTTGTAATGAGATCTTTACACTACCAAAAGAATGACCAAAAACCATTAGGATTTGAATGAGAAATTGACTCATTAAGTTAGCCTCATGAAAGAGGTGTTGGGAAATGTATGTAACCATCTATCCCACATTAATTGTAGAGGAGAGCATTGATGGGTATTTAAATATCATTTTTTGCCTAAGGGTGTGAGCCCTTTGGGGCATCCAAAATTTTCAAATGAAGGGAGTTATGGATTCTTCAAGGATGGACTTGGGCCAAGACTATGGAACAAGTTGGTTATGCAAAAATTGACATGCGCGCGCGCCGCCCACCCGTTCGAACCAGATCGGGCCAAGTCCGGGTCCGTGGGTTGTGGGTCATGGATGTCACGACCCAAACCTGCCCCTGTAGGTTTAGCGCCGTAACCGGCCAATAATCTATGGATTACCCAAGGCCTCCGAACGAAATAACATATAATTAGGGCTGCGGAAGCAAAAATATTGAAATATATATAGTCCATTAAGCTGTGAAGACATACATGAGACGGATAATCTTAAACTTCTATAAACATACGTGTGACGTCAAAAAGATATAGTGGTTACACGTCACTCCATGTACACATAAACAGAACTTTTGTCCGTAAATCAAATCAAAAGAAACAAAGTCTTAAATATTCACAAAACATGGCCACAAGACTCGACATGGTCCGGAACCTCCTCGAGAGACACAAAGGGTGGCTGACAACCCAAAACTCTTCAAGCATCATCTTAAGCCTGGTCACGCACCTGGTCACCTACATACATAATATAAATAGTGAGCGGGAGCCCAGTGAATAATAACAGAGTAAAGGAGTAGATGAATGATGTCCCATAACCATTTCAGAAACCAGAGTTCATATTCGTATTCTTATTCAGAGCATTTACAGAAATCAGAGTTCATGTTCATATTCTTATTCAGAGCATTTACAGAAATCAGAGTTCATGCTTCATTGTTCTTGGTACATCCGTTAGCGCTAACGGATCACATACAGAGCATCATAGATCTTACTTGTCAGTTTCATAGAGGAACCTCCGGCCGGGTAAGGATAACTTGTCAGTTCCATAAAGGAACCTCCGGACTAGGAACGGATAACTTGTCAGTTCTATAAAGGAATATCCAGCCGGGTGCAGATAACTTGTCAGTTCCATAAAGAAACCTCCGGTTCGGGTACAGATAGCATACTTGAATCACAGCATTTAATGCCACAAATATTTGTCAAAGTTGGACAATCATTCATAGTACAAAACATAACATTTCATAGAACAGATTTTATTCCATATGGAGAAAATAATTTAACTTGAACATAGCTTTACTAAGTTATTACTCACAGATAACAGATGGCTTCAAGTAAACGGACAGAGTAGGCAATTCAGATATCTTGTGGCGCGTGACCTATACAGATACAGAACGAATACGTACTGAATTACACACCTGGAATCATTAACTTAGTTCTTTCTTGTCTTGGTGTGTTTCTATTTTTATCCTCATTATTGTGCCTTAATCTTGGCCTAGGAATGCCTTGGATGGAATGAGGATGCAAAAATGTATTTGAAAACACGTGGTCAAAAATGCTGGAAATAAGGGTCCTGCTCAAGCGCAACTTCCTTCGCTCGAGCGGACATGAAAGATGTGAGTGGTTGCTCAAGCGCGACTTCTTTCGCTTGGGCGGTCTGCAAACTTTGAAAAAGTGCTGGTTGTGTGATTTTCACGCTCGACGGTGGCTCAACGATCGCTCGAGCGTGAGACTCAGGTCCTCGTTTGAGCGCAATTCTTGTCGCTCGAGCGGTCTGCAAAAACATGAAACTTCTAGGAGCTTGCATTTCATGCTCGAGCGGACTTCTAGTCGCTCGAGCGGAAGTGCAAGATCACAGAGTGGTCGCTCAAGCGTAAGTTCTGTCGCTTGAGCGGAAATGTAGAATCTAGAATTTCCAGATTGCTTTTCTCAGCTCAAAACTCAAATCCAAGGCTACAATTCACATCCTTTTGGGCCCAAAACTTGAGGAAACATATGTAAACTTGTAAAATATGAAGGATGAAAAATTATTTCATGAAATCAAGGCCCAAAAGTATGTCAATTGTGCAAAATTCAATTTGAAATGTAAGAACATGATGTGAACATAACATGCATGTATTCATTTGAGTTCATAGCTTCCAAAACATGATCAAATGAGGTCCAATGGTGAGAAATGTCATGAATTCTTCAAACCATGCTAGAATCACAACATGCATGTGAGGAAAACTTTGAAAACAACTTCAAAATGTTATGAAATATGCATGCAGAATGACTTAACTTCCTTTAATTCTAGCTCAATTCCCATATGAATTCACCTAATTCACTTGTTTTCATACATTAATCAACTACATTACAAAGTCAAAGACTAGAATTCTTACCTAGAGTCTTAATTGCACAAGTGTAGAAGTTCACCTCTCAATTTTCTTGCAATCTCCAACAATTCCTAGATTTGAGTTCAATTTTTCTCTTATCCTTCTCTCTCCCACGTTTCTCTCTTGAAATAGGGTGATAGAAGAGTGTAAAAAGTGAACTAAAGAGTTCACGTGGGCCTTATATAGGCTCAAATAAAGGACTTAATTAAACAAATTTGCACTATTTTGTTCTAATTATTTCATCTCGAACCGAATTTCAATTAAACCTACTATGAAATTTTAAAAATCCCAAATAACACATAAATCAAGTCAATTCCTAAATCGGATGTCGATAAGGCCTTCAATTCACAAACCGAAACAAAAACATGAACAGATCTTTCTACGTTAAACAGATGTAAACACAAATAAGGCAACATATGATGCAAAATTTTACTTTAATTACTTATTAGGCATAATTAAGCATGGATTAACGTTAATCATGGGTCGGGGTTGTTATAGTGAATCTTGGGACATGGGCTTGAGGCTTGCTAGAATGGGTTAGGTTTTCGTTGTGCCGAGCTGGTGGTCCACCAACCTAATCTTTTTGGGCCAAGCTAGGCTAGTGGCTACAGATATACTCACATGTGTATATATGAAGGGTGTAACTCACACACTTAAAGTCCCATCAGTTTTGCTGTATTTGTTGGGCAGTTTTGCAGAGATTTATTTCTGCATTTGTTACAGGAAGTTCCTTCTCCCACTCCATGTGTATAAAAGGAGACCTCCCTCCTTCAGTTTTCTACCTGAAAAATTCTTTCATTCCAAAGTTTCTCTAGTTTATATTGTTTATAGTGTGAGAGAGTGATGCCTTAGTTTTGTTCACTGAAGCTACTTAGTTGGTGCCTTGCTATTGCTAGTCTAACTGTCATATCCTAGGAAACGGACGTCGAACAACCTCCAGCACCCAACTGGTGAGACAGCGAATCTGTTATAAGGAAACTATCTAGTATAGGTTTCGGTTTGTTTTCTTTTGCTATTTTATTTGATTATGTATTTCTGTTCAATCTATTTGTATTTGTTAGCATGTTCCTTATTTTGAAATTGAAATCCTTGAATATGAATCTATTTGGTTTTATTTAATCACACATTTTTTACAACATTTATTAGCGTGAATTCTTTTACTCGCCCCCTACCAATGAATTTCGAAATCCTTCATGAGCTGCGAAGGTTATATTGTTTCAGTAATAATCTAGGAGAAGGAGATAGTGAGGGAATTAAATTGATGAATTTTCTTATTTCTTTAAGGGTTGGATTCATGGTTTTAAATCGTAGTATCGGGTAACATAACAGTATTGATCGTAGAGTATCGGTATCGGTAGTATCGGCCAGGCTGGTATGCATTAGGAATCGGGGTGTCGCGACCGTGAAATTTTAAAAATCATTTTACAGGTTTTTTAGCATTTTGTTTCTAGTACCGATCTGAACTGGTGAGTATCAGCCTATTGTGTCGTATGTAACAGCTTGTGTAACGGTTAGAGACCACTACGTAACGGGAACTGGCCAGTTTGCTTGCGATTTTCATTCTTGATGCAATGCCGGTGTGTATCTGTAACGGTGCCTCATTTTTTCGATACGAACTATTTTTTTAGAACTATGGTTGGATTTGGCTTTTAATGGTTTCAAAGGTTTCTTACCCCATTCCATTTCAAATCTCTCTACCAACATCACATCGTTCGCTATAGACGATTACTATTTATCGAGAAGCATACCTCTTGGGATTGGGAACCTTGTAAATTTGCGCACACTCGTGCTTCAGAACAACATGCTCATAGGTAGTATTCCTAATTCCGTTGGAAAACTCTCCAATTTAGGAAAGTTGTTGCTTGACATGAATAACATCTCTGGAGAGATTCATTTCTCTATTGGAAACTCAGCTTATTATTCTTTCCGTACTAGATAATATAATAGAGGGAAGCGTACCTATTTCTTTGGGTAATTGTTCCAATCTACTTGGAATTAACCTTGGATACAATCACCTCACTGGAACTATACCTCAACAAAATTTTTGTATTTTTTTCCTCGTGATTATCTTTTTAATAAATCAAAATTACTTAGGTCCAATACCATTACAAGTAGGTAACTTGAGAAATCTAGGGAACTAAATGTATTACAAAACAAACTATTCAGATAAATCCTTGAAACTCTCGGTAGTAGAAGAAAGTTGTACAATATTGGCTTACCCTAATTTGGGTGAGACCATGTCTATTTATAATTAATATAAGATACACATGAAATGAATTAAATAATTACACAATCAAATCCTAAAAATCAAACCCTAAATAATCGTAATTTATAGAAATCACGGGATCTCCTAAATATACAATATTCTGTATTCCAACACTCCCTCTCAAGCGGGATCAAAGATATCAACCAAACCTAGCTTGCCAATGGAAGATCGAAGTAGGGATGGTCCGACAGATTTGGTGAAGATATCAGTAGTCTGATAAAAAAATGGAACAAACGAGGGACATACAATGCCAACTCGAACCTTTTCTCGGATGAAATGAATATCAACTTCAATATGCTTAGTACGCTCATGAAGCATAGAGTTAGAGGCAAGTAAGATGATAGACTTATTGTCACAAAATAGCTTGGAGGAATTATTCTCCTCAAAGCCTAACTCAGTAAGAATGGACCAAAGCCATAGTAACTCACATGTCCTATGAGCCATGGCTCAGTACTCAGCTTCAGCAGATGATCGAGAAACAACAACTTATTTTTTGCTTTTCCATGACAGAAGATGGGTACCAAGGAAAGTGCATACCCCAGAAGTGGAACGTCTGTCAGTCAATGAACCTGCATAGTCTGCATCAGTAAAACAGGATAATCCTGTCTGAATCTCACCATTGAAGAATAAACCCAAACCTGGACATGACTTGAGATATCTTAAGATGTGGTGAACCGCATCAAGGTGAGCAGTACGAGGTGAATGCATAAACTGACTAACCACACTCACAGCAAATGTCAAATCTGGTCATGTATTAGTCAGATAGATCAAATGTCCTACCAATCTCTGGTGGCAAGATGGAACGAAAAACAACTCACCAGACTCAGCCGAAAGTTTTAGATTTGGATCCATAGGAGTCGATGCAGGCTTGCACCCCATCATACCGGTGTCCCAAAGAAGATCCAAAGTATACTTCCGTTGGGACAATGATATCCTACTGCGAGAACAAGCTACTTCAATCCCCAAGAAATATTTGAGAGGACCCAAGTCCTTGATGTCAAATACTCGATTAAGCTCCTGTTTTACCTTAGCAATACCAATGGAGTCATCTCCTGTAAGGATGATATCATCCACATAGACCAACAAAATAATACATCAACCATTGGGCTGACGACGAATGAAGCATGTATGATCAGAGTGACACTGAATAAAATCCATGAATAGGATAACAGAGCTGAAACGGTGGAACCATGCATGAGGAGATTGCTTCAAGCCATAGAGAGACTTACGCAAACGACAAACCTTGCCAGTATACTCCCCCTTAGCCCGAAACTTGGGTGGAGGATCCATGTAGATCGTCTCAAGTAAGTCCCCATGTAGAAAAGTGTAATAACCCCGACCTTGATTAACGCTAATTGGTGCTTAATTATGCCTAATAGTAATTAAGAGGAAATCTGGAATTAATTTGCATATGTATTGTATGAATTATGTGTTTCTATCTGTTCGGTGTCGAAATATCTGTTCGTGTTTTATACTTTAAATTGCGAATTGGAAGCCTTATCGGCACCCGATTTCGAAATTGATTAATGTTTTAGACTAGTTAGATTTTATATGATTTTATGGTGGGTTTCATTAAAATTCAGTTTGGGGCAATTAAACTCGATTAAAATAATGCCATCTATTTAATTTGAGCCAAACACCACTTATAGGCTATTTTTGCTTTATTCTTGTTTTACTCCACTAACTCACCCCTTTGCATTTCATTTTACACATTTGAGCCTCAACAAGAGAGAAAAACGTGAGGGAGAAGAGGAATTGAGGGAATTGGGTTTTAGCTCAGGAATTAACTTGGAAACTTAGAAGAAATTGGAGGATAACAACAAATTGAGCTAGCACACTTTGATTTCAAGGTTTAAGGTAGGAGATTCTTCTCTTAATTGTGAGTCTAGATCATTTCTTGCATGGTTCATGGTTAGATTGGTAACTAGAGCTAGAAATTGGTTCATAAATGGTGGCTTGGGTAGAGATTCATGCATGCATGTTTACAATCTTGCCATTTGAGTTGTTTTGTATCAAAACTTCACATGCATGGTCATGGTCATATTTTTGCTAAGGTCCTTGAATTCATATTTAATGTTGCTTTGGATCATTTTGGAGCATTGAAATTTATTTGAACTCATGCATGTTTGTTTAAACTTTGTTCTTGGTGATTTTTGGAATTTGTGACCAAATTGACTCACTCTTGGCCCTTGATTTTACAAATTGAGCTTTGAAACTTGATGTACTATGAGTTTGAAATGTTTTTCCAGAAAATGGGCCCAAGAGGTTGAGTTTTGAGCTATAGAATGCTTGGTTCGAACTTGGAAGGCAAATCTGGAAATTCCAGAATTTGGCTTACTCGCTCGAGCGAAGGATTCCTCGCTTGAGCGACCATTGTTTGTTCAGAGCTCCGCTCGAGCGAATAAATGGTGGCTCGAGCATAAATTTCAAGCTCTCAGAATCTTGGTGCACGCAGACGCACGCTCGAGCGAAGATACCTACGCTCGAGCGAGGAGCTGTGTCTCACGCTCGAGCGAGCATCGAGCATCGAGCGAGCGGAAAAAATCAGCAACCAGTACTTTTTCATCTTTGCAGATCGCTCGAGCGAAGGAGTCCTCGCTCGAGCGAACCCTTTGATTTTGCAGGCTCGCTCGAGCGAAAGAAGGCTCGCTCGAGCAAGACCCCTGTTTTCAGCAAGTTGTGAAAAATGTTTTCTAAGGCATTTTTGCATCCTCATTCCATCCTAGGCATTCCTAGGCCATGTTTAAGGCTCCATAATAAGGATAAGAGGTTAAGTACACACTTAGGATCATTGATGTGAGTTTTGTACAATTGGATTGCGTGTTTCAAGTGTGTATCCGTTATGTGTTGTGTAGGTCGTGTGCCGCATTTTGCTTGACCGCTTGGCTCCGTCTAGCTGTTTCAACGCCCACTGTGAGTAATAACTTAGTAAAGATAAGTTCAACAGTACTTATTTTCTGTGTGACAAAATGAGATCTGTTTTTTGAAATGATATGTTAAGTACAATGAATGATTGTTCAATTTCTGACATGTATTCGTGACATCCTTAGTACCATGTGAGATTTACAGCCGTGACCCGGTAGCGGAGGTTCCTTGGTGGAACTAGGTTATTGGTAACCTTACGCTTATGCGTTATGTTTGTGCATTGTTGCTCGTACCGGAGGCCCGCAATGGGGGTTTAGCTGTCCAGTTACCCGGATCCGGAGGTTCCTTCGTGGGAACTAGAAGGTTATTCATAACCTTACGCATTGCGCGTCCTGTTTAGTTATGCTAATGGATGTATCACGCAAATGAAACTATGACTTACGATTTCTGTCGATACATGATCCGATCTTGTATGAGTTTGATAAAACTGAAGTATGATTTCTACGTGATCATGTATGCTTTTGATGTAATATGAATTGATTTATGAAATCTGTACAAACTCATTCATTGAAACCCCTTTACTCTGTTTATTATTCACTGGGCTTTCGCTCACAGTTTACTATATATATGTAGGTGAGGCGGCACAGGACCAGGCCAGAGTTGATGGCCTTCTGTTTTGTTTTGGTCAGCCATCATTGCGCCTCCCGAGGAGGTTGCGTGAAGCGCTATCGCCTTGCTGTTTGCACTTCATGCGTGTGTGGTGTGTCTGTAGTTTGTAACGTCTAATCTTGGGACTACATTTTGTAAATACTTTGTACATATTTGGTGTATCTGACTAGCATGTCTATGTATATAAATAAAGTTTTGAATTTCCTGTCCCATGTACGTCATCACAGCTCATTGGACCTTGTTATTTTGTATATTTGCTTCCGCAGCCCCTTACTATTTGTTAATCCGTTCAGAGGCGGTAGGTAATCCTCGGATTACTGGCCGGTTACGGCGCCAAACCTATAGGGGCGGGTTAGGGTCGTGACAAAAAGCATTCTTGACATCAAGTTGATGAAGGGGCCAAGAAGAAGAGGCAACCAGGGAAACAAGCAAACGAACAGTGGTCAATTTAGCAACCGATGCAAATGTAGCCCCAAAATCCTTGCCAAGAACCTGGGTAAAGCCCTTAGCAACAAGATGAGCCTTATATCGGTCCATTGTACCATCAACCAAGTATTTGACAGTAAAAACCCATTTGCACCCAACAGTCGTCGCACCAGAAGGTAAAGAGATAAGATCCTAAGTGTGATTATGCTCAAAAGCAGCCATTTCAGTTTGCAGAGTTGCAATCCATTGGGATTCTGGAGAGCCTCAGACACAGACCTCGGGATAGAGACCGACTCAAGCTTGCCAAGAAAAGACCGATGAGAAGCTGAAAGGCCATCATAACATATAGGAAATAAGGTGATTAGTACTACTAAACCAACCAAATCGATTAGGGGGACGGTGTTCACGGGTTGGATAACGGGAAGGAGTTGGGAAGTGAATAGTAGAGGGAGTACCTAGGCCTAAGGGCAAAGAAGATTCTGGGGGGGCAGAGCACAAGGGCGACGAGAGTATGTTTATAATGGCGGAGGACTGGCAGGTGCAGATACAGGCGATGATGAAGGAGCAAATGAATAAATGATAGGAATAGGGCGAGCACTCGGTGACACAGCAGGAGGCGATGCACTCGAGGCGGAATCCTGAAACACAGGATTAGAACCAAAAAATGGCATATTTTCACAAAATGTGACATCCATAGAATGATAAAAACAACGAAACAATGGATCATAGCACCTATAGCCTTTAGAGAGAGTTGAATAGCCCAAGAAGATGCATTTAAGAGACTTGTTATCTAACTTGGTCCGAGTAGGACTACGATCATGAACAAAACAAGTACAACTAAACACACGAGGCACAAGAGGAAATAACATGGTATTTGGACGAAGTAATTGAAAGGGGCCAACCCATAAAGAATCCGACTAGGTGTCCGATTAATGAGGTAAACAGCAGTAAGCACAGCCAACCAGTAGGATTTAGGGACATTCATCCCACAAAGAAGACACTAGACAACAGACATAATATGATGGTTTTTATGTTCAGCAATCCCATTTTGTTCAGGAGTGTAAATACAAGTGAGTTGCTGCAAAATTCCCTGCTGATGAAGTTGGGAGCGAAATGCATCAGAGATGTACTCCTCCCAATTATCAAAACGAATATTGCGTACAACAGTGTGGAATTGGTTTTTGACCATTTGTAGAAATTGAATAAAAAGTGGAAGCATATCAAACTTCTTTTTAAGCAAATAAACCCAAGTACACCTAGAATGGTCATCTATGAAAGTCACATAATAGCGATACCCAGAAAAAGCCAAAGAGGAGAAGGACCCCAGATATTAGAGTGAATAAGGTCAAACATATAGGAGGCACGATACATACGAGGAATATAAGAAGTACGAGTATGCTTAGACAGTTCACAAACAACACAATGAAATTGATGATCCTTGCAAGCTTTATTAAGTGACGGAAAAAGTAAACATAAAGAATTAAAGTTTGCATGTCCTAAACAAGCATGCCATAAGGCTAAAGTTTGAAAAGAAAACATATAAGAAGACGACTCAGGTAACACAGTTGCTTGCAGGCCAAAAGTGGTAGGATGAAAAGTGTTGGGTCCCCGAAGTAGTATAGCCCGTCGCGCTCAAACCCCCTGCTAAAAATCTTCTTCAAAGTCAGGTCCTGTAATAAGCAATGAGTAGGTAAGAAAATAACAGCACAATGACGGTTTTTAGAAAGGTGACTAACAGAGAGAAGATTATAAGCAAAACGGGGCACATGTAAGACAAAAGTAAGTGTAATATCAGACGACAATGACACATCACCCTTATGTTGGATATGTGAAATAGACCCATCAGCAAGACATATAGTCTGAGCAGTAGTGGAGACAGGAGAGGATAAATAAGAAAACTCACCGGTCATATGATCATTGGCCCAAGAATCCAATACCCAAGTAGGTGTGGTGTGAACATGAAAGACTGTAGGAGTACCTGTAGCAAGTGTGGCAGTGGAAGGGATACTTGGAGACATGGTAGTAAATGAACCAAGTTGCTCTTAAAGGTGACCAATCTAAGATTGAAGCTGATGAAGATCAACAGAATGAGTCGGCTGAGGAGTACTAGAGATGTCGGCAATAACAACAGTATGGGGAGGGCTTGAAGGGCGTGTCCTTGCAAATCGTTGTTTCAACTCAGGATGAAGCTTGAAGCACCTTGCTTGGACATGACTAGCTGTACCACAATGGTGGTAAATAACCTTGCTACTAGAAGCACGAGAACTAAACTTGGCAGCAAGAACCATCTAATTTGAAACTGAAGATGAGGCAGGAACGGGGGAAGGAAGCAGAGCCATCGGTGGAATCAATCGACGACGACGCTCCTCGCTGTCAATAGTAGCAAAAGCCTTATATAAGGATGGCATAGGTGATGTGTTCAAAATTTGAATATGGAAAGACTCGACTTTAGGTTTTAAACCCATCAGAAATTGATAGGTGTGCTGGCGAGCAAGACGAGCAAACACAATAGAAGCCGCAACAACTGGAAAATCACTCAATGGCTCATACTGTACTAACTTCTCCCAGCGAGATTGAAGGTACCCAAAAATTCGGTAACGGTAAAACCCAAAGCTTCTTGAGAAGCATGAGAAATATCCTGATAGAGTTCAAAAATCCTAGCATCATTGTGGACATGTACGTACATCGGGGTAAGAGCACTCCACAACCGAGGAACTGTATCACAGTACATGAACATGTTATAGGTGCATTCTTCCATAGAGTTGAACATCCAACCAAGTAAGATGCAATTGTCAATATCCCATTGAACCTGCTTAGGATCATCAGCGGGAGGTTGTGTCTTGGTTTGCAGAAGCCGTCTAGATTTGTCTTTACCTCCAAGGTAGAGGCTTATAGACCGACACTAAGCAGCAAAGTTGCGACAATTAAGCAACACACTAGTAATCCGATGAACCGGAACATGGGAGGCAAGGGAAACATCTGAACGAGGCATAATGCTCTGGGTTTGTGTAACAAAGTCAAACATTCAGAAACACCATGAAGCTAAAGTAGTGGCGTCACACAAAAGAGATGGTATCGAACAAACCGACAGACCAAGTAATAAGGAACACACATAGGTTGCTTACCACATCAGCAACATAAAACCTTAAAAGGGTTAGAAACCAGCCCAGACCACCCTTGAAGGATGCCGAACTGCACAAAACTAGGACAGAGCTTGGTCAGCTGCTGTAGGAACCCCGACAATGACTGGAAAGGACTGTCGAGGGAGAGAGAAAGGGTATCGGGTGGTTTAAGGTGGTTGAAGGGGGTTGGGTAGGTGAGTCGGCTATTAGGAAAGGGATGAAAGGCTGGCGGTGGTGATGGGTAGGTGCGGCTAGGGTTTCTTTAGCTCTGATACCAAGAAGAAAATTATACAATATTGGCTTACCCTAATTTGGGTGAGACGATGTTGTTAGTCATAGAATAAATAACATGGATTTGATAATTTCGGTGTGATTATGTTTTGATTTATTTTGAGGAATTGATTATAATTGAAAACCTTATTGTTTGATTAAATCTTTATAATCTACATTTTCTCTATGTTAACAATGCTTTTGGAGGCCAAAATGAGCTTAAACAGGTCAAAGGGTCGATACCAAGATAGCAAGGGCTGACACTAGATTTAGCATACAATGCTTAAGTGTCGTGGCAACTAAGGGTTGACACCAAGCCTTACAAGAGTCGACACGAAATTTCAGAATGCTAAGGGTCGACACCAGGACAAGAAAGGGTCGACACCAAAAGACATCAAGCAAAGTTTAAGCACTTCCAACAGCAAAGGGTCAACGCCCAATCTGCAAGGGTCGACACCCTTATGTCTAGGTTACAAAAACCCTAGCCGCCATTCTAGATCTATAAGTGGGATTTTGTGACATCATAAAGAGGCAAATCTTATTCAAATCAAAATGGATTTTGGGGCAGCAACTTTTGACTTAGTGGAGGAAGAATTTTCTACCCACATTATTTCCAAAACATGGAAAAGCAAAATGCATGGAGACAACATTATCTCCACCCACCAAGATTTGAATCTCAAGCATGGGCATCACATCTTTTGAGGAGGCTCCACCTCCAACAGCTAGATGACAGCCTGTACACACCCATGCTCTGCTCCAACAGCTAGAAGTCTTCTCCTATGCCTAGCTCCAATGGCTAGAAGACCCACTTGTGCTTCTTCTCCAACGAATAGAACATTGAAGGCTATAAAGGGAGAACTTCTCCAAATCTGAAGAATGAGAGAACACCACTGCAATATTCTGAGCATTCAAGTATCATTCTCAATCTCTGATATTCTATTGTACTTTCACTTTCATATCTGAGTGTATCTTAAAACCCTCTATGCTCTTACACTTTCATATTTATCTTTTGAGAGAGAAGCGTTGTAAAAGAGGACAGTTGTACCTCTTGTTCTTATTCCTTATTTTCTGAGTGAAATACTTGTAAAGTGAGGCATTTAATTGAGAGGTCCTCAATAGATAAGAGTAAGTCTTTTGTAAAAATCCACAAGCTAGGTGAAGCTTGGTGGTGTATTGATTCGATTCACAGTGAAGGAATTCTCAATGAGGTACCTTGCAGAGTGGACGTAGGCCGGTGAGTCAAACCACTATAAATCCTTGCGTTTGAGCTCTTCTTTCCTTCTCCTTTATTTTCTGTTTTATTGATTGCCTGTTGAAATTATTTACTTAATTAATTGTAATCAATTTTCTCGCCATATTTTTTAATAACTCAATTCACCCCCTTCTTGGGTTGCCTACTTGGGTAACATTTGGTATCAGAGCCTCGTCTCTAGTATTTTGACTTAACAGTCATAGAGTTGATCATGGCAACCAATTTTGGTGTTTATCAATTTCCTTTGTTTGATTGCTCAAACTATACTTCTTGGAAAGCAAGAATGAGAATTTTTATTTAAGCTTTAAACTATGAGCTATGGAGAATTATTGTCAATAGTCATAAGATTCCAAGACCATTCAAGAGTGAATCTTGCCCAAGGAAGAACACGAATGGGACAATAAAGATTTGAGAAACATTCAAATGAATGCCAAGGCCATGAATATTTTATTTCGTGCTTTAGATTCAAATGAGTTTAAAAAAATCTGTACTTGTGAATCAGCCAAAGAAATTTGGGATAAATTAGGGACCATACATGAAGGGGCCAACCATGTTAAAGAATCTAAAATTAGTATGTTGGTTCATGATTATGAGCTTTTCAAGATGGAATCCCATGAATCTATTTCCGAAATGTTTTCTAGATTTACTAATATTATCAATGCTCTAAATTCTCTTGGTAAATCTTATACTAATGGTGAGTTTGTAAGAAAAATCCTTAGGTCTTTGCCAAAGGAATGGGAAGCCAAGGTTACAGCTATTCAAGAGGCTAAGGACCTAACAAATTTGAGCATTGAAGAATTCCTAGGCTCACTCATGGCTCATGAACTTGTAATGATGAATGGAAGTAAAAAGAAAATTAAAGCCGCATGGGGAGATATCGATGAAAGCGACTCAGAAACTGAAGATAATAACAATAAAGTTGCTGACCAATGCCTAATGGCATTTGGAGATGATGATGAGGTATGTGGTTCTAATGGTGAATCTTTTACATTTGATGAACTACAAACTGCTTTTGATGAACTTCATGCTAAATTTAAAAAACTTAGTTTGAAAAGTAGTTGTCAAAATAAAATAATTTCAAGTTTATCACAAGAAAATGAATCCTTGACTTCTAAGATCAATGCTTTAGAAAATGAAGCCTTGAAAATGGAAAAGGAGAAAGAAGTTTTATCTTTGAAAGAGTCTTCTATTTTTGAAAAAAAAATTAGATGATTGGCAAAAAGAAAATGAGATTTTCAAAAATGAGAAAACTGTTTTAAATGAAAACATAGAAGACTTGAAAAACATCCCCTCAAAATTTACTCAAGGTAGAAATACCTTAGACAAAATTCTTAAAAGCCAAACTCAAACTTATGGAAGAACTGGGATTAGATACAAACCATTTTCAAAAGTAAAGAATCCCAAAAATGTTTTTGTTCATACATCATCTAGTCATTCTCATCTTACATGCCATTTTTGTGAAAGAAAAGGTCATATCTCTCCTTCATGTTCTATTAAGAAAAATTCTTTTGTTAAAAAGAAGTGGGTTCCTAAAAACACTTCAAACTCTAACTCTCATGGACCCAAGAAAGAATGGGTGCCAAGAAAGAAATCAAGTTATTTTGTAGGTGAAATCTCAAAGAACTCCAAGGACTTGGAGAGAAGATGCACAACGAAAATGTTCAACTTTGAGAGCAAAATCAGTCCTTACAAGAAGACAAATGATGAAATGAGAATTACCAACATGAACTATAAAGGTAATGTATTGGTGAAGATTTCAAAGAGGTAAAGGTACAAACCTCTAACACACCTTTAAGCTTAACTTCTATATATCTTAAGGTGTGATGTTCGTACAATAGGTTGAGCTTAATTATTACATTCATAAAACCTAATTGTGCTTAGCTCTTGTAATCATGTTTTTTTATATCAGGTTAACATGCTTCATTTCAAACCATCATTGAATTCAAAATTGAGATTTATATTATTTTGATGAATGCTTATTTATAGATGATTCATATATTTATTGTTGCTCTTATATCTTGTCATCCATTGCCATGAAAAGAAAAATGTTTTCACTTATGAGCATACTCTTATATTTTTGACATCATATATATGACTTCATACTAATATGTTAATCCCTTGTTGAGTCATATCTTTATGAATTAATTTTGATGACATGACATGTTTTGAGATTGTATACTATCTACTTGGTGAAAATTATGTTATACATTTGTGATCTCAGAAGTATGCTCAAACATGAAATTTTCATGCTCACATGCTTTACATTGGAATATTTGAATGAGTTATGAAATTCCTTGATTAATGATCCATCTACAATATCTAAATGAAATTGTGTTTAGAGTCATTGCATCTATGTTTATTAAATATCATTTGAATATGGATTGTTTTGACATATATCTAATGAAATACTATTAAGGGCTCACTCCCATACATACTTGCTTATAGCATTCATGTTATGATCCGCATTGAGTAAATTGTTGTATCAAGCTTGAACATGTGAATTGAAATGCCTCTTGATGATTTTATGTGGTGCATCATTTCTTGATAGAACAAAGAGCATAAAACTATTTTCTCATGCATTTTATACTATGCGCTACATTTCCTAAGCTCTTGATTGTTCATGGCATTTCTTGAGTTTGTGATAAGAGGTGATTTGTGCTGTATGTATAAATGTGATTGTTACCATAATTGCTATATCCCTACAAGATCACAATAGAAATGGGAAGCACCAACTTAGGGGGAGAAATCTTTTTGCTAACTTTCTTGTTAAACCCCTTTTGAGGCAATTAAGGATCGAAAAGTTTCCAAACTCTTGAACGAAAGGTATGCCTACTACACACTCTCAAGCTTTTGAGGTAAATTCCTATAATCTCTCATATCCTTTAAACTAACACTATTATTACTTTGATATGAAAAGGGATTGAGTATCTATGAATTTATTTTGTGTCATACGATTTGTAAATGAATATTTTTGTTGATGCTCTGCCTAAAATCATGCTTATGCTTAAAATGTGTGCTATACATTGTTTTCATGATTTTCTGGCATATGAAACGTTAACTTTGGACATGCTTAATTAGTGGAATTACCTTAGCTCCATGAGATCATAATGAGTTTAAGATATTATGAGCTGCAATTGGTTTTCTACATAATGTTTGTGCTATGATTGTTAAATCTTCTAGATTGCATGTTGGCATCCCTTTTGACATCCTTAAGGAGAAACATTTCAGTTTTGAGTTTATTATATCATATCTCCTATTACTTTTGTCAAATGAAATAAGGGGAAGAATTTAAACTTGATTGAGTTTTTCGAAAACCCCTTAGTTTGAATCTGTTTGTGGTATCAAACTTTTGGGCTTGCACCTTCATATGTTGTTAATTTTTTGCCCATTATGAACAAATAGTATGAGCTTGAATTGCATGATCATTGTATGCTACTAGTTGTGTGGATGATTTGTGCTATAATGAGACTTACCATTTTTCGTCATCCTATATTGTCGTATTCCCTCCTTGTTCTTGACTTTGTTGATAACGTCACTGGGGGAGAAAAGAGTTAATTGTTTTGGTATCATGCTTAATTGTTTCACTCTTCTAATATTGAACAATGATCTTCAAACCTCATCTCCAAAGCTTATTGCATTACTTGAATGATGCTTATATTGTCATATTACTTCTTACATGTTTAAGCTTATAAAATCTTTTTTCTAATCTTAATTGACAACTTCTTGGACTATGCACCGTTATGTTTTTTTTTTATAAGTCTCGAATTTGGTACTAATTTGGACTCTCATTGTCAGTTGCTTCAAAGTACCTCATATATATATAGATATATACTTCATGACGTTGTCTCTTGAGGTATACAAACATTATGCATAAAATCTATTTGTTCTTGCTAGAAATTGAGAGTTGGCTCATGCTCAAAATGCTTCACAAATTCTTTGCTGACATTATGGTAACTCTTGCTTGAACATAGATTGTTTACTTGAGATAGCATAAATTTCTCATAAATGGATGAACTTATTGCTTAAAAAATCTTGCCCTATATTCTTGCTATCTCTCTTTTGGCTAAACTTGCATATTTCTCTATGACTTGATTTGTAGTTTTTAAAGCAAATACCATACCTTTATGAAATCATGTCATTTATGTGCTTTTGCAATCCTTCTTTTATGCACCCATGGCATTTATCAGCACCTCATACTACATTGTGAAATCCATCCTTTATGTGTTTTTGATAATGTCACAGGGGAAGAAATAGTGATGTTTTGGATTGAGAGTATGGAATAATATCACAAGGGGAGAAATTATGTTGCTTTATTATGATATAGATTGGGAAAGAAATGATGTGCTCAAACTGTTAAAAGAAAAATCTCCTAAATCAATTATTTGGTATCTTAATCATCATGCTATGCTTACTGATATATATTGCTTCTGTGCTAACATGTTTGTTTATCTAGAAGAAGCAAATATTTAGGGGGAGTATGCTTTGAGAGGGAGTTGTTCATCATCCCAAACAAATCAAAACATCATGGTGTGCTATCATCAAAATGGGAGAGATTGTTAGCCATAGAATAAATAACATGATTTTGATGATTTTGTTGTGATTATGTTTTGATTTATTTTGAGGAATTGATTATAATTGAAAACCTTATTGTTTGATTAAATCTTTATAATCTACATTTTCTCTATGTTAACAATGCTTTTGGAGGCCAAAATGAGCTTAAACAGGTCAAAGGGTTGACATCAAGACAGTAAAGGTCGACACCAGATTCAGTATACAATGCTTAAATGTTGCAGCAACCAAGGGTCGACACCAAGCCTTACAAGGGTCGACACCAAATTTCATAATGCTAAGGGTCGACACCCGGACAAGAAAGGGTCGACACTAAAAGATAGCAAGCAAAGTTTAAGAATTTCTAACAGCAAAGGGTCGACACCCTTATGTCTGGGTTACAAAAACCCTAGCCGCCATTCTAGATCTATAAGTGCGATTTTGTGACATCATAAAGAGGCAAATCTTATTCAAATCAAAATCGATTTTGGGGCAGCAACTTTTGACTTAGTGGAGGAAGAATCTTCCAACCACACTATTCCCAAAACATGGAAAAACAAAAAGCATGGAGACAACATTATCTCCACCCACCAAGATTTGAATCTCAAGCATGGGCATCACATCTTATGAGGAGGCTCCACCTCCAACAGCTAATTGATAGCCTGTACACACCCATGCTTTGCTCTAACAGCTAGAAGTCTTCTCCTATGGCTAGCTCCAATGTCTAGAAGACCCACTTGTGCTTCTTCTCCAACGGATAGAACATTGAAGGCTATAAAGGGAGAACTTCTCCAAATCTGAAGAATGAGAGAACACCACTGCAATATTCTGAGCATTTAAGTATCATTCTCAATCTCTGATATTCTATTGTACTTTCACTTTCATATCTGAGTGCATCTCAAAACCCTTTATGCTCTTACACTTCATATCTATCTTTTGAGAGAGAAACCTTGTAAAAGAGGACAGTTGTACCTCTTGTTATTTCTTATTTTCTTAGTGAAACACTTGTAAAGTGAGGCATTTAGTTGAGAGGTCATCAACAAATAAGAGTAAGTCTTTTGTAAAAATCCACAAGCTAGGTGAAGCTTGGTGGTATATTGATTCGATTCATAGTGAAGGAATTCTGAAGGAGGTACCTTACGAAGTGGACGTAGGCCGATGAGCCGAACCACTATAAATCCTTGTGTTTGAGCTCTTCTTCCTATCTCCTTTATTTTCTGTTTTATTGATTGCCTGCTGAAATTATTTACTTAATTAATTGCAATCAATTTTCTCACCATATTTTTTAATAACCCAATTCACCCCCCCTCTTGGGTTGCTTACCTAGGTAACACATGTCTATTTATAATTAATATAAGATACACAGGAAAGGAATTAAATAATTACACAATCAAATCCTAAAAATCAAACCCTAAATAACCGTAATTTTAGACATCATGGGATCTCCTAAATATATAATATTTTGTATTCCAACAGTAGTTGTCAAGCTTTAGAATTCCTCTACATGAAGGGTAACCTTTTCAAACAACTAAAAAGTCTTCAGATCCTAGATGTTTCTCGCAATAACTTGTTTGGATAGATTCTAAGGTTTCTAGCCAAGTCACCTTTCCTTCAAAATCTCAATCTTTCCTTCAACATGTTTGACGGTGAAGTTCTAGATGGAGGAGTTTTCAGTGCCTTCTTAATTGTTGGAAATAACAAACTTTGTGTAGGAATTAAAGCATTGGAATTGCCAGCATGTCCAACAAAAGTCTTAAAGGAAAGGAAAGGAACGTTCACCACTAGAGTAATAGCTCTAGTAGCCACTCTCAGTGTTGTTTTATTATTGCTATGCTTTTTAGCTATTATTTATCAAACAAGAAGGTCTAGGCAACAAGCTACTTCAACTTTGGCCTTTCAAAACCAATATTTATGACTCTCTTATGGGGAACTTCTTCAAGCAACCAATGAGTTCACTACAGTTAACTTAATAGGCGAGAGAGGACATGGTTCTATTTATAAAGGGTTTCTCAACTCTGGTGAACAAATTGTGGCTGTGAAAGTACTCAACCTTCATTGGCATGGAGCAAATAAGAGTTTCGTAAGCACTGAAGAACATTCGACATTGTAATCTTGTCAAGATAATGTTGGAAAAATGGTTTGAAAACCATTAATAAGTGAATAAGAAATTGACTCCAAAGTGCACCATTTGAGAATGGTTTTAAGATAAAATTTATTTAATATAAAATTTGATTTTTATTTAAATAAATTAGTTTTTTTTTTTTTTTTTTTGTGTCAAAATTGAATCGAATTTGATATAGAATTCGAACCCGTTTGTTAGAATAGTTGTGTCTGTTCAATTGCACCTATTTAATGGAAAATGTGTGTCTCTTTATCAAAATGTCACCATGACCATTTGAAGAACCACCAATTCACCTATATAAATAGGCCCCATTACATTCATTGAGAATCAAATTTATTTTCTTTATTTTTATTTTTATTTTTATTTTTTTATTTTTTTCTTCTTCTTTGCACTTTATATTTCTTTTGTAAAAGAGAATTCCGCATAGTAAGGCTCACTAGACTTGTAGATTGTAGTGCTGCTTCTGCAAGGTTCGATCGTTATATCCTGGGAGATAAACGTCTGATAAAAACTCGTGAGCACTGGAGCGAGGGGCGAAATTTGTCACTTTCTAAAAAATGAAATAATTTTTTTATCACTTTCTAATTTACATTCATGTATATAACGTCACTAAACCCAAATGAACACGAACAATGAATATGAAAACAAGAGTTGAAGAAATGTTTTTGTTAGGTTTTTTGTAATTGACAATTCCATTGGACAAAAACACCATTCAACTATAATTACTTTCGTTTGTTTGTATTTGTGAAGATATGAGAGTTTAGATGTGAATCCAATCCATGCTATGCCTGAGTAAAGGAGTTTGTACTGACATTCCGTATCTTGACTTGAGCTATCTTTGTTTGCCTCGTCGTTGACTAAGTAGCTCCTTTGTTGCTGGCAATGAGCCTCCTCCCTACTAGCCCGATAAGGGAGTTTGCTTCCCTCTTATAGTAGCAACCGCTCTTAGTAAATAACATTGAAAACTTCTAAGCATCCATGTCAGTCTCCAATGTGAGAGGACCATATTGGCTTCTTTATTTCGTTGTTTCCTAATTAGTCTATATTTGTGATAGATAGGATCAAAGTCATTGGCATTAGCTACCTATTCACGTCACAAGGAATTGAATGAATAAACAGACTTCCCAAAACCCTCTTCAGAAAAAGGAGAGCAAATATCAGACCAAGCAACCTTGTACCTACCTTTGTCCAAACTAGATCCCTACGGGGATCTGCCTACGGGTCTGGGGCAGTGTCCATGCAAAGTTGAGGGACAATGCCCCTGAAACCAAGTTGTCAACGTTGATGAACCACTCGAGCAGTCTTTCGTGCGCTTGAGCGGTGAAGTAGTTCATTCAATATCTCATCCTACATTCTAATATGTTTTACCAATTGAGCAATATATATTGCGCTCGAGCGATTGGCCTATATGTGAGCACTGTCTTCAATCTCATCGCTCGAGCGGTAAAGTAAGCGCTCAAGCGGTCTTCGCGGCTTTGTTTAGTATAAAGTGCGTCGTTTGCATATTTTAGGGTTGAACTTATCCAGATTTTAAGAAAGGAGTTAAAAATAAAGTGTTATATATTGGAGGGTGTTTATATATAAGTTTGCTTGATGTATAGAAGATAATTTATTGATTAACGAACTACATATTGACAAATATCAAGAGTTTTTGTTTTTTCATTCACAAAAAAAGAGAGGTGTTCATCGGTGGATTTTGGGGAACTTGAGCCTGAAACTTTGATGGATTTTGGAGTGGCTTATCATTGTGGATTTGATATCGGCGTTGTGAATTCAATGTTAGGTAAAGCAATTCCGAAGTGAAGACAGTGGTGGAAGAGACACATCGGGTTCAGTTCAATTCAAGCGTGGATTTGTTAAGTAATTGAGAGTTTTGTGTGTAATTCCTTTTTATCTTCTTAGTGGATTATTTTGTAACTTTGACCTATGATTTTTTTATCATAATTGGAGGAGTTTAATTGTGATTTTTTTCACATTAAATCGTTGTACCGATTTGTTATTGATTGGTTGATTGTGATAACTATTCATTATTTAAAATTAAATTATAATCACAAATCAATATCTCAATTTTTTTTTTATAGATTTTTCAAATTTTCAAATGATATGGTCAGGGTGTGGAAATACATCCAGTTGGAGAGATACCTTATTTTGATCGGCTTAGTTCCGGAGCCGAGCTGCCACTCTATGATGATGATATGAAAAACATGGAAATAGAAATATGAAGAACTCCAAGCACTTAGCTGAAGTGTGGATTCGCTTTGGGAATTGAGTCATTTTCGATCATTGGTTAGCCATAACCTGAACCTTTTTCGTGCCTCAAAACGACAATTGTCCTTTCATATTCCCTAGTCTCGGAGCATTTTTTGAACTTTTGTTTATGTCCCTAAACATTTTTCTACGTAATTTCAAGTCTTAAAAAGTTCAAATTTTGAGCCAAAAATGATTCATAATCAACCCAGGAAAGAAACCGCTGCTAGCACAATAGAGTGTAAAATGAAATTTGGTGTAAAGTGTAATTTATGAGTACTTTTTGTATAGCGTCTATGTCATGTAATACCTTCCACTATTGTAATTGACTTTGACAGTAAGGTCCATTATATTTATGTTATGTGTTTGGAGAACAATAGGAGGCATATACATTTGTGATTGGTAGAAGGTAGTGCCACGTATTATCCTATTGGCATATAAAAATTTCTTGTAATTTATCCATGCATATATTTATTGTGAAAAAGGTGTATCGTGTATAAAAAATTGTAAAAAATTAAATTGATTGGATATCAGTAGCCTTTTATCAAAACACAACATAAACCAAATACAATTCGATGAATGGTCTAACGATATCCAAGAATGCAAGTGTTACTTTAACTATAAAATTAAATACAAATGCAATTTGATGAAATGTCTAACGATATCCGAGCAAGTTACTTTTTTACAAATTTGTTCTATATAATATACCTTAAAAAGTAAATGATTCAGATCATGTAAATAGAATTCGAGCTTTGACTAATGTATTTCACGCACATCAGCCACTAAAATCCGTGCTTGTCACAGTGGAACAGTTTAATGAACCAGTGAACAAGTTGGGAAATTATTCAATACTCATGTAATATTGTTAGGTGGTACTTCAAAGTAATAATTATTGGTCTAAAATATGGGATCCACCATTTTTGTACTAGAATTATAGGAGACAATTAATAATGTGTCTAACCTGTAAATAGAAAGGAATAATGCTCCAAAAGTATTGAATAATTTTCCAAACGGGTTAGCCCAAGGGAGTTGTGTTCGATTCTTCACCACTTGACTTCATTAATTTTAACAGAAATGCTGCGTAACTCGAATTTGAGCTTGATTCAAATCGCTCAAATTTCATCTTATTGGTCATTCGGCAAAAAGGCTGACAGCCGCAATCGACAAGGTAACAACAACGGTAGACAAGTGTTTCATCCAGTCGTCCGGATGGTCATCCAGGAGGTCGATCGATAAACATAAATTCGTGTCATTCGAGACAGCTCAATTCAAAGTATCAAAGATGTCTGTAATTTTAAACCAATGTATTTAGCTCAGCCACTAATTTTATAGTCAAGATTGCAAATTTGCAATCAAAGGACTGCGAGAGACATCTCCCTTTCTTTCCTAATCCGCCATTTATTTGGACTAAAATGATTTCATCACAAATTTTTTTTTCCCCATAAAATTAGTTTTTAAAAATTATTATTTTTATATTTAATTATAATTTTAAAGTTGATATACTAATAAATGATTTCATCACAAATTTTTTTTCCATAAAATTAGTTTTAAAAATTATTATTTTTATATTTAATTATAATTTTAAAGTTGATATACTAATATTATATTAGTGATAAAGGTGATGGTTTGATGGTAATAGTGGCAGTGTGATGGTGGAGTAGGAGTGACGATGGACTTGATGACTTATCCAATACTTTTAGGACTTGGAAAAAGAATATTTAAATTATAAAATTAGACTAAAATTTTTAACTAATTAAATATCAAGTTTACTTATTCAACCATAGTACCTTTAATGCAAAAAAATAAAAATAAAAATTTTAAAAAATTGTAGGAGCCACCATATAAGGAAAAATTATTTGGTGCTCTTGGGATGGAGTTTGGGGTGGCTGCTGTGCGGGGTGCACAGTAGCCACTACTGTGTAGCGAAATGGGCCTATTTCGAGGTCCATTTCAATAATTCGAACTGTTCACATTTTAGAATACATCAAGTAGAACATGCCTGCAAAAAATCAAGTTACTCATATATCGTTTACTCATTCATCCACTCTCATTTGTATCTACAAAAATAAATAATAATTGTGATTTAAAGTATTAAAATGAACGCAAATGTGAGTAGATGAATAGATAAACAATATCCGATTAATTTGATTTTTTATAGGTATGTTCTACTTGATGTATTGTAAAATTTGAACGGTTCAGATTATTCAAATGGGCCCCGAAATGGGCCCATTTTGATGCATAGCAGTGGCTGCTGTGCGGCACAGCAGCCACCCTAATCCCCTTGGGATGTTACTTGATAGTACTCCTCACCAATCACAATACGCTATATCTTTTACTATTTTCTAATTATTTAACACAAAATTATAAATCTTACTTTTTTTTATTAATCATAACACTTCTGAAATACCACATGACCGTGTCTCAAGCCACCAAATAATTTATCCAATACAGGCCCACAATGTTGACTTGTAACCATGCAGGTCACTTACAAGCTGTCCTTGAATCAAAGAGGCCCATATGAACTACATTTCCATGCAAATTAAATTCTCAATGGGACCGTATGGAATATATTTTCACGGATTTTAAATTCTTATATTGTTGTATTATATACAAGTCGAAGTGCTCAACTTGATCCCAAAAAAAAAAAAAAAAGAAATAAAAAAAAAAAGGACGTTTGGACTAAAAGTTTAAAATTAAAATTTCTTTTTAAAAAATTGAGACATTAATTTTCTTTGTCATAAGGACAAGCTTAAATAAAATGACCAAAATATCATTTTTATATACCATATATACGTCCAAATCCTAAGCAAACTCACTCTCTCTCTCTCTCTCTCTCTTCCCTCGACCGCCTCTCTCTCTCTCTCTCTCTCTCTCTCTCTCTCCCCTTCATCTTACATGACGACACCAACACCATTCGCTCAGTGATTGCTACGACCACCACTACTGCACCTCCGTCGCCCACCAACACCTCCATCGCCATCGCGCGCGCACACACACACACTCTCTCTCTCTCTATCTTCGCCACTGAAACCAACGCCATCGCCCATTTCCTCCGCCACCACTACGGTGACACCCCAAGATATTTTAATTAATATGTTGTAGTTGTGTGTACTAAAATGTAATTTAATTAAAAATTAGGGGGTATTGTGTCTTACCAAAAAGATGGTAATACAATTAGTTTAGTATTTAGGCCATGGGATAATTAGCCATAAGAAGTCACGAATCATTTTTACTTAGCACGAACTGTCACCACTATACTACAGTTGATGTACGACCCGTCTTACGAGCTACGACTCGTCTAACAATTCTAATATACATCAGTAAAAACTATTGTATAATAAGATTTGAATAAAGCTTTTATTGCACAAAAACATCTAAAAGTTATATAATTATATCCAAACCAAACCAAAACTAAACTAAAAATGCTAAATGCAACTTACCCCAATTATTTGACCAAGATTTCATCTCTATCCTAAGACAGGAAAATTAATACACTCTAATATTTACAAACTAAACTCTCCTACTTTCCGTTTCTTTTTATTTTTCTCTTTTTCTTCCTTTTGCTTCTATACTTTGGGCCGAAGCCCTCTGCCTTCCCCCAGCTCTCTCACTGTCTTCTATAGAAGAAATATCCTGCAAATAAAACAAACATAATAATATAATATTATAATATATATATATATATATATTTATATATAATGGAGGAAAAAGGGGTCAGGGTGGATGAGCTGTGTTTTGTTTTTGTTTTTCTTCTCTTTCTTTCTTTCTTTCCATTCTTTGTGCTTTGTTTTTTCCGTTGAGCTCAGAGCTGGAGCTCTTCCTTTTAAGCCTCTCTCTCTCTCTCTCTCTTCGCTCTCTTTTCTCTCCTTTTGGTTACAATTTTCTTAAAGTGCACAGTAATTACTGTGCACTTTATAATATAATAATATATAAAATGTATTATTTATACTAATTTATGTAACAAAAGTATAAAATAATATAAAAAATAAACTACTAAAGTGTATAGGTCAAGTTTGGGAAGACTAAATAAGTGTACTTTTTGTCTTTTTGGACAAAAAAATTGAGGTTGAAAATATGGATGTTTGTGTTAACTTTTTGACTTTTTATGGAAAAATGTGTAATAAAAAATTGTGAAAATTGGTTTTTAGAGGAAAATTTGAATTGGGAGTTGTGCAGCCGTAATTGTTGACTTTTGGTGAATAGTGTTAACTTTTTAACTTTTTGAGTAACTTTTTGGCTTTTTGGATTATTTGGGAGTACCCAAACTTGAGATTAAATGTGTAATATTTAGGTACCTGTAGACACCCCATTTTTGACCGACCTTAAGACTCAGACGTCACCGATTGAGCGCTCGGTGATGTTGCATACTGTGCTCGTTCAGAAGTCTCAGAGTCGCGGCCGTGCGCCCTGCCTCCGGACTTCCGAATCTTCTTCTGTACCTTGTCTCGGTTTGCGAACCAGACTCGGTTTTCTCTGTTTTCTTTCCTGAGGGGAGGGAGTAGTCCTGTAGACTATCTCTCGGTGGCCGTGGGCTACTTTTTCGTGGCCGTAGGCCATTTTGCCCATTTCGGAGCCCGGTTCCCGGTTTTCCGAGCCGTCAGGCCGTGTGCCTCGGTTCGGGACCGCCCAACCGTCTCCGATTCCTCCGGTTCTTGGCAGGTACCTCTGTTTTGTCATAACAGGACACACTGGGGCCCCTGATGCCCACTTCGTGGCTGAATGCCACTTTCGGTGCTTATAGCCGGTTTTCGGGCCCCGAACCTCGCGGTTTGGCCCCCGAGCATTCATTTTTCATCGGTTTTCTCCGGTTCTTGGCAGGTACCTCTGTTTTATCATTCCGAGGAACACTGGGGCCTCTGATACCCACTTCGCTGCTGAACACCACTTCCGGTGCCTGCAGCCCATTTTCGGGACCCCGAATTGCGCGGTTTGGGCCCCGAGCGTTCATTTCTCATTAGTTTTTGCTCAATTTTGGCAGGTACCTCTGTTTCAGCACCAGGAAGATCACTGGGGGGTGGGAGGCCAGCAATTATCCCAGATAATCAGTTTCGCTCCTCCGGCGCCCGTTTTGCTCACTTCCGGGCTAATGTTGAATACCCTGGGGATATTTTCTTCCAACCAAAGCTACATATCTGTGATGAGGGCACATGGGAGGACCCTAAAAGTGCATGGTCGGCCAGCAATTGTGGATTTCATTTTTGGGCCTCTCCTTCAAATGCAATGTTGTGACTCCTGCTTCAGTGTTGCCACATTCCGACCATGGAACCTTGTTCTACACACATGGGAGGACACAAAAAAGTGGTGGTCGGCCAGTAATTGTTACTTTCATTTTTGAGCCTCTCCTTCAGATGCAATGTTGTGACTCCTGCTTCAGTGTTGCCACATTCCGACCTTGGGGCTTTATTCTACACACATGGGAGGACACCAAGGAAGGGTGGTCGGCCAGCAATTTTGTACTTCATTTTTGGGCCATGGCCGGCCGGCCAGGGTGAGTGGCTGGCCGACCAGGTGGGGTGGCCGGCCGGCCACCTTCCAGAAAACTACCTGGCCGGCCAGCTTTCTGCTTTCCAGCTCTTTACAGCTGTCCGGATATTTTTTCCAAAATATCTCCCCCTCCGGGGGATATTTTGGGAGGGAAATCTTGCCTCCATTTCCCTCCCCTTTTACACCCTTTCTTGCCTATTTAAAGGGCTGCCCTCCTCCTTTGCTAGGGTTAAAAAAATTTGGTCTCAAATACCTTTCTCTCAAAACCCCCATTTTCTATCTCCAAAACTCAAAAAACCCTCAAGCATCTAGGCCAATCCTTCATCAACCCTAAGCACCATCATCAACAACTCCATTTCAGCAGCAAGGGAGTGATTTTCAGAGGCCAACAAGCAATAATTTCAAGTCAAGAAGCCACCAAAGTTGGATCTCCAAGGGTAAGCCTCTAAATCCCTTTTTCTAGCATTATTTTCTATCAATTCTGTACCCTATTTCCCTTTTGTTTTGGGCTTTGACCCCTACTGGTTTTGTGCTTATTTTGAGCCCCTCTACAACATTGTAGAAGGGCTCAACCTCACTTGATGCCTCTATCATACACCTCTTTCAATATCACCCTTTATGCCGATTCTTTTGCATGCTTTGTTTGGATTATGAGTGATCTGTTTTCGAGCATGAAATAAACTGTGAGTGGGCCCATTTTGAGCCCCTCTTCAACATTGAAGAAGGGCTCAATCATGTTTGGCCTTTCTATCATGCACTTGCTTTGTAATTCTTCAAATTTACCGTAAAATTGCATGGTTTCTTTAGTCTATTTGAAGTCTGATTTTGAGCATGCCATTAACTGTGAGTGAGCTTATTTTGTGTCCCTCTACATTATTGTAGAAGGGATCAACTTGGTTTGGGGTCTCCATATTACACTTGCCTTTATATCTCTCTTTGACCCCATTTTGCATGCCTTTTAAAGCTTATTTGGCTTCTGATTTCAGCCTTAATCAGGCTAGGAAAGAGTCTTATTTTGGCCTTCTCATCATGTTTTGTTAAGAGTCTTAGGCCATTTGATTATTGGTTTTGGTACTTCATGTTATACCCCTCATATTTTCCGTAAAATTGCATGCTTTGTTAGGCTTGTTTAGCTTCTGTTTTGGGTCTTCATCAGGCTTAGAAAGTGTCTTAAAATGACCCATTCTTAATGTTTTGTTAAGGGTCCAAAGTTGTTTAGTGTATGCTTATGGTACCTCATGTTATAGCCTTCGTTGGCTCATTATTTTGCATGCTTTGTTTATCATATCTACACACTGAATTGGGAGATGTCATCTCTTGTAAATATGCATATTTTTGGTCCCTCTTTAATGTTGTAGAACTGTTTTTTTTGGTTTGAGCATTGTATATACTACTTTCTTTGTAATTCCCCTCTTTTTCCCCTTTTTTGCAAGTTAGTTTTACCATACTTGTGGTTATTATTTAGCCTTGCTTTGTACTGAAAAAATGCTAGTTTAGGGGCTGCCTTGCTACTGTTCTAAAATTTATGTCCATATTGTGCATGTTTAGTAGGGCCGTAGGCCATTTCGGGTGCATTACATCGCATTTCGGGCATCGAGTGTAATTTTGTTATAATTCGGGGGCTATTTGTGCATCATTTTAGCTGCTGAAATTTGCACTTCCATATGCCATTTGCCACATTTCATTTGTATGTCGTTTGCATTCCGTATGCCATCGCCTCGGTTTGCGTGCCCGTGGGCGCGCATGTCGAGGCACTTCATTTTTGTTTCACGGCCTCTTATGTGAGTGCGGCTGAGGCCCTCTCATGTTAGTGTAAGCCCAATTTGCATTTTCCATGTCATTTCATGCTCTAATGCATCGCCTCGGTTTGCGCACCCGTGTGCGCGCATTTCGAGGCACTTTGTTTTTATCCGACGGCCTCCCGTGTGAGAGTGGCTGAGGCTCTCTCATGTTGGTGTAAGTCCATTCCGCATTCCGTATGCCATTTTAGTCCCGTCGCATTCCGTATGCCTCCGCATTCCGTATGCCATTTGAGTCCCGTCGCATTCCGTATGCCATCGCCTCGGTTTGCGTGCCCGCGTGCACGCATTTCGAGGCATTTCATTTTCATAGCATTGTGCATGTTAGGATTGCATATTAGCTACACTTCATGCATGTCATGCATATTGCATTCGTGTTCGGGATAGGAGTTAGCCCGGGCACGGGAAACGAGGCACGTTTCACGGAACGGGTCTCGATTCCCAAGTCACCGACACTCCGGATTACCCATGATGGAGTTAGGTTTTGTTGTAGCATTCATCTGTATTTGCACCCTATATTGAGTTGTGCAATCCGATTCCTCGGCCATCATGCATCGATATGCGTGATTGGTGGCACGAGGATCGAGGCATGCATATATCTGTGAAATACATTGCTATGCCCTTTTCCTGCTCTCTGTTGCAGCGAGATAAGGAATCAGAAACTTTTCGGAGTCCAGCACGCTTTTCGAGAAACATTACAAACAGAGGTTAGGTTGGGCATCCCAGTGGATTTCCACGCAAGGCAGCTCAGCATACATCATTTCATTATCCGGAACGGAGCAAGGCAGCCCCTGGCTTGCAAGCCAATTTTAAAGCTTTCTTAGTTTAATTTGTTAATTAATTAGAAATATGTATATTATTAGGAATCTGTACTATTCTTTTATTCGGACTGTATATTTATTCGGACCCTCTGCGCGGGGGGCATAACTGTAATAAGGGTGTGTGAGTATGATGTATGTCTTCCAACCCCCATTTCTTTCTCCCTTTTATTTACCCGCTTATGATGGTTAGATATAGGGCATCTTTCAATTAGCATACAGTATGACAGCATGTTTGCATCATTCATCTGTTTTGCACGCACCGGGCTCGGCGCATCATACAAACTGCATTCGTATTTCAATTCCAAATTGAGTACATGTTAGTTGTAGCATTTCACATGCCATATTTAGAATAGCCGAGCCTGCTATAGTTGCATTATTGCATGTGTTGCATTAGGCATTCCTGTATATTTAGGATCATGCATTGGTTTCTAATCAATTTTCTGTTTTGGCTTGGAGTACTCGGTAAGTTTTATGCTTTAGCATCCTTGCATGCGTGTGAGTGTTGCCATGAATAGCATGCTTACCATGAGGCTATGTGCTTATGTGATATAACTGCCTTGAATGCCTGTGGGTGAAGGTTGGGTTACTTGGATTGGACAATTCATCAAATGTTTGTTTTAAGCCCACCAGATAGTGGCAAAATCATGTTTTCTAAGCCCACTTGAGGGTGGCAAATCCGCGTCTTAGCCTACCTGCGGGTAGCACCATCAAACCATTCTCAAACAAACAAACATGAAGTGTTTTGTTCCAAGTCTGGCGACTCAGTCTATACTTATTTGCTGCGAGCATCACATAGTAACCTAGGCTAATAACCGGAATAAGAGCATACAATGTTTTCAAAAACAAATATCATGGTTAGTAGAGGCCGGTCTTCGACCGGGCGAGCGGGGGTGCTCACGAAGTGACCTTCCCCAATCGTACCCAAGTTCCCGAGCCGAGGCAACTTTGGTGATGACGGACACGTGGCCTTTGGCACCGAGTCAGGGTTTCCTAAATTTCCCAAAATAAAATATTTAGGTGGCGACTCTGTATCTGGCAAAGTAGTCCATGTTTGGCACTTCTTTCAAAAAAATCTGTTTTCAAAACGATTTGCCGGATTTGGACTCTTTGGTTCAAGATTAAGGACCGTGACATTTGAGTCCTTGAACTGTAGTGACCCCAATATGAACAGAACGGGACTTAACCAGTACCATTTTATTTTACTCCTCTACATTATTAATTTCTTATGACTTTAGTTATTGTCTTGTTGCGATGCCAAACCTCTGGGTACTAGGTTTGGTTCATGACAAAAGTGGCATCAGAACAATAGTTTGTTCGAAAAAAAAATCATTGGATCATAGGATACATGCACAATTAAGAAGTAGGATAGGGGGTGATCGGCAGGAATCCCTTTTTTTTTTTTAAATCATTATGTTTGTCCCCCTTCAATCACTACTTTGTCAAAAGCGAAGAAAAACTGAGGGGATAAGTTTTGTCCCCCTTCAATCACTACTTTTCCAAAAGCAAAGAAAGTTGAGGGGATGTTTTTGTGAATAATGTGTGAAATATGTTTTGTGTGAACAATGATTAATGTAACGATTAGAAATTATTATGTACAAATAGGAATTGTGGACTGGGTTCATTAAAACTCTTAACCTGTAGTAATGGTTGTTGATAAATGGAGCCGATCCAAAAGATATAATTGTATATAGAACTGTTGAAGGAGGTTTGTAATAACCCCGATCTATGATTAGTCAATAAATCATGATTAAGAATGCCTGATGAGTAATTAAGAAGAAATATTGCATGTGTTTTATGTTAATTGTGCTTATATCTGTCTGACGTAGAAATATTTGTCTGAATTTCTGTTTCAACATGCGAATTGAAGGCCTTAACAGCATCTGAACACGAAATTGACTAGGTCATCATGTAATTGCGAATTTTTAGAATTTTATGATAGGTTTAATTAAATTTGATTCGGAATCAAATAATTAGAATAAAATAATGTCAATTGATTAGCTTAATCAAGGATTAATTTCTCTCCACTAATTGAGCCTATATAAGGCTAGTTGATTCTACAAGCCTCATATACATTTCATTGTCATCATCTTCTTCAACAAAAACGTAGAGAGAGGGAAAGGAGAGAACATTGATATCAAAGCTTGAGGAGGAAGAATTGCTTGGAAAATTGAAAGAATTGGCAGAATCATACAAGGAATTGCTAAGATTCGAGAGAATTGAGAGCCTTGGTAAGAAATTCAACCTTGAATTTGAGACATTAAGTTAGCTTACATGAGAATCCAAGAGAATCAAGTTGATTAATGCATAATTCAAGCTAAGGAAGTAGACTTGAGAAACAAATCATGCATGCATGCTCATTTCACCATGTTTTGAAGTAAATTTCCAAAGAATTCTTACATGCAATTATTTATCTTAGCTTTGTTAGGGAAATTCATCACATTTCATGTCATTTCATCTCACTTGATCATGTTTTGGAAGTAAAGAAATCATGATTTATCATGCATGTGTTATACAATAAGTTTCAAGTTTGATTTCAAACAATTGACTTGCTTTTGGGGCTTGATTTTGCAAAACGACTTTCAATTCATGAAGTTCTATGAGTCTTTACATGTTTTCTTAAGTTTTGGCCCAAAAGAATGTGTTTTGAAGTTTTGAATTTGAGTTTTGCATCTTGAATAGCAATTTGAAAATTCTAGAATATGGTCGCACCACTCGAGCAACCAAAGTTTCGCTCGAACGTAAAATTCGAGCTCTCGGAAGTTTTGCAGAGATTGATGGTTGGCTCGAGCAACCAAAAAACCACTCGAGCGACCACCATTTATTTTTAGCCTTGGTTCGAGTGTCCAAAAGTTGGCTCGAGCATGAAATAAGAGCATTTAGTACTTTTACAGACTTTGTAGACCGCTCGAGCGACTAAAGCTGCGCTCGAGCGAACTACCTTGTTTCTGAAATTTTTGCAAAGTGTTTTCAAGTGCATTTTGGTATCCTTATTGCATTTTAGACATTCCTAAGCCATGATTAAGCTATAATAATAAGGATAATGATTAGAAACACACCAAGAAAGAAAAGTAATAAGTTAAGCACCAACAAAGCGTGAGTTTCATTATGTCTCTGTCACGTGTTTGTGTAGGTCACGCGCCATAGTCCGTCTGCTCTGTCTGTTCTGTTGTTGGAGCTATCTGTGAGTAATAACTCTGTAAAACTATGTTCAACTTTAAGTATTTTCTGAATGATATGATATGATCTGTATTCTGAAATGTTATTTTGTGCTTAAATGAATGATTGACCAACTTTCTGAAATGTATTCATGGCATCCTTAGCATCATGTGATGTCTGTTATATGACATGGTACCAGGGTTGGTTATGCATAACCGTTTATATGCTCTGTATAAGTCCCTTATATGTCATCTGGTCTTTTTATGGGTCATATGTACCATCTTATGTAATCACGAGTCATCTGTTAGTGCTATTAGATGTACCATGTATGATTATTTGTGAGAATCTGATATGAATATGAATCTGTTTCTGAATCTAAACTCTGATTTCTAAATATGTTATGGACACCATTCATAAAACCTTTATTCTGTTATTATTCACTAGGCTCCAGCTCACTGTATTATTTATGTATGTAGGTGATCAGGGGCGTGATCAGGCCTAAGCTGCTGCCTAGATCTATTTTGGTCAGCCAAACACCGTGCCTCCTGAGGAGGTTCCCGAATTAAGAAGTGGTTAAGTTTGGTGAACCATGTTTAAGACTTTTGTTTTATTTGAACAAGTTTTTGTACTGTCTGTGTTTTGGGCTAAGACCCATTTTGGTTTACCTGTATACATATATGACATCAACGTCACTTATGTGAATATAAGTTTTAAATTCTCTATCTCATATATGTCTACACAGCTTTATAGATATTGTATTTTGATATTGTTTCCGCTAGCACCTTTAATTTTGCTAATCTGTTTCAGAGGTCTTCGGTAAAGCCATAATTACTAGCCGATTACGATGCTAAACCTATAGAGGCGGGTTTGGGTCGTAACAAGGTTGAACCACTCTTTGGATGGTCGACCAACCGAACAACCAGACAGTTGACCGACGGTGGTTTGTTGTTTCATAGTTTGAGTCCTTTTCATTTCAACAAGTGTAAATGGGTGTGTTTAGGTTGTTTTTGTTTTGAGTTGTATTTTATTGAGTTGTAGGCTCAACATCCAATTCAGAACTTATTCAATGCAACCATTTTCAATTTCAATTTTCAAAAAAAAAAAAAAAAAATGTTTTCATGCTCAAGGACTGAGCCATTCACGCCATGATGTGCAAAATGAAACTCTTCTCATTTAGGGTAAAACCCCGATCAAAGATTTACAAAAAAAAAAAAAAAGAGTTGAAGCTACACATAGGTGCTCAACTCTTAAAGAAAAATACAAAAAATACAAAAAAAACAAAAAAACAAACAAAAATATGTTGAAGTATAAAAAAAAAACGGAGGAAAAAAAATTAAAATACAAAAAAAGAAAAAGAGGGTCTGTCTCAACTTCTGGTGACGTTTGGTGACGTGCGAGAGTTCGACGGCAAAGGTCATAGGCCGACCTCATTTGCAAATAGTTTCATCGCTTGCCTTTACTGTCGATTGTCTCGCTTCAGAGTTCGTTCTAGAAACTCCTAGAAGGCCCTACCTCATAATTTGTAGGATTTTCGAAAGAAATAACCCCCCGTTGGCCATCGAACAAGGGACACCAGGGGGCTATTGATCTAGCTGTAGTCGTTGCTCGCCGTTTCAACTCTTTGTTATATATTTTCAACTGATTGATCTCCCATCAAGTATCATGGTACATATGTTGGGAAATGGAGAGTTGTGCATTTTGTCGCTGTGCTTCGTTCGTTCTACTTTGTAACCGGTGGGACAAATTGGACATCGCGGTGAAGGCCTCCACATAATTTTAGTGTGTGGAAGTTGGCATCAATGTCTGACTGGGTTGCTAGTAGTTGGTCGAGCAACATTTCTGGAGGATTGAGAATAGTGGCAGGGGTACTCTGAGGAGGCTTTGAGGAGCCAGTATCAGGTACCTCGTCTACAGTTTTGGTTGAGGTTAGGAAAAAGGGTAAGAGGACGAGAGAATGCCATATTAGAAGATAATTCAAACTGTAATGGACTGAGTTTGGAAAAATTTGGCAGATTGAGGCAGATTTTCACTTTGTCGTTTCCCTTCCAGGCTCTCTTTAAGAAGAGAAGAAAGAGGATGAAGAGGACGAAGAAGACAAATGAGAAGCCGGTGAGAGAAAATCGAAGGCAGCTGTATTGTCAGGCGCTGCGCCGCAGTTGTGGAATTTGCGGAGACACGACGCTCGATGCTTCGGGAGAAGAAGAAAAAGAAAAGAGAGAAGATGAAAAAAAAAGGAGAGGCGCTCAACGCCTCAATGGAGAAGAAGAAAACGAAAAGAAAAGGAAAAAAAATAAAAAAATAAAAATTGTGCATATTTGTGTTTAGGTTCAAACACACTTCAATTTCAATCTCAGAACTCAATGAAACATGGTTGGGAACTCAATATTTTTTAAGGTGCTTTTCTAGAACATCGAAAAAAAAATACTAAAATTATGTGAGGCTCAGCCTTCTACGTCCACAACTACCACCAGAATTGTCCAATGGTCATAATGTGTTTCATGTTTTAATGCTTCGGTGATACCTTCGAGATTCAGAACATGTTATTGATCACAAAGACTTGGAAGTTCGAAGAGATCTATTGCATGAAGAGCAACTGGTACAGATCCTCGACCGTTGTGATCAGAAACAAGACTATTCCTCTTGCAAAAATCTTATGGTGAAATCATCGTGTCAAGGGAAACTCCATGGGAAACTGAGAATCAAATGCGAGCTCGATATCCGTATCTTTTCTAAAATCAAGGTATGACAAGTTTGGGGACAAACTTCTATTTAAGAAGGGAGAATGTGACACCCTGAGATATTTTAATTAATCTATTGTAGTTATGTGTACTAAAATTTAATTTAATTAAAAATTAGGGGGCATTGTGTCTTACCAAAAAGACGGTAATACAGTTAGTTTAGTATTTGGGCCATAGGATAATTAACTATAAACTTTGCCTTGGTTTTAGGAAGGTCTTAGTTTTGGACGCCTTGGTTTTGATATGACCTTTGTTTTGGTTAGACCATGGATTTGAGGCCATGGGTTCGGGTGAGACCTTGGTTTTGAGACCGTGGTTTTGGTGAGGCCGTGGTTTTAGGGTGAAACCATGATTTTGATACTCTTTTATACATAGGAGTGGTTGGCTTGGAAATGGAGTAAGAAGACAAAAATAAGGAAGCTCAGTGGAGATGATGGAGGAAAGTAAGAATTAATTTTAAGGTGAGTTTTATTATATTTTGAGAGTGTAACTAAATAAAATTTTGTCATAAAAATGTCACTAATTATAAGTTTTAGCCATAATTTTAAAAAATCGTCAAAAAAAGTTACTAATTTTTAACTTTTAGTGACAGTTTGAAAAATTCTTCATAGAAAAACATCACTAGTTGTAAATTTTAACAACAATTTATAAAAATCGTAACAAAAAAGTCACTAATTGTTAATTTTTAGCGACATATGCAAAAAAATCATCACAAAAAATTATTTTTAACAACGATTTTACTTGGACAATAGGACATGATGAGAATTAAATCTAACTATTAGGACCTATTGGTAGTTTACCCTAAACTGTAAACAAATCCCATGATAAGAATGAAATGTTCAATTAATTCAATTCTTACAATTAACTTTCCAGTTTAGAGTATAAAAGAATGAACAAAAAAAAAAAATATAATATAGCACTTTTATAAACTTTAAAATACAAAAGAATTTTACATGATTTAAGGATGGGGCACTATTTTAATTTTATAAAGGGCAACTTAGATATAAACTTCATATATACGGGAAATAGTGTAAATCTAAAAAATCCAGGAAGACACGTGACTCCCCTAATCCTACATTGGCTCCACCTCTGGTAATTGGTGAAAGGTAGTAACATATGATATCCTATTGGCATACAAAAATTTCTTGTAATTTATCCATGTATATTTTATTGTGAAAAAGGTATTTCGTGTATAAAAAATTATAAAAAATTAAGTTGATCGGGTATCAATAGTCTTTCAACAAAACATAACACATTTGTATTGAAAAAAAAAAGAAAAAAGAATGGCAACTGTTATTTTAAATATAAAACTGAATGTGAATGCAATTAATGAAAGGTCTAACAATATCTGAGAATGCAAGTGTTACTTTAAATATAATACTAAAGACAAATATAATTTGATGAAAAATCTAACGATATGTAAGTAACTTACTTTTTTACAAATTTATTCTACACAATATACCTTAAAAAGTAAATGATTGAGATCATCTAAATGAATTCGAGCTTTGACTACTCTACTTCATCGACATCAACCACTAAAATTCGTGCTTGTCACAGTGGAATAATTCAATGAACCTGTGAACAAGTTGGGAAATTATTCAATAGTGTAACATTGTTAGGTGGTGTTTCAAAGTAATAATTATTGGTCTAAAATATGAGACCTACTATTTTTGTATTAGAATTATAGGAGACAATTGATGATGTGTGGAATCTATAAATAGAAAGGAATAATGCTATAGAAGCATTGAATAATTTCCCAAACAGGTTAGCCAAGGGAGTTGTTTTCCATTATTCACCACTTAATTTCATTAATTTTAAACATAGACGTCATTCAGCTCAACCACTAATTTTATAGTCAAGTTTGCAAATTTGAAATCAAAGAATTGCGAGAGACATATCCCTTTCTTTCCTAATCCTCCATTTATTTCGACCAAATGATATCATCACAAAAATTAAATTTTCCATAAAATTATTTTTACATTTAATTATAATTTTAAAGTTGATATACTAAAATTATGTTAGTGATAAAGGTGATGGGTTGATGGTAATAATGGCAGTGTGTCGGTGGAGTAGGAGTGGCCATGGAATTCTTTTAGAGTTGAAAAAAATATTTAAATTATAAAATCAGACTAAAATTTTTAACTCATTTAATATCAAGCTCCCATATTCAACCAGAGTACCTTTAATATACAAAAAAATAAAAAATAAAAATATTTAAAAAAATTGAAGGAGCCACTGTATAAGGAAAAATTATTTGGCACTTTAGGTAACGGTACTTCTCATCAATTATAATACCCACAAAATTATAAATTCCGTCTCTTCTATCAATCATAACACTTCGAATACATTACGTGACTGCTGTCCAGTACAGGCCCACGTGACCGCTGTCCAGTACAGGCTCACAACGTTGACTTTTACGATGCCGGTACTCAAAAGCTGTCCTTGAATCAAAGAGGCGCATATGAACTGCATTTCCATGCAAATTAAGGTCTTGTCTCGCGTGATCTAAAAAAGATAAAAAGTTAAAAAGTTATTATCTTATTTAAGTTACATTATCTTATTTAAATCATATCACTTCTCTAACACGTTACTTTAAATCCAACCCATGCCCAATTCATATTTTATAAAAAATTAAAAAATACATTTATTTACATCATCTCAAACCACCCCTAAATTCTCGTAAGGACCCTGTGGAATATATTTCCACGGATTTTAAATTCTTATATTGTTGAATTATATACAAGTTTGAAGTACTTGACCCCCTCCCCACCCCAAAAAAAAAAAAAAATCTGTTTAGGATTAAACTTTTTTAAAAAGTAAATCTTTTGAGACAAATTGATATTCCTAACTGTATATTTTTAAGACATTTTTTAAAGAAAAATAATTTGTGGCACTAAAACTGCTGGCACTAATGGCACTAATTTTCTGTTTTGGTAACTTTGTTTTTTTTTTTACCTGATATAGAATTTCGGGGCATTAGTGCCCCTGAAATTCGAGCTCCATATCGGAGCTGTTTTTTAAATTTTATCTTTTAAGGTCTATTTTGGCAACTAACTTAAAAGTAGTTTATTGGCTCTTTAAATTTTTTGGGTTATTTTAGCTTTTTATTTTTTTATATATTTTTTTTAAAAAAAGTCAAAGAATAATTTTTTTACTTATTTTTCAAACAACCTTGCTACATCCCCCTAAAAAGAGCCCCCCTAATCCCCTTAATTTCCATATCAAGTAAGAAAAAAAAAAAAAAAGGAAACAGTTGCCAAAACAGGAAATTAGGGGGATTAGGGGGCCTCTTTTTAGGGCTCCAAATCATTTTCCTTTTTCAAAATAGGCCTAAATGTCAATTTTTTTTAAAAAACTTTTTCAGACAGCCTTTTCGTGAAGACTCAAATTGGTCTGTTAATATTTTTTATAACAAAATTTTTATTTTTAAAGATGAAAGAATTTAATTCTTAAAACTTTTTTTTGTTGTTGGGTTAGATAATCGTAATTTATGTTGTAATTATTGATTCATTATATTCCTATTGTGATAAAAATAAAATAAAATAAAATAAAAAACTACTCAAATGATGTGGCTGATACACGGATTCCCTCTTAAAGGATGCATTTATTTTTGTTTTATCTTGAGATAGTTGGGGGAAGAAAGGGATATGTCTCTCGCAAACTAGTTTTAAATCAAAGAATTGCGAGAGACATATTCCAAAGTCTTGAAGATTTTACGATAAATTATTAATAGGTCTTAATAGTTAGGTTTAATTTTCATTAAGTTTTATTAAAAATAAGTTTTAGTAAAATTATCGTCAAAAATAATTTTTTGTGATATTTTTTGTATATGTGGTTAAAAATTGACAATTAGTGAATTTTTTTATCACGATTTTTATAAATTGTCGCTAAAACTTACAATTAGTGAACATTTTTCTATGACGAATTTTCAAACTGTTATTGAAAGTTAAAAATTAGTGATTTTTTAGGACAATTTTTTTAAACTGTCGCTAAAACTTATAATTAGTGACATCTTTTGTGACAATTTTCAAACTGTCGTTAGAAATTAACAATTAATGACTTTTTTTAATAGTGTTTGATGAAAAATATTATTAATTATTGTAAGACTTATTGGATAATAAGTTCACTTATTAGGATTTACACATAAGTCCTCCAAGACTTACAGTCTTCTTGACATGCAAACCTAGCTTCTTTTTTTTTTTTTGGGGGGGGGAAGGGGGGGGGGGTTTCTATATCTCAATGTATGAAGCACGGGTACGTATACAAGTATTGATATTGGTACGATACGGGTAAGTCAATACGGTAAAATCTATAAAAAAAAAAGAAGAAAAAAAGATACATGTACGGCTTCATACGTTTGTAAAAAAATATTTATTTTTTATTTGGAGTAATGTAAAAATTGATTAAATAGTTTAATTTGTTAAGATCTAACCTACAATTAGTATTTAATGCCAAAAGTAAAAGTATAATCACCCAATGTCAAATATTCATATTTAATTTAGGGGTCAAAGTGATACTTTTCAATAATTTAGGATGCTTTAGACATTTTATATACACTCACATTGAGTTTAATAATTAAAATATCATTTTTGTGCTAGTTTAACTTAACAAAATTAGGATGATGGTTTAGATTAAAAACCAATCAAAATATTATGGTTTAAATTGAAAAAATTAAAAATTCAAGATTTATTTTATTATAAGAGTTAAACTTTGAATTTTATTTATTTATTTATTTTTGTAATTTAGCCTTCTTTTTTATGAGGAATTTTATTTTAAGTCGTTAAAATTATCATAACAAAACTATTGCAAAGAATCTGATTCATGTACTTTAGCCTATACCGGGAATCAGGTTGGTGCAACTCTTACCACATAGCTGAAAACATTACCCTTGGATTAAGTTTCTTGAAAATTATTTAAAAAATTAAATATATAAGCCAAATTTATTTTGGGTTTTGGATTTTAATGATTCATATGTTTAAATTGGCTAAACAATTACCGTTTTAGTTAAGAAAATGTTAAGATTCAAACAATTATTATAGATTTTTTTTTTTGTTTTTTTTTTTTTTGTTTTGAACACAACAATTATTATAGGGTAAATTACACTTTGCACCCCTGCATTTGGCCCATACACATGAAATCATGACAGTCAACCCTCTACACTTCTGGTCAAATTTCACTTTGATCTTTGCACATGAAATTGTGACAGTCAATCCCCTGTACTTTTGGTCAAATCTTACTTTAATCCCTACGCAAGTGTCAATGTCCCATTTCTGTTACTCAATTGTTTAAACGTTTAATAGAATCTAGTTATGTGATAAGAATGTAACTACGACATGAGGGTAAAAAAGAAAGTCATCTACATTTTTCACCAATGCACACTTTATTCTAAAATTTATATCAAAATATGATTATATTAGGCTAAAATAAAACACAGATTGTAAACAATTAAGAAGATGAACTAGCATTTGAAATCACGAAACTCTGTTTTTTATGGTAACACAATTTTCTGTCTATTCATCTTTCTTTCTCTTTGATTTCTTTGTCGCATTTTTTATTTATTTCAAAAGCTCTACTTTCTTATATTTTCGTCTCAATTTTTACCGTACGAACATATATATTTGTATTATATAACTCTCATGTGTTTATCATGTAGGGCAAAGTGTGTTGGTAAGAAACATTGATGATTTTTCTCTTTTATCCTCATTTCGTTGTCACATTTTTATCACATAATTAAATTTTGTTAAAGATTTAAAAATAAAGTAACATAAGAAGGACATTGACACTTACACAGAGATCAAAGGCTGTGTTTCTGGAAAGAACGAGAGAGAAGCGAATAGGTTGTGTTTGTTTTTTTTGGGCTGTGCATATGTTTCATGCACTGTGTTGCAACTCAAATTGAAATTTTGGTTTTTCAGCCACCTCATTAGAGGTGGAGTTAGGAGGAAACAAATGGGGGGAATGTTTCACCTCACCACTGTATAAAAAAGAGAGTTATTGTTCACATTATTTTTTATTAGGGTGTGAGCTCACCTGATGGTGTACTTAAAATATAAGTTTTAATTTTGAAAAAAAACTTGTTAAATATGTTTATTTTTTTCTCATAAGTAATTTTTTTACTACCTTTATGTAAAAAATTATTTTCTATAAATAACGTATCAAAATTATTTTTTTTAGGAAATCACCTTGGCCCCCCATACACATAATTTCTGGTTCTGCCCCTGATGACAGATGGGCACATGGGAGAAGGCACATGAGAACCAGGAGCGTCACGTGCCCCCCCCCCCCAAACTTTTAGAAATTATACTTTTACCCCTAATAAAAAAAAAATTCAATTTTATCCTTTCAATAATGTTTTTAAAATTTATATCCTTTTCACTTTTTTTTCAAAAAAAATTTATTTAATTTGTCATTTTAAATGTTTAATTTTTTTTTATTATAAATTTTATATTAGATAGATACTATGTGTCACTGATTTTTTGTCTATTTTATATCACCTCTTATATCAATGTTTATAATTAGTTCATTTGTTTAGAGATAATTATTACACAATCAATGGCAACTAATAATATATTACCATGTAATTTAATGATTCGAAATTACTAAAAAAAACAAGTGATATATAACAATCTTTTTGTATTATTTATTGAATAAACTACCAATAGGTCCTAATAGTTAGACTTAATTCCTATCAAGTCTTATTGAAAATAAGTCTTGGTAAAATTGTCGTTAGAAATATTTTTTTTGTGATAATTTTTTACATATGTCGCTAAAAAGTGACAATTAGTGACTTTTTTTTGTCACGATTTTTATAAATTGTCGTTAAAACTTACAATTAGTGACATTTTTTTATGGCAAATTTTTCCCATAGGACCATCAGATAATAAGTTCACTTATTAGGACTTACACGTAAGTACCTCTTATTTATTCACCTTCTCTCTCATTTTTTTTTTCTTTTATTCCTATCTACATCTCTTTTCGCGTGTGTAACTTAATATAATTTTGTTTTCATATTTTATGAGGCATGTGATTATTGTTTGAAACATGTGATCATTGTACATGAAATCAAATTTAAAAATAAAAAATGATTATGATCGGCTAGCTTGAGCTTTTATCAAAATTTAACTTCTGCATTCCAATAATTTTTATTCTTACCACAAAATTGAGTTAAGTTGGATTGTGATTTTTGTTAAGATTTCAACTCAATAGTGTCTCCATGCCAAAATTTTGGCTTCGCCATTGGAATTTGGATGGGCGAAAAGCTGATGTTGAAATTTAATCGAAAATATAAAACGTTAGCTGTTATAATTGAAATTAAGAAATCAAAATAAAATTTTAATGAAGGTTCAGGAGTGCTAAATGAAATTTTACCCAATTATAGATTGGTACTTCTCAAAACACTTGCAAATTTTAAGAAGGCCCCATCCTAGTGCTGATAAGGTTAACGAAGACTTGTAAATGTTTGGTATATATATAATATTGATAACTGACTTTAACGGGTATAATCATAAATTTGTCAAAAAAAAATTGCAATTAATGTATGAAATTATATAAAAGGACTAGATAATATATGATTCGCATAGAGAAATTTTTTTAAACCAAAATTGATAAAGTCTTACCTAAGATGGACTAAAAATATTTGAATAAATCATAATATCAATTGAAAATGAATGTGTTAAAAAACTAATTAGTAATTTATATCTCAAAAAGCAAGAAAAAATCAATTTTAAATAAAACATTTAGAACATAAAAAGATGAGTTTCTTTTATACCATACTAAGTTTTTAAGTTTGAATCTGCACTCTACATGCTCTTAATTTTTTGGTTACTTTTCAAAATACTTTTTCCAAATATATAATTTTTCTTAAGTTCCATTTGAAAATTATATTACGAAATAAAAAAAAATTATTCCTATGCAAGTTCCACTTGATAGAGTAGATGTCATTGCTAGCAAGTTAGAGCAATTAAGATATTCTTAGAACTCATTTGGGAACTTAATTTTTTAGTTTTTTTATGAGGTGAAAAAAGATGTGTTTAAGAATGATTATTTTTAAGGGGAATTTTTTTTAAGGTCCCTGGTATTAAGATTTTACATCATAAAGGACACTCAATATTTTCATAATGTCTAAGGTCCCTCAAGTTGATCCAGAGAAAATTGGTCCAAAGAAATTTCTCTCCAGAGAAATTCTGGAAATTTCTCTGGACTTCGGAATTTCTCTTTAGAGAAATTCTGGATTTATCTCCAGAGAAATTTTGAATTTCTCTGACTTCGGAATATGTTTTAACCAAATTTCTTTGACTTCGGAATGTGTTTTAACCAAATTTCTCTGACAATGCTGTTTCTCATGATATCGAGAAGAATCGATCTCATGGCAGCTATCTGCAGCCCATTCAGAGATGACTAACAAGGACAACCTAATGAAACAACATACTAAAGTTGTTGAAGAAGCTATCTCAGGTTTGATGTTGATCTCTAATTGAGATATATAGAAGGAAAAGAAACTTGTGCACTTCTGCCATTCTTTTTTTTTTTTTTGTGTAATAATATTTAAAATTTAGCTCTGGTAATTTAGCTCACAGAACGTCTATTGGCAATGGAAGAAGAAACGAAGATGTTGAAAGAAGCTTTGGCAAAGCGCAACAGTGAATTGCAAGCTTCCAGGAGTATTTGGCAATGGAACTGAATTTTCTTTGGGTTGAGAATTTTCTCTGGGTTGAGAATTTCTCTGGTAATTTAGCTCACAGAACGTCTATTTCGATTATTTTTTTTTCATTTGAACTGAATTTTCTCTGGGTTGAGAATTTCTCTGGAGAAAATTCAGTTCAAATGAAAAAAAATAATCGAAATAGATGTTCAAAATAAAGAGAGAGAAAGCTCCCCCCGGTAACAATGGTGTTCTGTTATCTCCTTCTCCTCATCCATGAGTGAGATTGAGCATGTGAGTTTGTTTTTTCGTAGGTTCATCTTCTCTCTTTTGAAGTTTTGGACCCGATTAAGAGGCAGAGAGATAAAGTTCTGCTTGGTTTTGCTTGCTTTGAGTTTTGTTGGTGTTGTAATGGTGTTACCATTTTTTAGGGTGCTTTGGGCTGTGTATGGAGATATCTTCCAAGCAGCTGCCATATCACTCCAGTTATGAGGTGCCGCTGGTATTTGTGTGGAGGATATTGCAGGTCTGGACAATGGCCGAGATTAGTCCATCTCTGTTCCAGGGCCGAAGTTATACACATCCGAGGTGGGTTTGTTGCTCTTCTTGCGCTGTGATGTGAAGAGTGGAAATCGCAGTTCACGACGGTCTTTGCAGTTCATGAGGGTCTTCTCCGGCAACATTCTAGGTCGCTGGAAGTGCCTCTGTTTGCGTCATTCAGGTGGGCTTTGGTCCTCTGTTTGCCTCGTGCTGTCTGTTATGAATAGCCCCGGATGTGGGTTTGTGGTTCGTGAAGGTGGTGGCTGAACCTGTGAGCTTTGCCGATGGTTGCTCCAGGTTGCCAACGTGCTGCTGTGACGACAGAACTGGGGGACTAGTGTGGTGAAGAGAGAGGAGAGAGTTGGATCTTGGAGTGTCTGGTTTCGATCGACTTTGCCCATTTCTTCTCTCTAGGGTTTCGGAGAAAGAGAGAGGAAGTGCTGCTTTGCAATAGAGGAGGAGAGACAAAGAGTCAAATTTCTCTGATATATGTTTAGGGACCTTAGACATCAAAAAATAATGTTGTGGATCTCTTCCATTACGAAAAGTGGGAGAGGGACCCTAGACTAATTTTTCCTATTTTTAATTGAATAAATAGTTGTGAGAAAAAAAAAATTAATTCATGTATACGATGTCACCCTTTATTGTTGGGGTTGAATTTTTGGCTTTTTGGCGATGACTCCTTAAATAACACAATAAACTACGAATAAAAAGGAGAAGAAATTATATCAGTAATTCTTACATTTTGATCTTTATATTATTTTGGTCTCTATTATTTTAATTAACTCAATTTTCACCTTTAACATTAAATTTTGTATTAATTTGGTCTAATTGATAATGCCGATTAGGGTTTTTGAAAGAAAATAGTCACTCAGTTTGTTCAGATTAACTCACTAAGTTGAACAATTTACAATTTTCCTATATAAACATGATACATGATATGCTTATGTGTGTATTTTTTATTTAAAAAAATAATCAAAATTAAAATAAATTAGATCAAATTTAGACAAAATTATAAATTTTGAATTAAAATCAAGTCAATTAAAATTACAGAAAACAAAATAATACGATGACCAAAATGTAGAGATTACTAGTGTAATTTACCACACAAAAAAGCTAGGGTTGAGTAAGGAATCAATAAAATCCGTAATTCGATCTGGTCCAGTCCAATTCGGTAGGTTTGGATTGACTTTTTGAATTTGTGGTTTGGTTCCGGATTAAAAAATAAAAAATCCGTAGTTCACGAATAAGTTCCGGATTGAACCCCGCGATTTCAGATTGAAATCGATTCAGACTGTATATGAATAGCCTATATTTATATTATACACCATTCCGCATAGTATCTTCTCTTATTCCATATAAAAACTAAACCCAAACCTAAACCGTTCTTTTATTGCTTTTGTTGGTTGGTTTTTAATTTTAATTTATAATGGTCTAAATATTTACGGTGAAACTAATTTTTTTATAGTTGTTTAAATTTTAGAACAATATGTCGCTATTGTGAAAAGACATATTACTATTGTGGAACTAATATGGTGCTATGTTTATATTTTTATGAAATTAAAATATTTTATATTTTTTTTATTATTTAATTATGTAAATCCGTGATCCTAAACTGATCAAATTCATATTTAAATGGATTGGTTTGGTGATTTAAAGGGATTAGATTAATTTCAATTTTTCAAAAATCGTAACTAACGGATTGATTTTAATTTTACCTTAATCCAGACCACGCACAATCCTTAAAAAACCAAGAAAGTCCCTAGCCTTTGGCTCTATAAATACATATAATTTCCCCTCCATTGGTGTATACAAGTTGATCAGCTCCATCTCTCATAATAATAATATTCTATTTTTGACACGAAATGGAGCAAACAAATTCAACTTTTCTCAGTTGTCTACTAAGTACATCTTTACTTTGTTTTATTTTCTTTTTCATGAACTCTCTTGAACTGATTACCACTGCCAAGGCCAATCCCAGTTTAGTTCTCACCAACGAGACAGACCATCAGGCACTGCTTGCAATCAAGGATTTGATACAAGGAGATCCTCTGGGTGCCTTAAGCTCATGGAATCATTCAATTCACTTTTGCAATTGGCAAGGAGTCTCATGCGGTCGTCGACATCAACGTGTGACACTCCTAAACCTATCATCTCTTGCATTGGTGGGCTCTGTATCTCCTCAAATTGGAAACCTCACCTTCCTATGGATGATTGATCTCGGTAACAACAGCTTTCATGGCGAAATCCCACAAGAACTAGGCAAGTTGTTTCGTCTGCAGTACCTTCTGCTTTTGAATAACTCTTTCCAAGGTGAATTTCCAACCAATTTGACTCATTGTTCACACTTGAGATATATCGATATGCGTGGTAACCATCTAGGAGGTAAAATTCCTACCGAGCTGGGTTTTTTGTCCAATCTCTCACTCTTTAACCTTGCAGGCAATCATCTTACTGGAACTATCCCACTTTCAATTGGGAACCTTTCCAATCTACGTGAGCTTTCTCTAGAGGACAATAATCTAGAGGGAAGCATTCCCACCCAACTTGGGCAGCTTTCCAAGTTGGAGTTTCTTCAGTTGTCGGCAAGCAATTTGTCCGGTTTGGTTCCTACTTCGCTTTACAACATCTCATCAATCTATTTATTCTCCATCACTCACAACCAATTGCATGGAATTCTACCATCAGATTTAGGCTTGACCCTTCCAAATTTACTAGGATTTTATGTTTCATTCAATCAATTTTATGGCCAAATTCCATCATCAATAGCCAATGCTACAAGACTTGTGCAAATAAATTTTGGCGGCAATTCGTTTAGTGGGCCCATGCCTATGAATCTGGGAACCCTGGATGCTTTAGAAGCTTTCGCTGCTTCTGGCAATTCACTTGGAACAAACCAAGGCAATGAATTAATGAGCTTCCTCACTTCTTTATCCAATTGTTCCAATCTACAAATACTAGATTTGGCTACGAATCATTTTAAAGGTTTGTTGCCCCATTCTATTGCAAATCTCTCCACCAAGATCACTTGGTTTGCTCTAGAAGACAACTATATATCTGGAAACATACCTCTTGGTATTGGGAACCTTGTAAATTTGCAATACCTCTTTCTATATCAGAACTTGCTTACAGGTAGTGTTCCAAATTCCATTGGAAAACTCTCCATGTTGGAAAAGCTCTTCCTTCACAACAATAACATTTCAGGAGAGATTCCGTCGTCTATCAGAAACCTGAGTAGGCTTGGTGCACTTGACCTATCAACAAATATGATTGAGGGAAGCATTCCTATTTCTTTAGGCAATTGTACCAATCTACAACAAATTTATCTTGACTATAATCATCTCACAGGAGCAATACCTTATCAAATCTTTGGTCTGTCTGCCCTCATTTATCTATACTTGAGTCAAAATTACTTAACAGGACTACTACCACAAGAAGTGGGTAACTTGAAAAATCTGGGTGGACTATTTGTATCAAAAAATAAACTATTTGGAGAAATCCCCGCAGCTCTCGGCAATTGTGAAGTTTTAGAATTCCTCTACATCGATGGTAACCTTTTCGAAGGTACAATTCCAACGGCCTTCAGACAATTGAAAGGTATTCAAAAGCTAGATGTTTCTAGGAACAACTTGTCTGGACAGATTCCAAGGTTTCTCGAGGAGTTTCGGATCTTTCAATATCTCAATCTTTCCTACAATAGGTTTGATGGTGAAGTTCCGAATGGAGGAGTTTTCACAAACATTAGTGCCTTCTCAATTGTTGGAAATAGTAATCTATGTGGAGGAATTAAACGATTGCAATTGCCTAAATGCCCAATGCAAGTCTTGAATGAAAGGAAACGACCTTTCAACCATAGACTAATAGTTCTAACAGTTACTCTCACTATTGTTCTATTATCATTGTGCATTTTAGCTATTATTTACTGGAACAAAAGGTCAAGACAACAAGTCAAATTAGCCTCGCCTTCGCAAAACCAATATTTACAACTATCTTTTGGAGAACTTTTTCAAGCAACAAATGGGTTCTCTCCATCCAACTTAATTGGTGAGGGAGGATATGGTTCTGTTTATAAAGGGATTCTCAACTCCAATGAACAAATTGTTGCTGTGAAGGTGCTCAAACTACACGAACGTGGAGCAAACAAGAGTTTTGTTACAGAATGTGAAGCGTTGAAGAACATTCGCCATCGAAATCTTGTCAAGATAATTACAGCTTGCTCAAGCATTGATTTTAAAGGCAACGACTTCAAGGCTTTGGTCTTCGAGTTCATGGAAAATGGGAGCTTAGAAAATTGGTTACACCCAAGTCTTTTAGAGCAACATGAACCTAAGAACTTGAACTTTGTTCAAAGGCTAAACATTGCCATTGATGTGGCATGTGCCTTGGATTATCTTCATAATCATTGTGAAATGACTTTTGTTCATTGTGATTTAAAGCCAAGCAATATTCTTCTTGACGGTGATTTGTGTGCCCATGTTAGTGATTTTGGCTTGGTAAAGATTTTTTCAGCAACCAATGGAATTTCCATTCATCAGCAATCAAGTTCAATTGGGATTAGAGGAACAATTGGCTATGTTGCCCCAGGTAATTGTTTATTTCTTCTTATGTTGAAATTCATAAAGAAATATTTTTTAGTTACATTATATTATTATCTTGCAGTGAACCAAAAACCAATTACGAGATTATATAGAAATTAAGCCATGTTTTAGAGATGACTTTCCTTGACTTTGCCTTATTTTTTGTATAACTACCACAACAAATTAAATCAATCATTGTCCTACCCCTATCATATTCGAACATAGATTTTAACCCTTGAGATAATTTTATCTTTTGAAATGTCGAATTTTTTTATTTTTTATTTTTTTTTTCTAGCAAAAGAAATACAACTTACTAGTTCAACAATTATAGCAAAATTAAACATGTTGGGCATTTTTTTCACTATGTCATATTGCAGAGTATGGTATGGGTAAGGAGGTATCAACGCAAGGTGATATGTACAGTTATGGAGTGTTACTACTAGAAATGTTCACAGGAAAAGGACCAACTAGTAACATGTTTACAGGTAATATAAACCTCCATAGCTATGTAAAAATGTGTTTTCCGGAGCAAGTAATGCAGATCGTTGATCCCCAAATCATATTGGAAATGGAAGAGGAGCCAAGTAGGAGCATGCAAAGTAGTACAACCAACATCTCTAAACTAGAGGCTTGTCTAGTACCAGTCTTTCAAATTGGAGTTTCATGTTCTGCTGAAATGCCGAGTGAAAGAATGAGTGTGAAAGATGTTCTCAAGGAACTACACAAGATTAGAAATGTATTTCTTGTGGGGTTAGGGGACAAAGGCATTAGGATGGAAGAAGAAATGATTCTTAACTAAAGCCGCATCTATAGGTTATTTTGATGTTCTAGGATTTTCTTTCCCTCACTTTTCTTCTACCCCCCTCTTTTCTTTTTTGAATCTGTAATTGTTAAGCTAGAAAAGGCATGAAAGTGGTTGTACTTGTGGCATTGTTGTCAAATATTTGTAACTAGTTAAGGGTTCAATATGTTTATATGTATGCCTTCTCTATCTAGTTTTTTCATAGTTTCGTTTTTTGGTTTATGCTCTCAAGAAGTTCTATTGTACATAAGAGAGCTTGGCTCAAAACAAAATACTGATGCCATAGAAGCTAAAAGAGAAAAACAAAAACAAAAAGAAAAAAAGATTTAGCTCATAATATGATGGATTACGAAGTTATCATATGTCAAATACTAACCAATATCACTCATATAAATTATTGAGCAACGGGAAAAATGTTTCATTCATGTTGCTTTCACTCTCATCATATATTAATCTAAAACTTCATCTGATGGTGTAATGATATTAGCGACATATTAGTTAGATGCAAAACTAAAACTTAATCAATGTATATAGCTAATGGGAAATATGAATAATCTTTATTATGAGGAAAACAAAAATTTACTAGTAGAAAGTGTTAAAAAAATAAAAAACACAATGCTAGCAACAATCTTCTAGTATAATAAAAATGTGACCAAGCTTGCGCTACTCCAAACGTCGTCGTATGACCTGAAATCACAAACGTGAGCTAGCTAGCGGGTGTGTGCTAGAAACCCCTCCTATGCCTAAGTTAGCAAATAGGATCAACAAGGAGGAAAAGTTCTGTGAATTCGAGAATAGTGATTACAATACCTGGAATTAGGTATGGTTTGAGCTTTTGTAAGTTTCACATGGTAGAGTCTTGAAGGACTCTAATTTCTTTTTGTAGAGTCCTCCTAGAAATCACACTCCTAAAGGATAATGCACATCCTTTAACACCTTCCCTACTACAAACCAAGTGAGTTGGCATAACTTCTTGCATGATTTCTAGCCGAGCAACCAAACTATAATAGCCTTTTTGGTATTTGACTCAGCCGTGCAAATCCAGCTTGGTGCGCGACCATGGTAACGTTGTGTGTCCCTTCACTTTGCTCGGTCAAAGCGTTGCACCCACTCGCGTTTGACCGGTCTTCTTGGGTAGCTCGATCCGATCTTGAATGCCACTGGGAAGTAGCTTGGTCTGTTCTTGAATGCCACTTCTTTTGTAGCTCGCTGCTAGAACACTAATTCATTCAGTCAAACTCATTTGACCTGTTTCAACCTCTGTGCGGCCAAACCAAGCAATCTCCAGTGCATAGCCTGGCTTGCCTCAAGAGCCTGATTTAGCCCCGACCCAATTATCGTGGCATAAATTCCCCTCTCATATATAGCTAATGGGAAATATGAATCATCTTTATTATGAGAAAACTAAAATTTACTAGTAGAAAGTGTTGAAAAAATAAAAAAAACACAAACAATCTTCTAGTATAATAAAAAATCCCAAACTGATAGTTAGTTTAACAATAGCAGCACAATGAAAACGCACAATGCCACACCACCAAAGGACTCCCTCTGTTGATGGAGAGGGAAGGGAGTGGTCTCCTCTCCGTCTCTTCATTCTGCATTGTTTTTGTTTTGGTCTTAATCAAAACGACATCGTTATACTAATTGATTGCAAACAATTCTAGCTCTCCACTATGTTATACTAACTGATTGTAAACTATTTTTTCTGCTCTGTTTTTATTTTTATTTTTATTTATTTTTGAGGGGTTTTAAGAAATGGGGATTGTAAACATTGTTGGTGGTGGTGAGTTTGGTTGTTGTTGTTTGGTATGGAGTTGTTAGCTTGGTTTACTTTTGATTGAGTATATTGTTAATTTGGTTGTTTGGCTGAAATTGTTAGCTTTGTGAAATAGGGAGGACATCGGGGGAGAGAAAGAACGAGAGAGAAGCGAATAGGTTGTGTTTTTTTTTTTTTTTTTTGGGGGGGGGGGGCGCTGTGTGTATGTTTCACACATTGTGTTGCAACTCAAATTGAAATTTTGGTTTTTTCAGCCACCTTATTAGAGGTGGAGTTAGGGGGAAACAAATGGGGGGAATGTATCACCTCACCACTGTATAAAAAAAAGAGTTATCGTTCACATTATTTCTTATTTGGGTGTGAGCTCACTTGATGGGTGTACTTAAAATATAAATTTTAATTTTGAATTTGTAATATATATTTTTTTATGTTGTTTAAGTGATGAAAGTGTTCATTAGTAAGTTAAGTGGATTGTCTTAGATTCAAGTTTTGTGGCCCTCTTTTAACTACTATTTTTTTACTTTTTCCTTTTTGGATGAAAAAATTGACCTTTGGCGCAAGAAGACAAGACCACTCGACAAAAGGAGAGAAGTTCATGGACATCAAGTGAGGTGTTCACTTTTAATAATAGTATTGATAATTTCTTACGAAGTCACATGATACAAACAGAGTGTTTAAGTTTGTGTTATGTGTCACTTAGATGATTAAGTTTTAATTTTGTCAAATCCATTAATTTTTAATTTGAATTAATTTGGTTCATTTTTAAAACGAAATCATTAACAAAATGATATTGAATTGGGAAACTTGAGCTTCTTTCAAATTCAAATATGAACTTGAGAGAGCTTAAGTAGTTCGTGGAGCCCATCAAAGACTCCATTTCTATGATTTGAACCTCTATTTTATAGGATCCTTAATGTATATCATCAATGGTAAAAATTAAGTCGATCTGATAATCATCATAATATTTTTATTTATTGTGTTTGTCTCTAAAAATATGAACGACAAGTATGTTTTTTAAAATGGACCATCCGCTTTTTTGGAAATAAACACAATCAAATAAAAATATTACAATTATCAAATTAATTTAATTTTTTCATAGATGATATGAACAAATGGTTCTACAAAATGAACAGTTCAATTTATCTAAATATGACCTGTGGTGAATCTTACAAGCCCCTCAAGCTATTCCAAATTTAAATTTTCGAATTTGAAAGAAACCGAAACCAAAGCGGGAGTGCTGTGGACCAGCATCTCCTCCCGCAGAAGCAATCCCAAAGCATCATTTAAGATCTATATAAAGAATGAGCATTCTAAGATATTAAGGAATTAGTCTTCTCTCTGTCTTCCTCCAATGCACAGACACTCGAACTTGCGGAATTCAATCTCTCAAGCTGAGTATTCCCTTTCTTTGATTCATTCACCCTATGTGATCATCTACTGTCTTCCAGTGGAGAAGGGACAAACCTTCCCTGTCTAGTCAAATAAGTCAAAGCGATTTTCTTGGGGAAATTGCCAAAAAAAGAAAAAAAAGAAAAAAAAGAAAAAGACCTATGGTTTGACCCTTATAACAAAATAAACTGAGTTTTTAATTTTATCAATTCAAATCCTAAACTTTTGATTTATTGTCAATCTAAACCTTTTGCCTTTTTTCATTAAGTAAAATCGACAGAAAAAATGTATTTTAATCATTAAACTCAACGAAAAATGATATTTTAGACATTTTATGTACACCTACATTGAGTTTAATTGAAGTACCCTTTTTCAGTCGGTTCTACTTAATGAAAATTGACTGATGGTTTAGATTGAAAATAAATCAAAAGATTAGGGTTTAAATGGACAAAATTAAAAACTTAAGTTTTATTTTGTTACAAGAGTCAAACTTTGGTTTTGTTTTTGTAATTTCTCCTTCTTTCTTTCTTCTTTTTTTTTTTTTTATATGAGTTGATTATAGAAATCATTAGATATCCCTGCTTCAATGTGCTGTTATTTACAATTTGGGCTTAATGATGTATTGGTGAGTGATCATGTATTATAATAAAGGACAAATTGTTAAGCAGATTTAGGCCGCGAAGAATTTCAATTGGAATTGAATATGTAATCTGCTGATTTATTGTTATTCTGTTTCCTTTTGCACATCATCCTATGATTTATGAACAAGGGAACAATAGTGTTCAATGCTTATGCAATAATTCAATATCAATTTGGCTTCAATTTGGTCGCTTTTGAGCATGGGCCATAGTTTTTAATGTTTTTTATGTCGACCTTCTGCAACTGCATCAGGCTGACTGAGGAAAATGGTTTCTGGTTTAATCAATGCCAATCCCATTGTCTATGAAAAAAAGGAGCATTGAACTAGAACTGCACCAGATGATGTCGACGAGTATGATGTGGAGCCCATTGACTAACTAGAAATTTTTGATATCCTTTGAGCTTGATTATTACATTTGATGCTCTGTCATATCCACTGTGCTTTGTCAGTTATATATCTCACAAATCATAGGTTTCTTTGCAAAGCTTGGTGTTGATATTAAAATTCACTTGTATTTAAGTGTATTAGAATTTAGAAAGGAATATGTAGTTTAGACATGTTGATCAAATCAAACTACATGGGTGAAGTTTCTATTCAGAAAAGTTTTGCTACATAGACAAAGGGAGCAGAAGCAATTGTAAGGAAGCACGTGCTGCTATGTGGTTCAAAACTTTTATGAGTATGTAAAACTTCCGTAGAAATTTTTGAATATTAATGACATGTTACAGAAATTATCTTGAAATGCATCTTAAAATTGATATAAAACTTAATAAATGTGTGGTGACTATCTCACTGCAACTAACATTTGCAGTCAATATGCATTACATTTGATTGTGTGTCTATATACAAAAAGTAAAAGAATGACAATACTCTTTCTGTTAAGGAATTGAAAATTTTGTCAAAGTGGAGGAGGAAAGTACAAAAGGAAGATATAGTACAATATTCACTGGGTAAAAGAAGGCTCTTTAGCAAAGAAAAAAACAAGCACAAGAAAATAAAAGCTACACATTTGTCAAAGAAATAATGGAGAATTTCTAGGGAAGATGCTACTCTCCTTGGAACCAAAACTATCATGTTCTTCTCATCAAACAAGTGTATCTTTTTGTTGGAAGCAAAACTATATATTTTTATGGCAACTAGTTATTCTTGCTCTTCATATTGTTTTGTTTTGAACTTATTTATTGCATAAAATTAAATACTAATTCTTAACATCCGAGTATGACAGATATTGTTTCATACCAAATTATACAAGGGAGCTAAGCAGTTTTGGAAACTCTGTACTTCTCTTAACATTCTTACATCATAGTAGAGACATAAAAGATCCTGAGCATCCCTATTCCTTGGAAGAGCTGAAAGTTGTATCAGAAGATGCAATTGAAGTAGATGACAAGCTTAACTGTGTGAGGTAGAGAGAAATCCTCCTGTATTGGTGGAATTTTCAGTTCTTATAAGTTAAATATGGTTTTTTTTATTCAGGGTGACATTCACTCCAACAGTTGAACATTGCAGTATGGCAACGGTGACTGGCCTTTGCTTGCGAGTGAAACTCATGCGCAGCCTGCCTATGCGGTATAAGGTATGAGCTTTTGTTTGTAATGGTACCTCTTTGTTTACAAATTACATATTCTGTATGAGTCCCATCATAGAGGATTGGAAGTTCATATGTTTCATTAATGTTTGTAGTTGATCCTATTGTGGATAAAATAGTGTATCTTCAATGGTTCTTTAGTCAGGTCTGATATTAAAAATGGATACAGATTTAAGCAAAAATAGAAATTAAGAAATTGTAGCTACCTAAAATTTGAGCGTGACCATAAAGCATAACTAGGGTAATAATTCTAATCCATGGTTCTGAGAACTTCCCTGTTATATTGATAATATTAAGGAATGGTCTTCACTATAACTATGGTTCTGAGCTTCTACTGATCTCAGCAAGCTATGAAGCACGGGTACTTCAAAAATGGTGCCGTACGAGTATCGGGTACTTTCTGGGTGCCGAAAACGACAAATACATGTGGGTATGTCGTGGGTACGGCACCGGTACGGCAATATTTTTTTTTTTTTGTGTGCAGATGCTAGAATTTATTGCAACCTTTATTATACTTCTTTCAATTTTGAAAATATCAAGTTATTTATTTCCAACGCCTTTTACCCACGAGTTATAATTTTGCTCTCTTTTGTATCCTGTTTTAGACAATAAAAAAAGAAAAAGAAATAATTATATAACTTTTTAGATGAGTTGTTCTCTTTTTAGTTTTGATATTGAAACTTTGTTTTGTATGTTGGATGTTCAGCTATAAATTTTATAAAAAAAATAATTAAAAAAAAATTGACATACCCCAACCGTATTGAAACTTTGATTTGTATGTTGGATGTTTAGTTATAAATTTTTAAAAAAAATAATTAAAAAAAAATTGACGTACCCCAGCCGTACTCGTACCCTATTTTTAAAAGAATTTGCCGTATTGGTGTACCCGTACCGTATCCGTACCCGCACCCGTGCTTCATAGTCTGCAAGGTTGATGTCATTTTGAGATGAGTAATGTAGATATAATTGGGAAGTTTTGGAAATGTTACTTCTAAACATGATTGCTGAAGCCACTTTGAATTCCTTTTTTGTGAAGTGTTGGCTTTATCTCCCCAGATGTCAAGCTAATAATTGGTTGTATATCATCAATTACATTTATAATCTGGTCGCACATCTCTTTTTGATTTAATCTGGAAGCACACTTCTACTTGAGGGGGGCTGAATTGAATTTGGTTTACTTGTGCTTTGCTTCAATTGAAATATCCAACAATCGCTGTTGGTTTTGATTTAATTTTGTTGTCTTTCTATTTCTTGACATCTCTTGTTATTGTTGCAGGTGGATATCAGAGTAGCGCCTGGAACTCCTGCAACTGAAGCTGTATGGATTTGATAATGAACCATCGTGATGCTCCTCAGGTTAGGATTTCATCTTTCTTTAAAATTTATTATTGTGACAATTCCAATTGTGTCGGTTTCTTAATAATGACTATCAATATATATTTTTTTGAAGATTTACAATATCTGGTACAATTTTTCCAGGCGGAAGAGGGCGAAGACAGTAAGGAAATTGATCAGCTCTTCAAGTCAGGCAAGAAAAAGAAGAAAGGTGAGAAGAGTGCTGCAGAGATAGCATTGCTTGTTGAAAATGTTATGGCTGAGTTTGAAGTGGTGGCTGAAGAAGATGCAGAATTGAATAGACAGTTAAAACCTGCTATAAATAAACTCAAAAAGCTGCCTCTCCTTATGGTGGTTCTCTCAAAGTAAGATGACTTTTTCTCATTAGTTTCATTGTATCCATTTTATTATTTATGGTTCTTATCTTGTTTCCTACATCAACTATTGATTGGTGCAGGAAACAACTTCATCATGGAGTATTAACTCTTCTGAAAACCTGGCTCAAACCCCTTCCAGATGGAAGCTTACCAAATATAAACATCTGTGGGGAAATATTCAGGATCTTAACTGATATACAAAAAGCGTTTTCTCCATTTCTTTGAGTGAGATGTATGAAAATTATGTGTACTGATTATGTCTTGCACTTCGTGCAGTTTCCCATTGATTTAGAGCATTATGATAGGAGATAGCAACTGAAGAAGAGTGGCCTTGGGAAGGTCAGGATTCTCCTTATGAGGCGACACTGACACATGAATAATGGTTATAGCTTGGCAGTGGAAGGAACAACTCTGCATATTAATTTTTTGTGTTATGCAGGTTATTATGTTTTTGTTGAAGTCTGATGAGGGACTGGCAAAAGACTTGGTTGATAAATGGGTAATGTTATACATTTTTTTGACTTTTGTCACTCATACATGTATTGATCACTCTTCATGGTTCCCCTTTGTACTTGGATAAATTTTATGGTGTTTGTTTGCTAGAACATATAGTGTGAAAGTGCATGTACTTGCAATTAGTTTGTTTCTTTCATAATATATATAAATATTATATATGTATAAATGTGTGTATGTATATGTACATGGTAACGAAGGGAGTGCTGAAATGTCTACAGGACACATGTTCAAAATATGGTTTCTATTTGTTGGAAGTCTTATTGATTTGAAGTTGATTTTTTCATTCCATTTAAACTCAAATGATGCCAATTTAATTTTCATTCGAACATAAGAAAGCTGAGAAGTGGAAGTATATGGAATTTAATTTAAATAATGTAAATGACCTTGATAAAATTTAAGCTGTTGTGAAATTTCAATTTTTATCTAATAATAATGATAAACAAAATATTTTTTGATAGAGGCCTTTTCTCAAGCTTGCCGTAAAAGATTTTCAAATGTGCACAAGCTATGTTGATTTTGTTCGACCTATTATTTTGGGGACATGACTCCCATAGGGTCAGAGCGCATATTTTTTTTATAAACCCCATAAGGTCAGATCTCATGTCAACATGCAACTGCAATATGGTATGTACAGTATTTTCTCTCCTGCGGATCAAAAAAATAAACTAGAAGATAGTGTTTGGTTCACTGGAATGAAATTAAATGGTCATTTAAATCATGTAAATGACCTTGATAAAATTTAAGCTGTTGTGAAATTTCAATTTTTATCTATTAATAATGATAAACAGAATATTTTTTGATAGAGGCCTTTTCTCAAGCTTGCCGTAAAAGATTTTCAAATGTGCACAAGTTGTGTTGATTTTGTTCGACCTATTATTTTGGGGACATGACTCCCCTAGAGTCAGAGTGCATATTTTTTTTATAAACCCCATAAGATCAGATCTCATGTCAACATGCAACTGCAATATGGTATGTACAGCCTTTTCTTTCCTGTGAATCAAAAAAATAAACTATAAGATAGTGTTTGGTTCACTGGAATGAAACTGAATGGTTATTCGATCAAAATATTCATTCTCATGTTTGGTTAATGGAAAAAATAATGAAAAACACATTGCAAATGAAATTGTCATTTACCATTATAAGGGAATGATCACTTCACAGGCAAATCTAAAGAACGATCATTTCTTTACATCTTATTTCAATGAACCAAATAAGAGCAAAAGAGTCCTAGCCTCTCTTTTAGAAAGGAGGAGACCAAAGAGGAAAGAAAAGAGAGAGAAAGTAGTCCCCCTCCCTACCTGGCCTGAAGGAAAGCTGATGCCCTGTCACTCTGTTCAAGCCCACAAAGCTTGTGATAAGATGGTGATTCATTGAATGAGCGAGAACCTTACATTGAATTCCATGTCACAGTAGTAGCTGATTACTTACCTATACAACAATGAGATTTTAGTAATTAGTCTGGCTAGCAGCCTTTATTTACTTCTGGTACTAGTATATTTGAACACCGAGTCATACTTCTACTCGTAATTTTACTTGATTATTATGCTATTTTGTAATTAAAACAAAATAGTTATCATACGTCCTATGGAGCAGCCACATTATGCATATGTCAGACACGTGTCCTATTTTCGGACACCCACCTGAAATGGAGGGTCAGACAATATCTTTGAAAAGTTTTAGTAAGGGGACAAATTAGAGAAAGGAAAACTTTTGGTAATTCTATTTTCACACATTATTTACTCTCTCTGTACACACTTAATAAATTAATTTTTTCTTATAATTTTATCAATAAACAAAATGACCAAATTGGGCATCCATACACATATCAATCCTTAAAACTAAATTTTCTTACTACACATCTTTTTTATGGAAATTCTCGGTACACATTTTTTTTTTTTTCAAAAACTACACACATCAGACTTACTCTTTAATTTTTTATTTCTCTCTCACTTCCTCCATTGATCATTGTTCACTTTATTATTCCTTCATTGTTTCTCATAGATTTGACCAATATTGCTCAACTTTTCACTCGTTATCCATTACTTATAACATTGTTCTATTACACCACACCGTTACTATTGATTTTTATGATGGAGGATTTACAAAACAACGAATGTTTAGATGTAGAAAAAAAATGATTGTTAATAAAATAAAAAAAAATTAGGCAACGAATAGGTGAATTTTTTTGTTCGGAAGTATTTTTTTTCATTGTTGCAATTATCATTCTAAAAATCAGTTTTGAAAATGTTGCACCTATACAGAATTTAACTTTTGAAAACATTTTGTATATTCGAAAACCAACTTAAAAAATAGTTATATGTCGAAAATTTATATTTGGTTCAGAAGTAGAGAATAAAAAATTATTGTTTGATTCAGTTGTTGATTGTCGAATATATAATGTACTTGGATAACCAGTACCAAATTATTTCCATCTCGTTGCTAGTCAATATGGAACGAATAATGAAAATAGTATAACAATAACTTACACTCAGTTTGGTTTGAGTTTTGAAAAATAATTTTTTGAAATTTCAATCCGTATTCTTTTGTTTTAGTGATCATTTTTAATATTCTAATTATTTTTTTTTTGAATTCACTTAATTTAGATACACTTAAAAAGCATACAAAAATATAAAAAATCAGGACATATATTTTTGTATTTATTATTTTTTTATAAAGATTTTTGGCAAATAATTTACTTTTTAAATGTATCTAAATTAAGTGATTCTAAAAAATAAAAGGTTGATTAAATATGTTAAAAGTTTACTAAAAAAAATAATAATTTAAAATTAACAAAAATATTTTTGCAGGCTTATTATTATTTTTTCTAGACAAGCTCTGAGTAGTGCACTTGCTTCCTTTGTATGTTGACAGATGCAAAAGAAGTTGCAACAGTTGAAAGCTCCAAAAAAGAAGCAGCTTCAAGCTACAAAACTTAGCGTGGAGGGTCGTGGCATGGTCAAATACTTGTAGTTCTCTCCATGGGTCGAGCTATGCATGAAGTAGTGGGTTCAATTGAACCACTGAACTTTGAATTTTTCTTTTAAAATTATGCAGTATTATATAAAATTTTTGAGAGGTTTTTATAAATTGGCACCGTTAAAATTGTTAAAAAAGCTAGATTTATCAACAAAAAGAAGTTTGTTTAAAAAAATAATTAATTCTATGTTTATCATATTTTTATATTATTTTTTGTTTAGCATACATAATTATTAATGGTTGAATATGAATGACTTATATGGATACCATTACAACAATCATTGTGTATGTCACACATTAGATATCATGTAAAAATATAGTGAGTGTAATTGTATTGACATAATAAATATTATGATATAAAATTTTTCTTTTTTGATAATGATATAAAAAATTCATACATTTGTATAAAATGATTGTTACACCCCAAACCCCGGCATGATCGGCCGTGGCCCATAGGGCCTTAGCCTAAGGCACACGTAAACCTCAACATGAATCCATAATCACATTGAACAACTAAATAATAGTCTAATAATAAATAACCAAAACTCAATCCAGTGACATGCCACAATTATAAATGGTAAAATCAACCGTAATCAAAACCATCCAAACTTATGCAATATAAACAGTCCACATATCAAAATAATCCTAAATGAACCCCAATAAAAATAAAAAAAAATAAATATGCACAAAGTTGACATAACACTCTAAAATAAATGAATGTCCTAGAGGTCTATGCCATGAGTCCACTCTAAGTCCTTCTAACACCTGGAAATGGTAAACAACTAAGTCAGCTGATAGCTCAGTGAGTAGCAACATGGATAGTATATACAGTTTTGAAAATAGGGATCAATTCCAAAATAAGATATATATCACATAAACTAGATTGGCATACAGTTTGGTAAAGAGAATCTGTTTCAAAAAGAAGGTTCCACAGTTCAACAGTTAAAATACTCATGTCTCTCAAGAACATGATAAATGACATTTTCCACTTAAAACAGTTTACAACATGAACACCAATAATTTTCTAGGTACCAAAAAAATAACAAGTAATATGCCACACAGTTTTCAAGGCTATAAGGCCCGTTGGATCCAATACCGAACTAAGAGTCATCCTCAGGGTGGCAACCTGGGCCTTTTCTCTAAGACGATCCGATTGAAGGTCACCTGGCTTAACCTAGGTCTTTTCCTTACAATCGTTGAGCACTAGAGTCATCACGGCCCAACCCGGATATGTTCCCTAGTGGCCAGAGTCACCACACATAGTGGAATAATTTCCCTGGACTAAATACACATATGGTCCCAATAATCAATACACATCAGTTTCGCAAAACATGGTAGTTCATCATTATAAACATGAGACCAAAACAAATAGTTTACAGTATGCCAAGTTCACATATGTTTCAGAAATAATATGATTCCTTTGATGATATAATAATTTATCAAAACAGTTTAGTCATGAAACAACAATTTAATTTTCCAACAGTTCAGGGTAGGGGAACATTTATAAAAATATGTAGCATGAAACTGCTCACCTGAAAACGAAATAATATAATCCTCGAATAGAGTATGCAAGTCCAACTAGTGCCCTGAACCAAGTATGAAAACTACACGCCACTACTAATTTAAAAATACTAAAGAATAAGAACTAAGTAACCCCAAACTAAAGTGCACTAACACGGCTCAACCTAACTCACCGTTACTCTTAAATATTACCTAAGTTCATGTTCTTCAAGGTCTAAAATCACCCAAGGGGTTCAAATCGAAACTTAATTAAAAGTAACTTTAAGATAAAACTGAATTTTAAACTAGTTTTCCCAATCTATTCGCTAACTTTGAAAATTAAAAACCCACTCCACGTTGTTCGAAAAATTCTAAAACCCTCAAGATATCAACTAATATATCCTAAGTTTCAAACCCAAATGGTTTCACTTGATTTACTTATCAAAATAATTATCTACAATTAATTATATCTAAACAGGTTGTTATATATACATATATATCTAAACAAAACTCTAAAAAATTATCCTTTGTTTTATATATATATATAATCTTTCTTCCACCATTAATTTAAATATATATAACTATTATTATATGAAAATAAACTTACTAACTTGCCCCTTATTTTATTTTATATTTTTTTTATAATAAATCTTACCTCTAAATTAAAGATTTCCACCATAAATTTTTTTTAGGTTTAAAATTAATTGAAAGACCCTCCAACAATATTTAATTTGCACTTTAGGATTCACCACAAAAATATTTGAGATTGTAATATAATTATTATTTAATTATTTACTTAATTTTTATATTCGGGTTCTCACATTCTCCCCCCCTAAAAGAAAAGTTTCGTCCTCGAAACTAACCTGAGTAAATCATGAAAATAGATGTGGGTACTTCTCGCGCATTTCGTCCTCATGTTCCCAAATCGCCTCTTCAACTAGATGATTACGCCATAGTACCTCAACCAATTTAATGACCTTTGAACACAACATTTTCTCTTTCGAATCCAAAATCTGAACAGGCATCTCCTCATACGAAAAATCCTCTCTAATCTGAAGTAGCTCATAATCTATCACATGCAACGGACTATGCACATATTTCCTCAGTATAGACACGTGAAACACATTATGCACTCCTGCCAACCTAGTGGGTAGAGCAACACGGTACGCAACCTCACCAACCTTCTCCAATACCTCAAATGGACCAATGTATCTAGGACTCAACTTTCCTTTATTTCCAAACCTGATCACTCCTTTCCATGGTGATACTTTCAAGAATACCATACCCCCCACATGAAACTCTAAGTCTCTCCTACGATGATCAGCATAATTTTTTTGTCTACTCTGAGCAGTCAATAATCTCTCCCTGATGGTGATAATTTTCTGTGTAGCATCCTCCACCAAATCAGGTCCCAACATTTGCCTCTCACCAACCTCATACCAACACAAAAGAGACCTACACTTCCTCCTATACAAAGCCTTATAAGGAGCTACTCCCAAACTAGAATGATAACTATTATTATACGCAAACTCCATGAGCGGCAAATAATCATCCCAATTACCTCTCTACTCCAAAGCACAAGCCCTCAACATATCCTCAAGGGTTTGAATAGTCCACTTCGATTGCCCATCTGTCTGAGGGTGATAAGCTGAACTAAAATTTAACTGAGTACCCATAACTGACTGTAACGCAACCCAAAACTTAGACACAAAACGAGGGTCCCGATCTGACACTATTGACACAGGTGCACCATGCAATCTAATAATCTCCTTCACATACAACTGTGCAAATCGAGCTAGAGAATAGTTCATCCGAACTGCAATAAAATGTGCTGACTTGGTTAATCTATCAATAACTACGCAAACTACATCGTGATTACTGCTAGTACGAGGTAAACCACACACAAAGTCCATGGTAATATGATCCCACTTCCACTCTGGTATAGGTAAAGGTTTTAGTTTTCCCGCGGGTTTCTAATGTTCTACTTTAACTTGTTGACACACCAAACACTGAGCCACAAATTCTGCAATATCTCCCTTCATACCATTCCACAAAAAATGTTTATGAAGATCCCGATACATCTTAGTGCTTCCAGGATGAATGCTGTAACTAGAACTATGTGCCTCTGCCATAATCTCCTTCCTTAAATCACCACCAGCAGGAATACAAATTCGGCGACGGAATCTAAGCAACCCATCATCACTAACCACAAAGTCTACATGCTTACCCTCTACTATCTCTCCTTTAATACGCTCACACTGGGGGTCAATCTCTTGAGCTAAACGAATCTATTCTCTCAAGGTCGGCTGAATTGTCAATTGACTACAATAAGCCCTATCACCAGGTGTAACAACCTCAAGACTCAAACATCTTATGTCTTCCACCAAACAACTCTCAATAGACAAAGCAGCTACATCTCCAACTGCGACCTTCCTACTTAAGGCATCTGCAACCACATTTGCCTTCCCCGGATGATATAAAATATTCACATCATAATCTTTTAGTAACTCAAGCCATCTTCTTTGCCTCAAATTTAGTTCCTTCTGTGTGAAAATATACTTCAAACTCTTATGATCAGTGTAAATCTCACATGACTCTCCATACAAATAATACCACCAAATCTTAAGAGCAAAAATCACTGCTGCTAACTCCAAGTTGTAAGTAGGATAATTTCTCTCATGTACTTTTAACTGTCATGACGCATAAGCAATCACCTTCCCATGTTGCATGAGCACACATCTTAAACCCTGTCATGAAGCATCACTATAAATCACAAAACCACCCCCATCTACCGATAATGCAAGGATTGGAGCTAATGTCAATCTCTGTTTAAACTCTTGGAAGCTACACTCACAATCATCATTCCACTCAAACTTCACCCCTTTCCTAGTGGGATTGGTAAGTAGCAAGCAATACGAAAGAATCCTTCCACAAACTGTCTGTAATATCCAGCAAAGCCCTAAAAAGCTATGTACCTCTGTCACAGAAGTAGGTCGTGGCCAATCAACAATTGCTACCACCTTCGTGCTATCTACAGATACTCCACCTTTACTCACCACATGACCCAAAAAGGGTACAATGCTCAACCAAAATTCACACTTCTTAAATTTTGCATATAGTCTCTTCTCCCTAGGGATCTGAAGTACTACCCTCAAATGCTGCTCATGCTCCTCCTTACTCCATTAAATTAGGATGTCATCAATAAACACTACCACAAATTTATCCAATTGGGGTTTGAATACTCTGTTCATCAAATCCATGAATGCGGCTGTTGCATTTGTGAGACCAAAAGATATCACCAAGAACTCACAATGCCTATAACGGGTTCTAAAAGCGATCTTAGGAACATTCTTATTCCTTACCTTCAACTAGTGATAGCCTAACCTCAAGTCAATCTTAGAGAATACTTGAACTCTCTACAATTGGTCAAATAGGTCATCAATACGTGGCAAAGGATACATATTCTTCACTGTGACTTTGTTCGGTTCTCTATAATCAATACATAACCTCATAGATCCATCATTCTTCTTCACAAACAACACAGGTGCTTCCCAAGGTGAAACACTAGGCTTAATAAAACCTTTGTCTAACAACTCCTGTAACTGAGTTTGTAACTCCCTCAACTCCAACGGTGCCATTCTATAGGGCACTTTAGAAATAAGTGTTGTGTCAGGGACCAAGTTAATGGAAAGTTCTACCTCACGATCTAGAGGAAGACCAGGTAGATCCTCTGGAAAAACATCAACAAATTCCCTTACTATAGGCAACTCCTCTAACCTCTGCTCTGGTTGTTTGGTACTCACCACACAAGCTAAATAACCATGACACCCTTTTCTCAACATTTAATTAGCCTAAAGGGAAGAAGTAAAACAGATAGAAGACCCTTTCCTATCTCCTTGAAAGAAAAACTCAAGTTGTCTCAGCATAGCAGAAACTACCATCATACTAAAACAATCAACAGAGGCATGATGCTTCGTCAACCAATCTATTCCCAAAATGTCACGACCCAAACCCGCCCCTATGGATTTAGCATTGCAACCGGCCAGTAATCCATGATTACCGAAGGCCTGCTTAACAGTAATGACAATAATACAGAGTAAAGGGGCTGGCGGAAGCCAAAACAGTAAATAAGAGATGTCCAATGAGCTGTGACAGTCTGAATACAAAAAGACTTTTTATAAACATGCCACATTGATAACCAAAACATATGTACATGTGACATATACACAACAACCGTGTCAGGGACCAAATCCCTAACTAAAACTATACAGTCAAGTCTTAAACATTTATTACAAGACAGAAACAAAAGGGTGAATCTGAACACCCCAAAACAGCCGTGGCTTGAATGCACTTGGAACCTCGAGGTGAGGCACAATGGTTGGCTTTGACAAAATGGGAGCTAACCTGACGCTCCTAGCTCCGGTCCGGTGCCTGGACACCTACATATAAATATAAACAGTGAGCTAAAGCCCAGTGAATAACAGTTGAGTAAAGAAGTTAAGAATGAATGTCCTTTCAGTATTTAAACAGTCATATCAATCACTTAGAAACCATAGCAGTCATTTGTGGTACATCCAATAGCAAAACAGTACAGTAAGTCTTAACAGACCGAACAGTCAGTTGATGGCCATCATAACAGTAAACAGTAGTGGTTCCAAACATGGGAACCGACAGAGATCTCTGTGACAGTAACAGTAACAGTACAGTAACAGTAAATTGTTATGGATGCCACGAATACAGTTTACAAATAGGACAAACATTCATTAATTAAACAATAACGTTTCAGTAAGCAAAACAGTTGATCATTCAGAAAATAATCATAATTGAACATATCTTTACAACATTGTTACTCACAGAGTACTGGGCTAGACAGGCTAATTAGCGTCCTCGGATGCCAACCCTACAGTTGCAGAACGAACACACACTCGGGATTAATAACTTAGCCCCTTAACTTGACTTGGTGTGGTTCTATGACATTATCCTCATTAAGATGCCTTAAACTAGGCCTAGGAATGCCTAGGATGGAATGAGGATGCAAAAATGCACTTTAAAACACTTTTCAATTTTTTGCTGAAACAGGGGTCTCGTTTGAGCGTGGCTTTCTACGCTCGAGCGAGCGTGCCAAAAAAGTGGGGTCGCTCGAGCGTGGACTTCCTCGCTCAAGCGGTCTGTAAAAATGCAAAAAGTGCTGGATGTTGAAAATCCCCGCTCGATGCTTGCTCGAGCGTGAGACACAGTCCTCGTTCGAGCGTAGGTTCCCTCGCTCGAGCGTGCGTCTACACACGCAGAAAACCTGAGAGCTTGCAATCTACGCTCAAGCCAGCATTCCTTCGCTCGAGCGGAGCTTTGAACAAAAGGTGGTCGCTCGAGCGTGGAATCCTTCGCTCGAGCGTGGAAGCCAAAATCTGGAATTTCCAGATTTGCCTCCCAAGCTCAAACCAAGCATTCAACACATCAAAACTCAACCTTTTGGGCCCATTTTCTGGAAAACACTTTAAAACTCATACTACAACATGTTTTGAAGATCAATTTTGTAAAATCAAGCCCAAAGGTGAGACAATTGCACACAATTTCAAAGAAACTTCCATGAATAATGCAAGAACTTAACATGCAAGAGTTCACATGAATTCCTATGCTCTAAAACATGACCAAATGTAAGATTGAGCTCAAAATCAAGGTGAATTCATGGACTATAACAAAAACATGTACATGCATGTAGAAATTTTCATAGAAAAGACCTCAAAACTCAATGACATGGACATGCATGCAACCATAGCTACTCAATACAACACTTTGAGCCAATTCAAGACTCTAATCACCAATTTTACCATGGACCATGCAAGTAACAACTTAAATACATAAACCAAAGGATGAATATCCTACCTAGGTCTTGAATTTCAAAGTATGGAAGCCCAATTTTGCAAGTCCTCTTTAATTCCTCCTAATTCTCCAAGTCAAATTCTTGTTGAACTCAATTCTGCTCTTACCCTCTTCTCTCTCATGGTTTGGGTCTCTAAGTGGATGAAGAAAAAGTGTAACAAAGATGAATCAAGCTCCAAACATGTATTAACAAAGTGGCCCACTAGTAAGGCAAAAGTGTAAATATCTTTGATTCAATAATTTAACATTATTTAATCTAATTTAATCATTCCAAATCAAATTTTAATTAAACCTACCATAAAATCACATAAATTCTAACTAGCACATAACACTAATCAATTCCTGATTCGGCCGCCGATAAGGCCTTCAATTTGCAATTCGAAATTAAAACACGAACAGATCATTTAACGGCAAACAGATAGAAATGAAATTAAAGCAACATACTCATGTAATCAGTTTAGAATTTCAGTCTGATCAATTACTTATCATGCTCAGTCACAGTTTAACACTAATTAGAGGTGAGGGTTGTCACACAAAATCACGTCAAAATTCTTCATCTCTAAAGAATCAAATCCCCTGGAAAAATCCTACCATCTAAGTTTACCTCACAAGATCTACAGACATCTCCCAACACTACTGTTTCTCTTAATGGAGTAGACTCGGTAAGACAAACATCAAAGGCTCACAAGGAATAGACAATCCATGTAAATATCTAGGTACCAACTCTTAACCTTCAAAATGAAATCAAGAAAGATTCAACATAAGTTTAAACAAAATTAACTCAACCATACACTACTAAGGACTATAGGGACTCGGACCTCGTCTAAAAGATGAAATGTAAGATATGTAACTCAATAAACCTATATCTCTGATACCACAATTGACATACCCCAAACCCGGGCATGACCGGCCGTGGCCCACAGGGCTTTAGCCTAAGGCACACGTAAGCCTAAACACGAATCCATAATCACATTGAACAACTAAATAGTAGTCCAATAATAAATAACCAAAACTCAACCCAGTGACATGCCACAATTACAAACGGCAAAATCAACTGTAATCAAAACCATCTAAACTTATGCAATATAAACGGTCCACATATCAAAATAATCCTAAATGAACCCCAATAAAAATAAAAAAAAATAAATATGCACAAATTTGACATAACACTCTAAAATAAATGAATGTCCTAGAGGTCCATGCAATCGAGTCCCCGCTATGCCATGAGTCCACTCTAAGTCCTTCTAACAACTGGAAATGGTAAACAACTAAGTCAGCTGATAGCTCAGTGAGTAGCAACATGGATAGTATATACAGTTTTGAAAACAGGGATCAATTCCAAAATAAGATATATATCACATAAACTAGATTGGCATACAGTTTGGTAAAGAGAATCTGTTTCAAAAAGAAGGTTTCACAGTTCAACAGTTAAAATACTCATGTCTCTCAAGAACATGATAAATGACATTTTCCACTTAAAACAGATTACAACATGAACACCAATAATTTTCTGGGTACCAAGAAAATAACAAGTAATATGCCACACAGTTCTTAAGGCTATAAGCCCTGTTGGATCCAATACTGAACTAAGAGTCATCCTCAGGGTGGCAACCTGGGCCTTTTCTCTAAGACGATCCGATTGAAGGTCACCTAGCTTAACCTAGGTCTTTTCCTTACAATCGTTGAGCACTAGAGTCATCACGGCCCAACCCGGATATGTTCCCTAGTGGCCAGAGTCACCACACACAGTGGAATAATTTCCCTGGACTAAATACACATATGGTCCCAATAATCAATACACATTAGTTTCGCAAAACATGGTAGTTCATCATTATAAACATGAGACCAAAACAAATAGTTTACAGTATGCCAAGTTCACATATGTTTCAGAAATAATATGATTCCTTTGATGATATAATAATTTATCAAAACAGTTTAGTCATAAAATAACAATTTAATTTTTCAACAGTTCAGGGTAGGGAAACATTTATAAAATATGTAGCATGAAACTGCTCACCTGAAAACGAAATAATATAATTCTCGAATAGAGTATGCAAGTCCAACTAGTGCCCTGAATCAAGTATGAAAACTACACGTCACTACTAATTTAAAAATACTAAAGAATAAGAACTAAGTAACCCCAAACTAAAGTGCACTAACACGGCTCAACCCAACTCACCGTTACTCTTAAATATTACCTAAGTTCATGTTCTTCAAGGTCTAAAATCACCCAAGGGGTTCAAATCGAAACTTAATTAAAAGTAACTTTAAGATAAAACTGAATTTTAAACTAGTTTTCCCAATCTATTCGCTGACTTTGAAAATTAAAAACCCACTCCACGTTGTTCGAAAAATTCTAAAACCCTCAAGATATCAACTAATATATCCTAAGTTTAAAACCCAAATGGTTTCACTTGATTTGCTTATCAAAATAATTATCTACAATTAATTATATCTAAACAGGTTGTTATATATATATATATCTAAACAAAACTCTAAAAAATTATCCTTTGTTTTATATATATATATATATCTCTTCTCCCACCATTAATTTAAATATATATAACTATTATTATATGAAAATAAACTTACTAACTTGCCCTTATTTTATTTTATATTTTTTTTATAATAAATCTTGCCTCTAAATTAAAGACTTCCACCATAAATTTTTTTTAGGTTTAAAATTAATTGAAAGACCCTCCAACAATATTTAATTTGCACTTTAAGATTTACCACCAAAATATTTGAAATTGTAATATAATTATTATTTAATTATTTACTTAATTTTTGTATTCGGGTTCTCACAATGATGTAATTTACTTTCATTTTAAAATAAAACACCCATAAAGATGCTTTTTATTTATAGAGAATTTCATTTTGCTTTTCAAATTATAAGCTTTTTTTTTTTTTTCTTGATCAGAGGAAAATACAAGAGAACATAAACTAGAAAGAAAGCTACATATCTGCCAAAAAATTCACAAGCCCAGACGGTGGTCTAGATACCCAATCCAGCGGGAGGAGATTCCGAAGGTGAGATTGTACTTCTTATAATTTTAATTTTATACCTAAACTACTTAATTTTAGATTAATTTTATCCCTACCATCAGTTAGCATCCATAATTAAACGACACTTGCAGTCATTTTCATTTGAGATTTTATTTTACCCCTTGAACTATTCCCAAAATATTAATTAGACCCTTAAACAATATGAGATTTAGGGGTCTAATTGATATTTTTAAAATAGTTTGGGGGGCAAAATAAACAAAATAAAATTTCAAATGAAATTTCGGTGTCACGCCATCAACTTTGTTTTGATTATAAACGGTAGTTAACGGCTGGGGTAAAATTGATCTAAAATCAAATAGTTTAAGTATAAAATTGAAATTATAAGAAGTATTGAGTTAAATTGATCATTGAGATGTAATTTTGAGATAAAATGAAATTTCCTCTTATTTATAACATCATTTTTGTGATTTTTTTTTTATTTTTTGCATAAATTTTATATATAAAATAGAGTTTGTATAAAAAAATAAAAATAAAAAACGAAAACTATGCTTTTTTTTAAACACATGAAATTCTTAATTTGATCTTACAAAGGATAGTATTTTGTCACTAAATGCTCATTTCATCGTAAAAAAATAAAAAAATAACATTTTTTCTAACTAATATATCTCATACCTACAAAGTAATTTTGTTCCTAAATTTGTCACAAAACCTTAATTTGCTGTAATATTTTGTCACAATATATTGATGAAAAAACTATCATAATAGATTTATTGTCACAAAATGAAGTTTTTATCTTCACATATTTTAATTGACACTAATTAACGGGTCAGTGTGTTTCCTCATATTCAGCTACAAAATTCTGAATATTTAAAAGCTTCAATGTTTAAAATTAAACTGACATATTCACTTTGAAGTTATTTAGGCCAAAAAAAGTCAAATCAACACACAAAAATTGCCGGGTCTCTCTTTGAATTTCATGGAATAGGGGTCAGTTGTTGGTGTTGGAAGAAGTTATGAAACCTTCAAATTCTGGCGAAATGGGCTTTATTTCTATGGAAATTAATTCATAGAATTTTACCTGCTAATGTTGCTTTAATTAGTAGAGGAGTGGGGGTTGATATTCGATGCCCAAGATGTTTGGAGCATGAAGAATCTGTGGAACATCTTTATTTTCAATGCCCTTTTGCCAAGCACATTTGGAGGGGTTTACGGTTGAGTCTGGATTTTGAATCTGGGCAAATTTTGTTGGTTCAGGAATGGACCAGATGAGCAGGCTATAGTGGAAGCAATTAAGGTTTTATGGGAATATGGATCCACAGGAACAAGGCTGTATTTCAAAGGGATATTACATGGATTTATTTTACTTCAAATAAGACTTCATGCTAAATTGATGGGGATTAATTCTGTCCAAAATGGGGGGGATGTTTCTTTTATTATTACTAACAATGCTAGTTGGTGTCCAGATTCTATTGTGCACAGATTTTTGATCGATGGAGCATGGAGGCAACAATCATCTCAAGCTGGGGCTACATGGGTTGCGATGGACTACAACGGAAATCCAATCATAAAGCAGCAATTTTCTTTTACAGCATCTGCAGCACTAGTGGCGGAGGCAAAGACATGTTTGGAGGTGCTCAAATGGTGTTCATAGCACCAAATTATGTTAGCCAATATTCTTACAGATTGTCAAATGCTGGTGTTAGTAAAAATTCTGTTTAGGCCCAATCGACAGTCATTGATCAACAGACTTAAACAGATTTTATAAATATAAAAGATCAGATTTTGTAGTTGATTTCTATGCCTTAAACAGATTAAGGACTTTCTTGGAGGTAGTTAAGTAAAGAAGGAATGGAACAAACAAAATATGTATTTATTTGATTAAATTGTCACTTGTTACTAATTACAAGAACTTAAATAAGAACAAAGAAATGAAAAATACAGCAATTGACAGAAGAAAAGAAATGGGGTTTGGAAAATTACTTAATCTACTCCTAAAATGGCTAACTTAAGATACTACTAAATAATTCTTCACGATTTGGGAGTGGTGGTTGATTGATCAATCTCTCTTTGTATCTCTCTTGGCCTATTTATAGGCTAAGCCACATGAGAGAAAGAGATAGCCTAAGCCCACGATTTCCTCAACAAGTCCATGACTATAGCGACCCCGGTCTTTTCCCATTTGATTAGTGTACCCGGACTTATGTTCCGTGGATTCCGCTGTTATATTTGTTGTTGTTGTCCTTTAATTCCTTATTCTTGGGTTATAGGATGTGTTTAGCACGTTGATTGCAGATTGGTTGGGTTTAGAAACCAAGTCTGCATGTTCAGTTTTTGGCTTGGTCGCTCGAGCGAGCTTCTCTTCACTCGAGCGAGGTCTTCGTTTTTGGTTCTTCGCTCGAGCGAGCTTTCCTTGGCTCGAGCGAGCGTTGCGTCCAGTACCTAGACCTGAGAGCAGTGTATCTTCGCTCGAGCGAGCTGGTTTGTCTTTGGCTCGAGCGAGCTTCTCTTCGCTCGAGCGAGGTCAGTTTCTTGTTTCTGGTCGCTCGAGCGACCGGGTCTTCGCTCGAGCGAGCCTGTCCAGTATATAAACACAGCAGCGGGATTTTAAGCAGTTTTTTCATCTTTTTCTGATCCCAAACCCTAGGTCCGTCTTCTCTTCTTCTCTAAACACCTTCTCTCCTAGGATTGATCTAGTTAGGGTGTGTTTTTACCCTAGTTGCTTTACAAATAAGGTAGAGGAGAGTGAGGGCTTTCATTTAATCTGAACAAACTTGGATTTGGAGCACTTTGGAGTTTGGGCTATCATCTTCGTCTTCTTCTTCTTTGCTTCGAGGTAGGGATTTCCTACTCCATTTATACGTTTTAATCCTAAGTATTGGTATTTTGGTATGTGGGGGTAGTTTGGTAAATTTGGGAGAAACCCTAGGGTTTGACATAGATTAATTTGTATAATTAATTTGGGAAAAATGTGGAATTGGGTTTAATTCATGAAATTGGGGGATTATGAGACTGAATGATGTAGTTGGATAATTTAACCACCCATTGAAATTACATGTGTTGTGTATTTATTTCTTGCTTAGAAATAACTGTTTTGGGCTATCGGTGGAGGATAGTCATGATTGTTGTAGACATTGCATGTGGATTAGGCAAAATTGAAATTAATCACTTGATTAAGTTGTTGAGTATAAAGGTTGGAATAATACGTTAAAAGTTATGTATTGATGGATTGTGTATATGACTTTATGTTTATATGCCTTACTTGTGTATGGGAGGAGATAGGTGATGTACTCCACGGTTTAGGGGAAGATGGGGGATGTACCTCTAAACCGGTTAATGATTATGGGAAGATAGGTGATGAACCCAGGGTTGCTGCTTATATGCGCGCCTATAGCAGAGATACAGCTCATATGCTTATCTATTTGATATGATACATCACCAAAATGTGTATCAGTTGGGAAGTATGGAAGTGAATTTGATTGTGATTGATGCAATACCAACTTGTGTATTTGTTATGCTATATGAGAGGTTTAACTTGATTTGTTATCCCTGTTGAATTGGAAAGATTGTTAATAAGAGATGAAATCCCCGTTGAGTTATTTGGGTCAGGTTCTGAGCCATAATTGGAAGGTGAATTATGCCATAGACAAAGTGTCATAGGCAATGTAGACATTTGTGTCATGAAATTGTAAATGGATTATTTTGTGTTAACCATGTATCAGCTGCTACTGCTTTAGTTAATTCTTATGCTTGGTTTAGTATTTCTTTACTGGGCTGTGGCTCACCCTATATGGGAACTTTATTTTCAGGTTCAGGCGGTTCACTACCTCCAAAGACTTAGCTTGTGAGGATTTGGACTTGAAGACTTGTTTTATTTGTTTTAGTCGTTTTATTTGAATAATGTAAACATTCAAGCCTAGGGCTTTATTTGTTTGAGTTAGAACTCATGAATTTGTGTCCAAGTGTTGGCTTGGCAAGATGTAAGCCCGTAGGGCATTTATTTTGATGTTTTATCATTACTCTGATGATTTAAATAATATAATGTTTTTCTTTTAATAATGCATGCCTTGTTTTATGTTTAATGGGTTTAATTTTGAGGGCGTTACAACTTGGTATCAGAGCGTACCGGGTTTGAATACTTTGGGTACGTGGGAAGTGATTAGTATCACAATGGGTTCGTCTCGTTTGATAGAGACTTAGTGTAATGATTACATGCTTATATGATAACATGTTTATGTGATTATGTGGGTATGGAATGTAGTTCCTAGGATGTTGATTGGATCCTTGAGTCTCTGAAAGTCTTGTTGGAAAGGCACTTGATCAATGTTGTTTCCAACCGGAACTTTAGTGGCGCCTCGGGACTATCATTATCCAGGAATGAAATTCGTAGGTGCTTATGTGATTATGTGCTTACGTGGTGTGAATTATTGTTGTCCAATGCATTAGGACGTGAGTGTTTAGCTTCGGCACATTTATTAATGTGCTAATGTCTTTGTTTCCTTAATAGGATGTCAGGACGCGGTTTTGATTTCCCTCCTTCCGCTCGGGAAGAATTGAGGAAACAGTTTGTGGGGTTACGCCAAGGTACTACACCTTTGGCACAGTTTGAAGCGTGGTTTGCTAACCTGTCAATGTTTGCTCCAGAGTTAGTGGAGACGGAAGAATTGCGTTGTGCGGAGTTTGAGAGTAAGTTGTGTGACGACATCCGTGTTAGGATTGCGAGATCTTGGCATAGGAGTTACAGTGTACTTGTTGAGGCTGCGACTCATATAGAGGCAGCGGTACTAGCTATGGGGCAGAATAAGGAAGGGGCCACGAATGTGAGTGTTGGTTGGGTCAGGGAGGAGGCCATCTCGGCAACTCCTGTGATTCAGGGTGTTGGTAGGCCTTTTAAGAGGCAGAAGTATTTAAACTCGCAACAGGGAGGTCGGGTTAGAACTACCCTTTCAGTGACGGATTTGGGTTCGGGAGGAAGTAAACAGAGGGGCGTCACTTGTTTTAAATGTGGTCTGTTGGGCCACAAGGTGTCGGTTTGCCCACTGAGGAAGAGGGCTGGGTTGACAGTTCGACCAGTAGTGGCACCACCAGAATCTTTTGGTCAGCCAGATTTTGGATCGACAGAGCGCACAGTGGGGAGGCAGTTGTTGGAATCCCCACCAGTTCAGGTTTTGCACCAGTCGTATAATCGGGATCCACTTGCTTGCTGGGGGTGTAAACAGCAGGGTCATCTTAAACGTTTCTGTAAACAGCCGGGGGCTTCTTTAAAGGTTTTGCAACCTAGTCAGGCTCAGTTTCATTCGACTGGGCAGGAGCAGTATCGTTTTGGGGGACTAGCAGGCCAGACTTCGAGGGCCTCAGTAGAGTCGAGTTCCAAAGCCCCAGTTGGGGAAGTTTGTAGTTGTTCCAGGTGTGGACAGAGGGGTCACGTCAGTAGTTCTTGTCCGTGGCTAGTAAGCTCGTAGGTTATCTTGTGTTTGGGGATGACCAACTTTGACGGTCCAGCGAGGGACAGTAGTGGTGGTAAAATCGATGGGATGATTTTGTTTTGACTAATCCGTTTTGTAATCAGTGGATTATTGTTTTGTGATCATTAGGTTCGGTTGTGTAACCTATGTGTTTTGGGAATGTTGAAACATCTAAACTGTTTGGTTATCTATATACATATATATATATATGCTTTGTTTGTTAATTTCCGTGGATTGGGTGGATTGTAATAGCTCTACAGTTTTATTAATGTAATAAGCTGCTGTAAGGCCATAAAATTTTTGGTATTAATGCATTTTATGTGGGTGACTTGATTTGGGAAAGATAAAGGCTAAAGAGCCATGTTTTCATAAGTTGAGAACCACTGAGGGTTGCGTGTCTTAACCCAGACATTATTGGGGCGAGAACTGTTTTACTTGCCGAGTGTGCGGGATTCCAGGGGTGTTACCCATTTAAATTTTGTGCGTGGTATAGACGTTGGTCTACTGTCGGGTGAACTCGAGAGGATGTGAAGGGTGCAATTAATACTAGTTGTAGTAAGTATTTAATACGGTGTCCTACGGGGAGCATAATGCATAATTTGGTTAGGATTGGACTTGTACCCTCGTGGTAGGTAGTGTTGTCAAGATTGCATGAGTACAGTTTGGCCGTTTTGAGTAAGGGGATGTTAGTCCCTATATAAGGTAGTGGTTGTCGTATTGGGAGTGGTATGTTGTGAGTAGCTGGTAATATATCTCGGGCAGTGGTAAAATTGATGTGTCTTAAGTTTTCAGATTCCTTTATTTGGATCGAATGTGATAAATTTGTATTTTAGCACTAGTCAGGTCAGGTGACGTTAAGGGTTGATTGGGTGTATAGTCGTGGTTGAGGTGTGACCCGTGAGTCGAGTCACTGTGGTAAGTCTTTTGCGAAGAAAGGTTTGAAATGTTAATGAGAAGGTTGAGGACTTTTACTCCTCTGGGAAGTTTGAATGGTGTGGCTTTGAAAGCCTTATTGGCGATATGTAACGGTGTCGGGGTTGGTTCATGGTGGTTGTCTAGTAATAGATTGGCTAGTGGTTTGGCTCGGGGTTGGGTGTCTGAATCGTACTCTCGGGGTGAGTGACAAGTAAGATTTGGAATGAAAGGTGGACCCTATAGGTCGTTAGCGGATGAAGATACGATATTAGTTTGTATTCGGTACGAACGGTGACTTGGTAGTAGTGAACATCTCGGTGTAGCGAACCCAGTTAGTTAACTTAGTGCGGGGGGAAAGGAGTAAGCAAATTTTGTTACTCCAAGTTCGGTCGAGGTGGTGAGGGAAATCGCTAAATGAGGGAGTTTTGCACCGTGCGATGCATGATAGTATGTGGTTAGTATATGCTGTTTAGTTGATGAATAGAAGGAAATTAATCATAGGAAATTCCAGAAAATTCCTTTGAGGTTTTGGTTTGGTTTTTGACTGAAACCGAGAGGTTGGAGGTTTGGTAGGCTAGGTCACTTCGGCACGAGTGTCCGGCGCTCAGTTCGGATGGTGACAACACAGGTGAGGTGGTAAGGTTGTGAAGAGTAAGTGGGCCACCCTATTCGAATCATTTTGACTAGTTCGGTTCGTATTTGTGTGGTGTAAGACACGAGGGTGTGCAATGTTATCCTTTAGGTCGTGCGTTGTTGGGAAATTTCAAGTGTTTGGGAGTCTTCTTTGAAAGTGTTGTGGTGAGCATCGCGTCATCACCATGGGTATGGCGGGTGTTGTGGATTGGCTTTGTGTGTTTCACTTGGGGTTCATTGGGTACCCTTTGTAAACTAAAATAATCTGAGAGGAATCTTTGAGCTTGACTATGGCCAGTTGTAAGTGTCATGTTTTGGTGGTGGCTGTATAAATCCAAATAATTTGTGGGGAGTTAGACTCAGCCTAGCCTAAGTTATTTGTTGTTTGCTGTGCGATGTTGGCTGGACATTACAATTTTGGGGTGGTAATGTGCCGTAATATTGTTCCTTACCAGCACTTTGTTACATATACTTGTTTTGTGGAAGCTAACTAGAAGCCTTATGTGCGAATATTTTCGCGTTTCCCTTGTTGGGGTATTTAGTGCTAAACACTAGTTTGAGTGTGGTTGGTAGTCGAGGTGTAGTGGATGTTTCAGAACGTGGTAGTGATAGTATGTGTTTTACTATTATCATTGTTAATGGGTCTTCCGTAATCGGACCTTGCCATTAGTTAAGGTGTTATGAATTTATGTTGGGGTTGGAAGAACCACTGGGGTGAGTGAATTTTGGATCCGACAGGAATCCCTGGATCCATTAATGGGTATTTGAGCATACGTTATATCTTCTGGTGTATTGTTGAACTGGGTGAACATTGTACATGTTATGGTTTGTGGTAGTACTTTGGGGTTTTGCCTTGAAAATGGGAATCTATTTAGCATTATACATGTTAAATGTGTTGTAAAAATGTAAGGGTATCATTAATATTGAATGTGTTATAAAATTGTGGACCATCCATGTTTATTGATTTGTAATCTTGTATTTAGATTATGTATTATAGTTGAACTTAAGAGCTTTATATATGTCTTAAGTTGGAAAACATTTAACATTTTGAAACTTGCCTCATAATGGAAGTAGAATATAACATTTATATGTTGAATGTGTTGTTTATATCATGAAATTGAATATGATATGGAAATTGTTAACATTGAAAGGAACAATGCATAATATTGATGCAGGTTGATATAGGTTGATTTATACATATTGTGAAATGCCTCTTGATAAGAGATGAAGTGACCGGTATTGGGTCAAGTTGTTATTTATTGTTTTATAATATCTTTGGGAATTGAGAAAAAACTTTTTTTACAAACTTATGCTTAATTTCGGGGACGAAATTCTTTTAAGGGGGGGAGGTTATAGCGACCCCGGTCTTTTCCCATTTGATTAGTGTACCCGGACTTATGTTCCGTGGATTCCGCTGTTATATTTGTTGTTGTCCTTTAATTCCTTATTCTTGGGTTATAGGATGTGTTTAGCAGGTTGATTGCAGATTGGTTGGGTTTAGAAACCAAGTCTGCATGTTCAGTTTTTGGCTTGGTCGCTCGAGCGAGCTTCTCTTCGCTCGAGCGAGGTCTTCGTTTTTGGTTCTTCGCTCGAGCGAGCTTCTCTTCGCTCGAGTGAGCGTTGCGTCCAGTACCTAGACCTGAGAGCAGTGTATCTTGGCTCGAGCGAGCTGGTTTGTCTTTGGCTCGAGCGAGCTTGTCTTCGCTCGAGCGAGGTAAGTTTCTTGTTTCTGGTCGCTCGAGCGACCGGGTCTTCGCTCGAGCGAGCCTGTCCAGTATATAAACACAGCAGCGGGATTTTAAGCAGTTTTTTCATCTTTTTCTGATCCCAAACCCTAGGTCCGTCTTCTCTTCTTCTCTAAACACCTTCTCTCCTAGGATTGATCTAGTTAGGGTGTGTTTTTACCCTAGTTGCTTTACAAATAAGGTAGAGGAGAGTGAGGGCTTTCATTTAATCTGAGCAAACTTGTATTTGGAGCACTTTGGAATTTGGGCTGTCATCTTCGTCTTCTTCTTTTGGCTTCTTTGCTTCGAGGTAGGGATTTCCTACTCCATTTATACGTTTTAATCCTGAGTATTGGTGTTTTGGTATGTGGGGGTAGTTTGGTAAATTTGGGAGAAACCCTAGGGTTTGACATAGATTAATTTGTATAATTAATTTGGGAAAAATGTGGAATTGGGTTTAATTCATGAAATTGGGGGATTATGAGACTAAATGATGTAGTTGGATAATTTAACCACCCATTGAAATTACATGTGTTGTGTATTTATTTCTTGCTTAGAAATAACTGTTTTGGGCTATCGGTGGAGAATAGTCATGATTGTTGTAGACATTGCATGTGGATTAGGCAAAATTGAAATTAATCACTTGATTAAGTTGTTGAGTATAAAGGTTGGAATAATACGTTAAAAGTTATGTATTGATGGATTGTGTATATGACTTTATGTTTATATGCCTTACTTGTGTATGGGAGGAGATAGGTGATGTACTCCACGGTTTAGGGGAAGATGGGGATGTACCTCTAAACCGGTTAATGATTATGGGAAGATAGGTGATGAACCCAGGGTTGCTGCTTATATGCACGCCTATAGCAGAGATACAGCTCATATGCTTATCTATTTGATATGATACATCACCAAAATGTGTATCAGTTGGGAAGTATGGAAGTGAATTTGATTGTGATTGATGCAATACCAACTTGTGTATTTGTTATGCTATATGAGAGGTTTAACTTGATTTGTTATCCCTGTTGAATTGGAAAGATTGTTAATAAGAGATGAAATCCCCGTTGAGTTATTTGGGTCAGGTTCTGAGCCATAATTGGAAGGCGAATTATGCCATAGACAAAGTGTCATAGGCAATGTAGACATTTGTGTCATGAAATTGTAAATGGATTATTTTGTGTTAACCATGTATCAGCTGCTACTGCTTTAGTTAATTCTTATGCTTGGCTTAGTATTTCTTTACTGGGCTGTGGCTCACCCTATATGGGAACTTTATTTTCAGGTTCAGGCGGTTCACTACCTCCAAAGACTTAGCTTGTGAGGATTTGGACTTGAAGACTTGTTTTATTTGTTTTAGTCGTTTGATTTGAATAATGTAAACATTCAAGCCTAGGGCTTTATTTGTTTGAGTTAGAACTCATGAATTTGTGTCCAAGTGTTGGCTTGGCAAGATGGAAGCCCGTAGGGCATTTATTTTGATGTTTTATTTCATGTTACTCTGATGATTTAAATAATATACTGTTTTTCTTTTAATAATGCATGCCTTGTTTTATGTTTAATGGGTTTAATTTTGAGGGCGTTACAATGACTTCCTCTATATTATCCATATCCCATGTTTGATAGAAACTATTTTGCAGATTTGGTACTTGATTTGATCTTAGCTCCTTAATCTCAGCAACTAACTTTCAAATTGTTGCAATTACTAATTTTCTGGCCCTCCATTTAACATGTCATCATGCCACCTTCCCAACACATCTGTCATGCCACGTTAGTATGCTTGTCAACAAAAATAATAACAATAAAAACAAATGTGGTCAATGTTATTATTTGAAAATAGTTTATGATTTCAATCGACAGACCATTATTGAATTTGGCCATAATTAGTAGACCACAATTGATAGAAAAATAAAATGTGGTGCAAATAATGCCCCCTCATTTAAATGAGAGAGAATGAAATCTAATAAATGATTTATAAGGGGTTTACCACAATTGATAGAAATATTTTATGTGCAAATATTCAAATTCTTGAAGAGTTATATTATACCCATAATAATTTTTAATCTATCACTATTGATTGGCAAATACTCCATCTTTGGCTCTGTCGAGTGACATAACAAAGAGTCATATCCCTTATTTTAAAATAAAACAATTCTTTGTTGGCCACATTTTGGCTAATTAAATTCATTACATATAGCATTTTTCAACCCTTGTTATTTTTCAAACCATGTCATGACAATTAATTTTGGGTGTGATGAATGTTGGATCCCAAAACTCACATAATTGAATTTTATGAAGAATTCATAAATTTTGACACTTTGAACAATGCAAAAAAATTCACATTCAATAAACATGGGTTCATAATTTTCAGCCATCTTTGGCTTAAAATCATGCCCCCTAAGTGAATTTTTACCATCATTTTGTGATGATTTTTTAACATTTTTGGAGAGAATGGTTGTTCTTCTTTTTTTAGCCATTAATGTCTTGTCACTTTTTGCCATGTTTGGCAAAACACCCCAGGTGAACCTTTATCATCAAAATTCTCAATATTTTTCTAGATAAAGGGTTGTTTTTAATTTTAGCCATTAATGGCCTGTAAAAATTCTCCAAAGTCATATTATTTTTATGACTTGGTGTGCTAACCCTTTGAGCCACATACCTTGGCTCTTCATGAATGCTTGACTTTTCAAAAATGTGTATCAACGGTATGAGCCACATTATTTTCATGTCTTAATTTTTTATTGGCCATTATGCCTTCTAATTTTTACTTCTAATATAGAATTTCTTCATCAATTAGAAAATTTTGGCCTTTAAGTCGATGAATCTTTCCTTCACAGTAATTTAAATCTCTTTGCATCAAATAATATGAAAATGATAAAAATGATTTGAAATCTTTGCCTATAAAAAGAATTAATTACTTCTTTTAAGGCTAAAATTTCACGCAGGCACCAATAAATTTCATCCTCACAATGCCAAATTATTCTTTTCACATCATTTGTCATGCCATTGTATTGATAATAAGTGGTAGAACCACCACCATAACACTGACAATTTTGAGAATATGAGGCATTTCACTGATAATTTGTATCCATGGAAACACTGCCACTCCATTAGCGGTTTGTATCCATAGGTGCACATGATGTAATCTGTTGAAGGCATGATTCCATAAGGATAAATCTGTTTCTTCATCATCATTACTCCAAGTTAGAATTGTCACGACCCGAAATAGGGGCTAATCGGAATCGCGACCGGCCAGCGCCTCATCTTGCACCCTAGGCCTACTACTAACTAGTTTAGAGAACAAATAAATAAATCATCGCAAATACTAGGTGATTACATTTAACTAGAGCGTTGCTATATAAGTCATACAAGTCATAAAGAAAAGTTAAGTTACAACAATAACTTGGCCCTATGCCAACAAAAGAGGTAATACATGACTTATATAAAACTATAGGTCTAGAATCCATTCCAGGCCACGAGACACCACTGAAAAAACTAGAAACCTCATAGATGTTGATTTGTGATTATGTATCAATTTTAAGCAGAATATAACAATCCCAATCAAACAATCAAGAGAAAGAGACACAAAGATTTTACGTGGAAAAACCACAATTGGACACCTTCCAATTGTGATAAAAAAAAACCACGGGCAACTGCCACAAGAACAATCCACTAAGAAGATTCAAAGGAATTACACAGGTATACTCTCAATTATCTAGCGAATTCACAACGCCTAATTGAACCAACCTCTATGTGCCTCTTCCAACCCTATCTTCAGCACGGAATTGTCTTTCTGATGAGCCACTCCGGATTCCACCAAAGCTTCAGGCTCGAATTCTTCAGAATTCACAACTGAAGAACAACTCTCTCTTTTGTGTATAACAAACAAATCTTTGATGTACTCTCTTTAAACCATGAGTTGAATACTCAATAAAACATCAAAGAAAAAATCAAAATATCCCCAGATATAAACCTTTAAGAACAAAAAAGAAGATCTGGAGGACTTCAATCAATTACTTAGTTTTGGGAGAAAACCAAGTATTTATAGAGAACCAAAAGTAATCCAAGTTTGGGAATAAAACAAACTCCTTGAGAAATTCGGATTCTGAGGCTCGCTCGAGCGAAGATTTCCTGGCTCGAGCGAGGAGAGTAATTTTCATGATTTCTACTAGTGCCTTGGCTCGAGCGACGGATCCTTGGCTCGAGCGAGGAATACACTTCTTCAGGTTTTTGTATGGACGCAATCCTTGGCTCGAGCGAGCATTCCTTGGCTCGAGCGAGCAACGGCTGATATGCAATTTTGAATGCAATTTTGAATTTTGCTTCGGCCGCGAGCTGACCGGGCAGCTCGACCCCCGTAATAATCAGCGAAGTGGCAATCTTGAAGGCATTAACATCACAAACTTCTCCGCAAAGCTCGATTCGGGTTGGATTCGCATCTAATAAACTCATAGCCTCACTGAAATAAAAATGCGAATAAAATTACAACTCAAAAGAGTTTTGTCAAACGGGATTGCCAAGAATAAAAACCTAACAACCACAAAAATAGGCCTTTGGTTATCCACTAAGCATTCTCCTTACCTGAAATGGGTTAGTAACACACCTGTGAGCTATAAAGCTTGTGAGAACATATTTACACAATTTACAAGTTTGCCACGGTTCAAACATAAATATTTCAAGTTTCAAGCATAACTGTTCATGTTCAAAAGCCCAATGGCTGAAAAGACAAAATAAATGCTCTTATATATATATATATATATATCAAAATATACATACATATGTCTATTCAACTGGATATGTTGCCAGAGAAGTAGGGAGTTACCCATACTAATATCAAGTGGTCATGATCATGCCAATGGACGATGGCCACGTCCCAACAACCACCCTTATAACGCCTCACCCGTTGGTATCTTTAATTTCCCCCAACGTCTAGGATGTTCTGTTCGAATGTACGTTATTACATTTGCAAGCGTTTTATAACAATGTCTTAACCATGGCTTCATAAAAACAATATGTATATAAGCAATACGTGTGAGTCGGCTTATCCCGTTAGCTCACGTTTTCTAAAACATAACATGGTTTTCAAAATGTGTTCCAGGTACTTTTCCAATCATAGACATACGTGCTAAAGTTCAAAATCATATGTTTATTCGGTTATTCATAAATCAATGCAATCTCATGCTCCAAAATAATTCATCGATCAAAGCATGCCATTATATTCAAATACATGTAAAAAGCGTAAGCATGAACTCACCTAAATGTACACGAAGTTTGGTAAAATCAACCGGAACCGAGATCTAAACACAACGTATGAAGAACTACATTATAGTAGGTCTAGGAATTAATTCTAAACATGAAATAAATATTCAAACCATAATCCCAAAGTGTACAATTTAAAAGGGGTCCTTCTCTTATGGTCCAAAAATTCTTAGTTTGCAGCACTTTGGATCAGAGGCTAAAGTGATTGATCAATGACTTAAACAGATTTTAAATAAACATAAAAGATCCAACTTTGTGATTGAGTTCTATACCTTAAACAGATTAAGGACTTCCTTTGAGGTAATTAAGTAAAGAAGGAATGGAAGAGAACAGAATATGTATTTATTCAATTAAATTGTCACTTGTTACTAGTTACAAGAACTTAAACAAGAACAAAGAAATGAAAAATACAGCAATCGACAGAAGAAAAGAAATGGGGTTTGGAAATTACTTTTACTCCTAAAATGGCTTAAGTTACTCCTAAATAATTATTCATGATTTGCGAGTGGTGGTTGATTGATCGATCTCTCTTTGTATCTCACTTAGCCTATTTATAGGTTTAACTACATGAGAGAAAGAGATAGCATAAGCCCACGATTTCCTTAACAAGCCTATTACTTCCTCAACATTATCCATATCCCATGTTTGATAGGAACCATTTTACAAATTTGGTGCTTGATTTGATATTAGCTCCTTGATCTCAACAACTAACTTTCAAATTGCTACAATTACTAATTTTCTGGCCTTCCATTTAACATGTCATCATGCCACATCTGTCATGCCACGTTAACATGTCTGTCGAAAAAAATAATAACAATAAAAACAAATGTAGTCAAGGTTATTCTTTAAAAATAGTTTATGATTTCAATTGGCAGACCATAATCGAACTTGGCCATAATTAATAGGCCACAATCGACAGAAAAATAAAATGTGATGTTGGTAATGCGAATTAAATCGAAGATGGCTATAGAATGGGAGTTGTATTCTATGTTGAAGGATATTAATTATCTTTGTAGTGTTTTGGATCATGTATGTATTACTAAGGTAAATAAGAAGGATGTTCAATTTGCCCATGAGGCAGCAAAGTTAGCCTTAAGTAAAGGCCAATTTTATTTTGTACGCGAATATGTTTGACTGTATCTATTTTATTATAATGAATGCCCTTATTTCCTCTCCAAAAAAAAAAAAATTAATAATTATCAGATGTAAATAATCGAACTCATTATTTTTATGTTTATGTTTTGACAGTATTATTCTAGTTGTGGAACTCACTACGGGTCTTATTTCAATCATTTGAGCCATTTGTTTTTTAAGTCACTTTATGTAGATCATGCACACACAAAAATAAGTCTATGTGATATATATAGATACATAATTTTATCATATTTATTTTTGAAAAATTGTACTATCTATGTCAAAATCATTCATGTCATACATTTTTTTTTTTTAGACAAACGTTATAAAACTATATGGTTAGGGATATTGTGTATGAATAATTTATACAAAAAGACCTAAAAATAAATAACTCAGGTTATCGAAAAGAGCACAATAATGAACCCTATAGCTCTCCTATCTAGTAACTGTCATTGATTTAATGCACCTATCACTCACGATAAGAAAATATAGTCATTATTGTCGATAAATTTTCCATGTTACCTTTTGGTTTAAAATCAAACAGGGTCATTTTTTGGATAAAGTCTCTTTCTAAGTATTTTATTCCATCTAACCTATTATTTCATCTAACCTTTTTTTCTTTTTCTTTTTTTTTTTTTGGAGTATTCTATTAAGTCCTATTTAATGTAATACGACCAAATCACCCTTTTAACTTTTTTGCACATATTTTTATTTTGAAACTAATACACAATAATAATATAAAAAAAAACAATAGTCCCTCATTCCATGGAGAAAATCTCTCCCTTATTCTATTGAGAAAATCTCTCCCTTATGAATAAGGAGAAAATCACTCCCTTATTTCACAGAGAAAAATCTCAAATTTTGAACTTTCAATTTTTTTATAATATGAAAATTTTAAAAATAACGCAACGAAAAATCTGAACGAAAATCAAAATGCAATGCGAATGTTCACAGTAAACAATAAATATACAACTAACCTTCGAAAAAGCAAAACACATAACAAAATACAATGTAAATGTTTACAATAAATAACAAACATACAACTAACCTTCGAAAAAACAAAACTCATACTAAAATATAATGTGAATGTTCACAATAAACAACAAACATACAACTAACATTCAAAAAAAACAAAACTCATACCAAAATACAATGTAAAGGTTCACAATTTACAAATATACAACTAGCCTTAAAAAAAAATAAACTCATATCAATATGAACATTTACACTGCAATATGAAAACATGAAACAAAAATGAAAAAAATAAAAATCGACTATTTCGATTGTTCAATGGTAACAAAAATGATTATTCAACCAAGAAGCATGGTAACAAAGCTCATATCAAAATACAATGTGAATGTTCATAATTTACAATTAACATACAACTAGCCTTGAAAAAACTAAATTCATACAAATGTGAACATTCACACTGCAACAGACTATTCCGATTGTTTAATGACAACAAAAAATAATTGTTCAAACAACAAGCATAGTTCATCAAACAATATATAACAAATTATCAAACAATATATAAAAAAAATTATCAAATAGTTCATATATATTGAAGCACATTTTTAGAAAAATTTATATATAATTAACGCCGGTATAATACTAGTGAATAAACTATACAATACTGGTGAATACACAAACCGACGAAGAGACTATGGTTTATGTGTAACAGTGGCAAAAAAAATGATTGTTCATCGCCGATTTACCATCATCTCTGTTGCGAGCTCATCATCATCTCTATCGTCAGACTACAACTAACCTTCTCTTCCAAATATTCTTCCATAGCAGGACCTTAATACAAAATAATAGTAAAGGAAGATCCTTGATCAAGTGAATCCCTCACATTGAAGTAAAGAAAATAATCTTTCATATTCTATATACAATCGTATATATATCACAAATAAAATACATCTAATAATTTATATTCTCTCTTCTAAATATATGGTAATAATATATATATATATATATTATAATAAAAGTCTATAAAAAAAAATAGTCTATGTAATAACTATAATATGAAAAACAGACTATTAAAATATAAATCTAAATATTTAATATTTGATGAAATATTAAAAAAATTTATAAACTTATTGAACTATAAGTCTACTAAATAAAATTTATAAATAAATCTCTCAATCAAAAATCTACTTGTTAACAAGAAAAATTATTTCATGCCATTACCAGCAGGGTCGGCTCCGCAATTATTTATTTATTGAATATATATATTTATTTATTTATTCTTTGTATATATTACTAAGTCAATCAGTCCACGTTTCATAATCAGTCCGATTCACTCACTCCAAACATTGCACACTAATTCTACAACCCATTCACAAGATCTTTAATTGTACATGTAATACCATGGCTAATACAACCCAAAATGCATTTAGTTTGTACACTTTATTTTTTGAGTACTAAAAAAAGTTCCTTGCATACAAAATAAAAATACTAAAATAATGAATTAAGACATAAAATTTGAAGGGAAAACAAAAAGTGATTTCAAGCTAGTATGAGTTGTATGACTTGCTGAGATTAATGGTAAAACTCCATGTATTTACTACTATTTACTATTGAAATAATAATAATAATATATTAAAATTCCTTTTTGTTTGTTATTTAAAAAGTTTAAATTAAAAATTTATTGAAAGTATACAATAGATATTGAAAATATAAATCTTTTTATATGAATTTTAATTAAAATTTTGAATGAATATCCTAATCAGCATTTCTGAAGCTAATGTAATAAACAAATTTGACCTGTCCAAATCTGGTAGTGACATAAGCACTTTAAGAAATGAATAATTGCCCCTTTAATGTTGTATTTAGTTAGAGGATTTGAGGAGGGATTTGGAAAGGAAAATGAAAAATATAGCAATCCCGGCTTTTCCTCGTCATTTATTGTATTCTGAACTTGGGTTCCATGGTTGAGTATTGTTGTATATATCTCTTTTCCGTCCTTTAATTCCTTGTATTTGAGTTTTGGGATGTATTGGGCAAGTTTGAAACAAGTTGGTTGTAAATTGAAACAAATGGTTGCTGCCCAGGTTTTTCCTTCTTCGCTCGAGCGAGCTTTAGGTGTTTGCTTCTTCTCTCGAGCGAGGGTTTGTGCGCTCGAGCGAGCCTTGTGTCTTGTGTCTCGTCGCTCGAGCGAGCAGTTTTGCGCTCGAGCGTGCGTCTGCGTCTCTTTTAGACCTGAAGGTTGGTATTCTTCGCTCGAGCGAGAGAGCTCTATGTTTTGTGTTTCTTCGCTCGAGTGAGAAGTCTTGTGCTCAAGCGTTCGTCTGAGTTGCAAACCTGAAGCTTCGCATTGTTTGCTCGAGCGACGCTTCTTGCGCTCGAGCGAGGTTCTTTTGTGTCTAGTCGTTCGAGCGACCACTCCTTCGCTCGAGCGAGCCTCGAATATATCAGTTGATAGCAGTGTGATATTCATCACTTTTTCACCATCTCTTTCATCCAAAACCCTAATCTGGCTGCCTCTCTCTCTCTCTCTATACACTCTCTCTCTACAAATACCCCTTATTTTTGGATCCCTCTACCCTCGTCTCTTTGTAAGAAAGCTAGAGCATTGTGTGGGCTTCACCTTGATTCGAAAAAGTTGGCATTTTGAAGCACTTTCAAGTTTCTCTCCTTCTTTGAGTCCCTTTATTTGAGGTAGGGATAAACTAATCATCTTATGAGCTTTGACAAAAATTTTAGTCATTTTGATTAAATGGTGAAATTATAGAAATTTTGGGAAGTTAGGGTTTTAAATTTGAAATGTATAAAAGAGGGGTTTTCAATTGTTGAGCCCCATGTGTATGTGAGACCTTGGAAAATGGGGCTATTGGTGTAAAATTGATGAAATTGAGCCTTAGGGCTAAAGTTTGAGAAAATTGGGGGAAATGCCCTAATTGAATGTAATTAATTAATTTGTATAATTAATTTGGTAATTGTGGGAATATGAAATTGATTTGAAAATCATGAAATTGGATAGAATTGGGACTAATTGGTGTAGTTGGATTGATGAATCACTCACCGATGGGCAATGTAATAAATTATCTGTTTGACAGATTTATTTATCTATTTAGAAATAACTGCTTTGGGCTATCGGTGGAGGATAGTCTTGATGGTTGTAGACAATGCATGATGATTAGGGAAATTGAAATCAATCAATTGGATTAAGTCATTGAATGTGACGGTGGAATTAACACATTGAATATGTAAATTGTTGGGTCATTGTATATGACTATATGTTTAAATACATTGTATATGTATATTGTGTGGGAGGAGATAGGGGATGTACTTCATTTGTTTGGGAGGAGATAGGGGATAGACTCCAATGATAACTAAGTTGGCCGGAGTGTCCTGAGTGCAAGTCCCAAAATCCTATATATTTGTGGGTGCCGGTTCCCTCGGACGTAGTTCCGTAAAATGGCATGTGAATAGAAGTGTTGAATGATGTTAGCTATTGAAGTTTTATTATATGAGTTGTAGTCTCATTTAAGATAGTTTGGATAATATCGGATTATGTCAACAGATTAATGTGAATAAATAATGGGAAATAGATTGAATATGATGAAATTGTTGATTAGTCATGAGAATGGTACAAGTTGGTTTATAAGGTTAAACATTTATCGAATGCTAATGTTTTAGTTAACCCTCATATCCTGTTTAGCGTATCTCTACTGGGCATTGGCTCACCCTATTTGGGACACCATTTTCAGGTACAGGTGACATGCCGCCTCTAAGGACTTAGCTTGGGAGGTTTTGGGGCTGAAGTCTCCATTTTGTTGTTCCATTTTATGTATACACGTTTTTATTTCTAAGCCGAGGGCTTTAATTGTAAAGGGCTTCTGACCCTCTTTTGTTGTAACCAAGTATTGACTTGGAAAGTTGTGAGCCCGTAGGGCATCTACTTTTATTATCAACATGTAATACTTTTTGTAAAGAACACTCTGATGAATGAATATGTTTTATTCTCTTATGTCTATGGATTTTATGAATGATTGATTTATGCTTTTTTTTTGAGGGCGTTACAACTTGATATCAAAGCGTACCGGGTTTGAATACCTTGGATACGTGGGAAGTGGTTAGTACCACAATGGGTTTGTCTCGCTTGTTAGAGACTTATGTATGATGTTATGTGCTTACGTGATAACATGTTTATGTGATTATATGGGTATGAGATTTAGTTTCTGGGATGTTGATTGGGTCTATGGGTTTCTGGGAGTCCTGTTGGAAAGGTGCTTGATCGCTGCCGTTTCTAACTGGAACTCTAGCAACACCACGGGATGGTCACTATCGAGAAATGAAATTCATAAGTGCTTATGTGGAGTGAATTACAGTTGTCCATCGTATTAGGACGCGAGTGAAATAGCTTCGGTACATTTGTAAATGTGCTAATGTCTTTGTTACCTTTATTAGGATGTCAGGACGAGGACGTGATGGTAGGCGTGGTAGGCCTAGGAGGTAGAAGGTGCCTCTACCGGATGAGATTCTGGCGCAGGAGGAGGGTGTTGGTCAGGCCAATGTGGCCGAACCAGTTGGTCAGCAGGCTATGGGTGCTTTAGCCCGCGAAATGGCAGGAGCATTGAGGGAGTCTATGGACATTCTCAGGGCTGAGAATCAAGTCCAGGCCCATATAGCTGAGGCAGGGCCATCGTTTCTGAAGAGGGAGTTTTTCCGGTCGAATCCGGACGAGTTTTTGGGGGATCCTAAAGAGCCACTAAAGGCTGATGGATGGCTAGAGCAGATGACGAAGACGTTTGAGATGCTTAGCATCGAAGATGGGAGTTTGCGAGTGACCTTGGCATTCTTCCAGCTGAAGGGAGACGCGGGTCAGTGGTAGAAGTTTGTTCGAAGGCGAATTGGAGGGACTTGGGAGGCTTTTGTTGACGCCTTCCAGGAGAAATTATTGCCTCCCACTGTTAGGGAAAAGTTGAGGGATCAGTTTTGTCAGCTCAAGCAGCTGAATACACCAGTGGTAGAGTTTGAAGCCACTTTCACTAGTTTATCGAGGTTTGCACTAGAATTGGTGGCGCCTGAGAAACGTCGTTGTCTTGTTCTTTAAAATTTATTATTATGACAATTCCAATTGTGTCTGTTTCTTAATGATGACTATCAATATATATTTTTTGAAGATTTACAAGATCTCTTACAATTTTTCCAGGCGGAAGAGGGCGAAGACAAAAAGGAAATTGATCAGCTCTTCAAGTCAGGCAAGAAAAAGAAGAAAGGTGAAAAGAGTGCTGCAGAGATAGCATTGCTTGTTGAAAATGTTATGGCTGAGCTTGAAGTGGTGGCTGAAGAAGATGCAGAATTGAATAGACAGTCAAAACCTACTATAAATAAACTCAAAAAGCTGCCTCTCCATATGGAGGTTCTCTCAAAGTAAGATGATTTTCTCTCATTAGTTTCATTGACATCATGTTTCCATTTTATTATCTATGGTTCTTATCTTGTTTCCTACATCAACTGTTGATTGGTGCAGGAAACAACTTCATCATAGAGCATTAACTCTCCTGAAAACCTTGCTCGAACCCCTTCCAGATGGAAACTTATCGAATATAAACATCCGTGGGGCAATATTGAGGATCTTAACTGATGTACAAAAAGCGTTTTCTCCATTTCTTTAAGTGAGATGTATGAAAATTATGTGTGTACTGATTATGTCTTGCACTTCATGCAGTTTCCCATTGATTTAGAGCATTATGATAGGAGAGAGCAACTGAAGAAGAGTGGTCCTGGGAAGGTCAAGATTCTCCTTATGAGGCGACATTGACACATGAATAATGTTTATGGCTTGGCAGTGGAAGGAACAACTCTGCATATTAATTTTTTGTGTTATGCAGGTTATTATGTTTTTGTTGAAGTCTGATGAGGAGACCACAGCCAACCGAAGAATGGCAAAAGACTTGGTTGATAAATGGGTAATGTTATACATTTTTTGGACTTTTGGCATTCATACATGTATTGATCATTCTTCATGGTTTCCCTTTGTGTTTGGATAAATTTTATGGTATTTGTTTGCTAGAACATATAGGCCATGTTTGTTTGAGTAGACATGAGCTTGGGATTGGACTAATAGTCTAATAAAATTATTAATCCGATGTTTGGTTAAACAATTGAAGTACGGACTAACAATCCATTCGGATATGGTATCCCACATATAATGGACTATTCAATCCCACATATAATGGACTATTCAATCCCACAGAGGGGGGTGGGATATAAATTGGAGGACTAAGCCAAAGTCTGGATTATTAGTCCCTTTTATAATCCAAACTCAATCCAAACAAAAGATAGGATACACAATCCAAAGGGATTCGTAGTCCTAGGACTATTAGTCACGGGAATACTAATCCAATCTAATCCAGTCCGCCGAAACAAACATGGCCATAGTGTGAAAGTGCATGTGGTGGATAGACTTCTTCCCTGGTCAATGATCAACCCAAGATCTATTCTCCAAGATGTTGATGAAAATTTGTCTTGAAAATACAGAACCATTCCAGTTTCATTTTATTTTGTACTGAGCTATCTTCGCATGATGTTTGGTCATGGGGGATCTATTTTCATTGAGTAAATTTATGAGTTTTAAAGATGTGCTCTCTAATATTGTTTGTTCTCCCCTTCTAATATTGTTTGATTAGTATGTGAACCCTTGTATGTAGATATTGTTTGGAACCTCCGGAGTTTTTTGTTGTTGTAAATAACTGATGTGGGTACATGGTTTCTATTCGTTTATATTAACATTTTCTTATTATATAAAAATTTGAAAATAAAATGCAAAGTCGACCAATATTCAATAAGAGCACACGGTTTGAGGACATGAGAAACTTTGATGATGAGAAGGTTCCCTTTCAGAGGCCATTTGCAAAAAAGTATATATTATCTTTGTTCAATTTTCTTACACAAGTATTTTGAGCAATTTAGCCATCTTGACCTTGTTTCCATATATATCTGGTCTTACTTATGCGTGGAATGTCTTGTTTATTTTTATATAGGCCAATGAATAAAGCTTCATGAATGGAATCTAGAGATGACGATCTTGATATTTTCACAGTAAGATGTAACAGAATTAATCCGCTGGGTCCTAGTCAGTCAGTCAATTTTGATTTATTGCAGGTTGTGCAAGATCAGCACCGTCTGAAGGTTGTTCTTCCTCTCTTGGACACTTAAAATGAAGTAGATCAGGATAACTATGGATGACAAACTCTTAAATTTAACCATCTACTATGTATAAATATAAGTATGGATGGATGGATGTATGTATATGTACATGGTAACGAAGAGAGTGCTGAAATGTCTACAGGATACTTGTTCAAGATATGGCTTCTATCTGTCGGAAGTCTTATTGATTTGAAGTTGATTTTTTCAATCCATTTAAACTCAAACGATGCTAGTTTAATTTTCATTCAAACATAAGAAAGCTGAGAAGCGGAAGTATATGGAATTTAATTTAAATCATGTAAATGACCTTGATAAAATTTAAGCTATTGTGAAATTTCAATTTTTATCTAATAATAATGATAAACAGAAATTTGTTTGATAGAGGCCTTTTGGCAAGCTTGCCGTAAAAGATTTTCAACAGTGTACAAGCTGGGTTGATTTTGTTTGACTTATTATTTTGGGGACATGACTACCCTAGGGTCAGAGCACATATTTTTTTACAAACCCCTTGGGGTCAGATCTCATGTTAACATGCAATTTTAATATGGTATGTACAGTCTTTTCTCTCATGTGGATCAAAAAAATAAACTAGAAGATAGTGTTTAGTTCACTGAAATGAAATTGAATGGTTATTCGATCAAAATATTCATTCTCATGTTTGGTTGACGGAAAAAATAATGAAAAGTTCATTGCAAATGAAATTGTCATTTACCATTGTAAGGGAATGATCATTTTAAGGAAAATTTAAAGAATGATCATTTCATTTCATCTCATTTTCTAATGAACCAAATAAGAGCAAAAGAGTCCTAAGCCCTGTTGTTTTAGAAAGGAGGAGACCAAATAGCAGAGAAAAGAGAGAGAACCAGTACATTTTGTACAAAAAATGTATGGTACATACAAAATCAATGGTTAGGATTGAGCCACATCATTAAAAGTGACCTGCTAAACAGGTCACTTTTTATAGTTATGAGCTAAAATTATATTTCTTCATAACTATAATCAAATTGATCATAACTTAGCTATAACTACATCTCATAACCAACACCATTTTATTCATAACTAATATCACATATTTCATAACCACATCTCATAACCAACACCATTTTGTTCATAACTAATATCACATATTTCATAATCATAATCACATATCTCATAACCAACACCACTTTGATCATAACAAATATCACATATCTCATAACTATTGATCACATATCTTATAACCACATCTCATAACCAATCCCTTTGAGTCATAAACCAACATCACATATCTCATAACCATAGTCACATATCTCGTAACCAACACCTTTTGTCATAACCAAATCACATATCTCATAACCACTAATCACACATCTCATAACTACTACCCACATACATCATAACCACATCTCATAACCAATCCCTTTGCGTCATAACCAACATCACATATCTCATAACCACTAGTCACATATCTCGTAACCAGCACCTTTTTGTCATAACCAATATCACATATCTCATAACCACTAATCACATATCTTATAATTAACACATTTTTGCTCATAATCGCATCACTTTGATCATAACCAACATCACATATCTCATAACTACTAGTCACATATCTAATAACCAACATCACATATCTCACAACCACTAGTCACATAACCAATATCTCATAACTCATAACCATTAATACATATAGCATAACCACACCCTTTGACACCACTTTGCTCATAACCATTACCCACATATCTCATAACCACTAACACATATAGCATAACCAAACACCCTTTGACACCACTTTGCTCATAACCATTACCCACATATCTCATAACCACTCATAACCATTACCCACATATCTCATAACCGCTAATACATATAGCATAACCAAACACCCTTTGACACCACTTTGCTCATAACCATTATCCACATATCTCATAACCACTAACACATATAGTATAACCAAACACCCTTTGACACCACTTTGCTCATAACCATTACCCACATATCTCATAACCACTCATAACCATTACCCACATATCTCATAACCACTAACACATATAGCATAACCAAACACCCTTTGACACCACTTTGCTCATAACCATTATCCACATATCTCATAACCACTAACACATATAGCATAACCAAACACCCTTTGACACCACTTTGCTCATAACCATTACCCACATATCTCATAACCACTCATAACCATTACCCACATATCTCATAACCACTAACACATATAGCATAACCAAACACCCTTTGACACCACTTTGCTCATAACCATTACCCACATATCTCATAACCACTAACACATATAGCATAACCAAATACCTTTTGACACCACTTTGCTCATAACCATTACCCATATATCTCATAACCACTAACACATATAGCATAACCAAACACCATTTGACACCACTTTGCTCATAACCATTACCCACATATCTCATAACCACTCATAACCATTACCCACATATCTCATAACCACTAACACATATAGCATAACCAAACACCCTTTGACACCACTTTGCTCATAACTATTACCCACATATCTCAGAACCACTAACACATATAGCATAACCAAATACCCTTTGACATCACTTTGCTCATAACCATTACCCACATATCTCATAACCACTAACACATATAGCATAACCAAACACCCACACCACTTTGCTCATAACAATTACCCACATATCTCATAACCACTAACACATATAGCATAACCAAACACCATTTGATACCACTTTGCTCATAACCATTACCCACATATCTCATAACCACTAACACATATAACATAACCAAACACCCTTTGACACCACTTTACTCATAACCATTGCCCACATATCTCATAACCAACATCACATATATCATAACTACTAATCACATATCTCGTAACCAAACACCCTTTGACTTATAACTATACCACTCTGCTCATAACCAAAATCACATATCTCGTAATCACTAATCATATATCTATTACCTTTACCCACATATATTATAACCACATCTCATAACCAGCACCCTTTGTTTCATAATCAATATCACATATATCATAACCACTAATCATATATCTCATAACCACTACCCACATATAGGGGTGTAAATTTAGCCCATGAGCTCGCGGCACACCCCAAGTCCGCTCGTGCCTTGGGTAGGCCTAACTAGGCTTGAGCCTAAACCCAACCTAAGACCCTGAGCTATGTGTTCTAGAGCCCGACCCGACCCTGGTGTGTTATGGAGTGTGACCCATCCCGTGAGATCGCCCCGAAATTTTCTTTCCCATCTGGCTCGACCTGACCCCAATGGCTCCCTGCCCCCATTGTCAGTGCAATGGTAAAAAATTTAAATCAAAACAATTTGAAAGAGTCATATAACCGTTAATTCCACCAACAATCAATTTTATTTATTTTTATTTTTATATATATAAATTAACTCCTCCCTCCCAAGTCCTATAAATACCACCCCTCTCACATTTTATTTCTCACAACAAATTTGTCTCTCAAACTCTCATTCTCTCTAAACTCTCATACATATACAAATCTTTGGTCGTAGTTATGATTTTATCAATTTGTACATATCTTATAGAACTGTTGAAAATGAATATTACGATTTTGTTGCACTGTTTTGCTATCTCAGCTCTCTTCATCTATCAAACATCTCTCTCATTCCTTACTGTCACTGTAGATATCTCCGATGTTCCTTATCGGAAACAACACCATCTTTGACATTATTTTCACAGACGACAAGTCCGTTCAGTCTCTCTTACTCATATTCCCTTTCCTTTCGTTGTATTGGTTAATTTTCTCTAACTCTCATTTCCTGTTCCATGGCTATAAGTCGTGGATTAAATTATTTAATTATTGTCATTACATTCTGTGTTTATCTGTATCATTAGAGATCCCGATTGGTGATTAAATTATTTAAAAATTTTAGATGTTTTTGTTACACCAATTAGTGGATAGTTACATAATTTTTGGTTAATGTTATGAAATTTTAGAAATTAGTTACGACATTTGTGATTTTCTAGAATTTTATACAATTTCGTTACGCCAATTAGTGATGCAGTTATGTATTTTCTATTTTATATCACAAAACTTTGTGACTTGATTACAATATTATGGTCTGTTTGGTAACTATTCCGTTTTTAGTTTTCAGTTTATATTTATAAAAATTTTAAAAACTGTCATAAAAACTTGTTTGATAATTTTTTTTAGTTTATAAGGTGTCGTTTGGTAACACTTACGTTTTCAGTTTTCTGTTTATATTTACAAAAATTTTAAAAACTCAAATAAACTTGTTTGGTAAAATTTTTGATTTATAAATCAGTGGTCTCAGTTTATAAATTTGGCCAAAAAATGAAAACACAAAAAATATGTTTCCGTTTTGAGTTTTGAGTTTTTTTTTTTGTTTTTACCACCCAACACTAACCACCACCCGCCACCATTTTCCACCACCGTCTTTCGCCACCACCCCCTGCTACCACCACTCACCACCCACCTGCCACCACCACCCACCACCCACCACCCGCCACCACCTACCTGCCACCCACTCACCACCCACCTGCCACCTACTCACCACCACCACCCACCCCTCACCACCACCACCACCACCACCACCACCACCCACGACCCACCCGCCACCACCCACCACCCGCCACTACCATCCACCGCCGCTACCACCACCCGCCACCTACTTGCCCCCACCACTCATCACCCACCTACTACCACTATCCACCACCTGACACCACCAGTTACCTACCACCACCAGCCACCTGCCACCCACCCACCCACTACCACCACCTACTACCCCCCACCCGCCACCGCCACCGCCACCGCCACCCATTCGCTACCACCTACCACCGCCCCGTCACCCACCCACCCACCCACCACCACACCACCCGCCACCTACCCGTCACCACCCACCACCACCACCCGCTATCTGCCACCCACCTGCCACCACCACTAACACCCCACTCCCACCGTCACCCACCCACCATCACCACCCATCCGCTACCACCAACCACCAACCACCACCCGCCATCCGCCACCCACTTGCCACCACCACCCACCACCCACCACCACCGCCACCACCACCACCACCACCACCCACTCGCTACCGCCCACCACCCGCCACCTACCCGCCACCATCACCCACCCGTTACCACCCACCATCCGCCACCCACCTGCCACCACCACTACTACCACCCACTCGCTACCACCCATCACCCGCCACCGTCACCCACCCACTCGCTACCACCTATCACCTGCAACCGTCACCCACCCACCCACCCACCACCCACCCACCCGCCACCACCCACCGTCACCACTTTCCACCACCGTCTTCCACCGCCACTTGCCACCACTTGCCATTTCTCACTCTTTTTTATATTTTTAAAATTTTTTAAACATTTTGTCAATTACTAAACACGTTTGTAGTTTATGTTTTTCTAAAAAGAAACAAAAACCAGTTTATAAATTTTTTGTAAATATAAACTGAAAACGTAAACGTTACCAAACACAACCTAAATGATTGTCTCAGTTTATAAATTTGAGGAAAAAACGTAAATTCAAAAAATGAGTTTACGTTTTCAGTTTTTAATTTTTTTTTCAATTAATTTATTTTCAATTATTTTTTTCAAATGATTTTTTTTGAAATAATTTTTTTTTTTCAAATAAATATTTTTTTAATTATTATTTTTCAAATAATTTTTTTTTCAAATAATTTTTTTTTCAATTAACTTTTTTTTTCAAATAATTTTTTTTTCAATTATTTTTTCAATTAATTATTTTTTTCAATTATTTTTTTAATTAACATTTTTCAATTATAATGTGTGTGATCCCATTGTTATAAATAATAAAAATAAATATAAATATTTTAGGCCTGAACAAACATATTTTTAGTTTATATTTTTAAAATTTTGTAAACATTTGTTCAAACCAAACGCGTTTGTAATTTATGTTTTTCTAAAAATAAACAAAAATCAATTTATAAAATTTTTGTAAACATAAACCAAAAGCGTAAACGTTACCAAACACTGCCTTATAGTTTCTAAAATTTTGTCTATTATGTTTACGCCAATTTATGGTATGATTATACATTTTGTAATTGATGAGTAAAATATTTTTTTTATTAATTTTACTTAATAAAAATATATGAGAATTTATATTAAAAATAAATAAAAAAAAATTTAAGTATAAATTGATAAAATTATAAATTAATAATTTATTTTTTAATGGGAATAGTTTCACATTACCTCCCAATTTATGAATTATGATTTATTTTTATTTTTTTCATATTTTTCTGTCTTTACATACCCAAAATGAAGGCGTCAAAAAAAATTTCTGATTTAGCGCCTAAATTGAATAATATCAAAATTTCAGTACCAAAAAAACTTTTCAACTCCCTTTGTGCCCTAATCTATTCTTTCACAAAGCTGTAACATAGAACCTCCATGAGGGGATACTCCACCGTGAGGACAGTTCATCCACCACCGTGAGTTCATCCTCCACCGTGAGGACGGTTCATCCTCCACACCGTGAGTTTATCCTGCACCGACATCAAGCTACAGCACCATCGTGAGTTTTAGGTCAGTTTGTTGTCTCTGTTTCTCTTTCTCTACCCCTCTCTCTCTCTCCCTCTTCAGGTCTCTGGGTTTCTCATTCTCTACCTTCACTCTTTCTTCGAACGTTTTTGCGTAAATGGAATTCATTGTTAAGATGAGATTAAAGTCATTCCGTTCGTTAATTCTAACATCTCCAAGACTTCTCTACTTTAAAGGGTTCCATGAACAACTTGAATGATTTTAATTTGGGGAAAAAATATAGAAAACAGAATGCTTAACATGTTATGTATTTTGATTATGATATTCATATTCTACCCAATATAATCATTGAAGTGAATAAATTGTTGGTGATTCTACACACAGTAAAGTCTCATGCTTCTGATTATGGGTCTGCTAGGTGTTTGATAAAATGCCACAATGGCTAGTTTTTTCTTTATTGTTTTGTTTTATTTTTATTTTTATTTTTTTTTATGGAGCAGCAGCATTGGACAATTATAAAATCTGATTCATCTTCCCCTCCCCCCAATCACAAAGTTATTGTAATGATAATGACTGATAAATGACAATGATGTCCTTGTTTTGCATTTCACATCCTTGGTTCTTGTAATGAATGATAAATGATAATGATGTCCCTGCTAGACATGGTCTAAATTCATCCCAGAATTGCTAATTTGCTAAGTAACAGAAATTCCCTTTCTTTTGTTAGATGTCCTGTATTTTAATGCATTATCTTGAATCTCCCACATGCAGTCAACTCCTCCCTTAAGAAAATTTAAGCAACATTGTAGGTAATTCTGTAATGAGTTTTGTTAATTTGTTAGGAGTTGAATTATTTGAAATTATTGACGCCCTTCTTTTTTCAATTGACAACAATTCACACAACTATTTTAGTAATCCACGATAATGTTTCTCTTTATATGTACTATTCATTAGGCAAACCTTTCTTTGGTGTCTGATGCACAAGTTAGTAGAAATATTCATTCGTCAATGCTTGTGCTCATAGAATCCCCGTCTGTTTCAATCTAGTAAAAAGTGATGGTTTTTGCAAACTAGTTACTCCTAGTATCTTCAATCACAAAGCTATTTTCTCCTATGTTGAATGAACCCCTAAACACCACTTCATTTTTTGCGTAACTTTGTGGCAAAGAAAAAAATTCAAGATCGTGTTCACTTTATCAACAAAACCCTTAATGTAGCTCCTTATCTTGCATCCATTGATGTTCTTGTTCAGAACTCCCAGGTACTTTCGTTGAATTACGGTGTCAGTTCACATTGCAAGCATTACTTTATTTATTCATTTTTCTATTTTTTCCAGGAGTCATAGTTTATAAAAGTAAATTCAGTAAAGGAGTGTCACCTTTATACACTTATCTTTTCTTTCAATTTGACATTCTACTTATTCGTTTTAGTAGGATTCATTTACCTTTTAACTAATATCACTCCTTTGCCTTTTTTTACTTCAGTCATCTTTATTCATGCTTACTAGTAGCATGACAAGTGATCTATGAGTTGACAGAAGAAAGAACTATTTGGGTCATTTAATTCAACTTCTGACCTTCTCGGATTTTTTCATGATCTTGGAAAATGCTGAGAGGTTTATAAAGCTGGTTCATTCATTTGCAAAACAAGTATATAATAATTGACAAGTCAGAAGGGAAAATGTGAAAATGAGAAATAAAAATAAAAATAAAAAACCATGAACATCTTTCCACAACCGAATTCGTTGACCATGTTCGGTTTATTACCTGTAATTCTTTAGGAGACAAAGCTTCTGATAGAATTCGATAAATTCAAGTTTCAACCTTTCTTCAACTTTTCTTAGCTCCTCTTTATTAAAACTCAAGTCCTTTTCCTTGGAATCCTTCAGAACACCTTTTATAGTTGATATTGGACTTTCAAGTGTATTGTTAATCTTCACATGATCAAGGATTTCTAGAGGATATGGTTTGTAATAACTGGCATTCACCTCCTCTTCGCAAACATTAGTAGAATCCGGAGTGACAATGGTATTGACCTTTAGAGAAGTATACTCATCTTGTTGACAATTAGCATCCATGTTCATTCCATGTGTAAAATCCATATTCTCCCTTCCTGCATATGTGGCATGTAATAATGAAATTTAAGGATAAAGTGATCCTTTGAGTGGAAGAAGTTTATTGTGATATGAATTAGAACTGCATCACCACTTGGAGATCAGTAGACTCTTGTAGCCAACATTTATTATTCTTCTGAACTTCTCATCTCACATCCATATGACCTATTCCTGCACATTTGGCATGGAAATATGAATGGAGATTTCAGAGGGAAGCCAACAGCGGCTAAATCTCATAAAATATAGGTAAATTACCAATAGGTCCTACTTTTGGAACGTATTGCCCATTAAATCTTATTAATAAATTTATCATCAATCTCTTATTTTTATAACTAAATTTACAGTGATAAATTTATCGATAGATAAATAAGTCTAGTTAAGTGCTCCTAAAAATATCAAACAGGAGACAAAAAATAAAAAAAACAAACAAACAAACTGATTCCAGATTTTCAGATTTAACTGCCTTAAACTTCATTACATTTGGCATGTTTGGATGTCTAGCAAAATAAATAAATCAATAAATCCTTTCCGGTCTTCCATATACCAAGAAAGACCCCTTTTTCTAGTGTCTACAGGGATTAGGATACCTCTTTTCTGGTGTTAGGGAACTTGGGCTTGCATGAGTTCCAAATGAAACTAATTGTTATCATTTAGGATAAGAAAAGAAAACAGTAGCTGAAATTAATAGCGGTTTTCTGTAGTGTTCTTACTTCACCAAGATTTGATCTTTGTTATTGGTGACTAAGTGAAATTGAAGCTATCTAAATACCTATAGGCTATAACTATTAGCAGCTCTCTTGCAATTGTTTCACAAAAATGTGATATAAAACCTCCATGTGATAGGAAACATATTTGTTGCCTTTAGATGCACTTAAATGGAAGAAATATTTTCTGTTAAACAACCTAATGGGATGGAACTTTTATTCATCGTGGTACCAAGTAATGTTTTGACTGGGATTTAATTTTGATGATGCTTAACCTTTTTTTTTTTTTTTTTTTTTTTTTTTTTTTTGGGTTATGTATTTTTATTAATAAGAGATAGATTTACAAAAGGTGCTAAAAGTGGATACAACTCGTGTACACATTTCAAGGGAAGCACATGTTATCATCCCATACAAGTACAAGAATCTAGCTAAATCTAAGAAGCATGGATTCTTCTCAAAAGGTTCCATGTCCATGTTGGACATGTGTTACACATGCCCAGGCATGTGTTGGGCACCCATTCAGACATGCCGTATTATATTTTTACACATGCCCAGGCATCTCGTAGACACACATAAACACATTGTTAGTTTGGATTTGATATCCCTTTACAAGGAAAAAATACTTACAATCTCCAATCAATTGTGTGTACTAGTACTTGACCTCAAAACCTCCGAACTTGGAGGTTACCTCTTGCAGAATTCTGAGTTTGAACAAGTTCTCCCTCAAGAGCAACCCCTGCCCCTCTCTTCGGGCAGCCTACGCTCATTCCAAAATCTGACCCTATATGTGCTCTGACAATTACATTATATTGGGATGTGCTCTTTCTATTGCTCTTTACTTTTCTTTTTTCCCTCATGTATTAAATGATTATTAATTTTTGGCATCTTCGGTTAACCATGTTGCTTTATCATCAGGATTACCTTAACTCTTTGAAGTTTTGGATTGTTATATGTATTTCTACTAAATTGGTTTATAAAATAAAATTATTTATATATGAGTTTAGATGTTATTGATAATATATTAATGTTTCCTTTGTTTATCAAATTCTAGGAACTTTTCTACGTATAAATAATTTATGTTAAGCAAGAATTATAACCAAAGCCATAGTTGTTGTCATTTATAATTACTCACTTTATGATATATAACTTCATGTAACTATAACATATAGATTGATGTTGGCTCAAATCATTTGGAAAATCCACTCCCACATTTTTATTATATTTTGAATTTTTTTGGAAAATAATAAGCTAGCACAAAAGAAGAAAATTATGTGAATGTGCTTTGCTTTCTATAACGTTGAAACCATCATATTTCCTTCATGTTATGTTTGGATAATGGATTTAGCTAGGGATTTGGAAATGGAAAGGGAAAGGGAAAGGGAAAAGGTGTGTTGAATGTAATTATAAGAACATTTGTTTATTTAATTTTTTTTTTGTATATATTTTTATTTAATTTTTTGTTGAAGTGGTCAAACGGTTGGTTGTGGTACATTTGTTTAAGTGTTTATTTATGTAATGGTTATTGAGACTTTGAACAAAGGTAGTAGACTTTCATCTTTGTTATTGTTTATGCAGTTTGTTAATGTCAAAAGATGTGCAAAATAATATTTTTCGTACATAGATTCTTTCTTTTCTCTCCACAATCATTAATTTCCTTACGTATTGTCTTCTTTACTAACTCTATTTCAATGTTCTGTTTTTGTTTGTTATAGGTCCTCAATTTCTCCATCTTAACGTAGAAGTAAAGCTATACCTCCTCCATCCCTTCGTCTCTAGTAGTTGCATTAGCCGGTGTGTTTTTTAATTTATTTGCTTTTAATTAATAGCAGGGCATTGGCGGGTGTGCTATTTTATTTATTTGTGCTGTCTTTTTTTATTTATTTGTTTATTTTAATTGATAGCAGGGCACTGACGGGTGTGCTACGTTATTTATTTGTGCTGTCTTTTTTTATTTATTTGTTTATTTTAATTGATAGCAGGGCACTGGCGGGTGTGCTATTTTATTTATTTGTGCTGTCTTTTTTTATTTATTTGTTTCTTTTAATTGATAGCACGGCACTGGCGGGTGTGCTACGTTATTTATTTTTGCTGTCTTTTTTTATTTATTTGTTTATTTTAATTGATAGCAGATAGCAGGGCACTGGCGGGTGTGCTACGTTATTTATTTGTGCTGTCTTTTTTTATTTATTTGTTTATTTTAATTGATAGCAGGGCACTGGCGAGTGTGCTATTTTATTTATTTGTGCTGTCTTTTTTATTTATTTGTTTATTTTAATTGATAGCAGGGCCTTGTTTTCCAAAATAATCTTTTATTGAAGTCTTAAGAAAAAAAGACGTTCCGTGATATTGAAGAATAGGTCTTAACTTATACAAGGAGGATAAGTCAAAAAAATTCTGTGAATTCTAATTACTAACATTATATATAGTCGAAATAAAATTCATTTTATTTTTATTTGTTTTATTAATTCTTTGCTATAAAGTTATAAGTTTGATTAATTATTTGCTATAAGTTGGACAGTGTATGAAGTTATACTTGCGGGTGTGTTTTAGAGCAATCCAAATACCTAAAAATAACCCAAGTCAATTAAGAAAAATACCAAAGAACCCAAATGAATTGCCTTAATGAGTCTCCATATATTTTTATTTATTTGCTTTTTCCTTTTCTTTGTTTCTATTTTATTGTGTTTCTATTGATCAACCAATATTTTGATTGTTGATTACAGAATCATTCTCTATTTATTTTGATTTTCAATAACTGTGTCATTAATGGCAAGTTATTGAATGTTTTCAATAACTATGTCATTAAATCTATGTATATTATTCTATTATTGTTTTTGTTTGTTATGATTTGAATCATAGATTTCAAGTGAACAAACCTTAACGACAATATAATTTGTTTCTGCAGGTGTTGCTGTGGGTAATAGTTGATATGATCGAGCGGGTGATATTGGAAGCTAAACTAAGATTTTTTTTAAAATTTTTTTTGAGGACTTAAATCTGTTAGTATTTTGTATAAATACTCTTAAATGATGGTTGATGGATATTTGTTTTGCTGTATGGAAGTTCATATTTTGTATGCACACTTCTTTTTTTTCTTGAAGAAAGAATTTTGTAAGGAATTATCATTCACCAAACGAGGTTGTAAGAAATCCTACACTACCTTGCAGTAGTAACTCGCTTTTCAATATTGTTGATCTTCCGTCCAGGTTCATCAAAAGACACTTCAAGATGTATATATGTGTGTGGTTTTAATATTGTTGATGGATCAATTCTTTAAGATGTATATATGTGTGAGGTTTTAATATAAATTTTAGACCACAGGTGCACTAGCAAAGGCTATAAAGCCATTTTGTTTAGTGTTTTTGCTCATTTTCGAAGCAAATGCACAACAACAAGTGCATATAGAAAATTGAATGTCATTATTCGATCGTTTTTTCCCATAAAATATTCTCTTGAAAATGGCCAAATTATCATTTTAGCCACCACAGCCATTATGGTAATGCCACAAAGTGGCTACTGAATAATTTTTGCCTTTTATCCTGCATATGTAAAGTGAAGTCAAGAATTACTAAATGTTTAGAAAGTGGCCTTATTTTATAGCAATGAAAAGGATAGAGAAAGGTGACAGGCCCTCTTTCTTTTCTTTATTTCTTTCATCTTCTTTTTTTGTGCTTTGGATGGGCAAATAGAAGCCCTTTTTTAGGCCAAGATTGTGACCAATGCCATCACGTGATGCCTTGGAGTTTTTCTCAGTGGGGTGGTGGTGGAGGCTTGGACAGTGCTTTGGTGCAATGACCAACTTTATTCACCCACGCAAACAACCCTCTCCCACATAAGTTGAATAAATTTATATTTTTATTATAGAAACATGATACATGTATTCATTTTCTATCAAAACAAATTAAAAATTATAATTAATTGGATCAAATTAAAATAAGATTATAAATTTATGGTCAAAATCTATCCAATTGAAATTTATGGTCAAAACCAATGCCACCATCTTGAACAGGAATACCAAACGTTGGCATTCCACTAACCTGTAAAGCAATAAACATGTCTCAATGAAGAAAATGGTCAATACAAGCACATCTCTCATTGCTGAAAAATGTACTTTTAGCGGCATTTAAAAAACGCCGCTATAGGTATTAAAAACATCGCTAATTCTTTTTGTGACGTTTTGTACCAAACACCAACAATGCGGCCGTCGCCATAGCTTTGTGGCGTTTAAAAAACGCCGCCAAATGTCCTACCCTAATGGTACTATGACGTCACTATGATATTTAGCGACGCTTTTGAAACGCCGTCATAGATATTTATACATTTAAAAATCTAACCGTTGGGGCTGGGATATAGGTACGTTTAAAAAACGCCGCTATAGCCTTTTCTTTTCTTTTTAATTGTGCTAAGCTTGACATTTAAATATAGCGATAGATATTTATACCTGTCATAAACGATTATTAAGAACTAATAATTGATGTATATTAAATTAATAAATAAACTAAAGCTTGAAAGCAAAATTAAAAATAAAAAACAATGCATTGCATACCCAAGAATGGAAACAATTCATGTTCAAATTTTAAATACATCAATTAAAATCAAAATGGTCAAGAAGAAATCAAATTACTTAAACCTCAAGAGTAGCTCTCATCAGTGTGAGATGAACAACATTTAAAAGAGGTCATTTGCCAAAAAATTTGCACATAAACCCATAAGCTGTTTTAACAATTACAACCTTCAAAGATGAACAAACAGCGGCAACTATTAAAAAGGTAAGCATCTTACAAAACTGACTCCGAAGTGGTATTAGCAGAGACTAAACAGAACAACTATTACAAAAAATGTCTGCTCAAGTGAAGAGACTCCCAAGTGCTACTCCTAGCAGAGCTACTTGCATCCTCTGCCCAAGTGACCTCCATCTGGGCTCATTTCTATGCTGAGAAATTGCCAATTATTTATCTTCCTTTGTCACCACAATGACAGCTGCTAGGTTTGTCTTCTATTCTACATCATTTGCTCCCTACAAAAACAGAATAAAAAAAACCTGAAACCAGTTTTCATGAAAATCCATAATGTCTATATATCCACGTGACCATAAAATGAGACAAGTACATTTTCAACTAAAGCCTACAACAATGCCATCTCAAAGCACTTAGTAAAGTAAAACAAAAACGAATGATAGAGGATGTAGCAAAAAAATTGTATCTTTAACTGAGCAAACTCATATTTGTTTGTACAACAACTATCCCAGAGAAGTAGACAAGATGAAGGTACAAAAATTATTAAGTATAATTTCACAAATTGGAAAAGTCAACACCCCTAGGCTACATTACAAATCTGAAAAATCTGGACAGATTTCACAACGTTTTTGAAAAACGTCATAAAAAAAAACGTCGTTGTATCCTCTTTTTCTTGTAGTGTCTTTTATCCTATAAATAGTGGTTGGCACTATCTTAATAAAATGACCAACAAAGGTAGTATGAAGTTGGTAATGATGTATTGATAATGCCTCCATCTATTCAAAACATCAATAAGATCTGCAAAACTCATACTAGTTTAAGTATTTCAAAACAGACATAACAAACTCGTCTTTGTTTGAAAATCAAGTGTGTGCTTTGCCCAATTGAATTGACTGATGGACTCAACATTTTTAATCATTTGAATGAATGATTGGTGTACGCCTGCCTTTGTGGTGGGGCACAAGAGGGCTCCAATGATGTATAAGACAAATTTCCTTTTAAATTCAGTTCCAGCATCTTTTGTTTCAAGCAGATAAGATTTCAGAGATGTGAACGGAACAAATTTATTCTTCACCGCAAGTTCATCACATAGGTTTGTAATTTCATCTATGGACTCTGTTAACTTCACAGGTAGACCATTGGAAGGTAATCCCATCAACTCATGAACATCTTCTATGGTGAGAAGCATTCGAAGACCGTGGACATTCAATGAATGAGTTGAAGGATCAAAGTTCTGAACTAACCAATGACACAAGTCATGATCTATGTGCGTGCACCTAAGGCTTAGGATGCCATGAAACCCCATATCAGTCACTGCTTGTTGTTGTGCTTTGTCCAACCTTCTAATAATCTTACAAATTGATGTAAGCTCAATCCGGGTTTGAATTTTTACTTTTGGAGGCTTTTGTTGGACCACAGTTTTTAATTGGGCATATTGTTCAGATTGCAGCTTTCCCATTTGTATATACTTATTTTTTTCTTCTTCAGGAAGTTGATTCCATTTGTCCCCAATATCCTACATTACATGCATAAAATCATATGAACAATTACATACAAGCTTACAAGTACAAAAGGAATACTAAAAACAACAAGAATACGTTGCACTTACCTTCATGTCTACTTTCATTTGGGTTTTTTTTAACTCCATTGATTGTTCTTGGCTATAAACATATGAAAATGAATATAAGAATTCGTATAATGGAAAATAGATAACTACATACAAATAGATATTAACGAAATACCAAAAGAAAATGAATGGAGTGATCGGCGCTTTGGAGGATCAGTCGGTTTATCCATTAGGCTTCAATCAGAATTCCTTGTAAAGAAAGAAAAGAAAAATACACTCATAATATCTTTGATTAGGAAAAAAAAAAAAAAAAAAAAATTTAAAGGTTATAGTACTTCATCAAACCAAACACATGAAATGATTAATGTTTTTAAATGTAGTTAAAAAAAAGGAAAAGACACTAAAAAAAAATTCTAATCATAAACAAAAAATGATACCCCAGTAGCTTAGGTCACATTACCATAAAAAACAGACTAAAGAAGTTTATTTTTTGGACAAAATTTGTAATTTGGTAAGGAAATTTTTTTGTCACAAAAAGGAGCCAAATATTTTGGCACCATAAGAATTGATAATAAAAACGACATTGTTTTTATTTTATTTTTGGGACTATTGTAGAAAAAAATAAAAAACGATGTCATGGTTATGTATAGCTCCTTTGCTGCTTCAAGTCTCACTTTAGGTGTACAGTCAGAAGGTTGAATATCTTTATTAACTGGTTTTACTTGCTTTGGTTTTAGCTATGTTGTGGTTCACTTTCTCATATTTTATCTTGCTAATTTTTTTTTTTTTTATTCTCTGCATGGGTTTGGAGATGGCTTGAACCACATAAAGCACTTGAAAATTATAAATGTTTAGGGAAGCAATTTGTTTTTTAGAATACAAAATACAAGAAATTAGAAAATGAGAGAATGATTTGATACAGTTGTATTCAGTAATATACATACACTAACTAAAGATTTAAAAGACATAAACCAACATGCAAAACTTTAAAAATTCCAAAATGACGTTGTTTGTAAAAGAGTTAATGAGGTGGTGGGAAAATAGCATATATGAAAGGGCATCATTAGTGATGGAAAAATGTAAAATAATTACAATTACACATGAGGGTTTATAGAACTCTAATAAGTATATAGCATATTAATTAGGATACATGTTAGAGTGTAAATCCTTTGGAAATTAGGCCAAATGTTATAATTTGCATATGGTACACATCTCAAAAGGGGTGTAGTAGCATGACCATACATATCACACATAAACCCATATAAACTCTAGTTTGGAATGAATCAATAAATCAAAGACCCCAAAGACCCTACAATGGTGTATTCCTAAGTTTGTAGATGGCCTGCTTTATTGGTGGATGAGCTGGAAATTCTATAATTTTGACAGACTAATATGGAGAGCAACCCCCTTAATTGTACTTTGGTCTATTTGGAAACTCAGAAATGATTGTGTATTTTCTAATGCACAACCCTCTTCTTCAGGACTGCTAGATCTTATAAAATTCAGATCTGCCATTTGGCTCAAAGCTTCCATTAAGGAATTCCTATACTCAGTTGATGATCTTGTCTGCAATTGGAGACAGATCAGGGGTGGAGTTTAGTGCTCTGGATTCAGTTTAGTACTATCTGGGTTGATGCTGTCTGCTGCATTGTGTTAATACCCCTTGCTATCAGTGTGTTAATATCCCTTGCCTGCTGTTTTGCTCTGTCTGCGGTCTGCTGGTTTGTTCTATCTGTGCATCTGTGCTCTATCTGTGTTCTGGTCAAAGCACATGCACTGCCTGTTGTTCTATTCTGGTCTGTGGATTGGGGACTGCTTCTACTGACAGTTCTGTTTTGGTAAAATCACTTTGGTCTGTGGATATGCCATGTCTGGTTTGATCTATCTGCAGTGTTGGTGTTATATTCACACTGTTGCTGTAGTGTGAATATGCCATGTCTGCTGGTTTGATCTATCTGCATAATTTACAAGCAGTTCCATTTTGGCCCTGCCTGTTGATCTATTTTGGTCTGTGGGTTGGTCTGGTTTGATCTAGCTGCATAATTTACAAACTGCTACTACTACCAGTTGATCTATCTGCTGTTCAGTTTTGGTCTGTGGGTTGGTATGGTTTGATCTATCTACAAGCAGTTCTATTTTGGCCCTGCCTGCTGTTCTGTTCTGTTTTGCTTGCAGTGTTGCTGATCTGAGCTTGGAGGTTTGCAAACTGCTACTACTAGTTTGTCTACTACCAGTTGTTTGTTTGTTTGTTTGATGTTTCCATTTCTTCTTCTGTTTTCTTTCTTTTTGTTGGTGCCTCAACAACTGGCGCTTGGAGCTCCTTCTCAGCTCCAAACTCCTCTTTATTGATGTATTTGTCATGCTTTGTATGCTTCATCAATAAAGATTTTGTTTAGCCGATCAAAAAAAAAAAAAAATTTTTAAAGGCATTTTTCTGTTTCATGTATCTTCATGCTCTTGTAGAAAAAGCAATAAACAACAAAGAAAGGGGGGGGGGGGGGGGAAGATAAGAAGTAAATTAATAATTTAGTGTCTTTGAAGTTTGAGGGTTTTGAATGAAAATAGGTTTTTCTCGAAGCAAGTAATTTTGATATTTTTTTTTTATTTAATGAAAAATCAAGATGTGTGTATTTGCTAGTTCGATATGCGGTCAGATGTGTTATTTGACATGAATGTTGGAGGTAATCCTATCATCACTCTATTTCAATCCAGATGATTTTTTATTTTTTTATATTTTCTTTATTAATTTGCTTGTGCTTATCATTGCTTGTGTTTATCATTATTACTTACCTTCTATTGAAGCAAAAAAAAAAAAAAAAGAAAGAAAGAAAGAAAGAAAAAGAAAAAGAAGCCAAGGATGGTTGCTAATCCTGCTAGGAAGAGTGGGAGTAACTAAGTTGGAAGTGAGAGGGGTTTATTGAAGGTCATTATCTTTTGTTGTGCTTTTTGTTGCTCTTTCGTCCCTTACGGTCACCTTGGAGGATTAAGCTATCTCTCTCTCTCTCTCTCTCTCTCTCTCTCTCTACTTGGGTGATAAAAAAAAAAAAAATTAGACCATGTAATGCCAAAGGGATGGCAATGAGGGTAAGTAATGAAGGCGGCGGTGGTGGAGGTGGCAATGATGGGTTGACTAGGGATTTCTTACGTCTTAGAACAATCTCTCATAGGGGGTTTCGAAACATGGCTGGGCTTGATCATATGATAGTAGTTATGACTAATATGGTATTGGTTATGATATAAAATCATATAAGTTCATAACTAAATGTATGGTACATCTAAATGTACCATAGCATCACCCTGAATGTGATTATGAAAGGTATGTGACTGACTACTTCAACAACATGAACTCTCCAGGCATATGAATGTGGAGAAGATGGACCATTGAGTGAGATGGATAGAATAAGGGGAATATAGAGAGGCCATGATGGTCACAGGTGTGCTGAGGATCCTGTCCTGCAATAGTAAAAGATGGTGTGTGGACTAGAATTTTCCCCTTGTTGTTTTTAAATAGATTTATATATTTATCTTCTTTCCACCCTACAATCTGATTCTGCCGCTGACCAAGGTGACAAGATGCATTTTGGAATAGCGCAAAACCTTTAGGGTTGTAAACAATAACAAGTGCCACTAATCAATGGGCAAAACATGTAGGCATCAATAGTTACACATGCAAACTCCCAAAGGAAAAAAAAAATATAGATTGCCACAGGGGATTTCTGAAACTAGCTATGGTTAACTATGAATAGGGCCCAAAATTTCTAGGTTGAGCTGGAGGCAAGGAGAACCTTAATAAGGGCAACAAAGCCTCGTCTATCTATCTAGAAAAGATGCGGGCTGAGAAACATCCTCGCGATATATGTGTATCAAGAAAAGAGGTGAAGTGAGAAACTTACTTAAGATATGTGTGTGTATGTATATTACACCTTAATCCACCACTCTTTATCTATTACTCTAGTAAATTGTACACCTTAGTCAAGCACTCCACTTAAATGTTAAATTATACACCAATTCTCTAATGCTCAACAAAGTTAAAGGGTCAAACTGAACCGAATTCAACAGAAGACCAACGCAGTAAGTAGTTCTCGCCATTGCACAAAATAATATTGGAATAAGATGGGCCATAGAACTCTCATCGAGCGTAATATTGGAATGACGATGAATTCACAATAATACCACTAGGTCAGCATCTTATTTTAAGTTATAATAACGACATTATGGCAAGATCATAATTGCATATAGTCACACAAGTATTTAAAAAGTCCAAATATGAATGTGTGCCCTCTGTATAGAAAACAGGATCACGCAAATAAACCACTAAAAGGATTTTGATACAAACCTTCTTGGCTGGAGCAGCTTCTATTGGAGCACCTTGGCCGGCTATTCTCACACCAGCAGCTTTTCCAGGGAAGCTACAAAATTTAAAAATAACATGTGAGATGAAACGATGTAAGGTCTGAAAGGGACATCCCAAATCCCAGTAAGAAAAAAAATGAAAATGCAATGCACAAGGGACATGTTGATACAGTTTGAATAGGCACTCGATAAAAACAAAAATGCACACAACATTTCATTTCACGTACCTAACAGACTAACACTAAAGATGCAGTTAAAAGTGCCCTTTCAATGAAGCGGGCTCTACTCCCCACATGTTCAAAATAACTTGGGGCATCTCCAATCATTTATCAATTCACAATTAATGAAAAAATGGTTTTAAAACGTAGAAGTTAGTGGGTGTGGATGGTGCCACCAGGTTCAACCAATCACAAATGACTATTCCCATGTTGTCTCCCACATATGATAGACCCTAGTGGTGTCTTAACCAATCACAATTAAGGAAGCATCAAGTGCCAATATCCTCTCAGGTATGCAACAATGAGCTCCAATACTTACATCAAACTTCTACAAATCAAGGATGAAGCAAATCCTTTATCATATAATTTTTTTTTTAATTGGTTAACTATGTTTTTGGGGATAAGTTGAGAATTTTTTATAAATATTTTATGAAAAAAATCATGAGTAACAGATTATAGTGCTCCCTACCAAATCAAGGTTTCAACTAAATTTTCACTCAAAACAATGGAAAAAAAATACAATTACAAGGATTAGCGATAGCCTTACAAAGGCTGCACTGTGAAGATAACAGCAAACCACATGGGTCTTCATATATATATATACACATAAAACTATGGTTGGGATTTGATCATAAATTTGTATCATATAATTTCTTTTATAGACCAACTAAAATTTCCTTCGATTAATGGAACACTTGCCCCGGCAAGTCTATACAATTGATATGTTAATGATTATTTTGTTATTCATATGCAAAAATGCATATAATTTTAACTGACCTTGTCACATAGGAGTGGTCAAACTTATGATTAATGGGTTGGACAATGAGTGCACCATATCCAGCCCAATTCAGCAAACAAAGAAAAACTAAGAACCAAGCCTACACCCACATCAAAGCTATACAAGCACTCCACAATAAGAATGCTTCCATTCAAGATGCCATAACCCAGCACAATCCTTAATAGATTTCAGTCTATACACCAAGTCCATAACAGAGTAATCAACTTGCTTCATATTATACTTGAACAACAAAGCCAATCTCACTTTGATCAACTCACTCAACTCCAATTAATTAAGCTGAGCCTTGCAAGCTCTACAAGTATGATGGATATTGGATAGACAAACACTTGAAAAGCAAATGTTCAACTGATTAATTTAGTAGCAATTGAAGAAATTCTTCAAAGACCATATAAAACACAAATAATTAAATACATAAATATATGTACTACATGAAATCAAGCACATATAAAACTGCTGATTAAAAAAATAATGAAAACATAAAACAATTACAAAACTTTGTAAATGAAAACAATACTATGATATGCAAAATTTTAGGTTATATGGAAGTTACTCTATAAAACCCATTTGTGGGAGTAACAGTTACAATTTGCACTGTAAACTCATTTGAGGGAGTAATAATTTTAGAATTGCGCAATTAATAATTTTACTTTGATTTTCATTGAGTGAGCCAAATTGATCGTAAATCTTCCAAAAAGAAATTAATCAAAATTTTCTGTTTGATGAATCTATTCCTATGTTATTTCTCATAAGAACAGAGAATTTGTTTGGGAAACAAAATTTGAAAATATGAGTTGGATGTTTCGGCACATGTCATGCATATCCGACATATACTGTTTGTTAATGTGAAATTTCTTATGTCCAGTTAGACTAGTTGTCGAAAGGCGGGTTCATTATCATTATTTTAACTATTTGTTTATGCTATGAAAGGTATAACAGAGGATGATTTGGGATGACATTGCTGATTCTAGATACAATCAAAGAGAGATAGAGAAAGAGCCAATAGTTGGATTACAAATTTTGAACTTTTTCAGAGGACAAAGTTGATAAAATAAAAATTAATATCAGATATTCATTCTTCAGTTCTGAAATCAAAGTGGCACAGCTATTGGATATAGATGTTAATTTTCATTGAGAACCAAACTTAATATCAGATATTCAATGAGGGTTAGGGTTTTCAAATCAAAAGCCCTAATGTAAATGAAGTTTAGAGTTAGAAACAAACCTGAGCTACAGAAAATATCTCTTGGAAATATTCGATTAGAATGGAAGAAACTCTAGTTCTTGACGTCAAGAGAGTGAGAGGTTATGAAGAAAGATGTCTACACTGAGAGAATGGTGGCCCCGACGCCGACGGGGCTGGTGGTCTTCGGCAATGGCTGAAGCTTCAGCTATGGTGGAAGAGAGGAGGGAGGAGAAGAGAAGAGCAAGAGCAAGAGCACGAGCCAGAGAGGGAGGCCAACTGACTTCGGGACTGTTGGACTACTCTGCTACTTTGCTCTGTTTGGTAACCGGTTACACCGGTTGCCTAATTTGAGAGTCAAATTATTTAAATAACTTAGTTATGACCTGGTTATGAAGTAATATGGTATAAGTAAATAATTGAATATAACTAAGTTATGAGTTAATATGATGATAGTTATGACTAATATGGTATTGGTTATGATACAAAATCATATAAGTTTATAACTAAATGTATGGTACATCTAAATGTACCATAGCATCACCCTGTTATTTTGTTATAAAACAAAATAGTTAGCATACCATGTCCACTGCATTTTAATATATATATGGACACATGTAGTTGACATGTGTCGGACTAACGTCTGGCCATGTCTTGATACATATATATATATATATATATATAATTCTTTTAACTGGCCAAATTATGGATATGTCAGACACGTGTCCTATTTTCGGACACCCACCTGAAATGGAGGGTCAGACAATATTTTTGAGAAGTTTTAACGAGGGATTTTGGCCACTTTCTCCTCCCCATCATTTTCCCCCTTTATAATTATTAGTGAAGGCAGTTTGAAACTCATGTTTGTGTGTTTAGTCGTCTGGTGTGTGTGTGTGTGGGCGTGCGTACATATTTTGGAGGTGTTACTATTATTTTTTTACCATTAAAAACAAAATACCACAAAAAATAAAAAAATTCAATTTTAAAAAAATTTGAGTTACAAAATTGGAAGTTAAATCAAGCTATGAGAGAGCAACCAGACATGTTTAGTGCCATTAAAATAATAAAGTGACATTTTTTTGTCCAAACTATTGACTTTGTTGGCTAATTTTTGGAAGGATAACATTTTTTTTTATTTGTATTTGGATTTTAGGATAGGGTAATTCTACAAATCCAAAATTTCATTTAAAAATATGATATGAGTCTCACAATACATGAATTTAATTCTAATCACACATATATTTCTTGGTTGTTTTCCTCGTGACAGTAGACTTTTTGTTTAGGACATGGTCCAAGAAGAATAGGTCAACAGCATTAAGAAAAAAAGATCTAGGAGTAGTTAAAATTATCCTTTAATAATAAAAACAATATTATCCATTCAATGACAATTGGGGCCAAATGAATTTCTGGTCTATTTCATGATGTGCCGACCAACAGTGCAAACAAACATATTGGGACAACAAACAAAGGAGTAATTTGTTTAGTGTTTAAATTAATTATGTAGTAAAAATTTTTATAAGTGGGATTCCATGATTTATCTTTACTAGATAGTTAGGAGTATGAGAATAACTCAGTTATGTTACGATTTTTCATTGATCAAAAGTATAACATAAACAATCCCACATAATATTCTAAAAATATCTAATAATTTTTCATCAATATGATACATTTTATTGGGCCTCATACAGATATGACTTGGTAATATATTTGATAAAATAAATATTTGGTATATGTGGCAAAGTTGTAAAGAAGAAAATGGGGCTAGAAATACCGTCTACAATCTTTTTTTTTTCTCTCTCCTTAGTACACTATTAATTGTTGAATTATATAAGAATTTTGACATATTAGAATCTTTCAATAATTAATATGTATTTAACCATAAAATTAAAGAGAAAATTATTAAATACTCTCGAAATATCAATATCATATAACATTGGCTACATGCTACAACACACACTAAGTGTGTTATTCTTTGCCTTTCAATTATCTAACAAACGTGAGTCAACATATCCCATATGTAAAAATTTTTGCTACATTATTAGTTCGGAATGCTACATTAATAATACCACATCATGGTCAAGAACCTTTGAATAATTACTATAACAAATTAATTTTTTAGGAATTATTAAAATTTAGAGACAACATCACTTTTTGTCAAAAGTGTCATTGTTACATTTTTAATGAGAAAATCGGAGATCTAATAATGAATTACTATTTTTTTTTTTTTGGGGGGGGGGGGGGTGGAGAAAATAACTTTTGGCATGAAATTATTTTATTTCTAAAAATGTATTTATTAGTAACATTTTTTAAAATTGTCACTAAAAGTTCTTTTTTGAATTTTCGGAATGACTTTTATGACAATTCACACTACGACTAATTTTTTTCTATGCAACAGTATTTTCACTTTTATGAATGAAAAAGTTTAGTTTGTAACTCTCAATAAAATATTCTTTTGGGCGGCCAAAACGAATCTAAAGAAGAAAAAGCAGAAGTAATCGAAAGAAACAAACAGCAAAACAGACTAAGGTCCACTGGAACGCTTCCTATGGTAGCTTTGCCCAATCGTATCAGCCACAACTTGGCTTCGGATCCCAATCATATATATATAGTTGTGTGCATAAATATGTGACATACATGTGCCTCTCTTGGGTGTGTTATTACATTAGCCCATTTTCATTCATATGAGTTTTTGATTTGACAACAAATGTCACAAATAGATATGTTTTCAACACAAACAATATCACCTCTCTGTTCTATTTTTTTCTTCATTATGATCTCTGTTGGATCATCGAAAACTTTTTCCTTTCCCTTCACAAATGAAACAGACCGTCAGGCTTTGTTTTCAATCAAAGACATGATATCAGGAGATCCTCTTGGTATCCTCAGCATCATGGATCATTCTATCCACTTTTGCAATTGGCACGGAGTCTCATGTGGTTGTCGACATCAGCGTGTGACCGATCTAAACCTGCCATCTCTGGGATTGGTGGGTCCTCTATCTCCTTACATTGGGAACCTCACCTTTCTTAGGATGATTGATCTTAGTAACAATAGTTTTCATGGTGAAATTCCACTAGAAATTGGCAAGTTGCTTCGTTTGCAATATCTTCAACTTTTCATTAACTCTTTTTGAAGGTGAATTTCCTGCCAATTTGACTCATTGTTCAGACTTGAGAGTAATCAGCCTAGTTGATAACAATCTAGGAGGTAAAATTCCTTCTGAGTTGGGTTCTTTGTCCAACCTCATTAAATTTAATGTTGCTAAAAATCATTTCACCGGACCTATCCCACTTTCGCTTGGAAACCTTTCCAATCTTCTCGGGCTTTCTCTATCGCACAATAATCTAGAGGGATGCATTCCATTCGAACTTGCTCAACTCTCAAAGTTGCAAATTCTTATTCTGGGCTTTAACAATTTTTTCGGTATGGTTCCTACATCTCTTTACAATATCTCATCATCACTTGCTTTTCTGTAAAGGACAACCAATTGCATGGAAGCCTTCCCTCCAATTTGGGCTTGACCCTTCCAAAACTACGAACTTTTCATATCGGAAGCAATCAATTCTATGGGCCTATTCCCTCCTCGATAGCCAATGCTTCGGGACTTGTATATATTGAGACTAGCCAAAATTCTCTTACTGGTCCTCTACCAATGAATTTTGGAACCCTTTATGAGCTACAATGGCTAAATAGTCACACTAATAGACTAGGAACAGGAGGAGATAGGAAGGGCAATGAGTTGATGGACTTTCTCACTTCTTTGTCTAATTGTTCCAACCTACAATGGTTGGACATGGCTATAAATGGTTTCAAAAGTTTATTACCCGATTCCATTGCAAATCTCTCCACCACAATCACTTGGTTAGCTCTAGATGGCAACTATATATTTGGTAGCATACCTCTTGGTATTGGAAACCTTGTAAATTTGCGTACACTCTATTTAAGTACCAACATGCTCGTTGGTAATATTCCTGTTTCCATTGGAAAACTCTCCAACTTGGAAAAGTTGCTACTCTATACAAATAACATCTCTGGAGAAATTCCATCATCTATTGGAAACATTACTCGGCTTGGTATTCTTGACTTATCAATAAATATGATAGAGGGAAGCATACCAGTTTCTTTGGGTCATTGCACAAATCTAAGGGAATTTTATCTCGGAGACAATCACCTCACTGGAGATATACCTCAAGAAATCTTTGGTCTTTCTTCTCTTACTATTCTAATCTTGAGTCAAAATTACCTAACGGGATTCCTACCACAAGAAGTGGGTAACTTTAAAAATCTTGAAAGATTGAACATATCAGAAAACAAACTTTTTGGAGAAATCCCTGCTACTCTCAGCAATTGTCAAGTTTTAGAATTCCTCTACATGATGGGTAACCTTTTCGAAGGTACAATTCCGGAATCCTTCAAACAACTAAAAGGTCTTCAAGTTCTACTTGTCAAGACAAATTCCAAGCTTTTAAGCGAGTTACCTCTTTTACTAAACCTCAATCTTTCTTACAATATGTTTGATGGTGAAATTCCAAATGGAGGAGTTTTCAGAAACATCAGTGCATTCTCAATTGTTGGAAATAAAAAACTCTGTGGAGGAATTAAAGTATTACAATTGTCTGCATGTCCTGCAAAAGACTTGAAGGAAAGGAGACGACCTTTTAAGCGTAGAGTAATAGTTGTAGTAGTTACTCTCTCTCACTATTTTTCTATTAATAGTGTGCACTTCAGCTATTATTTTATAGAATCAGAAGGTCCAGACAACAAGCCTCTTCAACCCTGCCTTTGCAAAACCAACTTTTACAACTCTCTTATGGCGAAATTTTTCACGCAACCAATGGATTCTCTTCAACCAATTTAATTGGTGAGGGAAGATATGGTTTGGTTTATAAAGGGATTCTCAAATTCGGCGAATTAATTGTTGCTGTGAAAGTACTCAAGCTTCATGAATGTGGAGCAATCAAGAGTTTTAAAACAGAATGTGAAGCACTGAAGAACATTCGCCATCGCAATCTAGTCAAGGTAATCACATCTTGCTCAAGCATTGATTTTAAGGCATTGGTCTTCGAGTTCATGAAAAATGGGAGTTTAGAGAATTGGTTACATCCAATTAGTTTTTCAGAGCAACAAGACCCTAATCACTTGACCTTTGTTCAAAGGCTAAACATTGCCATTGATGTGGCCTCTGCGTTGGATTATCTTCATCATCATTGCGAAGTGGCTATCGTTCATTGCGATTTAAAGCCAAGTAATATTCTTCTTGATGATAATTTATGTGCCCCTGTTGGTGATTTTGGCCTCACAAGGATTCTTTCAGCCACCACAGGTATATCCAATCATCATCAATCAAGTTCAATTGGGATTAGAGGAACAGTTGGATATGTTGCCCCAGGTAATTGTCTATATTTATTGTTCATTCCATTACATTGATTAAGAAATGTTATTTTTATTTTGTTTTATATTATTTATTTGTGGTGAACTATAAACTAAGACAAGTTTATGTACAAATTAATCCTCGTTCTAGTTATGCTATAGATGACTACTCCCCTTATCACCAAGTTGGGTGTTTTTCTACTGCAACAAATTAATGTTACTCTTGCTATACCCATTGGTATCCCAAAATTGATATTAACCCTTGGAGATAATTTATATTTTGAAATATTATAGTTCTTTTACCAAAAGAAGGTATACAAATAATTTGCTTGTTGAAAGATCATACTAGAATTTACTAATTTGGATTCTTCTTCATTATTACATACTGCAGAGTATGGTATCGGTGAAGAGGTATCAACACAGGGTGACATGTATTGCTTTGGAGTGTTACTACTGGAAATGTTCACAGGAAAAAGACCTACTGATAACATATTCATTGATAATATTAACCTCCATATCTATGCAAAAAGGTCTCTTTCAGATCAAGTAATGGAGATTATTGATCGCCGAATCATATTGGCAGAGGAGAGGAGCCAAGTAGGACCCGACAAAGTAGCACGAACAACATTTCTAGATTAGAGGTCTGTCTTGCATTGGTCATTCAAATTGGAGTTTCTTGTTCTGTTGAACTGCCGCATGAGAGAATGAATGCTAGAGATGTTCTTATGGAACTACAGAAGATTAGAAATGTATTTCTTGGGTTTAGGGGACAAAACTAAAGGCACACATGTAGCTTATTTTGATGTTCTTGTTCTCTACTACCAATTGGTTCCTATCTTGTACTGTAAAGATTTTTTTTATATGGTGCCCAAACTTTGATCAGTTTCGGAGTTTTTTGGGATTTCAAATCTGGTTCAGATCTAGAATTTTTCATGCAATGTTTGAACTAATCTAATCCAAGATCAAATTGATTAATGTGAATTCAAAAACTTTCACTAGAACTTTGTGATTAGAATTTCCAATTACTTTGTGGGGCTTAACTTGTACATTGTGATCCAACAGAAGCTGGTTAGTTCTTGGATAGTTTCACTATAATGCATAAGAGTTTTATGAATTAAATTTTTCCTTCCTAAAAGTAATTTTTTTTTGGTTTGTAAAAACATTAAGAAATTAATTCTTGTTGTCATGTGAGTTGTCACTAAAAAACTATCCCCAAAAGGACCTTTACTGACAAAATTTTGAAAATGTAACTAATAAATGTATTATTAAGAACAAAACAATTTTGTAATTTTTTTTTTTTTTTTCCTTCTAAGGCCTCGTTTGGCAAGTGGCTTTTTTAGCCAAAAAGCTAAAAAGTCACTAAAAAAATCAAAAAGCCAACAACCTATACTAAAAAGTCAAAGATTCCCTTTTCTCTCTACTTTTTGAACATCTTTTCGTAAAAAGCCAAAAAGTCATTCCAAACATACTAGTTTTTTTTATATCACATTTTAACTAAAAAGCCAAAAATTACTAAAAAAGCCTGTTCCCAAACGAGGCCTAAGACCAAAAAAAAAAAAAAAATGGTCCTAAAAAGGACAATAATTCATCATTAAATGTTCAATGACAAAAATGCTATTTTTAATAATTAAAATATTTCGTAAATAAAAAGTGATTTTGTTCCAACAAATTCTGTCTCTAAACCTTAAAATTTTTTGTCTCTAAACCTTAATTTGTTGTAATGTTTGTCGCAACATATTGATGAAAAAACTATCATAATAGGTTTATTGCAATGAAATAAATTTTTAAATTTTTTTATAGCAAAAAAAATACAAAATGAAGTTTTCATCTTGACATATATAGTGAGAAAGGATCTTGATCTCTCCATTTCAAAAAAAATATTTCATTACATATTTAATGGTTTTAAAATATAATCATTTATTTTTTTATTTTACTTTGACAAGAGATTACAATAAATTTTTAGGCACTCGATTCATAAATTCAAACTTAAATTTTCTTTACCTGAAGGGCCACATCTTAAAATATTTTATCCATAAGAACAAACTCATACAAAATGACGAAATTACCCATCTATATATATATATGTATATTTTATATGGTGCAAAATGCAAACCACCACTACATTCTCTCTCTCTGTTCATCTCCGACGATCATTCATGGGATCATGGAAGGATAGGTGAGAAAAGGGAAAAGTAAGAGAGAGAAGCTAAAAAATAAAAAATGTACACATAGAACAATTTTTGAAAAATATATTTCAGCCATTGTTTTATAGTTTAAACAAATTTGAGCTGTCCAAATGTCCTAGTTTTAATTTGCTTGATTTTGACAGGGACCAAATTGACACATTGTATAAACTATATGGACGAAATTGACACATAGTTTGACTTTCCATCCTCCAAACTTAATTACCGTTATTTATTGGATTAAAATAGCACAATTTGTTAAATTAAGGGGTAAAATTGAGCAAATTGAAACAACATGGACCAAATTGACACATCGTGTAAACTATAGAGATTATTTGTGTAATTTACCCTTGAAGTTATTTAGGCCAACAACAAAAAAAAAAAAAAAAAAAGCCAAATAATAAAAAATCAAATCACTACACAAAAAATTGCCAGGTCTCTCTCTGGATCTCCACTATCATACTTTAGAATAATATTATATGCTCTAATTAGTGTACTAACTAGTATACTAACAGATGATGTGGCACAATTTTAGAGGTTTTGAGTATTTGTAATTTGTATAATATGTGTGGTCAGTAATAATGTCATAATACTAGTTGATATATCAATTACTATACTAGTTGGTGCATGTTGAGACTAATTAATGAGTCAGCCAGCTCTCTCACTCATATTTTAATTGGCATTAATTAATTTTAATGTTTAAAATTAAATTAACATAGTCACTTCAAGTTATTTATTCTCTTAAATAATTATCGAATCTAAATAATCGAACTCATTATTTTTATGTTGATGTTTGGACAGTACTGTTCCGGCCTGTGGAGCTCACCGAGGCCAGACCTATCGGCTTATCGTTTCTCCGTAGTAGACATAGGCATCTTTCCGTATTACATATATATTATGTTTGTGTGTGTATTTATTCTTCTTGTTATTGTTTATTGTGTCGTTTGGGAACCTTCCCTTTTAGTCAAAAAGCTAAAAAGTTACAAAATTAGCGAAAAAGCCAACAATTCATACCAAAAAGTCAAAGATTCTCTTTTTTCTCTACTTTTTGCACATCTTTTCGTAAAAAGCCAAAAAGTCATCCCAAACATATTATTTTTTTGGGCAAATTACACAAATAGTCCCTATAGTTTGAGTCTTGTGTCACTTTGGTCCCTGATTTTTCAATTGTGACACATTTGACCCTGAATTTTGAATCTTGTTCCAAATTAGGACAATTGAATATATAATTAGATTTTTTAAGGGTAAAATTATCAATTTGATAAAATATAAACTAATTTGACAAAAATAAATGTCAAACAAATATTTTTGAATTTAAAAAATTATTTCTACCTACTAAAATAAAATTATGTAAAATTCATAAATCTTTTAGACATTTATTTTTTTTTTTACCAAATTAATTTTTATTATGTATTTGGATGATGATCATGTAAAATTAATTTTAAAAAATTAATCATATAATTTTTATTAATTTTACATAATTTTATCATTGGTGGATAAAAATAATTTTTAAAAAATTAAAAATATTTTTTTGACATTTATTTTTGTCAAATTAGTTTATATTTTATCAAATTGACGATTTTACCCTTGAAAAATCTAATGATATTTTCAATCGTCCTTATTTGGAACAAAATTCAAAATTCATGGTCAAATGTGTCACAATTGAAAAGTCAAGGACCAAAGTGACACAAGTCCCAAACTATAGGGACTATTAGTGTAATTAACCCTAGTTTTTTTTAGCTCATATTTTAGCCAAATAGTCAAAAAGTTACTAAATTAGCCTGTTCCCAAACGAGGCCTGAAATTAGTTTTTTTACATAACAATCTCTTTTTATATTGAAATGTAAATTTTATCTTATTTATTTTTGTGATTTCATATCATTTGCATTAATTTCAGTCTCTTTAACTTTACTAAACGAGATTAAAGAGATCAAAACAAATGTAAATAGTGTAAAAGCACAAGAACAAACAAAGAACAATATACAATTTAGTGTTAAAAAAAATGGCAATATCATTTTTAACCAATTACTGATAAAAAACAATCTAAATGTTATGTGTTCTAAAACCTTAAGGGAGCTCAATATAATTATGTCAAAAATTGTAAAACTTATTATACTTTCTCTAAACAATTAACTCAATTAAAAAATAAAAGTAAAATATTCTTAATTATCAAATTTTAATTCATAATAAATTATATCAACACAAATAACTTGTGATTGGCATATTCCACCTTATTATTGCATTTTAGTATTTTAATTTTAATTTTAAATTTGGTCATCAAAAACTAGAAAATGATGTGGCAAATTCGCAAATTCATTCACGGCAACTGAATTTATTAACGGGAGATGAGATATTTTCAAGAATAATAACTAACTTACAATTTTAGATTTGAAAATTCATTCATAATGATGTGTCAATGAAATTACACCTTATATCATTAGGTAAATCACAAATCAAAAGTTGACACATTTTATATCCTATCATTATCAGTAATCTCATGGGATTTGGCTTAGTGGGAGAAAAATGCAACTAAAGGACTTATCACTCAAAACGTTGCAAGTTCAAATCTCACGAAAACCAAATATTACAAAACTTGGAACCACTAGGTTCGCCTAGTCGTTAACTTTAGGGCCTAGTTACAAAAAAAATATCATTATCAGTCAAATTGTGAAAACTTTCTAAGATCTCAAATATTTTTGTATTTTCAATATATATATAATAAAATTAAAAGATTGTGAGAACCGAAATGTGATAAATTACATACTCTCAGAACAAAAATGCAACAAGTGCATAATTTCATAATCATGTGTCTATTTGGTCCTTTTGATTTATTTACTTTTTTGAAAAAAATCCAAACTCCCGTTAATCAATTTAAGTAAAACCCAAACTCCCGTTAATCAATTTAAGTAACATGATAGCTGGAGGCCATTTAAACTCACAATTTCTAGTTTGTGGACAAAATTGACAAATTATCAGATTGATTTACGTTGCAATTGTTGATTAGAGTATTCTATTTCATTGCATTCCGACTGAATAAATAATTTTTTTAAAAAAAAAACACTACTATAATGCATTTATTTTTTATTTTTGTCATCTTGTGTCAGTTGGGGAAAGAATTATTTAACTGATAAAAGGGCTGTATCATATCTTAGCTCTCCATTGGTGTGTATAAGCTATCATCAGCTCCATTTCTCTTCATAATTGGCTCAATTTGGTAACTTGACTAAAAGTCAAAAATAAGTTTTTAACTTATTTTGGGTCATATCACCTCTTTACTTTTTTACATTTAAAAAAAAAAAATCAAAAAAGCCAAAAAATTAACTTTTAACCAAATATATATATTTTTGACACCAAATGGAGCAAACAAATACTTTTCTCAGCTCTCTACTAAGTACATATGTACTTCGTTTCTTTTTCTTTTTCTTGAATTTTCTTGGATTGATTAAGGGCAACACTAGTTTCCTCCTCACAAATGAGACAGACCATCAAGCTTTACTTGCAATCAAGGATCTAATACCAGTAGATCTTTTGGGAGCCTTAAGCTCATGGAATGATTCTATTCACTTCTGCAATTGGCAAGGAGTTACAAGCGGTCATTCGCATCAGCGTGTGACCGTCCTAAACCTGTCATCATTAGGATTGGTGGGTTCTATTGGAAAATGTTTTTTAAAGATTTATTTTGGGCCAATTTTAAGCCCAATTTTGAGTGGACTCCAAACATTTTTTGGGGTGGGTCCGAAGAGGTGACGTGTTCCTTACCGCATGGCAAGTCACATGGTGAAGACGGTTCGTCAAAACCATTTATGAGTGAATGAGAACTTGACGTCGTTTTCGGGTTTATGGAATGGACAATTAAAGAATTAAATGTGGGTTATCTTGAAATGGGTTGTCTCACATTGAAACTTTAAGAGAGTTTGTGTATGTATATAAGCTCTAGATTGCAACACTTGGGTAGGGGCACCCCAAGTTTGTAGAAGGGAGGAGTTATGGATAATGTGAACCTTAGCCCAAACCACCGCGCGCGTCGTCAGTCCGTCCAGTTGTGGGTCGGGTCGGTTCTTATATTAATTTTTTTGGACAAAATTTTTAATGAAATCAAATTCAAATTTTGTGCCAAAAATTGAATTAATTTTCTGTCCATTTTTATCTCATTCAGTCCGAAATTTCCTAACAGATTCAAACTATTTTATAGTAATAAAACTGCCAGAAACTGCCTAGCAGTTACAGATTTATACCAGCAGCAGTTATTTGTTTGAATCTGCCTCCAGATCTGTTTGAATTCAAACTGCATTTGTTTAATTCAAATTTACACCTGTTCAGGTTGGTTTCATACCTGTTCGGGCAGTGTGTTTTGCCTATAAATACCAGCATAATTCCAGCAGTTGGACATCCGAAAATAATCTAGAAAAATTCATTTTGCTGTCCGGTTTTGCTTCTTTGCATAAATTCTCTTCATATTAGTTTTAAAATAAAATACAGAGAATTAAGAACACAGGTTTTGTTCGCCGTACAAATTGTTTGGAGTGCTACTACAATTTGTGAAGATCATTGTATCTTGGGAGATAGACGCCATTTGTCCGTAAGCACCTTAGCGGGGCAAATTTCTCTTAAGGACAGAATGTCACACACTCTACTTGATTTTTGTTATTTTTCATTCGGTTCGGTAAAATAAATTCAGTAAGTAATTTATTTTTTATTTGTTTGATTTGTTTCAATTTATTTATTTTACACAGAAGATTGTTCCAACAATCTTAAGACAGATTCGAATTATTCTGTTTATACAGAATTTTTCGTTTGTTTCCTTTTCTCTTTTTTCTTCTTACGGAAATTATTTTCTGTGGCTTTACAAAATAATATTCTGGTTGGAAAAACAAATAGTAGTAATATACTGTTTGACAGATAGTAGTAATATACTATCTATTTTCTTTGACAACTAGTAGTAATATACTAGAGTAATATACTAGTGTCATTAACAATTCATAATATTTATTTGTGAAGTTTGTCAGAAATTAATTTTGGTTTTCAGAAATAATTTTTGAGTGTTCATTAATTAAAATTCTGTTTCAGTATTTTAATTATTGAAGTGTTACAGAAATTTAATTTTCTGTGTGGAATTAATTTGGTTAAATAAGATTTTATTTTGTTTTCAAATTAATTGAAAATAAAAGTTACAATTCTTGTTTCTTTTATTTTTACAGAAATTTAATTTTCTGTGTGGAATTAATTTGTTTAAATAAAATTTTATTTTATTTTCAAAATTAATTGGAAATAAAAGTTAAAATTCTTGTTTCTTTTATTTTAACAGAATTTAATTATGTGGTTTTGGTTTAAATTTTCTGTGTAGTATAAAATTCTAATTATATTTTGTTTATAATTTAGAATTCATGGCTGCTGAAATTGGTCAAACTAATGCTCAAACAAGTACTAGTGTGGTGGCTGTAACTGTTTCTACCCGTCCTGTTGTGATTGTGCCAGTCAATTACGGTAAGAAGCCAGAGAAGTTCTCAGGAACTAATTTTAAAAGATGGCAACAGAAAATGCTGTTCTATCTTACAACTCTGAACCTGGCTGTAGACGTACCCGAACGCCCCGGGAGGGATGAGTCCCCCGTTCCGTTCATTTTGGGCTCACTACAGTTCAGGACTCAAATGTCACGGTTCTTAATCTGAACCAAAGAGTCCAAATCCGGCAAATCGTTTTGAGAAAACAGATTTTTGAAAGAAGTGCCAAACATGGACTGCTTTGCCAGATACAGAGTCGCCACCTAAATATTTTATTTTTGAGAAATTTAGGAAACCCTGACTCGTGCCTAAGGCCACGTGTTCGTCATCACCAAAGTTGCCTCGGCTCGGGAACTTGGGTACGATTGGGGAAGGTCACTTCGGGAGCACCCCCGCTCGGCCGATCAAAGATCGGCCTCTACTAACCATGATATCTAGTTTTGAAAACATTATGCATTCTTATTCCGGTTATTAGCCTAGATTTACTATGTGATGCGCACAGCATACAAGTATAGACCGGGTCGCCTGAATTGGAACAAAACATTTCATGTTTGTTTTTGAAAGATGGTTTGCTACTCGCAAGTAGGTTTAAAATGCAAATTTTGCCACCCTCGGGTGGGCTTAGAAAACATGGTTTTGCCACTATCTAGTGGGCTTAAAACTCACAGTCAATGCATTGTTCCAATCCAAATAACCCAACCTTCACCCATAGGCATTCAAGCAGTTATATCACATAAGCAAATAGCCTCATGGTAAGTATGCTATCATGGCAGTCACTCACACACATGCAAGGATACTAAAGCATAAAAACTTACCGAGTACTCCAAGCCAAAACAGAAGCTATGTTAGAAATCCATGCATGATCCTAACTATACAGAAATGCCTAATGCAACACATGCAAAAATGCAACTATAGCAGGCTCGGCTATTCTAAATATGGCATATGGAATGCTACAGCTAACAAGTATTCAACTTGGAATTGAAATACAATGCAGTGAGTTATGATGCGCCGAGCCCGGTGCATGCAAGACAGATGAATGAATGCAAACATGCTATCATACTGTATGCTAATCGAAACATGCCCTAATCTAACCATCATAAGCTGGTAAATAAAAGGGAGAAAGACGTGGGGTTGGAAGACATACATCACACGCACGCACACTTATTACAATTGCGGTCTCGCTTGGAGGGTCCGAATAAATAATATACAGTCCCAAATGAATAATTTACAGTCCGAATAAATACAAAATCCTAATTAATTAACAAATTAATCTAGGAAAGCAGTAAATTAGCATGCAAGCTAGGGACTGCCTCGACTCTGCTCCGGATGATGAATGATGCATGTTTGAGTTGCTTGGCGCGGAAATCCATTGCGATGCCCCGATTAGCCTCTGTTTATAATTGAGCCCGGAATATTGCGCGAAGTTCCAAGAGATTGCCGGTTTCTGATTTGCTGCAACAGAGAGCAGGAAAGGGGCATGGCAATGTATTTTCACATATATATGCTTGACTACTCTTCAGGGAGCGTAGTCCTCGATCCTCGTGCCACCAATCGTGCATCTCGATACATGATGGTCGAGGAGTCGATTTGCATGACTCAATATGGAATGAATGCACATGAAAACATAACAAGGCCGAGACTCCATCATGGATGATCCGGAGTGTCAGTGACTGGGAATTGAGACACGTTCCGTTACTCAAAGTACGAAACGTCTCTCGTTTCTCGTGCTCGGGCTAACTCCTATCCCAAACACAATGCAATATGCATGACATGCATGAATGCAACTAATATACAACCTAGCATACACAATGCTATGATATGGCATACACAATGCTCGATGTAACACGACATACACAATGCCCTAACATACAACCTAACATACGCAATGCTATGAATTGAAATGGCATACGCAATGCATGATAGACTTACACCAACATGAGTGGACCTCAGCCACACTCACATCAGTGGCCATTAGATGAAAATGAGACACTCGAGATGCATGCACACGTGCACGCGAACCGAGGACCGACCCTAAGGCACGAATGCCACTCTACCAAAGCATGGCAAGGCATGGAAAATGGCATACAAACATGCGAATTTCAGCACTAAAATATGATGCTAAACAGTCCCAAAACATGGCAATATGGCACCCGATGCATGAGATGAACCCCGAAACTCAAAACTAGGCATACGCAATGACCTATAGCTATACAAAGCATGCATTATTTGATCATGAAGCATGAAGACAGAGTCAAGGCAGTCCCAAAACATGAACTTTCTTAGTTCAAAGCATGGCCAAAAGGTGCTAGCAAGATGGGCTAAAGGAGCATGCAATTTTGACTAGCAAACATGGTTTACATGGCAAGTATATGAAACACATGGAATCTCACCAAACCAGAAAAAATCAGTGAACAAAACATGTGGAAATATGACCAAATAATCACTGAAATGTAGCCAACATGTGCAAAAAAGAGGAGCTCCTTTAGAGGGCCATGCAAGGAGTTATTAGGCACATACAAGATAGACATGAAGCATGACCAAAAAAAACTCTGGAAATCAAATATGGTAGTCCTAAAACTCACCAAATTGGGCCTGAAAAGTAGCTAAGAAGCATGCAAAGAGTGGTCCCTTTGGAAGGCCAAAATGACCACCAAACAAGTTAAGGCGAGAGGGGGTCACCCCCCTCTGATTTGGAGGCTCAAAATAGTGTTCCAGCCACTGAAAATCCACTGGATTTCAGTGGCTAGAAGGCCAAACAATGCATGCAATTGGAGCTTAGGTGTAGGGCTCAAAACAAGGGACAATCAAGCATACAAGGAAGCATGTGACCTCAAATAAGAAGATGCCCTTGATAAAACATGAAGATGATGTCAAAATAAGCCTTTTTCCAGTTTATAATAAGTCTCAAAAATGAACATAAATAGGGCTAATCTATCATGCAAAAATGGCCCTAAAAGAGAGAATAGAGACAAGGGACAGAAGCTGGCCCCAAATGGCAAAGATCCCTTCAACAAAATTTAAGAGGAGCTCAAAACAAGGCACTTTACAGTTTACATTAAGTCTCGAAAATGAACAAAAGTGAGGCTAAATCAACATGCAAGAAAAAGGCCTAAAAGAAGGATAAAGAGGCAAGTGGTAGCAGCTGACCTCAAACAGAGGAGAGCCCTTCAACAAAGTTGAAGAGGGGCTCAAAAAAAGACATTTCACAGTTTATGACCAAGTCCAAAACATCTCACAAATGAGCCTAAAATATCATGCAAAAATAGGCCTAAAAGAGAGTTTAAACATAAAGGGTAAGGAGGAGACCTCAAACAGAGAAAGACCCTTGATCAAACATGGAGATGAGCTCAAAATGACTATTTACAGTTTGGATCGGAGCCCAAAAATGCAAGCAAAAGGAGCTAATATATTGAGCAAAAAAAGACTAGAAAAAGGAGAAAAAGGACTCACCCTTGTAGAACCAAACTTCAACAACTTTTGGACCAGGTTTGGGAGCTCTCAACCCCTGGAAATCAGCTTCAAAGGGCTGGAATGGAGTGTGGAGGTGTGGTGCTATGGGTTGTAGTGTAAATGATGCAAGAATGTTAGGGTTTTGAGGTTTGGAAGGGAGGAAGAGGGAGAGTTGTATATCAAGGCTCCAACCAACTTTTGTAACCCTTCAAAAATGAGCTGGGGGGCTGGCTTTATAGAGGAGAGGAGAGGAATGGAGAAAAGGGGGTGAAAATCAAATTCAAATTTCCCCCCCAAAAGACCCCCCATCGGATACAGGATCTGGGGGAAAACAGAGGGTGCAGCTGTAAGGAACCAGGTGAGAGGGTCATGGCCGGCCAGGTTCAAAGGGTTCAGGTGGCCAGCCGGCCACCTCCCCTGGCCGGCCGGCCAGGGTCAAAAGGTTCAATCATAATTAGTGGCCAGCCACCCCAAAAAGGTGGCCTTCCATGTGTGCACAACACAGCCATGTGGAGAAAAACCAGGAAATGTAACCCAGGAGAGAGAAAAACCAACTTTTTAGAGGGGTTCAAAAGGGTCAGGAACAATTGTTGGCCGGCCATGTCATATTGGTGGCCTCCCAGGTGTGTACAACACAAATATGTGGTTGAGGGCCAAAGAAAGTGGCTCCGAAATGGTCAACACCAGCTTTCTAGCGAGGAAAATGGGCGACGGAGAGCGATGAAGGAATAAAGCTGGCTTTTTGGAACAATTGCTGGCCTCCCACCCTTCTACAAGCTTCCTAACAATGAAAATGAGGTCTCCACCAAAAATGAAACAAAACGGATGCAAAACGAAGGTTCGGGGGCCGAAACACGCGGCCCGGGGCCCCAAAAACTGACTATTAAGCACCGGAGGTGGCGTTTGACCACGAAGTTGGTCTCTCGAGCCACAGTGTCCCTCAAAAGGGAGAAGATAAGGTACATGCCAAAAATCGGAGCAAACGGAGGTGGTTAAGCGGTCCCGAACCGAGGCACACGGCCGACGGCTCCGAAAACCGAGAACCGGGCTCCAAACAGGAAAAATGGCCTACGACCACGAAACGTAGCCTACGGCCACTGAGAGATGATCTATGAGACCTCTCCCTCCCTTCGGGAAGAGAAAACAGAGCCTGGTTCGCAAACCGAGGCAAAGCACAGAAAAGCCCGGAAGTTCGGAGGCAAGGCTCGCAGCTGAGACTCTGAAAACCTCTGAACGAGCACGATATGCAACATCACCAAGCGCTCAACCGGTGACGTCTGAGTCTTAAGGTCGGTCAAAAATGGGGTGTCTACACTGGCTCATTTTCTCCGTGAGAATGCTCCTACTTTGAACGAGGATGAAACTGACCGGCAAGTGGTTACTGCGGTCGATGCCTGGAAACATGCTGATTTTCTTTGCCGGAACTACATCTTGAACGGACTTGACAACACATTATGCAGCGTCTACAATTCTATCAAAACAGCAAAGAAACTTTGGGAGTCTTTGGCGAAAAAGTACAAAATAGAAAATGCTGGCTCAAAGAAATTTGTGGTTGGCAAATTTCTGGACTTTGTGATGGTTGATTCTAAGACTGTGATCAGCCAAGTTCAAGATCTCCAACTCATTCTGCATGACATTCACGCAAAAGGCATGTCTCTCAGTGAATCCTTCCAAGTTAGCCTTAATTGAGAAATTACCACAAGGCTGGAAGGATTCAAGAACTACCTCAAACACAAGCGCAAAAAAATGTCTTTAGAAGAATTGATTGTGCGTTTGAGGATTGAGGAGGACAACCGCAATTCAGAGAAGCAGGCTGGTAAGCATCCAATGGAGTCGAAGGCAAATATGGTGGAATATGCTTCAAAAGCAAAGAAACAAAAGTTTTGTGGAAAAAGTTCTGCACAAGGCTCTAAAGGAGGGGAAAATAAGAAGTACAATTTTAATGGCAAATGTTACATTTGTGACAAAGAGGGATATCGGGCCAAAGATTGCCGTAGCAAACGCAAAGGCAAAGGAAGATCAAGCAAGAAGCTTGCTCAAGCCCATATGACTGAAGTGGACAATATTTCCAATGGTGTAGATGACATAAATCTTTCTACAGTTGTTTCCGAGGCAAACCTTATCGGAAATCCTAAAGAATGGTGGGTGGACATTGGTGCTATTCGCCATATCTGTGCCGACAAAAAAATGTTCACATCTTATTCTATAGTGGACAACGGTGAACAAATTTTTATGGGCAACTCCTCGACTTCTAAAGTTGAAGGACAAAGAAAGATTATTCTGAAGATGACATCTGAAAAGGAACTCACTCTCAACAATGTGTTGCATGTACCGAACATTCGTAATAATCTTGTTTCCGGATCTTTGTTGAGTAAAAATAGGTTTAAGCTAGTTTTTGAAAGTGACAAGTTTGTACTTACCAAAAACGTGATGTATGTAGGGAAATGTTACATGTCTGATGGCCTTTTCAAAATGAATGTAATGACTGTTGTACCCTCTGTTATTAATGAAAATACATCTCCTTCTTACTTGCTTGAGTCTTCAAATTTATGGCATGATAGACTTGGACATGTTAATTATGGATCTTTGCGTAGATTAATTAATATGGAATGTTTATCTAAATTTGACATTGATTTAAATCATAATTGTGAAATTTGTGTTGAGGCAAAATTAACTAAAACTCCTTTTCATTCAATTGAAAGAAGTACGGAACCACTTGAATTAATTCATAGTGACATTTGTGATTTTAAATCAATTCAAACTAGAGGTGAGAAAAAGTATTTTGTCACTCCCTCTGGTCGGCCGACCAGGGGTCAAAAGGTTCAAGAAGAAAAGCTGGTCGGCCAGCCCAGATTGGTGGTCTCCTAGGTGAATGCAACACAATGGTGGTATGGGAGACCCGAAATTGTGGCTCAAAAGTGAGGGAGACCAAGGGGTCAAAAGGGTCAAGAAGAAAAGGTGGTCGGCCTACCCATATTGGTGGTCTCCCAGATGAATGCAACGCAATGGTGGTATGGGAGACCCAAAATTGTGGCTCAAAAGTGAGGGAGACCACCCCCCCTGCCAAGAAAAACCGGCCGACCGGGGAAAGGTGGTCTCCAAGAAGAAAAGGTGGTTTCCCACCCTACTACCACCTTCCTAACAATGAAACTAGGGTCCATGCTAAAAATGAACCCACACCGATGCAAAATGAGGGTTCGGGGGCCAAAACGCGCAACCGGGGGCCCCGAAAACTGACTATTGGGCACCGGAGGTGGCGTATGACCACGAAGGTGGTCTCCCGGGCAACAATGTCCCTCTAAGGAGAGGAAACAAGGTGTGTGCCAAAAACCGGAGCAAACGAAGAAAGTTAAGCGGTCCCGAACCGAGGCGCATGGCCGACGGCTCCGAAAACCGGAAACTAGTCTCCAAACAGGAATAGTGGCCTACGACCACGAAACGTAGCCTACGGCCACTGAGAGATGGTCTTCGAGACCTCTCCCTCCCTTCGGGAAGAGAAAACAGAGAAAGCAGGACCTGGTTTGCAAACCGAGGCAAAGCACAAAAGAGTCCCGAAGTCCGGAGGCAAGGCTCTCAGCCGAGACTTTGTAACCTCAGAACGAGCACAATATGCATCATCACCGAGTGCTCAATCGGCAATGTTTGAGTCTTAAGGTCGGTCAAAAATGGGGTGTCTACAGTTGCCCCTCTTTGACAGAACTCGGAAGTCGTAATTGATGGGAGTGAATGTCAAAGCCTAGAGACGACCCATTTTTGACAAGGCCGAAGACTTAGACAAACAGGCAAGATAAACAAAGAGATATGCTTGCAGGCGGGGGCAAAATGCAAAACGATATGCACCAAGTCGAACGGAACTCATGATCATGCAAAGCAGCAAGCTGTAATGAAACAAATATTCACAATAGATGCAACAGTTTTAAGCAAGAATGCAAAGCAGCAACTATATTTCATGCAGTAAGAATGCGGAGAATTTATTCAATTCTCGCCACGTCTCACACGGAGAAGATACAATACCTGTGCGGCTCGTTTGGTCGCACCAGCTTCAAATGAACCATACGTACAATATCGTGCCTGCAAAAGAGAGAAACTTAACAAGCACAACATAGTTAGCAACACATGCTCAACAATACATCGAATGCAGACAAACATGGCGCCGATGAGAAAGTGCATCGCAATGCAAGAGAAGCGCGCGTGACAACGCAAGTTAAACATGGAGGTATGACAATATCGGTGAAACGTGCACCACAATGTAAGCGATGTTCATAACAATGCGAGTGACATGCATAACAACGCAAGATAAGTGCGACTTTACGAGCATGTTTAAAGCAAAATATCGAGCAAAGAAATGCAAGCCTCAACGAGGACAACTCAAATCGCGACCTCCGATTTACCTCCTGGAACGGTCACAACGTATTCAAAAAGGATACACCTCGCTCTCGGCGAGTAATGATGAAACATGCATCGAAAGTTGGAGTTGAAGTTCCCACAGAGGGATTTCACACCGAAAAGTGCACTTTCCTTGTACTTTCTCGAGTGCCGGCGACTTCGATCACCACCAAAATTTGCAGGGAGCTCCAAGAGGCATGAGAGACCACTCAGGAGGGCCACCGACCAGGTTAGAGGGCCACCGACCAGGTTTGGTGAGAGGGGGTGGTCGGCCTACCAGAAAAGGTGGTCGGTTGACCACCTAGCCAAAAACAGGGACAGTTTTGTCTTTTCACCCTCGGATCTTTAAATGTACTTGGCCAAATCACTTTTTGCTCACACCTTCAGATCCGAAATCATCTCCCCTTGCTTCCTAGGCCATTTTCTTCCTCAGATCTGTGCTCTATACGCGTTTTCCAACGCCCCACGCAAAGTTGTTTCGCGAAAACTTTCAGTTCTCTTCACTTTGAATCGATTAGATTTTGATTTCAGAGCTTCTTTCCTCATTTTTGCCACTTGAGGTAAGTTTGTCTCAATATTTGGAACATTTTCTCGGGAGTTGACTTTTGTTGACTTTTTCATTTCCCGAGAGTTGACTTTTGTAATAAATGTAAATCCCTACGGACCTACTTATCCAATTCTTCAACGAGTAGTTGGGTCACAACGTCCACAAATCAATGTTCCAAACTTATGTCAATCATAGCCTAAGTCGAAATAACCTCACTCCATAGGAGGAAGTCTTCTCATAGTCTACACCTTCCTCAATGGTGCGACTTTTCGATATCTAGCGATCTTTATGCCTCAACAATGACTATCCAAATTGCTCATAACTTTAGAACAGTTTCGCGTCATAATAAAAAACCAACCAAATTATAAAAATGGTTAATCCTCAAAGACTTTGTCTTAAACTGTGCAACATTGATCTACTTTCTAAAAACAGGGGACTAGAGCCTTTGGCATTATCCTAGGCTCTTTATCATCTTGCGGACCAATCATGAATGTTTCCCTCTCGATCACCCAGTGATAACGTGGAAAATTTTCACATTCGCAACCACGCAACTAAGAATGTAGAGTATTTTTCTCTAATGGAGTAATCCATTAGTAGGCACATCGCTCCCACTGTCCCTAGGATATTGGAAATTTCTTTCCATTCTCAACTAGGCTATATAGAGCGCTATGCTTAGAATTCTCTATCTTATAGAGTTCCAAAACTCTATTCACGTCACCTTTACTAAGAAAACTTTATGTGACTTAGTTACACTCCCACAAAGCTGCGTACCTATATGCACATGACCCTGAGGGTTTATATGACAGCATACAATAATGCGCTACATGACCCTAAGTGTTTACAAGACAACATACAAAATGCGCCATAGAACCCTAGATCTTAACTTCGCAACATTATCAGAAGTAAAATAAAGATAAGCTACTTAACGGTTACAGATCGCTCATAAATGGTTCTCCGCCAACCCATTACTCAAATGGAGTGTAAAATCTGATATGGAGGGCACTTAGCTAGGGATATAGGCAACAAACTAAAGTGCAATTCCCAATTGGGAAACATTTTGCGCCATCATCCACCTAACATGAACAATACTTAATTCCTTATTTCTACTACACCCTTGTGTTGCTGAGTACTAGGAATAATCAATTTTTTAAGCATCCATTTCTCTTCACAGAGCTTTCTAAAAAATAACTCAAATTGATACTCGCCACCTTGGTCAAAACTAAAAGCACGAAAGCTCTTATCTGATTGATCTCGACCTCATTTGTGCAATGTCAAAAAATTATCTCAAAACTTTTGACTTATGGGAGACCAAATAGTCTTGACTCAGATGCGTATCGTAATCTATAAATGTGTTGAGATTGAGGTTAGCTATCATACCCTTACACATATCCAATCACAAATATCATAATGGACTAAGTACGCCAATACAAATGCCCTTCTGCGGCTTTCCTACTTACTTGTGCGCAACCATTGCGAACAAAGTTACACATTCATATGAGAGCAGGATGTCACAAGTGAATGGGCCCGAGAGGGCCTACTCAAACCATCCATGTCATCTTCTTATTAATGTGATTAAGTATAATAAGCCACCGGTTCATGACCAATGTCATAAACTAATTCCAATCATCCTAATGTGTGAGTTCTCGAAGACAAGTTTTAAAGGTTTAGGCCCAACTAGGTAATGACTCATAACTAATTCATATTCACTAGATTATAAAAGGATATCATGGAGATATCAAGTGCGCCTAAGTCACAAATTTAACTAGTAAGTGCTAATCCTCTGCACCTTTAAGTCAATTTTATTCTCCATACACTTTATTGCATCTATTTGAAAGATGACAATACTCCTCTTGCCATCTCTGTTTCTCACTTCATAGTTACATGCAATTAATTCTACTATCCACAAGAAGGAGAGAATAAGCTATCAATCTATGACAGCTCCTGAAGTAACTTAAGCGCGAATTAGGCTAAAAAGTCTAATTCTACACAATGCTCTCACAAGCGATGCGTCAAATTCTTAGAGTCATAACAACCTTGTCGGCCTTGACCTTTTCATTACTATGCTGCAACGTTTGCGCTTAGTGGTAAACGTTATTCAAAAAACGTTAGCCTAGCTAAGGAATCATACAAATAAGCCCCTCCTCATGTCTCACACTCAAGTGTGGAAACAGTAAGTGTCCAGGCTTAGACAAGTTGGCAATGCTAATAGATTTTGCAGCCATTTGGTGCTAATCTTTTCACTTAGTGTTAATAGATTTTGCTGCTACTAAGCGCTAATCTTTTAACTTCAAGTGATACTTTAATGCACACTATTATAGTGCGTGAAATTTTGCTCCATCCACTCCCAACAGTTGGATAGAGAGCAAAACACTGCTCATACTGGCTACTCGTCTTACACTTAATGACTAATTCATTTAAGTTCGCATTTCTTAGATGACGTGACTCTTGAATGTTACTTCATCTAATGATGCAACATTATTACAAGTCAAATTACAAAGTCAACCCGCGCAGCTTAATAGTCAAGATTATATACAGATCTATTGAGGGCTTACTAATTTCACAACTCCAAAACTTGCCAATCAAAACTACGTAGCATGTCGCTAACCATAGCGCACACATCAGTTTTTATTGTGCCAAACAAAGCAACAAAATCATGGCGACTTTGAGTCATGTTTCTTTACATTCGCTCAATTAAGGTCTGACCTAAAATCTTCAAGACTTTTTGCTCATCTAACGAATATGATTGCATTGTTCACATTTGAACATCTCTACTAAGTCTAGGTCAACCAAATTAACTTCCATAAGCTAAGTCAATTTAGAGAGAAATTCGCATTGGGATTAATTTGATTAGCATAATATAATTTTGCTGCAAAAATCTAAATTAAATAGTGACAATATTACACAAGTCGCAAGATCAAAAATCCGCTATGCTCATAATCATCTCTTGCATCACAGGTGACAATTATCCAAAATTTAATTTAAGTTATGCGCAAATATTAGTTTTCGGGAGTGAATCTACAAAGATATCTCTCAACCGAACAACCTCCCACTGACTATGGCATGTCTAAAGCATGATAAGATATTCTAATTCCATATAATAGCATCATAATATAGTTTCACAATCAACTCATGCTATGTTACAATTAATAATGGAATTCAAATAAAAAAACAATTAATCATACTTTTCTAATCACAACATATTAGAAACTTTAGGCAAAAAACAACAATATGTTGTATTTAATATTCAGATTATGCCATAACAAAAAATATATCACATCTAGAATTTTTTGGTATTTTCTAGAATTTTAAATAATTAACAAACACACATAAAATCATAAATAAATATTTCAGAATCTGGGAAAATGCAACAACCATACTAGTAAATAGTAAACCATTACAGTGGTCTACAGTAAAAATTTAAGCTCCAAAAACTTAATCATGCAACACCAGAAGCATTTTAAAGCACAAATAATGAATTATTATTTCAAGAAAAATATTTTTTATTTTCATAAAATTTTGAAAATTTTACCGAAGATAAAAAATTTAATTCTGAGTCTAACAGTACCAACCACGCTTAAAAAAAAGCTATAGCGAATTATGTATGACCATTTAAAGCAATTCTAGATTTAAAAAAGAAAAAAAAAAGAGGGCCTTACAGCCAAGCCAGTGCGAAAAAACGGCTCGGCGCGGCTCGGCACTGCTTAACGTAGCGCGACTCAGCGCGGCGCATCTCGGCTCGGCGCATGCGTAACAGCACCAACGGCTCGCGCGTGGAGAGCGAGGACGACGCGTGCGTGCAAAGCACGCCTGGCGCGTGTGGGCTGTGGCTGATGTGTGGCGCATGCGTGGCGGCGTTGACGTTGTCAGATGGCGCGTACGACTCACGCGCCGCCTTCCAAGGTGTTTTCTGGTCCAATTTTGGTATTGTCGGACTCCATTTTTCAAAATAAAATCAATGGAGGTCTCAAAAAAAAAAAAAACATTTAACAAATACAAAAATGAGGTTTATTACATACTCTCTCAAATGAGAGTGGAAGTGCAGAAACTCTGCACTTCATCTTCTTCCTTAAGTTACCAAAACATACAAAACGAACCCAAATTAGGGTTTGCTTTTTCTCATCAACTGTGAGTCAGAATTAGGCCCATAATATATCATTTCGAAGGTATCGAAACAAGGATTCCAAATATATAATTTTCATAACATAAAAACAAAGCATGTAAAACCAGCATGCAGTCAAAATTACGAAAAATTAAATATGAATCTCTATTTTTTTCAAAATCCGACCGTTGGATTTTTATGAAACTTGGCAGATATATCCTACATGAAATATATTACAACATATGTAAATTTCTGATTGATCGGAGAAAGTTTAGAAAAATATTAATTTTTCATGCATATATCATGTGTGTACATATATAATTAAATACATATTTTAATGCACAAAAAATAAGCACGAAAATACCCATTTATGACTCTGATACCAATGTAAGATACATATAACGCAGTAGGTAAAAAGATTCAAACCATACCTTGTTTGATAGAATCCGAAACGAAGAACCTTATGGGTAAATCACGTGTTTCTTTAATCACGAACTAAGAACATCCAGCAATGGGGTGATACCACAGTATGAGTATCACCTACTTTAATCATAGTGCAAAGGCTGGATCGTTCTCTGATATGAGAGAGAGTTAAAGAGAGAGTATAGGAAAAATGTTATGGGTAAAAACTACATAACGTATTTGATATATTATATCATTCATATATATAATCAAATATATAACCATATATATCTATCTATCCATATCTCCTAAAGATAGGATAGATGTAGATACACTACAAGAAAAAGCAGAATTGGCGACTAAAATTCAAATTTTCGTCACTAAAAGTAGCACAATTGGCGACGAAAATGGAATTAGTAGCCAAAAGTGAAGACTTTTGGCGACTAAAACAGTTTAGTAGCCAAATGTATAGTTATTGGTGACTAAAAATCAGTTTAGTCGCCGATTATATGGGTTTTAGCGACTAAAAAAATTTTAGTAGCCAAAAGTGAAGGTTTTTGGCGACTAAAAACATTTTGTAGCCAAAAGTATAGGTTTTGGCGACTAAAAAATAGTTTGGTCGCCGATTATACGTGTTTTACCGACAAAAAAAAAATTTTGTAGCCAAAAGTGAAGCTTTTTGGCTACTAAAAAAAATTTAGTAGCTAAAAGTCAACGATTGGCGACTAAAATTCAGTTTAGTCGCCAAAAGTGGAGGTTTTAGGCGGGAATTAATTCTTTTAGCGACTAAAAAATAATTAGTAGCCAAAAAGTATAGAATTGGCGACTAAAAAATAGATTTAGTCGCCAAAAGTGGTCTCCTATTTTTTTTAGTAAATAATTTATTTTTTACATAAATTATATTGAATAAAAATAATTATGTTTATATATATAGTTTTATATTAATACGGCTCAATATACTATATAAATAATATATGTTGCATATATATTCATGTGGTGTTGTAGTGGCATTAGTGGAGAGAGTGTGTTGCTAAAGGTTTAGAACGTGAGAGGTTGGTGGTTTGAAACTTTGGAAGAGTAGAGGGTAATTATTATTTTTTTCTGAAATAAGCTTTTGGTGACTAAAATGTGTGGTTGCCAAAAGCTTGAGTATTGGCGACGAAAAAAATAGTCGGCAAATGTATAAATTTTTTAAAAAAAATTCACTATTGGTGACTAAAAATTTAGTCGCCAAATGTATAATTTAAAAAATATAATTGAGCTTTGGCGACCAAAGTTTTAGTTGCTACAGCCTTCGTTTTTGGCGACTAAAAGTTTTTTAGTTGCCAATACCTTCCCCGACCGTGTTTTCGCGACAAAACCGGCGACTAAAAAATTTAGTCAGGGAAACTAAAATGTCGACTTTTGGCGACTAAAAATGGACTTTTGGCGATTAAAAATTTAGTCGCCAAAGGTGCTTTTTCTTGTAGTGATAGAGAGAGGGTTATCCTAACAAATAGGATAATCAGGAAATCAAATTCAAATTACATGGGTAATTTGAATGGGTCATGAGTCATGCCACATGGGCGCCTAAATTCGGGTCCAATACCCGGCCCAATTCCAACAAAAACAAAACAAATCTTAACTACTATCCTATACAATAGTAAAGTTATCAAAGTATTAATTAAAATATATTTCTAATATCATTAAAATTGTTAATTGACTCAATAAAATTGATCATTTGTTATGTGATTAAAATTTTGAAAGGCCAAGATATAATTTTTAAAATCATAAAAATCAGTATATATTTTAAATAAATTTTAAAAAATATATTTATAATTTACCCAACTTCAAAAGTGCTTAATAATTTTCCATGAATTGATGATAAATTCCACTTAGTTTCCACCAATTACACCATACCACATGATGAACAGTGGCACTAAACTTTTGTGGATTTAGATAGTGGGGTTTCGTAGTAGTGGCAGAATTTGTTGATTTTAGATCATATATTAATCTATTAAGTGTGATTTTAAATAATGGGGAGACTAATTCGTTTGGTGCTATTAAAAAAATAGTAGAGAAAAAGAGATTTATGTTGTATTTACGTTATGAGTTTAGATAAAAATTTAAAAAGAAAAAGAGAAATATGTGTGAATTATAATTATATTTTATTCATATTTTATTTTATATATTTTTTTTCAAATCTTTGGCTATGTTTGGCATAAATAGTTTGGGTTAAAATAGTCACAAAAAGACTAAAATAGGCTAAAAAGTCAATAAGATAAAATGTTACATCTAAACCATAATTATTTTATTTTTTCTCTCACAAAAATCAAAAAAGCCAAAAAGTCCATCACAATGAGAATTTTTAGTCATAGGCTAAAATAGTCAAAAAGTCAAAAAAACTAAAAAACCAATCCACATCCCAAATGAAGGCTTTATCTAAATTTATAAATCAAATACAATTTTGAAAACTAATTTCTTTGTCAATGATCGACTTTCTTGACATGCTCAAGATATTATGTGTGTTCATTAAAAAATGGGTAAATTACAGTAACGGTCCCTATAATTTGGGATTTGTGTTACTTTAATCCCTAACTTTTTAATTGTGACACATTTGACCATAAATTTTGAATCCTGTTCCAAATAAGGACAAATGAAGATACCATTAGATTTTTCAAAGGTGAAATCATCAATTTGATATAATATAAACTAATTTAACAAAAATAAATGTCAAAAAAATATTTTTGAATTTTTAAAAATTATTTCTACCCACTAAAGATAAAATTATGTAAAATTGATAAATCTTTTCAATATTTAATTATTTATTTATTTTACCAAATTAATTTTTATTATGTATTTGGTTGATAATCATGTAATGGGTGGTTGTTTTTGTTTTCATTAAATTAGTTTCTATTTTTTCAAAAATTAAATATGGCGACAACTTTGATATCATTATTAAACCAATCCATTAAATCAAAAAAATCCAAAAATAAAAACATTTCATATATTAAATATATCGATTACACATTAAAAAGTTAACAACTACCCATTACATGATCATCATCCAAACATATAATAAAAATTAATTTGGTAAAATAAATAAATAAATATCTAAAAGATTTATCAATTTTACATAATTTTATCTTTGGTGGGTAGGAATAATTTTTAAAAATTTTAAAATATTTATTTGACATTTGCTTTTGTCAAATTAATTTATATTTTATCACAGTGACGATTTTGCCCTTAAAATTAAGTAATAGTATCTTCAATTGTCCTTATTTGGAACAAGATTAAAAATTCAGGGTCAATTATGTCACAATTGAAACGTCAGAGACCAAAATAACTAATTGTGACACGAGTCCCAAACTATAAAGACTGACAGTGTAATTCGCCCTTAAAAAATATTAGATAATGTTTAAATGACTTTAACTAAAAATATTATTATTTAAAAGTGTTTATTCTAACATATTAATTTGAAGTGTTTTTTTTCTCAAATGGTGTGCTAAGATCTATTAAAGATGAGATGATTTTAGTAAAAAGGACATTAAAAAAAAAAAATCAAAAAATTCTTTCACATTCTCTCTGCTTTTTGTATATTTTTTCGCAAAAAGTTGTAAAGTCATTCCTAAATACTTTAATTTTTTTCATCTTATATTTTAGGTGGTGTTTGATAAAAATTGAAAGCTAAAAATCTTAACTACTATCTTATACAACAATAAAGTTATCAAAGTATTAATTAAAATATATTTCTATTATCATTAAAATTGTTAATTGACTTAATAATTTATTAATAAAATTGATCATTTGTTATGCGATTAAAAATTTGAAAAGCCGAAATATAATTTTTAAAATCATAAAAAATAATTAATATTTTAAGCAAATTTCAAAAAATATATTTATAATTTACCCTACTTTAAAAGTGCTTAATAATTGTAACGCCCTCAAAATAATACATATGAACCCATCATTCATGACATCCATAAAAATAAGAGAATAAAGCATATTTCTATTTATCAGAGTATTCATTACAAAAGTATTACATGTTGACAACAAAAGTAAATGCTCTACAGGCTTACAACTTTCCAAACCAACACTTGGTTACAAAAAGAGAGTACTAACTCAAAACACATTAAGCCCTAGGCTTGAATTTACATGTAATGCCAAAAAGATAACAACAAAAAGATCACTCAGCCTCTAAGTCTCCCAAGCTACGTCCTTGGAGGTGGCATATCACCTGAACCTGAAAATGATGTCCCATATAGGGTGAGCCAAGCCCAGCAGAGATATACTAGACCAAATATGGGCAATAACTAAAACATTAGTATTTGATAAATGTTTAACTCATATAAACAAACATACATCTCTTTCTTAATCAATCCATGTTCACAGATATATACATATATATATATATATATATATTAATCCTTTTCCGTTCCATTATCCAAACCAATTCATCTTGACAGTTTATAACAAGACTATAACTCATGTTAACAATGCATCAATCATCATCACTTAATATGAGACTACAACTCATATCAATAATACTTCAACACTTCAATTCATCAACGTTATGCAAACGTAATCAAGATTTCGGGACTTTTACCCTGGACACTCTAGCCAACTTAATTATTAATAGAGTCTATCCCCTATCTCCTCCCAAACAGGTTTGAGAGTACATCCCCTATCTCCTCTAAAACCTTGGAGTATATCCCCTATCTCCTCCCAAACCACATACATATGCAATGTATTTAAACACTTATCATATACAATGATCAAGCAAAGCACATATTCAATGTGTTATTCCATCCGTCATATTCAATGACTTACTCAGTTGATTAGTTTTAATTCACCTAATCATCATGCAGTGTCTACAACAATCAAGACTATCCTCCACCGATAGCCCAAAGCAGTTATTTCTAAACAGATAATAAGTTATCAAACAGATGAATTATCTACAATTTCAAAGGTGGGTGATTAAATCAACCCAACTCCACCATTCAATCTCATAATCTCTCAATTTCATGGTTTTCAGTTCAATTTCATATTTCCACATTTCCCAGATTAATTATACAAATTAATCATTTACATTAAATTAGGGCTTTTTTCCCTTTTTCTCAAATATTGCACCTAAGGCCAAATTTCATCAATCAAACACCATAACTTCAATTTAGGGACCATTCATACACTCGGAACCCCGAAAATAGAAAACCTCTCTTTCATAATTTCAATTTCAAAACCCTAACTTCACCCAAAAACCCCAAATAACACCATATATACAAAATACATAGCATCTATGTCAAAACTCATAGAAAGGAGTAGGTTATCCCTACCTCAAATTTCGGAGCTCAAAGGAGAAGAAGGACAAAACTCAAGATGCTCCGATCACCAACTTTTTCGGATCAAAACGAAGGCCACGCCAAGCTCCACACTTTTTACAAAGGGACTACGGTGGAAGATCACTAGAGCTAGATGATTTCATAGAGAGAAGATGTATTCTAGAGAGAGGAGCTCTCAAATGAGGGTTTTGAAAAGCTAGAGAGAGAGAGTGGGTCGAAAAAGTGGTTCAAAAAGCTTCATCTCGGATTGATATACATCACAGTTCGCTCGAGCGTCAGACATAGACACCTGCTCGAGCGTCGAATGCACACTTCCAGAAGTTCTGCAGACGAAGGTCCCCGCTCGAGCGTGAAAGTGGACGCTCGAGCGTCCGATGACCTGCAGGAAAAGTACTGAAGGTGGAATAATTCCGCTCGAGCGTCAAACTCCCCGCTCGAGCGGAGGATCAAAAGCAAAGGGGCCCGCTCGAGCGTCAAAAGCCCCGCTCGAGCGTGAAAGCCAAAATCTGGGCATAAACCAATTGTTTCTAAACACAACCAATCTGTTTCAAACTTGCCCAACACAACCCAAAACTCAAATACAAAGAGTAAAGGATGGAAACGAGAATAAGACAACAACACACATCCACGGAACCGAGTCCGGAATATAATAAACAATGAAAGGAAAACCGGGATCGCTATAATAATTTTCCATGTTAGTTTTCACCAATTACACGATACCACATGATGAACAATGGCACTAAACTTATGTGGATTTAGATAGTGGGGTTTCGTAGTAGTGGTGGAATTTCTTGATTTTAGGTCATATATTAATCTGTCAAGTGCGATTTTAAATAATGGGGAGACTAACTCGTTTGGTGCTATTAAAAAAATAGTAGAGAGAAAGAGATTTACGTTGTATTTGCTTTATAAATTTAGATAGAATTTTTTTTTTTTAAAATGAAAATATGTATGAATTGTAATTATATTTCATTCATATTGTATTTCATATTTTTTTTTTTCAAATTTTTATCTAAATTTATGAACCAAATGCAATTTTGGAAACTAACTTCTTTGTCAATGATCGACTTTCCTGACATGCTCAAGATACAATTTTATATATTTTTTCGCAAAAAGTTATAATGTCATTCCAAAATACTTTAATTTTTTTATCACATATTTTAGGTGGGGTTTGATAAAAACTCAAAGTTAAAAATTAAGTAGTGAAAGCTAATCTAGACTCTAAAACTATATGTAAGTTATAACATTTGTGAGTTTCATCACTACAATTGTCCAAATTCTGAGTCATTAAAAAAAAAAAAAAAAAAGTCATAACCAAACACACATAAGATAAATCATAACTAACACTACAATGTGTACAATCAAATCATAATTAATACCCCAATATGTCATAATCAAAGATTTTAGGGTAAATTACACTTTGACCCCCTAAAGTTTCACTCATTTCTTACTTTGGCCCTTTAAGTTTGATGTTTCCCACTTTGGCCCTTTATGTTTACAATCCTTCCCACTTTGGTCCTTCATGTTTGCAATCCTTCACACTTTGGCCATTTAATCCCACTTTGGCCCTTCATGTTTGAAATCCTTCCTACTTTGGCCCTTCATATTTGCAATCCTTCCCGCTTTACCCCTAGACTAACTTTCATCCAAAAAAGTAACAGAATTTGTTAAATCACTAACATATCAGCTCCATATGTGATGTAAAAAATTCACTAAACAAAAAAATTGAAATTTTTTTTTAGTCTTTAGTGAACTTTTTTTTCAAATTTATTCATAAACATTATTACATTATAGATGCATCTGGATTAGATGCAGCTAAAAAAATAAAAAGAAGTTTAACTAAAAAAAGAAAAAAGTTTACTAAAGACGAAAAAAAACGATAGTAAATTTTTCATTTCAGAACTTACTAAAAACGATAGTAAGTTTAACTAAAACGATTGTTTAAGTCAGTATATTTTTATTTTTTTCGTCTTTAGTAAACTTTTTTCTTTTTTTAGTTAAATTTATTTTTATTTTTTTAAGCTGCATCTAATCTAGATGTATCTATAATGTAATAATGTTTATGAATAAATTTGAAAAAAGAAGTTTACTAAAGGCTAAAAAAAATTTCCAATTTTTTTGTTTTCTATTTTTTAATTTTTGCACCTCTAGTGAATTTTTTACATCATACATGGAGCTGATGTGTTAGTGATGTCGTAGATTTTATTAGTTTTTTTTTATGGAAGTTAGTCTAGGAATAAAGTGAGAAGAATTGCAAATATGAAGGGCCAAAGTTGGATGGATTGCAAACATGAAGGGTTAAAGTGAGAAAATTAAACTTAAAGGGCCAAAATGGGAAGAATTGCAAACATGAAGTGCCAAAGTGAGAAAAATTAAACTTAAAGAATTAAAGTGAAAAATGAGTGAAACTCTAAAGGGGCAAAGTGTAATTTACCCAATATTTTATGCCAAAACCAAAAACCTCAAAGGTCATAACTAAAAAGGCACATGCCATAGAATTTTCCAATTAATGAATATGAATGAGTTTTTTTTTAGTCTTGCACAATTTTTAAAACTTCCTGACCTAAAAGAAAACATTTTTTAAAATTTAAAATCTTCATCATTACTCTCACTTTATCTCTCAATCATATTAAAAAAAAAAAAAATTACAGCAACAAAAAATCTTAAAGTTTGATTATTATAATAAAATAAATTCTAAATTTTTAATTTTATTAATTTAAATTTTAAAATTTTGATTTATTTTATTATACGTATATTAAATTTAATAATCAAATTTTTTTTTTTCAACTTTACCAACAATTGAATTTAAACTTTAAATTTTGGATTTTATCCATGCTGAACACACGAAAGCCACAGCATGCTCTATTTATAGAAAATCCAACTCGAGATAAGTGTTTCCCTTCTATTATACTTATATTTATTATATAATATATAGATATTGATATTGATATTGATATTGATATGAATCATGATATGATTTCTTCCACTCACTCTCTCTAATTTAACAAACTTAACAAAGCCAGAATTTATTTTCTTTTATTTAGTTAAATAAAAAGTAAGTAAAATAATTTTGAAGGAAAATATTTTTGCAAAATTTTCTCAAAAATAACTTATTTTTAAAATTTTTGTAAGTTAATTTTTACAAAGTTAACTCTCACTCACTACCGTATCAACACATTTAACTTTTTCAAATAAATATATTAGCTCACTAGGAAGTCATAAATGACATTTTATTAAATCAAAATTTTCTAAAACGAAAAACAAAAACAAAAATATTTTTTTTGTAAAATATTTTACGTCGAAATAAATGGAACCTTAGTGAAAAACTTTGTTACATTAATAAATAAATCTATAAACTTTTCCATTAGATTGAGATTATTTTATAAAATTTCTACTGAAATGATATTTTCTCATTATAAAAGTAAATTCTTAACATTAATACTACAAACCAAACTTAATAATTCTAAAATTATCTAGAATTATCATTTTGTGATTCAGATTTATTCTTACACATGAATCTCAGACTACACAAATTCAATTTCATCCACATAACTTTCATTCAAGATAAATTCAAAATACTTAAATGAGATTCATAGTATTTTTCAATACTGAATTGTGATTCAGATTCTAGTGGTCAACTTGCTAGAGTTGAGCACTCTAGCACTAGAATATGGCTGAGACAGTTCCTCCTTGGGAGTATGCGTGGAGCAATCTTTTGTGACATTGAGAGTATGGCTGCTCAAGGGAATTTTGTCTTCTCATGGAACCCAAGGTCAGCAAACATAGTGGCTCACTGGGGGCCGATGCTTCCCTCCATGATCAGCTCCATCTTCTCTAGCAATTTTGTTTGGGGATTGTTAGTTTTGTTCTGTTTTGTTCTTGTAATTTCTCTGTTCAAAAAAAAAAAAATAAAAACAAAAAATCTTGCTGGAGTTAAATCTCCATCCCACAAAAATTCAGAGTAGATGGGAATTTCTACTCGTATAACAGCCATAGGGTCACTAGATTTTAAGTTGTGTTTGGATAAAAAATTTAAATAAAAATAAAATAAAATAAAACTTTATGAAATAAAAAGAAAGAAAAAAGGAAACTTTTCGCTACTAAAATATTTGGTCCTTAAAAAAGTAATTTTATTTATAAATTTTTATCCTTAAAATCGAAATTTATTATAGTATCTATATATAATTATAATTTATGTTGTAATTACTGATTAATTGTACTTCATTATGTTCCGTTTGTAGTCCAAAAACTCACTATATATATGTGTGTGTATCATTATATATATACATACCTACTTAGCTCATCAGCTCCATCCCCAATCATATTTTATGTTGACACCAAATGGAGCAAACAAACACTTTTCTCAATTGGCTACTAAATACATGTATACTTTGTTTCATTTTCTTTTTCATGAACTCTCTTGTATTGATTGTCACTCCCTTAGGCACCCCTAGTTTCATCCCCACAAATGAGACAGACCATCAGGCCCTGCTTGCAATCAAGGATCTTATACCTGTAGATCCTCTTGGTGCCTTAAGCTCATGGAACCACTCTATCAACTTCTACCATTGGCAAGGGGTCACATGTAGTCATCAACATCAGCGTGTCACTGTCCTAAACCTGTCATCTCTAGGATTGGCAGGTTCTGTATCGCCTCACATTGGGAACCTCACCTTCCTTTGGAGTATTGATCTCCATAACAACAATTTTATGGCAACATCCCCCCAGAAATTGGCAAGTTGTTTCGTTTGCAATATCTTGGGCATTTTAATAACTCTTTCCAAGGTGAAGTTCCTACAAATTTGACTCATTGCTCAAACATGAGAGTCATCAATATGATTAATAACAATCTTGAAGGTAAAATTCCTATGGAGTTGGGTTCTTTGCCTAATCCCTTGGAATTGAATCTTGCTAAAAATTATCTCATTGGAACTATCCCCCTCTCACTTGGAAATCTTTCAACTCTTCATAAACTTTCTCTATCGCACAATAATCTAGTGGGAAACATTCCCTCCCAACTTGCTCAACTTTCAAACTCGAAGCATCTTTCGTCGTCTTTTAACAATTTGTCTGCTTTGGTTCCTACTTCACTTTATAACATATCATCCATCACTTTCGTTACTATAACTGGCAACCTATTGCAAGGAAGCCTTCCCCCAGATTTGGGTTTGACACTTTCCAAACTACAAGGGTTTTATGCTGCTAGCAACCAATTCTATGGGCCTATTTCCTACCAATGAATTTGGGAAACCTTCATGAGCTGCAAAGGTTAATTTGTTTCAGCAATAACTTAGGAGGAGTGTGATAACCCTGTCTTGTGCTATGTTAATTAATCATGATTATGTTTGTAATTATGTGCTCAATTTGAATTTGGGTGTTAATTGCATGATTATGTGTGATTTTGGCTTTGTATCTGTTCATCGTAGGAAAATTTGTTAGAATCTATGCTTTGAACTAAAAATTGAAGGCCTTATCGGCCACAGAAACCGAAATTGACTGCGCCATTGTGATTGTCGTAATTTTTAGAGCCTATGGTGAAATTTAATTGAAAACTGATTTGGAACGAAATAATTAGATTAAGCTGATTGAATTGGGTACAATTAATTAGCCTTAATCAAGTCTAATTAGATGAGCCTATAAATAGGCACTTATGCACTTAAACTCACCATATGTTTGAGCTCAAAATCTGAAACACACTCTAGAGGGAGAGAGAGAGGGCCGGTTCTAGAGAGAGAAAGAGGGAGAATTGTGCATTTTGGCTCAAAGTTGTGAATTTGGAAGCTACACTCAAGATTTAACTACATTTGTGAAGATTTGAGCCTCTAGGTGAGTAATTTGATATGAATTCATGTGTTTAAGTTGTAATTATATGAATTCAAAGGTAAATAGTGATCAATAACATGAATGGAGTTGATTTGATGAATTTGAAGTCAATGAATGCATGCATGTAAGAAATTACCATGTAGTTGCATATTTGAATGTAAAGCATATTGATCATGATGAAATTTAGATCAATGTGTACATGCATGTAACAATTTGTTGTGAGTCTTCATGTTCGTGTATAAGACATGTTCAATGAGTTGAATTGGAAGTCATTTAAGACATGCATCAATGAAAAATGAGATTATGGGACTCAACTACATGTTTTGAAGATGATGAACCTATGTAAGATCATACATGCGTGAGCCTCAAAATTGTGAACATGGAATTGAATGAATTGAACTTGATTTTGAACAATTGGCCTCATATTGCTTATATCCTTACGTTATATATTGTGTTTCCACGTTTTTGAACCAAGAACATGAGCTTTGGACCATTGAATGTCGAGTTTGAGCTTCAAGAACAATTCTGGAAATTTTAGAATTTGGCATGTCCGCTCGAGCGGAGAAAGCGCCGCTTGAGCGTGAAATGTTAGTTCCCAGAACTTTTGCAGACATTGGTGTCCGCTCGAGCGGAGAGATTTACGCTCGAGCTTCAGTCACATGTTTCGGCTATCAGCTCGAGCGTCCGAAGTCATGTTCGAGCGTAAATATGAGGCAACCAGTATTTTTGCAAACCATGGGGCTCCGCTCAAGAGGCTAAAGGCACGCTCGAGCGGGGAGCCCTGTTTCAGAAATTTTGGAAAGATGATTTTATGTTTGGTTTTTCGTTCTCTTTCATTTCTAAGCACTCTTAGGCATACCTTGGACATTATAAATGGATGTAGAAGATAAGAAAGGGGCCTAAGAAGAATATGTGAATTAAGAACGGATTGAATCGTTTGTGACCCATATGAGTTATGTAATGTGTAGGGTCGAGCTCGAGGGTAAATCCACCAACAGAACACTGTGAGTAATATCTTAGTAAAGATATTTTCAAGTATGTTACCTTCCAAATGCTACTTCTGTATAAGCTTCATGGATTTGTTGATTTGGAATATGAATGAGTATTCTATATGCCTAATTTTGTATAAGGTTATTTGATACATTTGATATGTCCGAATTAGGCCTAAGGCCGTTTGCCATTTGATACGTTTGAATACCATGATGGGCCAAAGGCCGTTTGAAGATGAGCATAATGGGCCAAAGGCCGTTTGAATACCGTGATGGGCCAAAGGCCGTTTGAAGATGAGCGTAATGGGCCAAAGGCCGTTTGAATGAAAAAGGATCATGATCATGAATATGAATTATGCATAGATATGAATATAAAGAGAATGGGCCCGAGGTTGTTTGATACGCCTGATATGTTTGAATTGGGCCTGAGGCCATTTGATATGTTTGAATTGGACCAAAGGTCGTTTTGTATAGATGGACCCAAGGTCGTTTTGTTTTATATAAGAATTGGACCTGGAGTCGTTTGGTATATAGGTATGATGTGTTGGACCCGAGGTCGTTTTGCTTTGTTGAGATTTGTAAATCTGATGTGAATGAGAATAGTGGTTCAAATGTGTACGTTATAAGTATGACTCATTTATGAGCGAGACTCATTTATGAGCGAATCTCATTCATTAACCTCTTTATTTTGATATTATTCACTAGGCGTTAGCTCACTCTTATCTATATGTATGTAGGTGAGCAAAGGGACATTCAACACCAGCCTTAGTGGAATTTAAGAAAGGAACCCGAGTTTTGTAAAGTCAGCTTAGGTGCCTCACGCAAGGGGCTTTGTTTATGATCTTTTTTATTTCTTTTGCTATTTCTACTGGTCATGATAGACCGTTTATGTGTATAAGCTTTTGGTTTAGTTGACTATGTGTTTGAATGATCCTGGGTATACATGATGTTAACTACTGATATGCGGTGTGAGTTATTGTTAAGTATATGTGAAATGTTTTGATATCCCACGTAAGCATAGCTCATTGGACAAAATTTCTAAGTTTGCTTCCGTATCTGGCCCCATATTATTAATCCTTAATTGATATCAGGTTTGAGGCCGTAGGTAATCTCATGATTACTGGCCGGTTATGACCTTAATCTATAGGGACGGGTTCGGGTCATGACAGATTGGTATCAGAGCACGAGTTGATAACTCACACACTTGTCCAAATGAGCCATAAAGTGTCTAGAAAAGACTTAAGATGCATCCATTTGATAAGTACATGATGTAAGCATTGAGAACTTGTGATTATATGAGATATGAATTGTTGCACTAATATGTACAACAAGTTTTGTTTTGTTATAATGCACGTACATGAACATACGAATCATGAAAGGTTGCTCATGTGCATTCGATTCTGCAAATGGGTGTCTATGTGAAATATGAATATGATCTAAGTGTATAAGTACTTAGTAAGTGTTCAGCACACGATATCTGATAAGTATGCAATCATCTGTTATGTGCCTATGTGTATTTGTGTTTATTTCTGTATTAGGCATTCCAGTATTTGGCATGGCTTAATAAGAGTTTGCGTAGATTATGGATAAAGTAAGGGCATACGAGTTGGCAGACTCTTCCACAGCCCGACTTGATAGACTGGAAAGAATAGTACAAGAAATGGCAGAGATCTTAAGACAACAACATCCGTTGCCGCTATGGCAAGAACCTCTGCCACCACCAGTGCAAGAGCACCAAGTGAATGAGTTGGAAGTCACAAATTATGTTGAGGTGCTAGACCGAACACTGATGACTGAAGCTAACATGAACCGATCTTCTGAATGGAAAAGCAAGAGACAAGGCTTTTTCTCAAAGAAGAGGTCATTTAAAAAGCAAAATACGAGATCATTGCGCACATCAAACTCTACAAGGAATACAGCACCAGTGGGTAATGAATGTGGTAAGAAACACCGAGGAGTTTGTTACCGAATTTCTGGGGCTTATTATAGGTGTGGTGAAGTGGACCATTTGGCAAGGAACTGTCCCCGAACTGAACAAAATGTGAATAGATCCTCTGCCTCAGTTGGATTCATACCAATGGTAGGAATTGCTAATCAAGATAGAGTAATTGCACTCACCCCAGAAAGCACTCAGAATACTGCGACCATTATCCCAGGTATTTATACTGTTTATAAACGAATGGCTATATGTTGACTAATTCTAGACTGGTACATGCGTACATCTTTGCTTGGGATATTATTTGATTCGATTCGGGGCATCCTTTCATATCTACTATATGTGTATCTAGATTGGTCAGACCCACAGGATCAATACCTTACTTATTGTATGTATCTGCCCCATTTGGGAAATTTGGGAAATACGTGTTGGGATATCAATTGACTCTGTACATGCACATATACATCTAAACCTATGCTTTTGTGACTAATTTGGAACTTTTGCGTAACAAATCCTATATTATGTGCAACCGAGGAACTTTGTTTAATGTGTTATTATGCACCATGTACTTGTATACAAGACTTATTTGGGAACTGCTGTATTGATTATGATACATACCTCCTGATATGAACAATTCCATGCATATGCAACTACACCTGAACTTATGTTGACAATGCCACATTGTACATGACCTGAAATACTTTGATATGAACAGTTGTGATGAATGACTCTGATATGACTTTGAGAACTGATGAACTTAGGACAGTTGTGAAACTATTGACTATGTACCTAAACAAATGAAGTATGCCTTACAGAACCAAATGTACCCTATTTGAGAAAACTTTTATCTGATTCGATCAGATAGAACTTTTGTTTGATTTGGCTTGATAGAACCCTTATTTGATATAATTTGATGGGACCTTTGTTTGATTTAATTTGACAAGACCTTTGCCTGGATTGATTTGATAAGACCCTCTATCTGATTTGATTTTGTTAAGGGGAAGTACGAATTGCTTATGAATAAATAACCAGATTATTCTCGGCAAGAAAACTGATAGACCCAAAACTTGAATCCGTTTGGAATACTTGACTTATTTAGAAGACCTTAAGTGGGCTATTAACAGACCGATCTAACCATGAACACCATTAAGAACCCACCTTTAATTGTTGGAGACATACATGTTATAAATGAACAGAATTGTGCGAATCCAGTGATTGGATGTTTAAGGAATGACTGCTTCTGTGTTACTGAATTCTTATCTATTTGACGCTATGGGAATCGATGACGGCAAATTGATTTGATTATAAACAGTACTGAACATTGATCTTTGACTAGTCAAAATATGTTTTGTTTTGTATGGGAGAATAGTTGCTTCAGTGTTATCGAATGTTGGGAATTTATGTTACGGTAATTGTTAACCGCGAACAGTTTTGATTGTGAACACTATTGGGATTAGAAAAACTTGATTATCCGAAAGTGTGTGAATTTAGTGCGCCCTGTAAATGACTGCTCAGTGCCATTATACTCTGCAATTGGGGCTTTGAGGATGTGTAAATTGTGTTTAACATGTGATTGACTCCTCCGATATTACCTTTGATGCCATGGGATTAATATATGAATTGCCTTATGCTTTTGACGACTATCCGATAATGTGGAAAGACTCGATGGAACAGGGAATTGAATATTGGACTGAATTGTAAACTGTTGAATGAATTGAGAACACGTGTAATTGTGTTAGAAATTGACTGCTTCGATATTATTGTACTTTACAATCGATACTATGGGGATATATGAGTTATGTACGTCATGTGGTTGATTGCTTTGTTGTTACCTTTGTTGACTCGGGAATCAGTGTCTGGATCCACTTTATATTCCTAAAGGCTTTTGATTGACCTTGGATAACTGTGATGAGTCACTAAACTAAATACCGAATTGGATTGTGAATTGCGGAATTACCGAAGAATGAACTGAACTTCTGTAACAAGGGAATAGACCAAACTTCTAGGGTAGAGATAGCTGACATTTGAAATAGACATGTTGGTGACCTATTATGAAGAAGGAAATTGTTGAATGTGTGTCTAAATGTTTTCGATGCCAACAAGTCAAAGTCGAATATCAGACATAGACGGAACTACTTCAACCTCTCTCTATTTCGGAATGGAAATAGGAATATGTGACTACGAATTTCATCGTGGGGCTACCTTGGACACCCAAGGTATAAGTCCCATTTGGGTTATTGTATATAGAATTACTAAGTCTGCTCATTTCCTCCCTGTAAAATTTTCGTATGATACTTATAGACTAGCCACTGTTTACATCGATAAGATTGCTCGTTTGTATGGGGTCCCAGTATATATTGTTTTAGACAGGAATCCTAAAATGTGTCTAAATTTTGACAAGCCTTCAAGAGGCAATGGGAACTGAATTGTGATTCAATGCCGCTTTCCATCTGCAAATTGATGTATAATCAGAAAGAACTTTTTTTTTTTTATTTATAGATTTTGGATGAAATGCTCCAAATGTATGCATTAGATTTTGAGGGAAGTTGGAAAAATCTATCCATCCTTGGCAGACTTTGCTTACGGCAACAGCTTACACTCTGGTTTCGGTGTGGCACCGTACAAAGCCTTGTATGGCAAAAAAGGTAAGTCTCTGACTGGTTGAGGACAGAGTGTTGCTTGATTTAGAGACTAAGCAAATGACTATCAAAAGGATTGGAACCGTTGAATAAAAGTATTTCGAAATGCTTTCGACTAAAGGTAAAATAAGTTTGGAGGACCAAACTTCCTAAAGGGGGGAAGATTGTGATAACCCTGTCCTATGCTATGTTAATTAATCATGATTATGTTTGTAATTATGTGCTCAATTTGAATTTGGGTGTTAATTGCATGATTATGTGTGATTTTGGCTTTGTATCTGTTCACCGTAGGAAAATCTGTTAGAATCTATGCTTTGAACTAAAAATTGAAGGCCTTATTGGCCATAGAAACCGAAATTGACTGCGCCATTGTGATTGGCGTAATTTTTAGAGCCTATGGTGAAATTTAATTGAAAACTGATTTGGAATGAAATAATTAGATTAAGCTGATTGAATTGGGTACAATTAATTAGCCTTAATCAAGTCTAATTAGATGAGCCTATAAATAGGCCTTTATGCACTTAAACTCACCATATGTTTGAGCTCAAAATCTGAAACACACTCTAGAGAGAGAGAGAGAGAGGGCCGGTTCTAGAGAGAGAGAGGGAGAATTGTGCATTTTGGCTCAAAGTTGTGAATTTGGAAGCTACACTCAAGATTTAACTACATTTGTGAAGATTTGAGCCTCTAGGTGAGTAATTTGATATGAATTCATGTGTTTAAGTTGTAAAGATTTGAGCCTCTAGGTGAGTAATTTGATATGAATTCATGTGTTTAAGTTGTAATTATATGAATTCAAAGGTAAATAGTGATCAAGAACATGAATGGAGTTGATTTTGATGAATTTGAAGTCAATGAATGCATGCATGTAAGAAATTTCCATGTAGTTGCATATTTGAATGTAAAGCATGTTGATCATGATGAAATTTAGATCAATGTGTACATGTATGTAACAATTTGTTGTGAGTCTTCATGTTTATGTATAAGACATGTTCAATGAGTTGAATTGGAAGTCATTTAAGACATGCATCCATGAAAAATGAGATTATGGGACTCAACTACATGTTTTGAAGATGATGAACCTATGTAAGATCATACATGCATGAGCCTCAAAATTGTGAACATGGAATTGAATGAATTGAACTTGGATTTGAACAATTGGCCTCATATTGCTTATATCCTTACGTTATATATTGTGTTTCCACGTTTTTGAACCAAGAACATGAGCTTTGGACCATTGAATGTCGAGTTTGAGCTTCAAGAACAATTCTGGAAATTTCAGAATTTGGCATGTCCGCTCGAGCGGGGAAAGCGCCGCTCGAGTGTGAAATGTTAGTTCCCAGAACTTTTGCAGACATTGGTGTCCGCTTGAGCGGAGAGATTTACGCTCGAGCTTCAGTCACATGTTTCGATTATCAGCTCGAGCGTCCGAAGTCACGCTCGAGCGTAATATGAGGCAACTAGTATTTTTGCAGACCATGGGGTTCCGCTCAAGAGGCTAAAGCCACGCTCGAGTGGGGAGCCCTGTTTCAGAAATTTTGGAAAGATGATTTTATGTTTGGTTTTTCATTCTCTTTCATTTCTAAGCACTCTTAGGCATACCTTGGACATTATAAATGGATGTAGAAGATAAGAAAGGGGCCTAAGAAGAATATGTGAATTAAGAATGAATTGAATTGTTTGTGACTCATATGAGTTATGTAATGTGTAAGGTCGAGCTCGAGGGTAAATCCACCAGCAGAACACTGTGAGTAATATCCTAGTAAAGATATTTTCAAGTGTGTTACCTTCCAAATGCTACTTCTGTATAAGCTTCATGGATTTGTTGATTTGGAATATGAATGAGTATTCTATATGCCTAATTTTGTATAAGGTTGTTTGATACGTTTGATATGTCCGAATTGGGCCTAAGGCCGTTTGCCATTTGATACGTTTGAATACCACGATAGGCCAAAGGCCATTTGAAGATGAGCATAATGGGCTAAAGGCCGTTTGAATACCGTGATGGGCCAAAGGCCGTTTGAAGATGAGCATAATGGGCCAAAGGCCGTTTGAATATCGTGATGGGCCAAAGGCCGTTTGAATGAAAAGGGATCATGATCATGAATATGAATTACGCATAGATATGAATATAAAGAGAATGGGCCCGAGGCCATTTGATACGCCTGATATGTTTGAATTAGGCCCGAGGCCGTTTGATATGTTTGAATTGGACCAAAGGTCATTTTGTATAGATGGACCCAAGGTCGTTTTGTTTTATATAAGAATTGGACCTGAGGTTGTAGACACCCCATTTTTGACCGACCTTAAGACTCAAACGTCATCGATTGAGCGCTCGGTGATTGTGCATGTTGGGCTCGTTTCGAGGTTTCAGGATTTTGGCTGAGAGCCTTGCCTCCGGGCCTCTAAACTCTTTGTGCTTTGACTCGGTTTGCGGACCAAGCCTTGTTTTCCTTGCCTGAGGGAATGAGAGGTCGTGTAAACCCCTTCTTGTGGTCGTAGGCCACTTTTCCCGTTTGGAGACTGGAGTCCGGTTTTCGGAGCCTCCGGCCGCATGCCTTGTCTCGAGACCGCTTAACGTTCTTCGTTTGGCGTGGTTTTTGAACCACACCTTGTTTCCTTGGCCTAGAGGGCCACTATGGTCTGGGAGACCACTTTTGTGGTCGTAAACCACTTTTGGTGCTTGTCAGCTAGTTTTCGAGGCTCTCGGCTGCGCGCTTTGCCTCTCGAACTTTCGTCTTGCATCCGCTTTGGTTTATTTTTGGTACAAACCTTGTTTTCCTTGTTTGGAAGGTGGTACAAGGGTGGGAGACCAGTTTCTCTCCCTGCAAACCACTTTTCTTCCTGCCAGCCAGTTTTTTAGTCTGACAACTGGTCTCCCTGATCTTTGGACCATCAAAAGTGGTCGGCCACCACACCTTTTGCTTGTTTTCATGCTACTGAACATCTCTCACCATGGCCGACCAGTTGTCTTCTTGGGAGACCACTTAAAGTAGCTGGCCGACCACTTAAAGTGGTCGGCTGCTTTTTGTCACCTTTTTGGAGATATTTTTTGGCCAGCTGGCACAGTTCGAGAGCACAAGAACCATCCTCTATACACATGTATGGAGGGATGGCCTTGAGCCTTAGCTTTTTCAAGAAGCTTGTAATTTTGCTCTCTATAAAAGGGAGGCTCCCCCTCCCTTCTCCAGGTTCAGTTTTTTGGGTTAGAGAGTGATAGATACACCTTTATCTCTATATCTCTCTCTTTGCTTCATTTTTGTGCCTTAAAGTGTCATTTTGTCTCACTTTTGTACACAAACACACACTCAAACACTATACTCTTGGAGCTGAGGTCCCTTGAAATTGTTTTTGGGAGTTCTTGGACTGGTTTGAGCTTAAAGAAGCTGCTGGAGTTGCAGCTTTGAAGGTGGTCTTCAAGGGTGAGCTTTTAACCTTTTAAACCCCCATTTTTGCTTAAGCTTTTATCCCTACTTGCATGCTGTTTTAAGCTTAACTCTTAACTACAAAAAGTTCTGAATTTTGGTGCTTAAGATCTTTGTTTAAGGTCACTTTTGTATTTGGGGTTGTTTACTCCCTCTTAGGCCTTGTTTGGCCTTGCTTTTGTGCCTTCTTTGTGAGCTTTTGGGACCACCTTGTTTTGGCCTTCTCACCACTAAAATCTAGAGGAATTTTAGTGGTGGGGATGGTGTTTTGAGGTCCCAAAAAGGAGAGGGTCATCCCCTCTCCTTGTGTTTTCAATACTTGTCTTGAATGCCTCATGTGTGAGCATGTTTGTTAAGTTTATGTTGGTCATATCTTAGCTTGTATTTGGGCTTATTTTGCTGAGGCATACCACTGTTTTTACTTGGTTTTGTCACTCCATGCATGGTTTATACACTTGTAGTGTAAATCTCATAAACTAGCTTTGTATGCTTCATGAAGTAGCATGTCATTCTAGCTTGCCTTGAGTCCATTTCAGCATGTTTTTGGTGATGTTTTGCCATGTCATACCTCTGTTAGGGTTTGGTTTGGTCACCTCTTGCATGCTCTATGCACTTGTAGTGCATTTCCATGAATTAGCCTAACATGCATCATGCTTTAACATGTCATTCTAGCATGCTTTTGGCTTAACTTCAAGAAGCTTTTGTCCATGTTTTAGCATGCTCTAGCTCTGATTTGTGTTGTTTTGGTCATGCATGCCATGCTTTGTATAGCTACAGTGCATTCTAGCTTGTTAGCTTTGTGTGTCAAATCCACTAGCATGCTTTACTTGGCCTATTTGAATGATTTGGCATCATTTCATATGTGATTTCAGTCCATGTTTCATGCTCATGCACTTGGATTTATCACTCATTCAATGCGTTGGAGGGTTTCTCCCTTTATGCCTTAACATGAATCATTGCGTATGCCTTCATGCCTAAGCTTGTGAGCTATCATTTCAATGTGTTTTTGGGGTTATCTTGCCATGATATAACTCTTATTTTTGTTGGTTAAGTCATCCCATGCTTGGTCTTAATAGGTGTAGTGTAATCCACCTTATTTGCCTTGTATGCATCATGCCTTATGCCCTTCATGCTAGCTTGTTTCGGCTTCTTTCCATGCTTCTTTTAGTATTATTTTGACATGTTTTAGGATTGTTTTGGGTTGCCTTTTCCATATCCTTCATGCTTTGTATAGCTATAGTGCAATTGGCCTTGCTAGCTTTGTGTTTTGTTGACTCATGCATGCTATCTTTGAGCTATTTAGATGATTTGGCATCATTTAATATTTCATTTCAGAGCTTATAGCATTGCCATGTTCCCACTTCTTTCATGCTTTGAATGCCTTTAAGTGTTGTGCATTGTTGCCTTACTTATGGCCTAGTGTGTATGCTTGCATGTCTAAGCCTTTGAGCCTCCATCTTAACATGTTTTGGTCCATGTTTAGACCTACTTGAGCTCTATTTGTGGTTGGTTCATGCATATTTGCCATGTATTGCGTGCCTCATTTGTAGTCCTCTTTATTAGCCTTCATGCTTTAGGACCTTTGCATGCTATACTTGTGTTTGTAGTCCTCATTTGTGTTTGTTTGAATGATTTGGCATCATTTCTTATTTAATTTCAGTGCATTTAGTGTTGTTACACTTCCACATTTATCACTCCTTGAGCCTTCTTGAGGGTTGTGCTCTTAGTCCTACTTGGTTGGCCAATGCATTGTGCATGCATGCTTTGTATTTTGTGCCTTTATTTTGGTGTTATGGCCACTGATTTAGGCATGGCTGAGGTCTACCCACATTCGGTTTAAGTCCATTGAGCATTGTGTATGCCATGTTACATCGCATCGTGCATGTTATGTTATTGTTTGCATTGCGCATGACATGCTCTTGATTTGCATTAAGTATGCCATGATCATATCGCATTGAGTATGCTAGTTGACATTCCCATTGTGTATGCTAGTTGCATTGTATCATATTGTTGCATGCTTATGTTGTCTTGCATTGAATATGCATGCATTAGCATTAGCATTGTACATGTCATTAGCCTTGTTAGGTTGTTCATGTTGCATTGCATGTTTGCATGCTCAAGTCATATTGCATATTTGCATGCTTGTGTTGCATTGCATTTTCGCATATTCCATGTTACATAGCATTGTGCATGCCATGTTATGTGTTGCATTGTGTTTGGAATAGGTGTTAGTCCAAACACGAGAAACGAGGGGCGTTTCATACTTACAGTGATGAAACGTACCTCAATTCTCGGTCGCCGACGCTCTTGATCATACATGATAGAGTTCTAGGCCTTATGTGTTTACTTGTGCATTCATTTTCATATTGAATTGTGCAACTTTGCCTCTCAGCCATCATGCATCGAGATGCGTGATTGGTGGCCCGAGAGTCAAGAACCACACCCCTTGAGCTTATGAAATGATAAGGAGGGTGGTTGTGCACACATACTTTGCAAATACATTGCCATGCCCTTTTTTGCTCTCTGTTGCAGCAAATTGGAGGAATGCAGCAACAACTGGTCGGCTAGCCAGAAAAACTAGCTGGCCAACACTTTTTTTAGCCCTGCAACAACAAAAAGTGGTGGCAAGTGGTCTCCCACACAAACTGGTCGGCCTCCCACAGGTCCCCAAGTTGAGTTAGAAGCTTTCTGGAGCTTGGTGCAAGTTTTTGAGAGCATTTGCAAACAGAGGCAAATCGAGGCATCGCGACGGATTTTCGAATGAGGCGACCAGGCATGCATGCACTCTTCTTCCGCTGAGGGCCTTGTTTTATTGCTTTACTAGCTAATTTGTTTAGCTAGTTTACGCTTTGGTTGTACTAATAGTTAGTAAATGCGTTAACTATCAATTTGTTTTAGTAGTGTTAAACTAGGTTTAGTTAATTAGCTTCGTTATGTAATAAGTAGTTTAATTAGCTTAGATTAGCTAGTTAGCTTCTTATTCACTCCCTCCGTCGAGAGGGCCAACTGTTGTAATAAGCGTGCGTGTGTGTGATGCATGTCTTCCAACCTCCATTTCTTTTCCTCTTTTACTTAACCGCTTACGACGGTTAGTTTTAGGGCATATTTCATTTAGCATACCTTATGCTTGCATGCGTGCATCCATTCATCTGTTTTGCATGCACCGGGCTCGGCGCATCATACAAACTGCATTGTATTTAAGTTCTTATTTGAATACATGTAACAAGTTGCATTTCACATGCCATTCTAGAATAGCCCAGCCTATCTTAGCTGCATTTTGCATGTGTTGCATTAGCCATCTTAACATGAACTAGGATCATGCGTGATTTCTAACTAGTTCTTTGTTTTGGCTCGGAGTACACTGTGAGTGTTTACGCTTTAGCATACTGCATGTGTGTTAATTTTGCCATGAAAGCATGCTTGCCATGAGGCTAACTGCTTATCTGATATAACTGCCTGAATGCCTAAGGGTGAAGGTTGGATTGCTTGAATTGAAACAATTCATCAAATCCCCGATTTAGCCTACTTGCGAGTGGCAAACTTCAAATCATTTTCACAAACGAACATGCAATGTTTTGTTCCAAATTAGGCAATCTAGTCTATACTTGTTTGCTGTGCGCATCACGTAGTAAGATTAGCTAATTAACCGGAATAAGAACACATGTGTTTTCAAAAACAAAATATCATGCTTAGTATAGGCCGATCTTTGATCGGGCGAGTGGGGGTGCTCATTGCATGACCTTCCCCTCTCATACCCAAGTTCCCGAGCCGAGGCAACTTTGGTGATGACGGACACGTGGCCTTAGGCACGAGTCAGGGTTTCCTAAATTCCCCCAAAACAAAATATTTAGGTGGCGACTCAGTATCTGGCAAAGCAGTCCATGTTTGGCACTTCTTTATAAAAATCAGTTTTCCAAAATGATTTGCCGGATTTGGACTCTTTGGTGATTTATCAGTCTCACATTGCACTTTGTGAGATTTAGATTCAGAACCGTGACATTGAGTCCGAACTGTGGTAGCTCAGAGAACAAAACGGAATTCGCCCCCCCTCGCGAGCGCGGATATCGGGGAGTACCCGGGAGCGCGTCTACAGAGGTTGTTTGGTATATGGGTATGATGTGTTGGACCCGAAATCGTTTTGCTTTGTTGAGATTTGTAAATCTGATGTGAATGAGAATAGTGGTTCAAATGTGTACGTTATAAGTATGACTCATTTATGAGCGAATCTCATTCATTAATCTCTCTTTATTTTGATATTATTCACTGGGCGTTAGCTCACTCTTATCTATATGTATGTAGGTGAGCAAAGGGACGTTCAACCCCAGCCTTAGTGGAATTTAAGAAAAGAACCCGAGTTTTGTGAAGTCAACTCAGGTGCCTCACGCAAGGGGCTTTGTTTATGATCTTTTTTATTTCTTTTGCTATTTCTACTGGTCATGATAGACCGTTTATGTGTATAAGCTTTTGGTTTAGTTGACTATGTGTTTGAATGATCCTGGGTATACATGATGTTAATTACTGATATGTGGTGTGAGTTATTATTAAGTATATGTGAAATGTTTTGATATGCCATGTAAGCATAGCTCATTGGACAAAATTTCTAAGTTTGCTTCCGCATCTGGCCCCATATTATTAATCCTTAATTGATATCAAGTTTGAGGCCGTAGGTAATCTCATGATTACTGGCCGGTTATGACCTTAATCTATAGGGGCGGGTTCGGGTCATGACAAGGAGACAGCAAGGGCAATGAATTGAAGACTTTTATCACCTCTTTATCCAATTGCTCCAATCTAACTATTGGATTTGGCTTCAAATCATTTCAAAGGTTTCTTGCCCCATTCCATTTCAAATCTCTCTACCAAAATCACATGGTACACTATAGACGAAAACTATTTATCTGGAAGCATACCTCCTGGGATTGGGAACCTTGTAAATTTGGGTACACTTGGATTTTTGAACATGCTCATAGGTAGTATTCCCAATTCTATTGGAAAACTCTCGAAGTTAGAAAGGTTGTCCCTTCGCTTTAATAACTTCTCTAGAGAGATTCCTTCCTCTATTGGAAACCTTACTTAGCTTTCTATTCTTTCCTCACAAGATAATATAATAGGGGGAAGCATACCTATTTCTTTGGGCAATTGTTCCAATCTACTTGGAATTAACCTTGGATACAATCACCTCACTGGAACTATACCTCAACAAATTTTTGGTATTTCTTCCCTCATTATTATCTTCTTAAATCAAAATTACTTAACAGGTCTGCTACCACTAGAAGTGGGTAACTTGAGAAATCTGGGAAAACTAAATGTATCAGAAAACAAACTATCTGGAGAAACCCCTGTCACTCTTGGTAGTTGTCAAGTTTTAGAATTCCTCTACATGAAGGGTAACCATTTTGAAGGTACGATTCCGACATCCTTGAAACAACTAAAAGGTCTTCAGATCCTAGATGTTTCTCACAATAACTTGTCTAGACAAATTCCAAGGTTTCTAGTTGAATTACCTTTCCTTCAAAATCTCAATCTTTCTTTCAATATGTTTGATAATGAAGTTCCAAATGGAGGAGTTTTCAAAAATATTAGTGCCTTCTCAATTGTTGGAAATAACAAACTTTGTGGAGGAATTAAAGCATTGCAATTGCCAGCATGTCCAACAAAAGTCTTAAAGGAAAGGAAACGAACATTCACCCCTGGATTAATAGCTCTAGTAGCCACTCTCAGTGTTGTTTTATTATTAGTGTGCTTTTTAGCTATTCTTTATCAAACAAGAAGGTCCAGACAACAAGCCTTTTCAACTTTGGCCTTCCAAAATCAATTTTTACAACTCTCTTATAGAGAACTTTTTCAAGCAACCAATGGGTTCTCCACAGCCAACTTAATAGGCAAGGGAGGATATGGTCCTGTTTATAAAGGTTTTCTCAACTCTGGTGAACAAATTGTCACTGTGAAGGTACTCAACCTTCATGAGCATGGAGCAAACAAGAGTTTCTTAGCTGAATGTGAAGCATTGAAGAACATTCGCCACCGAAATCTTGTCAAGATAATCACATCTTGCACAACCATTGATTTTAGAGGCAATGATTTCAAGGCATTGGTCTTCGAGTTCATGGAAAATGGAGTTTAGAGAGCTACTTACACTGAAGTCTTTTAGAATAGCAGGAACCTAAGAAATTGAACTTTGTTCAAAGGCTAAACATTGCCATTGATGTGGCCTCTGCTATGGATTATCTTCACAACCATTGTGAAATGACTTTCTATCATTGTGATTTGAAGTCAAGTAATATTCTTCTTGATGGTGATTTGTGCGCCCATGTTAGCGATTTTGGCTTGGCCAAGATTTTTTTAGCAACCACCAGAATATCTAATCATCAACAATCAAGTTCAATTGGGATCAGAGGAACAATTGGCTATGTTGCCCCAAGTAATTGTTTATATTTATTGTTCTTTGCATTGAAATTGGTCAACAAATGTTATTTAGTTTATTTATTAGTGTTCCTTTGTGGCAAACTAGAAACCAAGTACGAGTTTACATAGAAATCTAGTCACATATCAGTGATGATATAGATGATTCCCCTTCGCTTTACCATGTTGTGTGTTTTGCTATCACGGCAAACTAAATCAACACTTGTCATATACTTGGGCCATCCCAACATATACAATTGACTAGTTCAAATATCAAACCAAAATTAAAAAAATTGGGCACTTCTTTCATTGTTTCATATTGTAGAGTATGGTATGGGTGGAGAGGTATCCACACAAGGTGATATGTATAGCTATGGAGTGTTACTACTGGAAATGTTCACAGGAAAAAGACCAACTAATAACATTTTTTCGGGCAATGTAAATCTCCATAGCTACATAAAAATGTGTCATCCGGAGCAAGTAATGCAAATCATTGATCCCCATATCATATTGGAAACGGAAGAGGAGCCAAGTAGAAGTAGGCAAAGTAGTACGACCAACATTTCTAAGCTGGAAACTTGCCTTGTACAAGTCCTTCAAATTGGAGTTGCATGTTCTGTTGAACTACCAAGCGAGAGAATGAATACTAAAGATGTTCTTATGGAACTACACAAGATTAGAAAAGTATTTTGCGGGGTTGGGGGGGGGGGGGGGCAAGGGCATCATGACGGAACAAGGAATGATGCTTAACTATAAAGCCCCACATGTGTAGCTTAATTAATTTGGTGTTGTAGAAATCTCCCTCCCCCATTTGTTTTCTAAATTTGTAATTGGAAATATGTGAAATGGGTTTAGTGTGGTATTGTCACCACATTCATAACTGGTTATGATTGCTCTATGTTATATATGCCTTCACCATCTCATTTTTTCATTTCTATATTTTTGTTTTCTACCCTCACATAGTTCTATTATTAACCCAAAAGAAAAATGGGTATTGTAAGAGCTAAAAGGGCATACACAGATAATAAATTAAAAAGAGAGAGAGAGAGAAGAAGAAAAAAAAGTTTATTTCACTCTCATCAGAAATTATTTCCTCCCTGTCCTGGCCTAATGTTGTCATGGTAATAGTAAAACAACTAAAACTAAGTCCAATGTATGGTCCTATTATGAGGAAAACAAAAACTTACAAACAGAAATACCAAGATCACTCATGGAACGCCAATTTGGCTTAATTCATCCCTACAACAAGATCTGAGATTGATCTATCTTCAGACATAAATTCATAAAAATTGGAACTAAACTAATAGACCACTCAGACATAGTATCCGTCACACAGGATTAGGATTTATTTAGAATCCTAGCTCAATGTGAACATAATTATATATTTATTTTTAATGATATATTACATATAGTTTCATTAATTTATTTTATTTCTCTATTTGTGTTAGTGCAAACAAAAAAGAGGAAATAGCAATTCAGTGGATACAAATTAGCAATAATGTATATAAATATTAATAATTAAAGTTATAAAAGATTTCATAAATTTGTAATAATTTTGTCAAACCACCACCGTGTGGTAATTTCCCAACAAAAAAATGGAGGTACAAATTAATTCAACAAAATTTTTTTTTTTAACCAATTACTTACATGTGTTTAGAATCTACAATTAAAAAAATTAGTAAATTAATTTTTAACAATAACAAAACTATTATGCAAAATTACATATTTGATTGATAAGAATTTATTAATAATATGATTTTTTTTTTTTTTTTGTTAATCATACACTACAGGAAAAGACACCTACAGCGACCACTTTTGGCGACTAAAACAAATTTAGTCGCCAAAAGTTGCGGATTTGGCTACCAAAAATAAATTTAGTCGGCAAAAGTCAAATTTTTAGCTACTAATTATTTTTAGTCGGGGAATATTGATTATTGGCGACTAAAAAAAATTTGGTAGCTAAAGATATCACAATTGGCGACTAAAACAAATTTAGTCGGCAAAAATGGAAGAAATTGGCGACAAAAATTTTTTTTAGTGGCCGTAGGTATGAATTTTGCTACCAAATCCGTTGGTCGGCAAATGTTTTAATAAAAAATTATTTTTTGTCTTTGGCGACTAAAAAATTAGTCGGGAAAACATGATTTTCAGCGACAAAAATTATTTTAGTCGCTGTTGGTACACATTTGGCTACCAAATCCGTTGGTCGGCAAATATTTTAATAAAATATTAATTTTTGTGTTTAGCGACTAAACATTTAGTCGGAAAAACATGATTTTCAGCGACAACATGATTTTAGTCGCTGTAAATATACATTTGGCTACCAAATCCGTTAGTCGGCAAATGTTTTAATAAAAAATTAATTTTTGTTTATTTTATTTATTTTTTACACAATTAAATAAATCTATTTTTTTAAATTAAATAAATAAAATATCAATAAAAATATATGTTATTTTTTAATTAAAATTTTAATTAAATTTATTTTTAAAAATATTAATAATTAAATAATGAAATTAAATAAAATAAAACATCAACAAAATTTAAATATTTTGTGGCAGAATTTAAATAATGAAATTAAATAAAATATTACATCAAAAAAAATTAATTAACGGGTTGAGCTGACTCAGAATTTTTTTCAATAATTTTTTCCTTATTTTTTTTTATTTTCTTTCTTATTTTCTTATATATAAAATATAAGAATATAAAATTAAAAGCTCAATTTGTGATTATATTTTTCAGTAAAAAAAATATTATGACAAATATTTAAGATAATTTATAATTTTATTACTTATATTTTTATTTAAATATCATTTTAATATATTTTTTACTTTTATTTGAATATTTTTGTTACTTTTAATATATTTTTTACCCACTGAATTTTATTTAAATATCTTTCTATCTCTCTCGATCTCTCTCGTCCATTTCTCTTCTCTCACTGTCTCTCTCTTTTTCTGTGTCTCTCTCTCACTCATCTCTTTTCGCTTTATTTCTCTCTCTTTTTGTCTATCTCTCGCTCATCTCTTGTTTCTCTCTCTCTCTTTTTATCTCTCCCTCTATCTCTCTCTATCTCTTTTTCTATCTATCTCTTTCTCCCTATCTCTCTTCCACTCGTCAATCTTCTCTCTCTCTGTCTACTTGTCTATTTGTCTATTTCTCCCTCACTATGTTCGCCTTGCTCACTCTCTTACTCCCATCTTCTCTATTTATCGAGCTCCTTCTCGATTTATCGATCCACTATAAGAAAATACACTTTTAGCAACCATTTTGTCTGTCTCGCTCTCTCGCTCATCACTCTATCTCTGTCTCTCTATCTATCTCTCTTCTTTATCTGTCTCTCACAAAATTAAAATATTTTAAAAATATTTAAATATAGTAGAATATTTAAAAAATTGATTTGAATTAAGTTTTGAAAAGAGTTTTGAATTATCTGTCTTCTTTATTTATTGAGCTCTCTTTCGATTTATCGATCCACTACAAGAAAATGCACTTTTAGCGACCACTTTGTCTCTTTCTCGCTCATCACTCTGTCTCTTTCTCTGTCTCTCTATCTCTTTTCTCTATTCGTCTCTCACTCATCTCTCTCTCTCACCACCCATCTTCTCACATTTACCACTACTGCAAATGCCAGTCAATTACCACCACTCTTCTCTTTCTCTCTTTCACTCATCACTCTTCTTTCTCTATCTGTTTGTCTATCTGTCTGTATGTCTTTCATTCATCTTTCTTCTCTCTATCTCTCTAATTTGTCTTCTCTCTATGTCTCTCTCGCTCATCTCTCTTCTCTCTATCTCGCTCATCTCTCTTTTCTCTCTCTCGGTCTCTCTCACTTATATCTCTTCTCTCTATCTCTCTATTTTTCTATTCTCTCTCTCGTTCATCTATTTTCGCTCTCTTTCTATATATCTCTCTCATCTCTTGTTTCTCTCTATTTTTCTATATGTCTCTCTCTATCTCTTTCTCTCTCTGTCTCTTTGTCTGTCTCTCTCTCACTTACCACTCTTCTCTCTTTCTTTCTCTCTCTGTATCTGCTTGTCTGTCTCTCACTCTTCTCTCTCTCTCTCTCTTTCTCTCTATGTGTCTGTCTGTCTGTTTATCTCTCTTCTCCATTGTGTTCACATTGCTCACTCTCTCCCTTATCTCTGTGTCTCTCACTCATCTATCTCTTCTTTTATTTATTTTCTCTCTCTGTCTCTTTCGCTCATCTCTCTTCTCTTTATCTCTTTCGTTCATCTCTCTTCTCTCTATCTTCTCTCTGTCTCTCCCGTTCATCTCTCTTCTCTTTATGTCTCTTTTGCTCTCTCTCTCTCTATCTCTCTCTATCTCTCTCATCTAGCTCTCTTCTCTCTATGTCTCTTTTTGTGTATCACTCTCTCTCACCACCCATCTCCTCTACCACCTTCACCACTACTGCAAACACCATTCCACCACCACTATTACTTCTACTATCGCCACTTCACCCCTACGACTACCATTACTACTACTATCGCCACCACTCCACTACCACCACCACTACTGCTGCTACTACTACTACCATTACCTCTCTTTCACCCCTGCCACTCCATTTACACTACCACTATCACAACTTTACCACTAATCTCTTTCATCACCACCACCACCACTATTATCTCTTATCCACCACCTTCACTACTGCTGCCGCTCCTTAACTTTAATTGCAAATCAACAAGAATTTAATTGCAAATCAACAAGAACCAGCAAGACCTCAGTTTAATTGCAAATCCCCTCCTTAACTTTGAAAGACATTTGTGGTACATATCCCCTCCTTAACTATTTCACAAAAACCAGGAAGACCTCAGTTTAATGTCATGTGAATGATATGATTTTCTCAGTTTATTAGGACAAAGCTATCAACAGGTTTCTTGTGAGGAACATAGTTGAACAAGCTGCTGTTAGGGATGTCCAAGAAGCGTGTGCTTTTCACAGTAACATTTCTTTTTCCCTTGCTAGTTTACCTTTCCATTCTAATTTCTTAGTTGTTGTTCATTTAATTTTTTTGTAAGTATATTGCTCATTGTTATTAGGGTTAATTACACCAAGACTCTCACAAACAACTATAGGGGAAGGGGGCACTGCATCATTTAGTTGTCAGACTTGAACCCAAGCATCACATCTGATAGAGGAGTGTCTCATCCACCGGGCCCACTGTATATATGTATATATTTTATTTTCTTTTTATGCATTTATATAAATTGGATATAATCTGGTTAAATTCTGGTTAAATTCTTTGGATATAATCTGATATAATCAAAAATTGTTTGTATGCATTATTGATGAGATATATTGTGGTTAAATTCTCATTCGTTCATCAAAAATTGTTTGTATGCATTTATTCGTTAAATTCTCATTCGTTAATTTTAAATTTAAATTAAACAGATTCGTTAATTTAACCCTTTCGTTAAATTTAATTTTATTTTAATTTAAATTAAGCATAATTTATTTACTAAATTTAATTAAATTCTTCATTGTTATAACTACGTTTTAGTCGTTAAAAATATACTTTTCACCGACTAAATATGATGTTTGTCGCGGAAAATAAATTTATAATTTGTTTATTTCGTATTTATTTAAATTTTTGGGTACTAATTGTAAATTGGTCGTGGAAATACTACTGTTTGGGCGACTATTTCAATTTTGGTCGCTAATGATTAATTATATACCGACTATAGTTCGGTAGCCAAACGTGCCACAAAATTTTTGGAGGGAATATTAAATTTATTAGCGACGAAGCTTTATTTTGGTCGGCAATAATAACTTATTTGTTTTACTTTTATTTCCAAGGCAGCCATTTCCCTCCCTCTCCTACTCCCGCGTCTGATTCTGCTCTGTCTCACTGCAAATATCTGGTTCATCCCCCGAACTCCCTCCCAGGTATGTCCTCTCTCTCTCGCTCCCTCTCTCTATCTCTCTGTATCTCCCTCTCGATCGTTAGTCTCCTTCTCATAGAGGCCTCTCGGTTTCCCTCTTTCTCTCGCTCTCTCTCTATCTCACTAACGCCTCCGCCCTCTTCTCTACAGATTTTTCTCCATCGCAAGGCTTGCTGGATCATCCCCCAAACTCCCTTCGAGGTATGTCCTCCATTTCGCATTTGTCTCTCCCTCTCTCTGTATCTCCCTCTCGATTTCACTCTCATTGCCTCTGTCTCTGTTTAAACACACACACACACATACATACATAATATATATATTATATATATATATATGTGAAAACACAGAAATTATTTTAAGGGAAATGCTGAAAATTAGGGCATTCTTATTCAGAGGTGATTGAATTGAAAACTTAGGGCATGTGATTGAATTGATATTATGGGCATTGTTATTGAATGTGATTGAATTGAAAACTTAGGGCATGTGATTGAATTGATATTATGGGCATTGTTATTGAATGTGATTGAATTGAAAACTTCGGGCATGTGATTGAATTGAAATTATGGGCATTGTTATTGAAATGTGATTGAATTGAAAACTTAGGGCATTGTTATTGAAATGTGATTGAAATTATTTAGTAGGGACATGCTTGGGATGAATCAAGCAATTTGCTACAAATACTAGGGCAATGTCTTGTAGTACTAGTATGTATAAATATGAAATGAACATAAGCTTTATCTTATAATAACTAATTTAAATTAAAAAAAAATATTAACTAACTATTACATAATAGAATGGAACGTCTTCATTATAAATATGAAATGAACATAAGCTTTATATTATAATAACTAGAAGGTGTGCACACCATATAAGTGTGCAATTACAAATTTCTAAAAAAATTTATAGATGTGCAGTTATAGAAAAAGATAACTGCACTATTTTCAAAAATAGGAATTTTATGACATCAATACCAATTCCACCCTTCACATATATAATAGTATAGGTACTATAGCTATATATCCCCATATGACATTATAGTAATCTGCTGCATGATGTAAAAAATCTAGGGCACAGACAGTGATGATGTGTTAAGTTATTAGTTGTGAATGGGTGAATTACGCTGGGGTGGATCATAGTCTACATGTACTGTGTCTTCATTTATACTATTCTTCTTGTATGTATCTCCTTCTTTGTCTTTATGATCATCAGATCCCAGTTCCAGTACTGTTCGGGCTCGCCATCTTGACTCCTCCTACACAACCATCACACAACAACACCTATCCGATGAGTGTGCTGTTAAATTTAACAATTTCTATATATTTTGATTTTGATTTCAAAAAACATATTGTGTCCTGTTTAAGTAATCAAGTTATTATTTTTTAAACTGAAAGTCTTAAGAGGTTTCAATCTCAATCTTCACTTTATATAAAATCTATAACATGAAAAAGTAGAAGTGACTGGAGGAGACAAAAATACATGCCCCACATCCACAATATTGCACAAGTTGTCTTCTTTTTTATTTTGTTTTTGTCCAAAACACTATATAGGCACATTACAAAGAGATGACTCCTCGTGCATATATTCATGCACAATATTAATATGCATGCATGTATTCATTTTTTTATTGCCTTGTTATTAATATGCTTCTTTTTTTGGCTCAATTCTTTTCCTGCTTTCCCACCACACCTTCTGCCACGTAATCCCTATTTTGTTTGTGTAAATTTTGTTTGTGTAATTTTTTTTTTGACTGTTCTACTGTATATTTTTAAACATATGTGAGTGCATTATTAATGCAATTTATTAATGCAATTCAGTGACCATAAAATGCTTATCATGTCATGCACACACACTGTTGAGGGCATGAAAATGGTTTTGATTCTTTTGATATATCATTCTATTATTGACCATATGCTTCCACTAGTACTAGTGCTCTACTAGTTATGCTATCTAGTGGTCCAAAATTACAGGTCAGTTCTAAAATTAACTTCCTTAATTACGCATTGTTTTAGAACAAATCGTGTCATAAAGTCCCACCCGAAAACATATTTATGTGACAAGCCAGACAGTGAATGAACTGGAACAACATAATATACCTCAACTTGAAATGCGTGTTCTCATTTGTTCCTCGGTTAATCTTTGTGTGAGTTATAGGTGACAAAATGGACAAGAGTTGGATGACGATAAACAATAGGTTGACAAGTAAAGAGTATCAACAAGGGGTGAAGTCATTCCTTGATTTTGCTACAGCAAATGTAGGCGTAGATGATGAAATTAGGTGTCCGTGTGTCGATTGCATTAATGGCACAAAATATAGTAGGCAAGTTGTGTGGATGCACTTGATCCGAAGAGGAATGTCATCATCCTATATAACTTGGGTGCACCACGGAGAACATGTTCCCGTGTTTCGTCCTAGTGTATCAAATGACCAATGTCAAGGTAGTGGCGAATGTATGACAGATATCGATGATCCGCCCATGGATGAATTGCCTACTATGTTGGAAGAAATTTACGTGAGTGGTGTTATGGATGATCATACCGACGAGGAACCTAATGGTTTGGAGAGGGAGGATTTGCATAAGTTCACTAGGTTATTCGAAGATGCACAACGCAAAGTTTACCCTGACATGTGAAAAGTTTTCTGTGTTATCATTCGTCATTAAGATGCTTCATGTGAAGGTGTACAACAAATGGAGCAACAAGTCATTCGATATGGTTATGCAGGTATTCAAGGACATTCTACCAGAATGTGATCAAACAATTCCATGGACACTCTATGATGCTAAGAAGTTCTTACGTGACTTGGGGTTGGGATATGAAACAATTCATTCGTGCAAGAATGATTGTGCACTATTTTGGAAGGAGAGTGCTAATTTGGAGAAATGCCCTACATGTGACGCGTGTAGATACAAGTTGAACGATGATGGTGGTAAAAAGATTCCACACAAGGTATTGCTTTTCCTTTGACACCGAGGTTGAAAAGACTGTATATGTCCAAAAAAACAGCCTCAGATATGAGATGGCACAATGAAAAGCGTGTGGATGATGACATATTAAGGCACCCGGCTGATGGTCAAGCATGGAAGGACTTTGATAAGCAACATCCGACATTTTCTGATGACGCTCGAAATGTAAGGCTAGGGCTGGCAACAGATGGTTTCAATCCATTTGGAAATATGAGCACATCATATAGCATGTGGCCCGTAATCTTAATGCCTTACAATCTCCCACCGTGGAAGTGCATGAAAGAGCCATATTGCATGATGTCATTGCTTATTCCAGGACGTTCTGCACCTGGAAGAGACATTGATGTTTACTTGCAACCATTAATAGAAGAATTGAAGAATTTGTGGGAGCATGGTGTGCAAACATATGATGCATCGAACGGGCAAATTTTTAGAATGCATGCGGCGGTAATGTGGACCATAAATGACTTCCCTGCGTACGGTAACATGTCAGGGTGGAGTACAAAGGGTTACTTGGCTTGCCCTAATTGTAACAATAATGCATCGTCGCAGGGATTACGGAGTAAAATAGGGTATATGGGTGCTCGTCGCCACTTGCCTGAGAACCACACTTGGCGAACAAGTAAGCTCTTCAATGGTCAAACGGAGCATAGGTCCAAACCTTCGGACTTATCGGGGGACCAAATACTAGAGCAAATTGATTCTGGGACTTACAAGCCGTATGGAAAGCATCCACAAAATCGAAAACGACAAAGGAATGAACATCAAAATTTGAATTGGAGCAAGAGAAGCATTATGTTTGACTTGCCCTATTGGAAAACGTTGATGCTTCGACATAACCTTGATGTCATGCATATTGAGAAGAACATATGTGACAATGTCGTTGGGACACTTTTGAGCGTAGATGGAAAGAACAAGGACACGGACAAAGCACGCTTAGATTTGGAGGACATGAAAATACGTAAAGAGTTACACTTGAAGAGGCGTTCTAATGGGTCCTTTGAAAAGCCTCCCGCATTGTACACATTGTCTGTGAAAAGAGAGAGAAGGCTTTTGTGATTTCTTGAAATCAATGAAGTACCCTGATGGCTATGCAGCAAATATCTCCAATTGCGTGACCGCTCAAGCTGGAAAATTATCTGGCCTCAAAAGTCATGACAGTCATGTCCTTATACAACGACTTCTTCCAATTGGGATGCGGGGCTACCTTAATAAGGAAATTGGAACGACACTTTTTGAGTTGGGAAATTTCTTCAAACAATTGTGTTCAAAGACATTGAGGCGTTCAGATTTGCATAAATTGGATGAACAAATCGTACTCATACTTTGTAAGCTCGAGATGATTTTCCCGCCGGCTTTTTTCGATGTCATGGTCCACTTGGCAATTCACTTGCCTCGAGAGGCTATGCTTGGAGGCCCAGTGCAATATCGATGGATGTACCCAATTGAGAGGTATAAACTCAGCCCTCGTATTACTGTCAAATTTAAGTTAACGCTTTACTGCTGATATAAATATTGTAGTAACATTGACATCGGCTTGCAAAATTAGGTTGCTTGGCCGTCTAAAAGGGTTTGTGGCCAACAAAGCTCATCTTGAAGGTTCTATTGCCGAGGCTTACATTTCCAAAGAATGTACAACATTTTGTTCAATGTATTTGGATGGAGTTGAAACATTTTTAACCGCCCAGAAAGGAATTATGACATGGGTGACCGTGGCCTAGGGTTGGCGGTATTCACTCAAACTGTACGTCCCTTTGGTCTAATGACAAGGGCGTCCGATGTGTCCGTAGCTGAACGCGAGTTGGCTCATTGGTTTGTCCTACACAATAGCACAGAAGTGGATAAACACGTAGAGTATGGTGTCCTTCAAACGTATTTATAATGTTTTTGTTGTAAATTGATTAGTCTTTTTCAGATGCTAAATAGTTTTGTAATCGCATTTCTTGTAACTAGGGAGCACAAGAACTTGTTACACCAAAGAGCCGGTGCGTTCGACATCGAAAACAGACATCGGAAAGAATTTCCTAAATGGTTCAAAGATCATGTAAGCTAGTTTTCTCATATCCTACCATAGATCGTACATTATGTAAATGTCACGCATGCTAGTAACATGACACATGTTCTTCATGTAGATGAATGAATTGCGGAGCCAAGTTTCCCCCGAAGCAACTGATGATATGTGGTCATTAGCCAATGGTCCTAGTGGCTTAGTGAACACATATTCAGGATGTATTTGTAATGGTGTCCGTTATCATACTATCGACCGTGACAACCGTCGGAAAAGTCAGAATTCTGGATTAGTCGTGGAAGGGGAGCATCAAGGGCAATTGATACACTTCTATGGACACTTGTGCAGAGTGTGGGAACTGAACTATTTGTTCAGACGTCGGATTGTATTGTTCCAATGTGAATGGTTTAACAGCGGTAGTAGTAGAACTATGCGTGTAGAACCACATTTCACAACAATTGATGTAACAAGTCGATGGTACAAAGATGACTCATTCGTATTACCAAGTCAGGTTGAACAAGTATTCTATGTTAATGACACCAAATTAGGTACCAATTGGAGAGTCGTAGAAAAGTTCCAACATCGAGGAATTTGGGATGTGCCAGAGATGGATGTCGTACAACCTGATGATGTGTTCCAACAAGAAGAAACCACCGAGGTGGTACCTACTATGGCTATTGATGATGATGTGGTTTTGCGTCGACATGACATTGAATCTGAAATTATTCCAATGGAAGTGTTGCAATCTGTCGGAGGTGTAGAAGCCAAGGGTGTTACAGAGGATGCCTTCATCTGTGATGATGAAGATGGATTAATGAGGAGGGTGACGACACAGACGAAGAATATGACCTACAAAGTGATTTTGATACAGATGTTGATGTAGAATCTTGATGTATATCATGGTTTAGTGCATGTCATAATTAGAGCAATGTAAATGTTCAACTGGTGCACAAATGCAAAGGAAACTCATTATAATGAAGGGGGATCTATCTTTGTAAATGTCAATATCTCGAGATATAAACCACTATCATGAATGAGTTATTTTTTTTTTTTTGGAACAATTGGTGCTTGTCGAACTTCTATTATTATGAAAATTCTATAGTTATAATAAGGAAATCTGGAAATCTGAACATTCTGAAAATCTGAAATCTGGAAATCTAAAATATGGAAATCTGAAAATCTGGAAATTCTGAAATTTCTATGACAAATTCTAAGTTTTGACATTTTCCACATTTTCCAGATTTGCAGATTTTCACAAATTCTATGACAGCTTTTACATTCTATGAAAATCAGATTTCCAAAACTCAATAGGTTTGCAAATTCTGGAAATCTGGAAATCTGGAAATCTGAAATCTGGGCTGCAGTGAAGGTTTGTTCAATGGGCTGCAGATTTCCAAAATTCAATAGGTTTGTTCAATCTGGGCTGCAGTGAAGGTTTGTTCAATCTGAAATCTGGAAATCTGAAATGTGGGCTGCAGTTATGTTTTTCGTTTTTGTTTTTGTTCAATGTGCTGGGTCTGTGTATGTGGGCTGCAGCCTCAGGTTTGTTCTGTTCTGAATTTGGAGCTGTGTGGTGGTCTTTAGCAAGTTCTGTTTCTGGTGTTGAGCCAGGAGTTGAGTTTGGCTGTGGTGCAACCCTCCATGTGGTGTGATGATTGTTTGTTCAGGCAGCATAGCCATAAAAGCTCTGATTATTTTATTTTTTTTTCCTTATTGGCAAGCTTCAAATCTGCATTCTGTCATCCCACTTAAACCAAACAAATGCATATGGAAATAAAAAATAATTGCAGATATGCTTATATTTGTTTTCACCAAGGCATTTCATTTGTAATTCTCAGCATTGTCAAGTACACAACACAATAGACTTTTAAAGACTGCAGTAAGAGAGAGCACAGTGCTACAAATATACCTCTTCCTATGGCATTCTTTCTCTGTGCATTCCTCATCTTGCGGTGTAGCCCCAGGAAGTGAAACATCGGCCTTCACACTAGCACTGTCATCAAACAACCAATCACATAGAATAAAGAATTTAAACTTCATAATAAAAACCATATTAGAGAGTCAATCAATATCTTGTCATTTGCCATGTACATGGACTCTATTATGTGTGTATGATAATATGTACCTAAGTGTCTAGTTCATCTAATTCTCATGTCCAAATACACGGGGACACAACAAAATATCATATTCTTAATATATTTATTTTATTTTATTTTCTAGGGTAAAACGGTGTTCATAAGGTGCCATAGAACATTTTATACATAATATGGAAGTACTATTCATAGCTCTATGATTAACTCGAATTACTAACTACGTTTGCTTGGTAATTGTCCAACTACACATGTCAAACACATGTATCATACCCTTAATTGTCCAACTACACATGTCAACTACACATGTCAAACACATGTATCAGTAGGTCATGCATCAGATGATGTAGATTAATATAAGTGATTCTGCCTTTGATGATGAATTACCTTATGGCTGCTTATGTGACTACTGTTAGTTCTACTGTTATGGCCATCAATCACATAATGGGCCCAAGTCATGTACTCAGCAAAATTATGGCAATTTTCAGTGGCTCTGATAAATTAGCTGCTGAGAGAGAGAGAGAGAGAGAGAGGAGAGCGAGAGAGAGGAGAGAGAGAGAAAGGTGAAAGAAAGAGAGAGAGAGGTACCTAGCAAAGATTTGAATGTTAAAAACCAATTCCATTGGTACACTGAGCATTTCCCAGTCCAAGTGCTGTATTTCTAACTGGTATTAACAACGAAGCTCTCTGACTACCCATTCTACAAAGCTCCACCTCTGTCTGTATGCCACCTTCCCCATGGAAAATGGTTTTGACAGTCCACAACTGTTCTCAAATCTGAAGATCGGTTCAAATTCCTGGACTCAAAAGCATGGCTTGGATGTGGATATGCATGGTGAGGGTAAGAGCCTCTATACAAACCTTGATGTTGTGTTACAGGCATACCAGATGGATCCAAATAAGGCCTGAAATTAGGAAACCTCATAGTAGATGAACTAGAGCCTGTCTCATAACTAGGTGTGTAAAGGGTACTAACATAGTATGAGTAACTATGGCAATTTTCAGTGGCTCTGATAAATTATGCTGCTGAGAGAACACAGCAAAATTCATATCCTCTATTATTTTAAAATATTGCATTTTTTAATTTGATCAAAATCTCAAGAGCTGTGATGTAGCAAACTTAGTATTGACTGGATATGAATGAGCACTTTGCTATGTCAAAAAACCTTGAGAAAACAATCTTCCATGATTACCAAGTGTGGAATATGTTACATATCCTGATTCATTTTAGAATGAAAACGAAAGGTGTTTTCATATTCATCACTAGATTAGCTATGTGCTTCCATTGCCTATTAAAATGATTATTTATTTCTAATTTTTGCAGGTATTCTCATCTGATCCAGCTTACAATACCGGAGATCCGCAACTACTTTATAAAAACACTTACTAGACCTAACCCAGATCCGGCTCTTAAATTCTCGATTCTAACTAAATGCAATGTAAAGAAAGCTCTAGATCTCAGGGTTTATGGTCCAAAAAAGGTGAGGGATCTTAAAATTTTATTTTTTGAATAGAAGTCTTAGGGTCTATAAATGACTAGGCTGTGCAATATAAGCTGGCCAATCCCTTTGGCACGATGATGATGTTCTTGCAACTTGAATCCACCACTTAAGGGAGTGTGTTTTTCTCTCTTCTAAAATTTACTGGAATTATATTGTTATATATATATATGTATATTTTATGATATTTGATATAGACTATTAAGGTGTTCATCATCGAGCCTGATATTGTGTACTTAGCTCTCTCATTTAACACCGAAAGTGCAACACTAAAATGTGTAAACCAGAATGTTTATTGAGAGATGGGAAAAATGATTGACATTAACATGGGGCAATTTGAGATGTTGAAGGACAAAAGCATCTGGTTAGCATGAGGCCCCCTGCCCATGTGAGACCACCTAGCTTCAACACCTGAGAAAATTTAGAACAAGCCTAAACTTGTCATAGGAAATTCCCAATTGTAATTTTCTTTTTGGCCTCCTTTTTGGCCTCCTTTTGTAATTTTCTAACATTAGTTATGGTCTGAATTTGTGCAGGAAGATGCTAAGTTGTTGATTTTATTTTCTTGTTCTTCGTATTGCAACACTGTTAGGGCACAGAGGAAGTGTGAAATCCATCTGTTCTCATCCAACAAACCCTGGTAAGTTGCACTTGTTATTTTCTTGTTCTTGGTGAATTTGTTAATTGCAAAGGTGGATATGCTATAAATTTTTCTTCAAGTATGACAATATGAGCTTGAAATATGCATCAGACTGTGGCTTGCTGCCACTAAATCCCAATAAGTCCAACAATTTGTTTCTTTTGAAAACTACTATAACTAAGAGTGTGCTCCCAATCCATTGTTTATTCATGAGTTTCTTTTGAAAACTACAATTTGTTTCTTTTGCTGCCACCTTATTTTCTTTTATTCATCAGGTGTTTTCAGTTTATTTTTCAGTTTATTCATGTGATGTATATTTATCAGGTTATTCATGTGATGTATTTTTTTCAGTTTATTCATGTGATAGAAATTTAATCCATAACTGAAAACACTGTTCCAGCATTAGGCATCAGGCAGATTGGAAAATGGCTCCTGGATTAAAGACTGGTCGGCTTCGGAAAAAGACACTCACGCAGCCAGAAACAGACTCGCCAGCTGCTATTCCTTTAGGATCAGCCGATGACTCATCTCGTGTTCTCCCCGTCCGATCAAATGTGGGACCATCTCATAATGCCACTAGCCAACCAATGGTTGATTCTGATGAGACACAAGCCCCATCTGAAACGCAGCCGAGTGGCGTAGGTAAGAGTAAAGTTCTTCAAATTTGTCATAAACTCACTTGCCATTGCCATTGTTTTTTTGTACCCAATTTGTAGCCAATTTTCGTGTTGTTATTTTGTGAATAGGGACTTCGAAGCCCCTACGTGTACGCGGACCGACACTTGGGAAAGGCATACAAAAAATAATTCGAGCCAAGAAAGGGGAAAAATGTTATGTTCACATCGATCGTGGGTTGAATGCAATGACTGGCAAGTATGCCACTCCAGCAACTAACGAGTTAGGAATTCAAATTAGAACCTGGTGCCCTTTGAAAGATGTGAAGTCGTGGCTGGATCTTGATGAGACTACAAAAGCTGTCGTCATCCAAGGAGTTCTTGTAAGTAATATTACTTGTCCACAAGATGTAATTGTATTATGTATGTTAATAAGAAAGACTATTATTTATTGATTAAAATTTCAATTTGTTATGCATGTAGGACAAGTTTCAAATTGGAGACGATTTCCACAATGACATACAAGCACAAGAGATTGTGAATAAGAAGGCCTATGGGTTGTACAAAGATTGGAGGTACAACTTGAAGCAAGAGTTCGAATTGTTAGAGGGACTTCCACGTGATGATATCTATGCTCATCCGCCCGTAGGGGTGAGTTTGGATAATTGGAAGCATTTGATCGATGTGGCATGGAAAGATGCATCTCACCAGGTAAAATAATAGACTAGATAGAGTACATATATCTATGTGAAAATGTGATATGCCTTAGTATTTACCAAAAAATTGTTTATCTATTTGTCTTATTTTTAGAAACGGTCAAAAGCTGGCAAGAGTAATAGGAGTCAATTGCCGTACAATCATACCAATGGGTCTCGCTCATTTCCTATCGCAATGGCTACTATGGTGAGTTTGATGTTTTTAAAACTTGAATCCTTTGTAATGTTTGGATATGAAACTTGAATCCTTTGTAATGTTTGAAATCTGTCCAAGGAATATACTCTATTTTCATTCGAAATCTGTCTCGCAAAAGATGACTGGGAAAATCTGTTTCAATTCTGTTTGACAAAATGTGCAAAAATCTATTTGAAAAAATCGGACGTACAATCTGTTTGCAAAAATCTGTTTGAACTAATCTGAAAAAGTCTGTTTGTACAATCTGTTTGGTCTGTTTCAATCTGTTACAAAAATTCTGTTTCAATTCTGTTTCAACAGATTTTTAGAAAGTGAACACTTGTTAGAATACACATAATCTTAAGTCCTCTGCTGCTGTCTTTACATTACATGGTGTTGAATAGTCTGGTTAGTATGGCTGATTAGTATGGCTGAATAGTCTGGTTAGTATGGGTGAATAGTCTGCATTCACAAAATTATATGCAGAGAAATATCCTCTCATGTCTGTTTCCATTTCAATAAACAAAATAATTGATATATTGTCTATGTTAGGCTTCATTTTAAACTTACATTTCTAATATTTTGTGAAGACTTAACCATTGCATGGTTGCTATGGAGGAGGTTATCTGCCACCTGTTAAGGGAGGGGTTCAATCTCTTACCAAGTATCTTTGGTAGATTCCTTCATTAGTGTTGTTTTCTACAAAGAAATGTGTCTAAACTACTAATCTGTCTGCAAAAACTCTGTTATCATACAAATATGTCTGCAACAAATCTGTCTGCAATAATCTGCTTAAAGTGTCATTGATTTATATGTTGATGTGTTAACAGGTAGCAAAAAATGGAGAGTTGGATTTCCCAAAGTTCTATGAGGACAGCCACACTTCAAAGAAAACGAATGATTGGATCCATCCGAAATGCCGTGAGTTGCATGTAAGTATGTGACAAGGAAATATATATATTCAATATTTTTTCTTGTCCTTAGTACCCAGTAATACATATATGTTGCCAAAGTATTTTTTCGACTTATTTATTTGCAATGATAGCAAGATCAATGTACAAGCGGCTGCCATCGAGTCGGGGCGCCATTGACACAGGAGGATTTCAATGCAAGTGCTTGGACAGAAGAAAAGGTACTTGCTTGGATTTGGGAGTGGCCCACAACCCTCTACCATATTTGCATCACGAGCACACGATAAGGACATGGAGGCAATGCGAGCTGAGGTGGAGGCACTTCGTGAGGAGCGGGAAAAAGATCATGACGAGTTAATGAAAAAGCGAGAGGAGCGCGAGAGATGTTACAATGAGCTGTTGAAAGAGCGAGAGCAGCGCATTCAATTATCCAATGAGATGTTGAAAGAGCGGAGAGGAGGGACAAAAGGCAAGGGAGGAGACAAATGCAAAGGTCGAGCATCTTAACAACGTAGTAGCCAAACTGTCACAACTCTTGGGAATCTAAGTTGGGCATCTGATGTTTGCTTTTTGGTAAGAACAATTTCATTAATGTCACACTTACTTTGTTTAAATATGGTCGCTTTAAGAGTTGAAAATGTCAGCAATTTGGGAGTAAGGGTTGAAAATGTCACAAACATACTCGAAAAAGGCGTTCGGGGGCTGAAAATGCAAAACATCCCCCGAGCCACAATTTTTTCGTAACGGGCAGCTTCCCGGTGAAAAATGTGACATGTAGGGACAGACATATAGATTTTGTGCCTTCAATCATACATAATGTCGAAATGAATTGAATATTACATAGTGATTTGACATATATAGCTTTGTGCCTTCAATCATACATACAATATGTAAATAGGAACGCAGGTACTTCTCTACTCTCAAGGTAAGCAATTGAAAGCAAGGTGAAATTTTAAAGCAAGGTAGAGAGCCAAAAACAGCATACCTGCCACCATATTGAAATGATATCAATAAAAGCAATGACTTCTAATGCAAATGTGTTGAGGAATGCGCAAATGACAGTAAGACCCACATACATACATAAGAACAACCATTTTGGAGCTAAGTTTTTAGAACATTTAGTGCACTTGTGCAGTTCAATATTTACCTTCAGGATCATGCTAATAGTTTAATTCTTGATTGTTTGCATAGTTCTCTAGAAGCTAATAATTCTCAGCTGAGGTGTTAATAGAGTATTATTTTATTATTTTTTATTGTTAATTTGCTGCTGGGTGAGTTTTATATATTGATATATGTTCTACTTCTTAATTTTCTGAATTTCTTTAAGCCAATAAACCCGATTGAAGAAGCCTAATTGTTCTCTTCGGTTGTCCAATGACTACTGTGTTCATGAACTGCCCTTAACTCTTGGCTCTTAATTTTCTGCACTTCTTTAAGCTTCTTAATGTCCTTAATTTCCCACAATAAAAATTGAACAAGACTAGTCAATCTATCCATTTGTCCTACGATTGCTATGTTGATGAAGAACAACCCCAAACTCATGGCCTTGTGCTACTAAGCTCTAAAGCTTTACCTAGTTTATACACCAAAGCAAATCCTACAGCTTCATGTATTTTCACCACCCAAAGTAACAACATAAACTTATTACAATCACCCTTAAGATGGCCTTTTAACCACTGCCCTGAACCATAGTTACCAAATCTTGTACTAGAGGGTATTTCTTTGTTTTCATACTACACCTGGTAGAAGGCACAGTTCTTTAGTCGTGTAAAAGTTGTGATTTGTGAAGTTCTAGTCTCAATGATGAGTTCGGTGTGGAATTTGATTCTCCCTTCCTTTCTCCATAGGTTAAAAACTAAAAGTAAATAAAAATAAAAAAACACAGAAAAAGAAACCAAGCCCTATGTAGTTCCCTTCACCCATGCACTGTGGTTTTCCTTGGTGGTTGGGACATGCCTTCAATCAATGCTTCAGATGGCTTTGAAAGTACTGCTTTAGAGTCAGCTACTAACCTTGGGAGTTATTGATGTTATTATTAATAACAAACTCGGTGTTTACTTAATTAGATTGAACTTACTTAGCAGTGTGCTTTATTAATCTTGTCTGATGTATTAATATATGTTGTTGTGGTGTGAGCATCTGTAGAACATGTATATATATATTTTGGAAATTTTTTACTTAATTGAGGGCGTAATGGTTTCATGTGAATGGTTACATACAACTCAGTTATTAGCTGATATTGAAAGTGTACTTGATAAAGAAATCTATTACCTATGGATTTGTGAGGGTGGTTTTCAGCTTGATATCTCAAAATATGGCTTTTTATTGATAGAGAATGAGGATATATATATTATGACTTGTTTGTTTGATCATGACTTTGATTGCATATGCCATGTTTGGTCTTTGATTTTGTAGGCATTATAATATAACTGGGCCCATATGCCTTTTAACCAGGGAACTTTTGTGTTTAACTTAACCATTTATTGCATAAGAGAAATATTGCTTCTTATGCAATGTGAAAGAGCTTATACTTACATTATATTCTCATTCAAAGATTTATATATTGACCTGAGCTCTTGGATGGGAACTTATATGAAAATTATTTCGTTTTGCTGGGTTGTTTATTTTGCTTGATAATTTAAATTAGGTTGAGAAACATCTTCAGCTATATCTTATTTAATTACTTTCAAAATTATGGTGTGTAAATCTGAAAATATCCGACACAGCCTCTTCATTGATTTTGTATGTAGCTTGAACATAGCTTTTGGTAGCAATATTAGGATCTGCATTTATACTAAATGTATGAAAATGTTTTAGTGACCTTAACCCATTCATTGAACACTACTGAAATGTAACTGCCTTCTATTGAACTCCAATTGAGGAGTAGAGGTGAAAGAATCTGGTCTAAAAGCTTGGTTAAAGTTTAGGTGGGTTAGCTGAAATGTAATATTTTTTTTTCTATTTATTTTATTTTATTTTTTATGTTCAAGTTTTGCAGAAAGAAATAAATTGTTTGTGAAAGGTTTGAAATGACATGGAGATCTCACCAATTGCGATAGTAAAGAGTGAAACATGAAATAGGTGGGTTCAATGACTAAGTCTCAATAATCATCATGTATATATTTCTGAAACCTATTATTGGTTCTAGTAAAGTGCAAATGATGATAAGTTTCCTTTCTTGGTGCGAGCATTGTAATTTAGTTTGGTCAAGGTCAAAATAGCGCTAAACAGTAGCAGGATTGAAGTGGAGTGAAATATTTATGGTTTATTTTTGTTTTATTTCTGTCAATTTTATTTCCCTCTTTGTCTAATGATGTTTTTTCCTTTTTTTGCAGATGTTTTTGGACATACAAATGTGGATATGTTTTTGTTGACAAGTACAGGAGGACATTGTATTTATATCTCTATCCGTATCTATAGTGGTTTGTACAAAATATTTTTGGATGTAGAGTAAATATCAGCTAATTTGTGGCAGTACAAAATATAATTTTTGTTGTGGTACAGAAGTTCTAGGTGTACAGGTAAATTTGGTTATTCCAGTATTATGTATGGAATTAAATTATTGACGTGGGATTAGACATGGTTTGTATGAAATTTGTAATATATATATAAGTGGACGTTTACTATTAATTTTTTGGATGGTTGGAAATGAAATGTGTGCACGTTGAATGCTTGATAACATATTTACCATTGATGGATTATATTGTTTATACAGGGTACAGGTGGTTTAGAAAATTTTATTTTTTTAAAAAAAAAAAAAAATGTTAAAATGTTTGGCCACTAAATATTTTTGTAGCCTAAAGTTGCCTTTTGCCGACTACTGACAAATTAGTAGCCAAATGTCTACTTTCAGTGACGAATTGTTTAGTAGCTAAAAGTTCTGCCTTCCCCGACCAGAACAGGTTGGTAGCCAAACATCCACATTCAGCGACTAATATATTAGTCGCGGAAAGATGACTTTGCCGACTACAGACATATAGTAGCCAGATGTGTACTTTCAGCGACGAATCACATAGTGGCTAAAGGTTCTGCCTTCCCCGACCAAAACAGGTTGGTAGCCGAACATCCACATTCGGCGACTAATATATTAGTCGCGGAAAGTTCCTTTTTGCCGACTACAGACATATAGTAGCCAAATGTCTACTTTCAGCGACGAATCACATAGTGGCTAAAAGTTCTTCCTTCCCCGACCAAAACAGGTTGGTAGCCGAACAGCAACATTGGCCGACTAATATATTAGTCGCTGATTAGATGCCTTTTGCCGACTACATATATATTAGTAGCCAAATGTAGTGACTTTCGGCGACCAAAAGACTTTTAGTCGCCAATACTATCGCTGACAGGTTAAAGACGACAAGCTTGGCGACAAAATGTTATGGTCGCTAAATGGTTTCGGCGACAAAAAATGTGACTTTTGGCGACCAATATTTTGGTAGCTAAAAGTGACATTTCTTGTAGTGATATAATATCATTTTAAAAACTAATAAAAGGATTAAAGTAGACCTATTGAAGTGAAATTTTGATAAAAGTACTGGTATTAAAAAAGCAAGATCCATGCTAACTGATATCGATGCCAAATTTGAAGAAGTTACGTGTAAATCCTAATAGATAAGCTTCTTGTCTAATAGGTCCTGTGAAAATTAATAGCGTTTTTCATCAAATACTATTAAAAAAGTCACTAATTGTTAATTTTTAGTTGCAGTTTGAAAGTTGTCATAAAAATGTCACTAACTATAAGTTTTAGCAGCAGTTCAAAAAATCGTCACAAAAAACGTCATTAATTTTTAACTTTTAGTTACTTTTTGAAAAATTTGTTAGAGAAAAACGTCACTAACTATAAATTTTAGTGACAATTTATAAAAATCGTGACAAAAAAAATTACTGATTGTCAATTTTTAGTGACATACAAAAAAATCATTACAAAAAAATATTTTTAGCAACAATTTTAACAGATTTTATTTTCAATACGACTTATTAGGAATTAAATCCAACTATTAAAACATATTAGTAGTTTACCCGCCAAATTTCATGGACAAGATAAATATGATAATATGTAATAATTTAGGTGTCTATTTTTTATAAATACATATAGTAATTGAGGGTTTATGTTTCATAAATATACCTTCTTTTTTTTCTTTTCTTTTTTTTCCCTCTATCCTTGTTTCTTCCTCAATTAAGTGGCTCTCTCTCTCTCTACAGTGCTCTGTTCTCTCACATCGAAAGGTATAAATTTTTACCTATCTCTATGTATTTTATATATATGTACTTGTAATTTATATCTAATCTGAGCTCTAAAAGTGAACTTTCATATGTTAATTTTCACTTAAAAAGCTATAAAAGTTCCCAGAATCTTGGAGATAATCATTGTCATTCGAAAGTCCAATATGTAAACAAGCACACATGTATATGTATGTATACACGCATGTGTGTATTTTCTTGTAGATTTGTAAGTTATATATGTGTATATGTATGTATGTGAGATCCTATATTTGATTTTTGTGGCTTGAAGGCATGTTCTTTTATTTGGAGGTTGTTTTAGTTTATAATTTGATCTGTTATGTTCAGGTAGGGGTGTATTAGCCATGATTAAGATTTACATTTTTTAACCCTAGTTTCCGCACTTGGGTACACTATTTCAATCTCTTGAAACAATTGATGGTGTAGTTGTTTACTAACATAACCTAACCAAACCAAACCAAACCAAACCAAGCCTTAAGTCCCATCAAATGGGATCGGCTACATGAATCATTCTTCTCCACGTGGCCCTATTAAAGGCCATTTCATTAGTCAAATTAAGTAGATCCATATCTCTATTTACAACGCTAGCCAACGTCAATCTAGGCCTACCCCGTCCCCTAACACTCTCATCTACCATTACAGTATCGCATCTCTTCACTACAGCCTCTATTGGTCTCCGTTGAATGTGACCAAGCCATCTCAATCGATTCTCTCTCAACTTATCTTCTATCGGTGCTACTCCTACCCATTCCTGAATACACTCATTCCTAATTCTGTCTTGTCCAGTCTTGCCACACATCCATCTGAGCATCCTCATCTCTACCACAGTCATCTTATCTACATGTTGTTTCTTGGTTGCCCAACACTCCGTCCCATACAACATCGCTGGTCTAATGGTTGTTTTATAGAACTTACCTTTTAGTCTAGTGGATATTCGTTTATCGCACAATACCCCAGACACACTTTTCCACTTACACCATCCCGCCTTAATCCTATGGGCCACATCCGCATCAATCTCCCTCCCTGTTGTGATAATTTACCCTAAATAATGAAAATGTTCACTCTTAGGCAGTTCGTGATTTTCAATCTTCACTTCTCCTGTTCTTTCATTGTTACTGTTACTAAATTTACACTCCATGTACTCTGTCTTAGTTCTGCTTATCCAGAATCCTTTAGATTCAAGAGCATTTCTCCAAGTCTCTAACTTTGTGTTAACTCCTTCTCTAGTCTCATCCACTAGCACAATATCGTCTGTAAAAAGCATACACCATGTCACGTCATCCTGAATATTTCTCGTCAACTCATCCATAACTAAAGCAAAAAGATAAGGACTTAAGGTAGATCCTTGGTGTAACCCTACAGTGATAGGAAATTCATTTGTCTCTCCAGCAGGTGATTTAATAGTGGTCACCACCCTTTCATACATGTTCCTAATCACATCAATGTAACCTTTTGTCACCACTGTTAGGTTTTTATTCTTGGCAATCCCGTTTGACAAAACTCCTTTCAGTTGTACTTGTTTTCGCACTTTTATTTTAGTGAGGCTATGAGTTTATTAGATGCGAATCCAACCCGAATCATGCTTTGCAGAGAAGTTTGTGGTGTTTAATTCTTTCAAGATTGCCACTTCACTGACTATGACGGGGATATAGCTGCCCGGTCAGCTCGCAGGGGTCCAGGGGGCAGCGTCCCTTGGCGGGTCTGGGGCAGGGCCTAGGCGGGGTCGAGGGGCAGCGCCCCCAAAGCAAAATGCAAAAGTGCATTCAAAGTTGCTTGTCCGCTCGAGCGGAGAATGGTGAGTTCCAGAAGTATGCGTGTCTGCAAAAATACTGAGTATCGTGTTTTTACGCTAGAGCGTACATTGCCCCGCTCGAGCGTACATCCTGGTTTGGAACTCGTCACATAGAGTCCCCGCTTGAGCGTCAATTCCTACGCTCGAGCGGACCTCGCGATTTCAGATTCTATAAATTCGTAAGTTGCTCTAAATCTAGTATGACGCCTCCAGATCTTCTTCTTGAATATTAGGGTTTATATCTGGGGCTATTTTGCTAGTTTTCTTTGATGTTTGATTGAGTGTTCAACTCATGGTTTAAGAAGCATACATCAAAGGATTGTTTGTTTATTCTACACAAAAGAGAGAGTTGTTCTTCGGTGGATTCTAGAGAATTCGAGCCTGAAGCTTTGATGGATTCTGGAGTGGCTCATCGTCGTGATTCGACATCGGCGTTGTGGACTCAACGTTGGGCAAGACAATTCCGAGGTGAAGACGGGGCTGGAAGAGGCACATAGGGGTTGGTTCAATTTGGGCGTGGATTCGCTTGGTAATTGAGAGTATACATGTGTAATTCCTTTATGTCTTTTTAGTGGATTGTTTTGTGGCTTTTGCCCATGGTTTTTTAATCACAATTGGAGGCGCTCCAATTGTGGTTTTTTCACGTTAAAATCGTTGTGTCGATTTGTCATGATTATTTGATTGGGATTGTTTTACTGTTTAAAATTGATACATAATCACAAATCAACTTCTAGGGGATTTCTAGATTTTTCAATTGGTATCAGAGCAGGCCGTTCTATTTTTTTTTTTTTTTTTTTAACTTTAGAACGAGGTCTTGTTTGATTTGTGATAATGGATTCAATTCGTGAGGGAAATTCAATGGTTCGACCACCCTTACTTGACGAATCCAATTATTCGTTTTGGAAAGCTCGGATGAGTTCATTTTTAAAATCTATTGATGAAAAAGTTAGGCAATCTTTCATGTATGGGTGGACTGAATCAATGATTACCGTTGATGGAGTAACTTTGCCCAAACCAATTGATAAGTGGGACACAATTGAATACCAAAATAGTAGCTGGAATAGTAAAGCTATCAGTTCTCTCTTTTGTGCTATCACACCTAAAGAGTTTAGTCAAATTTGCAATTGTGAAGTCGCAAAAGAGGCTTGAGATATCTTACAAACTATTCATGAGGGCACTCCTTCTGTTAAACGCTCAAAACTTCAAAGGCTCACGTCTAGTTTCGAAAACCTTTCAATGAAAGATAGTGAGACCTTTGATGAACTTTATGCGAAGTTGAGTGACATTGTAAATTCCAACTTCAATTTAGGTGAAAAAATACCGGAATCCAAGATTGTAGGAAAAATTTTGAGGTCCTTACCCGATCGGTTCCAACCAAAAGTTACGGCCATTGAGGAGGCTCAAGATGTTGACAACCTCAAGCTGGATCATCTGGTTGGAAATCTCCAAACTTATGAGGCACACAGGAATTTCAAAAAGAAACAAAAAGATACTATTGTTTTTAGTAGTGCTCATAGAGTTGGAGAGGATTCTGATGAGGATTGTGAGATAGATTCCAAGATTACGGATACTTTTGTAAAACAATTTAAAAAATCTTTTCTGAAAAAGAATCTTAAACTTTTGGAATGTACTCATACTCATAAATCTAAAGGCAAAGATAAACTCAAAATTAATTCTATAGCCAAGAAGAAAAAAGGAAAGATACAAGGGAACTCTGAAAGAGTCCAATGCTATGAATGCCAAGGATTTGGCCACTTTGCTCAAGAATGCCCCACTCGTTTAAGGAAGAAAAAAGCCCTCGCTATCACTTGGGGTGATGAATCAGAATCTGATAAAGATGAAAATGACAACGAAGATCAAGGCGAAGAGGGACATAAACAATTCCTTACTTTCATGGCGGCTTCCGAAACTGAAGGACGAACAGAGTATCCGAAGAGGCTAGTTGAGAATGACACTAATGATGAATCCTCGGGGAGTGATGATGAAGAGCTTGAGCAAGCTTATGAAAAGTTGTACAAGGAATCTCTTAACTTATCCAAATTGAATGACAAACTCACAACGAAACTCAAAGCATGTGAAAGTGAGAATGTCAAACTAAAGGAGGAGATTTACGAGGCTAGGATTGATGCCATCAAGATAGCTAATGATCGACAAGCTCTTTGTGCAAAACTCTTGACTTGTGAGACAGAGATGAATGAGCTACAGCAAATCTATGCAATCGATGAAGAAAAAATTGAATCTCTCGAGATGTCTCAAGTTGCTTTGGAAGAACTAATGATCAAGAAAGAGGAAGAGCTCAAGTGTACTATGGCAACCATTGGTCTTTGGAACAAAGGATCAAAGACTTTGGACAATATCATTGGGTCTCAACAAATTTGTTCTGACAAGAGTGGTATTGGCTTTGGTGGTAAGAAGGAGCAAAAACAAAGTGCATCCACATCTCATGATACAAGAACTCAAGGGCAAGGGGAGCACAAGATTCAACGAGAGAAAAGACTTCTCAATCTTCCTAGAGTTGGTAATGTCAAAGAAAAGAAGGTATATCCTGTACACCCTGTTTTTATTTGTCATCATTGTGGTTTGGCTGGTCATATTTGCCCTTATTGTTATGAGTTGCATGGGAGAATGTCTCATAGAGATGGAAGAAATTCCAACATCTCGTGGGGTAGAAGACACTTCATTGGTGGTAATGAGGTTAAGGGTCATATTAGACCTCGTTATTTTGATTTGCTTGAGACCAAACATGGAGCGAGTTTGTATTTGCCTAGACCTAGAAATAGGAAGTTGGAAACCACGTCGAGACAGGTTCCCATTGAAAGGGAAGGGAACCACAATGTCAAGACACCACCCAAGAACCAGCATTCTCACAACTTCGTTCATACTAAAACGGTTTGGGTGAGAAAACTTGACTTGTGTTAATTTGTTTATTAGTTTTAGTTTTTGGGTTTCTATATGTTTTTTTTTTTTTTGAGTCATTTAGTGTGTGCATGTTCGTTTTCTGACTTGCTTTGTTTAGAAAAAAAAAATGTGTGCATGTTCGTTTTATGTCTTGCTTTGTTTTGAAAAAAAAAAAATCCCCAAAAGATTTTTTTAGTATGGTTTTGCTAGCTTGAAATTTTTGAGTGGTCCTTGGTGCATATTGGAATTGATGAGAATATCCATTACATGTTAATATGTGTGTGCTTTCTATGATCATTACTCATTTCGGAGTGTATGGTCTTTGATTAGTATGTCTCATTCTGTACACACTCTTGGATTAGCAAATATTAGAGTCTTCTGCCGTAGTGATCTTTTTTCTCTATGGACTTCTGGCATGGTATCTTTTGTTTTTCTAGAAGAATTGACCGATACTAGCATATCTTGAGTGATGTTGAGTCTCTTAACCACCTTCCATCTTTTTGCATCTCCACGGCTTTCCCTCTCTTTTCTTTGTAGTCCAGTCATGAGGAAAAGGCTACCTCAAAGTCACCAACCAGGCTATCCGTATTATATCCATGCTTCTCTGGTTCGGTTTCCATACTCTTGAGCGTGTCAGCTGCCAATGAGTGTGCAAAAGAAAGAAAAAATGTGCAAAAGAAAGAAAAGAAAAAAATGTGCAAAAGAAAGAAAAGAAAAAGATGTGCCATAGAAACAAAAAAAAATAGGATTCATTGATTGGGGGGGAGCCTCCGCTTTTACTCACCAAATACCCCTTGATTCCTAGTGGTTTGACTTTCCGTAGTTGTGCTTAGATTCTCTTGCCGGAGTTCTAGCTATCTGATCACTACTAGGATTTGAATCTTGTGTTTGTCGAACTCCAAGAGTCACACACACACTTTTATCATGGAATCTATGCTTTTCACATCATGCATCACTTTCTTTTATGAGAAATCTTCTAGAGGCTATGCACATTGTATTTTTAAGTAATTGTGCTTCTTGGATAATCTTGTGTGTTTCAAGGTCCAAATTTGAAATTCATTGCTTGCTCCACCATATTATTTTTTGTCGTTTTTCTTCTTGTTCATTGTTTTTAGTGAGGGGGAGTTTGATTTATCATTACAAGAGTTTGTTAGCATGAACACTTTGATTTGTTTGGTAAAGGAGATTGGCTATAGTTGTTTTGCATGTTGCTATGCACTGTTTGCTTATTATTTCCTTCATGCATGCTCCTGTTTTTACATCATCATATCATTGCTTGTGTGGTTTATGATTTTGCTTTAGTTGATTGAGCTTCCTTTGTCAATTTGTAACAAAAAGGGGGAGAAAGTTGTTTTTCATGTATTCATGTCATGTGACGGGTGCATGTGTCTGAGTTTTCATCTATTCATGCTACATGTTTTTAAAATCTCCAAGTCACATCTATTCATGTTTTCCATCTCATACTTCGAGATAATCTTGTCATATGTTTATTGTGTTTTCATATATTCTTGTGGGACTAATAGTTGTGTTGGAGATTGTGGCACTAATAACTGTTTTGCAGATCATGACCTTGAGAAAGAAGTTGGCTTTTGATGGCTGTTATGGGTTGAGATGTTTAGGATTTTATTTGTTAGGTGTGTTTTATCACGGCATTGCTAAAGGGGGAGATTGTTAGGTTTTTATTCTTGGCAATCCCATTTGACAAAACTCCTTTCAGTTGTACTTGTTTTTGCACTTTTATTTTAGTGAGGCTATGAGTTTATTAGATGCGAATCCAACCCGAATCATGCTTTGCAGAGAAGTTTGTGGTGTTTAATTCTTTCAAGATTGCCACTTCGCTAACTATGATGGGGATTGAGCTGCCCGGTCAGCTCGCGGGGGTCCAGGGGGCAGCGCCCCTTAGCGGGTCTAAGGCAGCGCCTAGGCGGGGTCGAGGGGCAGCACCCCCAAAGCAAAATGCAAAAGTGCATTCAAAGTTGCTTGTCCGCTCGAGCGGAGAATAGTGAGTTCCAGAAGTATGCGTGTTTGCAAAAATACTGAGTATCGTGTTTTTACACTCGAGCGTACATTTCCCTGCTCGAGTGTACATCCTGGTTTGGAACACGTCATATAGAGTCCCCGCTCGAGCGTCAATTCTTACGCTCAAGCGGACCTCACGATTTCAGATTCTATAAATTTGCAAGTTGCTCCAAATCTGGTATGACGCCTCCAGATCTTCTTCTTGAATATTAGGGTTTATATCTGGGGCTATTTTGCTAGTTTTCTTTGTTGTTTGATTGAGTGTTCAACTCATGGTTTAAGAAGCATACATCAAAGGATTGTTTGTTTATTCTACACAAAAGAGAGAGTTGTTCTTTGGTGGATTCTAGAGAATTCGAGCCTGAAGCTTTGGTGGATTTTGGAGTGGCTCATCGTCGTGATTCGACATCGGCGTTGTGGACTCAACGTTGGGCAAGACAATTCCGAGGTAAAGACGAGGCTGGAAGAGGCACATAGGGGCTGGTTCAATTTGGACATGGATTCGCTAGGTAATTGAGAGTATACCTGTGTAATTCCTTTATGTCTTTTTAGTGGATTGTTTTATGGCTTTTGCCCGTGGTTTTTTAATCACAATTGGAGGCGCTCCAATTGTGGTTTTTCCACGTTAAAATCGTTGTGTCGATTTGTCATGATTGTTTGATTGGGATTGTTTTACTGTTTAAAATTGATACATAATCACAAATCAACTTCTAAGGGATTTCTAGATTTTTCAACCCCTTTCTTCTCTAACAGCCACCATATTATATCCCGAGACACTCTACCATATGCTTTCTAAGGTCAATAAACATCTCTTTTCTTTTCTCTATACTTTTCTATTACTCTCCTCAAAAGATAAATTGCTTCCATTGTTGACCTGCCAGGCATAAACCCAAATTGATTCTCTGACACCTCTGTTATATCTCGTAATCGGCGTTCCATCACCCTCTCCCACACTTTCATTATATGACACATTAGCTTGATTCCTCTATAGTTGTTGCAATTTTGGACATCTCTTTTATTCTTATAGATTGGCACTAAGATACTCTTCCTCCACTCATCTGGCATGTTCCTAGTCAACAAAATTTTGCTAAACAACCTAATCAACCAAGCAACCCCCTTTTTACCCAAACACTTCCAAGCTTCAATAGGGATATCATCGGGTCCTAAAGCCTTATTTGATTTCATCTTCTTAAGTGCAATTTCCACTTCAAAGTTCATAATCCTGCGATAGAACCTATAGTCTTGGTTTATCGTATTACTGGCTATTTCTTCGCCTATTGTCGTATCTCCATATTTCTTTCCCTATAGTTGTTTACTAACATGTGTAGGAAAAATATTTATACTGCTAATAATTACATTTGACAAAGGATTGTTTAGAAAAAGAAATAAAATTTTTTTGCAGTTGAGCTGTCAATTTGGGAAAATATATAAACATCACATATATGGGTTGAAAATCATGAATGAAACCTTGGTAATGGATGAGGAACCAAAAGTGAGGATGAAACCAGTTAATGTTATTGTCTTTTTCTTATGAATATCAGGCTTATCCTAAAGAATCCCCTAAAAAACTAACTAAAGATCTATGTAAAGAATGAGTAGAATAAGATATTAAGGAATTAATCTTCTTTCTGTCTTCCACCAATGCGCAGAATAAGATATTAAGGAATTAGTCTTCTTTCCGTCTTCCTCCAATGTGCAGACACTTGAACTTGCGGAATTCAATCTCGCAAGCTACGTATTCCCTTTCTTTGGTTCATGCACCCTACATGATCATCTACTTTCTTCTAGTGGAGAAGGGACAGACCTTCCCTGTCTAGTCGAATAACTCAAAGTGATTTTCTTGGGGAAATTGCAAAAGAAAAAAAACCTAGGGTTGGACTCTTGTAACAAAATAAACTAAGTTCATAATTCTACAAATTCAAACCCTAAACTTTTGATTTGTTTTCAATCTAAATCATTTGTCTTTTTTCGTTAAATAAAATTGACACAAAAAAAAAAAATATTTTTAATCATTACACTCAACGAAAAATGATATTTTAGACATTTTATATACACCTATATTGAGTTTAATAAAATATCATTTTTGGTCAGTTTTTCTTAACGAAAATTGACTGCTGGTATTGAAAACAAATCAAAAAAAATTAGGGTTTAAATGGATAAAATTAAAAACTTAGGTTTTATTTTGTTACAAGAGTCCAACTCTGGGTTTCTTTTTGTAATTTCCCCATCTTTCTTTCTTCTTTTTCTTTTTTATGAGTTGATTATAGAAATTATTACATATCCCCTCTTCAACGTGCTGTTTTTTTACAATTTGGGGTTAATGATGTATCGGTGAGTGATCATGTATTATAATAAAGGACGATTTGTTAAGCAAATTTAGGCCGTGAAGAATTTCAATTGGAATTGAATGTGTAATCTGCTGATTTATTGTTATTCTGTTTCCTTTTGCACATCATCCTATGATTTATAAACAAGGGGACAATAGTATGCAATGCTTATGCAATAATTCAATATCAATTTGGCTTCAATTTGGTCGCTTTTGAGCATGGACCATAGTTTTTAATGTTTTTGATGTGAAGCTTCTGCAAACTGCAACAGGCTGACTGAGGAAAATGGTTTCCGGTTTAATCAATGCCAATCCCATTGTCTATGAAAAAAAGGAGCGTCGAACTAGAACTGCACCAGATGATGTCGACAAGTATGCTGTGGAGCCCATTGACCAACTAGAAATTTTTGATATCCTTTGAGTTTGATTATTATATTTGATGCTCTGTCATGTCCACTGTGTTTTGTCAGGTATATTATATATCTGACAAATTGTAGGTTTCTTTGCAAATCTTCGTGTTGAAATTAAAATTCACATGTATGTAAGTGTATTAGAAAGGAACATGTAGTTTAGATTTGTTGATCAAATCAAACTACATGGGTTGAAGTTCGTTTTCAGCGAAGTTTTGCTACTTGTTCATATCTCTTGCCCTAAGAGGCATAACGAAGGAAGCAGAAGCAATTGTAAGGAAGCATGTGCCGCTATGTGGTTCAAAACTTTTATGACTATGTAAAACTTCTGTAGCAACTTTTGAATATTAATGACACGTTATAGAAATTATCTTGAAATGCATCTTAAATTTAATATAAAATTTAATAAATGTGTGGTGACTATCTCACCACAACTAACATTTGCAATCAATGTGCATTACATTTGATTGTGTGTCTATATACAAATACTTTTTCTGTTAAGGAATTGAAAAGTTTGTTAAAGTGGAGGAGGAAAGTACAAAAGGAAGATATAGTACAATATTCACTGGGTAAAAGAAGGCTCTTTAACAAAGAAAAAAACAAGCACAAGAAAATAAAAGCTATACATTTGTCAAAGAATTAATGGAAAATTTCTAGGGAAGATGCTACTCTCCTTGGAAGCAAAACTGTCATGTTCTCATCAAACAAGTGTGTCTTTTCGTTGTTAGCAAAACTATATTTTTTTATGGCATCTAGTTATTCTTGCTCTTCACATCATTTTGTTTTGAATTTATTTATTAAATAGATTAGATACTAATTCTTAACATCCGAGTATGACAGATATAGTTTTGTGACAACCCCATTCTGTATTATGTTTCTAGTTCCTTAATTGTGTGTGTTTATGTGGTAAATGTGAAATTTGGGTGATAAAAGTGTTATTAGTATATTATTGGCTTTATATCTGTTGACCGTAGGAAAATCTGTTAAAAATTCTGCTTTAATCTGAAAATTGAAGGCCTTAATGGCGTCAAAAACGAAATTGGTTAATTTATTGTGATCAACGTAATTTTTGGAGCCATATGAAAAGTTTGATTAAGACTAAATTAATTAGAATTAATTAATAGAATTGAGTATGATTAATTAAATTTAAGTTAGATTAATTAACCCCAAGCTTGATTAATTAGTCATCACTAATCTAGTCTATATATATGTGTTATAATTAAGAATTGAGCTCATAAAAATCATATCTTGTCTGAGATTGTAAGTTTAGAGAGAGAGGGAGCTCAAGTTTAGAGAGGGAAAGGCTTAACTGTTGAAGATTTGGCTTGGAGATTGTGGAATTGTGAGGAAGAACTCAAGAATTGACTAGAGAAAGCTTGGTTCAAGGCCTTAGGTAAGAGATTGAACAAAAATTCAAAAGTTTAAATCATCTAATATGTGAATTCAAGGAGCTTATGTGCTTAAATGAAAGAATTGAGCTAGAATTGTTAGAATCAAAGTCAATTTGCACATGCATATATAGTTTGATAGAGTTTCATGAGTTTGAACATGATACATGACATCTATGCTGAGTTTTGAAGTTCAATTTTATGTTTTGAAAGCCAAGAAAATGAATTTGGTACATGCATGAAAGTTGGAGTTTCAAATTGCTTTGACTATGAAGTTTCAAGTCCAAATTGTGAGTTAAAGGTTGTGATTGATCATGGTTCATGTCATCTAAGCTTGAATTGAAGATTAAATCATCCATGCATCCTTGATTCATGAAGTTTTGAAGTTAAATTCCATATTTTGAGCTTTGATCTCTTCAAATTGGTTATGTGTTCATGTTTTTGGAAGATTTTCAAAATGTTTTCAAAGTGTTGTCAAGCCATGCAAGAATGGTGCTTGAAATTACAAGTTTTGAAACTCAACCCTGTTATGGAAATCCCAGAATTCTGTCTCATCGCTCGAGCGAACAATCTATCGCTCGAGTGCACTTTGCAAGCATCCAGTACTTTTACAGACATTTAGCCGTTGCCTCGAATGACCAATTGTGCGCTCAAGCGAACCCACTTTTGTTCCGCACTTGGCTCGAGCGACCGTCGAGCGTAAAAATTGAGCATCCAGTACTTTTGCAATCTTTATAGACGGCTTGAGTGACCAAGTGTGCGGTCGAGCGAAGATCCTGTTTTCAGCAAAATTTGGCCAACACTTATAAGTGCATATTTGCGTCCTCATACTCTCTTAGGCATTCTTTTGCACCATTTGAACATTCTAAGTGAATTAAAAGGATAGAATGAAGCCTAAAAGAATTGAAAGACTTAAAGAACAATTCGGTTAAACAATGTGATTCAACGTGTGTACGTTACAGTTTATGGAGGACCATCCGCAGGGACAAGTTGACAACCGAATCACTGTGAGTAATATCTTAGTAAAGATATTTTCTTAATTACTCTATTTTCTATATGTCCTACTCTGATAAACTTTTTGAAACTGTGAGTTTGCAAAAGTGAATAAGTTTCTATCTATCTGATCATTGTGATAACTGTAAATGTGACCGATGAGACATGAATGTGTTTGATGGACCCAAGATCGTTCTGTATATCTGAATTGAACCCGAGGTCGTTTTGTACAATTGATAAGATGGACCCAAGGTCATTCCGAGCATCTGATAAGATTGACTAATCTGTTATGAGTTGATCAAATAATTATTATACAGCTGTAAATGAATGGACCCAAGGTCATTCCATTATGATATGATCAACTCCATACTGTACATCTAATATCTGTTGGACCTGAGGTTGTTCTATCATCTGTTGGACCCAAGGCTGTTCCATTATGAAATGCTTACAATACAGAAATACTTATATCATGTACTAGATCTCATTCACATAAATCCTTTACACTTATGTTATTCACTGGGTGTTAACTTACTCTGTTTATATATATGTATGTAGGTGAGCGGAATGTCCAACTCCAGCCTTAGTGAACCTGATAAGGATACCGAGTTTTGAGTTGTCTGTTATGAGCACCTCACGAGCGAGGCTTTTGTTCTTCCATTCTTTTGTCTTTTGGTTTTTTGTTTCTTTCTTTTGTCGGTCATACCTGACCATTTCTGTATATAAGTTTTGGCTATTATGGCAGTGATGTTTGCAAGATCTTGGACACATGGAATCTTATTATGTTTGCATGAGTGTGAGTTATTAATGTTTGAAAAGTTTTCTGTTTATGCCATTTATGCACAGCTCATTGAACAAAATTTTATAATTCTACTTCCACTTCTGACCCTTTTATCATTAAATATGTAGGTAATTTGACTGAGGCCGTGGGTAATCTCATGATTATTGGCCGGTTACGGTCTAAACCCTTAGGGGCGGGTTTAGGTTGTGACAAGTTTTGTACCAAATTATACAAGGGAGCTAAATAGTTTGGAAACTCTGTACTTCTCTTAGCATTCTTACATCATCTTAGAGACATAAAAGATCTTGAGCATCCCTATTCCTTGGAAGAGCTGAAAGTTATATCAGAAGATGCAATTGAAGTAGATGACAAGCATAATTGTGTGAGGTAGAGACAAATCCTCCTGTATTGGTGGAATTTTCAGTTCTTGTACTGGTCTCATTCTCTAGTCATCTAAATTAAATATGGTTTTTTTTTATTCAGGGTGACATTCACTTCAACAGTTGAACATTGCAGTATGACAATGGTGATTGATCTTTGCTTGCGAGTGAAACTCACACGCAGCCTGCCTATGCGGTATAAGGTATGAGCTTTTGTTTTGTGATGGTACCTCCTTGTTTACAAATTACATATTCTGTATGAGTCCCATCATAGAGGATTGGAAGATGATATGGTTGTGGTATGTTTCATTAATGTTTGTAGTGGATGATCCTATTGTGGATAAAATATTATATCTTCAATAGTTTCTTTAGTCAAGTCTGATGTCAAAAATGGATACAGATTTAAGCCAAAATAGAAATTAAGAAATTGTAGCTATCTAAAATTTTAGAGACCATAAAGCATATCTAGGTTAATAATTGTAAACCATGGTTCTGAGAACTTCTCTGTTATGTTGATAATATTAAGGAATGGTCTTCACTATAACTATGGTTCTGAACTTCTCTGGTCTTAGCAAGGTTGATGTCATTTTGAGATGAGTAATATAGATATAATGGGGAAGTTTTGGAAATGTTACTTCTAAACATGATTGATGAAGCCACTTTGAATTCCTTTTTTGTGAAGTGTTGGCTTTATCTCCCCGGATGTCAAGCTAATAATTGTTTTTAAAAAATGTTTCCTGTTTATATTTGGTTGTATATCATTAATTACATTTATAATCTGGTCGCACATCTCTCTTTGATTTAATATGGAAGCACACTTCTACTTGAGGGGGGCTGAATTAAATTTGGTTTACTTGTGCTTCACTTCAATTGAAATATCCAACAATTGCTGGTGGTTTTGATTTAATTTTGTTGTCTTTCTATTTCTTGACATCTCTTGTTATTGTTACAGGTGGATAATAGGGTAGCACCTGGAACTCATGCAACTGAAGCTGTATGGATTTGATAATGAACCACAGTCTCCTGGTGATGCTCCTCAGGTTAGGATTTCATCTTTCTTTGAAATTTATTATTGTGACAATTCCAATTGTGCCGGTTTCTTAATAATGACTCAATATATTTTTTTTGTTGAAGATTTACAAGATCTGTTACAATTTTTCCAGGTAGAAGAGGGCAATGACAATGAGGAAATCGATCAGCTCTTCCAGTCAGGCAAGAAAAAGAAGAAAGGTGAGAAGAGTGCTGCAGAGATAGCATTGCTTGTTGAAAATGTTATGGCTGAGCTTGAAGTGGTGGCTGAAGAAGATGCAGAATTGAATAGACAGTCAAAACCTGCTATGAATAAACTCAAAAAGCTGCCTCTCCTTATGGAGGTTCTCTCAAAGTAAGATGATTTTCTCTCATTAGTTTCATTGGCATCATGTTTCCATTCTATTATTTATGGTTCTTATCTGGTTTCCTACATCAACTGTTGATTGGTGCAGGAAACAACTTCATCATGGAGTATTAACTCTCCTGAAAACCTGGCTCGAACGCCTTCCAGATGGAAGCTTACCGAATATAAACATCCATGGGGCAATATTGAGGATCTTAACTGATGTATAAAAAAGCATTTTCTCCATTTCTTTAAGTGCGATGTATGAAAATTATGTGTGTACTGATTATGTCTTGCACTTCATGCAGTTTCCCATTGATTTAGAGCATTATGATAGGAGAGAGCAACTGAAGAAGAGTGGTCTTAAGAAGGTCAGGATTCTCCTTATGAACAACTCTGCATATTAATTTTTTCTGTTACGCAGGTTATTATGTTTATGTCAAAGTCTGATGAGAAGACCACAGCCAACAGAAGAATGGCAAAAGACTAGGTTGATAAATGGGTAATGTTATACATTTTTTTGACTTTTGGCACTCATACATGTATTGATCACTCTTCATGGTTCCCCTTTGTACTTGGATAAATTTTATGGTATTTGTTTGCTAGAACATATAGTGTGAAAGTGCATGTGGTGGATAGACTTCTTTCCTGCTCAATGATCAACCCAAGATCTATTCTCCAAGATGTTGATGAAAATTTGTTTTGAAAATCCAGAACCATTCCTGTGTCATTTTATTCTGTACTGAGCTATCTTTGCATGATGTTTGGTCATGGGGGATCTATTTTCATTGATTAAATTTATGAGTTTTGAAGATGTGCTCTCTGATATTGTTTGTTCTCCCCTTCTAATATTGTTTGATTAGTATGTGAACCCTTGTATGTAGGTATTGTTTGGAACCTCGGGATTTTTTTTTTTTAATTACTGATGTGGGTACATGGTTTCTATTTGTTCATATTAATATTTCCTTATCATTTAAAAATTTGAAAATAAAATGCAGAGTCGACCAATATTCAATAAGAGCACTTGGTTTGAGGACATGAGAAACTTTGATGATGAGAAGGTTCCCTTTCGGAGGCCATCTGTGAAAAGGTATATATTATCTTTGTTCAATTTGCTTACACATGTATTTTGAGTGATTTAACCATCTTGACCTTGTTTCCATATATATCTAGCCTTACTCATGCATGGAATGTCATGTTTATTTTTCAATAGGCCAATGAATAAAGCTTCAGGAGTGACGATCTTGATTTGCCTGAATTTTCACAGTAAGATGTTGTAACAGAATTAATCCGTTGGGTCCTAGTCAGTCAGCCAAGTTTGATTTATTATATGGTGATGTGCACCGTGTTTTGAATGTATATATTCAAACACTTCAATTTTATGAGGGATGTGCAGGGAATCGAAGTCTGGCCAGTCATCTTCCACGCGTCTTACTTTAAGGCCTGAAGCAATGCCAGTGGATTTTCTGGTTTGCCCCCAATCCAAGATTGATCCAGATGAGGTTAGGGCCCGTGCTACAAAGGTTGTGCAAGATCAGCGCCGTCTGAAGGTTGGTCTTCCTCTCTTGGACACTTAAAATGAAATAGATTAGGATAACTATGACAAACTCTTAAATTTAACCATCTACTATTGCAATCAGTTTCTTTCTTTCATAATATATATATATATATATAATATTATATATGTATAAATGTATGTATGTATGTGTGTGTGTGTATGTATGTATATGTACATGGCAACGAAGAGAGTGCTGAAATGTCTACAGGATACATGTTCAAAATCTGGCTTCTATCTGTCAGAAGTCTTACTGATTTGAAGTTGATTTTTTCAATCCATTTGAACTCAAATGATGCTAGTTTAATTTTCATTTGAACATAACAAAGCTGAGAAGTGGAAGTATATGGAGTTTAATTTAAATCATGTAAATGACCTTGATAAAATTTAATTTAAGCTGTTGTGCAATTTCAATTTTTATCTAATAATAATGATAAACAGAATTTTTTTTGATGGAGGCCTTTTCTCAAGCTTGCCGTAAAAGATTTTCAAATGTGCACGAGCTGTGTTGCTTTTGTTTGACCTATTATTTTGGGGACACGACTCCCCTAGGGTCAGAGCACATATTTTTTTTATAAACCCCTTAGGGTCAGATCTCATGTCAACATGCAATTGCAATATGGTATGTACAGCCTTTTCTCTTCTGTGGAGCAAAAAAAAAAAAATTAGAAGATAGTGTTTGGTTCACTGGAATGAAATTGAATGGTTATTCGATCAAAATATTCATTCTCATGTTTGGTTGATGGAAAAGATAATGAAAAATGCATTGCATATGAAATTGTCATTTAAAATTGTAAGGGAATGATCATTTTACAGGCAAATCTAAAGAATGATCATTTCATTCCATCTTATTCCAATGAACCAAATAAGAGCGCGGAAGAGTCATAGGCCCTCTTTTAGAAAGGAGGAGACCAAAGAGCAGAGAAAAGAGTGAGAAAGAGCTAGTTTCACAACCACAAACCCCCCCGCGCCACCCCCCCCCAAGGTATGCACTGTGGTGATAAAATGGTGTTTCATTGAATAAACGAGAACCTTATATTGCACTGTAGCTGATTTTAGTAATTAGTCTGGGTCCTAGCCTTTATTTATTTCTGGTACTAGTATATTTGAACACCAAGTCATACATCTACTCATATTTATCCAAAAAAAAAAAAGTCGTACTTACTACTCATAGTTTTACTTGATTATTATGTTATTTTGTTATAAAACAAAATAGTTATCATACTATGTCCACTTTTAACCTGTTTTTGGCAGTGTGTTTTTGCTGTGTCTATAACTAAGAAGCATAGATACATTCTATGAAGCAGACATGGACACATTTAGTTGACATGTGTCGGACACACGTCTGGCCATGTCTTTATATATATATTTTTTTTAAGGAAAATGAGTTGGACCCCCTCAAGGAGGCACCCCCTTTGACCCCCTCTCTTCCTGATTGGCCAGTTTTTCTTTTTTCTTTTTCTTTTTTTCCTTCTCCTCCAATCACTACCCGCCACATGTGTGTGGGGGGTGGTGGGGGTAGTGATTGGAGGGGGTCTCAATCACTTCCCATTTTTTAATTCTTTTCACTGGCCACATTATGGTTATGGATATGTCATACATGTCCTATTTTCGGACACCCACCTGAAATGGAGGGTCAGACAATATTTTTGAATAGTTCTAATGAGGGGACAAATTAGAGAGAGGAAAACTTTTCACCCTTTAGAAGAAATAACTTCTTTTGGCCACTTTCTTATCCCCATCATCCCCTCCCCCCCCTTAGAATTATTAGTGAAGGCGTTTTGAAAGTCAGGTCAAACCTGAGCCATGCCCATTTACCTGCTGAAGTAGAACTTTGGCTGTGCTAAGTGGACTCACATCGGCTTGTTTTTTCTTGGGTCATGCTTGCTGTGGCTCTGTACGCATCTTTGTGTGTTTAGACGTGTGTGGGGCATATTTTTGAGGTATTAATATTATTTTTTCTAGACAAGCTCTGGGCAGTGCACTTGCTTCCTTTGTTTGTTGACAGATGCAAAAGAAGTTGCAACAGTTGAAAGCTCCATAAAAGAAGCAGCTTTAAGCTACAAAACTTAGCGTGAAGGGTCGTGGCATGGTCAAATACTTGTAGTTCTCTCCATGGGCGGAGCTATGCATGTAGTAGTGGGTTCAATTGAATACTTGTACTTAACCTTGAATTTTTTTTAAGAATTATGTAGTATTATATAGAACTTTTGTCAGGTTTTCATAAATTGTTCCAAAAAATATATTTATCAATTTTTTTTTATTAAAAAAATGATTAATTCTATGTTTATCATATTTTTATATGTTTAGTACGCATATAATTATTAATGGTTGAATCAAGATTGTTAAAATCGAGATCTTAGGTAAGATCGTTGAGAGGGACTCATAGATCAGATCGAACATCGTAGGAATTTACTTTTAATATAAAATAAAATGAAAAATTATAAATAATAATGTATGTTACATAATTTTTAAAAAATTAAAGAAAAATGATAAATTTAATATAATGCATTTTTTATGTTAACATAAATTAGAAGAGACGTTTGAAAAATGAATTTATATTCAAATTTTAAATATAAATATACACATACAAACATACATATAATAAATAAATAACAACAAAAAAAAATTGTGGGATCTGGATCGTAGTAAAATTGGGATTGTGGGGACGTATTTTTAGGGTCTCCCCACGTGGCCGAGGTGTTGGCCGAGGTGTCACGTGGGCGAGCCATGATGCTGAGGTTGTTATGATATTGTCAAGATATAGTGCAGTAATGTCGGAATCCGAGATATTTGGATAGAGGACAAGAGTCCTAGATGATGTAGGATTACTTATTTGGGTAAGGATGTACTCTAAAGAGAGTTGATCCTAATCTAAATAGGAGTCTTGGATAATTGATATCCTTGTAAAGGGTAGAGTCCCATGAAGTAAGACTTCTACGGGAAGTTAGACACTGATCAACCCCGTAGGTCTAAGGTATGCTTTTTGATTGTAAGTTATATACTTGATTTGATATCTTTGAAAGATAGGTTGACTGACTTGATCGTCGGAATGCCCTCAGGTGAACGAGCTACCGTGGTATTTTTGTTTTCTTGTTGGCAGGTGTTTGGTTTAATATATTCTGCCGCGTGCTCTCTACCTAAGTTCCCTTTTTAGTTGTGAGGTCAAAAAATCAACACCCTCAAGGATCATATGCAAAACTACACGATTTTATGAATAGGATCATAGTTGCTTTAAAATCTTATTAAATTTAAAATCTTAGTGTGATCTGGATCGTTTAGTTCAATTAAGATCCTAGAATCGCAAGATCTTATGATTCGGATCGAGATTTTGATCACCATGAGTTGATTATGTATATGAGTAAGATTTATATGGATATCATTACAACAACCATTGTGTATGTTACACATTAGATATCATGTAAAAATATGGTGGGTGTAACCTTATTGATATAATAAATATTACGATATCATTTTCTTAATAATGATATAAAAAAATACTTAAAATATTAAAAAATGGAAAAAAAAAATTAAGGTCCCTCGTATTAAGATTTTATAGCATAAATGACATGAAATATTTTCATAGTAGTTGGGGTCTCTCAAATTTCTATAAAGAAATTTCGAAGTAGAGAAATTTCAAAACACAAAGAAATTTGTAAAAAAAAAAAAATTTGTGTTTTGAAATTTCTCTGGATCAAAATTTCTTTGATTTGCTCAATTTCTCTATGTTTTCAAATTTTCTCTGTATTTTTAAATTTCTCTGGTTTGAATTTTTCTGGTTTGCTCACAAATTTCTTTGTATTTTGACCAATTTTGTTTGATTTGCTTACAATTTTCTCTGTATTTTAAACAAATCAGAGAACTTTGAGCTACTCACAAACAATTTTCTCCGATATCAATCAAGGCATTAATGACAAAAAAACTGTAGGGAAATTCATCTCAACCTTACTGCTTGTAATGCTAGAAAAATTCATCTCAAGAACTCTTGTCAGAGAAAATTATGTCAAGAGTTTTAACTAATCCTTGTATAAAAAATTCCTTACATCTTGACATGGTTCAGTAGCATGTGTTTTTCTCAGTTCATCAAGCATCCAAGGCATAATATTGCCATTAGGATAGTGTGTTCCAACATACCATCATCGATGCACCATAAAGTTCTATTTTTACAATCTCACATTCTCCTCTCTATTTCTTTTTTAGGACCAACTGTGTTTTCAAAATTTTCATCACTTTCATTTAAAAAAATTGGAAAAATATAAACTGTAAACAAACAAATGAAAAATGAAGAACTTGATGTAGAACAGTACCGTCTAGATCTAAGTCATTTCTATTTCCATTGGGTTCTATTTTTAAACTTTACATCATTATCACCATCTAGTTTTATTTTTACCATCTCCCTACACACAATGTCTGTAATCGTGTCTAATATTTGTGAGAATGCAGTATTAATCTCTATCATGGTATGTGTTGATCTTTAATAACAAGTGCCATTAGTTACCTTTCGAAGCCTTCAACTTCTGCAGTATTTTATATTAGTGTTGTGATGACCGGTTTCGTTGTACATCACTTCACTCATTGTCTTCCTTGGGTTCGTTGCGTCCGGAAGTTTTCATCAAATTTTTGTCTTTGTTTATTCCGGGTTTGAGTGTCACTTGTTTCGGAGGGTGCACGGTCGAGTCCGGAGTGTTTGGAATCGAACCGAAAAATTTCTAGGCTGGAGGACCAAGGCCGCACGTGCGGGGCCTTGGGCCGCACGTGCGGGGAAGTGAGGGTTTTTTAGCTTGCATACTTTATTATATGCAGGTGCGGAGTGAGGTGCGGGATTGACCACCGCACGTGCGAGCCTCTGTGCAATCCAAAAATTTGCTTCTTTTTCTTTTCTTAGGCTGAGTATATATCATTATACACATCTCTCTCTCTCTCTCTCTAAAAACTCTTTTCTCCTCCATCTCTCTACATTTCCTACACCAAAACACTTAGAACTCTTGATCTCTTTGGATCTATTGCATTTCTAATTCAAGCTTCTCCATCAAAGTTGAAGAGCTCCTCTAGAGCTACATTGTGTGCGGTGAAGATCGGGATTCGTCACCATTGATTTTAGGGGGTTTCATCTCTTTTCTCTCCAAGAACTTGAGGTAGGGACTTCTTTGAGTTATATATACATGTTTTGCAAGGTGGATGTTGATTTTTGGGTTTTCTTGAAGTTATTTTGTAGGTTTTGATTTTTGGCTCAAGAATGTAGAGATTTTCAAAAGTGGGTTTCAAAATCTCAAATCTTTCTAAATTAATCCTTGAGGGTTTCGCTTTCATTGTGTGAGAAAGATGTTTTGTGTGTGCCTTTTTTTTTAAAAAAAGGTGAAGAGATACCTAACCTTAGCCAAAGACCCAAATTTATGGATTTTCTTTGAAATGGGTTGAGGGTTATAAAAGTAATCAATTTGTTGTTATGTCACAATGGAAGAATGGAAATGGAAAATATCTTTTGCCATTGTAGAAATGATAAATTTCATGGAGTGTGCGAAAAATGGAAATGGAAATTTGTAGTTGAAATTGTAGGTAAAGTTATGGAGTAACAAATTGTTGGTTTAATATGAAATGTGAAACTGTCCATTTGTTGATGGATTTAAACAAAATTATGGATATCATGGTTGGCAATGTTGTAAGAGGAGTGGAAAGTTTGATTATGATGAATCATCGTTGAGAAACTTGATGATGGGGAAATGTTATATAGTGATGATGATTATTGTATTTACATGTTCATTCAATTGATTATTACCAAGTTATTATTTAGTTTCGGCATATATTGTATTAGCATTTCTAATATTGCATTGTTACAAGTTTTGAGTTGAGATTTGAAAACATTTGCATTGAGAAAGAAATGTTGCGAAATGAATTTATTGAAATGTTTTGGGGTAAATATGTTGGTAAGTCCGGATAAGAGGTGTAGATGAAATTGATTAAGTTGGCCTGAGTATCTGGGGTGAAAGACCGAAAACACGCGCGGAGGAGGTACTACTTCCCTTTCGGTTAGCAACCGGTAAAGTGGGGTTTTTGGTAGTGCTAGTTAAACCTACTTGCAGACACCAACCTAGGGATTACCTGAGTCGTATTTACCGCCCTATTGAGTAAAATTGTATATTCATTATTGTTGAGATTTCAAGTTACTGTTGAACATGGTGGCCTTTTTAAAACATGTAAATGAAATCTTTTGATTGGCATTGCATGGCATGTGCATTCTACATTGGGAATCTTGCATAAATGTATATACTTTGTTAAGAATTCTCTACTGGGCTTTATGCTCACCCCTATGGGATTTGGTGCGGGAAAAAACATGGTGAACTCGCCAAACTAAGGCGAGGAAGTATGTATTGAGAGCACAAGGCTCTTTTTGTTGTGATTGTGATTTTTGTAAGCCAAGGGTTGTTCATGTATGGATCCGAGAAACCATTTTTGTGTAACCGGGCTTAAGCCTTGGAACTTGTAAGCCCTTGATGGCATTTACTTATTTTGATTGAATGATTCTACATGCTATAGATTCATATACATGAATTCATTGAATGTATAACCGAATGTGAGATTATTCTTGTATGAACATTGAGATTCTGTAATGGAAAATGTTGGGGATATTTCCGATATCTCATAAAAGCCATGGTTACTATTATATTTCAATTGTATGTATATTTTTTGGGGCGTTACAGGTCACAATTAGTTGATTGCAATAGCCAACGAACACCTTAATTGGGATAACTGCAAATTTTATCCCAATTAAAGTGTAAAAACTTGATATATGTATATAGATAGATAGATAGATAGATAGATAGATAGATAGATAGATATACACACACACACACACACAGAGAGAGAATACAAAGATGGAAGAGAGAAAGAGAGAGGAATAGAGATTTGATATATGTATATATATATTATTAGAAATGGGTTTTGAAGTTTTGGAAAAACAGAATTTTTCTTCAACTTTGGTTTAATTTTTAGGTGGGACCCATTCGCCAAACTTGCCGGGTCTAAGTGGTAACGCGTTCTATGCCGCGTTATGATTCACGGGGTATATTTGGTTGCTCAAAACCATTTTCGGGTGAATGAAAAATTGAAGTCAAAGTAAGCTCCATGGAAATGGAGTTTTGGTGGAAATTTCTTAAAGGTGTGGTTTAAAGCTTGTCCCATATTGGTTTGGTGGGAAGAATTTTGTGGGTTTATAAGGCATGGGTTTGTAACTTGGGATAGGCCCCAAGGGGCACCCAAGTTTTGTAGAGAGGGAGGTTATGGCCAAAGTGAGCTAGACCCATTGAACCTAAAAATAAACACACACACGTGCACCATCAGTCGGGCCTGAGATTGGGTTGGGCTTGTCCAGCCCAATACTAATTATTTTTTGGGGCAAAAAACTTTTGAATTTTATTTTTCTAAAATTAAATTCTAATTTTTTGGAATTTGAATTTCAGAAATTAATTCCAAAAAAATTTTTGTCTGGTTTTTCCTCCACCAAAATTCTGCCCGGTTTTTATCTGTTTGAATTTAAACCGAAACAGTTTCAGTATCTGTTCAAATTTAAACTCAAACAGTGCCATATATGTTCATTCAAACTGAACAGGTTTGCACCTGTTTAATTCAAACCAAACAGCCACATTCTTTCCTATAAATAGATAAGTCTCTCATTTGTTTCTTTCACTCCAATTTTCGTTCTTCTCTGCTACAATTCATCTCTGCATTTTGCTGCATTAATTTTTTGTGAGAAAAAGTGTATACTGTAGACACCCCATTTTGACCGGCCCTAAGACTTAGGCATTTTATTTTGACCACCCTCACCAAAAAAAATCAAATTGAATTTTCAAATTCCAAACCTCACCCATTTTAGCCATCACTAATATTTTGGTAATTTGTAGTGTGTTATAATTTTATATGTGTGTATTAAACTAGGTGTGTGCATATCTTTTAAGTGTGTTTTATAATTGATAACTATTTTTAAAACAAAAGAAAAACTAAACAAAAGAAAATTGAAAACAAAAAATATATATAATAATAATAATAAAACAAAAGAAAAAAAATAAAAAAATGTATTGTGAGTGGGGCTTTGAGAATATGAAACATGATGATGATGGGTTGAGGTGGAGAATATTGTTTTTGAAAAAGAAAGATAAAAGAAAGGAGTGAGTGGGGAGGTTGGGGGACAATCATAGAGGGCACTGATCAAAGAGATGACAAAACACACAGGGAGACACGGGTGCATGAGCTGGCTTGGGAATTAAAATTTGAAGCATGGGTTCGAGGTGGTGGAGAAATGAAGAATAAAAGAAAAAGAACAACACAGGCATACGGAGGAGGGGGAGGGAGCTCACGGGGAGAGGGATTAAAAGAAAAAGATAAACAACAAAAGAGGAAGAGACATGGGTTAGAAAGGAGTGAAGGAGAGGTGAAGGAGGGGAAGGTGAGAGAGGAGGAAAGGGAGCACCCACGCACATACACACACCCACACGGCACCAAACCCAGCTCTCTCTCTCTCTCTAACAGAGCTCTCTCACACACTCAATCTCTCCCCCCCCCCCCCCCCCCCCCCCTCTCCACACATGAGGACCACCAATTCAACACCCAGTAGAGACACAATCCATGCACACACAAACACACATGATACACCCACACACATGCACTGATACACGGCAGCAGTCCAAACCCACATGCACAACACATGCACACTACCCACGGGCTCTCTCTCTCTCGGCAGGACCAATCCTCACTCTCACTGTTTTCTCTGTGTTTTGGTAGCAGATTTCATTTCATTCATATGTATTGAAGTTACTTGGCATACACAAAAGTTTCAACTTAAACATGGGAGGCAATCCGACCAAACTTGATAGCTACCACGGAGGTAGTGTGACGGAAGCTCTTACCCAAGCTGGTTTAGAATCTTCTAATCTCATTGTGGGTATCGATTTCACAAAAAGCAATGAGTGGACAGGTGCACGGTCTTTCAACCGTAAGAGCCTACATCACCTTGGAGATTCTCCAAATCCCTATGAACAAGCAATATCGATCATTGGAAGGACAATTGCTGCTGTTGATGAGGATAACCTTATTCCTTGTTATGGCTTTGGAGACGCAACTACACATGATCAAGAAGTTTTTCAGCTTTTATCCAGATGATAAGCCATGCAATGGCTTTGAGGAGGCACTCTCTCGTTATAGAGAATTGGTTCCACAAATTTGTTTATCTGGACCGACATCCGTTGCTCCAATGATTGAAACTGCTACTACAATTGTTGATGCTAGCGGTGGTCAATATCATGTTCTTCTGATCATTGCTGATGGACAGGGGCAGGGCCCTCCATTGAAGATGAATTGGGTACATGGGCTGAGGTGTGCAAGTCTGCTGGATGGAAGATTTTATTTTATTTTATTTTTATTTTTATTTTGAGTATTGTGAGGTTTTTATTTTATTTTATTATTTCTTCCCTTACCTCTCTCGGATTTGTAATAATTCAAATATTGTAATAATTCCCCCACCCCGCTTCTTTGTATCCCATTCTTTTATCGCTTTCCCTAACTGTGTGTATGTATATATCTTGACATGTCATGCATATCCCTGCTTTACATCCATGATCCATGCATAAGATTTGGCTAAATTTGCATCTTTATGCTTCAATTGATTATCCCATGATTCTGTGTGCTATCAGATGTTTTGAGATGATTCACATGCCATATTCTAGAAGCCAAATCTTTAGTGCATCTCATGAGTGAATTGCATTAGGATTCTGTATATAAGATCATACATATTTTACTAACTTTGTTTTGTAGCTGTTCGAGGGACGTCAGTAAATCTGTGAGTTTTTATGCTTTAGCATCTCATTTGTGTGTGATTTTCTTATTATGTTTAGCATCCTACCATGTGGCTATTTGTTTAAGTAATAAACTGTTTGAATGCCTGTGGATGAAGGCTTGTTGTTTGAATTGGAATAATTCAATAAATGTACGTCCTAAGCCCACTTGAGGTGGCACATTCAAACCATTTTCGGAAAACAAACATGAAGTTGAATTGTTCCAATTTGAGCAAACTAGTCTATACTTGTATGCTTCACATAGTAAATTTTAGGATTTATTCAATAATCAAAACATGAACATATAAAGAAAATAAAAGTCATATCATGGTTTAGTAGAGGCCGATCTTTTGATCGGGTGAGTGGGGGTGCTCATTATTGACCTTCCCCTCTCATACCTAAGGTTCCGAGCCAAGCATCCTTGGTTACGACGAACAGTGGCCTTGGCACCGAGTCATGGGTTTCCTAATTTCCCAAATATTAGGTGGCGACTCTGAGTTCTGATGACGCAGTCCATTTTTGACAAAATTGCAATAAAATGGATTTTCAATAAAAGTTGCCAAATCTGGACTCTCATCTACGTTTCACATTGCACTCGTGAAACTTGAGATCAAAGAGATCTCGGGAGTCCGAACTGTTTAACGCGCGCGGGTACCCCCCGGCATGTTACATATACACAAAGTGTGTTCGTTGTGCAAACAATTTGTAGTGTTGCTATTGTTTGTTGTTGATCATTTTATCCTGGGAGATAGACGTCCATAATCTGAAAGCACCATGGAGATGACGAATCTGTCTTAAGGACACAGTGTTAAACACTAGACTTGATCAGAAAATTTGTTCAACAAATTAATTTGGTAAGTAATTAATTTTCCTTTCTGTTTTATTTTTTTATTTTTTCTGTTTCAGATTTTGATTTTGTTTTTATAGCAAAATAAAAATCTGTTTTATTTATTTTATTTTATTTTCTGGTTTGATTTTTGTAATCAAACAAACTCTCTCATTTCCTATGTTTCTTTTGTATTCCGTTTGTTGTTTAGTACGCAAACAGAATTTATTTCATTAAACACAGTGAAGATTGTCCAACAATCTTAAGACAGATTATTGTTTGGTGTCTTCATTGTATTTAATTTTCTGTGCTTTCACAAAGTGATATTCTGGTTGGAAAATACAAATAGTAGTAATATACTGTTTGACAACTAGTAATAATATATTGTTTATTTTCTTTGACAACTAGTAGTAATATACTGGTGTCATTAACAATTGCAGAATATTAATTTGTGTTACGGAAACTTATTGTGGTATTTTATTTTTCTAGTTTTAGTAACAAGGAAAATAAAATTATTTTGTGTTATAATTTATTTTCTGGTTTTAGTTACTAGAAAATTAATTTGTGTTTTGGTGTTTTCTGATTTTTGTAATTAGATATTATGGCTGCTGAGAGTAGTACTCCAAATCCGATCGTTACAACGACCCCGGTCCCTATCCAGAACCATGTTCAAGTTCCGATAAATCATGGAGAAAACCCGGAAAATTTAATGGCACTGAGTTTAAGAGATGACATCAGAAAATACTGTTATATCCTACAACTCTAAATTTGGCCCGGTTTCTCCGTGAAAAGGCTCTAGTACTCAAAGAGGATGAAAGTCATCGGCAAGTTGTTGTCGCTGTAGACACTTGGAAGCATTCTGATTTCCTATGCAGAAACTACATCCTCAATGGCCTTGACAACATGCTGTATAATGTTTACAGCCCTCTGAAAACAGCAAAAGAATTATGGGATTCTTTGGAGAAAAAATACAAGACAGAGGATGCCGGCACAAAAAAATTTGTTGTTAGTAAATTTCTGGACTTCGTTATGGTAAACTCCTAAACAGTAATTTCTCAAGTTCAAAATTTTGAATTAATTTTGCATGATATTCATTCTGAAGGTATGTCTCTTAGCGAGTCTTTCCAAGTCGCTGCTTTAGTGGAAAAGTTACCACCGGGCCTGGAAAGATTTAAAAAATTATTTAAAACATAAACGCAAGGAGATGACCATGGATGAATTGATTGTAAGACTAAGAATTGAGGAAGATAACTGAAAGGCTGAAAAAAGGAATGGTAAAAATCCCATTGAGTCCAAGGCTAATGTGGTTGAACAAGTGCACAAACCACATAACAAAAAGAGAAAATTTACTAGAGATGGTCCTAAACAAGGCGACAATAATAGAAATAAGAAGTTCAAAGGAAAATACTATAATTGTGGCAAAACTGGACATCGATCTTTTGATTGCCGCCGCCCTAAAAAGTATAGCGGAAGTACAAGTAAGAAGACCACCAATCAGGCCAATGTGACAGAATTAGATTATATCTCTGACGAGGTAAATGACATCAATCTCTCTACTGTGGTGTCTGAAGCTAATTTGATTGGAAATCCCAAGGAATGGTGGGTTGACACTGGGCAACTCGTCACATTTGTGCAGACAAGAAGATGTTCACTATGTACAATGAGGCTACAAATGGTGAACAACTTTTTATGGGAAATTCTTCTACTTACTGTGGCTGGACAAGGAAAGGTGATCTTAAAGATGACATCAGAGAAGGAACTGACCCTCAACAATATACTGTATATACCAGACATCTGAAAGAATTTAGTTCCTGGTTATTTGTTAAGTAAAAATGGTTTTAGGCTTGTATTTGAGTCTGATAAATTTGTATTAACAAAGAGTGGTATGTGTTAGAAATGGTTTTGGGAAAATCTGAAAAAACAGAATTTTTCCTAAACTCTAGTCTAATTTTTAGATGGGACCCTTGCGCTATTTTTGATGGGTCTAAGTGGTAACGCGTTCTATGTTGCGTTGTGATTCACGTGGTATATTTGGTTACTCAAAACCATTATCGGGTGAATGAGAAATTGAAGCCAAAGAGAGCTCCATGGAAATGGTATTTTTGGTGAAATTTCCTAAAGGTTTGGTTTAAGGCTTGTCCCAGATTGATTTGGTGGGAAACTTTGAGTGGGTTTATAGGGCTTGGAGTTGGAACTTGGGGTAGGCCCCAAGGGGCACCCAAGTTTTGTAGAGAGGGAGGTCATGGGCAAAGTGGGCTAGACCCATTGGACCCAAAATAAAGACACGTGCGCGCCGCCGCCGCCGCCGTCCGTTCGGTTGGGCGGGCTGGGCTGGGCTGGGCTTGGGCGCAGGTGGCTGGTGTGTGGTTGGGTTGGGCTTGTCCGGCCCAATACTAATTATTTTTTGGGCTGAAAACATTTGAAATTGATTTTTTTTTTTTTAAATCTGTCCAGTCTTTCCTACATGAACAGATTCAATTTCTGTATAAATTTAAACCTAACAGGTTCCAATCTGTTTGAATTAAAACCGAACATATTCAATATCTTTTTGAATTTCAAACCAACCAAGTGCCTTAACTATTTGATCCGTCCCGAACAGATTCAATACCTATTCAAACAGGTTTTGTACCTGTTAAATTTAAACCAAACAGCCACCAATCATCTATAAATAAGACAAGTCCCTCATTTGTTTTCACTCCAATTTTCGTTCTTGTCTGCTGCAATTCATCTCTGCATTTTGCTGCATTAATTTTCTGTGAGAAAGAGTTTATACACTAAGTGTGTTCGTTGTGCGAATAAATTGTACTGATGCTTTTATTCGTTGTTGATCATTTTATCTTGGGAGATAGACGTCCACAAATCTGAAAGCACCGTGGAGAGGACGAATCTATCTTAAGGACACAGTGTTAAACACTGGACTTGATCAAAAGTTTGTTCAAGAAATTAATCAAGTAAGTTGTTAATTTATTTTCTATTTTATTATTATTTATTTAAATCAGATTTTGTTTTTGTTTTTGTAACAAAAAAAAAATCTATTTTTATTTATTTATTTTTATTGGTTTGATTTTTGTAATCAAACAATCTCTCTCCTTTCCTATATTTCTTTTGTATTTCGTTTATTGTTTTGTACACAAACAGAATTTATTTAATTAAATACAGTGAAGATTGTCCAACAATCTTAAGACAGATTCTTTTTGGTGTCTTCACAAAGAAATATTCTGATTCGAAAATACAAATAGTAGTAATATATTGTTTATTTTCTTTGACAACTAATAGTAATATACTAGTGTCATTAACAATTGTAGAATATTAATTTGTGTTACAAGAAATTATTGTGGTATTTTATTTTTCTAGATTTAGTAACAAAGAAAATAAAATTATTTTGTATTATATTTTATTTTCTGGTTTTAGTAACCAGAAAAATAATTTGTGTTTTGGTTTTTCTGATTTTTGTAATCAGATATTACGGCTGCTGAAAGTAGTACTTCAAATCCGATCGTTACAACGACTCTGGTCCCTATCCAGAACCATGTTTAAGTTTCGATAAATCATGGAGAAAAACTGGAAAAATTTAATGGCATTGAGTTTAAGAGATGGCAGCAAAAAATACTGTTCTATCTTACAACTCTAAATTTGGTCCGGTTTCTCCGTGAAGAGGCTCCAGTACTTAGAGAGGATGAAAGTGATCGGCAAGTTGTGGCCGCTGTAGAAGCTTGGAAGCATTCTGATTTCCTGTGCAGAAACTACATCCTCAATGGCTTTGACAACATGCTGTATAATGTTTACAACCCTCTGAAAACAGCAAAAGAATTATGGGATTCTTTGGAAAACAAATACAAGACAAAGGATACTAGCACAAAGAAATTTGTTGTCAGTAAATTTCTGGACTTTGTTATGGTAGACTCCCAAACGGTAATTTCTCAAGTTCAAAATTTTTAAATAATTTTGCATGATATTCATTCTGAAGGTATGTCTCTTAGTGAGTCTTTCCAAGTCGCTGCTTTAGTGGAAAAATTACCACCGGCTTGGAAAGATTTCAAAAATTATTTTAAATATAAACACAAGGAGATGACCATGAATGAATTGATTGTAAGATTGAGAATTGAGGAAGATAACTGAAATGCTGAAAAGATGAATGGTAAAAATTCCATTAAGTCTAAGGCTAATGGGTTTGAACAAGTGCACAAACCACATAACAAAAAGAGAAAGTTTACTGGAAATTGTCCTAAACAAGGCGACAACAATGGCAATAAAAAGTTCAAAGGAAAATGCTATAATTGTGGCAAGACTGGACATCGAGCTTCTGACTGCCGCCGCCCTAAGAAGGATTGCTGAAGTACAAGCAAGAAGACCACCAATCAGGCCAATGTGACCGAATTAGATTATATCTCTAACGGGGTAAATGACATCAATCTCTCTGCTGTGGTGCCTGAGGCTAATTTGATTGGAAATCCCAAGAAATTGTGGGTTGACACTGGGGCAACTCGTCACATTTGTGCGGACAAGAAGATGTTCACTATTTACAATGAGGCTACAAATGGTGAACAACTTTTCATGGGAAATCCTTCTACTTCTACTGTGGGTGGACAAGGAAATGTGATCTTGAAGATGACATCAAGGAAGGAACTGGCTCTCAACAACGTACTGCATGTACCAGACATCCGGAAGAATTTAGTTTCTGGCTCTTTGTTAAGTAAAATTGGTTTTAGGCTTGTATTTGAGTTTGATAAATTTGTATTATCAAAGAGTGGTATGTATATTGGTAAGGAATACATGAGTGATGGTCTCTTCAAGTTGAATGTAATGACGGTTGTACCAAAACTTGCTATGAATGAGAATAGCAAATCTTTTGCTTATATTCTTGAGTCGAATTTATGGCATGGTAAATTAGGATATGTGAATTTTGATGCTTTGCGTAAATTAATTGGTTTAGATTATATACCAAAGTTTGAAATTGATCCTAATCACAAATGTGAGATTTGTGTAGAAGTAAAACTAACTAAGGCTCCATTTAAATCGGTTGAAGAAAAACCAAACGTCTAGGACCAAAAGTTGAAGTTCCAGTTCCTGTTCCTGTTCCTAAAAACGTGGGGGGTGTTTGGCAAAAGTTGAAGTTCCTGTTCCTAAAAAAACTAAGATAGGACAAAAAACAATGGATTGTGTGTTTATTGGTTATGCTCAGAATAGTAGTGCATATCGGTTTCTGACTTATAAATCAAAAATACCTGATATAAATGTGAACACTATTATAGAGTCAAGGAATGCTGTATTTTTTGAACATGTCTTTCCCTACAAGAAAAGACAGGAACGAAGTTCACAGAAAAGAACTTATGATTGTACACAAAGTCAAGAGACTAATGACAATAAAATACAAGAGACTAGTAATGGTCTTGACCAACAGGATTTAACTGATGATGAACCAAGACGAAGATAGAACATCAAAATCCTTTGGTCCAGATTTTCTGACATATCTGTTAGAAAAAGAACCTCAAAGCTTTAAGGAGGCAATAAAAGGTCCCTGAAGCACCTTTGTGGAAAGATGTTGTTAATAATGAAATTGAATCCATTATGCAAAATCATACTTGGGAATTTGTGGTCTTCCACCCGGTTCTAAACCTCTTGGATATAAGTGGATATTCAAAAGAAAAATGAACGCAGATGGTTCAATAGACAAGTATAAAGCAAGACTTGTAGTAAAAGGTTACAGACAAAAAGAAGGTCTGGATTATTTTGACACATATTCTCATGTGACAAGAATAACATCCATCCACATGCTTATTGCCATAGCAGCGTTGTATAATTTAGATGTACATCAAATGAATGTTAAGACAGCTTTCTTAAACAGTGATCTAAATGAAGAGATTTATATGGAGCAAACCGAAGGGGTTGTAGTGCCATGGTAAGAAAAGAAAGTTTGTCGACTTGTAAAATCTCTTCACGGATTAAAACAAGCACCTAAGCAGTGACATGAAAAATTTGATCATGCTATGCTTACTAATGGGTTTAAGATAAACGAATGTGACAAGTGCATCTATGTTAAAAACACTGACCAAGGATATGTCATAGTTTGCCTTTATGTGGATGACATGTTTATCATTGGAAGCAGTCAAAATATGATCAAATCAACTAAGCAAATACTGAATAGAAGATTTGATATGAAATATATGGGGGTCGTAGATGTTATATTAGGAATGAAAAACATTTGATGGGTATGCATTATCTCAATCTCATTATATTGAAAAAATTCTTAGTAAATTTATCAAGGATGATTTGAATGTAGCTAGAACACCTGTAGACATCAGTCTTTATTTATCGAAAAATAAAGGTGATACGGTGTCTTAGCTAAAATACTCTCAAATTATTAGAAGCCTAATGTACCTAATGAATTGTACTCGTCCTGATATAGCTTATGTTGTCAGTAAATTGAGTAAGTACACTAATAACCCCGGAGAAGACTATTGGAAAGAGATCATTTGGGTTCTTAGATATCTAAGATTTACCCGTGATCATGGTTTGAACTTTACTCGATATCCAGCAGTACTCGAAGGCTATTGTGATAAAAATTGGATATTAGATACTAAAGATTTAAAATCCACTAGTGGATATGTCTTTATTTTGAGAGGCGCTGCTGTTTCTTGGAAATCCACGAAACAAACATACATCGCACAATCCACAATGGAATCTGAATTCATTGCTTTAGACAAAGCACGAAAAGAAGTAGAATGGCTTCGCCACATTTTAGAAGACATGCCAATGTGGCCAAAACCTGTGCCAGCTATTTGCATTCATTGTGATAGTCAATCTGCAATAGACAGGGCACATAATCATATCTATAATGGTAAGTTACGACATATCCATTGTTAACATAATACCGTAAGGCAATTGCTCTCAAATGGAATAATCTCAATAGATTATATAAAATCTAAAGAGAATTTTGTGGATCCGTTAACAAAAGGTTTAACAAAAGAGTAAGTGTATAGTTCATCAAAGGGGATGAGATTAAAGCCTATTACATAAAAGTCATCATAATGGTAACCCTACTTATATGACTGGAGATCCCAAGAACTAAGTTCAAAGGGACAACTACGTTATGTGTGGCTCACCAGAAATCACCAAGGGATTAAAATTCCCTACCCATTCCTATGGTGAGAGTGATATTTGCAACATGTGTTGTATGCAGGGGTTTAAGGATAAGCTTTGCTTTTAATGATTACTTATATCTTGATTTAGGCATAAAATCAAGACGAGTATAAGAGATACTCACAATAAGAATCACCTATATGAGTGTCGAACTGGGACTGGTTCTATGAGAATGAAGAGGCTAAATTCTTTAGAAGCACTCGTGAACAACCAGGAGCATTCAAGGCCAAAATGAACACAACCATGAGAACTACGATGTGTTAGAAGATATTTTGTGTGAAATCTATTGTTTTGGCTTACACAAACGGCTGAACAATTCAAGGCATCGCGTCCATTGGTTAGCTAGTAAGTACGATAGATTATCACTAGGGAAGATTCAAGGCCGAAAGCTACCTATCCTGATGCAATATATTTTCGAATTATACTCTTTCAACAAATTCTGCATGTTGTTGCATTTCCGTTGTCATCAAATTCCATTCATGTGGGGGATTGTTAGAAATGGGTTTTGAAGTTTTGGAAAAACAGAATTTTTCTTCAACTTTGGTCTAATTTTTAGATAGGACTCATGCGCCAAAGTTACCGGGTTTAAGTGGTAACGCGTTCTATGCCGCGTTGTGATTCACGTGGCATATTTGGTTGCTCAAAACCATTATCGGGTGAATGGGAAATTGAAGCCAAAGTGAGCTTCCTAGAAATAGAGTTTTGGTGGAAATTTCTTAAAGGTGTGGTTTAAGGCTTGTCCCACATTGGTTTGGTGAGAAGAATTTTGTGGGTTTATAAGGCATGGGTTGGTAACTTGGGGTAAGCCCTAAGGGGCACCCAAGTTTTGTAGAGAGGGAGGTTATGGGCAAAGTGGGCTAGACCCATTGGACTCAAAAATAAACACACATACGCACACCGCAGCCGCCGGTCGTCCAGTCGGTCGGGCCTAGGCTTGGGCGTGGGTGCGTGGTGTGAGGTTGGGTTGGGCTTGTCCAGCCCAATGCTAATTATTTTTTGGGCCAAAAACTTTTGAATTTTATTTTTCTAAAATTAAATTCTAATTTTTTGGAATTTGAGTTTTAGAAATTAATTCCAAAAAAAATTATGCCCCGTTTTTCCTCCACCAAAATTATGCCTTGTTTTTATTTGTTTGAATTTAAACCGGAACAGTTTCAGAATCTGTTCAAATTCAAACCCAAACAGTGCCATATCTGTTCATTCAAACTGAACAGGTTTGCACCTGTTTAATTCAAACCAAACAGCCACATTCTCTATAAATAGCAAATCTCTCATTTGTTTCTTTCACTCCAATTTTCGTTCTTCTCTGCTGCAATTCATCTCTGCATTTTGCTGCATTAATTTTTTGTGAGAAAAAGTGTATACACAAAGTGTATGCGTTGTGCAAATAATTTGTAGTGCTGCTATTGTTTGATTTGATCATTTTATCCTAGGAGATAGACGTCCATAATCTGAAAGCACCGTGGAGAGGACGAATCTGTCTTAAGGACACAGTGTTAAATACTGGACTTGATCAGAAAATTTGTTCAACAAATTAATTTTGTAAGTAATTAATTTACTTTTCTGTTTTATTTTTTCTATTTCAGATTTTGATTTTGTTTTTGTAACAAAATAAAAATCTGTTTTATTTATTTTATTTTATTTTATTTTCTGATTTGATTTTTGTAATCAAATAAACTCTCTCATTTTCTATATTTCTTTTGTATTCCGTTTGTTGTTTAATACACAAACAGAATTTATTTCATTAAATATAGTAAAGATTGTCCAATATATATATATATATATAGAGAGAGAGAGAGAGAGAGAGAGAAGGTGTGATATATGGGTGCGGGTGAAGATCTTAGGTTACAAAAAAAAAAAAATATTATAAACATTTCCTATTATTAAAAGTTAGGGAGGAATGTTTGACCAATTTTCCTTATATATAATACGATATTATAAAAATTTAAAATCCTTGAAAATATATTCCATTGAAATATACTTCAAAGGGCCCTCTTAACTCATGGATAGCTTTTTAGTGGCATGGACAGCTTTTCAGTGACATGTCCGACGTTATAGTATAAATATATATTTTTTAAGTTTTAAAAGTTAGATTGAACAAGTTGGACGAGTCATCTCCTATCGCACCACCACTACTTCCATCAGTAATACAATTGTTAATATATTAATTTTAAAATTATAATTAAATATAAGAAAATATTTTTTATACAGATAAATGGAGGATTGAGAAAGAATGGGAATGTCTTTGGCAATATGTTGATTGCAATCTTGACTATAAAATTAGTGGTTGAACTGAATAACGTATGTATTGATTTTTTCAAAGAAAATTAAGGAAAATTAATATATAAATTTTAATAAGTGAATTTATTATTTAATAGGTCTTATGATAAGTAATAACGTTTTTCATTAAACACTATTAAAAAACTTCACTAACTGTTAATTTCTAGTAACAGTTTGAAATTTTTGTCACAAAAAATATCACTAATTATAAGTATTATTGACTGTTTAAAAAAATTGTCACAAAAAATGTCACTAGTTTTTAACTTTCAGCGACAGTTTGAAAAATTTGTCACATAAAAACATCACTAATTGTAAGTTTTAGCGACAATTTATAAAAACTGTGGCAAAAAAAGTCACTAATTGTCATTTTTTAACGACAAATGCAAAAAAATATCACAAAAAATTATTTTAACGACAATTTTATTAAAAATAATTTTTAATAAGATTTAATAAAAATTAAATCTAACCATCAGGATCTATTAATAGTTTACCTTAAAATTAAGTGGCGAAGAAAGGAACACAATTCTCTTGAACTAACTTGGTCACTGGTTCATTGAACTGTTCCACTGTGGCAAGCACGGATTTTGAAGTGGTTGGTGTCCGTGAAGCAAAGTAGTCCAAGTTGATTATGGATTCTATTTCGATAATCTGAATTATTTTTATTTTAAAATATTTTATGTAATCAAATTTGTAAATAATTAAATTGATTGGATATCGATAACTCTTTTGTAAAATCACATTTGTATTTAATTTTATATTTAAAATAACACTTTTCATTCTCAGAGATCATTAAACCTTTCATCAAATTATATTTGTATTTAGTTTTATGTTTAAAATAATTCTTGCCATTCATTTTTTTTTTTTTTTGATACACATGTGATGAGTGAGAAACCAATATCTAATTAATTTGATTTTTTACAAATTTATTTTACACAATATACTCTAAAAATAAATGATTTTGATCATCGAAATAAAACTTGAATTAAGCCACAATGCACGCACAACAAACACCCCAATGTCGACAGGCTCAAACAAATTATCAAAAATATCCTCTGGTCTTTATTCTTTTTTGGGTATTTTTCTAATTAACCAAAAAAAATTTGAAAATACCCTCTTTTGTTTCTTGCTATCCTTTAACTAACCAAAAAACAGAAAAAAAGAAAAAAGAAAAAGAAAAAAGAAAAAAAAAAGTCTTGTTTTCTGAAGATTCAACTAAAAAAAACATCTTCTACATTTCTATTTGTTTTTTAAACATCCGTATTTAACTACTAATTACAACTTTACAGTCAATGAGACAATTATCACCTTCATTAAAACTAGGATTAAAATACCATTAGGGTATGTTTGATTAGTATGATTATAGCATAGGATTGAGAGTGTTAGTCCATGGACTTACAATCCCATTTTTTATTGTAAATTTTATTAAACAGATTACATATACGACAGACATTCAATCAACAAAATTGGTGAATTTTTAATATTGAAAATGACTAAGGATCATAATTTCATTTATAAAAGAAAAAATGAATATATAATAAATGATTATCTCACTAAAAAATTATGCAAAGTGAGATCGGTTTTTTAATAATTTTTTAACTTTGTTCAAAAAAAAAAATATATATATATATATATAAAATAGAGAAAATGAGTTAATAACTTGCATTCACTTTTTAACTTTTGGTAGAAGTCTCACATTCTCCAACAACGCCAGAATGTGAAGTGCTGTTGTGAATGATTTCTTTCTCTTACGCCGTGTAGTTTAATTCAATTCATTTTTCTAGTATTTTAAAAAACTAAAAGAAGTTTAGTTCAAAAAAAAAAAAAAAAAAAAAAAAAAAAAAAAGCACTGGTGGGACCCAGTGGGGTGACCCCACCACCCCCACCTCTACGTCGGGGCTGTGCTAGCAAGTTCAAAAAAAAAAAAAAAAAAGTTTCAGCCAATCAAAAATCAGTGGGGTGGTGGGTCACCCCCACTGGAGTCCAAAGTATTTTTTTTTAAATTTTTAAAAATTAAAATTAATTTTTTTAAATCTTAAAAATATCAAGATTGATAGGGCAGGTGGGGGCGAGTCATCCCCTATCCCACCACCACTGCTTCCATTAGTAATACAATTATTAATATATTAATTTTAAAATTATAATTAAACATAAGAAAATATTTTTTATATAGATAAATGGGGGATTGAAAAGTGGTGGTGCTACATATACCAATTAATGTACACACTAGTATACCAACTAGTGTTATGTCATTATTACTGACCTCATCTATTATACAAATTACAAATATCCAAAACTTTTAAAATTATATCATATCATCTGTTTGTATACTAATTAGTACATTAATTGATATATATAACATTATTGTTGAGAAAGAATGGGAGATGTCTTTGGCAATACTTTGATTGCAATCTTGGCTATAAAATTAGTGATTGAGCTAGATAACGTATACATTGATTTTTTCAAGTAAAACTAATATAGTGAAGTGATGAAGAAAGGAACGCAATTACCTTGGACTAACTTGTTCACTTGTTTATTGAGCTGTTCTACTGTATATATATATATATATATTTTTAAGTAAGAAATGAACAAGTCATTGAACTGTTCCACTGTATACAAATATATAGTTGTTTTTATATATATACTAGTGTTTGCCCGTGCCTAAAGGCACGGTATAAATAATATTTTGTTTGAATAATTTTCATGTCATTCTCTCTTAAGCTAAGAACACTGAGAATCAAGTATACCTAATCTGTTTTCTCATGACATACAAAAAATGAATAGATAACATACATTTGAGCAAGGAGACCCCCTTTATTATAATCACAACTTCAAATAAAAGGAACAACAAAATGGTGTTCTCCCTTTGGAACGCACTATGCCAATACGAAAATAGTATTATATTTCATGAAGCTCCTTTCTAAAATGCACTTGCAAGCAATGGAAACATAAATAAATAAATAAAATTAAATAAAAAATGAAATAAAAGGACATTGTTAAGTGATGGTCCCAAATTCTACTTAATCGAGTGTGCTACTGGATATATATCTAATGTCAAGACCCATGCCTGACAACACAAAAAAGTAAAACAAATACATATTAGTTTAAGGTTTAGAAACACCAATCCAAATAAATTGAAAGCTACATAAATAAAAAATGAAAAAGAAACATAACAAAGAGAAGATTGTGAAGATCATCAAACTTGCAAGAGCTTCGAAGCAGAATTCAAAAACTCAGAACTAAAACCATTGCTAACTGAAAGAAGTCAGTAATTCCCTCAATTACTCAATTACTCTCCAGAATGTTTAACCAAATATAAAAACCCATCTCACAATTTGAACACACACATAATCTATACTAACTATTAATAAAAAAAATTTAGCTTATACAAAATATGTTATTAATTAATCAATAAAAACAAATAATCAAAAAGAGAAACAACCTCGTGAGAAGCTCAAACAATAAATTTCATCTGTAGGCAACCACCAAACAATAAACCAAAAACAAAAATGATGATAAACAAAAACATCAATTCCACCAACAAACAACAATTTATCCAACTAAAACTTGAAGCATAGAGAAGCATAGAGAGAAAGAGAGAGAGAGGGACAGAGTTCACAAAAAAAGTTCACGAAAAAAGTAGTAGTTAAAGGTTGTTACGTAGTTATGTGAAGAGATAATTCATCAAACGCCTTATAAGCATAAACCAAGATTAATCCCATCTGTATCATCTACTTATGTTAGGTAAAAATGGTGATTTCCAAGAAGTTACATGTAATAAAATATAGAAACAGAAATTCATGACAATCCATAATTAGCCATGACCTTTTCCTATTAATTACTCATTATATTTTCCTATATTTTGTAATAGCAATGATTCTCAAACTTTTTTTTATGGACAACAGGAAACTTTACACAACTTTTCCCTCAAATAGATATATACTATTTGAAATAGTTAATAGCAAATAAAATATTCATAAAACATGTACGGTCAAAGCAGATGAGATGTGCCATCATATTTTTTCTTTGTTTTTTTCTTAAATAATTACAGAATTTATACAAAATTTTTTTTAAAAAAATTTAAAATAAACAATCTGAGATGTATTTTGATACTTAAAAATAAATAATAAATAAATACCATTAACAGCCCAAACGATTTGTCGATGGAAAGAAGTGGCCACTCACTCCTTTGCGGGTTCTGTCTTCCACATATTTTGTTGCATTCCTACTGAAAAAAATAATAATATATCAAAACAATTTGAATATATAAAATACATAAAGATGTGATCAAAGCCAATCCCATACGATTTGTAATCTTCCTCTCTCACTTGGATATGCTTGTAGAATTTTTTACTACAATAATACAACTATGATAGTTTTATAATTTAAAACCATCTTGATAGATTATTTATTTTAAAATTTAAAGTTTAAGTTCAACCATGTCATTATATATGTATTTTATTTTACTTGTATATCATTATTCGAGAAGTAATTGTATTGCTATCTTACAAACTGTTAAGTGCTGAATACTAATAAATGAAAAAAAAGCCCCGTAAGAGAAATGACTATTACTAAATCCATATTGATAAAGTGACGTCGATTGCAGTGAATACATACTTTTTAGACATGACAAAGATATTAGAAATTGAATAGAGTAGGACTTATTCAAAACCCCTACCAAGTGATTTGTACCAAATTATGCACCTAGTACCAATGCAATTGAATAGAGTAGGACTTCATACTTCATAGTAGGAAAGAAACCAACCAAACAACTAATAGGGGTTGTTAAGATACATATAGATACATATAATAGATAGTATATTATATATATATAATTAGATAGTATATTATATATATATATAATAGATCGTACCCAGATATGTAATATACATTTAATATGTTACTATGTAATATATTAATATGTATACAGCTGCTAATAGATAAAATATTATATGTATAGATGCTGCTAGCCTAGCCCAGATAGATGAATTTCTTTTCTCTTGCTTTCGGTTGCTTTCGGTAGCCTTTCCTTTTTATATTTCATTTGTTTCATCATTCTGTCTTGTAAATGACTCCTATATAATGGAGCTTCCATTTTGGTTTCAATACACATTCAAACACAGAGCTGATTTGCTGTTTCAATCTCTCTCAATTTCTTTCATGGTATCAGAGCACAGGTGTTCTGCCTAGCCTCTTCTCCCAACATATTTTTTTTTCTTTTGTTTGCAGATTGCATCTCATCTGCATCCCATTTTCGTCCATCTCTAAAATACGGTTTTTACCACACCAGAGACTTCGTCTCCTCCGGACGATTCCAACGCCACTAATTTCATCCTCTTCCGACGTCACACGCGCCCTCACGTGCCGTTTTTGTGACCGGCGCGTCGCCTGCTTCCGCCTTCCGCATCACACGCGCTCCACGCGTCCTCTTACACTGTCCCGTGCTATCGTGCGCTGTGGCATCCTCTGCTAACCTACGCCGCGTGTTTCTGACGTCAGCCCACGTCAGCCCTGTCTGCTACCGTGCACTGCTTGGCCTCTTCTGCTAACATACGCCGCGCACCAACTTGCTAACGTGCGCCGCGCCCTGTGACATCAGCCCTGCAGCCTTGACATCATCTCCCTTGACCAAATTTGTTGACCAAAACGGTCAACTCACTTTGACTGCTCAATTTCGTGCCTCTGTGGTCATATTTTGGGTCCTTTCACTCATTTTCCCCTAATTTCGGCCTTCTGAATTCACGGTAACCTCGGTTTTTTCAGATTCTACCTCATTGTGCTATTTTTCCCTCATGGATCGCCCGGATTCCTCTAATCACCCTATTTCCGTTATTCTTGACGGACTAATTATGTCCTTTGGGCACAAGCCATGTGGCTTCCTCAAAGGCAAGAAACTTTGGCGTATCATCACTGGGATGTGTGCAAACCAGTCCAAGCAACCACGGAATCCGCTACCCCGGACTCCGCTGCCAAATATGTCGACCGACTGGAAGATTGGGATAGTAAAAACTATCAGATCATCACCTGGCTTCGCAATACTTCTATTACATCCATAAGCCTTCAGTTTGGTAGGTTCCAACTTGACTCTGCTTCCTCTCCAGCCAAGGCCATCTGGGATTTTTTACAAGAACGCTATCAGACTACTGGTCTTGCTCACCAATATCAGCTTTGAGTCATCTTCACCGTATGCGCCAAGATACAACTCAGACCATTAATGATTTCCTCTCCCAAATGTATTATGTTTGGGATCAGCTCGCTCTTTCTGAGCCTCCATGGCCTCATACTGAGGATGCTGCCTTGTTTACTACCTACCGTGACCAACAGCGCTTGGTTCAGTTTCTCATGGCTCTCACTCCTCGTTTTGAGCCCGTACGCGCATCTCTCCTACATCGCACTCCTTTACCCACTCTTGAGCAAGCCATTTCTGAACTCCTGTCAGAGGAAACCAGGTTTGGTACTCTCCATCCACACCCTGTGGACTCTGTTCTTGCTACTCCCCAGATTCGGAGTTCTCCTTCACCGCCTTCCTCACAACGGTCCACTGCCTGCAACTACTATCACAACCGCAATCTTCCATCGACTCATCTTCTGGTTCATTGTCCCGTTCGTTTTTGTCGATTTTGCAACAAGACTGGCCCTGGTCATCTCCAACAAGATTGCTTCCGCAATCCTACCCGTGCCTCTCGCCATGGTCCTTCCATCGGGAATTTTTCCCGCAGCAACTCTCACCGTTCTGGGACTCCATTTAAAACCATGCCTGCTCCACGCACTGCTCCTCTGTCCCTGTAGATCCTTCCACTCCGGTCTTCTCTCACACAGATGTTGAAGCCATGTTTCAACATTTTTGGCAGCATTCCGGTACTCCTCCATCTACTGCTTTGTCTACCACCGCAGGTAACACTTCCTGGTACTTTGACTCCGCTTGTCGTAATCACATGACCTTTGATCCTACTATTTTTACTCCTCTCTCTTCGACTCCTCATGTTCCTTCTATCCATACTGCTGATGGGTCTCTTCTGTCTGTAAGTCATGTTGGGTCTGTTTCCACCTCTCACTTATCTTTATCCCCTGTATATCTTTTGCCTGCTATCACTTTAAATCTTATCTCCATTAGTCAATTATGTGAGCATGGTCTAACTGTTACCTTTTCCCATACTGGTTGTTTGGTGCAGGACCCTCGGACCGGGCAAACTCTTGGGATAGGCCGTAAGCGTGGACGTCTCTACGAACTTATCCATCTTCATGTTCCGGATTCCTCTCAAATCACTGCTTCTACCACTGCTACCACTGCTCCTCCTTTATCTCTTTTTCAGCTTTGGCACTATCGTTTAGGCCATCTTTCTGTTGGTCGTTTGAAGTCTTTAATTTCTAGTGGTCATTTGGGTACTGTAAGTTCTGATGCTTTCAATTGTGTGTCCTGTCAACTTGCCAAACAACCTGCTTTGTCGTTTAATAAAAGTGACTCTGTTTCTCTTGCGCCCTTTGATCTCATCCATTCTGATATTTGGGGACCCTCTCCTACTCCTACTATGGGAGGCGCACGTTATTTTGTTGTTTTTATAGATGATTTTTCTCGTTTTACATGGTTGTTTCTTATGAAAAATCGCTTTGAGCTCAAACAACTTTATTACAATTTTGCTGCAATGGTTAAAACCCATTTTTCTAAAACTATTAAGATTTTTCGCTCCGACAATGCCATGGAATATAAAGATTTTGACTTTGTTTCCTTCCTTCAGAGTCATGGTACTCAACCTCATCGTTCCTGTCCAGGTACGTCCCAACAAAATGGCCGTGCTGAACGGAAACATCGACATCTACTTGACACTACTCGAGCCCTCCTTCTCTCTTCCTCTTGTCCGGAAAATTTTTGGGGTGAAGCCGCTCTCACTGCTGCTTACACTATCAATTGTATCCCTACACCGGTTATTCATAATCACACTCCCTATGAGCGTTTACATGGCACCCGTCCCCTTACGACACCCTTCGGGTTTTTGGCTCTGCCTGTTTTGTTCTTCTCCAACCTCATGAACGTACCAAACTTGAACCTCGTTCCCGCCTTTGTTGCTTCTTGGGGTATGGTATGAACATAAAGGGTATCGCTGTTGGGATCCTCTCTCCCAGCGTCTCCGTATCTCTCGTCATGTGGTCTTTTGGGAACACAAAATGTTTTCCTCTCTCTCTCAATTCCGTTTATCCGTTCCCTCACCCTCTCTATGTTTTACTAACCCTTCTGCAGATCTGTTTTCTGATGAGCTTCTTCCACTGCCCATGCCCGACTCTTTCGAGACTGCCTTGCCTACTGGTCTTTCTCAAGCACCTGCCCGCTCTGATGGTCCTGATCTTGCTCCCTCGGACTCCTCACCTCCTGTTGAGTCTCTTCCTCTGGCTCCTTCTCCTCCTACTCGACCACACCGGGTAATCCAACCTTCTACTCGTCTTCGTGACTTTATTGTTGGTTCTACTGCTTTTTCTACTTATGAACCTACCTTCTATCGGGAGGCTCGCTCTAATCCTCTTTGGCAGCAAGCTATGACTGATGAATTGCAGGCTTTAGACAAAACTCACACTTGGGACATTGTTGATCTTCCTCCTGGCAAGACTGCCATTGGCTGTAAATGGTATACAAATCAAAACTTGTTCTGATGGATCTATTGAGCGCTATAAAGCTCGCCTTGTTGCTAAAGGCTTCAACCAAGAATATGGTATTGACTATGAGGAGACCTTTGCTCCTGTTGCTCGTCTCAACCTCTCTGTTCGCAGCTCATTTGCAGTTGCTACTACCCGACACTGGGATCTTTATCAAATGGATGTGAAAAATGCCTTTCTTAATGGTGTTCTTCTTGAGGAGGTCTACATGCAACCTCCCCCTGGGTCTACTCATCCACCTCATAAAGTCTGCAAACTTCAGTGTGCTTTATATGGTCTCAAACATGCTCCCCGCGCTTGGTTTGCCAAGTTCAGCTCTACTATTCAGGACTGTGGTTTCACCTCCAGCTCTTATGATACTGCACTTTTTATCCGCAAAACTGCTCAAGGGACCACTTTGCTTCTTCTTTATGCGGATGATATGATTATCACAGGTGATGATATCAATGGTATTCTTCATCTTAAACAATTTCTTAGCCATCATTTCGAGATGAAAGACCTTGGTCCTCTCAGCTATTTCTTGGGTCTTGAAATCTTCCATGATTCCACGGGTTCTTTTCTCTCTCAGGCTAAGTACACATCTGATCTTCTCACCCGTGCTGGTCTTACGGATTGCAAGACTGCCTCCACTCCCCTGGAACCTCAGAGTCGTCTTACACCTCTTGATGGCACTCTTCTCTCTGATGCTACCTATATCGTCAGCTGGTTGGCAGTCTTGTCTATCTCACTGTTACTCGTCCTGATATTGCCTATGCCGTCCATATTGTCAGCCAGTTTATGTCGGCTCCTCGTACCTCACATTATGCTGCATTAGTTCGTATCATTCGCTATCTCAAAGGCACCATGTTTCATGGTCTTCATTATTCCACACGCTCCTCTCTCCAGCTTCGTGCTTTCTCTGATGCTGATTGGGCTGGCGATCCTACTGACCGCTGCTCTACTACTGGGTTTTGCTTTTTTTTGGGTGATTCTCTTATTTCTTGGCGCAGTAAGAAACAATCTCTTACTGCTCGTTCTAGTACCGAGGCCGAATACCGTGCTCTTGCTGATACTGCTCAGGAGCTTCTCTGGCTTCGTTGGCTTCTTGCTGACATAGGTGTTACTCCCTCTGGCGCTACTGCCCTCTTTTGTGACAATCACAGTGCTCTTCAAATTGCTCACAATGATGTTTTTCATGATCGCACCAAGCACATTGAGATTGACTGCCATTTTATTCGGCAACACGTTACTCATGGTACTGTCCATCTCCATCCGATCTCTTCTGTTGATCAACCTGCTGATATCTTCACCAAGGCTCATTCTCCTGGCCGCTTCGTTGAACTTGTCTCCAAACTCAAGTTGGTTGATGTTTATCCTCCTTGAGTTTGAGGGGGGCTGTTAAGATACATATACATATAATAGATAGTATATTATATATATATATAATTAGATAGTATATTATATATATATAATAGATCGTACCCAGATATGTAATATACATTTAATATGTTACTATGTAATATATTAATATGTATACAGCTGCTAATAGATAAAATATTATATGTATAGATGCTGCTAGCCTATCCCAGATAGATGAATTTCTTTTCTCTTGCTTTCGGCTGCTTTCGGTAGCCTTTCCTTTTTATATTTCATTTATTTCATCATTCTGTCTTGTAAATGACTCCTATATAATGGAGCTTCCATTTTGGTTTCAATACACATTCAAACACAGAGCTGATTTGCTCTTTCAATCTCTCTCAATTTCTTTCAGGGGTTTTGTCCAAAACTCACATGACAAAGATATTAGAAATTCCGATGAGATTTATAGGCATAAAGTCCACTTTATGTAGGCCTACTCTTATCCTCTTTTACTGATTTCATTGGCATTTATGGGTTCATTTAATTTGGAAAATTTTGATAAGAAAATAGTCTATTGATTTGGTTATCAACCTACCTTGAGTTGCTCTTCACTAAAAAACCCAAGATTGTGGCTAAAATTTGGCCAGGCTTTTGCTACACAAATCGATGTTGAATGGAGGAAAATATGGCTGACGGAGAGATCTACCCTTTGCTAACTACCAAACATGACCTAACTTGTTAACCAATAAAATTGTTAAAATCGGAAATTTATGAAAAAGTTTTGTGAATAAAATTATAAAAACAGATTGAAAATCTTAAGATTTTAGTGATTTTTTTTATTATTATCAATAATAGTGGTGTATGTTGAAAATTATTAAAATCATTAAAAATTTATAAATTTAATAAAATCTGTACTAACATGAACGGTTGTAGAGCACTATATCAAAGTGTCAAATTATTTTTTATTTTTTTATTTTTTCTTTGAGAAATGTTTTTTGCCTCGATTTTCTCCGCCCCGAATGCCCCGATTTTCAGAAGAGAGAGAGAGAGAGAGAGAGAGAGAGAGAGAGAGAGAGAAGAGAGGGGAAGAGGACCGCAGCTCGTCGCCTCGTCGCCCGATCGTCACCCGCCGTCGCTCGTCGCAGCAGCTCCAGCTCGTCGCAGCAGCCCCGCTCGTCGCAGCTCCGCCTCTGCCTCGCCGCCCCCGCCTCCACCCCTGCCTCAGCCCCGAGTTTGTTGGCCCCCTCCCCTTCCCTCTCCCTCCTTCTCTTCCTCTCCTCCCCTCCCCTCCTCCTCCTTCTCTCCTTCTCCTTCCTCCTCCTCCTTCTTCCTCCTTCCTTCTCTTCTTCTGATTCTCTTCTTCTGAAATGAAAAAAAAAAAAAAAAAAAAATTCAAAAACGGCATCGTTTTTGAATTCGGGGGATTCGGGGAGGGGGTTTCGAGCTCTCAATCGGTTCTGTTTTTCTTTTGTGGGTGTGGAAAGTCAAGTTTATACTGTTAAATATAAATAATAGTTTTACCATTGTTAACTAATAGTACTTTTAGTTTGATTAATAAAGAATTGAATGGTTGTACCATTGTTGACAAATCTTGGCCTTACATTTTTCGAGTCCAAGAATGTTTGACCTTATCACCTTCATTGGGAAAAAAAAATACAGATCACATTTGGATTTCAAATACCTTTTTTAATTTTTTTATTTATATTTTGGGCAGACATTTTTGACTTATTATGTTTTTGGAACATGTGAAGTGTTTCCTTCTTTTGGATTTGGGATCATCTATTTCAAGTTCAGAAGAGAAATTAAAATAGCCTTTAGTATCAATTTTTGGTACATTGTATGTTATCATCATAATTTTGAAAAAAACGAATACAGAAAAAATTCACTAAATACGATACGTATGTGAAATTCACGCATGTAGGCTCATATTTTGTCTTATATCGGTGTCTCAAACATATTTTGTGAATTTAAACTTTTTATTTTGAAAAAAAATGATAACCAATATAGTTAATTTATAAATAAAGACACACACAAAAAAAATGTCCGAATCAATGTTTAAATGTTTCAATCACAAAAATTAATGTTGAAATTAATTAATTAATTATAAAATTAGATTAGAGTTTAGTAAAGACTAAAGATTAGAGATTAGAGATTATAAAATTAGATTAGAGTTTAGTAAAGATTAAAGATTAATTAATGTTTCAATCAAAAGATTAGAGTAAAGATTATCCAAAGATTACCCAAAGACTAAAGATTAATTAATGTTTCAATCAAAAGATTAGAGTAGAGATCATTATCAGTAAAGACTAAAGATTAGAGTAAAGATTATCCAAAAATTAAAGATTAGAGTAAAGATAGAAATATAAATACTGAAGAAAAAGCCCAGGTTTGCTCACCTGAACCGTATGAAATCCACTCCTGCATAGCCATTGCTTTATTATACTCACTTGTGCATTGTTTCTTGTACTTTCCAAATGGATTAAGCCCAAGACTGATCATCTCTGCAATTGCAGCAGGCATGTACATTGAGTCACCCACTATCGGTGCACCATAGGCAGTCAATTGTGCTCGAATCTGCATCGCATTTCAAAATGAGGCTTTGCAAAGCAAAAAAATTAAAATCTTGAAATTTGCTGTTTGTCTGGCAGTAAAGCCATCTTCTGCATGATGCATTTAGAACTGCAAGCTACTAACTTTTTTCTTTTTCTAGATTTGAAGTGAAGTTCTTCATTTTCTTAATTTGATTCATTAATAAAACTGATTAAAAAAAGTCGAGCAAATTGTAACCACTTATAATTCTTCACTGCCACAAACCAGATGTGATAAAAATAATGGTCACAAACACACGCTGCAATTCTAAATATCATAGCTTGTGATTGCTAAAGATAAGGGAAACAACATCAAACAAACCAAAAAATACACAAATAAAGTACCTGATGCGTTCGACCTGTCAAAAGGTTTATTTTGCACTCATATGCAAACTCTTTTAAAGGCCACCCACAGTCCTCAACACAATACTTCTCTTCAGTTACAGAGTTCGGCCATGCAACCTTCTTGCAATCCAAGACCTCAAGTTGGCACAAATGCCATCCTTTAGAGAAATCTGCATGCCATAACAATTTTGTGATTGATCCAGTAAGAAAAGGAGGTAGATAAAGATGTTTTTCGCAAAATGGAGGTAGATAAAGATGTTATATAGATATATATATATATATATATACCCTCTTCAATATTGTTATAAAATTCATCATTAAATCTCATTATTTGAAATCCTCATCAATCCAAACCAACTCTTAGTTCAATTAAAATTTCTTACTTCCTTCAAAATTTTCCTTTCATTGGCATTTATGGGTTCATTTAAAATTCTTGTGTTCTTCAAAAACCAATATTTCCAAAAGTTAACAATCTTTTTTTTTTTTCTTCACAAAACCATGATTCATTCCAAACAAAGAGTGAAATTGAACTGTAGTGTATATATACCTCTTTCAAGAATTTAGCATAATTGCTAAGAAGCAAAGCATCTCCAGGGTATGCATCAATCATCTTCTGATAATACTCCTCCGTGATGTTATTCCCATGATTTGAATCCCAATACCCAGAACTCCCATCCCCATCACCACCGCCCGATCCTCCTCCTCCTCTACCACCACCACCACCGGTCAAACTTCCACCTCCGCCGTATCCAGCACCACCACCCACAACAACACCCCCCAATTTCCAATCCCTTACCCCAACAACATCACACTCCTCATCAACCACAATCTCATCCAATCCAGAGCCCAAAAACAACACTCGATCCAACGAATCCGATCTCGAATCAAAACCCTCCTCTCTCTCCTCCTCCTCTTCCTCCACCGCAATCGCCGCAATAACGACCTTCGTTTGGAGACTGAAAGCTCTCTGAGATCGGTCTCCGACATCGTTCTAGTCATCTTCTTTCTCGATTTGAGGAGAAACTGAGACCATCGAGGCAGATCGAGGCTTCGGAATTTGAAGAGAAATGTCCGTCTCTGGCGATGTTGATGACTCTTTCGAATGTGGAAGCCATTCGTTTAGATTCTTTCTTTAGAATAAGCCAATTTTTTTTTTTCAATATACTCTTTTCTTTTAATTTCTTCCCTTTTGCAGTGGCTCCTTTCGTTCGTTGTTAATATTGAAGGGGGTTTGGGGCTGCCTCGGCTGATGAAGATTTGGGGTTGGGTCTACAGCAAGGGAATGGGCTCTGATGGAGAGAGAGAGAGAGAGAGAGAGAGAGAGAGAGAGAGAGGGAGGGTTGTGTGTTCAAAATTTGAAAATTGAAACAGAGAGAGATTTTGAGCAGAGAGGAGCACGTGAGAGAGATTTCCCGTCCAGCCACATTATCTTGAGCTGAGGTGAGAGATATTTTGAACCATTTGATCTTGATTGTAATTGATCTCAGCGCTTGGATTGAGTAAGATATTTTCAGCCCTTGGATTAAAGCAATCTAAAGGTTCAAATTTTGACACATATATATTTTCAGTCCTTGAATTTAAACTAACCCTTCCATTGTTATATAGATATTGACTTTCTCCTGCCGCCGTGTAGTTTAAATCAACTTTTTAGTATTATTAAAAAATTCTTAAAAATATCAAGTAAGATGGGGCAGGTGGGACGAGCCATCCCCTATCCCACCACCACTACTTCCATTAGTAATACAATTATTAATATATTAATTTTAAAATTATAATTAAATATAAAAAAAATATTTTTTATACAGATAAATGGAGGGTTGAGAAAGAATGAGAGATATCTTTGGCAATACTTTGATTGCAATCTTGACTATAAAATTAGTAGTTGAGCTGAATAATGTATGCATTGATTTTTCTAAATAAAATATCTGTAGTCAAGTGCTGAAGAAAGGAACACAATTCCCTTGGACTATTGAACTGTTCCACTGTGACAAGCACGAATTTGGCATGGTTGTTGTCCGTGAAGCAAAGTAGTCAAAATTCATTTTGGCCATGTTTGTTTGGATGGATATGAGTTTGGGATTAGATTAATAGTTTAATAAAATTATTAATTCGATGTTTAGTAAACAATTGAAATACTGACTAACAATCCATCATGATATGGTATCTAATATATAATGGACTATTCAATCCCACAAAAGAGGATGAGATATAAATTGGAGGACTAAGTCAAAGTCTGGATTATTAGTACATCCTTATAATTCTAACTTAATCCAAACACAGGATATGATACACAATCCAAAGGGATTCGTAGTCCTATGACCATTAGTCATGTGAATGCTAATCCAACCTAATCCAGTCTGCCCAAACAAACATGGCATTTGGGTTTTATTTTGATTATTTGAATTATTTATGTTTTAAAATATATCGTGTAGATCAAATTTGTAAAAAACTAAATTGATCGGATATCGATAACTCTTTTGTCAAATTACTTTGTATTTAAGTTTAGGGCTAATTATACTAAAGGTCGCTGTAGTTTGGAGCTTGTATCATTTTAGTCCTTGACCTTTCATTTGTGATACATTTGATGCTGAATTTTGAATCTCATTCCAAATAAAGACATTTGAAGATATTGTCACTCCATTTCAAGGGCAAAGTCGTCAATTTGATAAAATATAAATTAGTTTGACAAAAATAAACGTTAAAAAATTATATATAAATTTTTAAAAATTATTTCTACTAAAATTATATAAAGATGATAATTTTTGTACATTTTTATTTATTTATTTTTATTTTTTTTACCAAATTAATTTTTAGTATTTGTTTGGATGATGATTATGTAATAGGTGATTGTTTTTGTTGATATTTTTGGATGGTTATCATGTAATAGATGGTTATTAGGCTTTTAATGTATAATCAATATGTTTAATATATAAAATATTTTTAGTTTTGAATTTTTTGATTTAATAGATTGGTTTAATAATGACATCACAGTTGTCTCTGTAACGCCCCGAAAAAAATTAGGCAGTGTATATCTATTTATACAACAAACCCACCTGATAGACAACCACATATATATAGCTAACTATTCTATACATCCATTTCCATTTAATCCCAAATGCCAAATACATGATGTTCACATCTCAATGCCCCAGTTCCAATCCCAAGCATGCATTTTACAACAAGTATGAAATGGAAGCCAAACAGATAATAAGTGCCCTACAAACTTACAAATTTATCCAAGAACATTCTTGGTTACACAAAATGGAGTTTCAACTCAACGCAAATATAGCTCTGGGCTTACATTCAATAAATAACCATAAAACAAAAATGAAGCCTCAGCTTCAAGTCTTCCCAAGTCAGTGCCTTGGCGGAGACATAATACTTGTACATGAAAATGGTTTCCCTTATAGGGTGAGTCACAGCCCAGTAGAGATATGCTACACAACATATGGATCATGACAAGACTAAAGAGGAGTATGCTCATGCGATGCTCATGATAAAACAGTTTATCTCTTTTTTATAAAACATGCAATGCTGAGATACAACAACAGATATAAGACCATTTCCATTTTAAACCATATATGTTATATGAATATAAGCTCTGTGAATCTCTAGTTGAGTGTCTGCAAGTAGGCCCAAATGCACTACCACTGTCATTTTTACTAGTAAACTGGAAGGCTCGACACCTAATCGCACGGTTCTACACCCTCTACCCAGATTCACCAAGTATTCATCTTTTCGCAAACAGATACATTTCCAAACATTTCTCAAAAGCAGATACATTTCCAATGAAATGAATGTAATGCATTGTCCAATGCAACAAAATGAGGAATGTGGTTCAATTTACCTAAGTCTCATGCATTTCTACAATAATCATGGCTATCCTCCACAGAAAGCCTAAAACAGATATTTCTAAACAGATATTTAAACAATTAAATTTCAAAAATTTCGATAAATACAATCTATTCCACATCTCATCAAATATGAATAACTACACTAGTTTTCATATCACAATCACGTCCGATAACCTCTCAAGGTCCATTTCTAACCGTGTCGTTTTTATTCTAATAGATACATTAAGCAAAATAATACCGTTAATGCCCAAGAAAACATCATTTTCTTTCCAAACTCATTCTCCACTCATTATTCAACTATGACATCCTATTTTGATCAAAAGTCTCCAAAGTTAAACATAATTCCTTTGTTTTCTTTAAAAATGCTCTTTTGGTCGCAAACTAGTAAAAATTTCGAAACCGATCGAATCGAAATCCGTTTTTGTTCAAATTTAAAATATAGTTCTTTCATAACTTTACAAACATATTCCAAGTTTACACTTTCGCAATTTGGGCATCAACTCTTTATTTTTCTCAAAATTTCTCTTTTAAGCAAATAAATCACAAATTTTTCAAAAATTCTAATTAAATTATATACAACTCTAAGCTCCATATAATCAAGTAAAAGTGCATAAAGAAGTGTAGGAAAAATCCCTACCTCAAGCCAAGAAGCTTTCAAATTTTACGGCAACAGAAATTAAATTTGTTCGGAGCCAAACGACGCCTTTTCCGCCCTCTACGTTTTGATCCAAAGCACTAGGGGTCAAAAATGACTTACACTAGATCAAAACCATGAAAAACCAACTTGGAACCCCTTTTTCTCTTTTTTCCTTGCGGCAAGAACTCCCAAAAGTCTGACAAAAAAATCTATTTGGTCACTTTTATAGATATTTTCTAAACAAATATCTAACTAAACAAATATCTAACCATATATATATATATATATATATCAATTTAAAAATACATTTCATCATCTTTAATGAAAAAAGTAAATATAATATTTTCTCACAACAAAATATATTTCGTTTAATAGTACACACCATAAATATTCACAACTCTTTTATGGTAATAAAATAATAATAATAAAACCACAACAATATTACATAGTTACTAACGGGTCAGGATTCAATCAATTGGATTCAAAATAAATGGAGTTTAATAATTTAAAATAAATCCCCAATTGAGATTAAAGTATAAATTCAATTTGATTCAACTCGTTACAATCTCCATATTTGACATTTGAAAAAATAAAAACTAATTGAACGAAAATAAATATCAAAAAAAATTATTTTAAAAAATTATTTCTACCCTTCCAAAAGATAAAATTATATAAAAATTGTACGAGCAAGAAATAATGTTCTCGTATAATCCTATCGATCAAGTCTGCGCTCCTCCAAACGTCGTCGCTTTATTCTCTGAAAACACAAACGTGAGCTAGCCGACGGGTGTGTGCCGAATACCTCTTCAATGCCTAAGTCAGCAAAATAGACAAATAGACAAAAGCTCTGTGTATTCGAGAGTCAAAGTTGTGTTACCTGTACATAGGTTCTGTTGAGAGCTTTTATAGTTTTTACCTGGCACAATCCTAGTAGGACTCTTATTCCTCCATGTAGAGTCCTCCTAGGAATCACACTCCTGAAAGATAATGCTTATCCTTCAACACCCCCCTCACTGCTTAAACCAAGTGAGATGGTTTTACCACGGTTGGACAACAGTATGACCGAGCTAACACTAGCGCTTTGTCATACTTAATCCAGCGCCTTCCCAATTATACGACATAGCTCGACTCTTGTTTCACTTGTACCTCGGTTTTGTCTGTTTAGACCGAGCTAACTGTAGCAAGTTTTGACCGAGCTAACAAGGACAGGGTCCATCTTAAGAAGCCCAAGCGCCTTGGCCCCGAATACTATGACCGAGCTAATTATCACCACTACGACCGTGGTGATTGTAACCATACTTGGACCAAGCTAACAGTAATGGTCCACTTTGCTAAGCCTTTTTTACCACGGCCCATAGATCGGCGCATTACTACGCCTGGGCCTAGCTCCGCCTTAATGCACATAAAAACTCCCTCTCAATTGCCCCTTAATTCCACCTGCCATGCGTGATTTGGGATTACCTGTTACCAATCGAGCTAAAGGCCCAAAACCGACCGAGTTCACACTTACTGGACTACCGGTTTGCCCGGTTAAGACACATCTTATCAATTACTCTGTACGCCGTTCCATTTCTCAAGTATATCTGAATCGTTACTTATTCCCATGGACACGTGGCCTGCCCTTATTGGTCACGTACAACCGTCACAGCCGTCTCTGTACCTCGCAAATTTTGAACAGTCCCGCCCAAACCTGTGCTTTATACGAAAACCCTAGCTTTTGAACTAGTCACTCTACTATTCATCTTCTATTTCTTGCCCTCTAAGCCTCCATTTTCACCACCATAGTCCTTGCAAAGCTTGTGTTCTCCCTGCCATTCTTGCAGCTTTGACCTACGTCCTCCTGCCTTCAAACTGTAAGTAACTCAATCCCATTTTCTTTTTGTTTGTATAGTCTTGCAGTATGTAGTATAATATTCGTATGTTTCTCAAAACACACTATTATAGTTCCCATTTTAATGGGAAATAACCACTTTGTTCCAAAAACCATGTAATAGATCCATTGGATTCATAAACAATCTGAAAAATGATGTCTTTGATCCAAAATAATACTTCAACCGAACTAGGAACCTGTTTGTATTTAGGTGTGCACCCAGCCGAACTAGATAACTCCCCCAATAACCGAACTAAAACTTCACGCCACACCTTAAGTTTCAACTGGTCTAAGAACCTTCCGTTTCATTTAGCCGAGCTAAAGTCCTTCGCTCCAACCGGACTACAAAACCTTACTCAATAACCGAGCTAAAAACATGTGTCCTGACCGGGCTAGGGTCCCTTATGCTCAATGACCGGGCTAAAAACGCACACTATGACCGAGTTAAAGGTTGCAACCTACTTAGCCGATCTAGAGTTTTTATCATTTGCTTATCCTTCTTATTTAGCCCGGTGTAGTTGTCTGGGCATAACACTTTTTATCTTCACTTTGCAGACTGACTAGGTTTGGCCAGGCACACCTTTGCATGCTCAACCGAGATACCTAACGTCATCTCAACACCCAGCTAAGGCTCCGAGCTAATTTATACATAATTTAAGTGAAATGGGTAAATACTGGTTTTTAGTAAATTCCCCTAGCGCCATCGCCGATTTCCCTAAAGACTACAACATCCCTGACGACGTCCACCTTTCATTAGCCGAGCTAGACATGACTCCATGGGGAAAACAAGGTTTCGTTCCCTTCTCCGTCATTTCCATTGTAGAGGCCGGTCTCCGTTTTCCCGTACAGCCTCTTCTTTGTGAAGTCCTTAGGCAGACAAGACTTTGCTCTACCCAGCTTTCCACAAATTCATACAGAATAATAAATGGCATCGCCGAGCTAAATTGTCGGCTTGGCCTCAACCTCGGTTTAGCCGAGCTATTTCACCAATACTCGCTTGGCCATAATGAAGACGGCTGGGTATACTATTTAAGAATAAGAAGACGCCGAGAGAAAATAATAAAAAATACACCGGACAAAGACGTCAATGATGATGACTTCTTCTGGGTTTCTGGCAACTTCGAAGACCAAGAAGCCCAAATACCGGGCTATGATATTAATTGGAATAAGGGAGTAGCCGGTATGAATACTTCGGCTAGGCTTGTGCGTTTTTTACTCTTTACTGTTTATAAGTTTTGCGCCGTGCTAACCGTTGCCTTTTTCTTTATGCAGACTTGAACCATCTAAAGTCACAGTACCAATACCCTAATTTAGACACACTCCGCGCCACGCTCCAGTACCGTGATAGAGGTTGGGCCGAGCTACTCAATTTTGAATCGACATATAGATATAGCAGTAGGAGGAAGACCAGGGTGACAGATTTCCTCATGGAACCTTCCCCAGAACCAGATCCATCTCTTCTCCAAATCAACCTTGTTCCTTTAACTGAAGAACAAGAAATAGCAAAGCGCCGCGCTGTCCGAGCCTTGATCACCGAAACAGCTACCCCAACCGAAGTACCACAAGCCGGCCAAACAAATGAGGCAGTGGTGGCCCTTCTAACGGCCTGGGCCTCGTCATCCCGGCTGAGCAAGCGTGCTCGCACATCTGCAACCGAGCCATAACAACTTATTGATGAAGATGACACCGTGCTTCCTCAATCTACCCGGCCGAGCCCAGAACCAGTGCGTTCAGACCGTGCTGGCCCTTCAAAATGGCCACCAAGGATGAGTTTCAAGAACCGAGCTATTACCAACGTTGACTCAGTGGTCGCAGAGAAAGACCATTCGCTGGCTTTTAATCTCGCCAAGAGTGTTTGCCTGCCAGCCGATATGGAGCACCACGACCATCTCACCGAGCTGAAGGCTATTCGCTCGACAACAAAATCGATGGTGTTGGTAAGTTCTCTCTTTGCTTGTCTTTCTAATTTGTACATCTGTTTGTGTAGTTTTAATAATACTTGTCCTCTCTCCTCTTGTAGGCCATGCCGAAGAATCACGTTGCTCACAAGCACGTATTAGAGCTGCGTAAGACAACATGGCTGGCCGTGGCCGAGGCCAACGCTAAGACGGCCGAACTAAAAGAAGCCCAACGAAAGACCACCGAGTAACAGACCAAAATTGCCTGTCTTACTGAGCTGGTCAAATCGGTGGAAGCGGACAAGCAGAATGCTTTGGCCGAACGGAAAGAAAAATATCTGCGCGAGCTGGTCAAGCTCGAGAAAAAGAAAGACGCCGAAATAGCCGAGCTGAAGAAGAGCGCGGAAGACGTTGAGGACCGCGGCTACAAGGACGGGGAAACCACCTACATCCTGCAGTGCGAAGCTGCAAAGGACATTTTCTTCAAATGCGGATGGAAGGCGGCTTTGTCTCAGCTCGGTTATGGCCACGAAACCGAGGTCTTCCAGAACCTTCCTCCCCATTTCATTCTGAGCTATATAGCGGACTACGCCAATGCCATTCAACAAAAACTTCTTCAAGTAGGGGAGAAAGGGGAGGCATCTCTAGAGCCCAACAACACCCCAACTGCTACCATTGATCCCGGTCTCCAAATTGCCCAGTTAGCTCGGGTGGATCCACCGGTGTCCATTTCGGTTGAAGATGTGGCAGTGACCGACCTACCGGCCAATACCGGGCTACCGAGTGGTGAAGCTCGGGTTGACTTGGATGCCGATTTGGATGACCTATTTGCTTGATCCTGTAATTTCTTCTTTTTACTTTTGGAAAGAATTTGTAACCGGGATAAAGTCCCACTTCTTGTAACTTTGTTTTGGATCTTAAATGAAATCTTCTTCTTTTTGCTCAGTTTATTCCATACCTGTATTTATTTTTCGACTATGCTTTGTATAAAGTTTAGCATTTTCTGTTCTGGCCGAGATACTTATCTCGGTCTTGGAACCTTGTAATCTGTTTGGTCACACCTGCCAACTCTCTTCAGCCTAGATCCTTATCTCGGTTGAAGAGAGATAAATGTTGGTTTTTCTTGCCAACCTCTTCAGCCTAGATCCTGATCTTGGCTGAAGAGAGATAAATGTTGGTTATTCCTGCCAACCTCTTCAGCTTAGATCCTGATCTCGGCTGAAGAGAAATAAGTGTTGGTTTTTCCAGCCAACCTCTTCAGCCTAGATCCTGATCTCGGCTGAAGAGAAATAGGTGTTGGTTTTTCCAGCCAACCTCTTTAGCCTAGATCCTTATCTCGGCTGAAGAGAAATAAATGTTGGTTATTCTAGCCAACCTCTTCAGCCTAGATCCTGATCTCGGCTGAAGAGAGATAAGTGTTGGTTTTTCCAGCCAACCTCTTCAGCCTAGATCTTTATCTCGACTAAAGAGAAATAAATGTTGGTTATTCCTGCCAACCTTTTCAGCTTAGATCCTGATCTCGGCTGAAGAGAGCTCAATGTTGGTTATTCCTGCCAACCTAGAGCCAAGTGTTTGGTTATTCCTGCCAAACTTCTTCAGCCTAGATCCTGATCTCGGCTGAAGAGGGCTCAAAGTTTGTTACTCCTGCCAACCTAGAGCCAAGTGTTTGGTTATTCTTGCCAAACTTCTTCAGCCTAGATCCTGACCTCGGCTGAAGAGAGCTCAAAGTTGGTTATTCCTGCCAACCTAGAGCCAAGTGTTTGGTTATTCCTGCCAAACTTCTTCAGCCTAGATCCTGATCTCGGCTGAAGAGAGCTCAAAGTTGGTTATTCCTGCCAACCTAGAGCCAAGTGTTGGTTATTCCGGCCAACTCTGCTTTTATTGCCCCTAGCTCACCAAAACAACTTTTACAGAAGAAAAGAATTGTGCTGAAAAGGGAACTACTTGTTTTATTGAAAAAAGAAAAATTACAAGTATTTTAATGAAAAGCTAGAAATAAAATAGTTTGAGATTGGCAGTGTTCCATGGCCTGGGAACAACCTTGCTGTCTCTATCTTCCAAGTGATATGCCCCTTTTCCTGCTAGGCCAACCACTTTGTATGGTCCTTCCCAATTAGGCCCTAACTTGCCATCTCCAAGTACCAGAGTGTTTCTCATTACTTTGCGCAACACCCAATCTCCAATCTTGAATTGCCTCGGATGTACCGTTTTGTTATATTTTCTGGATAACTCTTGCTGGTATGAGGCGATGTGAACCAGTGCTCTTTCTCTTCTCTCTTCTGCAAGGTCGAGTTCCAAGGCTATGGCTTCTCCATTTAAGTATGGGTCAAAATTTTCACTTCTAATAGTGGGGAGGCTTACTTCCAGTGGGATTACTGCCTCCATGCCATAAGCCAGGGAAAAAGGCGTTTCTCCAGTTGACCATCGAGGTGTGGTACGGTAAGCCCATAAAACATGAGGAAGCTCTTCAGCCCATTTGCCTTTTGCTTTCTCCAAGACAACTTTGTTGATGCTTCTGCCTGGCCATTTGCTTGGGGGTATGCTGGTGTAGAATTGTAGAATTCTATCTTGTACTCCTCACAAAAGCCTCTAAAAATTTTGCCATCGAACTGAGTGCTGTTGTCAAATATTAGAGCCTTGGGTATGCCGAACCGAGTGATGATATTCTGCCAGACGAACTTCTTCATATCTTTCTCCTTTATTGATGCGAGTGCTTCTGCTTCCACCCGCTTTGTGAAGTAGTCTGTTACTGCAAGAAAGAACTTTCTGTTGCCGGGTGCTGTTGGAAGTGGTCCTACTATGTCCAAGCCCCACATCACAAAGGGCCATGGGCTAGTTAATGGTAGAAGCTCTCTGGCTGGTTGATGTATTTGGTGTGCGAACTTCTGACATTTCTCGCACTTCTTGACATACTTCTCTGAATCTGCTTGCTTGTAAGGCCACTAATATCCTTGTGAAGTTGCTCTGTAGGCCAATGATCTTCCCCCTTGGTGACTTCCGCATACGCCTTCGTATATCTCGAACAAGAATGCCTCGACCTTGCTAGGATGGACACATTTCAAGTAAGGTCCTGTGAAGGATTTTTTGTACAAGGCCATTGATGGGGAGAGCAAGAATCACTGTGACTTTGCTCTTATTTTGTTGGCCCCTTTCTTCCCTTCGGGTAAGACGCCGTCTTTTAAGAATACTATAATGGGATCCATCCATGAAGGGCCTAGTTCGGCGCAACATACCTCAGCTACTTTGGGTTCTTCAATGCTTGGTCTTGGTAGGAAGTCGATCAGTAATGGATGTGGGATGGATGTATCTGTTATCGAAGCAAAGCCTGCTAGTTCGTCTGCTCTACTGTTTTCTTCTCGGTCGATCTGCTCTATCCGCACTACGTCGAATTTCATGATTTCCTTTCTGACTAACTCTTGGTACTTAGCCATCCTCCCATCTTTTGCCTTGTAGTCGCCTGAAATCTGGTTTACTACCAGCTGGGAGTCACTGTAAACCATTAGCTCGGTGGCCTTCATGAAGAGTGCTGATTTTAGGCCTGCTAAAAGCGCTTCATACTCCGCTTCATTATTTGATGCTGGGAAGCCGAGGTTGACTGCTTGTTCCACTATTGGGCCATCTGGTGAGATGAGGACTATGTCAAGTCCTGCACCATGCCTGTTGGATGCTCCATCCATAAAGAGTTTCCATATCTCTCCAACGAATAGCTTCCAGCAAATGGAGGGGTCGGATGATGTCTTGGGGTCATGCGTGTTGCTGGTGTTTTCTTCCAAGTCCATGTCTGCTGTTGGGGTTTGCTCTTCACTATCTGACTGCCCCAAGTTTTTACTTGTTGATGAGTCCTCACTGGGAATGGCATGGTTTATTCCTTCCTTCTGATCCTCAAGCCTGTGTGGTTTGCAATGTGGCTGGGTATCCTGTATTAGGGGTTGTGCATTTCCTGCGGCACTTTCCGTCCCCATTTCGGTTGTACCAGTCAAATCAACTAGGCAGATGTGATGATTTCCTGGTGTGAACTCTGCCACAAAGTCTGCCAGAGCTTAGGCTTTTATTGCGGTTTTGGATTGAAACTTGATGTCGAACTGTCCCAATTCCACCGCCCATTTCAAGATTCGTTCAGAAAAGTCTGCCCTCTCAAACAAAGCCTTTAAGGGAAAAGCTGTCAGGACGATTTTGGTGTAGGCGTGGAAGTAATGTGATAACTTCCTTGACGCCATCATCAAAGCTAAGGCCAGCTTTTCCAATGGTAGGTACCTGGTTTCTGCCCCCAGCAAGGTCTTGCTGACATAAAAGATAGGCAAGTGTTGGATTCGTTCCGCTCTGACCAACACTGCGCTGACCGTATGTTGTGAAACTGCTAAGTACAGAAAGAGTTCTTTTCCAGTTACTGGAGTTACTAGCAATAGAGGAGAAGTCATGTAGTCTTTCAGGCTCTCTAGGGCATGATCGCATTCTTCATCCCACTCAAATTTGGCCTTTAACGCTTGGAAGAATGGTCGACATCTGTCTGATGACCGACTTATGAACCGGTTGAGTGCGGCAGCTATGCCAGTGAGATGCTGCATCTCTTTTACCGTGTTGGGCCTCTCTAGGTCCTGCATTGCTTTGATCTGGGAGGGGTCTACTTTTATACCTCGGTTGGTCACCAAGAAGCCTAGGAATTTGCCTGATCTTACGCCGAACGCACACTTAGATGCATTTAGACGCAAATTGTTCTTTTTGAGGATTTGGAACATTTCGTCTAGGTCCCTGAGATGGTCTTCTCATCCTTGCTCTTGATCACCATGTCATCTATGTAAGCCACCATTGTTTTGCCTAACAATGGTTCAAACATTTTGGTGACCATCCGTTGGAATGTGGCCCCTACATTTTTTAGGCCAAAGGGCATGACCTTGTAACAATACAATCCTCTGGGTGTTGTAAAAGATGTGACCTCCTGGTCTGGCTCATATATAGTGATCTGATGGTAACCTCTATACGCATCAAGGAAGCTAAGCCGATTGTGCGCTGCTGTCAAGTCTACCAGTTGGTCTATCTTGGGTAATGGAAAGCTATCCTTTGGGCATACCTTGTTGACTGTTTTGTAGTCTACGCAAACATGCCATTTTCTATTCTTCTTTGGCACTACTACGGTATTGGAGATCCACCTGGGGTAGTGCACTTCTCTGATAGCTCCTGCCTCCAGCAAGTTTCCTACTTCCTCTGCCACTATCTCTGCGTGGTGGAGTGCCGATCTGCAAGTGCGTTGTATAATTGGTCTGGCAGTTAGGTGGACCAAAATGGCACATGTCCCAAATTATAGAGACTTAATTTTATATTTTTAAAATAACACTTGTCATTCTCAATATCATTAAACTGTTAGGATTTTTATTTGTTTGGCAAATTCCTCTTTTGACAAAAATATGTGCCAATTATTCTCTATTGATTATTGATTTTACAATATTTATTTTAAATATAATCAATTTGAGATTTTGTGGAGCAATTTGTCAAAAGCATGCCCCAAAACTGAATCTTGATCTTTCTTGAAATAATCAACTTGAGAATTTGGTTGGAAAAGGTTGACAAAACGTGGCTAATATCTTGTGCTGATTTTGCATGTTCTATCTTGAAACAATCAATTTGAATTTGTGTAACCATCTTTCTTGAGCTAATCAATTGTTGTTTTTATTGAAAAATTTGGCACAAGATTGGTCATGATTTTCTAAAAAAAAATCTTGTGTAAAAAGAAGAGCAAAAAAAGGTTGTAGGGTGGTTGGTTGTCTGCAGGATTAGGTGACAAAGCAAAAATGTAGAAGAAAATGGAGCAAAAAGCCTGCAAAAGTAGCTCAGCACGCATGGCTATTCCCGTCCACGAACAGGACCATCGCGCTTGCGATGTGTTCATTGGCGCCCGCGACCAGGCCGCGACCAAATCATGTTCCCGGAAGTTTTGTTTGCATCCCTCACACTTATTTTCTGAGTACTTTGTCCAAGCTTTTCTGAATATTTTTATATTTTGAGAGATTGTTTTTCTAAGTGAGATCAATTTTGTAGAGAGATTTTGTTTTTGAGAGTGAACTTTGTAGTGATGTTTCGCTTGATGATTATTTAGCTCATCAATGCTTCAAGTTTATCATCAAGCTGCACAAGTCCTTCACACCTTTCAACTGTGAACCTTCTTGGTGGATTCTAAAATAGTAGACTTCGGTGGATTCCAGAGTCATTGGCGTTGTGGTGATTCGACAATCTTCTTGGTGGATTCCAAGATTGTAGATTTCGGTGGATTCCGAAATCATTTGGCATCGTGGCGATTCGACAACTGTTGCAGAGATCCAATGGATAAAGAAGTGTTACTCGTAGGTTGAGCAAACGCGTGTGCCTAGAGTAGCCTTTGTAAGATATTTCTTGTATTCTTTTATTTCATAGTGGATTTTTCAACTGGCCAAGGACCTGTGGTTTTTTTTTTATTACAAGTTGATGGATTCTAATTGTGATTTTTCATCGTAAAAAATTTGTGTCGTGAATTAATTTCTTTTAGTCTCTCTCTTATCTACTTTGATCATGGTTATACAATTTTTTAATTTGGATTACCTAAATCGTTAGTCACTTATCACGGGACGAATCTAAATTTTCAAAAGGATTTTTTTAATAAAACTAGAATTTTCAAAACCTTTCATCAAATTATGTTTGTATTTAGTTTTATGTTTAAAATAATTCTTACCATTCATTTTTTTTGATACACATGTTTTGATGAGTGAGCTACCAATATATAATCGATTTAATTTTTTACAGATTTGTTTTACACGATATATACTTTAAAAATAAATGATTCAAATTATCAAAGTAAAACTTGAATTAGGCCACAATGCACGCACAACAGTGAATGTTGTGCTTCACGCACAACAAACACCCCAATGTCGATAGTCTCAAACAAATTATCAAAAATATCCTCTATTTTTTATTCTTTTCTTAAATTTCTAATTAACCAAAAAAAAAAAAGAGTTGAAAATACCCTCTTTTGTTCCTTGTTATCCTTTAACTAACCGAAAAACAGAAAAGAACAAAAAAAAAAAAAAAGGTCTTGTTTTCTCAAGATTCAGCTAAAAAAACATATTCTACATTTCTTTTTGTTTTTTAAACATCCGTATTTAACTACTAAATACAGCGTTACAGTCATTTAGACAATTATCACCTTCATTGAAACTTGGATTAAAATACCATTAGGATATGTTTGATTAATAGGATTATAGTGTAGGATTGTGAGTGTTGGTCCATAAACTCAAATCCCATATTTGATTGTAAATTTTATTAAACAGATTATATGTACGATAGACATTACACCGTATAGTTTAATCCAATTTTTTTGGTATTTTTAAAAACTAAAAGAAGTTAATTCCTCTATACAAAAAAAAATACAATTTTTAAAAATTAAAATTTAATTTTTTTTGAAGTCTAAAAAATATCAAGTTAGATTGGGCAGGTAGGGCGAGCCATCCCCTATCCCACCACCACTACTTCCATTAGTAATACAATTATTAATATATTAATTTTAAAATTATAATTAAATATAAGAAAATATTTTTTTGGAAAAATTACACTGACACTCCCTGAGGTTTGGTCGAATTACATCTCACCCCCTGACATTCTAAAAATTACATTCTCACCCCTGTGGTTAATAGTCTTATTTCACATACCCCATTCTTATATAAAAAATAACAGAGGAAATTATATTTTAAAGAAAAAAAGTAAAGCAAAGGAAAGGGGGAAAAAAAAAACAGAGAAAGTAAAGCAAGGTAAGAAAAAAAAGAGTGCATGAGTTTAATATTTTCATTCCGTCTAAATAATTACAATGATAGGGAGGTTATTGTAATTTCCCAAATATCAATGGGGGTGTAAGTGTAGTTTACCCTATTTTTGATACAGATAAATGGAGGATTAAGAAAGAATGGGAGATGTCTTTGGCAATACTTTGATTACAATCTTGACTATAAAATTGGTGGTTGAGCTAAATAACGTATGCATTGGTTTTTTCAAGTAAATTAATGTAGTCAAGTGATGAAAAAAGGAACACAATTCCCTTGGACTAACTTGTTTACTTGTTCATTGAACTGTTCCACTGTGACAAGCACGGATTTTGAGTGGTTGCTATACGTGAAGCAAAATAGTCCAAATTCATTTTTAAAAATATATTGTGTAGATTAAACTTGTAAAGAATCAAATTGATCGGATATTAATAATTCTTTTATCAAATTACATTTGTATTTAATTTTATATTTAAAATAACAATTGTCATTCTCAGATATCATTAAACATTTCATCAAATTATATTTGCATTTAGTTTTATGTTTAAAATAATCCTTGCCATTCATTATTTTCGATACACATGTTTTGATGAGTGAGCTATCAATATCTAATCAATTTAATTTTTTACAGATTTGTTTTACACTAGGGGTGAGCAGCAGATACACCGATCCGCCAAAACCGACCGAATCGAACCGATCTACCACATTTTGGACGGATGCGTGATGACGAGCGGACGGTTGTGGATTGATTTTCTCAAATCCGCCAATTTGGCGGACGGATGGCGGATTTGAGATTCCTTTGGCCGCAACCGAACCGCCAAACCACGAACATCCCTAATAATTTATAAGACTTTGTGTTTTCAATTTAAAAAGAGTTTAAATATTCTGTTGAAATTTTTTTTAACTTGAATATATTTTTTGAATTGAAAAAAATAAACGTATTATTTATTTATATTTTTTGGTTTTTAAATCTAACTCTAAAAATAATAAATAGAAAATATGATATATGCTGGTCGGTTTTTGTTTTCAAAAACATATATAGATATAACAATATAGAGACATACAATCTCTACTACTACTCTGTTCATGGTTTTGGTAGTTTAAATCGTTTTTATATTTTAAGAACTACGGATTGTAATACTTTTTGTAAATGAATCATGCTGTGATTGTAATATGTGGATGAGGCATGTAGTGATTGTGATATTCTAAAGTTTCAAATTTTCTTTCTTTGGATGAGGCATACAGTGATTGTAATACTTTTTTAGGTTATTGATTGTAATACTCTTTTTTTTTTTTTTTTTTTTTGAGGAAGTGCACAAGTTGAATTATGTTGAAAATTTATAAAATTTTAAACCGCCAATCCGATTCGCATCCATCCGCCAAACCGCCAATCCGCTCAATCCACATCCGTCGGATTGGCGGACGGATGCGGATTAATTTTCTCCAATCCGCTAATCTGGCGGACGGATGGCGGATTGGAGGTTCCGTGGCCGCAACCGATCCGCGCCCACCCCTATTTTACACGATATACACTAAAAATAAACGATTCAGATTATCAAAATAAACCTTGAATTAGGCCACAACGCACGCACAATAGTGAATGTCGTGCTTCACGCACAATAAACGCCCCAATGTCAACAGTCTCAAACAAATTATCAAAAATATCCTCTGGTTTCTATTCTTTTCTGGTTATTTTTCTAATTAACTTAAAAAAATTGAAAAATACCCTCTTTGTTTTTTGTTATCCTTTAACTAACCAAAAAACAGAAGAAAAAAAGAAAAGAAAAAAGGTCTTGTTTTCTCAAGATTCAGCTAAAAAACATCTTCTACATTTCTATTTGTTTTTTAAAAATCCGTATTTAACTACTAATTACAGCTTTACACTCAATTAAACAATTATCACCATCATTAAAACTATGAGTAAAATACCATTATGATATGTTTGATTAGTAGGATTATAGTATAGGATTGAGAGTGTTAGTCCATGAACTCACAATCTCATATTTGATTGTAAATTTTATTAAATAGATTACATGTATGGTAAACATTCAATCCAGCAAAATTGGTGAATTTTTAATATTAAGAGAAGTTGGGAATCATAATTTCAATTATGAAAGAAAAAAAATGAATATATAATAAATGGTTGTCTCACTAAAAAGCTATGCAAAGTGAGATCGGCTTTTTTTAGTAATTTTTTTTTTAACTTTGTTCAATGTATATATATATATATATATATGAAATAGAGAAAATGATTTAATAACTTGTATTAACTTTTTAACTTTTGGAAGAAATCTCACATCCCCAAACAACGTCAGAATGTGAAGTGTTGTTTCAAACAATTTCTTTCTCTTGCCACCGTATAGTCTAATTCCATTTTTTAGTATTCTTAAAAACTAAAAGAAGTTAATTCCTTTATTTGATTTTAGAGTTTTCCAATATAAATTTTGAGATTTTAAAATTATGAAATTTATGAAAAAAATATATAAAAACAAAAATTCAATAAATCTTTTTGTTTCTATTTATTGATTTTTTTAATTCCTTCACAAATATTTTAATTTTTAAGTATATTTAGATTAGGTCTATTTAAAAATAAATAAAATATTAAAATATCTCACCAAAGAATATAAAATAAGAAAAAAATATGAATGGAAAAACGGTTGATTATTTTTTATGAGTGAAAATATTGTTGTGACATTTGATTTTTTAAATTGATGACAAACAAGTTTTTTGACCTTCTAATTTTTTGCTATTTTTTTTAGTAACAAAATATGATTTCTTAAGATGTTCCCAAACAACTCTTAAGACTATGCTTGTATCTCAAATTTGTTAAGGTAATGGGAAAAAAAAAAATTGAAAATGAAATGAGGAAATTGATTCGAACTTTGATTTTTTTGTTGGTATCGGTAGAAGATGAATTATAAATATAAAAATAATTGTTGCAAGCTAGACATTTATTGTCTAACAATGCATAGGTATAAGATATAATGAAAAGAAATAAACAACTAAATGCAACTCTCATAAAGAGAAAAAAATATTCAATATTCAAGTTTCGTAAAGATTAACTGCTACAACTCCTGAATAAAAATGTCCCACAGTGGCCAACTCAAGTAATCAGTTGATTGGGTAGGAAAAATGAAAATGAAAGCATTGTTAAAGAAAATTCTTTAGACTTGTTTGGACCATTTTCGTTGGATTTGTTTGGACTAACATATGGGTTTTATTTCTTTAAACTTGTTTGGACTATGTCAAGTTTTATTTCTTTAGACTTGTTTGGACAATGTCAAATTTATCATTTGAGTCGCTGGCAATGTACAGGAGGTGTTCACATGATTAGCTTTACCATTTTTTTTTCCTTCCTTCAATTCTTTTTTGTCTTTGCACCAAATGATCTAATAATCACATAAAAAAATTAAAAAAATCTCTCCACAACTTTCGAACTTTAGCATATGGTCCAACAACAATAGGTTAATAACGTCCTTCTGAACAACAATAGAGAACTCATTCAAATTAAAATATAGAAACAATTATAAAAAATAAATAGATACCTAATTAAACGGGTCAAGTACGTAATATAAATTATTCCTGATGGGCCCAAAGCTTGCCAAATTGTTGTTCGGGAACCTAATTCGTATTAAAATAAATAAATAGGGACATAATTAGACGGGTCAAGACGTAACATAAATTATTGGGGCATTTATTCATAAATCTGTTGCATGCCTGGGGTACCTGAGCGTGCTAAACAGTTCGAACCCTCGATTTCTTTGATCTAGTTTCATGAGTGTAATGTGAAATATAGATAAGAGTCCAAATCCAACAACTTTTATAGAAAATCCATTTTATTGCAAAACCTTTGCCAGAAATGGACTGTATTACCAGATCTCAGAGTCACCATCTATTTTTTTAGGAAAACTAGGAAACTTGTAACTCGTGCCAAGGCCATTGTTCGTCATAACAAAAAATGTCTAAGTTTGGAACCTTAGGTATGAAAGGAGAAAATCATTAATTAAGCACTCCGCTCACCCGATCAAAAGATCGGTTTCTACTAAACTATGTTATGAGTTTTATTGACTTTATATGTTCATATTCTGATTATTAATAATCTTAAAAATTACTATGAGTAGCAAACAAATATAGACTATGCTATTCATTTTGGAACAATTTGATTTCATGTATTTTGAAATAGTTTTGAATAATGTATAAAACACAGAAGATTGAGTTTACAAACATGAAAATCAATTTTTATCTATCTCAATCTTCTGTGTTTTGTACATTATTCAAAACTCTTTCAAAATACATGAAATCAAATTGGGATACATAAAATTGATACAAACAATTATTTTTAATTTCTTGACTTGTCCAAACAAATAATTTATTTTCACTACAAGAATTAACACTTTTGCCGACCAAAAAATTGGTCGCTAAAAGCCCATTTTTGGTCGGCAAAAGTTATGCGCGACCAATTTTTTTGGTCGCTACTTTGGTCGCCAATTGAGGGTCGCGGAAAGTTATTCGCAACCAAAATTTTGGTTGGTCGGCAAAAGTTGGGTTTGCCGACTAAATTTTTGGTCGCTAAATATTTAATTACTGCGACTAATTCATTTTGTCGCTAAAACACTTTGGTCGCGATAAAAGTGATATTTTTCCCGACCAAATATCTTAGTCGCCAATTGACACATTTCGCGACCAAAATTTTGGTCGCCAATTATCACATTCAACGACCAAAAAGTTTGGTTGCCAATTGTGACATTCCACGACCAAAAAATTTTGGTCGCCAATTGTCACATTCCGCGACCAAATTGTTTAGTCGCCAATTGTCACATTCCGCGACCAAACATGTTTTGCGCAACTAAAACTTTAGTCGGCAATAGACCTATTCACGACCAAATCCTTTGATTGCCAAAATTAATAATTTTAACAATTAATTATTTAGTCACCAAATGTGCTTGGTGATACACCGACTAATTTATTTAATCGACAAAAGTATAACTTACTGGGGCACGAGTGCCCTTACTAGTTTTGGGGCTTTGATTAGCAAAAGCTATTGGGAATTTGGGACAAAAGTACAACATTTCACTCTCAGTTGCCATGGAATGCAAAAGATCGGAACATTTCCCCATCAATCATAAACATTACAACACAACTTTATTTCTTTACAATCGTGTCAAGTACAAAGAGGGACAGACACAGAGAGAGAACATAATCAACTTAACGTTCTACAGACAAACAGATACAGCTTACTGTGTAATGGGTACCAATCAGAGATGGTTATACAAGTTTCATAAGATCAAAAAGAATTCACACAGGTTAGGGAGATTAGCATCACATGAATTGCTTCAGAAACTCTGTAGCCACAAGCCTCCCTCATGTGTTCACAGACAATTTCAATTCGCTTATCTCCTTGTCAATGTCCTGCAATTTGAGAATAATGTACCACAACAAAGCGCTCAGTTGCAAGATGACAACATACACAGAACAAAAGATTAACTGAAAAATAATATATCAAAACGGGATATTTTACAATTGAAGGTGGAACTCCATAAGCACCATTGTGGATGAATAAGATTCTCACAGGGAAAAACAAGAGTGGACCCACTAATGAAAATTTTGAAATTATGATTTTAGATGTGAGAGAACTAAGAGAACTAGATATATTTATAAATTTAATTGAGTCTGCTATACAATCTAATAATAATCTTACAAACTTTTCTTATTCACTAATGTGCCACCTATCATATCATTCAAGTAGATCCTATTTTGTAAGATCTGCTAGTTTGTATAACATTTTTCCAATTTAATTTCACCACTAGGTAAAAGAAATATTTATCACAAAAGTTGCCCATCTCTAGATGGTAAAGGTCATCAAACCAGACGAGCATGTATTGAGTTCATAAGAACCCGTGACTCTGACATGGGGTTTATTAATTGCAAGTCATTCCTTAATGTCATGAGTTTAAGGGCTTTTGGTATTTATAACTACTGGCCGGCCATTACTCCATCCAGTTTGGGGTGATTTAGGGTCGTGAGTCGAGATATTAACAGTTGGGTGTAGATTTTTTTTATACTTATAGGAGTGTTTAGGACTATCTTTTGTATTTTTTCATTTTCCTTTTATTTGATTGTACAAGTATTGTTCCCCTCGGCATGTTCTCTTATAAAAGTCACTTTGTTGCTAATTTAAAAAAAAATGAATTTTGCTAACAGTGCCTTACAACTAGAACAATTCTATCAACATGCACTTTATTAATTGATGATGACATAAAGAAGAATATACATTCTATCAGCATCCAATCATATGCATGTAAGTAGAAGAAAGTAATGGTAAGTTTAGCAGTCAATGTAGATCTTACCTCCATGAATTGCACAATAAATCTATGAGCTTGTTCTTCTGCATATCCTCACAGTGGTAGTTTGTAATAAGAAAGCTAATGTCATATCCCTGCAAAGTGAAACAACCAAAAAGTAAATAAGTAAAAATGTAAAAAAGCAGATGAATCAGTAGAATATATCTAAAGCAAAGAGAAAAACAAAATATACTGCTTATAAATAGACATATGTTGTCATTTTGCGAATTGAATTCTGTGTACTAGGATTTAAATATAACTGAGATACATGCTGTATTAGATTATAGGTCTTATAAATCAATCAGTGTTAAAAAGAAATGAGAAAAGAGAACAGATCAAACAGTTGATTGGTCATTCTAACAGTGCTGAATTTAAGTTATGAAGACCTATGCTAACTGTAAATTTGCTGAGTACGTCGCTTTTGTTCATTATTCCATGAGCATCTCCAGAAAAACAATGTACTGCATTACATCAGTTATCTTGAATAAATATCCAAAAGAAAAGATACTTTAATTGATTAAGAGTTCATTGCCTCATGTGCCAACTCTCAAGACTATGATCCTAAAACCAGTGACAAGTACCACACAGAGGTTTAAAAAATGTAGAACATTAAGTTCATAATTAAAGTAAAAAAAGAAGAATAAGAAAAGAGAACTGCTTTCAAATCTATGGGCACACCTAGATTCAGACACAAATCAAAGAGCATCCAAGAAGTATGATATGGATAAGGCTCTTCCATAGAAGTACGCATGTTACATGGACTACCATTAACCTGATCAGCTGCTAAGTTCAACACAGACAAATAGTTCATCACCTTCCATACTGCTCAATATACGTATGTCAGTCTAAACCTATAACAGTGTCACCCTACACTGCAGGAGAATTTCCACCAAACAAATCAACATTAGAAATTTTGTTCACATTTCCTTCCCCTTTTCCCTTACTTTTCCAAATTTCTACCTAAATCCTGATTCAAACATAGCCTAATTGTAAATCTGACTTGCTATCATAACAAAATACAAATTTAAAAACATGGGAAGGGATGATACAATTTACTGTACAAAATCCTCTTCCAAACAAGGACCTCAACCAAAATAATTATTAAGGGGGAAAAAATCCATTTTTAATTATCAAAGGTATTCACTTCAACCCAGTAAATAACTGACAAATAACAAGAAACAAATTGATGACAACCCAAGATCCATTAACACACAAGTTAACAAAAAACACATAATTTATAACCTATCATCAGAAACATAAAACAGAAGCACCATGTGTAAATGTGTGCCCAAACCAATCATTAAAATTAGACCTACAATTAAACAGAGAAAGGTAAGTAGTGAAAGAATTCAAAACATAGTGGATTGAATTGCATACCTCAGTTTCAGTGCTTCTATTTGCCTGATGTTTGACCCAAGGCTGAGGGAGAAGTGCTCTCATTAGTAACTATGACAGGGGAGGGAAAGAATCGTTGACCACCACGATCGGTGATCGTTTGGACCAATCAGAGACATCGAAGACAGCCTGGGAAGCTGAGGCTACCTTACCCTCTTGATGCTTTTAGCAGTAGCAATCTCTAAGAAATCTCAAGGGCATGATGTCTGAAATCGTTGCTTCCGAGCTAGATAATTCTTCTTGTGGTTGTTCTTCTTCAGGTGCTACTTCTTTGATATTTTCCCGAAGATAGGGAAGGTTGTAAAAATTGAAGCCGTCGTCGGCACAAAGTGCTCTCATTAGTAACTATGATAGGAAAGGTTGAAATCTGTCGCCTCCGTGAGAGAGAGAGAGAGAGAGAGAGAGACGTGTTGTTTCGAAACAGGGCTCTGCAAACCTGAAAGGAAATGAAAAAAGGGGGGGAAAGACGGAAAAAAGGGGGGAAATAATTTTGGGCGGGCGGTTCAGTGAAAAAAAAGGGGGAAAATTTGTTTCATTTTTTTTTAATGAATTTTTTTTTATTTGGTAGAAGTAGGGGTAATATTTCAATGAAAAATATTTTTTGTTAAAATAAAATTAATTTTTTATGGTCAATTAAAAATATTTTTTTGTGGCCCATTTTTTTTTATACTAAAAATCAATAATTAATTTTTATGGTAGAGAAGAGGAAGCGACAGTAGTTGTGAAGGTGGTGGATATGAGGTGATGGTGGTGGTGGTGGTGTGTGTGTGGTGATGGCGAAGGAGATTAGTGGTGAAGTTGTTAGTGGTAAAGGAGATAGAGTGGCGGTGGTAGAGGAGAGGTAATAGTAGAGTAGAGAGTGAGAAAGAGATAGATAGACAAAGAGAGAAACAGATAGAGAGTGAGAGACAGAAAAAGAGACAAGAGAGAAGAGAGATGAACGAGAGAGACAGATAGAGAGATAGAGAGAAGAGAGATGAGCGAGAGAGACATAGAAAGAAGAGAGATGAACGAGAGAGACAGAGAGAGATAGAGAGAAGTGAGATGAGCGAGAGAGACAGAGAGAGAAGAGAGGTGAGAGAGAGCGAGAGGAGAGAGATGAGCAAGAGAGATAGAGAGAAGAGAGATGAACGAAACAGACAGAGAGAGAAAATATTTGAGAAAAGACATACATAAGTGAGAGACACAAGAGAGAGAGAGAGAGAGAGACAGACAGACAGACAGACAGAGAAGAGTGATGAGTAAGAGAGAGAAATAGAAGAGAGAGAGGAAGATGACAAAATGGGTGAAGAGAAAGAGAGAGTGATGGAATGAGAGAAACAGAGGCGTAAGAGAATCGATGGCAGAGAGAGAGAGAGACCGTGTTTAAGCCCTAAAGAGAGAGTGAGAGATAGAAAAAGAGACAGAGAGAGATGAGAGATGAACGAGAGAGACAGAGAGATGAACGAGAGAGACAAAGAGAGAGATAGAGAGAAAAGAGATGAACGAGAGAGACAGAGAGAAGGGAGATGCGAGAGAGATACGAGAGAGCGAGAAAAAAGAGATGAGCAAGACAGATAGAGAGAAGAGAGATGAACGAAAGAGACAGAGAGAGAAGAGAGATAGAGAGAGAGAAAGAGAGAGATAGACACAAAGACAGAGACAGAGACAGAGTAGGAAAGAGAAAGAGATAGAGATAGAGAGAAAAATGAGATGAGTAAGAGATAGACAAAGAGAGAGAAAGAGAAGAGAGACAAAGATAAAGACAAGAGAGAAGAGAGATGAGCAAGAGAGATGAACGAAAGTGACAGAGAGAGATATAGAAAGGAGAGAAGAGATAGATGAGTGAGAGACACATAGAGAGAGAGAAACAGACAGATAGGCAAACAGACAGAGAGAGAAGAGTGATGAGTAAGAGAGAGGAAGATGAAAAAATGGGTGAAAAGAGACAGACAAAGAGAGAGAGAGAGAGAGAGAGAGAGAAAGAGCGAAAAAGATAAACGAGAGAGATACAGGGAGAGATGAGCGAGAGAGATAAAGAGAAGAGAGACAGAGAGAGACGAGAGAGATAGAGAAAAGAGAGATGAGCGAGAGACACAGAGAAAGAGACAGAGAAGAGTGATGAGTGAGAAAGAGAAAGAAAATAGAGACAGAGACAAAAATAGAGACCCAGAGAGAGACAAACAGAGAAGAGTGATGAGTGAGAGAGAGAGAAAGAGAAGAGAGACAAAGATAGAGACACAGAGAGAAAAAGAGAGAGAGATTGATAGAAAGAGAGAGAGAGTGATGAGTGAAAGTAAATTTTTTATTTTTCTTTTAGCGATGAAAGTATTTTAGTTGCCAAAACTATATATACCGCGACCAAAATAATTTTTAGTCGCTGAAATTAAGGTTTTGCCAACCAAACTTTTGGCCGCGAAAGATAAAAAATAATTTTTTATTTTTCTTTCAGCGACTAAAATATTTTAGTTGCCAAAACTATATATACCGCGACCAAAATAATTTTTAGTCGCTGAAATTAAGGTTTTGCCGACCAAACTTTTGGTCGCGAAAGATACAAAATAATTTTTATTTTTCTTTCAGTGACTAAAATATTTTAGTTGCCAAAACTATATATACTACGACCAAAATAATTTTTAGTCGCTGAAATTAAGGTTTTGCCGACCAAACTTTTGGTCGCGAAAGATACAAAATAATTTTTTATTTTTCTTTCAGCGACTAAAATATTTTAGTTGCCAAAACTATATATACCGCGACCAAAATAATTTTTAGTTGCTGAAATTAAGGTTTTGCCGACCAAACTTTTGGTCGCGAAAGATACAAAATAATTTTTTATTTTTCTTTCAGCGACTAAAATATTTTAGTTGCCAAAACTATATATACTGCGACCAAAATAATTTTTAGTCGCTGATATTAAGGTTTTGCCGACCAAACTTTTGGTCGCGAAAGATACAAAATAATTTTTTATTTTTCTTTTAGCGACTAAAATATTTTAGTTGCCAAAACTATATATACCGCGACCAAAATATTTTTTAGTCGCTGAAATTAAGGTTTTGCCGACCAAACGTTTGGTCGCGGAAGATACAAAATAATTTTTTATTTTTCTTTTAGCGACTAAAATGTTTTAGTTGCCAAAACTATATATACCGCGACCAAAATAATTTTTAGTCGCTGAAATTAAGGTTTTGCCGACCAAACTTTTGGTCGCGAAAGATAAAAATAATTTTTTATTTTCTTTTAGCGACTAAAATATTTTAGTTGCCAAAACTATATATACCGCGACCAAAATATTTTTTAGTCGCTGAAATTAAAGTTTTGCCAACCAAACTTTTGGTCGCGAAAGATTAAAAATAAATTTTTATTTTTCTTCCAGCGACTAAATTATTTTAGTTGCCAAAACTATATATACAGCGACAAAAATATTTTTTTAGTCGCCAATTGTGACAAATTTAGCGACTAAATTTTTTTTAGTCACCAATTGTGATATTTTTAGCGACTAAATTTTTTTTTAGTCGCCAAAAATTAATATACCCCGACTAAAAAAATTTAGTAGGTAAATATTGTACATTTACCGACTAACATAATTTTTGGTCGCCAATTCCACAACTTTTGGCAACCAAAATATTTTTAGTCGGCAAAAGTGGTCGTCAATTGTGTATTTTCTTGTAGTGTTTCCACTTCTTTTTATTTTTAATTAAAAAAAAAAAGAAGCTATACATACTTTTATTTACTAGATATTATCAACTAACACAATGGCTTCATTAACAATTTACAGCATTAGAAAATAATTTTTTTAAAAGAAAGGGCAAATTACATTAACAGTACTTTTAGTTTGGGCTTGTGTTATTTTGATCTTTGACTTTTATATATTTAACTCTAAATTTTGAATCTTGTTCTAAACAAAATCAATTAAAGATGTTTTCTTTGCAAATGATCCATTTCAAAAGCAAAGTCGTCATACAACATATTTTTGATTGATTAACTTGTATGTTGTTTAAAATGTAAAGACCTTTTTTTTAATAAATAATGTTGGAACTTTTTTTATTATAAAGTTCTTTTGGTTTGGTTTGATTTTCAGAATCTATTTTTAGAAAATTTTCTAAAAAACTAAAATTTGAATTAGTAAAAAAGAATTAAAAATACATCATTTTTATATAATTTTATCTTTTGGGAGGGTAGAAATAATTTTTTTATATTTATTTTGGTTAAATTAGTTTCTATTTTTTTCAAAAGTCAAATATGACGACAATTTTAATGTTATTATTAAACCAATCCACCAAATCAAAAAATTCAAAACTAAAAACATTTCATATATAAATATATCGATTACACATTAATAGCCTAATAATTATCCGTTACATATAACTATCCAAAAATATAAAACCATCTATTATATGATAACCATCCAAAAACATTAACAAAAAAGCCACCTATTATATGATCATCATCGAAACACATATTAAAAATTAATTGGGTAAAAAAATAAAAATGTAAAAGATTATTATTTTTATATAATTTTATCTTTGGTAGGTAGAAATAATTTTAAAAATAATTTTTTGACATTTATTTTTTTTCAAACTAGTTTATATTTTATCAAATTGATGACTTTGCCCTTGAAATAGTGCAAATGTATCTTCAATTGTTCTTATTTGGAATGAGATTCAAAATTGATAGTCAAATATATCACAATTAAAAGATCAGGTATCAAAGTGACACAAGTCTCAAATTACAGGAACTATTGGTTCAATTCACCTAAAAAAAAAAAAAAAAGAAAAGAAAAGAAAAGAAAGTCCCAATTGGATCTATAAATACATATATTTGGCTCTCCATTGGTGTATACAAGTTGATCAGCTCCATTTCTCATCATAATAATATTCGATTTTTGACACCAAATGGAGCAAACAAATTCAGCCTTTCTCAGTTGTCTACTTAGTACATCGGCTGTACTTTGTTTCATTTTCTTTTTCATGAACTCTCTCGAACTGATTACCACTGCCAAGGGTGACCCCAGTTTCATTCTCACAAACGAGACAGACCATCAGGCTCTACTTGCAATCAGAGATTTGATACCAGGAGATCCACTTAGTGCCTTCAGATCATGGAATAATTCCGTTCACTTTTGCAATTGGCAAGGAGTGTCATGTGGCTGTCAACATCAGCGTGTCACCAGCCTTAACCTCTCATCTCTGGCATTGATGGGTTTCGTATCTCCTCACATTGGGAACCTCACCTTCCTTGGACGATTGATCTTGGTAACAACAGTTTCAATGGTGAAATCCCTCCAGAAATTGGCCGGTTGTTTCGTCTGCAATATCTTTTCTTAACAACAACTCTTTCAAAGGTGAATTTCCTGCCAGTTTGACTCGTTGTTCAGACCTAAGAATCATCTACGTAATTAATAACAATCTTAGAGGTGAAATTCCTGCTGGGCTGGGGTTCTTTGTCTAAGCTCTTTTATTTGAATTTTGCCATAAATAATCTCACTGGAACTATCCCACAATCGATTAGGAACCTTTCCAGTCTACGTGCGCTTTCTCTAACCCGCAATAATTTAGACGGAAGCATTCCCATCGAACTTGGGCAGCTTTCCAAGTTGGAGTTTCTTCAGCTGTCGGGAAATAATTTGTTCGGTATGTTTCCTACTTCACTTTACAACATCTCATCAATCTATTTCATCTCTATCGCTGTCAACCTGCTGCATGGAATTCTCCCACCGGATTTGGGCCTCGCCCTTCCAAATTTGAAATTTTTTTTACTTGCAAGCAATCGATTTTATGGCCAAATTCCATCGTCAATAGCCAATGCTACGAGACTTGTGCAAATTAATTTTGGGAGCAATGCATTTACTGAGTCCATGCCTATGAAGTTTGGAACCCTTGATGCTTTAGAATTTTAGTGCTTATAACAATTCACTTGGGACAAATCAAGGCATTGAATTAACAAGCTTTCTCACTTCTTTATCCAATTGTTCCAATCTCCGACTTTTGGATTTGGCTCTAAATCATTTTAAAGGTTTATTGCCCAATTCTATTGCAAATTTCTCCACCAAGATCACTTGGTTCGCTCTACCAGGCAACTATATATCTGGAAGCATCCTCTTGGTATTGGGAACCTTGTAAATTTGCAAAAACTCTTTCTAGGTGAAAACATGCTGACAGGTAGCATTCCAAATTCCATTGGAAAACTCTCCATGTTGGAAACTCTCGAGCTTGATATAAATAACATTTCTAGAGAGATTCCATCCTCTATTACAAACCTGACTAGGCTTGGTGCTCTCTACCTATCAACAAATATGATTGAGGGAAGCATTCCTATTTCTTTAGGCAATTGCACCCATCTAGAAAACATTTTTCTTGATTACAATCATCTCACTGGAGCTATACCATTTCAAATCTTTGGTCTTACTTCCCTCATTATTCTATCCTTAAGTCAAAATGACCTATCAGGACTACTACCACAAGAAGTGGGTAACTTGAAAAATATGGGTCAATTATTTGTATCAAAAAACAAATTATTTGGAGAAATCCCTGCTACTCTCGGCAATTGTGAAGTTTTAGAATTGCTCTACATGGATGGTAACCTTTTCAATGGTACAATTCCGATGTCCTTCAGACAATTGAGAGGTCTTCAAGAATTGGATGTTTCTACGAACAACTTGTCTGGACAGATTCCAAGATTTTTTGAGGTGTTTCCATTCTTTCAATATCTCAATCTTTCTTATAATATGTTTGATGGTGAAGTTCCGAACAGAGGAGTTTTCACAAATATTAGTGCCTTCTCAGTTGTTGGAAACAGTAAGCTCTGTGGAGGAATTAAACTATTGCAATTGCCTGCATGCCCTATGGAAGTCTTAAATGGAAGAAAACGACCTTTTAACATAGAGTAATAGTTCTAATAGTTACTCTCACTATTGTTCTATTATCATTGTGCATTCTAGCTATTTTTTACCGGAACAGAAGGTCAAGGCAGCGAGTCAATTTAGCCTCACCCTTGAAAAACCAATATCCACAACTCTCTTACGGAGAACTTTTTCAAGCAACAAATGGGTTCTCTCCATCCAACTTAATTGGTGAGGGAGGATATGGTTATGTCTATAAAGGGAAAAGCTGTCAGGACGATTATGGTGTAGGCGTGGAAGTAATGTGATAACTTCCTTGACGCCATCATCAAAGCTAAGGCCGGCTTTTCCAATGGTAGGTACCTGGTTTCTGCCCCCAGCAAGGTCTTGCTGACATAAAAGATAGGCAAGTGTTGGATTCGTTCCGCTCTGACCAACACTGCGCTGACCGTATGTTGTGAAACTGCTAAGTACAGAAAGAGTTCTTTTCCAGTTACTGGAGTTACTAGCAATAGAGGAGAAGTCATGTAGTCTTTCAGGCTCTCTAGGGCATGATCGCATTCTTCATCCCACTCAAATTTGGCCTTTAACGCTTGGAAGAATGGTCGACATCTGTCTGATGACCGACTTATGAACCGGTTGAGTGCGGCAGCTATGCCAGTGAGATGCTGCATCTCTTTTACCGTGTTGGGCCTCTCTAGGTCCTGCATTGCTTTGATCTGGGAGGGGTCTACTTTTATACCTCGGTTGGTCACCAAGAAGCCTAGGAATTTGCCTGATCTTACGCCGAACGCACACTTAGATGCATTTAGACGCAAATTGTTCTTTTTGAGGATTTGGAACATTTCGTCTAGGTCCCTGAGATGGTCTTCTCATCCTTGCTCTTGATCACCATGTCATCTATGTAAGCCTCCATTGTTTTGCCTAACAATGGTTCAAACATTTTGGTGACCATCCGTTGGAATGTGGCCCCTACATTTTTCAGGCCAAAGGGCATGACCTTGTAACAATACAATCCTCTTGGTGTTGTAAAAGATGTGACCTCCTGGTCTGGCTCATACATAGTGATCTGATGGTAACCTCTATACGCATCAAGGAAGCTAAGCCGATTGTGCCCTGCTGTCAAGTCTACCAGTTGGTCTATCTTGGGTAATGGAAAGCTATCCTTTGGGCATACCTTGTTGACTGTTTTGTAGTCTACGCAAACATGCCATTTTCTATTCTTCTTTGGCACTACTACGGTATTGGAGATCCACCTGGGGTAGTGCACTTCTCTGATAGCTCCTGCCTCCAGCAAGTTTCCTACTTCCTCTGCCACTATCTCTGCGTGGTGGAGTGCCGATCTGCAAGTGCGTTGTATAATTGGTCTGGCAGTTAGGTGGACATTAAGTTGGTGACAGATGAAGTTTGGGTCAATGCCAGGCATGTCATATGGTGTCCAGGCAAACACTTCGATATTAAAGGTTAAGAATTCCATGACCTCTATTCTCTCAGTGCTGGACAAAGACGAGTCGAGCAAAAAGAACTTTTCTGGGTTCTTTTCATCTATTCTTACCTCTACCAAGTCTTCTACTGCCTTATGATCAGCTGCCTTGCCGACATCCATAAATAGTTCATTGCTTTTTGGCTCTTCGACCATCTGTACATACCCTTTTGCAGCCCGGCTGCCATTTACTGTGATGAAGCACTGTTTGGACATAATTTGGTCTCCAAAGACCTCTTCAATTACTCCGGCTTCATTGGGGAACTGCAGTACTTGATGGTAGGTTGACGCTACCGATCGCATGGCGTGCAACCATGTCCTCCCCAAGATTATGTTGTAAGTGGAAGGGACTTTCAATACCCAAAATTCCACCTGTTTCGTCATGGTTCCTGCCTTGACTGGGAGGATTATCTTGCCCACTGGCCACTTTGACATTGAGTTGAATCCGATTAGGGGAGATGTTGTAGGTGCCAGGTCTTTGTCCTCCAGTTTCAGTTGTTTGAAGGTTTCGTAATACATTATCTCACATGAGCTTCCTTGGTCAATTAGAATCCGCTTGATGTCGAAATTCTTGACTCGTAGAGTGATAACCAGTGCATCATTGTGAGGGCAGTATATCCTTGCTAAATCTTTGTCTGAAAAAGATATGACATTTGTGGCCTCCGTTCTCCCCTTTTTTATGGCAGGTTGTGCACTTAATACCTTCCTTAAGTGCTCGGCTTTTTTGATCATCCCCCTAAGCTCACATACCCGCTCAGGTTCGAATATCCCATGTATTACATTAATTACGCCTTGAGGTGGAGCGTCGACCGGCATCCCGTTTGGGTTGCTGTGGTTTTGGGGGGCTGGCTGTGTCCCTCCTTCTATGTACTGGTCCAAGTTCCCAGCTGCTACTAACTTCTCCAAATGTTGCCTCAACGGCGTGCAATTTTCAGTGCGGTGCCCCTTTTCATCATGGAAGGTGCACCGGGACCTCTCGTCATAGTCTTTTTGTGCTTCTCCTAACTTAGCTGGCCATTGGATGAAAGGTTCATTGCGTATCTCACTGAGAATCCGGTAGATTGGTTTTTTGAACATTGTGGTAATGGCAGTACGAACTCTTAACCTCCTTTTGTTTGGGTCCTCTCTGTTGGCCCACCTACCTCACCCATTCCTGCTTGGTTGTTCTACTGTGTTGACTTTTGCTGTAATCTTTTTATCTGGCATTGCTATTGTGCCAGATTTCGCTTTAGCACGGGCGCTATCTTCCTCTACGCGAATATGTTGGTGCACTCTTTCCATTAAGGCCTCTATCGTAAGGGGTGGCGTCATAGTAATTGAGTCCCTCAATTTGTTACCGACTAGCAGGCCCCGTTTGTATTGTGCAATGGCGAGGTTTGTAGGGTAATCTCCAATCTGGTTGAAGGTTTTCCAGTAGCGACTGTTGTAGGATCTCAACGTCTCCTTGTCGCCCATGTCAATGGAGAGTAGCTGATCGATCTCCACTGGTGTCTTGGTGTTCGTTCTGAACCTAGTCATGAATACCTCTGCTAATTGTGCCCAGGAGGCGATGCTGCCTTCTGGTAGCCTTTCGAACCAGGTTAAACCTAGGTCGCCAAGGCTGGATGGGAACAAAATACACATCAGGGCCTCTTTTCGCCGGTATACTGCCATAACCTGGCAAAAGTGGCTTAAGTGCATGTAGGGGTCTGTTTTCCCCTCATAAGTGATGAATTTGGGTTGGTGGAAGCCTGAAGGTAGTGGCGCGTTCTCAATTGCCGGAATGAACGGCGAGCTCTGTAACCTTGTTAATACTTTGTCTGTTGGTTCGTAAGCAAGACGCGGCATTGGCATTCCTACCTCGACACTCCCACGCGTCCGAGGGGCCAACCACTGAAGGGCTGAAACTCTGTGAGGGTCGCGAGCCGTGGTGTCCTCCTTCCATTGGGCCCTTTCCTCAAGTACTGTTCGCAAGTCAGATGATCTAGGCATCTCCGTGTGCCTAGACGTTGTTTGGTGCGTGTGAGATGGCCGATAAGTGCTTCCCTCTGTATACGACCTCTCAGTTCTCGTTCTCTCAGACCTAGAGTAATGAGTCCTAGAAGTCCGCGATTGAGTGTCGCCCGTTCTAAGGCTCCTACTTTGCGCTTGTGATGGTGTGGTATGCCTATCACGATCCTCCGAGTGGCAAGGGGGCGTGTTGCCTTTGCGCCCCTCTCCTGTCGCCGTGCCTTTCCCTCTTGTCTGGCACTTCATTGTCTCCATATCTGCCACCATCTTCCTAATTAACTCATCCTGCTCCTTTATGTGATCCTCCAGAACTTGAGGGTCCAACCTCCGCCTCTGCCTTTCAGGACTTTGAGAGCGACGGGGGCTGCCGCCCCGTCTCCCCCTTGTATCCCTCCGAGGGTTCTGTCGTTAGGGTTCTAAGTCCGCCATGGAAGGGATAGAAGGCAAAACTTCGCGCCTCCCACCCCCCTCCAGGGTTTGCCCGTTAATAGCGGATTGCGGCAAGTCTTCATTGTGCGCCATTGCTTCCAACTAGAGAGGAAAGCATGATCAAGAGGTTTTGTTCTTTGTGGAATTCTCACAGACGGCGCCGATTGTACGAGCAAGAAATAATGTTCTCGTATAATCCTGTTGATCAAGTCTGCGCTCCTCCAAACGTCGTTGCTTTATTCCCTGAAAACACAAACGTGAGCTAGCCGACAGGTGTGTGCCGGATACCTCTCCGATGCCTAAGTCAGCAAAATAGACAAATAGACAAAAGCTCTGTGCATTCGAGAGTCAAAGTTGTGTTACCTGTACATAGGTTCTGTTGAGAGCTTTTATAGCTTTTACTTGGCGCAATCCTAGTAGGACTCTTATTCCTCCATGTAGAGTCCTCCTAGGAATCACACTCCTAAAAGATAATGCTTATCCTTCAACACCCCTCTCACTGCTTAAACCAAGTGAGATGGTTTTACCACGGTTGGACAACAGTATGACAGAGCTAACACTAGCCCTTTGTCATACTTAATCTAGCGCCTTCCCAATTGTACGACATAGCTCGGCTCTTGTTTCACTTGTACCTTGGTTTTGTCTGTTTAGACCGAGCTAAGTGCAGCAAGTTTTGACCGTGCTAACAAGGGCAAGGTCCACCTTAAGAAGCCCCAGCACCTCGGCCTCGAATACTACGACCGAGCTAATTATCACCACTACGACCGTGGTGATTGTAACCATACTTAGACCGAGCTAACAGCAATGGTCCACTTTGCTAAGCCCTTTTTACCACGACCCATAGATCGGCGCATTACTACGCCTGGGCCTAGCTCGGCCCTAATGCACATAAAAACTCCCTCTCAAAAATGATGTATTTTTAATTATTTTTTTCACCAATTTAATTTTTAGTATTTTAGAAATTTTTTCTAAAAATAGATTCTAAAAACCAAACTAAACAGAACTTTATAACAAAAAAAAGTTTCAATATTATTCATTAAAAAAATGCCATTATATTTCAAACAATATATAAGTTAACCAACACAAAATAAGTTGTATGACAACTTTGCCCTTCAAATGGAGCAACAATGTCTTCAATTGTTCTTATTTGGAACGAGATTCAAAATTCATAGTCAAATGTATCACAATTGATAGGTTAGGGACCAAAATGGCACATGTCCCAAATTATAGAGACTTAATTTTATATTTTTAAAATAACACCTGTCATTCTCAATATCATTAAACTGTTAGGATTTTTATTTGTTTGGCAAATTCCTCTTTTGACAAAAATATGTGCCTATTATTCTCTATTGATTATTGATTTTACAATATTTATTTTAAATATAATCAATTTGAGATTTTGTGGAGCAATTTGTCAAAAGCATGCCCCCAAACTGAATCTTGATCTTTCTTGAAATAATCAACTTGAGAATTTGGTTGGAAAAGGTTGACAAAACGTGGCTAATATCTTGTGCTGATTTTGCATGTTCTATCTTGAAACAATCAATTTGAATTTGTGTAACCATCTTTCTTGAGCTAATCAATTGTTGTTTTTATTGAAAAATTTGGCACAAGATTGGTCATGATTTTCTAAAAAAAAATCTTGTGTAAAAAGAAGAGCAAAAAAAGGTTGTAGGGTGGTTGGTTGTCTGCAGGATTAGGTGACAAAGCAAAAATGTAGAAGAAAATGGAGCAAAAAGCCTGCAAAAGTAGCTCAGCACGCATGGCTATTCCCGTCCGCGAACAGGACCATCGCGCTTGCGATGTGTTCATTGGCGCCCGCGACCAGGCCGCTACCAAATCATGTTCCCGGAAGTTTTGTTTGCATCCCTCACACTTATTTTCTGAGTACTTTGTCCAAGCTTTTCTGAATATTTTTATATTTTGAGAGATTGTTTTTCTAAGTGAGAGATTGTTTTTCTAAGTGAGATCAATTTTGTAGAGAGATTTTGTTTTTGAGAGTGAACTTTGTAGTGATGTTTCGCTTGATGATTATTTAGCTCATCAATGCTTCAAGTTTATCATCAAGCTGCACAAGTCCTTCACACCTTTCAACTGTGAACCTTCTTGGTGGATTCTAAAATAGTAGACTTCGGTGGATTCCAGAGTCATTGGCGTTGTGGTGATTCGACAATCTTCTTGGTGGATTCCAAGATTGTAGATTTCGGTGGATTCCGAAATCATTTGGCATCGTGGCGATTCGACAACTGTTGCAGAGATCCAATGGATAAAGAAGTGTTACTCGTAGGTTGAGCAAACGCGTGTGCCTAGAGTAGCCTTTGTAAGATATTTCTTGTATTCTTTTATTTCATAGTGGATTTTTCAACTGGCCAAGGACCTGTGGTTTTTTTTTTATTACAAGTTGATGGATTCTAATTGTGATTTTTCATCGTAAAAAATATTGTGTCGTGAATTAATTTTCTTTTAGTCTCTCTCTTATCTACTTTGATCATGGTTATACAATTTTTTAATTTGGATTACCTAAATCGTTAGTCACTTATCACGGGACGAATCTAAATTTTCAAAAGGATTTTTTTAATAAAACTAGAATTTTCAAAACCTTTCATCAAATTATGTTTGTATTTAGTTTTATGTTTAAAATAATTCTTACCATTCATTTTTTTTGATACACATGTTTTGGTGAGTGAGCTACCAATATATAATCGATTTAATTTTTTACAGATTTGTTTTACACGATATATACTTTAAAAATAAATGATTCAAATTATCAAAGTAAAACTTGAATTAGGCCACAATGCACGCACAACAGTGAATGTTGTGCTTCACGCACAACAAACACCCCAATGTCGATAGTCTCAAACAAATTATCAAAAATATCCTCTATTTTTATTCTTTTCTTAAATTTCTAATTAACCAAAAAAAAAAAAGAGTTGAAAATACCCTCTTTTTCCTTGTTATCCTTTAACTAACCGAAAAACAGAAAAGAACAAAAAAAAAAAAAAAGGTTTTGTTTTCTCAAGATTCAGCTAAAAAAACATATTCTACATTTCTATTTGTTTTTTAAACATCCGTATTTAACTACTAAATACAGCGTTACAGTCATTTAGACAATTATCACCTTCATTGAAACTTGGATTAAAATACCATTAGGATATGTTTGATTAATAGGATTATAGTGTAGGATTGTGAGTGTTGGTCCATAAACTCAAATCCCATATTTGATTGTAAATTTTATTAAACAGATTATATGTACGATAGACATTACACCGTATAGTTTAATCCAATTTTTTGGTATTTTTAAAAACTAAAAGAAGTTAATTCCTCTATACAAAAAAAATACAATTTTTAAAAATTAAAATTTAATTTTTTTTGAAGTCTAAAAAATATCAAGTTAGATTGGGCAGGTAGGGCGAGCCATCCCCTATCCCACCACCACTACTTCCATTAGTAATACAATTATTAATATATTAATTTTAAAATTATAATTAAATATAAGAAAATATTTTTTTGGAAAAATTACACTGACACTCCCTGAGGTTTGGTCGAATTACATCTCACCCCCTGACATTCTAAAAATTACATTCTCACCCCTGTGGTTAATAGTCTTATTTCACATACCCCATTCTTATATAAAAAATAACAGAGGAAATTATATTTTAAAGAAAAAAAGTAAAGCAAAGGAAAGGGGGAAAAAAAAACAGAGAAAGTAAAGCAAGGTAAGAAAAAAAAGAGTGCATGAGTTTAATATTTTCATTCCGTCTAAATAATTACAATGATAGGGAGGTTATTGTAATTTCCCAAATATCAATGGGGGTGTAAGTGTAGTTTACCCTATTTTTGATACAGATAAATGGAGGATTAAGAAAGAATGGGAGATGTCTTTGGCAATACTTTGATTACAATCTTGACTATAAAATTGGTGGTTGAGCTAAATAACGTATGCATTGGTTTTTTCAAGTAAATTAATGTAGTCAAGTGATGAAAAAAGGAACACAATTCCCTTGGACTAACTTGTTTACTTGTTCATTGAACTGTTCCACTGTGACAAGCACGGATTTTGAGTGGTTGCTATACGTGAAGCAAAATAGTCCAAATTCATTTTTAAAAATATATTGTGTAGATTAAACTTGTAAAGAATCAAATTGATCGGATATTAATAATTCTTTTATCAAATTACATTTGTATTTAATTTTATATTTAAAATAACAATTGTCATTCTCAGATATCATTAAACATTTCATCAAATTATATTTGCATTTAGTTTTATGTTTAAAATAATCCTTGCCATTCATTATTTTCGATACACATGTTTTGATGAGTGAGCTATCAATATCTAATCAATTTAATTTTTTACAGATTTGTTTTTCACGATATACACTAAAAATAAACGATTCAGATTATCAAAATAAACCTTGAATTAGGCCACAACGCACGCACAATAAACGCCCCAATGTCAACAGTCTCAAACAAATTATCAAAAATATCCTCTGGTTTCTATTCTTTTATGGTTATTTTTCTAATTAACTTAAAAAAATTGAAAAATACCCTCTTTTGTTTTTTGTTATCCTTTAACTAACCAAAAAACAGAAGAAAAAAAAGAAAAGAAAAAAGGTCTTGTTTTCTCAAGATTCAGCTAAAAAACATCTTCTACATTTCTATTTGTTTTTTAAAAATCCGTATTTAACTACTAATTACAGCTTTACACTCAATTAAACAATTATCACCATCATTAAAACTATGAGTAAAATACCATTATGATATGTTTGATTAGTAGGATTATAGTATAGGATTGAGAGTGTTAGTCCATGAACTCACAATCTCATATTTGATTGTAAATTTTATTAAATAGATTACATGTATGGTAAACATTCAATCCAGCAAAATTGGTGAATTTTTAATATTAAGAGAAGTTGGGAATCATAATTTCAATTATGAAAGAAAAAAAATGAATATGTAATAAATGGTTGTCTCACTAAAAAGCTATGCAAAGTGAGATCGGCTTTTTTTAGTAATTTTTTTTAACTTTGTTCAATATATATATATATATATATGAAATAGAGAAAATGATTTAATAACTTGTATTAACTTTTTAACTTTTGGAAGAAATCTCACATCCCCAAACAACGTCAGAATGTGAAGTGTTGTTTCAAACAATTTCTTTCTCTTGCCACCGTATAGTCTAATTCCATTTTTTAGTATTCTTAAAAACTAAAAGAAGTTAATTCCTTTATTTGATTTTAGAGTTTTCCAATATAAATTTTGAGATTTTAAAATTACGAAATTTATGAAAAAAATATATAAAAACAAAAATTCAATAAATCTTTTTGTTTCTATTTATTGATTTTTTTTAATTCCTTCACAAATATTTTAATTTTTAAGTATATTTAGATTAGGTCTATTTAAAAAATAAATAAAATATTAAAATATCTCACCAAAGAATATAAAAATAAGAAAAAAATATGAATGGAAAAAACGGTTGATTATTTTTTTATGAGTGAAAATATTGTTGTGACATTTGATTTTTTAAATTGATGACAAACAAGTTTTTTGACCTTCTAATTTTTTGCTATTTTTTTTAGTAACAAAATATGATTTCTTAAGATGTTCCCAAACAACTCTTAAGACTATGCTTGTATCTCAAATTTGTTAAGGTAATGGAAAAAAAAAAAATTGAAAATGAAATGAGGAAATTGATTCGAACTTTGATTTTTTTGTTGGTATCGGTAGGATGAATTATAATATAATTGTTGCAAGCTAGACATTTATTGTCTAACAATGCATAGGTATAAGATATAATGAAAAGAAATAAACTAAATGCAACTCTCATAAAGAGAAAAAAATATTCAATATTCAAGTTTCGTAAAGATTAACTGCTACAACTCCTGAATAAAAATGTCCCACAGTGGCCAACTCAAGTAATCAGTTGATTGGGTAGGAAAAATGAAAATGAAAGCATTGTTAAAGAAAATTCTTTAGACTTGTTTGGACCATTTTCGTTGGATTTGTTTGGACTAACATATGGGTTTTATTTCTTTAAACTTGTTTGGACTATGTCAAGTTTTATTTCTTTAGACTTGTTTGGACAATGTCAAATTTATCATTTGAGTCGCTGGCAATGTACAGGAGGTGTTCACATGATTAGCTTTACCATTTTTTTTTCCTTCCTTCAATTCTTTTTTGTCTTTGCACCAAATGATCTAATAATCACATAAAAAAATTAAAAAAATCTCTCCACAACTTTCGAACTTTAGCATATGGTCCAACAACAATAGGTTAATAACGTCCTTCTGAACAACAATAGAGAACTCATTCAAATTAAAATATAGAAACAATTATAAAAAATAAATAGATACCTAATTAAACGGGTCAAGTACGTAATATAAATTATTCTTGATGGGCCCAAAGCTTGCCAAATTGTTGTTCGGGAACCTAATTCGTATTAAAATAAATAAATAGGGACATAATTAGACGGGTCAAGACGTAACATAAATTATTGGGGCATTTATTCATAAATCTGTTGCATGCCTGGGGTACCTGAGCGTGCTAAACAGTTCGAACCCTCGATTTCTTTGATCTAGTTTCATGAGTGTAATGTGAAATATAGATAAGAGTCCAAATCCAACAACTTTTATAGAAAATCCATTTTATTGCAAAACCTTTGCCAGAAATGGACTGTATTACCAGATCTCAGAGTCACCATCTATTTTTTTAGGAAAACTAGGAAACCTGTAACTCGTGCCAAGGCCATTGTTCGTCATAACAAAAAATGTCTAAGTTTGGAACCTTAGGTATGAAAGGAGAAAATCATTAATTAAGCACTCCGCTCACCCGATCAAAAGATCGGTTTCTACTAAACTATGTTATGAGTTTTATTGACTTTATATGTTCATATTCTGATTATTAATAATCTTAAAAATTACTATAAGTAGCAAACAAATATAGACTATGCTATTCATTTTGGAACAATTTGATTTCATGTATTTTGAAATAGTTTTGAATAATGTATAAAACACAGAAGATTGAGTTTACAAACATGAAAATCAATTTTTATCTATCTCAATCTTCTGTGTTTTGTACATTATTCAAAACTCTTTCAAAATACATGAAATCAAATTGGGATACATAAAATTGATACAAACAATTATTTTTAATTTCTTGATTTGTCCAAACAAATAATTTATTTTCACTACAAGAATTAACACTTTTGCCGACCAAAAAATTGGTCGCTAAAAGCCCATTTTTGGTCGGCAAAAGTTATGCGCGACCAATTTTTTTGGTCGCTACTTTGGTCGCCAATTGAGGGTCGCGGAAAGTAATTTGCGACCAAAATTTTGGTTGGTCGGCAAAAGTTGGGTTTGCCGACTAAATTTTTGGTCGCTAAATATTTAATTACTGCGACTAACTCATTTTGTCGCTAAAACACTTTGGTCGCGAAAAAGTGATATTTTCCCGACCAAATATCTTAGTCGCCAATTGACACATTTCGCGACCAAAAATTTTGGTCGCCAATTATCACATTCAACGACCAAAAAGTTTGGTTGCCAATTGTGACATTCCACGACCAAAAAATTTTGGTCGCCAATTGTCACATTCCGCGACCAAACATGTTTTGCGCAACTAAAACTTTAGTCGGCAATAGACCTATTCACGACCAAATCCTTTGATTGCCAAAATTAATAATTTTAACAATTAATTATTTAGTCACCAAATGTGCTTGGTGATACACCGACTACTTTATTTAATCGACAAAAGTATAACTTACTGGGGCACGAGTGCCCTTACTAGTTTTGGGGCTTTGATTAGCAAAAGCTATTGGGAATTTGGGACAAAAGTACAACATTTCACTCTCAGTTGCCATGGAATGCAAAAGATCGGAACATTTCCGCATCAATCATAAACATTACAACACAACTTTATTTCTTTACAATCGTGTCAAGTACAAAGAGGGACAGACACAGAGAGAGAACATAATCAACTTAACGTTCTACAGACAAATAGATACAGCTTACTGTGTAATGGGTACCCAATCAGAGATGGTTATACAAGTTTCATAAGATCAAAAAGAATTCACACAGGTTAGGGAGATTAGCATCACATGAATTGCTTCAGAAACTCTGTAGCCACAAGCCTCCCTCATGTGTTCACAGACAATTTCAATTCGCTTATCTCCTTGTCAATGTCCTGCAATTTGAGAATAATGTACCACAACAAAGCGCTCAGTTGCAAGATGACAACATACACAGAACAAAAGATTAACTGAAAAATAATATATCAAAACGGGATATTTTACAATTGAAGGTGGAACTCCATAAGCACCATTGTGGATGAATAAGATTCTCACAGGGAAAAAACAAGAGTGGACCCACTAATGAAAATTTTGAAATTATGATTTTAGATGTGAGAGAACTAAGAGAACTAGATATATTTATAAATTTAATTGAGTCCTGCTATACAATCTAATAATAATCTTACAAACTTTTCTTATTCACTAATGTGCCACCTATCATATCATTCAAGTAGATCCTATTTTGTAAGATCTGCTAGTTTGTATAACATTTTCCAATTTAATTTCACCACTAGGTAAAAGAAATATTTATCACAAAAGTTGCCCATCTCTAGATGGTAAAGGTCATCAAACCAGACGAGCATGTATTGAGTTCATAAGAACCCGTGACTCTGACATGGGGTTTATTAATTGCAAGTCATTCCTTAATGTCATGAGTTTAGGCTTTTGGTAATTTATAACTACTGGCCGGCCATTACTCCATCCAGTTTGGGGTGATTTAGGGTCGTGAGTCGAGATATTAACAGTTGGGTGTAGATTTTTTTTACTTATATATGGAGTGTTTAGGACTATCTTTTGTACTTTTTTCATTTTCCTTTTATTTGATTGTACAAGTATTGTTCCCCCTCGGCATGTTCTCTTATAAAAGTCACTTTGTTGCTAATTTAAAAAAAATGAATTTTGCTAACAGTGCCTTACAACTAGAACAATTCTATCAACATGCACTTTATTAATTGATGATGACATAAAGAAGAATATACATTCTATCAGCATCCAATCATATGCATGTAAGTAGAAGAAAGTAATGGTAAGTTTAGCAGTCAATGTAGATCTTACCTCCATGAATTGCACAATAAAATCTATGAGCTTGGTCTTCTGCATATCCTCACAGTGGTAGTTTGTAATAAGAAAGCTAATGTCATATCCCTGCAAAGTGAAACAACCAAAAAGTAAATAAGTAAAAATGTAAAAAAGCAGATGAATCAGTAGAATATATCTAAAGCAAAAGAGAAAAACAAAATATACTGCTTATAAATAGACATATGTTGTCATTTTGCGAATTGAATTCTGTGTACTGGGATTTAAATATAACTGAGATACATGCTGTATTAGATTATAGGTCTTATAAATTCAATCAGTGTTAAAAAGAAAATGAGAAAAGAGAACAGATCAAACAGTTGATTGGTCATCTAACAGTGCTGAATTTTAAGTTATGAAGACCTATGCTAACTGTAAATTTGCTGAGTACGTCGCTTTTGTTCATTATTCCATGAGCATCTCCAGAAAAACAATGTACTGCATTACATCAGTTATCTTGAATAAATATCCAAGAAAAGATACTTTAATTGATTAAGAGTTCATTGCCTCATGTGCCAACTCTCAAGACTATGATCCTAAAACCAGTGACAAGTACAACACAGCAGGTTTAAAAAAATGTAGAACATTAAGTTCATAATTAAAGTAAAAAAAAGAACAAGAAAAGAGAACTGCTTTCAAATCTATGGGCACACCTAGATTCAGACACAAATCAAAGAGCATCCAAGAAGTATGATATGGATAAGGCTCTTCCATAGAAGTACGCATGTTACATGGACTACCATTAGCCTGATCAGCTGCTAAGTTCAACACAGACAAATAGTTCATCACCTTCCATACTGCTCAATATACGTATGTCAGTCTAAACCTATAAAGCAGTGTCACCCTACACTGCAAGAGAATTTCCACCAAACAAATCAACATTAGAAATTTTGTTCACATTTCCTTCCGCTTTTCCCTTACTTTTCCAAATTTCTACCTAAATCCTGATTCAAACATAGCCTAATTGTAAATCTGACTTGCTATCATAACAAAATACAAATTTAAAAACATGGGAAGGGATGATACAATTTACTGTACAAAATCCTCTTCCAAACAAGGACCTCAACCAAAATAATCATTAAGGGGGAAAAAATCCATTTTTAATTATCAAAGGTATTCACTTCAACCCAGTAAATAACTGACAAATAACCAAGAAACAAAATTGATGACAACCCAAGATCCATTAACACACAAGTTAACAAAAAACACATAATTTATTACCTATCATCAGAAACATAAAACAGAAGCACCATGTGTAAATGTGTGCCCAAACCAATCATCAAAATTAGACCTACAATTAAACAGAGAAAGGTAGTAGTGAAAGAATTCAAAACATAGTGGATTGAAATTGCATACCTCAGTTTCAGTGCTTCTATTTGCCCGATGTTTGACCCAAGGCTGAGGGAGAAGTGCTCTCATTAGTAACTATGACAGGGGAGGGAGAAGAATCGTTGACCACCACGATCGGTGATCGTTTGGACCAATCAGAGACATCGAAGACAGCCTGGGAAGCTGAGGCTGCCTTACCCTCTTTGATGCTTTTAGGTAGTAGCAATCTCTAAGAAATTCTTCAAGGGCATGATGTCTGAAATCGTTGCTTCCGAGCTAGATAATTCTTCTTGTGGTTGTTCTTCTTCAGGTGCTACTTCTTTGATATTTTCCCGAAGATAGGGAAGGTTGTAAAAATTGAAGCCGTCGTCGGCACAAAGTGCTCTCATTAGTAACTATGATAGGAAAGGTTGAAATCTGTCGCCTCCATGAGAGAGAGAGAGAGAGACGTGTTGTTTCGAAACAGGGCTCTGCAAACCTGAAAGGAAATGAAAAAAGGGGGGAAATAATTTTGGGCGGGCAGTTCAGTGAAAAAAAAGGGGGAAAATTTGTTTCATTTTTTTTTAATGAATTTTTTTTTATTTGGTAGAAGTAGGGGTAATATTTCAATGAAAAATATTTTTTGTTAAAATAAAATTAATTTTTTATGGTCAATTAAAAATATTTTTTTGTGGCCCATTTTTTTTTATACTAAAAATCAATAATTAATTTTTTGTGGTAGAGAAGAGGAAGCGACAGTAGTGGTGAAGGTGGTGGATATGAGGTGATGGTAGTGGTGGTGGTGGTGGTGGTGGTGGTGATGGCGAAGGAGATTAGTGGTGAAGTTGTGGTAGTGGTAAAGGAGATAGAGTGGCGGTGGTAGAGGAGAGGTAATAGTAGTAGTAGAGAGTGAGAAAGAGACAGATAGACAAAGAGAGAAACAGATAGAGAGTGAGAGACAGAAAAAGAGACAAAGAGAGAGGAGAGATGAACGAGAGAGACAGATAGAGAGATAGAGAGAAGAGAGATGAGCGAGAGAGACATAGAAAGAAGAGAGATGAACGAGAGAGACAGAGAGAGATAGAGAGAAGTGAGATGAGCGAGAGAGACAGAGAGAGAAGAGAGGTGAGAGAGAGCGAGAGGAGAGAGATAAGCAAGAGCGATAGAGAGAAGAGAGATGAACGAAACAGACAGAGAGAGAAAATATATGAGAAAAAACATGCATAAGTGAGAGACACAGGGAGAGAGAGACAGACAGACAGACAGAGAAGAGTGATGAGTAAGAGAGAGAAATAGAAGAGAGAGAGGAAGATGACAAAATGAGTGAAGAGAAAGAGAGAGTGATGGAATGAGAGAGACAGAGGCGTGAGAGAATCGATGGCAGAGAGAGAGAGATGTGTTTAAGCCCTAAAGAGAGAGTGAGAGATAGAAAAAGAGACAGAGAGAGATGAGAGATGAACGAGAAAGAGAGATAGAGAGAAGTGAGATGAGCGAGAGAGACAGAGAGAGAAGAGAGGTGAGAGAGAGCGAGAGGAGAGATGAGCAAGAGAGATAGAGAGAAGAGAGATGCACGAAACAGACAGAGAGAGAAATAGAAGAAGAGACATACATGGAAGATACAAAGGATGGGAGAGAGAAAAGAGAGAGGAGAGAGATGAGAAACAGAGGCTGTAGTAAGAAGAGAAATAGAAAGAGAGAGGAAGATGACAAATGGGTGAAGAGAAAGAGAGAGTGATGGAATGAGAGAAACAGAGGCGTAAGAGAATCGATGGCAGAGAGAGAGAGAGAGACCGTTTAAGCCCTAAAGAGAGAGTGAGAGATAAAAAGAGACAGAGAGAGATGAGAGATGAACGAGAGAGACAGAGAGATGAACGAGAGAGACAAAGAGAGAGATAGAGAGAAAAGAGATGACGAGAGAGACAGAGAGAAGAAAAGATGCGAGAAGATACGAGAGAGCGAGAAAAAGAGATGAGCAAGACAGGATAGAGAGAAGAGAATGAACGAAAGAGACAGAGAGAGAAAGAGAGTAGAGAGAGAGAAGAGAGAGATAGACACAAACAGAAACAAACAGAGTAGGAAAGAAAGAGAGATAGAGACAGAGAGAAAATGAGATGAGTAAGAGATAGACAAAGGAGAGAGAAAGAGAAGAGAGACAAATGAAGACAAGAGAGAAGAGAGATAGCAAGAGAGATGAACGAAAGTGACAGAGAGATTATAGAAAGGAGAGAAGAGATAGATGAGTGGAGACACATAGAGAGAGAGAAACAGACAGATAGGCAAACAGACAGAGAGAGAAGAGTGATGAGTAAGAGAGGAAGATGAAAAATGGTAAAAGAGACAGACAAAGAAGAGAGAGAGAACGAGAGAGAGAGAGAGAAAGAGCGAAAAAGATAAACGAGAGACGATTACAGGGAGAGATGAGCGAGAGAGATAAAGAGAAGAGAGACAGAGAGACGAGAGAGATAGAGAAAAGAGAGATGAGCGAGAGACACAGAGAAAGAGACAGAGAAGAGTGATGAGTGAGAAAGAGAAAGAAAATAGAGACAGAGACAAAAATAGAGACCCAGAGAGAGACAGACAGAGAGAGTGATGAGTGAGAGAGAGAGAAAGAGAAGAGAGACAAAGATAGAGACACAGAGAGAAAAAGAGAGAGAGATTGATAGAAAGAGAGAGAGAGTGATGAGTGAAAGTAAATTTTTTATTTTTCTTTTAGCGATGAAAGTATTTTAGTTGCCAAAACTATATATACCGCGACCAAAATAATTTTTAGTCGCTGAAATTAAGGTTTTGCCAACCAAACTTTTGGCCGCGAAAGATAAAAAATAATTTTTTATTTTCTTTCAGCGACTAAAATATTTAGTTGCCAAAACTATATATACCGCGACCAAAATAATTTTTAGTCGCTGAAATTAAGGTTTTGCCGACCAAACTTTTGGTCGCGAAAGATACAAAATAATTTTTTTATTTTTCTTTCAGTGACTAAAATATTTTAGTTGCCAAAACTATATATACTACGACCAAAATAATTTTTAGTCGCTGAAATTAAGGTTTTGCCGACCAAACTTTTGGTCGCGAAAGATACAAAATAATTTTTTATTTTTCTTTCAGCGACTAAAATATTTTAGTTGCCAAAACTATATATACCGCGACCAAAATAATTTTTAGTTGCTGAAATTAAGGTTTTGCCGACCAAACTTTTGGTCGCGAAAGATACAAAATAATTTTTTATTTTTCTTTCAGCGACTAAAATATTTTAGTTGCCAAAACTATATATACCGCGACCAAAATAATTTTTAGTCGCTGATATTAAGGTTTTGCCGACCAAACTTTTGGTCGCGAAAGATACAAAATAATTTTTTATTTTTCTTTTAGCGACTAAAATATTTTAGTTGCCAAAACTACATATACCGCGACCAAAATATTTTTTAGTCGCTGAAATTAAGGTTTTGCCGACCAAACTTTTGGTCGCGGAAGATACAAAATAATTTTTTATTTTTCTTTTAGCGACTAAAATGTTTTAGTTGCCAAAACTATATATACCGCGACCAAAATAATTTTTAGTCGCTGAAATTAAGGTTTTGCCGACCAAACTTTTGGTCGCGAAAGATAAAAATAATTTTTTATTTTTCTTTTAGCGACTAAAATATTTTAGTTGCCAAAACTATATATACCGCGACCAAAATATTTTTTAGTCGCTGAAATTAAAGTTTTGCCAACCAAACTTTTGGTCGCGAAAGATTAAAAATAAATTTTTATTTTTCTTCCAGCGACTAAATTATTTTAGTTGCCAAAACTATATATACAGCGACAAAAATATTTTTTTAGTCGCCAATTGTGACAAATTTAGCGACTAAATTTTTTTTAGTCACCAATTGTGATATTTTTAGCGACTAAATTTTTTTTTAGTCACCAAAATTAATATACCCCGACTAAAAAAATTTAGTAGGTAAATATTGTACATTTACCGACTAACATAATTTTGGTCGCCAATTCCACAACTTTTGGCAACCAAAATATTTTTAGTCGGCAAAAGTGGTCGTCAATTGTGTATTTCTTGTAGTGTTTCCACTTCTTTTTATTTTTAATTAAAAAAAAAAGAAGCTATACATACTTTTATTTACTAGATATTATCAACTAACACAATGGCTTCATTAACAATTTACAGCATTAGAAAATAATTTTTTTAAAAGAAAGGGCAAATTACATTAACAGTACTTTTAGTTTGGGCTTGTGTTATTTTGATCTTTGACTTTTATATATTTAACTCTAAATTTTGAATCTTTTCTAAACAAAATCAATTAAAGATGTTTTCTTTGCAAATGATCCATTTCAAAAGCAAAGTCGTCATACAACATATTTTTGATTGATTAACTTGTATGTTGTTTAAAATGTAAAGACCTTTTTTTTAATAAATAATGTTGGAACTTTTTATTATAAAGTTCTTTTGGTTTGGTTTGATTTTCAGAATCTATTTTTAGAAAATTTTCTAAAAAACTAAAATTTGAATTAGTAAAAAAGAATTAAAAATACATCATTTTTATATAATTTTATCTTTTGGGAGGGCAGAAATAATTTTTTTATATTTATTTTCGTTAAATTAGTTTCTATTTTTTTCAAAAGTCAAATATGACAACAATTTTAATGTTATTATTAAACCAATCCACCAAATCAAAAAATTCAAAACTAAAAACATTTCATATATAAATATATCGATTACACATTAATAGCCTAATAATTATCCGTTACATATAACTATCCAAAAATATAAAACCATCTATTATATGATAACCATCCAAAAACATTAACAAAAAAAGCCAGCTATTATATGATCATCATCGAAACACATATTAAAAATTAATTTGGTAAAAAAATAAAAATGTAAAAGATTTATTATTTTTATATAATTTTATCTTTGGTAGGTAGAAATAATTTTAAAAATAATTTTTTGACATTTATGTTTTTTCAAACTAGTTTATATTTTATCAAATTGATGACTTTGCCCTTGAAATAGTGCAAATGTATCTTCAATTGTTCTTATTTGGAATGAGATTCAAAATTGATAGTCAAATATATCACAATTAAAAGATCAGGTATCAAAGTGACACAAGTCTCAAATTACAGGAACTATTGGTTCAATTCACCTAAAAAAAAAAAAAAAAGAAAAGAAAAGAAAAGAAAAGAAAGTCCCAATTGGATCTATAAATACATATATTTGGCTCTCCATTGGTGTATACAAGTTGATCAGCTCCATTTCTCATCATAATAATATTCGATTTTTGACACCAAATGGAGCAAACAAATTCAGCCTTTCTTAGTTGTCTACTTAGTACATCGGCTGTACTTTGTTTCATTTTCTTTTTCATGAACTCTCTCGAATTGATTACCATTGCCAAGGGTGACCCCAGTTTCATTCTCACAAACGAGACAGACCATCAGGCTCTACTTGCAATCAGAGATTTGATACTAGGAGATCCACTTAGTGCCTTCAGATCATGGAATAATTCCGTTCACTTTTGCAATTGGCAAGGAGTGTCATGTGGCTGTCAACATCAGCGTGTCACCAACCTTAACCTCTCATCTCTGGCATTGATGGGTTTCGTATCTCCTCACATTGGGAACCTCACCTTCCTTAGGACGATTGATCTTGGTAACAACAGTTTCAATGGTGAAATCCCTCCAGAAATTGGCCGGTTGTTTCGTCTGCAATATCTTTTTCTTAACAACAACTCTTTCAAAGGTGAATTTCCTGCCAGTTTGACTCGTTGTTCAGACCTAAGAATCATCTACGTGATTAATAACAATCTTAGAGGTGAAATTCCTGCTGGGCTGGGTTCTTTGTCTAAGCTCTTTTATTTGAATTTTGCCATAAATAATCTCACTGGAACTATCCCACAATCGATTAGGAACCTTTCCAGTCTACGTGCGCTTTCTCTAACCCGCAATAATTTAGACGGAAGCATTCCCATCGAACTTGGGCAGCTTTCCAAGTTGGAGTTTCTTCAGCTGTCGGGAAATAATTTGTCCGGTATGTTTCCTACTTCACTTTACAACATCTCATCAATCTATTTCATCTCTATCGCTGTCAACCTGCTGCATGGAATTCTCCCACCGGATTTGGGCCTCGCCCTTCCAAATTTGAAATTTTTTTTACTTGCAAGCAATCGATTTTATGGCCAAATTCCATCGTCAATAGCCAATGCTACGAGACTTGTGCAAATTAATTTTGGGAGCAATGCATTTACTGGGTCCATGCCTATGAAGTTTGGAACCCTTGATGCTTTAGAATTTTTAGGTGCTTATAACAATTCACTTGGGACAAATCAAGGCATTGAATTAACAAGCTTTCTCACTTCTTTATCCAATTGTTCCAATCTCCGACTTTTGGATTTGGCTCTAAATCATTTTAAAGGTTTATTGCCCAATTCTATTGCAAATTTCTCCACCAAGATCACTTGGTTCGCTCTACCAGGCAACTATATATCTGGAAGCATACCTCTTGGTATTGGGAACCTTGTAAATTTGCAAAAACTCTTTCTAGGTGAAAACATGCTGACAGGTAGCATTCCAAATTCCATTGGAAAACTCTCCATGTTGGAAACTCTCGAGCTTGATATAAATAACATTTCTAGAGAGATTCCATCCTCTATTACAAACCTGACTAGGCTTGGTGCTCTCTACCTATCAACAAATATGATTGAGGGAAGCATTCCTATTTCTTTAGGCAATTGCACCCATCTAGAAAACATTTTTCTTGATTACAATCATCTCACTGGAGCTATACCATTTCAAATCTTTGGTCTTACTTCCCTCATTATTCTATCCTTATGTCAAAATGACCTATCAGGACTACTACCACAAGAAGTGGGTAACTTGAAAAATATGGGTCAATTATTTGTATCAAAAAACAAATTATTTGGAGAAATCCCTGCTACTCTCGGCAATTGTGAAGTTTTAGAATTGCTCTACATGGATGGTAACCTTTTCAATGGTACAATTCCGATGTCCTTTAGACAATTGAGAGGTCTTCAAGAATTGGATGTTTCTACGAACAACTTGTCTGGACAGATTCCAAGATTTTTTGAGGTGTTTCCATTCTTTCAATATCTCAATCTTTCCTATAATATGTTTGATGGTGAAGTTCCGAACAGAGGAGTTTTCACAAATATTAGTGCCTTCTCAGTTGTTGGAAACAGTAAGCTCTATGGAGGAATTAAACTATTGCAATTGCCTGCATGCCCTATGGAAGTCTTAAATGGAAGAAAACGACCTTTTAACATAGAGTAATAGTTCTAATAGTTACTCTCACTATTGTTCTATTATCATTGTGCATTCTAGCTATTTTTTACCGGAACAGAAGGTCAAGGCAGCGAGTCAATTTAGCCTCACCCTTGAAAAACCAATATCCACAACTCTCTTACGGAGAACTTTTTCAAGCAACAAATGGGTTCTCTCCATCCAACTTAATTGGTGAGGGAGGATATGGTTATGTCTATAAAGGGATTCTCAACTCTGATGAACAAATTGTGGCTGTGAAGGTACTCAACCTATATGAATGTGGAGCAAACAAGAGTTTCGTAACAGAATGTGAAGCATTGAAGAACATTCGCCATCGAAATCTTGTCAAGATAATCACATCTTGCTCAAGCATTGATTTTAGAGGAAATGATTTCAAGGCTTTGGTCTTCGAGTTCATGGAAAATGGGAGTTTAGAGAGCAGGTTACACTCAAGTCTTTCAAAACAGCAGGAACCCAAAAACTTGAACTTTGTTCAAAGGCTAAACATTGCCATTGATGTGGCCTCGGCAATGGATTATCTTCAAAATCATTGTGAAATGACTTTCATTCATTGTGATTTAAAGCCAAGTAATATTCTTCTTGATGGTGATTTGTGTGCCCATGTTAGTGATTTTGGCTTGGCAAAGATTTTTTCAGCAACCACCGGAATATCCAATCATCAGCAATCAAGTTCAATTAGGATTAGAGGAACAATTGGCTATGTTACCCCAGGTAATTGTTTAGATTTATTATTTCTTACTTTGAAAGTGATTAAGAAATGTTATTTAGTTTCATTATTTTTACTTTGCGGTGAACTAAAAACCAATAACGAGATTATATAGAAATCAAGCCTCCTTTTAGTGGTGTCGGAGATGACTTTCCCCGACTTTGCCTAATTGTTTGTTTAGCAACCACAAGAAATTATATCAACTATTGTATATGCCTATGGTATTTGAGATAATTTTTATCTTTTGAAATGTTGAAGATTTTTTTATTTTTTTATTATCAAAATAGATCAAATTTACTAGTTTGACGATCATACCAAAACTAAAAAATTTGTGAATTTTCAAGAAATATTATTTAATTTCATTATTTTTACTTTGCGGTGAACTATAAACCAACAACAAGATTATATAGAAATCAAACCTCCTTTTAGTGATGTTAGAGATGACTTTCCTTTACTTTGCCTAATTGTTTGTTTAGCAACCACACCAAATTATATAAACTATTGTCCTACGCCTATGATATCTGAACATAGATACTAACCCTCGAGATAATTTTATCTTTTGACATGTTGAAGTGTTTATTTTATTTTATTTTATTTTATTTTTCACCAAAAGAAATACAACTTACTAGCTCAACAATCATACTAAAATTAAAAAATTTAGGCATTTTTTTCACTATTTCATATTGCAAAGTATGGTATGGGTGAGGAGGTATCAACGCAAGGTGATATGTACAGTTATGGAGTGTTACTCTTGGAAATGTTCACAGGAAAAAGACCAACTAATAACATGTTTACGGGCAATGTAAACCTCCATAGCTACGTAAAAATGTGTCTTCCGCAGCAAGTAATGCAGATCGTTGATCCCCAAATCATATTGGAAATGGAAGAGGAGCCAAGTAAGCCAATTAGGAGCAAACAAAGTAGTACAACCAACATTTCTAAATTGGAGACTTGCCTTGTACTAGTCTTTCAAAGTGGAGTTTCATGTTCTGTTGAAATGCCAAATGAGAGAATGAGTGTAAAAGAAGTTATCAAGGAACTACACAAGATTAGAAATGTATTTCTTGGGGTTAGGGGAAAAAGGCATTAGGATTGATGTTCTACAATTTTCTTTCCCTCACTTTTCTTCTCCCCCTCCTTTTGTTTTCTAAATCTGTAATTGTTAAGCTAGGAAATACATGAAAGTGGTTGTACTTGTGGAATTGTCATCAAATATTTATAAATAGTTCAAGTTTCTTCTATATGTTATATATATATGCTTTTATGTATTTTGGTTTATTGTCTCAATCATCAAAAACTCAACAAAATCCACAAATCATACAAGAACAAATTTGCACAAAAATGTATGCATATATGTAGATTTGAGACACAAAATTGCCAATGAAATTGAGTGAAAATCAAAGCGGTAGAATAGGAGAATATCTCAGATTGTTCATTGGTTACATTCAAAGACTCCATTGCCTTCTCCATTTTTGGATTTCTTGAAAGACTCTGGGTTTACGGCGGCGAATAGGAGGAGGAGGAAGAAGAAGAAGAAGCAGCGGCGATGGCGGTGACAACGGGCGGTGGTGCGAGAAGTGGGGCGTGTCACGATAGAGGAGTTGGGGGTGGCAGAGGGTTGTCGCTAGAGGGCTTCACCGATGGTGGAGGTGGGTCTTCTTGTCACATCCCGATTTTGAAAGATTAATTAAGCGAAAACTAATTAACCTAAGCCTAAGGTTTTTGAAAGAAATCTCATTCTCATTCAATTAATTATGAAAATTCTTTTTTTGTTAAACATTTTCTTTACTTTTCACAAGTCAATACAAGAAAATACCATTGATGAAAACTAGTATACCCACTGTCCGTATATTACATTGAATATAATATATTTTTTTACAAACATAATGCCCAAAGGCTTACAATAAATGAAAGAGTGTTGCCCTTTACAAAGAACAACAATAAGCCAAATAAATACAAATATGAGTACTATGACTCATCACCAACTTAACTATAAAATGGTAAAACCAGCTGTTTGATCTTCAAGTCTGAAAATATTCTCTGTACACATGTACAGCTAAGGGGTGAGCAAACCATTAGCTCACCCAGCAATCTCATATTATAATATTAAAGACATGTGGGTACAATGATACTATACATATAAATAAAATCATACCATGCCATAATTTTATGATTTTATTAATTAATCCCTTAAACCCAATTTATTTAATTGACCCCCAACCAGTTAACATCAATAAATAAACATGCTCCAAATATCAACAGAACATCATTTTCAACCTATTCAGTTAACCCATCCTAGTTAAATTAAATAGTTAAACATTTCATGTGATCTCCAACAAAGCATCAATTCCATTTTATTTAATTAACTCTTGCCGATTAAATTAAATAAACAACAATAATAAGACCACCAACATACATACAATCTCATTTAATCAATCAACAAACTATCAACAAACACATACATATCTCATTTAATTAACTCATACTGGTTAAATTAAATGGAGAAACATTTTCAGTATTTGCCAATAGGGCCTTATATCTAAATTAAACATTTTTAGTAATTGCCAATAGGGCCTTATATCCAAATTATTTAATTAACACACTGGTTAACTTAAACAATTAAATCTGCAGTTACTTGTCAACAGGGCCACAATTCCAATTTATAATACTCTTGAAGATATCCCCCACATTTTCCAGCCATAAACACAGAGAGGCAATTGGGCACCCAATACAACACATATACACACATTAGCAATAACCTGTCATAATAAAACAAACAACTTGTGGTCTCACCAAGCCCCATATCACCACCATGGTCTCACCAAGCGCTATGTCTGCCTGCTTTACTGGATGCTAGTTAGAAGGAACGCATTACCTCTATATAGCACAACCTGCTTTATTGGGTGCTAACCGGAAGGAACACATTACCTCTATATAGCACATTCGTCTGCTTTACCAGATACTAACCGGAAGGAATGCATTACCTTTATATAGCACATCAACCCACTTTAATGGTTGTTAGCCAGAAGGATCTCATTACCTCTATATAGCATAATCACACTTCTATAACATATGCATTTCAAATTGCTTCCATTTATTCTCATCTAATTACATAATTAGACAATTTCACAATGTTTCCACACCATTCTAAATTACGCAAATAAATCACAACACATAACGTGTGTTGTTCATTATACAACAACCACTATCATCCTCCGTCGATAGCCAATGACAAAACGTCTAAAATAATAAATAGCATAAAAATCTCTTAATATTTCCATATACTTTCCAACACTTAGTCAATTATATCAAAATCCTCTTTTGACTATAGTTATAAAATATAATACGAGTGTTCACTTTCCAATTATCAACATTAGCCCCATCAAGTTAATCCAAAGAAATAAATTTAATAACTCAATTTATGTTTTAATCCATGACATTCATTTACTCCAAACAAGCTAAAATCATTTTCCCTTTTCTCATAAAAGTTCGCAAACAACACCAAACAATTCAAATATCTCATATATGAATTTAAGGTATAAAAAAATAAAAATAAAATAACACATTTAAAATCCTTCAACTGGTAACCAATTACTCAACTCACTTGACTCAAATGATTCTTTAAGTTCAACTATATTTGACACTAAATCATATTAACCAAACTAATTTAAACTACTAAATTAGGAAACTAATCATAGTTTTCCAAGGAAATACACCAAACATAATTTAACATTTATAGTTATAACCCTATTTCTTGCCAAGCTTCTCAAATAGCTAATTATTCCCAAATTCTCTACACTTGGCGATTTTTAGAACTTTTTCAAAATTAACTAATCATCATGATGTTTATATTAAAATTCATGAAATATGCCCAAGAGTAAACTTTTTAAAGTTTCAAGTTCAAAAGCTCAAATCTTATATTTTCCTTTCCACAAAACTAAACAAAGATGACAATTTATATATATTAATATTCATCAAATGTCATGAACATAACACCCTTTAGAGTTTTTTTTTTTTTATCCCAAAACCACTCTGTAATTTCAACTTGATAGTTCTTACATGTGTTCATAAACATAAATTGATTTTCTCAAACAACAATGATTCAGAGCACTAATTTTTGTGCTCTAATAGAGCACTAATGACATGGCAAGAAAAAAAAAAAAAACCAAGACCAAAATATCACATCACAGTAGGTGGAACCCACTGCCAGCTCATTAGAGCTGGCTTTAGAGCTCAAGAATTAGAGCTCCAAAGCATTTTTCTTTCTCAAATAAATTCCAAAATCAAACATGGAATAACATTTCAACATGATTTTTGTCAAATAAAATAACCAGTCATAATCATAAACAATATATCCGCAATTCAGCTCCTATCATGGTATATTTTTCCAAAATAACCCTAACATGAATTTTAAAGCAATAATATGGAGAAAACCCTACCTCTTGAATAGAAGATTTAACAAATATAGCAAGAAGGAGATGAAGGAGAGTAGAGATCAACCACCAATTTTTAAGATCTTCAAAGATGGCCAAGAGCTTTTCAATAATCCCTCAAACTTACACTAAATTTCACTCACCAAAGGCCTCAAATAAATCACCCAAGCGCTAGATCGTATAATGCAAGATCAAGGGTTGATCCCAAACTCACGAAAAAAAGAAAAAAGAGTTTGGATGAAGAAAGTCAAAACAGAGTAGAAGATAAGGGACTCTCGGTCAGTTGAGAGAAATTGGAAAAAGTGTAAGGAAAATGTTATGGATCTAAATAATGTACTAAATTTTCTATCAAACCTCTCATATAAGTGTAGAATCCATACAAGCTCACATGTGTGTGAGTTCCACATCTATATGAGAAATTTGATAAATTATTTAGGATCCTAGGATAACTCAAAGTGTAGTTGGTCTTCTTCTTTCCCTTACAAAATGTATAAACCCTACAACCCACTTTTTCTTGGAGTGTTGATCATGCATAGTGCAAGCCAAACTAATGATGAAGGGGATGCTGTATATTCAGCAGTCCAAAGGGGAAGAGATGGCTCACCAACCAGTCAAAGTCAAGGAATTGAAAGGAGATAGTTTTATACATTTAAAACTAATATTTATTAGTCTTCATTACACCAACACAATGCATACATATGGCAAGATAACAAGACTAATGAACAAAATCTAATAACCAAAGAAAAAGTAGCCTCAGGTAATCACCTGGTTTTGTGGGCCAAAGCAAATGGCATTATAGTGATGTCTTTGTTTTACCCAACAAATTTTATCTCAAGTCATGATCTAAACACCCAAAACTAAATGTCAAAATTCTGCTTCAATATTAACTTGACATCAATCAGTCCGTATATTTTCATAAAATAAATACCCATAATTTAATTCTGAAATTTTTGTATAGCATGCTACACTCATATGGGAATAACATACAAAAATTTCATAATTTTTTGAGATAGGAAACTATTTTAAAAAATATATAAAATCAGACCATTTTCACACAGAATTTTACACAGTAATCTAATCCAAATATTGCTCAGATAATTTATGCACTGAATTTTTTTTTTTTAAATTCTAGATTATTAAACTTCTCCTACCTCTCCTTTGCCTTGCGTTTTGTTTTTATTTTTTATTTTTTAAGTTTTATCTCACAACGACATCGTTTTTACACACTACGAAATGCACTACACAGGTGTGTGCACAACTGAGGAATATAAATTGTACTTGGTTTATGGATTTGATTAGAAATTTAGAAAAAAAAATTAAAGAAAAAAAAGTTTATGAAACGTGTGTCAAATGTAATTATATTTAATTTATTTTTTTCTCTTACCCTTATGTCATAGTAGCATGCTTGTCATGAGATTCTACTAAATACTTAAATAATAAAGTAACAAAAGAGAAACATTGTTACTTGAACAAAAGTGAAGGGAGTTGATTGTCATAATTTCATGGGTGAATTACATTAACAGTCCCTATAATTTGGGACTTGTGTCACTTTAGTCCCTAATTTTTCAATTGTGACACATTTGATCCTGAATTTTGAATCTTATTCCAAATAAGTACAATTAAAGATACCGTTGCTTAGTTTGAAGGGCAAAATCATCAATTTGATAAAATATAAACTAATTTGACAAAAATAAATGTCAAAATTTTTTTTTTGAATTTTTAAAAATTATTTCTACCCATTAAAGATAAAATTATGTAAAATTGATAAATCTTTTAGATATTTATTTATTTTACCAAATTAATTTTTATTATGTGTTTGGATGATGATCATGTAATGGGTAGTTATTTTTATTTTCATTAAATTAGTTTCTATTTTTATAAAAGTCAAATATGGCGACAACTTTGACATCATTGTTAAACCAACCCATTAAATTAAAAAATCCAAAACTAAAAGCATTTTATATATTAAATATATCGATTACACTTTAAAATCCTAAAAACCACCAATTACGTGATCATCATCTAATCATATAATAAAAATTTTGATAAAATAAATAAATAAATGTCTAATAGATTTATCAATTTTACATAATTTTATCTTTGGTGGGTAGAAATAGTTTTTAAAAATTTAAAAATATTTTTTTTGACATTTATTTTTGTCAAATTAGTTTATATTTTATCAAATTGACGATTTTCCTTTGAAATTAAGCAATGGTATCTTTAATTGTCCTTATTTAGAACAAGATTCAAAATTTAGGGTCAAATGCGTTATGGCGATCTTGGTTTTGCCCCGACCTTCATTGTGCCCCAAACTCAAGTTTCGTGGTTGAATATTGTATCCATGTCTTGTTTTTTCCCTTTGACTCTTTATATTTGAGTTTTGGAACTTGTTGGGCGTGTTTTGGAATAGGTTGGTTGTTAGCTTGTCTAGATTGTTGTTGCCCAGATTTTGGCTTCTTCGCTCGAGCGAGCATTGTGTAATTTGCTTCTTCGCTCGAGCGAGGTTTTTTGTGCTCAAGTGAGAATTGGGAGTTCTCAGGTTTTCTTCCAGACGTAACATTTCTGGGGAAGATGAAGTTCTTCGCTCGAGCGAGGCTTCTTACGCTCGAGCGAGGGTGTGCGTTTGTGAAATACCTGAAGGTATGTATTCCACGCTCAAGCGAGGCTTCTTGTGCTCAAGCGAGCGTGTGCGTCTGTGAAATACTTGAAGGTATGTATTCCACCCTCGAGCGAGGCTTCTTGTGCTCGAGCGAGTGTATGCATCTGTGAAATTTCTGAAGCTTTGCATTTTATGCTCGAGCGACGCTTCTTGCGCTCGAGCAAGGCCACTTGTTATGTCTGGTCGCTCGAGTGACAACTCCTTCGCTCGAGCGAAGGTCGCGTATATCAGTTCGTAGTAGGGTAATTTTATATCACTTTTGATCTTTTTCTTCCCTAAAAACCCTAATCTGACTCTCTCTCTCTCTCTCTCTCTCTCTCTCTCTAAATACACCTTGATTTGGGGATCTCTCAACTCTTGTCCTTTTATTAAAAAGATAGAGCACCTTAAGGGCTCCGTGTTGATCCGAACAGATCGTGGTGTCGGCTTGTTTGAAGTGTCTCCATCTTCTCCTTTGCTCTCCTAACGTTGAGGTAGGGATATTATACTCTTTAATATGGTTTTTAACCTACGTATTTGTCATTTTGTATAAATGGTGAGATTTTGAGGTATTTGGGTGAAACTAGGGTTTAAGCTCAAGATGTGAAATAAGGGTTTTCTATTTTGGTCATGAAATTATATATAGGGTATTGATGATGGGATTATATGGGTTAAAATGATGAAATTTAGACTTGTAATTGATATTTGGAAAAAGGGAAAAAATTGCCCTAATTTGTGTTAAATAATTATTTTGTATAAATAATGAAATTGATATGGGAAAGATGAAATTAGGAGGATGTATGAATGAATGGTGTAGTTGGATTTGATAAATCACTCACCCATGAAATTTTGATAAATTACCTGTTTGATAGATTTGTTTATCTGTTTAGAAATATCTGTTTTGGGCTATCGGTGACAGATAGCTATGATTGTTGTAGAAACTACATGTGGATTAGGCAAATTGAAACCTATCGTTTAATTTACCTCATTGAATATGATGGTATGATTGAGATATTGAAAATGTGTTGTGAATAGTCATTGTATATGACGATGTCGTTAAATACATTGTATATGTATTATTGTTTGGGAGAAGATAGGGGATGTACTTCATTATTTGGGAAGAGATAGGGGATGGACTCCATTTAAAATTAAGTTGGCCGGAGTGTCAAGGGTGAAAGTCCCGAAATCTTATATATACACGGGTGCCGATTCCCTTGGATGAGAATTTCGTAAAATGGCAAGAAAATTGAAGTGTTTGAATAATGGTTGTTATTGAAGTATTGACGAATGAGTTGTAGTCTCGTTTGGGATTGTTTAGATAACAAGGGATTATATCTATGGGTTGATTTGAATAAATAAACGAAAATGGTTTGAGTTATTGATGTCGTTATTGGTTGGTCATGAAAAGGATGTTGGTTGGTTTTAAGTATTGCACATTTACCTGATGCTTATATCTTAGTTAAATTTCATATACTGTGTTAGTTTATCTCTGCTGGGCTTTGGCTCACGCTACTTGGGAAACCATTTTCAGGTACAGGTGACATGCCACCTCCAAGGATATAGCTTGGGAGGATTAGGAGCTGAAAACTCCATTTTTGTTATTTATTTTGTGTTAAATGTTTTCTTTCTAAGCCGAGGACTTTAATTGTAAAGAGCTTATGACTCTCTTTTATTGTAACCAAGTTATCTCTTGGAAATATGTAAGCCCGTAGGGCACTTATTTTGTTATCGTTAACTTGAATTACATGTTGTAGATTCAAAATGAATGTTTATGAATGTATAATGCATGTAATTTCCTTTTGTAATAGAAACTCTGACAAATGAAGTAGATCATTTCATTATGTTCATAGATTTTATGAAATGGATTGTTGTACTAAATTTTGAGGGCGTTAGAACTTGGTATCAGAGTGTACCGGGTTTGAATAGTTTTGGGTACGTGGGAAGTGGTTAGTACCACAATGGATTTGTCTCGCTTGTTAGAGACTTAGGTATGATGCTATGTGCTTATATGATAACATGCTTATGTGATTATATGGGTATGAGATTTAGTTTCTAAGATGTTGATTGGGTCTACGGGTTTCTGGAAGGCCTGTTAGAAGAGCATTTGATCACTGCTGCTTCTAATTGGAACTCTAGCAACGCTGCAGGACAGTCACTATCTAAGAAGGAAATTCATATGTGATTATGTGCTTACGTGGAGTGAATTTCAGTTGTCCATTGTATTAGGACGTGAATGGATTAGCTTCGGCACATTTGTAAATGTGCTAATGTCTTTCGTTACCTTTATTAGGATGTCAGGACGTGGTCGTGGTGGTAGGCGTGGTAGGCCTAAGAGGCATGAGGTGCCTATACCGGATGAAATTCCGGTGCAAGAGAAAGGAATTGGTCAGGCCAATGTGGCCGAACCAGTAGGTCAGCAGGCCATGGGCGCTTTAGCCCGTGAAATGGCAGGAGCATTGAGGGAATCCATGGACATTCTCAGAGCTGAGAACCAAGTCCAGGCCCATGTAGCTGAAACAGGGCCGTCTTTTCTGAAGAGGGAGTTCTTTCGGTCGAATCTAGACGAATTTTTGGGTGATCTGAAGGAACCACTGAAGGCTGACGAGTGGTTAGAGCAGATGGTGAAAACGTTTGAGATGCTCGGTATCGAAGACAGAGGTTTGAGAGTGACCTTGGCGTCCTTCCAGCTGAAGGGAGACGCGGGTCAGTGGTGGAAGTATGCGCAGGGGCGCGTTGGAGGGACTTGGGAGGCCTTTGTTGATGCTTTCCAGGACAAGTATTTACCTGCTACAATAAGGGAGAAGTTGAGGGATCAATTCTCCAAGTTGGTGCAACTGAACACACCAGTGGCCAAGTTTGAGGCTACATTCACTATTTTGTCGAGGTTTGCACCGGAGTTAGTGGCGACTGAGGAGCACCGGTGTTTGGAGTTTGAGAAAAGGTTGCGGACCGAGCTCATGTTTAAAGTGGCCGGATCCATTATTAGGGGCTATGAGCGCCTTGTGAAGGCTGCAGCCCATCTTGAGACTATCATACACGCGGAGGAGGAGATGATAAGGGGCTCTAAGAGAAGTCAGGATGGATAGGGGGACAGTAAGAGACAGAGGGGTTCTAACCCTCAGCAGTCCCAAGGAGCGCATTCGAGATCTACATTTCCAATGCCGAGTTCGGGTTTTGGGAGAGGTGGCCAGGGAGACATCACTTGTTTCAAATGTGGTCAGTTAGGCCATAAGTCTCTAGCTTGCCCACAGATGGGAGGAGGGCAGTGAGCAGCTTCGTCTTTTGCTCGTTCTCAGGACCAGATTCAGGGCAGGGGCTAGCCGCTCACTTGTTATCAGTGTGGACAGGTGGGGCACTTGAAGAGGTTTTGTCCACAGTTGAGTGGCACACCTGGTGTGTTTGGTTCGTGGCAGACACAGAGTCACCAACCAACTCAGTCAGCGCAGGCCTCGAGGGCCAATCAGGGAGCCTCTTCGGCTCAGTCTATGCAACAGTCTTATGCTCCAAGGGGTGAGCAAGTATGTTAGAGACCTACGGGGCGCGTGTATACTGTTACAGTGCTAGATCTTATACCTGCTCCATCAGTAGTGAGAGGTACCTTTTTGTTTTGCAATTCGATTGCTAATGGGTTGATTGATATGGGTGCATCCCATTCCTTTATTTCTTCTACATTTGCATCAGTTTTGGGTTTGGAGTTGGCGCAACCAGCATCTCCTATTTGTGTAGAGTCACCTATTGGTAGTGAGGTTATTCTGAAACAAGGGTGTTGGGGTTGTGACATTGAGGTTACAGGCCGTCGATTACCCTTTGCATTTGTTTTGCTTGATATGACTAGCTTTGATGTTATTTTGGGTACGGATTGGTTAGCGTCATACCGAGCTGTTTTAGATTGCTACCGTCAGAGGGTTATTGTATGTACCTTGAGCGGTGATTGCTTTTACTTCTTGGGGGACCGAGCAGATAGAGTCTTTTACTTCTTGGGGGACCGAGTGGATAGAGTCTTATCACCGGTATATGATCCGCGTGGGTAGAGCAAGCTTAGTTGTCTTCTTGCTAGCTTTATGAGTAGTGAGTGTGACGAAGTTCGAGTTGAGTTGCCAAGAGTGGTTTGTGAGTACTCAGATGTCTTTCCCGACGATCTCGTTAGTCTACCGCCCCATCGAGAGATCGAGTTGTCTATTGATTTAGTGCCTGGCACGGCACCGATTTCTATAGCACCATATCGGTTTACGTCAGATGAGTTAAGTGAGTTGAAGATTCAGCTCCAGGAACTCCCAGATAAGGGTTTCATTCGCCCTAGTACTTCGCCTTGGGGAGCACCAACCCTCTTTGCTAAAAAGAAAGATGGGGCCTTGCAACTTTGTATCGATTATCGAAAGTTAAACCGGGTTATGGTTAAGAACAAGTATCCTATGTCTCGCATAGATGATCTGTTTGATCAGTTAAAGGGGTCTCGTTATTTTTCTAAGATAGATCTGAGATCGGGCTATCATCAGTTGAGGGTTAGGGAGGAGGATATCCCGAAGACGGCATTCGTACGCGGTATGGCCACTATGAGTTTCTTGTGATGCCTTTTGGGCTAACCAATGCCCCAGCTGTGTTTATGGACTTGATGAACCGAATCTTTCGAGAGTTCTTAGATCGTTTTGTGGTCGTCTTCGTAGACGATATCTTGATTTACTCACCCTCTGAGGAGGAGCACGAGGAACACTTGTGAGTGGTGCTTGAGCTGCTTAGAGCCCATAAACTGTATGCTAAGTTTAGGAAGTGTGAGGTCTGGCTAAGAGAAGTTAAGTTTTTAGGCCATGTGGTATCCAGGGAAGGGGTGACTGTAGATTCATCCAAAATTGAAGCAGTGCAGGATTGGGTACAACCTAAGAATGCTTTCGAGATTCGTAGTTTCTTGGGGTTGGTTGGGTATTATCGCCGGTTTGTGAAGAATTTCTCCAGATTAGCTTCGCCTTTGACTAGATTGACGAGGAAAGGGGTCAAATTTGTGTGGAGTGAGACTTATGAAAAGTCGTTCCAAGAGCTTAAAATTAGACTTACCACCGTTCCAATCTTGATTATTCCAGAGAGGGGTTTAGGCTATTCAGTGTATTGTGATGCCACATGAGAGGGTTTAGGTTGTGTATTGATGCAAGAAGGGAAAGTAGTAGCCTATGGCTCACGGCAGTTGAAAACACACGAGAGGAACTACCCTACCCACGATTTAGAATTAGCAGCTGTGATTTTTGCCTTGAAGATTTTAAGGCACTATCTGTATGGTGAGAGATTTGAGGTGTTTTCTGATCATAAGAGTCTGAAGTATCTGTTTACACAGAAGGACTTGAATTTGAGGCAGAGAGGTGGATGGAGTTCATAGAAGATTATGACTTCGAGTTACATTATCATCTGGGGAAGGCCAATGTTGTAGCTGATGCCTTAAGTAGGAAATCCATCAGCAGTGTAGCTTGTATTGCTATCCGGAAATGGGAGATGTTGGGTGCCCTTAGTGAATTTAACTTGCATCTGGGCGAGTCTGTTGAGTCTGCAACCTTGTTTTCAGTAGTTGCACAACCCACACTTGTGAACCGAGTGTTAGAAGCACAGAAAGGTGACTTTGAGATAGAATCCCTCCGAGAGAAGATCTCTAGTGGGAAGGTAGAGAAGGGTTTGACTGTGTATCTAGACCTGAGTGTGAGATACTGTGACCACTTGTTTGTGCCAGAGTCTTGCCGAGAGGAAGTACTCCGAGAGTTTCACCATTCACGCCTTGCGGTGCATCCGAGAGGCACAAAGATGTATCATGATCTGAGTCGCCAGTTTTGGTGGAGGGGTATGAAGAAGGATGTGGCAGTGTTTGTATCAAAGTGCCTTACTTGTCAGCAGGTGAAGGCCGAACATTGGAGGCCAGTGGGTTTATTGCAACCCTTGCCTATAGTTGAGTGGAAATGGGAGCATGTCACAATGGATTTTGTTGTGGGCCTTCCGAGGACTCAACAGGGTAGTGATGCCATTTGGGTGGTAGTTGATCGACTGACTAAGTCGGCGCATTTTATTCCTATGCACGTAAGAGATTCGGTAGATTACCTTACCTACTTGTATATTAGGGACATAGTGAGGTTGCACGGGGTCCCTGTGACGATTGCTTCGGATAGAGACCCGCAGTTCATAGATCGATTGTGGCAGTGCCTGCAAAGTGCCTTGGGCACTAAACTCACTTTTAGTACTGCGTATCATCCTCAGACTGACGGACAGTCTGAGCGTACTATCCAGATTCTTGAGGATATGCTTCGAGGCTATGTCCTTGACTTTAAGGGGTCGTGGGACAGACACTTACCCTTAGTGGAGTTTGCCTACAATAACAGTTTCCAATCGAGTATTGGCATGGCACCGTTTGAGGCCTTGTATGGCCGACCGTGTAGATCGCCTATGTGTTGGGCCGAGGTGGGTGATGCACCTTTGTTGGGTCCAGAATTGGTCCGGAGAAAGTGGCACTTATCCGTAAGAGGTTGGTTACAGCCCAGAGTCGCCAAAAGAGTTATGCTGACCATAGGAGGAGACCTTTGTCATTCGAGGTAGGTGATCATAACTTTTTGAAAATATCACCTAGACGGGGTTTGATGAGATTTGGGAAGAATGGGAAGTTATCCCCTCAGTTTATTGGCCCTTTTGAAATCCTTGAGCGGATTGAGGAGGTTGCCTACCATTTGGCGTTACCGCCACAACTTTCCAGGGTGCATAACGTGTTTCATATTAGCATGCTTTGGAAGTATGAGCTGGATCCATTGCATGTGCTAGATTGGGCCGACTTAAAGGTAGATGAGGATGCTTCATATGAGGAGAGACCGGTGAGAGTCTTGGATAGACGGGACCAAGTCTTTTGAGGCAAGACAATTCCCTTGGTCAAAGTATTATGGAAACATCACGGGGTTGAGGAAGCAACTTGGGAGTGTGAATTGGAAGTCTGAGAGAAATATCCGGACTTATTTGTTGATGTTTGAGTGTATGTTGAGATTTTAGCTTTACTTATGAACTATGAGAACATTGTATATGTTTTGAATTATGAAAGCATTATATATGTTGAATATGTTTCGGAAATGCAAGTTAACTTAGACATCGTATATATTGTTTCGGTTTGAAAATGCAAATATACCATAAACATTGAATATGTTTTGGAGAAATGGAACATATGTAATGAAATTAGTTAAATTTCAGAAGAATGCATATTGGTAATACATGTTGAGCGATATGTTGTGGAATTATTCTCTTGTGAAGAGATTGAATGACCGGTGGGTGGGTCATGATGTTAAGAATTGAATTATGAAAATTTTGAAAATTGGGCAATCATGATTTTTGAAACTTGTACTAAAATTTTGGGGACAAAATTCTTTAAAGGGGGGAGGTTATAGCGATCCCAGTTTTGCCCCAACCTTCATTGTGCCCCTGACTCGGGTTCCGTGGTTGAATATTGTATCCATGTCTTGTTTTTCCCTTTTGACTCTTTGTATTTGAGTTTTGGAACTTGCTGGGCATGTTTTGAAATAGGTTGGTTGTTAGCTGGTCTAGATTGTTGTTGCCTAGATTTTGGCTTCTTCGCTCGAGCGAAGCTTCTTGCGCTCGAGCAAGCATTGTGTAATTTGCTTCTTCGCTCGAGCGAGGTTTTTTGCGCTCAAGCGAGAATTGGGAGTTCTCAAGTTTTCTTCCAGACGCAGCATTTCTGGGGAAGATGAAGTTCTTCGCTCGAGCGAGGCTTATTGCGCTCGAGCGAGCGTGTGCGTCTGTGAAATACCTGAAGGTATGTATTCCACGCTCGAGCGAGGCTTCTTGCGCTCGAGTGAGCGTATGCGTCTGTGAAATTTCTGAAGCTTTCCATTTTACGCTCGAGCGACAGTTCTTGTGCTTGAGCGAGGCCACTTGTTGTGTCTGGTCGCTTGAGCGACAACTCCTTTGCTCGAGCGAAGGACGCGTATATCAGTTCGCAGTAGGGTGATTTTATATCACTTTTGATCTTCTTCTTCCCTAAAAACCCTAATCCGACTCTCTCTCTCTCTTTCTCTCTCTCTCTCTCTATAAATACACCTTGATTTGGGGATCTCTCAACCTTTGTCCCTTTATTAAAAAGATAAAGCACCTTGAGAGCTCCATGTTGATTCGAATAGATCGTGGTGTTGGCTTGTTTGAAGTGTCTCCATCTTCTCCTTTGCTATCCTAACGTTGAGGTAGGGATATTATACTCTTTAATATGGTTTTTAACCTAGGTATTTGTCATTTTGTATAAATGGTGAGATTTGGAGGTATTTGGGTGAAACTAGGGTTTGAGCTCAAAATGTGAAATAGGGGTTTTCTATTTTGGTCATGAAATTATATAGAGGGTATTGATGATGGGATTATATGAGTTAAAATGATGAAATTTAGACTTGTAATTGATATTTGGAAAAAAGGGGAAAATTGCTCTAATTTGTGTTAAATAATTATTTTGTATAAATAATGAAATTGATATGGGAAAGATGAAATTAGGAGGATGTATGAATGAATGGTGTAGTTGGATTTGATAAATCACTCACCCATGAAAAATTTGATAAATTACCTGTTTGATAGATTTGTTTATCTATTTAAAAATATCTATTTTGGGCTATCGGTGAAGGATAGCTATGATTGTTGTAGAAACTACATGTTGATTAGGCGAATTGAAACCTATCGTTTAATTTACCTCATTGAATATGATGGTTTGATTGAGATATTGAAAATGTGTTGTGAATAGTCATTGTATATGACGATGTCGTTAAATACATTGTATATGTATTATTGTTTGGGAGGAGATAGGGGATGTACTCCATTGTTTGGGAAGAGATAGGGGATGGACTCCATTTAAAATTAAGTTGGCCCGAGTGTCAAGGATGAAAGTCCCGAAATCTTATATATATACGGGTGCCGATTCCCTTGGATGAGAATTCCGTAAAATGACAAGAAAATTGAAGTGTTTAAATAATGGTTGTTATTGAAGTATTGACGAATGAGTTGTAGTCTCGTTTGGGATTGTTTAGATAACAAGGGATTATATCTATGGGTTAATTTGAATAAATAAACGAAAATGGTTTGAGTTATTGATGTCGTTATTGGTTGGTCTTGAAAATGATGTCAGTTGGTTTTAAGTATTGCACATTTACCTGATGCTTATATCTTAGTTAAATTTCATATACTGTGTTAGTTTATCTCTGTTGGGCTTTGGCTCACATTACTTGGGAAACCATTTTTAGGTACAGGTGACATGCCACCTCCAAGGATATAGCTTGGGAGGATTGGGGGCTGAAAACTCCATTTTTGTTATTTATGTTGTGTTAAATGTTTTCTTTCTAAGCCGAAGACTTTAATTGTAAAGAGCTTTTGACTCTTTTTTATTGTAACCAAGTTATCTCTTGGAAATGTGTAAGCCCGTAGGGCACTTATTTTGTTATCGTTAACTTGAATTACATGTTGTAGGTTCAGAATGAATGTTTATGAATGTATAATGCATGTAATTTCCTTTTCTAATAGAAACTCTGACAAATGAAGTAGATCATTTCATTATGTTCATAGATTTTATGAAATGGATTATTGTGCTATATTTTGAGGGCGTTAGAACTTGGTATTAGAGCGTACCGGGTTTGAATACTTTTGGGTACGTGGGAAGTGGTTAGTACCACAATGGATTTGTCTCGCTTGTTAGAGACTTAGGTATGATGCTATGTGCTTATATGATAACATGCTTATGTGATTATATGGGTATGAGATTTAGTTTCTAAGATGTTGATTGGGTCAACGGGTTTCTGGAAGTCTTGTTAGAAGAGCATTTGATCACTGCTGTTTCTAATTGGAACTCTAGCAACGCCGCAGGATAGTCACTATCTAGGAAGGAAATTCATATGTGATTATGTGCTTACATGGAGTGAATTATAGTTGTCCATTATATTAGGACGTGAGTGGATTAGCTTCGGCACATTTGTCCATTTCCTTCAATTCATATCTAGTTCATACGTGCTACTCAATTCATGAGTTAAATTCATTATCTTTCAATCAACCAAAATGAGACTACAACTCAATGGTTCTCCAATTATGCAAAAGGTACACACATAAACACTTTAAACTTGCCATTTTACGGATATTTCGTCCGAGGGAACCGGCACCCATGTATAATAGATTTCGGGTCTTTCACCCAGGACACTCAGGCCAGTGTAGACCGCTCGAGAACTCCGCTCTCCACGCGCAAGGGCGCGAATCGCTTTGTTCTTAGCTACTACAGTTTGGACTCGTGTCACGGTTTTGAATCTAATCTCACAAAGTGTAATGCGAGACCGATAAATCACCAAAGAGTCCAAATCCGGCAAATCGTTTTGGAAAACTGATTTTTATAAAGAAGTGCCAAACATGGACTGCTTTGCCAGATATAGAGTCGCCACCTAAATGTTTTATTTTGGGAAATTTAGGAAACCCTGACTCATGCCTAAGGCCACGTGTCCGTCATCACCAAAGTTGCCTCGGCTCAGGAACTTGGGTACGAGAGGGGAAGGTCATGTAATGAGAACCCCCGCTCGCCCGATCAAAGATCGGCCTTTACTAACATGATATTTTGTTTTTCAAAACACATGTGTTCTTATTCCGGTTATGTAATCTAGAATTACTATGTGATGCGCACAGCATACAAGTATAGATTAGATCACCTAAGTTGGAACAAAACATTTTATGTTTGTTTGTTTGAAAATGGTTTAGAGGTGCTACTCGCAAGTAGGCTAAGACGTGAATTTTGCCACCCTCAAGTGGGCTTAAAACACATAGTTTCGATGAATTGTCCCAATTCAAGCAATCCAAACTTCACCCACAGACATTCAAGCAGTTAATCACTTAAGTAGTTAGTCTCATGGCAAGCATGCTAACATGGCAACATACATATCTCATGCAGTATGCTAAAGCGTAAACACTCATAATGTACTCCGAGCCAAAACAGAGAACTAGTTAGAAATCATGCATGATCCTAGTTCATGTTAAGATGGCTAATGCAACACATGCAAAAATGCAACTAAAATAGGCTCGGCTATTCTAAGATGGCATATGAAATGCAACTTGATAACATGTTGCTGAACACGTATTCAAGTAAATGTATTGAAATACAATGCAATTAGTATGATGCGCCGAGCCCGGTGCATGCAATACAGATGAATGGATGCACGCATGCAAGCATAAGGTATGCTAATTGAAATATGCCCTAAAACTAACTATCGTAAGCGGTTAAGTAAAAGGGAGAAAGAAATGGCGGTTGGAAGACATGCATCACACAAACGCACGCTTATTACAACAGTTGGCCCTCTCTACGAAGTGTCCGAATAAGAAGCTAACTAGCTAATCTAAGCTAATTAAACTAATTATTACATCACAAAACTAATTAACTAACAAGTTAACTAATTAAGTACAAAACGAAGCTAATTAACTAATCAATTTAACTAACTAGTTATTACAACACAAATAAGCAGCTAAACGCATTAACTACTTAAATACAGAACCAAAGCATAAACTAGCTAAGGAAAGCAGTAAAGAGAGGTCCTCGGGAAGAGGATTGTATGCATGCTCGGTCGCCTCGTTCGGAAATCCGTCGCGATGCCCCAACTTGCCTTTGTTTTCAATTGTTCTCAGAACCTTGCACCATGCTCCAGATAGCTTCTAACTCACCTTGGGGACCCTCAGGAGCATGGCCGACCAGTTGTTGGTGTTGTAGACCACCGGCCGACCACTTACCATTGCTGCAGACCAGATAAAGTGGTTAGCCGGCCACTTTTACTGGTCTGCCGACCAGTTTTTGCTGCCAGACTCTAATTTGCTGCAACAGAGGACAAGAAGGGGCATGGCAATGTATTTGCAACATATGTGTGCACAACCACCCTCCTTATCATTTCATAAGCTCAAAGGAGTGCGGTTCTCGACCCTCGGGCCACCAATCGCGCATTTCAATGCATGATGGCCGAGAAGCCAAATTGCACAATTCAATATGAAATGAATGCACACATAAACACATAAAGCCTTGACCTCTATCATGTATGATCAAGAGGGTCGACAACCAAGAATTGAGGCACGTTTCATCACTTCAAGTATGAAACGTCCCTTGTTTCTCCTGTTTGGACTAACACCTAATCCAAACACAATGCAAGCAAAAATATGCATAACACAATGCAATTAACAATATGGCATACACAATGCAAGGAATAACATGGCATACTCAATGCAACGTAACATGGCATACACAATGCAATGAACAACATGGCATACTCAATGCAATGTGACATAAGCATGCAAACAACATGGCATACACAATGCTAAATGCTAAGAACAACATGGCATACTCAATGCAATGTAACATAAGTATGCAAGCAATATGCAAATAAACATACTAAATGGACTTAAACCGAATGTGGACAGACCTCAGCCATGCCCAAAACAGTAGCCATAATGCTATGAAAAAGATGGCACAAGAAGGCAAGATATGCATGCACATGCATTGGCTCATCAACTAGGCCTAAGAGCACAACCCTCAAACACATTGAAGAAGTGATAAACATGGAAGTGTGACAACACTACATGCTCTCAAATTAGGTATGAAATGATGCCAAATCACTCAAACAATACAAGCATAGCATGCTATGGTCCTTAAGCATTAAAGCTAGCAAAGAGGACTATACAAGGGACATGCAATACATGGCACAAATGCAAGAACCAACCATGGACAGAGCTCAAATAGGTCTAAACAAAGACCAAAACATGCTGAGATGGGGCTCAAATGTCCAAGCATGCATGCATACAAGCTAGGCCACAAGCAAGGCAACAATGCACAACCCTTAGAGGCACTCAAAGGGTGAAATAAATGGGAACATGGTAATGCTATATGCTCTGAAATATCATGATAAATGATGCCAAATCATACACACGATGCAAATGAAGCATGCTATGGTGCTCAAAACTCAAATCTAGCATAGACACTTGCACTATAGCTATACAAAACATGAAGCATATGGTCGAGGAAACCCAAAATAGTCCTAGAACATGTCAAAATGAGTCTAAAACATGTATGTAAGGAAGCCAAAACAAGCTAGCATGAACGGCATAAGGCATGATGCATACAAGGCCAAAAGGAAGGATTACACTACACCTATCAAGACCAATCATGAGATGACTTAACCAACAAAATTTAGAGTTATATCATGGCAAAATAACCCTAAAAACACACTGAAATGATAGCTCGCAAGCTTAGGCATGAAGGCATACGCAATGACTCATTCCTAGGCATAAAGGACCAACCCTCCAAAGCATAGAAAGAGTGACAAATATGAGTGCATGAACATGAAACATGAACTGAAATCACATAACAAATGATGCCAAATCATTCAAATAGCCCAAGTAATGCATGCTAGTGGACTCAATACACAAAGCTAACAAGCTAGAATGAACCATAGCTATTCAAAGCAATGCATGCATGACCAAAACAACACAAATTAGAGCTCAAGCATGCTAAAACATGGACAAAAGCCTCTAAGAGTTGAGCCAAAATCACGTTAGAATGATGGTCTAAAGTATGATACATATTAGGCTAGTTCATGAAATTGCACTACAAGTGCATGGAGCATGCATGGGGCTATCAAACCAAACCTTAACAGAGGTATATCATGGCAAAAAAACACCAAGAACATGTTGAGATGGACTCAAAACAAGCTAGAAAGACATGCTACTTCATGAAGCACACAAAGCTAGTTTGTAACATCTACACTACAAGTGTATAAGGCATGCATGAGGTGACCAAACCAAGTCAAAATAGTGGTATGCCATATCAAAATAACCCCAAATACATGCTAAGATGGAGCCAACACAAGCTTAACAAACATACTCAAACATGAGGCATACGAAGCAAGCATACAAAACACAAGGAGAGGGGATGACCCTCTCCTATTTGGGACCTCAAAACACCATTTCCACCACTGAAATTCCTCTGAGTTTCAGTGGTGAGAAGACCAAAACAAGGTGGTCCCAATAGCTTAAAAGGATGGCACAAAAACAAGGCCAAACAAGGCCTAAAGGGGGGTAGACCACCCCCAACACCAACAAGGCCTTAAACAAACATTACAAGCATAAAAAATCAGACCTTTTTGTAGTTTAAAGTTAGGTCTAAAACAACATGCAAGTAGGGCCAAAAGCTTAAGCAAAAATAAGGGTTTAAGAGGTTAGTTTCTCACCCTTGTAGAACAACTCTAGAGCAACAACTCTAGTAGCTTTTTCTGACCAAAACCAGTCCAAAAACTTCAAAAACAACTTCAAGGGACCTCAGCTCCAAGAGTATGATGTTTCACTATGTGTTTGTGTGTTAAAGTGTGATAAAAAGGCACTTTGGAAGCACAAATGTGAAACAAAGAGCAAGATAGAGACAAATGTGTATCTATATCTCTCAAGCACAAAATTCTGAACCTGGAGAAGGAGGGGGGAGGTTCTAGAGCCATCCCTCCATACACGTGTATGGAGGATGGTTTTAGAGCCCTCCAGTTGTTACAGCTGGAAAGAAAATATCTCCAGGAATGAGCTGGAAAGCTGCCGACCACCTAAAGTGGTCGGCCAGCCCTCCAGTGCAAGTGGTCGGCCAGGGAAGAAAATGGTCGGCCACAGGAAAGGAGTGGTCTGCAGCATGAAAGCAAGGTGGTGGTGTGGTGGCCGACCAGAAAAGGTGGCTCAAAGACCAAGAAAACCAGTTGCCCGACCAGAAAACTGGTTGGCAGGAAGGAAAGTGGTCTCCAAGGGAAAGAACTGGTCTCCCACCCTTATAGTACCTTCCAAACAAGGAAAACAAGGTTTGTACCAAAAACAAACCAAAAAGGATGCAAGACAAGAGTCTGGGAGGCAAGGCGCGCAGCCGGGAGGCTCAAAAACTAGTCTACGGGCACCAAAAGTGGTCAACGACCCCAAAAGTGGTCTCCCAGACCACAGTGTCCCTCTAGAAAGAGGCAACAAGGCATGGTTCAAAAACCAAGCCAAACAGAGAACATTAAGCAGTCCCGAGACAAGGCGCGCGGCCGAAGGCTCTGAAAACCGGAAACTAGTCTCCAAGCGAGAAAATGTGGTCTACGACCATAAAAAGGTGGTCCACAGACCTCCCACTCCTTCCAGGGAAGGAAAACAAGGCTTGGTCCACAAACCGAGCCAAAACACAAAGAGTTCAGAGGCCCGGAGGAAAGGCACTCAGCCGAAAACTCCGGAAACTCAAAACAAGCACAAACATGCATAATCACCGAGCGCTCAATCGATGACGTCTGAGTCTTAAGGTCGGTCAAAAATGGAGTGTCTACAGCCAGCTTGCTTTAAATGGAGTCCATCCTCTTTCTCCTCCCAAACAAATATACATGTGCAATGTATTAATAAACATAATCATATATGGAATACATCCCCTATCTCCTCCCAATAAACATACATATACAATATATTTATAAGCATAATCATATATGGAGTATATCCCCTATCTCCTCCCAATAAACATACATATACAATGTATTTATAACATGGTCATTTTATGAAGTACATCCCCTTTCTCCTCCCAATAAACATACATATACAATGTATTTGCAATATGGTCATATTCAATGACACCAACCATAGATTAGCATTAAATCACCTAATCCTCATACAATTTCTACAACAATCATAGCTACCCTCTACCGATAACCCAATACAATTATTTCCAAGATATATTCAATATCGGGTTTAATAGTTTATTCAAAACTTCCTTAGGTGAGATAATACATATCCAATATCACCACTTATATCAATAATCATCCAATTTAACATATTTAATGTTAATTCTAATTATTTATACAAAATTATCATTTTATGAAAATTAGGGCAAAAATCCCCCTTTTCCCAATATTATCCCGAACACCCAAAATCAACTATTTTGGTATATCAAGAGTTTACATTTAACCCCAAACATCATTTATCTCATATACCACAAAAACCCCTCTTTTTATTTTACACCCAAATCTTAGATTTGTCCAAACCACAACCAAATCTCATCATCTATACACAATAGCAAATAACTAAGCTAAAAACCATATTAGAGTGTAGAAAATCCCTACCTCAAGTGTAGAAAACCCAAGCAACAAGGTGGAACTCCAAAGATGACGAAACCCACTTCTTCTTGGATCAAAACGAAGCTCTTGAAGCCCTCTACCTTATTCTCAAAGACACTAGGGTCAAGAACATAACGAATCTAGATGAAATTCTAGAGAGAAGATGTATTCTAGAGAGAGAGTAAGAACACCTGCGTTTTTGGAGAGTTATAGAGAGAGAATGAGCTGCTGAAAGTGACCTAAAATGTTGCATTCACGATCTGATATGAACAGGCTCACTCGAGCGAAGGAGTTCTCGCGCGAGTGCCCATAAACAAAAGGTCGCCTCGCTCGAGCGAAGGAATGCTCACTCGAGCGAAAAATGCAAAGCTTCAGGTCTGTAACGCAGAAGCACGCTCGAGCGAAGGAAAGCTCGCTCGAGCGAAGAACACCAACCTTCAGGTTTTATAGAGACGCAGACGCACGCTCGAACACAAGAGTGCTCGCTCGAGCGAGGAAACTTTTCACAGAGCTTGCTCGAGCGCAAGAAGTCTCGCTCGAGCGAAGAGGCAAATTTCTGGGCAACAACTATTTGTACCAAAAGACAACCAACCTACCCCAAACTCGCTCAACAAGTCCTAAAACTCAAATTCAAAGAATTAAAGGGAGGAAACAAGACATAAACCACCCTCTAAACCATACAAACCCGAGTCCGGAACACAACAAGAGACGGGTCAAAACCAGGGTCGCTATAACCTCCCCCCTTTAAAGAATTTCGTCCCCGAAATTACAAATCATGTTTCAAAACCACGTTTTAGCCAATTTCCAAAATGATTACCAACAGCATATACAATGCTTCCAAGAGTGATACAATACCCATAATATTCCATATTCTCAAAACATATACAATGTTTATATTGAATCCATGTTCTTCCCAAACAATTATAACATATACAATGTTCTTACAAGTTAAAATGTATACAATGCTCATACTTTTCATTAACAAAATAAATTCTCAATCCATGCTCATGTATCAATGAACAAATCCAGATATTTCTCTCGGACTTCTAATTCACATTCCCAAGTCGCTTCCTCGACTCCGTGATGTTTCCACATCACTTTTACCAAGGGAATTGTCTTGCCTCGCAAAACTTGATCCCGCCTATCCAAGACCCTTACCGGTCTCTCCTCGTACGAGGCATCCTCATTAACCTCTAAGTCGGTCCAATCCAGCACGTGCGATGGATCCGGTTCATATTTCCGAAGCATACAAATATGAAACACGTCATGAACCCCGGAAATCTGTGGCGGTAATGCCAAACGATAAGCAACTTCCTCAATTCGTTCAAGGATCTCAAAAGGGCCAATAAACCGAGGAGACAACTTCTCACTCTTCCCAAACCTCATCAAACCCCGTCTAGGTGATATTTTCAAAAAGACATGATCACCCACCTCAAATGACAAAGGTCTCCTCCTACTGTCGGCATAACTCTTTTGGCGACTCTGGGCCGTAGCTAGCCTCTTACGGACAAGTACAACTTTCTCCGTCGTTTCTCGAACCAACTCTGGACCCAACAAAGGTGCATCACCCATCTCAACCCAATATACAGGGGATCTACACGGTCGACCATACAAGGCCTCAAACGGTGCCATGCCAATACTCGATTGGAAATTATTGTTATAGGCAAATTCCATTAAGGGTAGGTGTCTCTCCCATAACCCCTTAAAATCAAGGACACAGCCTCTAAGCATATCCTCAAGGATCTAAATAGTACACTCGGACTGCCCGTCAGTCTGAGGATGATACGCAGTACTAAAAGTCAATCTAGTGTCCAAGGCACTCTGCAAACTCTGCCACAACCGAGCAGTGAAACGTGGATCTCTATCTGAAACAATCATCACAGGGACCTCGTGCAACCTCACTATGTCCCTAATATACAAATTGGTAAGATAATCTACCGAGTCACTTACGCACATGGGAATAAAATGCGCCGACTTAGTCAACCAGTCAACGACCACCCAAATGGTATCACTACCCCGTTGAGTCCTCGGAAGGCCCACAACGAAGTCCATCATAACATGCTCCCATTTCCACTCAGCTATAGGCAAGGGTTGCAACAAACCTGCTGGCCTCTGATGCTCGGCCTTCACTTGTTGACAAGTAAGGCACTTCGATACAAACATAGCCACATCTTTTTTCATACCTCTCCACCAAAACTGGCGACTAAGATCATGATACATCTTTCTCCCGGATGCACCGCAAAGCGCGAATGATGAAACTCTCGGAGTACTTCCTCTCGGCAAGACTCCGGTACAAACAAACGGTCATGGTATCTCACACTTAGGTCGGGTTACACAGTCAAACCTCTTTCTACCTTTCCATTGGAAATCTTCTTTCGGAATGATTTCACCTCAAGGTCACCCTTTTGCGCTTCCAACACTCGATTCACAAGTGTAGGTTGTGCAATTATTGAAAACAAAGCTGCAGACTCAACAGACTCGCCCAGATACAAGTCAAACTCATTAAGAGTACCCAACATTTCCCATTCTCGAATGGCGATAGAAGCTACACTGCTAACTGGCTTTCTACTCAAAGCATCGGGCACAGCATTGGCCTTCCCGGGATGATAATGCAACTCAAAATCATAATCCTCTATGAATTCCATCCACCTCCTCTGCCTCAAATTTAAGTCTTTCTGTGTGAACATATATTTCAGTCTCTTGTGATCAGAGAACACTTCAAATTTCTCACCATATAGATAGTGCCTCCAAATCTTCAAGGCAAAAATCACTGCTGCTAACTCTAGGTCATGAGTAAGATAATTCCTCTCATGTATTTTCAACTGCCGTGAGCCATAGGCTACCACTTTACCCTCTTGCATCAATACGCAACCTAGGCCTTCTCGCGAAGCATCACAATAAACTGAATAACTCAAATCCCTCTCCGGTATAATCAATACTGGAGCAGTGGTGAGTCTAATCTTGAGCTCTTGGAACGACTTTTCACATGTCTCACTCTACACAAACTTGATTTCCTTTCTAGTCAACTTAGTCAAATATGAAGCTAGTCTAGAGAAATCTTTCACAAACTGATGGTAATACCCGGCCAACCCCAAGAAACTACGAATCTCGAAAGCATTCTTAGGTTGTGCCCAATCTTCCATTGCCTCTATCTTGGATGAATCTACAGTCACCCCTTCCCTTGACACTACATACCTTAGGAATTTAACATCTTCCAGCTAAAAGTCACATTTCCCAAACTTAGCATACAGCTTATGGGCTCTAAGTAACTTAAGTACTACTCGTAAATGTTTCTCGTGTTCCTCCTCAAAAGGTGAATAAATCAGAATGTCGTCCACAAAGACAACCACAAAACGATCTAAGAATTCACGGAAGATCCGATTCATTAAATCCATAAACACAGCTGGAGCATTAGTTAGCCCAAAAGGCATCACAAGAAACTCATAATGGTCATACCGCGTACGGAATGCCGTCTTCGGGATATCCTCCTCCCATACCCTCAACTGATGATAACCCGATCTCAGGTCTATCTTAGAGAAATAACAGACCCCTTCAACTAATCAAACAGATCATCTATACGAGGCATTGGGTACTTATTCTTAACAGTAACCCGGTTCAACTTTCTGTAATCAATACAAAGCCGTAATGCTCCATCTTTCTTTTTAACAAAGAGATTCGGCGCTCCCCAAGGTGAAGTACTAGGGCAAATAAAACTCTTATCTAATAATTCTTGGAGTTGAATCTTCAACTCACTCAATTCAGCAGGTGCAAATCTATATGGAGCCATAGAAACCGGTGCCGTGCCAGGCACTAAATCAATAGAGAACTCGATCTCTCGGTGAGATGGTAAACTAACAAGATCCTCGGAAAAAACATCCGAGTATTCACAAACTACCCTCGGCAATTCAACCCGAGTTTCATCACACTCACTACTCAAAAAGCTAGCAAGAAGACAACTAAGTTCACTCCGCCCACGCGGATCATATACTGGTGATAAGACTCTATCCATCCGGTCCCCCAAGAAATAAAACCAATCACCGTTCAAGGTACATACAGTAACCTTCTGACGGTAGCAATCTATAACAGCCCGGTATTACGATAACCAGTCCATACCCAATATGACATCAAAACTATGCATGTCCATCAATACAAATGCAAAAGGTAATCGACGACCCGCAACCTCGATGTCACAACTCCGACATCCTTGTTTCAAGATAATCTGATCACCAATAGGTGACTCTACACAAATAGGAGATGCTAACTGTGCCAACTCCAAACCTAAAACAGATGTAAATGCAGTAGATATAAAGGAATGAGATGCACCCATATCAATTAACACATTAGCAATCAAGTTGCAAAACAAAAAGGTACCTCTCACTACTGATGGAGCCGGTACAAGGTCTTGCGCTGTAACAGCATACATGCGCCTTGTAGGTCTCTGATCTACCTGCTCACCTCTCGGAGCATAAGCTTGATGCATAGATTGAGCCGAAGAGACTCCCTGATTGGCCCTTGAGGCCTGTGCTGACTGTGCTGGTTGGTAACTCTGTGTCTGCCTTGAATCAGATGCACCAGGTGTACCACTTGACTGTGGGCAAAACCTCTTCAGGTGCCCCGCCTGTCTGCATTGATAACAAGTGAGCGGCTGGCCTCTCCCTTGACTCTGGCTTTGAAAACGAGCCGAAGATGATGATGCTCGCTGTCCTCCTCCTTTCTGAGGACAAGCTGGAGACTTGTGGCCCAACTGACCACACTTAAAGCAAGTAAAATCTCCCCGCCCACCTCTCCCAGAACCTGAACTCGGTATTAGAAAAATGGACCTCGACTGGGTTCCCTGAGACTGCTGAGGGTAGGAACCCCTCTGCCTCTTACTGTCTCCCTGACTATCCTGACTCCTCTTGGAACCCCTCATCCTTTCATCTTCTGCTTCTATAATGGTCTCAAGATGGGCTGCAGCCTGCACAAGGTGCCCATACTCCCTAGTCATGGACCCGGCCACTCGAAGCATGAGTTCGGTCCTCAATTTCTTCTCAAACTTCAAGTAGCAGTGTCATGACCCGAACCTGCCCCTATGGGTTAAGGACATAACCGGCTAGTAATCACGAGATTACCTACGGCCTCAAACTGAACAAGACATAACTCATCAGAGTCAAGGGGCCAAACGGAAGCAAAGTCAAAACTTTTGTCCATAGAGCTGTGCTTACATGGCACATCATAACAATCCATACATATACATGTTAACAACTCACATCAAAATATGTAATAACACAAAGTTCTATACATACAGGATCATTTAAGTCTAAATCAGCCAATCAAAACTATATACAACCGTAATCCAAAGTTCTCGCTAACATGACAAAATATAGCAAAATAGCAAAAGGGCGAAAACAAGTCTCGTGTGTGAGACGTATGGGCTGACACTTCAAATCCTTGACTGTTTCTCACAAACTTCACTGAGGTTGGGTTTGGACCTCCCTTGGCTCACCTACAGACACAGGAATGAGCGTGAGCGAAAGCCCAGTGAATAATATCAAATAAAGAAGATACACAAACATGATTTAGAACGACATGCACCAAATGGTCTTGGGCCCAATTTATATTTCTATCTAGTATATATACATATATATAGGTCAAGTAACTGCGGTTCCAAACGCATCAGACGGCCTCAGGCCCAATCCATTCTTGTCAAACGGCCTTTGGCCCATTTATCTTTCATTTATGTCAGACTGGCCTCTGGCCCAACCATTCTTTCATTCATGTCAGACTGGCCTTTGGCCCAACCATTCTTTCATTCATGTCAGACTGGCCTCTGGCCCAACCATTCTTTCATTCATGTCAGACTGCCCTTTTGGCCCAACCATTCTTTCATTCATGTCAGACTGGCCTCTGGCCCAACCATTCTTTCATTCATGTCAGACTGGCCTTTGGCCCAACCATTCGGCATAGCAAACATTTGTCCACCATTCAAATTAACGAACTTATAAGATTTACATAGAAGTAAGCAATTGGACAAATAATATACTTCAGGTATCTTTATTAAGATATTACTCACAGTGTTCTGCCGGTGGATTCACCCTTGAGCTCGACCTTACACATTACATAAGACATATGGGTTACAAACATTCCAATCCGTTCTTAATTCATACATCCCTCTTAGGCTTCTTTCTTATTCTTTTAATTTATTCATAATGCTCAATGCATGCCTAAGAGTGCTTAGAAGTGAAAGAGAACGGGAAATGAAACACAGAACACCTTTACAAATTTTCTGAAACAGGGGTCCCCGCTCGAGCGTGGACTTTCCCACTCGAGCGGATCCATTAGGTCTGCAAAAGTACTGGTTGCCTCGTTTTTAAGCTCGAGTGTGAAGTCGGACGCTCGAGCTGAAAGTCTCACTACATGGCTCCCCGCTCGAGCGTGAATATCCCCGCTCGAGCGGACACCCATGTTCTGCAAAACTTCTAGGAGCTCGTATTTCCCGCTCGAGCGGCCACTTCCCCGCTCAAGTAGACATGCCAAATTCTGGAAAATCCAAAATTGTTCGTGAGGCTCAAACTTGACCTTCAAAGGTCCAAAACTCATAATTTCGGTCCAAAACATGCAAATACATCATATAACATATAGATGTAAGCAACATGAGGCCAACCATTCAAAATCATGGTCCAATTCTTCAAAATTAATCAACATTCCTTTGTATAATCATGGCTCATGCATTCAAACCTCATATAAGCTCCATATCTTTAATAATCAAACATGCATGCCAATTTGACTTCATTTATATTTCAAATGATGCAATTGGTGTTCATTCTCATGAAACTCAATAACACCATGCTTGCATGTATGATCGAACTCTCAATCTTTTATAATTGACATGCTACATGTTAGATTATGCAAATTTATGGCAATTATACACATGCATGTGTTCCATGACTTCAAACTCATCAAATACAACACAATTCTTGTTCTTGATCTCCATTCAACTTTGAATTCACAAAATTACAATAATAAACTCATGAATTCATAGTCAATTACTCATCTAGAAGCTCAATCTTCACAATTTATGGTCAAATCTTGAGTTGGTCTTCAAATTACTCAAGTTTCTTGCTCAAACCTTCCATTTCCTTCACCGTTTCACTCTCTAGTCGACTCTCTCTCTCTCCCTTTAAGGTATAGAATTTGATATGAATATAAGTGCACATTGGTCCCCCTTTTATAAAGCTCCCTTGATCACATTTTTCAATATTAAATAATTGAGCACTATATCATCAATTTAATCTAATTAATCTGATCTGAGTAAATTTTCAATTAAATTTCACCGTAGGCTCTAAAAATTATGCCAATGACAATGGCGTAGTCAATTTCGGTTTCTGTGGCCGATAGGGTCTTCAATTTAATTTCCAAACCAGAAAGTCAAATAGATTTTCCTACGGTGAACAGATAGAAATTCAAAACCACATATATTCATATAAATGGCACTCAAAATCATATCAAACACATAATCACATATGCAATTAAGATTAATTAGCATAATACGGAGCAGGGCTATCACAAGCGGCGTTCCTCAGTCGCCACTAACTCACGTGCAAACTTGGATAGACTAGTAAAGGTGGCCTCGAACACTGCCACTGGTGTATTCAGCTGCTTGAGCTGACAGAACTGATTTCTCAACTTTTCCCTAACAGTGGGAGGCAAAAACTTCTCCTGAAAGGCGTTAACAAATGCCTCCTAAGTCCCTCCAATGCGCCCCCGCGCATACTTCCACCACTGACCCGCATCCCCCTTCAATTGGAAAGACGCCAAGGTTACTTTCAACTGATCATCCTCGATGCCAAGCATCTCGAATGTCTTCACTAATTGTTCAAGCCACTCATCTGCCTTCAATGGCTTCTTAGGATCACCCAAAAACTCATCTGGATTCGACTGGAAAAACTCCCTCTTTAAGAAAGATGGCCCTGCTTCAACTACTTGGGCCTAGACTTAATTCTCAGCCCTGAGAATGTCCATGGATTCCCTCAATGCTTCGGCCATTTCACGGGCTAAGGCACCCATGGCCTGTTGATTAACCGGTTCGGCCACATTGGCTTGACCAACTCCTTCTTCCTGTCCTGGAATGTCATCTGGTAAAGGCACCTCATGCCTTCGAGGCCTACCACACCTATTACCACCACGTCCACGTCCTGACATCCTAATAGAAGTAACAACAGGATTAGCACATTTTCAAACGTGCCAAGGCTAACTCACTTGCATTCTAATACATTGGGCAAAAGTAAATCACTCCACATAGACATGTAATCACATAAACACATGAATTTCCTTCCTAGATAATGACCGTCCCACGGCGTTGTTAGAGTTCCAGTTAGAAATAGCAGTGATCAAGTGCTCTTCTAATAGGACTTCCACAAACCCATAGACCCAATCAACATCTTAAGAATTAAATTCCATACCCATATAATCACATAAGTATGTTATCACGTAAGCATACAATACATGCTAACGTCTCAATCAAGCGAGACAAACCCATTATAGTACTAACCACTTCCCACGTACCCAAAGTATTCAAACCCTGTACGCTCTGATACCAAGTTGTAACGCCCCCAAAATAATACAATAAAGATATCTCATATGTGGAATAAATATGAGAAACAATATACTTTCATACATCAGAGTTTACTATTTAACCAACAATTGAATGCTATATAGGCTTACATATTTTCAAGTCATTGCTTGGTTACACAAATTGAGTCTCGCTCATTACATCTTAAGCCCTTGGCTTTACAAATGCCAACAATAACACAACAATACATAATTAAGAAGCTCTTGCTTCCCGAAAGTCCATCTCTGCTATTGCCTTGGAGGAAACATCCCATCTGTACCTGAAAAATGGTATTCCCTTATAGGGTGAGCCAACAGCCCAGTAGAAATAATTTAGTACAATTTATGAAGTTTAGCAAAGGTATAAATACCACGTATATAAACAATACCGATATGGAAGTATCCACAAGGCCTATATATCCATATGCCTCTAAAGCCAATCTTATTCTATTTCCTTCAATTCATATCTAGTTCATCTGTGCTACTCAATTCATGAGTTAAATTCATTATCTTTCAATCAACCAAAATGAGACTACAACTCAATGGTTCTCCAATTATGCAAAAGGTACACACATAAACACTTCAAACTTGCCATTTTACGGATATTTCGTTTGAGGGAATCGGCACCCATGTATAATAGATTTCGGGTCTTTCACCCAGGACACTCAAGCCAGCTTGCTTTAAATGGAGTCCATCTCTTTTCTCCTCTCACACAAATATACATGTGCAATGTATTAATAAACATAATCATATATGGAGTACATCCCCTATCTCCTCCCAATAAACATACATATACAATGTATTTATAAACATAATTATATATGGAGTACATCCCCTATCTCTTCCCAATAAACATACATATACAATGTATTTAACATGGTCATTTTATGGAGTACATCCCCTTTCTCCTCCCAATAAACATACATATACAATGTATTTAACATGGTCATTTTATGGAGTACATCCCCCTTTCTCCTCCCAATAAACATACATATACAATGTATTTGCAATATGGTCATATTCAATGACACCAACCATAGATTAGCATTAAATCGCCTAATCCTCATACAATTTCTACAACAATCATAGTTATCCTCCACCGATAGCCCAATACAATTATTTCCAAGATATATTCAATATCGAGTTTAATAGTTTATTCAAAACTTCCCTAGGTGAGATAATACATATCCAATATCACCACTTATATCAATAATCATCCAATTTAACATATTCAATGTTAATTCTAATTATTTATACAAAATAATCATTTTATCAAAATTAGGGCAAAAATCCCCCTTTTCCCAATATTATCCCGAATACCCAAAATCAACTATTTTGGTATACCAAGAGTTTATATTTAACCCCAAACATCATTTATCTCATATACCACAAAAGCCCCTCTTTTCATTTTACACCCAAATCTTAGATTTGTCCAAATCACAACCAAATCTCATCATCTATACACAATAGCAAATAACTAAGCTAAAAACCATACTAGAGTGTAGAAAATCCCTACCTCAAGTGTAGAAAACCCAAGCAACAAGGTGGAACTCCAAAGATGACGAAACCCACTTCTTCTTGGATCAAAACGAAGCACTTGAAGCCCTCTACCTTATTCTCAAAGACACTGGGGTCAAGAACATAACGAATCTAGATGAAATCCTAGAAAGAAGGTGTATTCTAGAGAGAGAGTAAGAACACCTGCGTTTTTGGAGAGTTTTAGAGAGAGAATGGGCTGCTGAAAGTGACCTAAAATGTCACATTCACGATCTGATATGAACAGGCTCGCTTGAGCGAAGGAGTTCTCGCTCGAGCGACCAGAAACAAAAGGTCGCCTCGCTCGAGCGAAGGAATGCTCGCTCGAGCGAAAAATGCAAAGCTTCAGGTCTGCAACGGAGAAGCACGCTCGAGCGAAGGAAAGCTCGCTCGAGCGAAGAACACCAACCTTCAGGTTTTACAGAGACGCAGACGCACGCTCGATCGCAAGAGTGCTCGCTCGAGCGAGGAAACTTTTCACAGAGCTCGTTCAAAAGCAAGAAGCCTCGCTCGAGCGAAGAGGCAAATTTCTGGGTAACAACTATTTGTACCAAAAGACAACCAACCTGCCCCAAACTCGCCCAACAAGTCCTAAAACTCAAATTCAAAGAATTAAAGGTAGGAAACAAGACATAAACCACCCTCCAAACCATACAAACCCGAGTCCGGAACACCACAAGAGACGGGTCAAAACCAGGGTCGCTATAATTTTTAAATACCACCATGAAACATAACCAAATAAAACAACTCATTAATTTTAACTAAAATACTCTAGTATAATTTTTCTTTTATTTTTTTGTTCATAATAAATAATCTACATAGATAATGTATTTATCATTTATTTTTCAAAAAAAAAAAAAAAAAAAAGAAGGCTAGACTAGGCCTAGACTGTGGCCCGAGCCCAGGCCCGCCCGCGCTATTATGAGTGGGCTTGACTTGGGCCTGGGCCCTACTTTTTAGCCCATAGGCCAGCCCAGCCTGCTAAAAAAGCGGGAGCCCGTGAAGCTCGCTTGGGCTAGGCCGGGCCATTATTACATCCCTATCCTTAGTGTATTTTTTTAACGTGACACTCTAATGTAACACACACAAAAATTTCTTAGTGTACTTTTCTAAACGTAACACTCCAATATAACATAAAAAATTTCTTAGTGTACTTTTTCCAAATGTAACACTTCAATCAATGTAATTTCAAACATAACACTCCAATGTAATACACACAAAAATACTGAAAAATTCTTTAATGTATTTTTTCCAAACGTAACAATGTAACACTCTAAAAAAACTCCTTACTATATTTTTTCCAAACGTAACACTACAATGTAACAAAAAAAAAAAAAAAAAAAAAAGAAAAAGAACTTCTTAATGTACATTTCCCAAATGTAACACTCAAATCAATGTAATTCCAAATGTAACATTCCAATGTAACACACAAAAATACTAGAAAACTCCCTAATGTATTTTTTTCAAAACGTAACACTCACAATTTGAAATTATCCAAAACTTACTAAGGAATTTTTGTACTTCTTTTGGAATGGTTTGAAAAATCCCACATCCTTTGAAATGATTTGAAGAATCACATATCTTTTTTTTTTGAAGTGTTACATTGGAGCATTACGTTTAGAAAAAGTAAATAGTTTTTTTTTTTTGTATTACATTGAAGTGTTACACCAATGAGTTTTTTTTTGAACTGTTACATTTAGGAAAAATACACTAAAGAGTTTTTTTTGAAGTGTTACATTAGAGTGTTACAGTTTGAAATTATACATGTGCTCAAAACTTAGTAAGGAGTTTTTGTATTCCTTTTAATGTTTGAAAAATCCCACATCCTTTTAAAATGTTTTAAGAATCTCATATTTTCAACTCATTTTCGTACTTCTTTTGAAATGTTTTCCAAATAAAAATGATTCTCATATGGAAATTCATCCCAAATTTGATATTCATAAATTGTATATGTTATGAGAAATTCATCCCAAATTTGATATTCATAAATTGTATATGTTATCTTCCCCCCCTCCCACACACACACACACGCACACACACAAAACATAATGGAAATAAAGATATAACCGTAAATCCAATTTCTAAATAATATAAATTGGTCTATAAGAAAATTCTTGAGACTAAACGGATCTTCATTCCCAAGATGGGATTTATAAGTAAATTTTCCAAAAAATTACTAAAAATGTAAATAAAAAATTGAACACAAAAAAAATTATTTTTAACAATTTGCAATGATTCATTATAATTAAAACTATTTTTAAAATTTTGCAATGATTCATTATAATTATTATTTTTATGAGTAAAAAAGTTAATGTAACATTTAATTTTTTTTAAGGGTAAATTACAAATACACCCCTAAATTTTTTTTTTAAAATACGAATTGCTCCCTATAATTTTAGAAATTACATCCCGCCCATTAAAGTTTTTTGTTTCATACCAAATACCTCATTTTGTTAATAAATCATTAAGCCAATTAATAATTTTTAAAGATATTAAAAATTTATTTCGATTAATAATTTAGATAATTTTATTATTATATAAGAGACCAGTTAACAATTTTATTTTTTCAATTAATTCGATTAAATAAAAAATTATGACAATGGAGTATTTATAATTTTTCAAATCGCAATAAATAATTTGTATTTTAAACAAATATTGAGGGGATTATTTGTAATATATATATATTTTTAAAACAACACAGCAACATAAATATATATTTAACTATAATAAAAGATTACACAACTTAGCTGCTTTGTCTACTTGCAGCTTTTGCCCTAGCATGGGCTACACCAACTACATGCCTTGTAACCTTCATAACACAAATAAAATCAAAAAATTAATAATAGTTTAATATCCAAAATTATCGACCACCAATCCCATGCTATTTCCGAAGATTTGCAATGTCACTGAGCAGTAATTGAGAATCTGTGTAGATATAAGCAACACACACACCACTTAACTGCTCCCCAGCAAGCCTTCGCCTCCGCTGCAGTAGCCGATAATGCAAAATAAAAAAAAAAACAGATGTAGACCCTGTTGCAATATGATTTTGAAACTGATCCATCGTGACCCATGCTGCTCCTGCTCGCAAGGATGGATCTAAGGTGGTGCCCGTGGCCGCGGCCATGCCTCTAAAAATTTTAAAAATATCATATATTATACTAAATATTTTTAGGTCAAATTACCCTAATAATTTGGATCTTGTGTTACTTTGGTCCCTAACTTTTCAATTGTGATACATTTGACCTGAAATTTTGAATTTATTCCAAATAAGTACAATTGAAGATATCATTGCTCAATTTTAAAGACAAAGTCGTTAATTTGATAAAATATAAATTAATTTGATAAAAATATTTTTGAATTTTTAAAAATTATTTCAACCCATTAAATATAAAATTATGTAAAATTGATAGATTCTTTTAGGGAAAATTTACCCATAAGTCCTACTTTTTGAAACGTTGAACCATTTAGTCCTAAAAGTTTTCTTATGCTCCATTTAGTCCCATTTTTACATCAGCATGATGTAAATGATGTAAATGATCTGATGTTTCATTCTATAATTTCAAAATTTATTGAAATCTGATGAACATTAGATGTTTTTCATCCTATATTTTCAAACATTATTGAAATTTGATGAACATTAGATGTTTGAAATCTAATGTTTGTAACATGACTCTGATGTTATTAACATTGTATCTGATGTTATTAACATTGTAATGGGACCTTTCAGTCTATAAGAAAACTTTTAGGACTAAACAGTGCATAAGTTATTAATTTGGGATTTATTGGTGCATCCCCCTTTTTTTAGACATTTATTTATTTATTTATTTTACCAAATTAATTTTTATTATATGTTTGAATGATGATCGTGTAATAGGTGGTTGTTTTTATTTTTATTGAATTAGTTTCTATTTTTCCAAAAGTCAAAGATTGCGACAACTTTGATATCATTATTAAATCAATTCATTAAATCAAAAAATTCAAAACTAAAAACATTTCATATATTAAATATATCGATTACACATTAAAAGTCTAACAACCACCGATTACATGATTATCATTCAAACACATAATAAAAATTAATTTGGTAAAAAAAATAATAAATGTCTAAAATATTTATCAATTTTACATAATTTTATCTTTGGTGGGTAGAAATTATTAAAAAAAAAAATATTTTTTTGACATTTATTTTTATCAAATTAGTTTATATTTTGTTAAATTAACTACTTTACTCTTGAAATTGAGCAATGATATTTTTAATTGTCTTTTTTTGGAACAAGATTCAAAATTTAGAGTCAAATGTATTATAATTGAAAAGTCATAAACCAAAGTGACACAAGTCCCAAATTATAGGAATTGTTAGAATAATTCGCCCATTTTTTTAAATAATTTAAAATTATAAGAATTTATACCCCTAAACATACTTTTGCTTCCCCATAATAATAATTTTGAATCCGTCCATGCCTGCTTGTAATGGATCTTTGAACCATCAATGAAGACCATATGAATATTTCCAGCTGTAGACACCAATTAGGAGAATTAGTAACAGTAAAGGACTTTGGATAATTTAGAAGGTCTGCATGTTTATAGTTATTAGCTACAAACACCGAGTCATCCTACTCCTTTAATACAGAGTTTCACCCAAGGTGCAAAGCGATCAGGTGTTGAATAGATTTCGAGAGGATTTGGCTGGGTCAAATCCTAACACAGATCCTCGCCAAACCAATTTCGGAAAAGGACATTCAAAACACAAATGTTCTATCGTCTCCTCCTCAAGATTACATCTCGCACAAATCTGATCCAATTGGAAATCTCTACGATCCGATACGGCTTTAACAAGTAATATATTATGGAACATTTTCCAAATGAAAAGAATCCATTTAGGAGGGATTATCCAAAGCTTCTTCCAAACAAAGGAATCCTGATTTTCTATTCTAACTCTAGGTGTAACATTAGGATTCTGCGCCAAAAAATATCCAGATTTAACCGAGTAAGACCCAGAAGGAGAATGACACCAAACACACTTGTCAGGTGAGGGCTTTTCCGGAATATGGACAGCCAATATATGATCCACCGATTCCAGGGGGAAATAAAGTTTTAATAAGAGGTGCCTTCCACATCCTAGTCAAAGGATCAAAAAGTTAGGAGCCTTGAAATTTTGGAAAAGAACTTAGAAAAAAGCAATTGTTTGTCATGCAGCAACCTCCAAGCATTCTTAGCCAAAAGGGCTTGAGAAAATTTAAAAAAAAAAAAAAAAAAAAAAAGGATCTGTAAAACCCAAACCACCTAAACATTTGGGTAAACAGAGTGAACTTCATTTTTTCCAGTAGCACACATTTCCTCTTCCATTCTGCCAAAGAAATCTGGAAGCTACACTTCTAATCTGCTTGATAAAATAAGATGGGGCTCGAACTCCTAAGACTATGCTTGTATCTCAAATTTGTTAAGGTAATAGGAAAAAAATTGAAAATGAAATGAGGAAATTGATTCATACTTTGATTTTATTTATTTATTTTGGGTCAATCTGTAGGAAATTAATTATAAATATAAAAATAATTGTATCAAACTAAACAATTATAGTCTAACAATAAACAACTAAATGTAACTCCATATTTCGTAAAAATTGACCACAACTCCAGAATAAGAATTCCATATACTTGTTTGGACTATGTCAAGTTTTATTCTTTGACTCATTTTTTTATTTTTCTCTCTTCAATTCTTTTTTAGCTTTGCACCAATAATAATCACATAAAAAAAAATTAAAAATCTATCCACAATATTTGCATTCAAACTTTAGCATATGGTCCAACAAGAATAGGTTAATAATATCCTTCTGAACAACAATAGAGACCTAATTAAAATTAAAATAAATAAACAAGAACTTAATTAAATGGGTCAAGTACATAATATAAATTCTTCATAATGGCCCCAACACTCCACAAATTGTTGTTTGGAACGTAATTCAGATTAAAACAAATAAATAGGAACGTAATTAGACAAGTCAAATATGTAACATAATTATTCATTATGTAACATAATTAATAAGAGTGACAATGAGACAAAAAAAATGTCGCATATGTTTAAGCTAACAAGTTCTGTCAATTTTGTTAACGGCAGATGGACGAAAATGCAATATTACAACTTGACCAAAAATGTAAAGAATTAACTGTTACAATTGAAAGTGTAGGAGTGCTAAATGTAATTTTTTTTTTTAGATTCATATGAAAAGAACAAGTGTGATATCCCTGTTCTGCAATATGTTAATTAGTCCTTAAAATGAGCATGATTATGTGTTTAATATGATTTTGTGTGCCATTATGTGAAAATATGTGGTTTTGAATTTCTATCTGTTCACCGTAGGAATATCTGTTTGATTATCTGCTTTGGAAATTAAATTGAAGGCCTTATCGGCCACAGAACCCGAAATTGATTACGCCTTAGTGATTAGCGTAATTTTTAAAGCCTACGGTGAAATTTAATTGAAAATTTATTCGGATCAAATTTATTAGATTTAATTGATGTCATAATGCTCAAGTTATTTAATATAAAAAATTTGCATTAGTGGAATTTATGTAAAGAAGGGCACTACACTCAATTCCCTCATTTGAGCTCAAAAAATCAGATTGGTGCCTTAGAATAGAGAGAGGGTTGGCTATAGAGAGAGAAAGGGAGAGAATTGTGTAATCTTGGCTCAAGGTTTGGGAATTTGAAGATTTAACTCAAGAATTGACTAGAGTTTGGGTGTTTGAAGCTCCTAGGTGAGTGATCAACCCTTGACTCTTGAATTTTAATTTGTATTTTGTAGATTCAAAGTTGAATGATGAGAAAGAGCATGTATTGAGTTGGTCTTGGTGAATTTAAGGGCAATAGAGGTATGCATGTATGTAATCACTTTGAATTTGCATGTTTGAGCACCAAATGTTTGATCCATGTAAGTTTTTAGTTGAAGATCATGCTCTTGACCATCTCTTCATCACATAAGTTGAGAATGAGGGTTATATGTCACATGCATGTGCCATTCACAAAGGTGTAAGTGTTGAAGACATGAAATTGTAATGTTGGTAATGAATTTGGTGGAAAATGAGCCATGCATGTGTTTGATTTATAGAATTGACCTTCAAAATGTTGTAATTTGATGTTGGTATCATGTTAGCATAATTATATGTGAAATTTGAGCCATGGCATGCAAGAAATGTTGGTTAAAGTGTTGAAATCGAGCTCAAGAACCATTCTGGAAAACCCAGAATTTTTGATGTCCGCTCGAGCGAGGGAACCGCCGCTCGAGCGGGGATTTCGAGCTCCCAGTATTTTTTTGCAGGCATGGTGTCCGCTCGAGCGAGGAAGTTCACGCTCGAGCGGGGAGCTATGTAGGATGAACTTCCGCTTGAGCGTCCGAGTTCACAGTCGAGCGTAAAAATGATACAACCAGTACTTTTGCAGACCTAATGGGTCCGCTTGAGCGGGGAATCCCACGCTCGAGCGGGAACCCTGTTTTCTGAAATTTTTAAAGTGTATTCTGTGTTTTGTTTTCCGTTCTCTTTCACTTGCAAACACTCTTAGGCATGCATTAAGCATTGTAATTGAGTTAAAGAGATAAGAATAAAACCTAAAGAGGAATGTGTGAATTAAAGAACGGATTGAATCGTTTGTGACCCATAAGTGCTATATGATGTGTAGGGTCAAGCTCCAGGGCAAATCCACAAGTCGATCACTGTGAGTAATATCTTAACAAGATATTTGAATTATGTTGTTGTCCAACTGTTTACTTCTATGTAAGTTTTGTAAGTTCATTAATTTGAATGGCGGACAACGATTGACAAGAATGATTGGGCCAAAGGCCGATGGACACGAATGATTGGGCCGAAGGCCGATTGACAAGAATGATTGGGCCAAAGGCCGATTGACATAAATGATTGAGCCGAAGGCCGATTGACAAGAATGATTGGGCCAAAGGCCGATTGACATAAATGATTGGGCCGAAGGCCGATTGACATAAACGATTGGGCCGAAGGCCGATTGATAGAAGTGATTGGGCCAAAGGCCGTCTGCTGTAACTGTTTCAAAGATTGCTTATGTATCTTCCTTATTTGATATTATTCACTGGGCTTTCGCTCACGTTTATTCATGTATATGTAGGTGAGCCAAGGGACGTCTAGAACCAGCCTCGGTAAAATTATGAGAAACAGTCAAAGTTTTGAGGAGTCAGCCCAAACGTCTCACGCACGAGACTGTCTTCGCCTTCGTCCTTTGTTGATAGTTTTGTTAAGATGGCGAAAGCATTAGACTATTTTTGTATATAAGTCTTAGGTTCGACTGACTGAAACTTGTATGATCCTGTTTGCACAGTGTTCTGTGTTAGTTCATAGTTTGATGTGAGTTATTAACATATAAATGTTTGGAATGTTATGGTGTACATATAAGCACAGCTCTATGGACAAAGTTTTAAATTTGTTTCCGTTTGGCCCCTTTACTCTGATGAGTTTTGTTTTAATTGGTTTGAGGTCGTAGGTAATCTCTTGATTACTGGCCGGTTATGGCCTTAACCCATAGGGGCGGATTCGGGTCGTGGCAACAAGAGTTCAAGAGGAAATAGCTACAGCAAAATAGATGGCTAGTCCATTCATGTCATCTATAACTAAGGCTGCAACTTCGTCTGGAGGATTTTCAAGGATCAAAACATGCTCATCCTGTAACACTAAATGTAATTTACCCTTACTATAGATTGGAACTTCTCAAAAAATGGCAAGCTTTAGGTGGGCACCACCCAAGCGGTGATAAGCTTCACAAAGCCTTGTAAATGTTTGGTATATTTGTATATATAATATTGATAATTGACTAAACGGGTATAATTATAAATCAGTTACAAAGATTGCAATTAATGTATGAAATTATATAAAAAGATTAGATTATTATTTACGTTGACAAAATATGATTTGTATAAAGAAAATGCTTTTAAAACCAAAACTGAGAAAGTCTGACCTAAGGAGAACTAAAAATACTTGAATAAACCATAATATCAATTGAAAATGAAGGTGCCAAAAAATTTGAATACCAAAACTTAATTAGTAATTTTATATCTCAAGAAGCAAGAAAAAATCAGTTTTAAATAAAACATTTAGAACATAAAAAAGATGAGTTGTTTTGTTTATACCATGCTTAGTTTTAAATTTGAATCTGCACTCTACATGTACTATATTTTTGGGTTACTTTTTAAAATACTTTTTCCAAATACATAATTTTTGTTAATTTCCATATAAAAATTATATTACGAAATAAATAAAAATTTTACTCCGGTGCAAGTTCTTCTTGATAGAGCAGATGTTAATTTCCTCCATTCATTAGCCAGAAAGTAAGAGCAATTAAGATATTCTTAGAACTCGTTTAGGAACTTAGTTTTTTTTAGTGGGTTTTTAATTTTTTAACTTTTTTATGTGGTAAAAAAAAATGTATTTAGGAAAATTTTTTTACTTGAATAAATAGTTGTGAGAAAAAAAAAAAAAAAAGGAATTAATTGATGTGTATGATGTGACCCTTTGTTATTGGAGTTGAATTTCTGGATTTTGGCAACGACCCCTTAATAACACAATAAACTATGAACAAAAAAAATAAAAAATAATTTAGGACAAATTACATCGATAGTCCCGACATTTTTACTTTTCTATTATTTTGGTTTTTGTTATTCTAATTAGCTTGATTTTGACCTATAATCTTAAATTTTGTGCCAATTTGATCTAATTGATAATGTCGATTAAAGTTTTTGAAAGAAAATGATCATTGAATTTGTTCAGGTTAGCTCACGAAGTTGAACAATTTACAATTTTTCTACAAAAGCATGACATATGATGTTTATGTGCTCATTTTAAAATAAAAAAGAATAAAAAATATAAAAAATAAAAAAGAAGAAGAAGAAGAAGAAAAATTAAAATTAATTGGACCAAATTGAGACAAAATAAAAAATACTATAGTTTCATTACTATTACTTTGTGGTGAGCTAAAAACTAATTACGAGATTTTATAGAAATTAAGTCTTATTTCAGAGATAACTATCTTTGACTATTTTTTATTATTTGTTTAGCTACCACAACAACTTATATCAACCCTTATCCTACACCTATGGTTTCCAAACATAGATATTAACCCTTGACATAATTTAATTTTTTTGAAACGCCGAAGCAGTTTTTTTTTTTTTTTTCACCTAAAGGCATACAATTTACTTGTTCAACATTCACACCAAAATTAAAAATTTTCGGCACTTTTTTCACTATTTCATATTGCAAAGTATGGTATGGCTGAGGAGGTATCATATCAACACAAGGTGATATATACAGTTATGAAGTGTTACTGCTAGAAATGTTCACAGGAAAAAGACCAACTAATAATATGTTTACGGGCAATGTAAACCTCCATAGTTACATACAAATGTGTCTTCTGGAGCATGTAATGAAGATCGTTGATCCTCAAATCATATTGGAAATGGAAGAGGAGCCAAGTAGCAGCAGGTAAAGTAGTACAACCAACATTTCTAAACTGGAGGCCTGCCTAGTACCAGTCTATCAAATTGGAGTTTCATGCTCTACTGAACAAAAATGCGCCGGACCCCTAGTAAATGCCACCCCCAGTGCCACGTGGCACTGCGGGATTGGAAGGAAAGAAAAAAAAAAAAAAAAAAAGAAAACTGGCCAGTGGCAGCGCGCCACGTCACTGGGGGTCTGAAGCAGTGTTGTCCACTGAAATGCCGAGTGAAAGAATGAGTGTGAAAGATGTTCTCAAGGAACTACACAAGATTAGAAATGTATTCCTTGGGGTTAGGGAACAAAGGCATTAGGATAGAAGAAGAAATGATTCTTAACTAAAGCTACATTTGTAGGTTATTTTGATGTTGTAGAATTTTCTTTCTCTCACTTTTCTTCTCTCCCCTCCTTTTCTTTTCTGAATCTGTAATTGTTAAGCTAGGAAAGGCATAAAAGTGATTGTACTTGTGCTACTGTCATCAAATATTTATAACTAGTTAAAGTTTATATATCTATCTATCTATCTATACTGCCCTTTATAGTGTCCTGAAGTTTGGTTTCTTTTGTTGCCACGTGTTCATCTTTTTTATTTAAAATAAAAAATAAAAAATAAAAATAGATTGTTGAAAGTAGGTAACTTGAACCTTGACTCATATCAAATGAAAAATAGTCTTATCACTTGATTAGCCTATAATATATAATAAATATTTTATTTTATTTTTACTTATTTAAATTGCACGCCATTATTTTTACTTATTTTATTTTATTTTTACTTATTTAAATATTTTATTTTATTTTTACTTATTTATATATATGCCATTATGTATTTTGGTTTATGTTCTCAATCATCAAAAACTCAACAAAATCCACAAATCACACAAGCACAAATTTACACAAATATGTATGCATACATGTAGATTTGATTTGAGACACAAAATTGGCAATGACATTGAGGGAAAATCAAAGCGGTAGAAAAATAGGGGGTTGGGAATTCTTACTTGATCGGGATTGACTCGGTGGACTCTGATGCCTTGAGCATAAAAATTGGAAGAAACAGAGAATATCTCAGATTGTCCATCGGTTACATTCAAAAACTCCATTGCATTCTCCATTTTTGGATTTCTTGAAAGACTCTAGGGTTTGCCGTGGCGAATAGGAGGAGGAGGAGGAAGAAGAAGCGGCGGCGGCGACTGGCGGTGTTGCGAGGAGGGGGCCCGTCACGATGGCGGAATTGGGGGTGGCGGAGGGTGGTCGCCAGAGGGCTTCACCGGTGGTGGGGGTGGGTCTTCTCCTGCCTCTTCTTTGCGTTGCGTTTTATTTTTTATTTTCTTTTTGGTAAATTACAAATAAAAAATGAGTTATGCTAGGATCTAAATAAATTATCAAATTTTTTAGCAAATCTCATGTGAGAAATTTGACAAAAAAATTGATAATTTGATAATTCATTTAGAGTCTATAACATTTATCATAAAAAATATTCGTGGCAAAAATTTACGTGGGAAAATAACTGAACAATGGTATCAGAAAAGAAAAAAAAAATACAAATCAATCTTTAAATTTATATACTTTAATAACTAAAATAATATAATTTTTATAATTTTTTTTTCTAATATACTGTGCTGTTATTTTTTTCAATTTACATTCCGTTTTTCAAAATTTTTAATCACATAATCAATAACTCATTATATTAATAAATTATTAAATCAATTAATATTTTAATTATATCATAAATATATTTTAATTAATAATTTTATTATTATATAAAAGAATAATAACTCAAATTATTTTTTCTGTTAATTTTACTAAATAAAAATTCCGGCAATACATTAAATAGAGTATTTATAATTTAGCCTTATTTTTTCAGTTCTTTTTTGGTACTGTAAAGAAACTGGACTCGTAGTAAATTACTACTAGACCATTACTATGTATTTTTTTTTTTTTTTTTTGGGGCAAAAATTAGTTATTAACTATTAGATTAACACTTATGAAAGTTAGCTTTTCATCTTTTGCAAACCCATGACTTCCATTAGGAATTAAATTCTTACGAAAATTATGATGGCTAAAAGGGTAATTTATAAAGAGAATTTGGGCCGAGCTACGATCCATTAATCTCTGTTTTGGGTCGGGATAACAATCGGGGTATGGGCTTTGAATAGCTTGGTCCCAAGTCGTCTGGGTATCAAACTGGGCAGAGACTTCGGGAGGGGTTTGACCGGGCTATCTAAACCTAGGCCTGGTAGCTGGCTGAGGTATTAATAAGAAGGAAGGTCGAGCTAGGTATAGCTCAGTCGAACGCCATCTACATCATTGCTTTGTTGAGAGCATGACAGAGATAAGCTAGCTCGGTTAAACCGCACCAACTTAGTCAAGGTGAAAACCATCTCACTTGGTTGGTAGTAAGTAGAGTGTTATCAGAATAGACACTCTTCACTGGAAATGTGATTCTTAGGAGGACTCTTATAAGGAGAGTTGGAATCCTACTAAGATTGTGCTAGGTAGAATCTGTAAAAGTTCATAGCAGGACCTATGTGCAGGTATCACAATTTCTACTCTCAAATACACAGAGCTTTTGTGCCTATTGTCTATTTGGCAGATTTAGGCATCGGAGAGGTTTCCGGCACACACCCGCCGGTTAGCTCACGTTTGTGTTTTCAGGTAGTAAAGCGACGACGTTTGGAGGAGTGCAAACTTGATCAACAGGATTATACGAGAAGATTATTTCGTGCTCGTACAATTGCGTCGTTTATGGAAAAATACAAAGAGCAAAACCTTTTAATCAAGTTTTCCTCTTTAGTTGAAATCAATAGCGCACAATGAAGATTTGCCGCAATCTGCTATTAATGGGAAAACCCCGAAGGGCGGCGGGAGACGCGAAAGCTTCCCTTTTATTCCACCCATGGCAGAGTTAGACCCCTAGCGACGGAACTCCCGAAGGGACATACGAGAGAGACGGGGCTCCAGTCCTCGTTGCTCCCAAAGTCCTGAAAGGCAGAGGCGAAGGTTGGATCCTCAGGTTCTGGAGGATCGCGTGAGGGAGCAAGACGAATTATTAAGGAGGATGGTGGCAAACATGAAGACTATGAAGCGCCCGATAAAGGGCAAAGGGGTTGTAACGAAAGAGGGACGCAGAGGCAACACACTCTCTTACTACTCGAAAGATCATAACAGACAAGTCACACCATCACACTAAGCTGAAAGTAGGAGCCTCAGGACAAGCGATACACAATCGAGGACTTCCAGGACTCGTTACTCCAAGTCTGAGAGAATGAGGACTAAAAGGTTCTACATGGAAGGAAGGAGTTACAGGCCCTCGCACTCGCACCAAACGACGTCTAGACATACAAAGTTGCCAAGGTAGGCGGACCTACGGACAGTGCTTGAGGAAAGGCTCGAAGGAGAGAAGACACTCGGGTGCGCGACCCCCACAGAGTCTTTGCACTACAACGATTGGCACCTAGGATGCATGGGAGTGTCGAGGTTAGAAAGCTAGAGCCACGCCTTGCCTATGAACTAGCTGATAAAGTGTTAGCAAGGTTACAGAGCTCACCGTTTGTTCCAGCAATTGAGAACGCATCGCTATCCTCAAGCTTCCACCAAACCAAATTTACTACTTATGAGAGGAAGTCAGACCTCTACATGCACTTAAGCCACTTTCCCCAGGTTATGGCCATATATCAACAAAACGAGGCCCTAATGTGTATCTTGTTTCTTTCCAGCCTTGGTGACCTAGGTCTAACATGGTTTGAAAGGTTGCCAGAAGGCAGCATAGCCTCATGGGCGCAGTTGGCAGATGCATTTGTAACTAGATTCAGAACGAATAGCAAGACACTGATGGATATAGACCAACTACTCTCCATTGACATAGGCGAGAAGGAAACATTGAAATCTTACAACAGTCGATAATGGGAGACTTTCAATCAGATTGGGGATTGCCCTATAAACCTTACCATCGCACAGTACAAACTAGGTTTACCGGCCGGTAACAAGTTGAGGAATTCAATGACGATGATGCCACCCCTCACGATGAAGGCCCTCATGGAGAGAGTGCATTAGCTCATCCGGGTAGAAGAAGATAGCGCACGCGCTAAAGCAAAAACTGGCACAACAGTGATGACCGATAGAAAAACCGCAGCAAAAGTCAATATGGTTGAACAACCAAGCAAAAATAGGAGAGGCAGACATGCCAACAGGGAGGACCCCCAAGCAAGGAAGTTGAGAGTCCGCACTGCCATTACCACGGTATTCAATAAACCAATCTACCAGATTCTTAGTGAGATACGCGATGAACCCTTCGTTCGGCGGCCAGCCAAGTTGGGAGAGATGCAGAGGGGCTACGATGAAAGGTACCGCTGCACCTTCCATGATGAAAAGGGGCACCAAACTGAAAATCGTACGCCATTACGGCAACATTTGGAGAAGCTAGTATCCGCAAGCCACTTGGACCAGTATATTGAAGGGGGAACACAGCCAGCCCTCCAGGATCGCAATAGGCCGAATGGGATGCCAATCGACGGCCCGTCCTAAGGCATAATCAATGTAATACATGGGATCGTCAAACCTGAGCGGGTATGTGAACTCAAAGGGATGATAAAAAAGGCTAAGCACATGAGGGAGGTACTAAGTGTACAACCTACCATCAAAAGGGGAAAAACAGAGGCAACAAACGTCATCTCCTTTTCTGACAAGGACTTAGCAAGGTTACAATGCCCTCACAATGATGCACTGGTGATTACTTTGTGCGTCAAGAACTTTGACATCAAACGGATCCTAATTGACCAAGGGAGCTCCTGCGAGATAATGTACTACGAGACCTTCAAGCAACTAAAATTGGAGAACAGAGACTTGGCACCCGCAACATTCCCCTTAGTCAGCTTCAACTCAATACCAGAATGGACGGTGGGTAAAATAATTCTGCCAGTTAAGGCAGGAACGATGACGAAGAAGGTGGAGTTTTGGGTATTGAAAGTCCCTTTCACTTACAACATAATCTTGGAAAGAGCATGGTTGCACGCCATGCGATTAGTGGCATCAACCTACCATCAGGTGTTATGGTTCCCTAACAAAATCGGAGTGATTGAGGAGGTCTTAGGAGACCAAATCATGTCGAAACAGTGCTTTATCACAGTAAACGGCAGCCGGGCTACAAAAGGGTTTGTACAAATGGTAGAAGAGCTAGAAAGTAGCGAGCTGTTTGTAGACATTGGCAAGGCAGCCGAACATAAGGTGGTAGAAGACTTGGTAGAGGTAAAACTAAATGAAAAGCACCCAGAAAAGTTCTTTTTGCTCGGCTCGTCTCTGTCCAGCACCAAGAGAATAGAGATCATGGAATTTTTGACCTCTAACATCGAAGTGTTCGCTTGGACACCGTATGACATGCCTGGCATTGACCCTAACTTCATCTGCCATCAACTTAATGTCCACCCAATTGCCAGTGTGACGCCCTGATTATACACTATAGGTTGCAGTCAAGGGAGAGTCACTAGTGAGTCCTATGGTCAATAACCAAGTAAGATCCCAGATCGCCGGAGGAGTCAAAATAGCCTCCCTTCTAAGTCCAGCTTTCTTAGGCAGCGCACTACCTTTTGACAGATCTTCCCAGCATTGACACAAGGTCTCATAAGCAACGATAAGGTTCATACATAGAATATAAATACATAACAACCACATTTATACTTAATTCAAAAGATTGTTTCATTACATTACATCCCAATAGAAAGTTTAAACTCTACATGAGTTCTTACAAATAACAAAAAGGAAATTTCTATTATTCCTAAGATAGCCAAAAGTCCTCGAAGGTTTCGGGCTCGTTGTCTCCAGCTATGAGTTCCGCTTCTTCACCTGGCATGATACGCCATGAGCTTTGAATGCCCAGTAAACACACACACACACCCCGCCCCTTTTTCCCAGTCCAATACACAATCACAATGATGGCACCAAGTAGTAAATCATGATTCTCAAATAAATAAATAAAGGGTTAAGTTAGATGTTAGTAAACTAGAAATCCCCCAAAGAGATTTCGTCCTCCCAACCACAAGAATCGGACGCGGATTATTCGGTATGCCCCCTCTTTTGCTGCTTTGTTGCAGAACTAACCTCGGATGCCTACCAACGGTTATATACCACGTAGCGCCAACCGCAGGGCCTCAAAAGAGACGGTAAAATAGGGCCTTGCCCGAATCCCTCCTCACACCAAACCACCTAGGGTCCGAATACAACCGCTCCGTTCAAAGGTTCCGAAAACCACTTGCGCAAGACTTTAACTTCAAAATAGGGAACGCATCCCAACAAACCATTTATCACATATTCTCATCTTTTCATTACTCAAGTGTTCGAAAACCCAATACCCACCCAATTAGGTTTCCCGTTGAATTAAGTGTTTTAAGTCAATGTTAGTCCAACTAAACGATAAAATAAAATCCACATAAGCATGCCTCCTCAAGATAAGAAGATAAATAACATAACATACCCATACAACATCATGCCAAGATATGATAATAAGCCCTTAAACATTTTCATGAATACAAGGGTATAAAAACATCCAAACATAACAAATTTTCAGATTTAACATCACATGAAGGTTAATATGGAAGGACTACTTAGGTTCATCCACCGGACTCGGTTTTCCTATGGTTCGTAGAGAATTTGATCTTTCTAGAACATTTTTTCGGAAATGGGATTGGCTATTCCGATTTTAAGTTATTTAGAAAATAGTCCAGCACTGTTCCAGAATCTGTCCAGAATCTGCCCAGATCTGTCGACTGTTACGAAAACTTGATTTTCTTGCAAACCGCTCAATGTTTTTCGATGAAACCAATTTTAGTTGAAAGCTAACTCCTTAAGGAAGGTTTTGACATAAAATAGAGTTCCAGAATATTTTTGTACATTTTTCTGAAATTTTTGAAAGTGGGCTGCAAAAACAGATTTTAAGGTAGAATGCCCAAAACAAGAAAATTTATAAAAAAGAGGGTTCCACCATGGGAAAGTTTTATTTCTTTTGTGAAGAAAATATGCTAACTATCACATGTTTAACTCAGAAAATTTGTTTGAAAGAGTGCCCTTGAAAAGTTGAGAGATTTGTACAAAAAGAAGATGGTTTGTGCCAAAATGGGGAAAATACAAGAGGGATGAAATCAATACACAACCTTTAGCATTTTTAACATAAGAACTTGATAATAACAGAATCGGGAACATTATTCAGAAACTTTAGAACATGCATTAGAAAAGGAAATGAAGAGAAGGTTGTGTTGGTGGCTTACCTACTAAGCTTTGCACAAGAAGACTCTCTTCTTTCTTCCTCTTCTTCTTCTAGACTTCTCTCTTTTGCTCTCCTCCTTCTCTCTAGCCAAATGTGTGTGTGTGTGGGTGTGGTGTTTGTGCTTGCCAAGCTTAGGGGAGGTTGGTATTTATAGGCAATTTTGATGTAAAATGTCCTAAAAGCCCATTAGTTGGAAATGGATGGAAAGTTTTAGGATTTGTTTGAAGTTTAAAGGAATAGAAGTGATTTGTGGGGCTTACTCTTAGGTTTAGGCAACTTTTGGTTGTAATGAAACTAGTTTTGGGAATTAGCATCCTAGGTCTAGGATGTTAGGTTGTGTTTTTCTAGAATTTCATGATGATATTTCTTGGAAATTGATTTCTCACTTTCTTCTAGGAAGGCTAGGCATAGGGAAGGGTGAAGGGAAATTTTTTTAATTATTTTATGTCCTAGGCACATTCCTCAAGGTGTATACATATATATATAGATTACAAGATTGATGGTACTAATAATATTAGGGTACATGTACTAGTTTTTGTGGTTTATTTTGAATTTAATAAAGAAGTAAGGGCTTGGTGTTAAATACATGTAATTTATGTAGAATTAAATTAGGTTAGGGAATCTAATCCGGCTAGGAAAATTCCTGTTTTGAAAAAAAGAAAATAAAATTGCTAGCCGACAAGATTCGAAATAATTCAAGTAATCGAGGGCTTTAAGAAAATAATTCAACATTAGGGTTTTTAAAGTGAATACATATTTTGGGGGCTTCACAGCCAGACCAGTGATACAGCGAACTCACCGATCTGCACTCCACCACGCAGAGATAGTGGCGGAGGAAGTGGGAAACCTACTAGAGGCAGGAGCAATCAAAGAAATACACTATTCCAGGTGGATTTCCAACACTGTAGTGGTACTGAAAAAGAACGACAAATGCCGCGTTTGCATGGACTACAAAACAGTCAACAAAGCATGCCCAAAGGATAGCTTCCCCCCTACCACGAATTGACCAACTGGTGGACCTTGTAACGCCCTCAAAATAATACATATAAACCAATCATTCTTGACATCCATAGACATAAGAGAAATAAACATATATTCATTTATCGGAGTATTCATTACAAAAGTATTACATGTTGACAACAAAAGTAAATGCCCAAAGGGCTTACAACTTTCCAAGCCAACACTTGGTTATAGAAAGGAGAGTTCTAACTCTAAACACATTAAGCCCTTGGCTTGAATTTACATGTAACACCAAAAATAACAAAACAACCAAAAGAGTCTTCAACTCCTAAAAACCTTCTAAGCTAAGACCTTGGAGGTGGCATATCACCTGTACCTGAAAATGATGTCCCATATAGGGTGAGCCAAAGCCCAGTAGAGATACGCTAAACCAAATATGAGCAATAACTAAAACATTAGCATTTGATAAATGTTTAACTCATATAAACAACGTACATCTCTTTCATAACCAGTCCATATTCACAAATATATTTCAATCCCTTTCCGTTTCATTTACCAAACAAATTCATAGTTATGGTTCTCTATTTATCCGAATAGTTTCAAATGAGACTACAACTCATATTAACAATACTTCGATCATGATCAATTAATATGAGACTACGACTCACATTATTAACACTTCAACACGTCAAATTCAAATGAGACTATAACTCATTTTATTAACACTTCAACACTTCAATCATCTACGTTATACAAACGTAATTAAAATTTCAGGACTTTCACCTTGGACACTCCGGCCAACTTTGTTATCATTGGAGTCCATCCCCTATCTCCTCCCAAATAGGTTTAGGAATACATCCCCTATCTCCTCCCAAACCATGGAGTACATCCCTTATCTCCTCCTAAACAAGATACATATGCAATGTATTTAAACAAGTCATCATATACAATGACCAATTCGCTAACATATTCAATGTTATAATTCAACCGTCATATTCAATGACATACTCAATTGGTTAGTTCTAATTCACCTAATCATAATGCTGTGTCTACAACAATCAAGACTATCCTCCACCGATAGCTCAAAGCAGTTATTTCTAAACAGATAATAAATTATCAAACAGATAAATTATCTACAATTTCAAAGGTGAGTGATTAATCAGTCCAACTCCACCATTCAATCTCATAATTTCCCAATTTCATGATTTTCAACTCGATTTCATATTTCCTTATTTCCTAAATTAATTATACAAATTAATCAATCACATTAAATTAGGGCTTTTTCCCCATTTTCTCAAATGTTGCTCCTAAGGCCAAATTTCATCAATCATACACAATAACTTCATTTTAGGGACCACTCATACACTTGGAACCCCAAAAATAGAAAACCCCTCTTTTATAATTTCAAGTTCAAACCCTAACCTTTCCAAAACTCCCAAACAACACCATCTATACAAAATACATAACATTTATGTTAAAACTCATGGAAAGGAGTAGGTTATCCCTACCTCAAGTGAAGAGACCCAAAGGAGATGATGAAGAAACTCGAAAGTGCTCCAAACCCACAACTTTTCGGATCTAAATGGAGCCCACGCGAAGCTCAAGCTTTTTATCGAAGGGAAGAGGGTGAGGAGATCACTAGATCTAGCTCAAAATGTAGAGAAAGAGAGTATTCTAGAGAGAGAAGCTCTCAAATGAGGATTTTGGAAAGTTAGAGAGAGAGAGAGCCGAAAAAGTGATTCAAAATGGCTTCACCACGGACTAAAATACATTACAGTTCGCTTGAGCGTGGGACGCCCCGTTCGAGCATCAGACACAGATTCTCGATCGAGCGTGAAAAGCGTCGCTCGAGCGTGGAATGCACACTTCCAGAAGTTCTACAGATGAAGGTCCCCACCCGAGCATGAAAGTGGACGCTCGAGCGTCCGATGTCCTGCAGGAAAAATACTGAAGACTGAATAATCATGCTCGAGCATCAGATTGCCTGCTCGAGCGGAGGAACAAATGCAAAAGGGCCTGCTCGAGCGTGAAGGCCAAAATCTGGGCATTAACTATTTGTTTCTAAATACAACCAACCTATTTTAAACATGCCCAACACATCCCAAAACTCAAATACAAAGAATTAAAGGACGGAAACGTGATGTAGATAATAACAATCATCCACGGAACCGAGTCCGGAATACAATAAACAATGGAGGGAAAACTGGGATCGCTATAGACCTAACAGCAAGGCATAACCGACTTAGCTTTCTTGATGCGTATTGCGGTTACCATCAGATCACTATATATGAACCGGATCAGGAGGTCACGTCATTTACAACACCCAGAGGACTATACTGTTACAAGGTCATGCCTTGTGGCCTAAAGAACGCAAGGGCTACATTCCAACGGATGGTCACCAAAATGTTTAAACCATTGTTAGGCAGAACAATGAAGGCTTACATAGATGACATGGTGGTCAAAAGCAGAGATGAGAAGGACCATCTCAGGGACCTAGATGAAATGTTTCAAATTTTGAAGTCCAACAAGTTGTGTCTGAACGCATCTAAGTGTGCATTCGGCGTAGGGTCAGGCAAATTCCTCGGTTTTCTAGTTACTAACCGGGGTATAGAAGCTGATCCCTCTCAGATCAAAGCCATCCAAGATCTTGAGAGGCCCAACACAGTCAAAGAAGTACAGCATCTCACTGGCTTAGTAGCTGCGCTCAATCGGTTCATAAGTTGGTCATCAGACAGGTGTCGACCATTCTTCCAGGCACTAAAGGCCAAATCTGAGTGGGATGATGAATGCGACCGCGCCTTGGAAAGCTTGAAAGACTACATGACCTCTCCGCCGTTATTAGTAACCCCAGTACCAGGAGAAGAGCTTTTTTTGTACTTAGCAATTTCACAACACACAGTTAGCGCAGTATTGGTCAAAGCGGAAGGAATACAACACCTGCCTATCTTTTATGTTAGCATGACATTGATGGGTGCTGAAACAAGGTACTTGTCGTTGGAAAATCTGGCCTTAGCTTTGATGATGGCTTTAAGAAAGTTATTACACTATTTCCATGCCCACACCGTGATTGTCTTAACGGCTTTCCCCTTAAAAGCCTTGTTTGAGAGGGCGGATTTTTCTGGACGAATCTTGAAATGGGCAGTGTAGTTGGGGCAGTTCGATATTAAGTTTTAACCAAGAACCGCAATAAAAGCCCAAGCTTTGGCAGACTTTGTGGCCGAGTTCATGCTAGGAAGTCATCCTGTTTGCCCGATCGACTTGACCGAGGCAATCGAAAGAAAGGGGGAAAGTGTCGTAAGAATTGCGCAGCCTCCAAAGTAGGACACCCAACTGCATAGCAAGCCATTCAGGCTTGAGGAAAGGGAAGAAAGAACAAACCACAGCACTGCCAGCCAGGACTCACCAGAAAGTAAAGACTTGAGAGAGTCAGACAGTGAAAATCATAGCCCAACGGCAGACATTAACCTGGAAGAAGACATCAGCAACACCTCTGATCCCAAGACATCATCCGATCCTTCCACTTGCTAGAAGCTATTCATCAGAGAGATGTGGAAACTTTTCATGGATGGAGTATCCAACAGGCACGGTGTAAGACTTGGCATAGTCCTCATCTCACCGGACAGCCTAACAATTGAACAGGCAGTCAACCTTGGCTTCCTAGCATCCAACAACGAGGCGGAGTATGAAGCATTGCTAGTAGGTTTAAAATCAGCACTTCACATGAAGGCCATCGAGCTGATGGTGTACAGTGACTCTTAGCTGGTAGTCAATCAGATCTCAGGCGACTATGAGGTAAAGGATGATAGGATGGCTAAGTACCAAGAGTTGGTCAGAAAGGAGATCATGAAATTTGAAGTAGTCCAGATAAAGCAAATCGGCCGAGAGAAAAATAGTAGAGCGGATGAGCTGGTCGGTTTTGCGTTAATGGATGATACATCTATCCCACACCCGTTGCTGATTGACTTCCTACCCAGACCAAGTATTGAAGAACCCGAAGCAGCCGAAGCATGTTATGCCGAGCTAGGCCCTTCCTGGATGGACCCCATCATAGTATTTTTAAAAGATGGCATCTTGCCTGAAGCAAAAAAAGAAGCCAACAAAATTAGAGCAGAATCACGGCGATTTTGGCTCTCTCCATCACTAGCATTGTACAAAAAATCCTTTACAGGACCTTACTTGAAGTGTGTCCATCCCAGTAAGGTCGAGGCATTTTTGTTCGAAATACATGAAGACGTTTGCGGAAGCCACCAAGGGGGAAGATCATTGGCCTACAGAGCAATTTCACAAGGGTATTGGTGGCCATACATGCAAGCAGATTTAGAGAAATATGTCAAGAAGTGCGAGAAATGTCAGAAGTTTGCATACCAAATACATCAACCAGCCAAAGAGCTTTTACCATTGACTAGCCCATGGCCTTTTGCAACATGGGGCCTGGATATAGTAGGACCACTCCCAACTGCGCCTGGCAACAGAAAGTTCTTTCTCATAGCAACGGACTATTTCACAAAATAGGTGGAGGCAAAAGCACTCGCATCCATAAAAGAAAAGGACGTCAAGAAGTTCGTCTGGCAGAATATCATAGCTCGGTTTGGCATACCCAAGGCTCTAATATCCGACAACGGCACTCAGTTTGATGGCAAAATCTTTAGGGACTTTTGCGAAGAATACAAAATAGAATTCTACAACTTTACACAGGCATACCCTCAAGCTAATGGCCAGGCTGAAGCCTCCAACAAAGTCGTCTTAGACTATCTAAAGAAGAGGTTGGAAAGAGAAAAAGGCAAGTGGGCTGAGGAGCTTCCTCATGTTTTATGGGCTTACCGTACCACACCTCGGCGGTCAACTGGAGAAACGTATTTTTCCTTGGCCTATGGCATGGAGGAGGTAATCCCACTGGAAGTAGGCTTCCCCACTATTAGAAGCGAAAATTTTGACCCAAACTTGAATGGTGAGGCCATAACCTTGGAACTCGACCTTGTAGAAGAAAGAAGAGAAATGGCATTAGTTCACATTGCCTCATACCAACAAGAGTTATCCAGAAAATATAACAAAACAGTGCACCCAAGGCAATTTAAGATTGGAGATTGGGTACTGTGCAAAGTAATGGGCAACACTTTGGTACCAGGAGATGGCAAGTTAGGACCTAACTGGGAAAGACCATACAAAGTGATTGGTTTAGCAGGAAAAGGGACATATCACTTGGAAGATATGGACAACAAAGCTATTCCCAGGCCATAGAACACGGCCAATCTCAAACTATTTTATTTCTAGCTTTTTCTTAAAACACTTGTAATTTTCTTTTTTAATAAAGCAAGTAGACTTTTTTCTGGTAAAATTCTTTCCTCTGTTTGTAAAAGTTGTTCATATTTATTGTCGACTGAGGGCAATTAAGAAGGTTGGCAGGTTTGACTAACACTTTTTCTTTCTTCAGCCGAGGTAATGATCTAGGTTGAAGGAAAGTTGGCAGGTTTGACCAACATTTAGTTATCTTCTTCAACTGAGATAAGGATCTAGGCTGAAGGAAGTTTGGTAGGTTTGACCAAACATCTTTTGTTCTTCAGCTCAAATAAGGATCTAGGCTGAAGAAGGTTGGCAGGTTTGACCAACACTTTTTCTTTCTTCAGCTGAGGTAAGGATCTAGGCTGAAGGAAAGTTGGCAGGTTTAACCAACACTTTTTCTTTCTTCAACCGAGATAAGGATCTAGGCTGAAGGAAGTTTGGCAGGTTTAACCAAACATCTTTTGTTCTTCAGCCGAGATAAGGATCTAGGCTGAAGAAGGTTGGCAGGTTTGACCAACACTTATCTCGGCCAAAAAAGGTAGGCAGGATAAGGGAAGGCTGAGCCAAATTAGGCTAGCTAGGCTTGTAAAAAGTTAGTACACTAAGGGAAAAGGTACATTAATCGAACAAAAAGTTGGGCAAAATAAAAAATTTCATTAATTGGAAATTCAGTACAAAGGAAGGGCTTGTAGCCCGGTTATATTTTTTAAAAAGGAAAACATGAAAAAATACAATAAGAGAAAAATTAGGCAAACAGGTCGTCTAAGTCGGCGTCCAACTCAACACGGGCGTCACCACTCGGTAGACCGGTTTTAGGGGTGGCCTCTTGAACTAGGTTGGTTACGTTTGCCCCCTCAACTACACTTGGCATCAGTTGCCTGGGTGGATCCACCCGAGCTAGCAGAAGAGGTTGGAGACCGGGGTCAGTGTTCGCAGGTGAGGCATTATGCAGGTCAGGGCTTCCTTCCTCCTCCCCCTTCTTGAAGAAATTTCTGTTGGACCACGTTGGCGTAGTCCGACATGTAGCTTGGAATAAAGTGAAGGGGAGGGTTCTGAAAGATCTAGGTGTCTAGCCCCTGACTGAGCTTAATCGCAATAGTCTTCCACCCGCATTTGAAGAAGATATCTTTGGCAGCTTCACACTACAAGACGTAGGTTGCCTCCCATTCTTTGAAGCCTCAGTCTTCAGCATCTTCTATCTTCTTCTGCAGCTCGGTGATCTCAGCACTCTTCTTTCTTTCTAGCTTGGCCAGCTCACGCAGGTAGCGGTCTTTCTTTTCGGCCAGTGCCTTTTGCTTGTTGGCTTTCGCTGCGTTGACCAATTTGGTGAGCCGTGCGTTTTCGGATTCTAGCTCGGCCATTCTTTGTGTTAGACTTATTTATTTTGATGATTTATTAAATTATGTTTTAATTTATTTGGAAGAGAAAAATAGAATAAAAATTTATTTTACCTCATTATTTCTTACCTAAACTTTTATCCTAAATGTTGTTAGAATGTATTTAATATTTGACTTAATCAGGAGTTCATTTCAAACAAAAAACTGAGGTTCAAATAGCCCAAAACAGAGGTTCAAACAGCCCAGCACAGCAGCAGTCCAAAAGGTTCAAATCTGCAAAGGACCAAATGTCTGGGTGGACATCTGGCCGGTCATCCAGCCGAACGACCGGCCAGGTCTTTTTTGCCTAGTTCTGCTTCGTTTCGAACTTTTCTCTCAATGGCTCTGAGCTACAACGACTATTTTTCAAAATAAAGGCATTCCAGACCAGCCTTGTCTCCTACAATAATCAAATCAGTAATGATGGAATGGATTATATTCAAATGAATATAATGGGTCTATAATTTTCTCTATATATAACAGAGCCCCTGCTGAACAACAGACTGCAACTACATACAATCCAGAAAACATTCCTTGATCAAAAATCATTCTCATATATTCTTTGAAAAATTCTCTAAGAAGGGTTCTTCAATTTTTGTTTACATCATTCTCTCAAAAATTATACACTGAGCCTTATAGCATTAAGCTCATCTTTCCTATGTGAGGTTTACAGAAAAACCAGAGCTTCATTTTTATATCTATCTTTGAGAGATAACTATTGTAGCTTTCTTTGAAAACAAAAACAACTTCATTTCAACTTTGTAAGAGTGTAGTACACTCAGTATTTTTGACTCCTTGAGTGTGATTGAAAATCAGGTAAAGAAGGCAAGGGTTTTGGACTTAGAAAGTCTGTGAAAAATTCATGGAGGATTACTCCACTTGTGAAAAGGTTGCTAGTACCTCTGTGAAGCTAGAGTATAGTGGAAAATCTCAAGTGAAGCTTGAGGAGTGGACGTAGGCCGAGTTGAAGCCGAACCACTATAAATTTGTTTGCCTCTCTCTCCCTTATCTCTTTATTTTATTTAAATTGCCATAACTATATTTTACATTTTCACTGTGCTAAAATCATTAACTGACATAACTGTTAGAACACTTGTTTTAATTATCTTTATTACATTAGATATATTTATCTATTGTGCTAGTTATAATTTTTATTGGAGTATTATTATAATTAATTATAAAAACCTAATTCACCCCCCCTCTTAGGTTGTCTTTTGGGTAACACTTTGCTTGGCCTCATTTAGCTCGACCAACTTGGTGCTGGCATCGGCTATGGCTGACCGTGCTATCTTGCGAAGTTCAAGCATGCGCTTGTGGGCAACATGGTTTTTTTGCAAAGCCTACAGATAGGAGAGGTAGTGATTATGTTAAACCGAGCAAACAGACAGTTAAAAGTGAAAACAAATAGAGGCGAGCAAACTTACAAGCACCACTGACTTGGTTACCGAGTGGATGGCCTTCAGCTCGGTTAGGTGGTCATGGTGCTCCATGTTTGGTGGCAGATAGACACATTTGGAGAGGTTGAAAGCAAGCATGTGGTCCTTGTCAGCAACCATCGAATCTGTGGTGGTTACAGCACAGTTCTTGTAAGTCATTGATGGTGCCCATTCTGAAAGGCTTGCTCGGTCGGAGTGCGCGGGCTCTGGGCTCGATAGCATAGCTTCAAGAAGCACGGTGTCCTCCTCATCGACTAGGCATTGTGGTTCAGTCGATGAGGTACGTGCACGCTTGCTTGGCCGAAATGTGGTGGCCCTGGCAGTTGGAAGGGCGACCTCGGTTTCACGATGTTGACCAGATGAATCTAGCCCGGTTTGCGCTTCACTGGAGATTTGCTCGGTGATGAGTGCTCGCACAGCCCTCCTTTTTTCCATTTCTTGTTCTTCTGTAAGTGGAATTAGGTTGATTTGGGGAAGTATGGGATCTGGCTCGGGGGAAGGTTCTAGGAGGAAGTTGGTGACTCTGGTTTTCCTTCTTCCACTGTACCGATAGGTCAGTTCGAAGTTTAATAGCTCGGCCCACTCGCGGTGGCGGCATTGAAGTGTGTCCCGAAGGACGTCTTGATTGGCTTTAGTATAGCGTGATTTGAGCTGGTTTAAATCTACAAGAAAGAAGGACAAGGAACGGGTCAGCACGGTGGTTAGTTGGAACAGCAAAGAGAAATGGAACCGAAGTGTTCTTACTAGCAGTTCCTTTATTCCAGTTTATATTGTAGCCCGGTATCTGGGCTTCTTGATCTTCAAAATTACCAGAAACCCAAAGGAAATCATCATCATTCAAGTCTTTGTCTAGTGTGTTTTTTATAATTTTTTCTCGGCCTCTTCTTACTCTAAGGTAGTACACCCAACCGTCGTCATTTTGGCTGAGCGAATATTAATGAAATAGCTCGACCAATTTGAGGTTGAGGCCGAGCCAGCGGTTTAGCTCGGCGATGCCATTTATTATTCTGTAAGCGTTTGTGGAGAGTTGGCTTGGACATAATCTTGTTTGGCGAAGGAATTCGCATATAAGGGGCTGTACGGGGAACTGAAGCCCGGCTTCTACGATTAATATCACTATAAAAGGGACGAAGCTCGGTTTGCCCCAAGGTGTGGTGTCTAGCTCGGCTAAAGAGAGGTGGACGACATCAGAAATATGGTAGTCTCTTCGAAATTTGGCCATGGCTCCAGGCGAGTCCACTAGGAGCCGGTATTTACCCATTAAACTTAAAGAATGGTTTGGTTAAAATGGACGCGACAGCCTAGCTCAGTGCTGGTGTGACTTCTAATAGTTCGGTTGAGCAAAAATGCCCGGGGGCAAAGTGCAAAGGTGTGCCTAGCTAACCTAGTCGAGTCTGCAAAGTGAAAATAAAGTGTTATGCTCAGATAACTAGACTGGGCTAAATAAATAGGCAATGTAAAGTAAGCCTAGCTCGGCTACGAATGTGTTACATACCATTTTTTAGTTCAGCCATGTAGCAAGGCCAACTCAAGGTTTTTAGCACGGTTGGTGATCAATGCATCTCTAGTTTGGTCAAGTACAACCTTAAAGGCTGCAAACAAATTCCTAGTTCGGTCATAGCATGATTTTGGATCAAAAATCATGTTTGACATTGATTCAAAATCTGGTTAGTGAGTTTTTTAGGCACAGGCATGAGGTTTTGGGTTTGTGGTATTTGCTCAATACTCTGTTACGGATAAGATGCATATATGGTGAATACATATTGAAAGTACAGAAATTAATAACAGAGGAACTTACAGATTCAGGGCATGACCAACAACTTTGAATCTATAGGAGGTGCACTAGAAGGCGAATGAAGCAGGCGGTATAGTAGCTTAGTTTGGGACTGGAGCGTAGGAAGAACATGGATGGAGCTTAGGAGGTGAGGATTTGCAAGAGAGAATGTGAATAATGAGAGTGTTTGATTCAAGGAGTGGGTTTTGTGGAGGCACAAAAACGGCGGGACTTTTCAAATATTTTTTGATAAATGTGTGACGGCTGTCACAGTGTGGAGATGCAATGGATAGGTGCCACGTGTATTAGTAAGGACGTGATGGTAGGTACGTGAAGCGATGGGCTATGCAACCGGCGTGTTTTCTAGAGACCGAGCTACCTACTTATGATAGTGTTTCCTAGCTCGGTGGAGTTGAGTATTCAGACTCGGTTGGGTTGATTATGTTGGTCCAGTTGTGTGGACGCGCCCTTGAGGGACTTATGCTACCACAATTCGGACTCGTTTGTGTCACGGTTCTTAATCTAAACCAAAGAGTCCAAATTCGGCAAATCGTTTTGAGAAAACAGATTTTTGAAAGAAGTGCCAAACATGGACTGCTTTGCCAGATACAGAGTCGCCACCTAAATATTTTTTAATGGGGGAATTTAGGAAACCCTGACTCGTTTGCCTAAGGCCACGTGTCCGTCATTACCAAAGTTGCCTCGGCTCGGGAACTTGGGTACGATTGGGGAAGGTCAGCTATGAGCACCCCCTCTCGCCCAATTCGAAGATCGGCCTCTACTAACCATGATATCCGATTTTGAAAACGTTATGTGTTCATATTCCGGTTAATTAGCTAGAATTACTATGTGATGCGCACAACACAAAAGTATAGACTAGATCGCCTAATTTGGAACGAAGCATTGCATATCCGCTTGTTTGGAAAACGCTTTGAGATTTGCTACTCGTAAGTAGGCTAAAACACGGATTTCAATGAGTTGTTCCAACTTAAACAATCCAACCTTCACCCACAGGCATTCAGGCAGTTATATCACATAAGCATTTAGCCGCATGGTAAGCATGTTAACATTCACACTCATGCAGGATGCTAAAGCATAAATACTTACATCGTACTCCGAGCCAAAACAAAGAACATGTTAGCAATCATGCATGATCCAAGTCCATGTTAAGTGGCTAATGCAACACATACAAAATGTCACTAGAATAGGCTCGGCTAGTCCTTGGATGACATGTGGAATGCACAGATAGCATGTATTCAAGTTAGATTTGAAATACTATGCATTTAGCATGATGTGCCGAGCCTGGTGTATGCAATACTGATGAATGATGCATGCATGCATGGCATAAGATATGCTAAATTAAACATGTCCTAATACTAACCATCAAAAGCAGGTAAGTAAAAGGGAGAAAGAAGTGGGGGTTGGAAGACATGCACACACGCACCCACACTTATTACAAATTTGCCCTCGCTCGGAGGGACCGAAAGAATAATACAATTAATTAACCTACAAGCTAATTAAAATATTACAGACAATTAACTAGTTAAGCAAATTAACTAAGCTAATTGAAATAGTAAACAACCTCGGGAAGAGGGCCCAATGCAATGCGCGCTCGGCTCTGCTCGGAAGCCACTGCCATGCACAAGATGGACAATTAAAAGAGCCTAAACACGGACAATTAGCATGCAATGTAATCTCTGAAAATCATGTTAATGATGGTGCCAAACCAATCTAAACAAGACAAACATGGCATGCAATTGGTCCAAGTACTTGAGGCAAGCCAAGGAGACTTAAACCATGGCTAAGTCAACCAAGCCTCACAAGGCCAAGAGGACTTAAAACAGGTTCAAGGCAGACCTAGACAATGCTAAGGGAACACCTAGATGGCATCTAAGTGACTTAAACATGCAAGCATACAAAGAAGCACATTCATGGAGCATAAGGCAACAACCTTTTAAAGCAACAAAGGAGTATCAAATGCAAGTATGCAAGCATGTTATAAGGACTGAAATAGCATGGTAAGTGGTTCCAAACCACTGAAATAATGCAAGTAATGCATGCTACACACTCACACACCTAAGGCTAACAAGCCAAAATGCAAGGTGGCTATACTAAGCATGCTATGGTCGACCAAAACAACCAAAAACAGAACTTAAGCATGCTAAAACAAACACAAAAGCTTCACAAAGCTTGGCCAAAATCATGCTAGAACAAGGATCATAACCTAAAGCATGTTAAGACCTAAACATGGCATTACAAGACATGTATGCTAAGCAAGCATGGCATACCTAAACCAACTAAAAACAGAGCTATATTATGACATAATAAGCACAAAAATCAGTTAAGGCATGATCAACATGAACCTAAACTAGATGCTCCCTCAAGAGGCAATAGTGGCCCTTTTCAAGGACAACAAGGAGAGGGGGTGGCCCTCTCCTTCTTGGGACCTCAAGGCACCATCCTCACCACTGCAATCCCTCAAGATTTCAGTGGTGAGGAGGCCCAAACACAGTGGTCCCGGAGCTCACCAAAATAGCACAAAAACAAAGGCCAAACAAGCCTTAAGAGGGGTCAAACAACCTCAAAGCTCAAAACACTCTTAAACAACTATTTAAAGGACTCAAAAATAGAACTTTTATATGTTATATGCAAAGCCTAAAAACAGTTGCAAGATAGGTAAAAAAGCTATGCAAAAATGGGGTATTTAAAGGTAAAGTCCTTACCCTTGAAGACCTCTTTCAAGAACAGCACTCCAGCTGCTTCTTTGGCTCCAAACTAGTCTAAAAACTTCAAGAAAAGACCTCTGGCCCCTCAGCAATCAAGGTAAGGTGTGATGGTGGGTGTTTGTGTGCAATACTAAGGCTAAACACACACAAATACAAGAGAGAGATATATAGATATAGGATAGATACACAACTCAAACCCTAAAACCAGAGCTCTCTATGAAAATCTTGTCTAACCTAAAAGAGGAAGAAGAGGCCTTCTCTTATAGAAGGTTCAATCTTGCAAGCTTACAAGACAAGCTAGCCAAGAGGGAGATCCCTCCATACACGTGTATGGAGGGGAGCAAAGTGTATGCCAGCTAGCATACAAATATCTGGAAAGTAGATGCACAGTAGTCGGCTAGCCAAAAATGTAATTTGACCAAAAAAGATGGCCGGTCGACCATCTATAGTGTTGGCCGGTCAAACATTTGGCCGGTGGCAACAAAACACAGTCGATGGCCTCAAGCCATGGCCAGTGGAGTGTGGGGATGGCCCACAAGCCATTCCCTGCCCCTCCAAGGCAAAACACAAGTGTTTGGTGCAAAACCAGACACAAAACAGTCGAGTCGAGAGATCCTAAGGCAAGGCACGTAGCCAAGTCCTTCGAGAACTCAAGACAAACACAAACAAGGATGATCACCGGGTGTTCAAACGGTGACGTCCAAGTCTTGAGGACGGTCAAAAATGGGGTGTCTACAGTTGCCCCTCTTTGACAGAACTCGAAAGTCATAACAATGACGGGAGTGAATGTCAAAGCCCAGAGATGACCCATTTTTGACAAGGCCGAAGACTTAGACAAAGCATGCAAGACAATAAAGATATGTGCCCGAAGGCAGGGGCAAAATGCAACTGACAATGCAAGAAGCCGAACATAACTTATGATCATGCAAAGAAAGCTGTAACGAAACATAACATGCGACAGTTTTAAGCTAGCAAAGACAAATCCAACTACACTACAATGTAGAAAGGATGTAAGAGAATTATGCAATTCTCAATACGTCTCACTCGGAGGATACAATACCTATCTGGTTCGTCTGGTTGCACCAACCTCAAATGAACCGTACATACAATATCGTGCCTGCGAAAGAAAGCAACTTAACAGGTACGATATCGTTAGCAACATGCATAATATGCAAAATGATATGCAATATATACAAAACTATGTATAATAAAGCAAAAGAAAATGTAATGCAATTGAATCATGATCCAATCATGAGCGGTTCAAAACCACACAAATGTCAAATAGATTGATGGAGGTAACAAGTCCGTCTACCATAGAAAAGGTGCTGCAACCCTCAAAGCGTGTACACATGCAGAACTATGAGTGATGTGTACGGACACAAGAACAAGTAATTGGGTGGAATAACATAAGTGGGGAAATGACTCGCTAACGAAAGAACAATGATCCTAATGCTAGATGCAAAAATTACACAACAATGTAATATATACAATGGATATGGCGCGCGGGCCAAACCGTATTTTGCCTAGGAAAGGCATGGACACATACAAACCATGTCTAGCACAGATACGGTGCCGTCACCCTCAAACCAACATACCAGCGTGGAATAGGTGCGTACACATAATATCATAACTGTGCTTCGACGTGAAAGATATGGGCACATACCAGACCAAGCTCAACATGGAAAGGCGCAAGCCATAGATGGAAGCGATGCAATGAATGCATGCAATCTACAATGCAATATATACAATATGCAATGGAATGGGATAGGATACAATGGATAAGGCCTGCGGCCAAACCGTGTCTTGCCTAGGAAAGGCATGTACACAAACAAACCATGTCTAGCACAGAAAAGGTGCCGCAACCTTCAAACCAACATACCAGCGTGGAATAGGCGCGTACACATGCAGAACTGTGCTTTAACATGAAAAGTATGGGCACATACCAGACCAAGCTCAACATGGAAAGGCGCAAGCCATAGATGGGGGCGATGCAGTAAATGCATGCAAGATACAATGCAATATATACAATATGCACTGGAATGGAATATATACAATGAAATGCATGACATATGCATATTACAGTGTGCATGACATATGATATAAATGATGCATGACATATGCACTATCTACAGTGTAATGATGACGTATGCAATACTAAAATGATGCATGACATATGCACTATTTACAATGGAATGCATGACATATGCACTATCTACAGTGTAATGCATGACATATGCAATACTAAAATGATGCATGACATATGCACTATTTACAATGGAATGCATGACATATGCACTATTGAAGGGAAGATGCATGATGATGCATTTTCGGTGTTTTTGTTTTTAAATGGCAATGATGCATGTGTTTTGTGTTTTTTTATTTCTCTTTTTGAAATGCAAATGCATGATGATGCATGATTGTTGTTTGTTTTTTTTGATTTTGAAAGTGCAAATGATGCATTTGTGCATGTCGATGCGTGACAACGCACGTTTTGATATGCATGACAATGCATACTATCTTGAATGTGCGACCACACATATCGCTCGAAATGCTTGTGAACTCGAATGCGCGACGACGTGCATTGCTTGAAATGCATGATAATGCATGTGAACTCGAATATGCGACGACGCATGTCGCTTGAAATGTATGATAATGCATGTGAACTCGAATACGCGACAACGCGTGTCGCTTGAGATGCATGACAATGCAACTTACCAAAAGTCGTTCGGGCACGACAATCGCCGAAGGGCTTGTACCTTCAGAGGATTTAAGGTCTCCTAGACCAAGCGTATTTAAGATCCTGCCAGACCGTGCATGTTTAAGGTCTCGCCAGACCACATAATGCATAATAATGCAAGTATGGCGTGCGCATGACAATGCGAGACGTATGCATAACGATGCGAGTGAAGTGACGTATAACCAACGCGCGTTTCACGACAAAATGTTGTGACGTATGCATGCAGGGCAACTTTTGAATCTCTCAGGAGACAAAAGGATACAAAAAGGATACGCTACGCACGTACTCGAGTGCTTCGCACAGAAGGTACGGTCCGAGGTCAAAACGGAGTCCGGTTGAGCTTTGGAAATCACTTTTTGCACTATCTTGAGAATTGGAGGCCCCAAACTATACATCTGACCAAAAAGTTGTAGGAGGCTCACGGCCATAATGGGAGGTCACGGCCATCCACGCGGCCATCAGCACACTCACGGCCAAATATTTGGCGATCGGCCAAAAATGTGGCCGACCGGCCAAATCTGCTGAATCGGGGCAGTTTTGTCCTTTCGCCTTGGGTCTTTAAAATAGGGTTTCAAACCCTATTCTTTTCATTTTCCTTGGCCGAAATTTCACCCTCTCTCTCTCTAGGATATTTTCTTCCCTTCGATCCTCCACTTTCTTGCGTTTTGCGTCCGTTTCATCGTTCGATTCGCGAAGTTCTTCGCGTTTCGAACATTTTGAACTGAACATTTCTTCATTTCGGTGCCTCCTTTTCGATTTCCGCCTCTTGGGGTTTGTTTCCCCCAAGTTTTTCTTGATCTTTGTGTCTTTTCCGCACCCTGGCTTTTCCGGCCATTTTCTGCCCTCTCGAGGTTGACTTTTTAGTTGACCTTTCGCATTCTCATCCGGTTTCCACTTTCTCGGTCATTTTCACACCACCTTTGACATGGCGGATGATATTCCATGGGGCGGGACTCCCCCGGATCACGAGATGGATCCTGAGGCCGAGCTACTCTCCTTGAGCGTCCGCTCGTTTGACCTGGCGACCTACCGGTCGGCGATCCACGTACTACCTCCCGACGGACTTCGCCAGTTTAGGAGCTTCGATAGGGCGGCGGCCCCAGAGCTTCTTCTGCGCGAGCCGGCATCCCATTTGTCTTTTGGTGCTTCTGAGGTATAGTCTTTTCTCTTTATTATTTTCTGCAATGTAGAACATTTTAACTGCCATAGTTGATTCTGCTCTTTAATTGCTTAGCCCGGATACACCGATACACTGTATACTGTAGTTTGACTGTGAACACACTTGCACTTGATATCTGTTTGAACTGAAAACGTGCACACACATACTGCATCTGCCCTGAATCACTCAAACATACTGACACACCATACACTGTAATTCACTGTGAGGACACCGGCACCCGATACTTGTTTGAATCTGAAAACGTGCACACACGCTGTATCTATACTGAACCACCCAAAACACACTGACACATCACATGTTGTAGTTCACTGTAAGCACACCGGCACCCGGTGTTTGTTTGAATCTGAAAACGTGCACACACACTGTATTTGTATCAATTGACTGTTCTTCAAAACTGTACATTTCACATTGCTTCGCAACTGTTTTGTTTTTGAATACAGGGAGATTCCCATGCCGTCCGGGGGTATGGGAACGTTGCCGCTCGAGATTGGTACACGGAGCTACCCGATGCTGTTCGTCACATCGTGGATCAGGCCGGCTTCGGCGCATTCTGCAGGGGACACTCACGTCTCACTGTGAGCAGGCCTCTCCTTGCCGCTTTAGCGGAGACGTGGTGGGACACCACCGACTCCTTCCACTTCTCTGCTACGGGAGACATGACGATGACTCCCTATGACTTCTCGATGCTCACTGGCATCGGGGTAGGGGTGATCCGATCCCCTTTGACACTGACATGGACGACTGGGAGGCTGCTCAGATCTACTTGCTTGGCGAGGCACCACCTCTCGCGCGTCCCGGCTTCGTCAGGTATTCATGGTTCGAGGTTCAGTTCAGGGTTCAGCCAGCCTTAGTTGAGGAGGCTCCGATGACCCAGGAGGCGGTGGAGCGATATGCGCGCGGCTTCCTCATGTTTCTGCTGGGGACGACTATCTTCGCCGACCGGGCGAACACTGTGCCCCTCTGCTTGCTGAGCACTCTTGTGGATGTCACACAGATCTTGCGCTATGACTGGGGTGGAGCTGCCTTGGCCACACTGTACGGATACATGAGCTCAGCCTCCTGTTGCAGCGGACAGTTGCTCGGGGGTTACTGGCGAGCTTGGGAGGTACATTTTCTTTTCTGCTTTTCATTTCTGTTCTATATTTTCTGTACTCTGCACACTGCACACACTGTACTCTGCTTCATGCTGACTGTATACTGTACACACGGCACACACATACTCTGATTTACACTGACTGTACACTGCACACACTGTACACTCTGCACAATACACGGCTCGGTGATTTCTGCTTTATTTTGTATTCTGCTTTATCTGATAAGCATACAGGTATTTGCTCTGCAGTTATGGGTCTATGCCTATTTTCCGAGGCTTGCGCCTGTGTCGGACGTGGAGACCCCTCTCGTCGTTCCGTTCTCGCGCCGTTTTGACGTGAGGTGCGTGCGGAGGCCCCGGGAGACATTTACCTTCTTCTGCCGCTACTTCGACACCATCACCCCCGCAGAGGTATGTTTAACTTGCAGTTCATTTAAGCTTTGCTTCGCATTGTATTTTCAATATCAGTAGATAACAAACTACATGTCATTTACAGATCACCTGGCAGCCTTGGGTTCCATTGCCGGCGGTGATTCGGGATTGATTTGCCGGTGCAGAGGAGACTGCCCGTTTTAGGATTTTGCTGGAGGGTCTAGTCTGTCGAGCTTGGTACTTGGGTGAGCATTTCCTACGCCAGACTCTAGGTTTACCGGAGCAGATAGTCCCGGTTCACCCTCCTGAGCATATGAGGGACACCGAGAGGTTCACTTTCAAGCAGATGGTCGACTACACGATTGGTTGGGATGCGATCCGCTTCAGGGGTATAGGTGACTACTCGGAGTACGTTCGGACCTTCATTATGCGGTCTCTGAGCGGTGGCCGTCGAGTTGAGAGAGAGAGGCCAGCGGCACCGGTAGTTGGAGCAGGAGCAGGAGCAGGGGTAGGGACATCGAGGACAGCTCGAGTCCGTGGCAGGAGCGGAGCTCAGAGGGGTCGGGGGGTTAGTTAGCCAGCACTACCCACGACGATGACATGCAGAGGGCAGGGCGGGGTGACTTACCAGATTTCTATTGCTCCCCCTCTGGCTGATGATGAGTTAGTCGGGTTCTACGGCTTACCTCCGGTATGTATTACTGCATTTTGCATTTTGCGTAGTCATTTCATTTCAGTTTATTTGATATTCCGCGGAATACTGATGCATCTAATACTTTTGCAGGCCTCTTCTGAGTATACTCGCCAGTCCCTGGAGCTGACTGCTTCTATGATGGGGATGCTCCAGCAGAGCCTTGACCTTTTATCCATTTACAGTATTCCGGTATGTTCTTCTGACCACGGTCTCGAACCATACATAAACTGTTTCACATACTCTGACGCACAACTCAACACTTGATACACGGTGCTCGCGGCATCTAATACACTGTTTTCATACACGGCATTCATACACTGTACTCACACACTGTATTCTGCGCTGATACACTGCTCACAGTATTCACACACTGTACTCATACACTGCATTCTGCACTGATAAACTGCTCACAGTATACACACACTGTATTCATACACTGCATTCTGCACTGATAAATTGCTCACAGTATACTGATGCGTTTGCCTTTTGCACGTTTCAGCATCCTTTCCAGATCCCTACTATGGGAGGTGCTTCAACTGGCCCTTCCGCTTCCACTCGAGACGGCAGAGTATACCCCCGCACCAAAGCGGGGCGCTCCCATGTTGGGAGTAGCTCACGGGCACCCGTCCCTGATGATGACGACGAGTCTAAGGCTGAGGAGGAGGCAGATGCGGAGTCGGAGTCATCTGAGGAGGAGACCGGAGGTGGTACTGACTCAGGCTCAGATGACGGCGCCGATGATGATGCTCCTGGACCTTCGTCCAGGAAGAGGACGAGGACGGACCCCTAGACCCGAGGCCTTTTGACATTGATCCAGATTTCTGCTATTTTTTTTTTCTTCTTTTGTACTTTTTCTTTTTGCTGGTAGCTAGAGTACCTTGTATTGCCGCAGGCAGGTTTTTGTTTCCAAAGCTATGTACTTGAAAAAGATGATGAAATGAAACAAACTTTTTGTCTGAAAAAGTGTTATATTTTGTACATTTCATATATTGCATTGCATTGCATCATATTACACCTCAATGTAAATGAGATTGATCTTTTGTCTTGAAAATTGAACACTTGCATTGTAATAACCAGATAACGAACTGGCCAACGGCAAAACAACTCAAGCAACCCACTGCTTAGTTGAACACTCGGCCCATACTCTACTGGGGATTAATCTGTATATAGGCCATTCTGTTTATTCTGCACATGGCGGATCCTGAACACACAGTACAATCTGACAAGACGGACTACAAAGGTTGAATCTGCTGAAGTTGAAACACACTCAAGTGCCCCAAATTTTCCCCTTTCTTCTTTTGCTTTGCATAAATGTGGAGAATGGCACAGCACTCTGAGCACAAACGATTGACTTTTGAAATTGAAAAAGGGTTTCAAATGGGGTATCGAGCCTATAACTGAACGCAGCGAGAACGACTCGAACAAAAGGTACACGACCTAACCACAACAAGACATGCTCGGAAAAGACTCAAAACAAAAGTTGAGGTAAACAAAACAAAAGACACGACACACGGACGCGTTTACAAAAACGAGAGACCTCAAACCATGAGGAGCCAGTTCCTCCGGGTATTATCTCCTACCCTTCCTCATTTGTGATTCTCACATCACTCGGCCCTTAGGCTCGGTTTTTCTCTTAAAACCCTTTGCTCACTTTTCTCTCAACGCACACCTCTCTATTCTTTATTCTCTCATTTTCCATCCCTCCCTAGGGGTGATTGATAGATGAATAGGAAGTCGCGGGTTCACGCCCAACATTATTAGCTCGCGGCTAGCTCTTTCGGCGGCGTCTAGTCGATGTTCCAGATGGGGAATGGAGTATCTTGATTCATTCCGATTTGTGTTTCGCACTTGGCTTAAAACCTTGTTGCTTGGAGGTTGTTGAGAGCTTTCAGCCCTTTACTGACAGCTTCAGTTGTGCCCTTTCTGGCAAGTATGCTGGCGACGGGGGAAAGACAGGGAACCTGACTCAACTGTGCCCCTAGTTAATCATTTTGACCATTTTTTGTTTTGGTTTTCTACTAAAACAGTTTTGACCAATATGAGAGTTAGATTAACATACTTGTTCGATTGTTGATTTGAAAAGCATGCAAGTTAGGCTACGAGCACTGAAAATTTTTCTTTTTTGGGTCCCAGAAAATGGTCCAGTTTTGGAAAAGATAAAATAGTTTTTTTGAGAAAATAGTTAACCTCAGTAAAAAATTTCAAAAACTATTTTTGCAAACGGCTACCGCTCAACGAGCGTAGAACTTACTCTTGAGATGCGCAACCTCGGATCGGAGGCAATGGAAAATTGCCCCTTGCTTGAAAAGGGCTGCACGGCAACGGAAAGTTGCCCCTGGTTTGAACGGCGACTCATGGCAACGGAAAGTTGCCCCTTGTCTGGATGAACACCGCAGCGTTTTGTAAATAGTCCTCATCAGTGATGATCACGACCGAACTCTCAGACATGGAGAAGACGAAGATGGTCAGAACCAATATATGGACACAGTCACTTTGAGAGCGTTGGTGGCTGGACTTCAGGATGAAGTTGCCTACGTATCCCAAACATGGGAATCAAGCCTTGCGTAGTTCCGGTGTCACAATCGAACTATCGGATTCAGAGAAGGCAAGGATGATCAAAACCATTACATGGACAGAGGCGCTATGAAAGCGTTGGGGGCTGGATTTCAAGATGAAGTTGCCTACGTATCCCAAACATGGGAATCAAGCCTCACGTAGTTCCGGTTAAGGTACTCTCGGGTATTTTAACCTTCACTTTTTTAGGCTCTAACTTTTGCCAAGGCGCCCGTTGCGGGTTTTCGACCTTGCGAGCTTTGTTTTTATTTTCTTTTCTTTTCAATTTTTTGATATTTCTTTTCTTTTTCATCTTTTTTCTTTTTTTTCTTTTTTTTTTTTTTTCTTTTTTCTTTTCTTTTTTCGCTCTAACTTTTGCCTGGGTCGCCCTTCCGGGTTTTCGGCCCAGCGAGCCTCTCAAAGGGTAAAAGTGTGACAAGTCCATGCCAAATGGTTTTGAGATTGAAGCCCTTCGTATCCAGGAGAGCGGCTGTTGTATTGATTTGTAGAAAGACCTATCTTCGGCTCTTTCAGGCATATCGGACATTTTTGCCCCTAGTTCGAGGGGTGCTTCTGTTCTAGCTTTGCAAGCTTCTGTTGATGACATCTGATCTCTTGATCTAACTTTGGTGCCTCTTGTTCGAGGGCCGCCTCAAATCTGGCCACACAGGCCTCTCGTGATGATTGATCGTTTGAACGTTCTGAATGGGTTCAAGGTTTGGAAACAAACGGATTGAATCTTGAGGCCGAGAGCGATCCTAGGCTGCACAATCTCAAGAGCGATTCCACACAGGTCTTCGCAGGACTGTGTAGACACCCCATTTTTGACCGTCCTCAAGACTTGGACATCACCGTTGGAACACTCGGTGATTATCCATGTTTGTGTTCGTTTGGAGTTCCCGGAGTTCTCGGCTCGCGCGCCGTGCCTCAGGACCTCCGGACTCGACCGTTTGTGTTTGGTTTTGCACCAAACACTTGTGTTTTTCCTTGGAAGGGCAGGGAATGCTTTGTGAGGCATCCCTACACACCACCGGCTGGGGCTAGAGGCCACCGGCTGGCTAGAGTTTCCATCGGCACTATATTGTGCCGGTCGGCATTCTGTTGTGCCGGTCGGCACTCAATTTTGTCAAAATGACATTTTTTGCTGGCCGGACACTGTGCACTTGCTTTCTGAGATATTTTCAGACAGCTGTGTGCCATTGGCTTCCCCTCCATACACGTGTATGGAGGGATGAGCCCTTGGTTGCTTAGCTTGTAAGTCTTACAAGTTCTATAAGAGGAAGGCTCTTCTTCTTGGCTTAGGGTTGGAATTCTTGAGAGGTTTCAGCCATTTTAGACAGAAAGCAAGCTCTGGTTTTAGGTTAGAAACCATATATCTATCCTATCTCTCTATTCCTTGCCCATTTTGTACACTAGGTGCTTTAGTTCATACTTTTGCACACTAGCACCTAGTGTTTCACCTTTCTTTGGTTACTGAGGTCCCAAGAAGCTGGTTCTTGAAGTTTTTGGTTGGATTTGAGCTCAAGGAGGCAACCACAACAACCTTTGTGAAGGTGGTCAACAAGGGTAAGAAACTAGCTCCTTTTACCCCATTCTTGCACTCCATTTTTACTTGCTTTAAAACAGTTTCTGAGCTTAGTGTTTGGCACATAAAAGTTCTGTTTTTTGACCCTCTTCATTGTATATTAAGAGTGTTTTGTGGTTTGGGGGAGTTTGACCCCCTTTAGGCCTTGAAAAGGGCTCATTTTTGTGCTATTTTGGAGAGATCCGGGACTTGTGTGCTTGGACCTTTCCACCACTGAAATCTTGAGGGATTTCAGTGGTGGAGATGGTGCCTTAAAGTCCTAGAAAGGGGAGGGCCACCCCCCTCTCCTTGATGTCCTTGAAAAGGGCAAGTTTTGGCTTCCAAAGGAGCACCATGTTTGAGTGTGTGTTGAGCATGCCTTGGTTGTTTTCCATGCTTATATTGCCATGATATAACATGCCCCCAAGTTGGTTTTGGTCTCCTATGCATGCTTAGTATAGTTGCCTTGTAATGCCTCTTTATGCCTTAACATGCTTAGGTTGTATGCCTCCATTTCTAGCATGTTTTAGACTTGTGTTTGTGAAGATTTTGTGCTCATATTACCATGTTTTAGGTCTGTCCATAAGTATTTTGGTCAATCTTAGCATGTTTAATACAGCCCCTTTGCATTTGGCTTGTTGGCCTTAAGAGCATGAGTGTGTAGCATGCTTTGCTTGCATTGTTTTTGATGGTCTGGAACCACCCAGCATGCTATTTCAGTCCCCTAGAAGTGCTTGTATGTTTACATTGCATGCCTCTTTGTGACTTCTTAAGCTAATGTTAAATGCTCCATGTTTTGGTCATGTTGCATGCCCTTGATTTCAAGCTTCTTAGATGCCATCTAAGTGGTCCTTTGGGCCTATTTTGACATGCTAAAAGTCTGTTTTGGGTTGATTAATGCATGCCATAATTGTTTTGCATAGGTGTGGTTCAATGCCTCATTGACTTGCCTTAAGCCTAGGCCATATGCATGCTTTGTTTGGCATGCTTCATTGCATGATTTAGCATCATGTTTAACACGAATTTCAGAGATTTTTTTAATGCATGCTATTAGTCCATGTTTGGCTTCTTTAAGTGTGCTTGAATGTTGCTTGTTTATGCCTTGGGTTTGGCACCTTAACATGTGCATGTGTGTGTGTGTGTTTAGTCCCCAATTGTAGGCATTTTGGCTACTGATTTTAGGCCTTTTTGAGTTGCCTAGTTCATGTCCAAGTCCATCATTTCATTGGTTTGCATGCTTGCCTTATATGCTTGTTTGGATGTTTGCATAAGTGCATCACATTGTCCATATTGCATACTAGTTTGCCATGCTTAGGGCTTCATCATATTGACATGCATGCCAAGCCCCTTTAAGTGAGTTTGATGGAGGTTTGGCACCCTTGTTTGATTATTTGGTTTGCATGCATTTTATAGTAAAGTTGCATTCTTGATTCTTAGGGCCATCATGCATGAAAATGCACGATTGGTGGTCCGAGGATCGAGGCACATACCCCATTGAGTCATTAACATGATGTGGGATGTGTTTTGTGCATACATGCTTTGAATTACCTTGCCATGCATAGTTTGTCCTCTGCTGCTGTGAGTTGCAGGATCTGCAGAACATTTTGTGCCGACCGGCACTTTTTAGTGCCGACCGGCAGTGTTTTCCCAGCCGATGGAACAATTCAGTGCCGGTGGCCTCCTCCTTCAGCCGGTGGTGCTCTGCCCCAGCCGGTGGTACTCCCCAGTACCCTGAGAGGCACTCCTGGGACTTTGGCAATTTTCAGAGGAGGATAGCAGGGGAAACAGAGGCAATCCGTGCATGGCAGTGCGATTCCGAGCCAATTCCGAGCGCGCGCTGCATTTGAGCCCTCTTCCTGAGGCGTTTACTGCTTTAATTAACTTAGTTAATTTGTTAATTAATTTAGTTAATTTGTAATAATTAATTAGCTTGCGTAGTTAATTAATTGTATTATTCTTTTGGTCCCTCCGAGCGAGGGTAAATTTGTAATAAGTGTGTGTGAGTGGGTGCATGTCTTCCAACCCCCATTTCTTTCTACCCTTTTATTTACCTGCTTATGATGGTAGATTAGGGCACATCTAAATTAGCATACCTTATGCAATGCATGCGTGCATTCATGCATTTGTTTACATACATCGGGCTCGGTACATCATACAAACTGCATCGTACTTTCAATTCCAAATTGAATACGTGATAGTTGTTGCATTTCATGTGCCATGCTTAGGATAGCCGAGCCTGTCTAGATTACATTCCGTATGCGATGCATTAGTCACTTAACATAAACTAGGTCATGCATGTTTTGCTAAACTGGTTTCTTGTTTTGGCACGGAGTACGATGTAAGTTTTATGCTTTAGCATGTCGCATGCGTGTGAATGTTAACATGACAGTATGCCTGCCATGCGGCTAAGTGCTTATGTGATAAACTGCTTGAATGCCTGTGGGTGGAGGTTGGATTACTTGAGTTGGGAATACTCATTGAAATCCGTGTTTTAGCCTACTCGCGAGTAGCAATTTCAAACTGTTTTCCAAACAAGACGGATATGCAATGCTTATTTCCAAATTAGGCGATCTAGTCTATACTTGTTTGCTGTGCGCACAACATAGTAATTCTAGGCTAATAACCGGAATAAGAACGCATAAAGTTTTCAAAATTGGATATCACGGTTAGTAGAGGCCGGTCTTCGGACCGGGCGAAAGGGGGTGCTCATAGCTGACCTTCCCCGATCGTACCCAAGCTCCCGAGCCAAGACCACTTTGGTGATGACGGACACGTGGCCTTCGGCACCGAGTCAGGGTTTCCTAAATTTCCCATTTTACAAATATTTAGGTGGCGACTCCGTAATCTGGCAAAGTAGTCCATGTTTGGCACTACTTTTCAAAAATCTGTTTTCTCAAACGATTTGCCAGAGTTGGACTCTTTGGTTCAGATTTAGAACCGCAACAAACAGAAAGAGAGTCCGAACTGTAGCGAGGTCCCCCGCGGGCGTTGTTACAGACTGCGCAAAATATTTTGTTTTTGAAAGTTTTTACGAAAGCGACAAATCGCTCGCGCTGAAGATAGTGTGGAACCAGTCTGGGTCAAGCCAGGGTCCTTCTCAGTACTCACGCTAACAAGCATTATTTCATTCATTAAAGGCTTAGTACGCCTATCTTTCTCTCAAATTGATCAAAGTTTTGCAAAACCCGAGGAATTCCTTCCTCTTCGTTTTCATTACCACAGTGTTCAAAAAAAGTTTTGAAAACCTTAGGTCAATACAATGAGTTTAGAGCACAGAAGAGTAAGTGAGATGCTCCGCCATTTCATTCAAATCCTCTAGCACAACTAGCTCAAAGTAGCAATAAGCACGGAAACATGATAGCCGCAGCTGTTTCATTTAGATTTCCTGGTTGCAACTGGCTCCACAGCAGAGACAGACTCAAAAGAAAACAAAAACGGTGTTCGAGGCAACAACCCCGGAATCACCTGACATTCTATACAAGGGGACTGACTCGCTACAACAAGACAGACCCTTAAGCAAAAAGAACTGACTCAAGACGATGAGACAGACTCAAAACAAAACAGAGAACTGACTCGACACCCAAGCCAGTATTTACAAAACTAGCATTCACAGATGCTCAAAAATGCGTGCCAGACGCCACATCCAAAATACACCGGGCGCCGCCACAGGTGGTCCCAACCCCGATCACATACTCGCAGTATCTTCGAAGTCCAATAGCTGGGTAGTAACAGACTTGGCTGAGGTGGGTGGAAGGATAACCTCATTGTCGATCAAATCTTGCACCTCGTGACGGAGGCGGAAACAATTGTCGGTAGCATGACCAGTTTGCTGGTGGTACGCGCAGTACAAAGCGGCATCATGTGTGAGAGGGAGATTCTTCGGGAGAGGCCGAGGCTCCAAGGGTTTAAGATGCCCTCTTTCGGCCAGGATCTGGAGCGCCTTAGACAACGGCATGTAGAGAGCGTGAAAGACCCTGCGCCCTCGGGGCAGGTACTTTGAAGTCTGAGTATTCTTGCTAGACGCACTAGCGAAAGGGTCGGCAGGCACTGCCTTGACCTTCTGATCTTTCCCAGGTGCAGGGTTGGGAGTGGAAGGAACTGTTCTGGCATGACGGGGCCTATCCCGGTTTTCTACCTGGCTCGAACTGCCTTCGGTTGGAGTGGGGAAAACATCATCCACAACCTTGGTCACAATTGAGGATACTTGCTGTTTACTCATCCCCCCGGCTTTCAAAGCCTCGACTGCCCACAACAGTTGTTCAATGGGATCGGCATCTGCCTCCATTTTGTTCTTACCTCTGGCTTCAGCCTGATCGAGGGCTTGGGTTGATGTTGACACGTCATTGCCATAGTGGGAGACAACCTCAGGTTGGCTAAGCTCGATCACAATTCGCCCTAATAGCGGGGGGCTCCTGTGGTGCAAAATTCCCGGCATATGGTGCAGTTGATGGCGAAGCCGACATTCTGTAAGCGAGATCCGCCACGGACCTCTGGAGGTCACTTATCATCCCCATCAATTCAAACGTGGTGGGCTCACAAGCCTGATACAACTGGGGGGCCCAGATTGGGTGCGCAACAGGCGACCTGGGTGGATGCGGTACATCAACATTGGTCTCACTTTGCAGAGTGATTCCTTGATCTAATGCGGCCTTCATAACCACAATTTCTTCCGAATTCCGCGTCATCATAAGTTCGTTGTACTGAACGGTAACTGATGGATCAGATGTTGGTCTTGCCTCAGCAAGGGGGAACACTGGTTATTCTGTATCAACTCTCTGAACTGAAAGAGAAAAAAAAGCAGCATTTCAGCCCAAACGGATCAAACACAGGCGTAGCCGAACAACGGTACTCTACTACTGATTACTGTTCCTCAAAATCACTGCCCCAAAATACTGAATCAGATACCCACAGATATAACTGATTCTCACAAACTGATACCGGTGCCCTCAGGCCTGATACTCAAACTTGCAAACTGATATGCGCGTTCCTGTAGAGATACACTCTAAAAGCACATAGCAAGTAAAAGAGCCAAAACACCCCTACATTGGGGTAGGGTTTCCCTGTCCTATTTTGTCAGGAGCTAGGGTTTCACTACGCATGCAGTGGTTTCAAACAACCTATATTGGGTAAGCAACCTGTCCTAGCTTGGAATGGTCACTATGGATTCCGAATATGCACTAGGTCGAATGGTCAAAAGGGTGTCCCGGTAAAACCGGGGTTTGCGTTCCCATACTGCCGGTCAGCCTTATGGCACGCTTCTCGAAGCGAGCCTCCGGCAAACCGCTCAGGAATAGCAGATGGCCAACATGGTGTCCTAGGCACACCAATGCACATGCAATGCAAAAAAATACATAAGTGAAATCAAAACAGGATATCACGAGTTCGAGTCAAGTTCTCTAACTCCCCAGCAGAGTCGCCAGAAACTGTGGACGCGCCCTTGAGGGACTTATGCTACCACAGTTCGGACTCGTTTGTGTCACGGTTCTTAATCTGAACCAAAGAGTCCAAATCCGGCAAATCGTTTTGAGAAAATAGATTTTTGAAAGAAGTGCCAAACATGGACTGCTTTTCCAGATACAGAGTCGCCACCTAAATATTTTTTAATGGGGGAATTTAGGAAACCCTGACTCGTTTGCCTAAGGCCACGTGTCCGTCATTACCAAAGTTGCCTCGGCTCGGGAACTTGGGTACGATTGGGGAAGGTCAGCTATGAGCACCCCCTCTCGCCCGATCCGAAGATCGGCCTCTACTAACCATGATATCCGATTTTGAAAACGTTATGTGTTCCTATTCCGGTTAATTAGCTAGAATTACTATGTGATGCGCACAACACAAAAGTATAGACTAGATCGCCTAATTTGGAACGAAGCATTGCATATCCGCTTGTTTGGAAAATGCTTTGAGATTTGCTACTCGTAAGTAGGCTAAAACACGGATTTCAATGAGTTGTTCCAACTCAAACAATCCAACCTTCACCCACAGGCATTCAGGCAGTTATATCACATAAGCATTTAGCCGCATGGTAAGCATGTTAACATTCACACTCATGCGAGATGCTAAAGCATAAATACTTACATCGTACTCCGAGCCAAAACAAAGAACATGTTAGCAATCATGCATGATCCAAGTCCATGTTAAGTGGCTAATGCAACACATACAAAATGTCACTAGAATAGGCTCGGCTAATCCTAGGATGACATGTGGAATGCACAGATAGCATGTATTCAAGTTAGATTTGAAATACTATGCATTTAGCATGATGCGCCGAGCCCGGTGCATGCAATACTGATGAATGATGCACGCATGCATGGCATAAGGTATGCTAAATTAAACATGTCCTAATACTAACCATCAAAAGCAGGTAAGTAAAAGGGAGAAATAAGTGGGGGTTGGAAGACATGCACACACGCACCCACACTTATTACAAATTTGCCCTCGCTCGGAGGGACCGAAAGAATAATACAATTAATTAACCTACAAGCTAATTGAAATATTACAGACAATTAACTAAGCAAATTGAAACAGTAAACAGCCTCGGGAAGAGGGCCCAATGCAATGCGCGCTCGGCTCCGCTCGAAAGCCACTGCCATGCACAAGATGCCTTTGCTTTGACTGTTATCCTCCTCTGAAGACTGCACAAGTCCCAGGGTCGCTTCTCTGAGTGCTGTGGAACACCACCGGCTGAGGGAATTGGTCACCGGCCATGGAGAATGGTCACTGGCGACAAATTAATCCATCGGCCACTTATGGATGGCCGGTTGGCACTACAGATGGCCGGCCGGCCAAATCTTCCTGCAGAATCTGTTTTTGACAGCAGCAGAGGGCAAAACATGGCATGGCAATCCATTTCAAGCAATGTATGCACCAATCACACCCCTTATCATATTCATGACTCAAAGGGATATGGTTCTCGATTCTCGGACCACCAATCGCGCATTTCCATGCATGATGGCCCAAGAAACCAAGTATGCATTTCGATATGGAATGCAATGCACATAATCAAACAATGGGGCTCAACCTCTATCACAATCAATTCAAGAGGTTAAGCATGCATGCCAATGCAATGCATCCTAGGTATGGAGGCTAGTGTGCAACATGGCAATGCAATGTGCAATGTAGGTTAGGCACACAACCTAAGTAAAGAAGCATGTAAGGCATGAAGCAATGCAACCTACAAGTATGCAAGACACAATGTGGATGTTCAAGCATGCAAGCAAGCATGTGACTTCATTCAATCATACAACAACACACTAGTATGCAACAACACACAAGGTGAGCATGCACAACATGCAAAGGGGTGGACTTAAACTAATTTAGGCAGCCCTCAAACAAGCCTAAAACAGTGGCCAATGCTATGGAAATGAGGGCCTACACACAACACACACCATGTACATGTTGATGGGCAACACTTAAGCATCAAACAAGCAACCTTTAAGCACACTTAAAAGAGCCTAAACATGGACAATTAGCATGCAATGCAATCTCTGAAAATCATGTTAATGATGGTGCCAAACCAATCTAAACAAGACAAACATGGCATGCAATTGGTCCAAGTACTTGAGGCAAGCCAAGGAGACTTAAACCATGGCTAAGTCAACCAAGCCTCACAAGGCTAAGAGGACTTAAAACAGGTTCAAGGCAGACCTAGACAATGCTAAGGGAACACCTAGATGGCATCTAAGTGACTTAAACATGCAAGCATACAAAGAAGCACATTCATGAAGCATAAGGCAACAACCTTTTAAAGCAACAAAGGAGTATCAAATGCAAGTATGCAAGCATGTTATAAGGACTGAAATAGCATGGTAAGTGGTTCCAAACCACTGAAATAATGCAAGTAATGCATACTACACACTCACACACCTAAGGCTAACAAGCCAAAATGCAAGGTGGCTATACTAAGCATGCTATGGTCAACCAAAACAACCAAAAACAGAACTTAAGTATGCTAAAACAAACACAAAAGCTTCACAAAGCTTGGCCAAAATCATGCTAGAACAAGGATCAAAACCTAAAGTATGTTAAGACCTAAACATGGCATTACAAGACATGTATGCTAAGCAAGCATGGCGTACCTAAACCAACTGAAAACAGAGCTATATTATGACATAATAAGCACGAAAATCAGTTAAGGCATGATCAACATGAATCTAAACTAGATGCTCCCTCAAGAGGCAATAGTGGCCCTTTTCAAGGACAACAAGGAGAGGGGGTGGCCCTCTCCTTCTTGGGACCTCAAGGCACCATCCTCACCACTGCAATCCCTCAAGATTTCAATGGTGAGGAGGCCCAAACACAATGGTCCCGGAGCTCACCAAAATAGCACAAAAACAAAGGCCAAACAAGCCTTAAGAGGGGTCAAACAACCTCAAAGCTCAAAACACTCTTAAACAACTATTTAAAGGACTCAAAAACAGAACTTTTATATGTTATATGAAAAGCCTAAAAATAGTTGCAAGATAGGTAAAAAAGCTATGCAAAAATGGGGTATTTAAAGGTAAAGTCCTTACCCTTGAAGACCTCTTTCAAGAACAGCACTCCAGCTGCTTCTTTGGCTCCAAACCAGTCTAAAAACTTCAAGAAAAAACCTCTAGCCCCTCAGCAATCAAGGTAAGGTGTGATGGTGGGTGTTTGTGTGCAATATTAAGGCTAAACACACACAAATACAAGAGAGAGAGAGATATAGATATAGGATAGATACACAACTCAAACCCTAAAACCAGAGCTCTCTATGAAAATCTTGTCTAACCTAAAAGAGGAAGAAGAGGCCTCCTCTTATAGGAGGTTCAATCTTGCAAGCTTACAAGACAAGCTAGCCAAGAGGGAGATCCCTCCTCTTATGGAGGGGAGCAAAGTGTATGCCAGCTAGCATACAAATATCTGCAAAGCAGATGCACAGTAGTCGGCCAGCCGAAAATGTCAAAAATGGGGTGTCTACAGGTTGGTTTGAGAATTTTAGCACAACTTGAAGATAATAATCCCAATCATGCTTCACAGATGGAATTAAGGGGCAATTGAGAGGGTAATTTATAAAGAGAATTTGGGTCGAGCTACGATCCATTAATCTTTGTTTTGGGCTGGGCTAAGGACCGGGGTATGGGCTTTGAATAGCTCGGTCCCAGGTTGTCTGGGTACCAAACTGGGCAGAGACTTCGGGAGGGGTTTGACCGGCCTATCTATAGCTAGGCCTGGTAGCTGGCCAAGGTATTAGTAAGAAGGAAGGCCGAGCTAGGTATAGCTCGGTCGAACGCCATCTACATCATTGCTTTGTTGAGAGCACGACAGAGATAAGCTAGCTCGGTTAAACCGCACCAACTTAGTCAAGGTGAAAACCATCTCACTTGGTTGGTAGTAAGTAGAGTGTTATCAGGATAGACACTCTTCACTGGGAGTGTGATTCCTAGGAGGACTCTTATAAGGAGAGTTGGAATCCTGCTAGGATTGTTCTAGGCAGAATCTATAAAAGCTCATAGCAGGACCTATGTACAGGTATCACAATTTCTACTCTCAAATACATAGAGCTTTTGTGCCTATTGTCTATTTGGCTGACTTAGGCATCGGAGAGGTTTTTGACACACACCTGCCGGCTAGCTCGCATTTCTGTTTTCAGGTAGTAAAGCGACGACGTTTGGAGCAGTGCAAACTTGATTAACAGGATTATACGAGAAGATTATTTCATGCTCGTACAATGGCCAACTAAATTAGGTCTAATTGGTTTCATGTACTGACGTGGTATATTGAATTTTTACTTAGATACATGCTGACTTAGTTTTGTTTTATTATTTTGTTGAAAAAAATTACATTTTGATGGAATGTAGGGAAATCAGTGGGAACCTTTGTTCTCAAAGAACCGCATGTTGAGTGCAATTTCTAAAAATTGATAATTAGAAAGTAATTAAAAATATATTTTTTTTACTTCTCAATAGTTAATATTTTTTAAAATTTATTTAAAATATTTCTTGTGGCATTGTCATCAAATAATTAACTAGTTAAGTTTTCTATTTATATATACCTTTCTCTATATAGTTTTATGGTACATACCACATGTAAGTTAGGCCATTTGTGAATTTGATTATCACAAATGGCATAACTCAATATTGTATGAGTCATAATTAAAATAAAATAAAAAGAAGATAAATTACATTGACACCCCCTCTATTTTCTTAAAATATCACTGCTACCTCCTCTAATTTTTGAAATACCATTGCACTCCCTCACATTTGAAAAAAATATAACAATTCAATGAAATGTCAGTTAATTAAATGGAAAAGGATGACAACTAACTTAAAATGACAATTTTACCCTTATAGTATTTATAAAGGGGGAAATTCTATTTCCACACACCTACCAACCTCTGTGCACACACTTAATGATTTATTTTTTATTACAGTTTTCTCCTAAATCAAAATTACTAAAATGTTCTTATCTTCTCCACCAAAACCCTAATTTCTTTATCCCCTCTAATAGCCAGCTGTAAATGCCTTGATATGATTCTCTTCACTTTGAAATCTTTTCTTGCATTTCCAGCCAGATCACAGTTTAATATCATGGCCTATACTTCTTTTTCCTAATGTTCTATACAAGTATCTCACACTTAAATGAATGGAAGTTGGAAGTACCAATTGCTTGGGCAGTTCATCACTTGGTGACTATTGGTAATCATAGGACATATTTTGATAAATTATTGACAGCATGACTTCTTCTATTAGTTGTAGTCAGTAAAATGGAATTGAAGTCCCATACAAGTATCTTATGTCCTTGGGAAGCATCTTCGTGGTCTTTTCGTGGGAATAGGCACTAAGTTTAATTAGATTCCTTTTAGTGTCCACATGGTCTCCATGCGACGAATCAAAATCTCCAGGCTGATTATAAGATCATGGCATCAGGAAACTCTTTGCCCATAGTTGTCATAGAAGGAAAGAGAAGATATTGTCCATTTACAAAGATATAACTTTGCTTGTGTGAAAATCCAATTTCTAATAGAAGAGTTGCAATTCAAATGGGTGTTGGTTTAGGGTTTCAATGTTAAAGAGGGATATTTTTGGCAAAAAGGGTTGTGCATTAAGTAAAATTACAAAATTTAAAATTAGTTGGTATGTGTATTGAGAGAGAATGTGGAATGAGATGCTTTGGTGTGCGGAAATAGAATTACCCTTATAAAGGTTTAAATTGGCATGTTCACCCTCCATGTCAATGACCAAAATGCCCTCAAATGTATTGTATTTCTTTACTACGTTGGGAGCTTCTATATATCTCTCTTTGGACACACAAGCTAAGAAGAAAATATGGCTATGAAAGTTTAGAAATAAAAAAATTAAAAATAAAACCTAATTTTTTCAACTAGACAAAATCTTAAGAAAAAAATTTCAGACCATGTTTGGTTTGTCTTTCAAAAAAAATTTTTGAAAGTTTTTTTAAAAAATTAGAAATTAAATTGATAAAAATAAATATCAAAACAATATTTTTAAAAGTTCAAATATTATTTTTGCCTTCCCAAAAAATAAAATTTTATACAAAGTTTTTTTTATTTCTTTCACCAAATTAATTGTTATTTTTTTTATAAAAAAAAAATAATTTTGAAACAAGTTTTTGAAAACAGAACCAAACATAATTTTTACAACTAGATAAAAACATGAAAATTACAATTAAAATAAATTCTAAATTTTACAACTAGACAAAAGGAAGAAAGACTCTAATTTTTACAACCACAAAATTATTCTAGAAAAATCCTAATTTTTAAACTAATAGATTTTTTGAGTAATTTATTCCAGCAAAAAAGCTTGATAAAATGGCTAATTCAGCCATGACAATGTTAAGATAAAAATAAGAAGAAAAGGAAGGCAAATAACCAACCTAGGTGGGGTGAATTGTAGTTCTGGAATAAGAAAATAAATGAGTGTACTCATTATCTTGAAGATGGCACAATATTATCAATACAAACTATATAATTGAGCATAATACATTAAAATTATATATATATATATATATACATACGTGTAATTGAATACATCCCATTACGCATAACACATATGTTTGTATATCTATATACATGTATAATTGGCATTCTTAATAACAGTGTTTCCACCCTTTGCCTCATCTGTAGCTCTGAATCTGAATCTGCTGTTCATGTCTTGCTCCATTGCTCTTTTTTCTTAGTTGATTTGGTCTTATGTAATTCATGATTGGGGGTTTCATTGGTGCATACAAGACTCAGTGGATGGTATTCTCAATTGGGGGATGGGTGGAAAATTCAAGAACCTTGAAAAGCTAATTTGGAGAGCTATCTCCCTAGTTGTTCTTTGGTCTCTTTGGAAGCATAGGAATAAATGTGTATTCTCTGAGGCTCAACCCAATTTCTCTAGTCTGAGTGAACTAATCAAAATCAGAGTAGCACTTTGGCTGGAAGCATCTATAAAGGATTTCCCCTACTCAGTTGATGATCTAGTTTTCAAGTGGAGACAAATTAGGGGCTATTTTTGACTCTGCAGTTGGGCTTTGTTTAATTGTTTTTGTTTCCCTTTCTTCTTCTTTTTCTTCTTCTTCTTCTCTTTTCTTTGGTTGGTTCCTTATCAACCATGGGGTGTGCTTGCATTTGCTTGAGATTCTCTCTAATGCCAATTTTATTGGGATTAGTTTGAGAGTTCTTTTGCTCTTTGTTCCACCTCCTCTTTATTGATTGCACCTTTGCTCCTTTTTGTTATAATCAATAAAGTTTTCTTTGCCAATCAATATATATATATATATATGATAGCATTACCCATAATATAATTATATGTGTACATATAGACATAAAACATTATGTTTGTAGATGAAATTTAGTATTATCAAATGTCAACTTATATTCAAAAATCAATCAATAAAAAATACGTAATTGAACATAATGTATTATATTATGTTTTGGTTTTATTATTAATAGTAGTCACCCAATTACTATGAACAAAATCAACACTACAATGGAAAAAAAAAAGTATTAGACAATGAAAAAAAGAAAAAGAAAAAGAAAAAGGAAGAAGATGATTTTGGAGATGAAATACCTGAAAAGATATAATTTATCTATTTCGTGAGTCATTAATTGTATATAAAGAGGGTAAAAAGTAGAAATAAGGGCATAATGGTTCTTTCACTTTCTAGTCATTTTAGTAAGTTAAACTAAATATACTAATCATGGGCATTATGGTAAATTTAATCTTTTTGTAAATGATGCCATCTGATAAGGGTGGCAGTGGTATTATAGAGATTAAGGAGGGTGGCAGTGGTATTCCAAGAAAATGGAGGGGGTGTCAGTATAATTTGCCCTTAAATAAAAATTGAGTTATAAACATCACATGATATATAACAAAACAATTTTTGGATCATAATCAAAATTTTATCATAACCAATATCACAATGTATCATCACTAACAATATAATAAATCATAATTATTGAATGAAAAGTCATAATCAAATGTGCATATGTATGTACAATAGAATTTCCCATTAGTTAGGTGCAAAACTAAAACTTAATCAATATATATAGCTAGTGAAAAAAAAATGAATAATCTTATTATAAGGAGCACAAAAATTTACTAGTAAAAAGTGTTGAAAAAATAGCATGATGCTATAGGAAACCTGTAATAACATAAGTAGGATATGTTAGAGCAATCTTCTGTGTAAAATAAATTAATTGAAACAAATCAAACAAATAAAATAAATTACGTACCAAATTTATTTTACCGAACCGAATAAATAAACAAAAGATCAAGTCGAGTGTGTGGCACTCTGTCCTTAAGACAGATTCGCTCCGTTATGGTGCTTACGGATAAAAGGCGTCTATCTCCTACGATACAATGATCTTCACAAATTGTAGCAGCACTCCAAACAATTTGTTCGGCGAACAAAAACTTGTGTTCTTACTCTCTGAATTTTTCCTAAAATAATATGAAGATTATATCATGCAAGAGAGCAAAACTAAAAGGAAAAAATGAAGAATTTTGGATTGCCAAAATGCTGGAACAGATCTAGTTTATATAGACCCGAACAGGTATGAAAAACAAACTGAACAGGTGGGTTTTTGAATTGAACAGATGTTGTTTGAATTTCAACAGATTTGCTGGACAATTTGATTTGTTTGAACTGTACAGATTCAAATATGTGTAACTGTTGTAGTACCTGGTAGTTTCAAAACTATAAAACAGTTTGAATCTATTTAGGAATTTCAGACAAAAGTTGGTAAAATATGGACAGAAAATTAATTTCAATTTTGACACAAAATTAGAATTTAATTTCATTAAGAATTTCTGGAAAAAATTCAAATAAATTTTATCCAAAAAATTAACATTAGAACCGACCCGACCCGCAACCCACACCTGTGCCCGGCACGGCTCAGCTCGGCTCGGCCGGCCGGTCGGACGGACGAATGGCGCGCTCGCGTGTGTGTGGTGGTTTGAGCCAAGGTTCCATTTGTCCGTAACTCCTCTCTTCTACAAACTTGGGGGGCCCCTCGGGGCCCAACCCAAGTGTTGCTACCCAGAGTTTATATACATATACAAACTCTCTTAAGGTTTCAATGTGGGACAACCAATTTTAAGGCAACCCACATTTAATTCTTTAAATGTCCAATTCCACTAACCCAAAAACGACGTCAAGTTTCCATTCACTCATTAATGGTTTTAATGAATCGTCTTCACCGTATGACTTGCCATGCGGCAAGGAACACGTCACCTCTTCGGACCCACCCCAAAAGACGTGTGGACCCCACTCAATTTTAGGTTCAAAGTTGGCCCAAAATAACCTTATAAAAACCAATTTTCCAACAATTCCCAACATAAATGGAATTTGACGGAGAGAAAATGCAACAACATGGTCTAATTACAAAGAGTACAAAAATTAGAAATATTCTACAAAGGATAGGTAGCTTTTGGCTTTGAACCTTCCCTTATGAGACACTATTGGATTTACTAGCTAACTAGTGAACATGATGTCTTGAACTGTTCAGCCATTTGTGTAAACCAAGACAATAGAACTCACACAGTATATTACCAGACACAATTTAATTCTCATTATTGTGTTCATTTTGGCCTTGAACAACCTGGTCTTTCATGAGTGCTCTAGAGAATTGTAGCCCTTCACAAATCTCATAGAACCGGCCCAGTTCACACTCACATAGGTGATTCTTATGAAGAGTATCCCGCCATACTCCACTAGGTTTACCTAGATATAAGAATCATTAAAATTTTACTTATCCTAAAACGCTGCAGACATCATTATTTCATCATAGAAATGGGTAAGAGTTTGACTCCCCAGTGATCCTTCCGAGTCATACACAACTCGGTTGTCCCTTTGAACCTAGATCTTGAGATCTCCAGTCAACTAGGTTGGGTTGCCGTTGTGATAACTCTGATTTAATAGGCTTAAGTCCCATTCCCCTCGATGAATTCTCAACTAGCTCTCTTGCTAACCCTTTGGTTAGTGGATCCACTATGTTGTCTTTAGACTTCACATATTCAATGGAAATAATTCCATTAGAGAGTAGTTGTCTCATGGTGTTATGTCGACCACGAATGTGTCGGGACTTACCGTTATACATATGACTCTGTGCTCTACCAATTGCTGATTGACTATCACAATATATGCATATAGCAGGCACCGGTTTTGGCCATATTGGAATATCTTCAAGGAAGTGGCGAAGCCATTCTGCTTCTTCCCCAGCTTTATCTAAAGCTATGAATTTTGATTCCATAGTAGACCTAGCAATGCAAGTTTGTTTGGAAGATTTCCAAGATACAGTTGCACCACCAAGAGTAAAGACATACCCACTGGTGGACTTTCAGTCTCTAGTATCCGATATCCAGTTTGCATCACAGTAACCTTCAAGTACTACTGGATATCTAGTATAATTCAGCCCCATGTTACGAGTAGATCTGAGGTATCTTAGAACCCTTATAATTTCTTTCCAGTGTTCTACTTCGGGATTACTCGTATATCTATTTAATTTACTTACTGCATAAGCTATATTCGGGCGAGTGTAGTTCATCAAGTACATTAAGCTTCCAATAATTTGGGCATACTCTAATTGAGAAATACTTTCCTGTGCATTCTTAGAAAGAAACAAATTAACATCCACAGGTGTTCTAGCAAGATGATCATCATCTTTGCTGAATTTGTCAAGTATTTTCTCAATGTAATGAGATTGTGACAAAGCATAACCTTCTGATATTTTGGTAATTTTCATACCAAGTATTATATTAGTAATCCCCATGTCTTTCATGTCAAAATGTTTATTCAACATTTTCTTGGTAGTTTTAATAATGTCATTATTACTACCTATGATGAGCATATCATCCACATAAAGACATATAATGACATAACTTTTGTCTGTGTTTTTAATATAAACATATTTGTCACACTCATTAATTTTAAATTCATTTGACATCATTGCCTTGTCAAATTTTTCATGCCATTGCTTTGGCGCTTGTTTTAAACCATATAATGATTTAACCAATTTATACACTTTCTTTTCTTTTCCTAGAACAGAAAATCCTTCTGGTTGTTCCATGTAAATTTTTTCATCTAATTCACCATTTAAGAAATCGGTTTTCACATCCATTTGATGAATTTGTAGATTATACAAAGATGCAATAGCAATTAGCATTCTAATGGATGTTATTCTAGTAACCGGTGAGTATGTGTCAAAGTAATCAAGACCTTCTTTTTGTCTGTACCCTTTGACCACAAGTCTTGCCTTGTATTTGTCAATTGATCTATTCGCTTTCATTTTTCTTTTGAAAATCCACTTGTACCCAAGAGGTTTACAACCTGGTGGCAGATCCACCAATTCCCAAGTGTGATTTTGCAGGATGGATTTAACTTCTCTATTTACAGCCTTTTTCCATAAAGGAGCTTCAGGACTGGACATAACCTCTTTAAAAGTTATAGGCTCATTTTCTAACAAAAATGTTAGAAAATCTGGACCAAAAGATTTTGAGGTTCTAGCACGTTTACTATGCCTAGGTTCCTCTTCCTCATTTTGATCTATCTCTTGCTCTTGTTCTTAATCATGTTCTTGATCCTGACTAGTAATAGCATCATGAGATCTTTTATTAGTACTAGTCCCTTGTCCATTCTTATTTGGAAATATATTTTCAAAGAATGATGCATTCCGAGATTCAATAATAGTATTTATATGCATTTCAGTATGTTTTGATTTATGAATCAAAAACCGATATGCACTACTATTCTTGGCATAACCAATGAAAATGCAATCAACTGTTTTAGGACCTATCTTAGTCTTTTTAGGACTAGGAATAGCCACTTTAGTCAAATACCCCCACACTTTTAAGTATTTGTAGGATGGTACTCTCCCATGCCACATTTCATAAGGTATTTGATTCACTTTCTTTCGGGATACTTTATTAAGTATATAATTAGCAGAAAGTATTGCTTCCCCCCATAAGTTCTGAGGTAATCCAGAACGTATTAACATGACATTAATCATTTCTTTTAAAGTCCTATTTTTCCTTTCAGCAATTCCATCTTGCTGAGGTGAGTACGGAGCGGTGGTTTGATAAATTATTCCATGTTCTTTACAAAATTCACCAAAATGTGATTCATATTCACCACCTTTATCACTTCTACGTTTCTTAATTTTCTTACCAAGTTGATTTTCAACTTCATTCTTATATTGAATGAAAGTTTCCAAAGCTTCATCCTTGGCTCGAATTTAATAAACATAACTGTATCTAGTATAGTCATCTATAAAAGTGATAAAATACTTTTTCCCACCTCTAGTTTGAATTGATTTAAAATCACAAATGTCATTATGAATTAATTCAAGTGGTTCTGTACTTCTTTCAATTGAATGAAAAGAAGTTTTGGATAATTTGGCCTCAACGCAAATTTCACATTTATGATTTAAATCAATGTCAAATTTAGGTAAATATTCCATATTAATTAATCTATGCAAAGATCCATAATTAACATGTCCAAGTCTACCATGCCATAAATTTGTAGACTCAAGCAAGTAAGAACAAGATGTATTTTTATTAATAATAGAGGGTACAACAGTTATTACATTCATTTTGAAAAGGCCATCAGACATGTAACCTTTCCCTACATACATCCTGTTTTTGGTAAGTACAAACTTATCACTTTCAAAAACTAGCCTAAATCCATTTTTACTCAACAAAGATTCGGAAACAAGGTTCTTCCGAATGTCCGGTACATGCAGCACATTGTTGAGAGTGAGTTCCTTTCCAGATGTCATTTTTAAAATAATCTTTCCTTGTCCTTCAACTTTGGAAGTTGAGGAGTTGCCCATTAAAAGTTGTTCACCGTTATCCACTTCAGAATAAAATGTGAACATCTTTTTGTCGGCACAGATATGGCGAGTAGCACCAATATCCACCCACCATTCTTTAGGATTTTCGACAAGGTTTATGTAGCACTTGTGTCCTTCAAAGCTTTTGAGAAGTGTATTTGAATACTTTATTTTATTTTGGGAATATTTAGTGTTGTTATATCTTAGTTTTGGAGGAGTACAAATTGATTTAAACTTGTTGGGATTGCTCGTTCACGCTTGGTTACGTAGAAAAGTTGTTTAAGAACTTAAAAATCTTATTCTGGGGTTGACACCGGTCTTGGTGGTGTCGACACCTTCCCTTTGTTATTGGCCTCAAGGGTCGACCCCAGTCTGGGAAGGGTCAACCCTTTTGTTTTTGAAATTGCTTGCTAGAATTTGGAGTCGACCCCAATCTCGGGGGAGGGGGTCGACCCCCTTTTATGCTGTCAAACATAAGTATTCCAACTTTTCTTCATAGGGTCGACCACTGTGTTGTAAGGGTCGACCCCTGCAGACCTTTTTTTCCAGATTTCAATCCGGTTTTGGGCCTACTTTTTGGGGATTTTGACTTGATCTTTTGGGTTGACTTTGGGACTTCATTTTACTTTGACCTAGCACTGTAAATAGGTCCCTCACTTAACCTTTTCTTTACTTTTTCCCTCTCCAAGCTGTGAGTCACTCTCTCCCTCTTCAAAATTACTTTTTGCTCAAAGATCTTTAGATCTACTCACTTGGAAGCATCTCCTTGCCTTGCTCCTTTGAGATTAAGTGTAAAACTTATCAAGAGCTTCGTTTTGATCCAAGTAGAAGTTGGTTTCGACATTTTTGGATTTTCAACCTTGTTTTGCTTGTCTTCTCTTCTAAGCTTGAGGTAGGGATTTTCTACACTTTAATATGCTTTTTAGCTTAGTTATTTGCTATTGTGTATAGACGATGAGATTTGGTTGTGGTTTGGACAAATCTAAGATTTGGGTGTTATATGGAAAAGAGGGTTATTTAGTGAATATGATATAAATAGGTATGGGGTTTAAATATGAGGTCTTGTTGTGCCAAAATAGTTGATTTTGGTGTTTGGGTTGATATTTTGGAAAATGGGGGATTTTGCCGTAATTTTGATTAAATCATTATTTTGTATAAATAATTGAGATTAACATGGAAAATGTGAAATTGAATGGTTGTGGATGTAGATGGTGAAATTAGATATGTATTATCTTACACCTTTGGAAGTTTTGAATAAACTATTTATTCTTGAGATTGAATATCTATATAGAGATAAATGTATTGGGCTATCGGTGGAGGATAGCCATGATTGTTGTAGAAATTGTATGAGGATTAGGCGATTTAATGCTAATCCATTGTTAGTTGTCATTGAATATAACCATGTTATAAATACGTTGTATATATATATTTGTTGAGAGGAGAAAGGAGATGTACTCGATATGTAATTATGTTTATAAATACATTGCATATGTATGTTTATTTGGAAGGAGAAAGGGGATGGACTCCATTAAAAACAAGTTGGCCGGAGTGTCCTAGGTGAAAGACCCGAAATCTTATATATAAATGGATGTCGATTCCCTCGGACGAAATATCCGTAAAATGGAAAGTATGAAGTGTTTAAGTATGTCTTGTATAATTGGAAAATCATTGAGTTGTAGTCTCAGTTTGGTTGTTGAAAGATAATGAATTTAACTCATGAATTGACTAGCATATACGAAGTGGAAATGAATTGAAAGAAAATGAATTAAGGTTTGGTCTTAGTAGCATATGGATATGCAGACCTTGTGGATGTTTTGGTACCGGCATTGTTTATGCACATGGTACTTATACCTTTGCTAAACCTCATATATTGTGTTAGATTATTTCTACTGGGCTGTGGCTCACCCTATATGGGAACATCATTTTCAGGTACAGGTGATATGCTTTCGCCAAGGCAATAGCGTGGACGGACTTTCTGAAGCAAGAGCTTCTTATTTATGTTTTGTTATATGTATAGCCAAGGGCTTATTTGTAATGAGTTGTGCTCACTTTTGTGTCACCAAGCAATGGCTTGTGAAGATGTAAGCTTACATGGCATTTAACTGTTTGTTAAACTTTTATAAGTAAACTCTGATGAATGAATGTATTGTAATTTTGTTATATTTTCTGCATGATAGTTGTATTTATTCTATTATTTTGGGGGCGTTACAGTTTACCTTCGAAACAACTGCAGAAAGATTTATGTCATCTACACCATTGGAAATATTGTCCACTTCGGTCATGTGGGCTTGAGCAGGCTTATTGTTTGTTCTTCTTTTGCTTTTGCCTTTGCTACGGCAATCTTTAGCCCGATGTCCCTCTTTGTCATAGATGTAACATTTGCCATTAAACTTGTACTTTTTATTTTCTCCTCTTTTAGAGCCTTGTGCAGAACTTTCTCCAGAAAACTTCCATTTTTTTGCTTTTGGATCATGTTTCACCACATTTTCCTTAGACACCATTGGATGCTTACCAGCCCGCTTTTCAGAATTGTGGTTGTCCTTTTCAATCCTCAAATGCACAATGAATTCTTCTAAAGACATTTCTTTGCGCTTGTGTTTGAGGTAGTTCTTGAATTCCTTCCAGCCTTGTGGTAATTTCTCAATTAAGGCAGCAACTTGAAAGGAGTCACTGAGAGACATGCCTTCTATGTGAATGTCATGCAGAACGAGTTGGAAATCTTGAACTTGGCTGATCACAGTTTTAGAATCAACCATCACAAAATTCAGGAATTTGCCAACCAGAAATTTCTTTGAGCCAGCATCTTCTATTTTATACTTTTTCTCCAAAGACTCCCAAAGTTCCTTTGTTGTGTTGATAGGGCTGTAGACGTTGTATAATGTGTTGTCAAGTCCATTCAAGATGTAGTTCTGGCAAAGGAAATCAGCATGTTTCCAAGCATCGACTGCAACAACCACTTGTCGGTCAGTTTCATCCTCTTTCAGAATAGGAGCATCCTCACGGAGAAAGCGTGCCAGGTTTAGAGTTGTAAGATAGAACAACATTTTATGTTGACATCTTTTAAAATCAGTTCTTGAGAACTTCTCTGGCTTCTTACCGTGATTGACTGGCACAGTCACAACAGGAGGGGTTGGAACAATTGCAGCCACCAGACTAGTACTTGTTTAAACATTAGTTTCAGTAGCCATGAATTCTAAATTATAAAACAAAATAATAATTAGAATTTTATACTGCACAGAAAATTTAAACCATAAATACAGAATTTTAAATTTTGTAAAATAAAAGAAACAATAATTGTAACTTTTATTTTCAATTAATTTGCAAATAAAAAATAAAATTTTATTTAACCAAATTAATTCCACACAGAAAATTAAATTTCTGTAACACTTCAATAATTAAAATACTGAAACAGAATTTTAATTAATGAACACTCAGAAATAATTTCTGAAAACCAAAATAAATATCTGACAAAATTCCACAAATAAATATTCTAAATTGTTAATGACACCAGTATATTACTGCTAGTTGTCAAAGAAAATAGACAACATCTTACTACTATCTGTCAAATAGTATATTACTACTATTTGTTTTCCAACCAGAATATTATTTTGTAAAATCACAGAAAATAATTTATGTAAGAAGAAGAAAGAAGAAAGGAAACAAATGAAAAATTCTGTATAAACAGAATAATTCGAATCTGTCTTAAGATTATTGGAGTAATCTTCTGTGTAAAATAAATTAATTAAAACAAATCAAACAAATAAAATAAATTACGTACCAAATTTATTTTACCGAACCGAATAAATAAACAAAAGATCAAGTCGAGTGTGTGACACTCTGTCTTTAAGACAGATTCGCCCCGCTATGGTGCTTACGAATAAAAGGTGTCTATCTTCTAGGATACACTGATCTTCACAAATTGTAGTAGCACTCCAAACAATTTATTTGGCAAACAAAAACCTGTGTTCTTACTCTCTGAATTTTTCCTAAAATAATATGAAGATTATATCATGCAAGAGAGCAAAACTAAAAGGAAAAAATTAAGAATTTCGGATTACCAAAATGCTAGAACAGATCTAGTTTATATAGACCCGAACAGGTATAAACAAACTGAACAGGAGGGTTTTTGAATTGAACAGATCCTGTTTGAATTTCAACAGATCTGCTGAACAGTTTGATTTGTTTGAACTGTACAGATTCAAATCTGTGTAACTGCTGCAGTACCTAGCAGTTTCAAAACTATAAAAAAAATTTGAATCTGTTTAGAAATTTCGGACAGAAGTTGGTAAAATATGGACAGAAAATTAATTTCAATTTTGGCACAAAATTGGAATTTAATTTCATTAAGAATTTCTAGAAAATATTCAAATAAATTTTATCCAAAAAATTAACATTAGAACCAACCCGACCCACAACTCGCGCCCGGTAGCGGCGCGTGCGCGCGAGTGTGGTGGTTTGAGCCAAGGCTCCATTTGTCCATAACTCCTCCCTTCTACAAACTTGGGGTGCCCCTCGGGGCCCAACCCAAGTGTTGCCACCTAGAGTTTATATACATACACAGACTCTTTTAAGGTATCAATGTGGGACAACCCATTTCAATGAAACCGACATTTAATTCTTTAAATGTCCAATTCCACGAACCCGAAAACGACGTCAAGTTTTCATTCACTCATAAATAGTTTTGATGAATCGTCTTCACCGTGTGACTTGCTATGCGGCAAAGAACACGTCACCTCTTTGGACCCACCCCAAAAGACATATGGACCCCACTCAATTTTGGGCTCAAAGTTGGCCCAAAATAAGTCTATAAAAACCAATTTTCCAACAGAATAGTGCTTTAAGATCCATTGATTCAAAGATGAATATTAAAAGAAGCATTGCAATTAACTCAATTTCTTCTTAGAATCTCTATCTCATCTATTTTTTTTATTCTAATTTTGTCCCAATCTAAAATTTTATTTTTACCTTCATTCCTAATCTTCTAACCCTATTTTCTAAACTCTAACCTTAACCCTAATCACCTCTAGCGTCACCACCATCTCCGACCTCCCCTCATCGCCGCAACCACCACTCTCTCCGACCACCCCTTACCGCCACAACCACCACCATCTCCAACCACCCATCATCCGTCAAAGAGAGAGATTGAGCAAGAAGGAGAGAGCAAGATCAAGCGAAAGCGAGATCGAGATCGAGAGAGAGAGAGAGAGAGAGACAGAGGGGAGATCGATCTCCGTCGCGTCACCAATATCTTGCTGCAAAACCCTAGCCTAGCCATCGTGTCGCCATTATCTCCATTGCGTCACAAAACCACCAATCTTCATCTCCTTCTCTTGCGAATCACTTATTCCCTCATTCTCTGCCTCTTTCTCACTTTCGAAGAAGAATCTAGGTCACGGCGATGGCAGAAGCATCTAGGTTGCTGGAAGAAGAATTCAGGTTTTAAAAACCAGATCTGGGTTTAGAGGAAGAAGAAACTAGGGTAGGGTTGGGTTGGGTTGGGTTATGGTTTGGAAATGGAGAGGGTGGAGGTTGCTGGTTAAGGGTTGTCGGCCGTGGAAGCATTGCCAGAAGAAGAAGAGTTAGGAGTCCAAAGAATAGGGATATAGTTGGTATTAATGTGAGGGTTCATAGAGAAGATGTAAGGGTTTCAATTATGTGGGTGGGGGTTCAAAGAAGTGGGGAGATGGAGTAACAAGGTGGAGGAAAATAGCAACCCTCTATTAAAAGTAACATCATTCTCTAAACTTGTTGACTAATAAATAATATCGAGAATAAAAATTCAACAAATCATTAATTTGAAATGGATATGCAAAATTAGAAGAAGAGTAAAAACGTAAAGAAAAATATTTTATCCACACAATTTCTTCTCCCACAATCCCCACAAATGAGGTAGTAAGACATAATACAAGCTCTATACCAATTGGAGTGTGAGTCAACTTTTGAAATTTTACTTGCCATCTCATTTGTAGGGATTGTGAGGAAGAAAATTGTGTGAATGTAGTACTGTTGAAACTCAAAATTGTATTAAAATCCTCAAATATTGTTGTCCAAAACTTTACAATTATTATTTGTATGGAAATTACGTTGATGGTCTATGTATTTTAGTCTGTGTTATTTTGGTCTCTATAATTTCAATTGGCTCAATTTTAACTATGAATTTATGACTTTGTCTCAATTTAATCCAATTGGTTACAATTATTAGCATTTTTTGATAAAAAAAATATGTACATAAGTGGTATATGTCATTCAAAATAACAAACTTGTTCAACTCACTGAGTTAATTTCAACTAATTTAATGATAATTTTCCATCATAAAGACTAACGGTATTATCAATTAGATCAAATTGACACAAAATCTAAAATTAAAGATTAAAATTGAGCTAATTGAAAGTACAAAGCCGAAACGACAGAAGAGGAAAAATATAGGATTATTGGTATAATTTATCCGTTATTTATAATAAATTTAATTTTTATACAATAAGAAACTAATAAAATAAGAAATAAAATAAAAAATTAGTGTTGTTAGAACCTAAAAAGGATAAACATGAACATTATAGTCTTTCTTCATTTTGACAATTCTGATATATTCTACAAGCCATAAAATCAATTTTTGACTGTTATAATAAAAACCAGAAACTTTCTCTGTCATTTATTAGATTAATTTTATTTTTATTTGCTCTGATAATATATGTCAAGTATTTTATTTTGCTGATACTATATTTAAAAGTGACAGTAAAATTTTACTCTAATTTGCTACAATAATATGTAATCTGTCATTTATTTATTAATGCTCTGTTTTAAATTAACCGTAAAATTTACTCGATTAAAGTTATTATTTCATTTTACTCTATTAAAGGTATTATTTCATTTTAGTTTGTTAAAGTTATGTTTTGTAATTATTTATTAATAATTATAGTGACTATGGTGTTTAGTGATGATGATGGTATTTTAATATTCAAAAATTAAAATTTTATTGTAAACTTTATTTTTATTCAGAATAAAATTTTACTATTTACACTTATTTCGACAGTAAAATTTTTATGATTTTTTAAAAAGAATTCCATAGTCAACCTAAATTTTATTTAATAGATCTTGATGAGAAAATTATAAAAATATCAATTTTATTAAAAAGTGACATTTAGATCAAAAGTTCTATCTTTTTAAAGTTTAAAATATCAAATTAATCACTAAGGATATTTTAGTAGCAGTGGTGTGTGTTGGACCTTTCAAAAATTTTTTTTTTTTTATGCTTGCTCTTAATGTATTAAAATTTTATTATGAACGAGTTTTGATCAAATTCTCCAAAATTAATCTATATTTTAAGTAAAATTTAAAAATATATTTATAATTTACCCTACTTTAAAAGTACTTAATAAATTTTCCATAAATTGATGATGAATCCCACTTATCCGCCAATTACGCCATACCATATGATGAGCAATGGCAATGGCACTAAAATTATGTGGATTTAATAATTTTTCATGAATTGATGATGAATTCCACTTATCCACCAATTATGCCATACCATATGATGAGAAATGGCACTAAATATTAGAGGTGCAACTGGGCGGGTTCGAACAAGTTGAGAGATTATCCAAAACTAACCCAAGTTATGCTGAGATCTGCCCAGACCCACCCGGACACAAATTGTAACCCGAAGATGCCTGCCCAAGCCCGACCCAAATTAAACTAGAATTGTAAATGATTTTTTTTTTAACTACATTATTAAAATTTGACTCTATTTATATATATATATATATATATATATTTATATATTTATAGAAAATCATCAATACCATCAAAACAAATAATTTATATAATGTACGAGAGATGCCGCTATAGTAGTCTTTACAATTTATGAGTGAAAATAATAAAAAAAAAGAGAGTAAGATTTTATGTTATTTTAATAATCTAAATTACTTTAATATCATGTAATGTTTAATAATTTATATATATATATATATATATTTAATATTTTTATATATCTATATATGTATAATTCGACTTTCAGGTTGCTCGGGTTATTTGACGTCTTTGCCCAAGCCCGCCCAAATTTAATTCGAGCTTCTGAATTTTTTTCCAAACCTGTACTGAATTTGAAAATATCTTGTCCAAGCCCTAAAAAAATTCGGACTGGGTTCAAATTGCTTGGGTTAAGCCCGCCCAAATTGCACCCCTACTAAATATAGTGGGGTTTCGTATTAGTGGCAGAATTCGTGGATTTTAGAGCATATCTATAGTGATTCCAGTTTTGACCCAACCTTTTTGTTGTATTCCGGACTCGGGCTTCATGGTTTAATGTTGTTGTTTATCTCTTTTCCCCTTGTTATCCCTTGAGTTTGTCTTTTGGGTCGTTGTAGTTGTGTTTGGAAGAGGTTGGTCGCTTGGTTTTCAAACCTTATGTTGCCTAGATTTTTGGTCCTCCGCTCGATCGGCAATTCTTGTGCTCAAGCGAGCTTTGAAAACTCTCAGTACTTTTGAAGGTCTGCAAAACTACTGGGAGAGTATATTTTGCATTCGAGCGACGTTTCCTACACTCGAACGAGTGGGTGCTCAAGTGGCCTTTCTTGAGCTCGAGCGTTGGTCTGTGTCTGCAAAACTACTGAATGTGTTTTTTCTATGCTCGAGCGTCACTTATTACGCTCGAGCGGTAATGCCCTTCTTCATTGTGTCTTGGTGCTCGAGCGGAACAACTTATTGTGTCTAGCACTCGAGTGTCACTTCTTGCGCTCGAGCGGACTGTGCGTATATTAGCTCGTAAATGTGGCTTTTTACATCACCTTTTCAGATCTATTTCTCTCTAAACACTAAAGTTGAGACTCTCTATAGCGATCTCGGTTTTTCCCTTCGTGCATTGTATTCCGAACTCGGGTTCCATGGTTGATTGTTGTTGTGTACACCTTGTTTACATCCTTTATTCTTTGTATTTGAGTTTTGGGATGTATTGGTTAAGTTTGAAACAGGTTGGTTGGGAGTTAGAACAAATGGTTGCTGCCTAGGTCTTTGCTTCCTCCCTCGAGCGAGGCTTTTTGCGCTCGAGCGAGCCTTGGGTATTTGCTTCTTCGCTCGAGCGAAGGTTCTTGCACTCGAGCAAGGATGGAGGGTCCTTAAGCCTCTTTTTCAGACGCAGCTTCTGCTCGAGCGAGCTTTCCTTCGCTCGAGCAAGCTTGGTCTGGTGTGTCTCTTCGCTCGAGCGAGAACTCTTGCACTCGAGCGTGCGTCTGCGTTTCTTTTGGACCTGAGGGTTGGTTATCTTCGCTCGAGCGATGCTTCTTGCACTCGAGCGAGCGAGTCCTATGTTTTGAGTTCCTTTGCTCGAGCGAGCACTCTCACGCTCGAGCGTGGTTCTGGGTCGCAGACCTGAAGTTTTGCATTGTTCGCTCGAGCGAGGTTCTTTTGTGTCTGGTCGCTCGAGCGACCACTCCTTCGCTCGAGCGAGCCTCGAGTATATCAGATTGCAGCAGCGTGATTCTTCATCACTTTTGCACCTCCTTCTTCTCCAAAACCCTAATTTTGATATTTTCTCTCTCTAAACTCTCTCTCTCTCTCTCTCTACAAATACATTTTGTTCTTGGGTGTCTCTACCCTAGTCCCTTTGTAAAAAGGGTAGAGCTTTGTGTGGGCTATGTTTTGATCCGAAAAAGTTGAGCTTTGGAGCACTTTGAGTTTCTTCCTTATTCTCTTTTGAGCTCCTAAATTTGAGGTAGGGATAATCTACTCCTCCTTATGAGTTTTAACATAAATTTTAGTCATTTTGTATAAATGGTGGAATTTGGAAGTTTTGGGGAGTTAGGGTTTGAGTTTGAAATGTTCAAAGAGGGGTTTTCAATTCTAAACTCCATATGTGTATGTGAATCTTAAATGGGGGTTATTGATGTATAATTGTATAAATGGTGAGGGTTGGACCTTTGGGTCAATGTTGTGGATTTTGGGAAGTAATGTCCTAATTGGATTAAATAATTAATTTGTATAATTAATACGGTGAATTATGGAAATATGAAATTGAGTTGAGAATTATGAAATTAGGAAAATATGAGATTAAATGGTATAGTTGGATTAATTAATCACTCACCTATGGAAAAGTTGATAACTTTTCTGTTTGGTAAATTTATTATCTGTTTAGAAATAACTGCTTTGGGCTATCGGTGGAGGATAGTCTTGATTGTTGTAGACACTGCATGTTGATTAGGGAAAATTAAAACTAATCAATCGAAGTATGTCATTGAATGTGACGGTGGAATTAACACATTGAATATGTGAATTGTTGGGTCATTATATATGACAACTTGTTAAATACATTGTATATGTATATTGTGTGGGAGGAGATAGGGGATGGACTCCATTGATAACTAAGTTGGCCGGAGTATCCTGGGTGAAAGTCCCGAAACCTTATTTATTTATGGGTGCCGGTTCCCTCGGATGTAGTTTCGTAAAATGGCAAAGTTATGGAAGTGATGATTGATGGTTGCTATTGAAGTGTTGTTATATGAGTTGTAGTCTCATTTTTGAATGGTTGAATAATATTGAACTATGTCAATGAATTGACTAGAGTAATAAATGGAAATGAATGGATATATGAGAACCAATGTTGATTGACTATGGAAAAGGTTTGAGATAGTTTTCAGTTGTTAAATATTTATCGAATGCTAATATTTTAGTTAATTCTCATATTATGTTTAGCATATCTCTACTGGGCTTTGGCTCACCCTATATGGGACATCATTTTCAGGCATAGGTGATATGCCGCCTCCAAGGACGTAATTTGGGAGGTTTAGAGGCTGAAGGCGTATTTTGTTATTACCTTTTGTCTTACATGTAAATTCAAGCCAAAGGCTTAATATGTAAAGAGTTAGAACTCTCCTTTTGTTGTAACCAAGTGTTGACTTGGAAAGTTGTAAACCCGTAGGGCATTTACTTTTGTTGTAAACATGTAATACTTTTTTTTTGTAATGAACACTCTGATGAATGAAAATATGTTTTATTCTCCTATGATTTTGGATCTTATAAATGATTGATTTACGCATTATTTTGAGCGCGTTACACACTCTCTCTCTCTAAAACCTACCTTATCTCTACATTTTAACCTAGAACCATTCGGTTTTCTACCCTAGTGTCTTTAAGAAGAAGATTGAGCATTCCAAAAGCTACGTTTTCATCCGAATAGAAGTTGGTTTCGGCATTTTCAAAGTTTCTTCATCTCTTCCTTTGGTCTTCCAACTCGAGATAGGGATTTTCTACACTTTCATATGACTTTTAACTTAGTTATGAGTCGTTATGTATAAATGGTGGAATTTGGGTGTACTATGAACAAACCTAGGGTTTGGGTATTAAATCAAAAGAGGGATTTTTAAGCGAATGAGTTACAAATGGTTATGGGGTCAAATATGAGGTTATATTGTGGCAAAATAGTTGATTTTGGCATTTGGGTCGATATTTGGGAAAGAATGAGTTTGCCCTAAAATGTTTCAAATATTTATTTTGTATAAATAAATGGAATTAGGATTAAAAGTGTGAAATTGAATAGATGATGACACAAATGGTGGAGGGGAATATGTATTATCACTCACCTATGAAATTTTGAATAAATTATCTGTCTTGAGATTGAATATCTGTTTAGAAATATCTGTATTGGGCTATCAGTAGAGGATAGCTATGATTGTTGTAGAAATTGCATGAGGATTAGGTAAATTGAAACTAATATCTTGTCGGTTGTCATTGAATATGACTGTGTTTTAAATACATTGTATATGTATGATGTTTGGGAGGAGAAAGGGGATGGACTCCATTGAATTAAGTTGGCCTGTGTGTCCAGGGTGAAAGTCCTGAAACCGCGCGTATACATGGGTGCTGAATCCCGCAGACGAAATTTTCGTAAAATGGCAAATTGAAGTGTTTGTGTGATTAAGGTGTTGAATTGAATACCAATGGGTTGTAGTCTCAGTTGAGTTGTCTAGAAAATAATGAATTTGGCTCATGAGTCGAGATGAAATGAATTGACGTGAATGGAATTTAGATAACAAGGATTGGAATATAAAACATGGCATATTATGATGTTGTAAAACATGAATGATTTCACTCCGGACCTTGTATGTGCACACTGTACTTATATCTTTGTTGAGACTCATATGTTGTGATAGATTATTTCTGCTGGGTTTTGGCTCACCCTACTTGGGAAAAGCCATTTTCAAGTGTTGGTGATATACATCCGCCAAGACAGTAGCTTGGAGGAATTTGGAGCAAGAGCTTCTATTGTTGTTGTTTTAATTCTAGCCAAGGGCATTATATGTACTGATTATGTATCCCTTTTTTTGTAACCAAGCACGGCCTTGGAAAGATGTAAGCCATTAGGGCATGAGAATATCTGTTAAATTTCATTTCTTTAGCACTTGCAACACATGCCATAGATTCAGGATGAGTCATTTATGAATATATATCACATGTGTCACATTTTGTACACAGACTCTGATGAATAAAAGTGTATTGCTTATATTATTCTTCCACTTATGAGTTGGGATTTATTGTATTTATTTTGGGGCGTTACAATATTATTATAAAAAAAAATTCATAATAAGTTATAATTAATCTCATAAGTTATCATTACAATATTATTATTAAAAAAATTCATAATAAGTTACAATATAATCTCATAATTTAATTTTATAAGAATTTTAATAAAAAAATAAATTATAATCAAATACCATATAAAGTATAACTAAAAAAATTTTAAATTATAATTAAAATAATATCATAACTAATATCATAACAAGTTATAATTAATCTCACAATCTATAATCAAATCTCAACTAAATACTCCAATATATTAGAAACCTTGTGACTGTCAAATTTGGGTGCTTCTTGTGCGTGAAGCACAACACTCACTGTTATGCGCGCGTTGTGGCCCATTTTAAGTTTTATTTAATGATTCGAATCATTTATTTTTAAGGTATATCGTGTAGAACAAACTTGCAAAAATTAAATTGATAAGATATTGATACCACTCATCAAAACACGTGTATCAAAAAAAAAAAAGAATGGTAAAAATTATTTTGAATATAAAACTGAATATAAATGTAATTTTTTGAAATATTTAATGATATTCGAGAATGACAAGTATTATTTTAAATATAAAACTAAATATAAATATAATTTAATAAAAGGGCTATCGATATCCAACCAATTTGATTTTTTATAAATTTATTCTACACAATATACGTTAAAAAATAAATAATTTAGATTACTGAAATAAAATCCAAAATGAACTTTGACTACTATGTTTCACAAACAGCAACCACTCCGAATCCGTGATTGTCACAGTGGAACAGTTCAATGAACAACTGATCAAGTTGAATAATGTTAGAAATCTCAAAAAATTTACCAAAATTTCTACCAATTCATACGTTAGCTGAGCCACTAATTTTATACTCAAGTTTGCAATCAAAGTATTGCCAAAAGACATCGCCCTTTCTTTCTTAATCCTACAATTCAACTACTTATACTTTCCACATCATATTTTAATACAGATCAAAATAAATAAATTAAAAATTTATCAAAACTCACAAACAAAATTCGAAATAACTCAACTATTTATCACTTTGGTAAATTTCTCAGTACCATTAATAGTACCTAATAATTATTCCACAAATACAAAATACATCTAAAAAGTATCAAAATTTTCTTCTTATCAAAACAAGAGGCAAATATGTAAAAATACAAAAGAGGGCTACTATTTGCCCCCACCTTTTTACTTTGGCCCCTTCATTTTCTCTTTGAATCCCTACCTTAATACCAACAATATCCCAAACCCAAACCCTAACCCTAACCCTAGCTCCCACTTCCAACAACCACTTTCGCCACCTTACTCACCGGAGCCCTCACTGCAGGCAATCCCACCACTGTCATTGCCTTCCTTCTTCTTCCCTCTTTCTTCGTCTTCACCTCCTTTGCCTTAGCTCTAGCAAACCACCATCGCACTCCATTGCCTCCTCCTCTTCTCTTCTTCTTTTTTCTCCTTCTCCCTATCGTGATCCGCCGCCACTGTCACCACTGCCTCCTCCTCCTTTTCTTTTTCTTCTCATGACCTAGATCGCAACCTTGATCATGACCCACCGCCACCTAAAGCCGTTGCCATTTCTGAAAACCCTAAGGCTAGGTTTAGGGTTTTGGGAGAAGATAAGGAAAAAAAAGATGGTTAGGGACCGAAGTCGAGGTTAGACTCGACGACCATGGTGGTAAGGAGTTCGCAGTTCGGAGACAATGATGTGGAAGGGTGATCACGATGGCGGGACAGCCAGGAACCCAAAAGAAGAAGAAAAAAAAGAAATGGAAAAAGGTTGCGGTTGTGAGAGGGTGGTCGCCAGTGGGGAGGCACTGGGATGGTTGCCGGCAAGAGTGAAGTGGAGGTGAAGTAGGGTTAGGGTTAGGGTTAGGGTTAGGGTTAGGGTTGGAAGGATAAAGATGGGGTCAAAAATGGAAATTGATGTTAGGGAAAAATTGTAACAAAAAAATAAATAAAAGAGATGGGAATCCAAAGGAAAAAGGTAGGGGCATTTAGTAGCCCTCAAACAAAATCACTCAAGAATTATGAGTAAATAAATAAAATTAATAAGATTTGCTAATAATTATCACTTACTTAGAGCATTATGTTGATGTTTTAATAAATTATATAAGATTCATTAATTAATAATTAGTGTAGAATATTACTCCAAGAGAAATCACAATATCTATCTATCTATACTATTATATGTGTGAACAATCACTTTAATCTCTTAAAGCTTACTCTCTCCTTTTGCCAAGTGGATTTTTTAATATCAAAAAAGAAAAGAAAAAAAAAATTTAAAGTGAAGTGCACAAGATTTAAACCTAAGAACTTAGATTTGAAGACAACACGCTTACTACTTGATTTGCAAACACTTCATGTATTTCTATTTCAAAAGCAAAATTTATATTTTACAAAATTAATAGCACACCCATCGGGTAGGCTTACACCCCCTAATATATATATATATACACACAAGATTGTATGGTAGTCGATGTTCTTTTCCATTTTATACTTTTAACCAGCTCAAACTATTAACCCATCGATTCAGATTATAGGTGGGTTAGCGGCAGGTTGAAAAGTTTTCAATCCACCAAGAGTGGATTGGTGGATTGAAAAGGAAAGTTCTATAAAACGGCTATTAGACCAGCGATATTGTATAGTTTGGAATATTGGACAACATAGAAACAACAGATCTAGATTGACGTGGGTTAGTGTAGTAGAGGTATGAACCTTCTTAATTTGACAAACGAAATGACGTTTAATAGAGTTGAATGGAGAAGGGAAATTCATGTAGCCGACCTCATTTAATGGGACTTAAGACTTGATTTGATTTGGTTTAATTTGAATTCCTATCATCTAAATAAAAATTACAACCACTTTTTGAGTTACAAAGGTATCCTTCGATCCAAACATCTTGGTTTACTTTTTATATTTCCTATCATTACAAGTTTTATAAGCATCCGATATTGTACCTGCAAGACAAGAAAATTTGGTGAAGCATCATCATTGCTCTTCCTCATTACTTATCTACACTAAACTTTACTTTTAACAGTTGTGAATTTAGTTCTCTATCATCATCATTATACTAGTATTATGATTAAGTGAATGTCTCGATTGGTGTAATAAAATCTTTGCTCTCCTCATGTTATGTGACATTATTTATATTTTTTTTATTTTTGCTAAAAAGGTTACACAAAAAGGTGAGTCAGATTTGAATTCATGACCATGGATTTAAGGTAGGAGAACTTGTATTACTTAAGCTAAATATATATATATATATATATATTATAATATTTGTTAGAATGGTTGAAAGAAATATGGAAAATGCGTATCTGTATTATATGGAATCAATTGAACACAATAGGAGAGCCTGTTTTTATAGGTTGAACTCAAACCTAGATAAGTATAGAAGGAGATAGAGAGAGATAGAGATACAAAGAGATAGAGATAGAGAGATAGATATAAGCTATATCTACAATACAAGGAAATAAGTATAAATCTAAATCTAAATCTAATATATACATTAACAGCCCCCCCTCAAACTCAAGGTGGGTAAGCATAAACTAACTTGAGTTTGGAAACTAGATCACTGAAACGACTAGAAGGATGAGCCTTGGTGAAAGTATCAACAGGTTGATCAGCAGAAGAAATAGGAAGAAGATGAATAGTGCCACGTGTAACATGCTGTTGAATGAAATGACAATCAATCTCAATATGTTTGGTGCGATCATGGAAGACATCATTGTGAGCAATCTGAATGGCACTCTAATTGTCACAATAGAGAGAGGTGGCACCATGGGAAGAAACACCCATATCAGCAAGGAGCCAGCGAAGCCATAAAAGTTCCTGAGTAGTGTCAACAAGAGCACGGTATTCAGCTTCAGTACTAGAGCGAGTAGTGAGGGACTGTTTCTTGCTGTGCCAAGTAAGAAGAGAGTCTCCTAAGAAGAAATAGAAACCCGTGGTAGAGCGTCGATCAGTAGGATCCCCAGCCCAATCAACATCAGAAAAGGCACGAAGCTTGAGAGAAGAGTGAGTAGAGTAATGGAGTCCATGGAACATAGTGCCCTTAAAGTAGCGAAGTATATGAAGTAGAGCAGTGTAATGCGGGGTGCGAGGAGCCGATATGTACTGACTAACAAGATGGACATCATAAGCAATGTCAAGGCGAGTCACAGTGAGATAAACAAGACTACCAACCAGGTGGTGATAAAGAGTAGCATCAAAAAGAAGATTCCTGTCTAGAGGAGTGAGACGAGTCTGAGGATCAATGGGAGTAGAGGTAGTCTTGCAATCGGTAAGACCAACACGTGCCAGAAGATCGGATGCGTATTTTGCTTATGACAAATAATAACCAGTGGAATCATGAGAGATTTCAAGCCCTAAGAAATAATTAAGAGTACCAAGGTCCTTCATCTCAAACTGACAATTGAGTAATTATTTGAGGCTAAGAATACTAGCCACATCATCACCGGTGATAATCATATCATCTATGTAAAGAAGAAGAAGAATAGTGCCATGAGGAGTGGTCCAAACAAATAGAGTGGAGTCATATGAGCTGGAGGTGAAGCCGAAGTCATGGATAGTGGAACTAAATTTTGCAAACCAAGCTCGTGGGCTTGCTTGAGACCATAGAGAGCACGCTGTAGTTTGCAAACCTTATGAGCTAGATAAGCAGACTCAGGAGGAGGTTGCATGTAGACTTCCTCAAGAATATCACTATTAAGGAAGGCATTTTTGACATCCATCTGAAAGAGATCCCAGTGGCGAGCAGCAGCAACAACAAGTAAGCTACGCACAGAGGTAAGCCAAGCAACCGGAGCGAAAGTCTTCTCATAGTCAATGCCATATTCCTGGGTGAAGCCCTTTGCAACAAGACGGGCTTTATAGCGCTCAATAGAGCCATCTGAATGGGTCTTGATTTTGTAGACCCATCTGCAACCAATCGCAGTCTTTCCAAGAGGAAGATCAATAACATCCCAGGTATGAGTTTTGTCTAAAGCCTATAATTCATCAATCATAGCTTGCTGCCAAAGAGGATTAGTACAAGTCTTACGATAGGAGGTAGGTTCATAAATAGAAAAGGCAGTAGACCCGACAATATAATCACGAAGATGAACAGGTGGTTGAGTTACCCGATGTGGATGACCGGTGGGAGGAGGATATGGTAGGGTGATAGGAGACTCAACGAGACCATCAGAGGGCACAGTCGGGACAGGACTAGGTGTAGGCAAAGGCATCTCTAGAGAGGAAGAGCCTGTATCAAAGGTGAAAATCCTATGTGATTCGTGATTAGATAAAGATAAGAATATTCCAAATCCCAAATATTCCAAAACACTCAACCTAAAATCATCAAGCACTTACGAGAGTGATTTTAGTTTGTTTGTTTTTAGGAATAAATAATAAATCGACACAAACGATTTTTTACGTGGAAAAAACCACAATTGAAGAACCTTCAATTGTAATCAAAAACCACGGGCGAACCGCCACAAATCAATCCACTACTGAAGGACTACAAGGTTACAAAGAAACCATACAAATTACCCAACCCAGTCAATTTGTCTCTGAATCTTCTGTAACTCTTTCACCACGCCTTCGTCACGGAACTGATTCTGAAGTTGATTCCACACCACAACTTCACTTGTCGAATTAACGACTACGTAAAGAATCAAACGCCTTTTGAAACTTTACGTGATGATCTTCGAATTCCACCGAAGAGAACACTCTTGAATATGTAGTATCAAACTCTTTGATGTATGAATCTTAACTCATGAGTTTAGAACTCTCTCAAGAACATCAAAGAAAACTTATCAAACTCTCAGAAGAATACTTCAAACAAAACTCTAGAATTCTTGAATTAAATCTAGAAAAAGTTAGATTGGTTTGAGATGAAAACCATCTACTTATAGAAAATCAAAAGGAGTCCCAGATCTGAAAGAAACCAACTACTTGAATCCAATCCGGAATTTGAAACTCGTGAGCTCCGCTCGAGCGCTCCACTCTCCGCTCGAGCGGCCTGAACAAAAGATGTGTGTGATTTAAGCTGAGGTACGCTCGAGCACTTCCTCTTCCGCTCGAGCGCGAAATCACAATCTTCAGTACTTCTGCAGACCTGTCAATATACTGAGTTCCTCCAATATCCGCTCGAGCGCACATGGCCCCGCTCGAGCGGGCAGTGCAAAAATATAAAAATAACATTTTGATCAGGCACAAAGTTTTGTCATCAGATTTGACAATAAAGGGACCTAACAATCTCCCCCTTTGTCAATTCCCGGACAAAACCTATCTAACATTGTTCCTTAAAACAAACGCACTAGACAGTATAAAAACAAGGAAACAATATACAATAATAACCTCTCAACCTCTCAAAATATATCCTCTCAATAAGTCTATCAAACACACAACCAGATCAAGCACACAACCATGGAACTTCAACATCCGATTCAAAGAACACAATCCTTTAACATGGTACCTGTGAAATAGCATTCAACATACAAACCAAAACTGTGGAAGAAGATAAAAGTGAAATATATAAAACATAATATCCACAACATCCAAAATAAAGAAATGTACCATCAATGAAACCAACAAATATCCAAGGTCGAATCATCTGTCCAAAAGCTATCTGTGCAATGTGACCAAAAACTATCTGTGCAATATGTGCAAAAACTCCAACTGTCCATACTGTCTATCCACCAAACTCCAACTGTCCATACTGTCTATACACCAAATATCTGTGCAAAAAACCAAAAGAAACTGTCCAAGACAACATTCTCCCCCTTTTTGTCGGGGAAGCATAAAGCAAGCATCAGTCGGAGGGGGGCTGCTGAGACTGAAGGAGATGAACGAGATGATCAAGGGTCTGCTCCATGTGGCCAAGACGTCCATCAAAAGCATCAAACCGGGCATCGAGAAAATCCAAACGGCGGGTCACAGTCTCCGCGAACCGCTGAAACTCAATAGAAAAAGCCGGAGGAGGAACAGGAGCCTCACCACCATCACCATCACTGGCATCAGCGGCATCATACGCAGCCTCCTCTGCAAGACCAGTAGCAATCCCTGCAGATGGACCAACCCTAGATGACTCCCCCTTAATATGGGCTCGACTTTGAGACACGGTTTTCTTGGTAAAAGGGCGAGAAGGGAAAGCAAACTCATCATCCTCCAAAACAGAAGCCCCAAGGTCCGATAAAAGGCGGTTGATCAGACAACCGTAGGGAAGGCCAAGTGTCTTATGCCCAGAAACACCAATCATCTTTTTGATGATAAGAGAAGCAAGATCAACAGATCGGTGTTGGGCAATGCAGGACAAAATGAAACCTTGGTCTTGTTTGACCTCGGAAGAATGGGTGGTCACAATTATGTTGGCGCAGACGATCAGATTAAGCAGTCTGAACTCCGGGAGAAGTTCAAACTGTTTAATCAAACCGCCTTTAGGCCAATGGCGAGCAACGCCACACAACTCCTTGGCAACATCATCAAAATCACATGTAGGACGGTCGGGAACGGGAAAAGGGTAGTACTCAGGAAAGCCCCGCTCAATATGAAGAAGTGAACGAACCAAGGCAGGGGTGACAGTAATGGCTTTAGACCGAACCCAAGTGGTAAAAGATGGCTCATAATCACGAATCCCCTCCATATTACAATAAAACTCTCGAACCCAAGTGAGGTTCTGACGCCCGGAAAATGACAAAACAAGGTCACCACCTAGAGGATCAAACAACGGACGAATGTGAATAGAGTCAAAGGTATCTGCCTGAACATTCCTCTCTAAATGTACTGTACGGGATTCAAAAGACTTAAAAAAAGACCTGGATTGTTTAACTGACTGAAACCGAACAGAATCAAAGGTGGGTCGAGACACAACAGCCTTACGGCGTTTAGGAGCAGAGGAAGACATGACTAGGTGAGACAAGACGACAACCCAACACCCCAACAAGTCAAAACCAAACCAAACAAAAACCAAAGCAAACTATTAGTCCAAAAATCAATGCATGAAGCAAAATAGGGCACATAGACAACAGGAGATGTTCATTGAAACAGCAAAATAATACAAGACATGCCAAATACAGAGTCCAATAGATGTATAACAAATGAAATCCTCAATTTGTAAGGTAATATCAACAAGCATGAGATAAAACCAAGAGACCACTAGTATACTGAACAACACACTCTGTATTTGTAATGTACTGTAATATCAACAAGCATGAGAAATGTAGAACCAGTATGAACATGAAACAGGGCAATCATAAGCAGGGCAAGTATGAACATTCAATTAACGACAGATCCAAACAGACAAACCCCCAAACAATTAGTCTAACACTGAAAATTAAAAGCTATGAAGTATGAACACAAACATGGGACACGACATGGATATGCAGACACACAAATTCCCAAACGAGTAAAACCCAAAATACATAATAACAAAGACAAACCCAAATCCAAAACACAAAAACCATGTAGATGATCAAGAGATCAGAGAGAGAGACCCAAAACACGAACACAAACACCCAAAAAAAACAACACCCATAAGCCGAAAATACAGGAAAGAAGGAAAATGAGAGAAGAATAAACTTACCAGAGAGCAAATCGGTAAGAAGGATGAAGGGAGAGACCAAAAACGAGTTCAATCGAAGCCACAAACCAAACCCTAGGCGGAGAGAAGTGAAAAGAGGGGAAAAAATGACTTGAAGAGTCGAGAGAGGGAATATATATGAAATTAATCCGCTCGAGCGTTAAACATACCGCTCGAGCGTAATCCAATGAAAACGGCCTCCCGCTCGAGCTCTAAAAGGAGCGCTCGAGCGCAAAAAACCATCTCTCAGAACTGTCAAAAATGCTGCAAGAGTGAAAACTACGCTCGAGCGTAGAACAGTCCGCTCGAGCGGAAAACATTTTTTTTTTTATTTATTTTTTTATTTTTTTTTTTTTAAAAAAAAAAAAAAAACACCTAGGTTGTCCTGGAACAAGGAAGATGACCAGGTGACATACTATTCCACAAGGACAAGGGTATCCATTAATGCTGAGTCCTGAAAAATTTGAGAAAAGAGATGAAACAACAGCTCATGAAAAATACAGATAGTATTAAATCAAAGCCACACGCATCATGAGAATGCATAACTCAAAAACACACATGAGATCTCATATAAATGATGTGTGTGTGTGCAATCCTTGAGAGCCACAAAGCTAGAATTAATCCTGGTAGTGATCTGATGGCTGGACCTCCAACAAGAGTGACTGTCAATCACAGAGAAAAGTCAAACCACTAGGAATCACAGGGTATTTGTTGAGTAAATGCGGAAGCTCCCCCTCAGACAATGATTTTTTTTTTTTTTTTTTTTTTTCTCTTGTGGGCACTCACTGGTGGCATACACGCTCAAGAGTATGGAGTCCAAACCAGAGAAGAATGAAATCAGAATGATGGCCTGGTTGGTGCCTCTGAGGTAGCCTTTTCCTAATGCCCGGAAATCATGTACTGAGGGAGAAACCATGGAAGTGAAATAAGATGGTAGATGGTTAAGAGACTTAACATCACCCATGATATACCAGTATAGGTCAATTCCTCTGAAAGAGTACAAGAAACACTGTCAGTGGTCCATAGAGAACTTTGATCACTTATGCGAAAACCCCTGCAACAGTTTATCTCAAGGATGTGTACAGAATGAGATCATGAAGTAAATGAGTATGGGCATTCAGAATGAGCTATGAACAAAGATGAAAAAGATCTTGTATTCAACATGAGCAGTGTTCATATAAAATTTGATACAAAGATATCAAAACTCAATCATAGAATAACACATCCAAGAACAGTAAGTCAACCACTCACACTCACCTCACAGGAAAAACAGGATATAAACTAGTTACTGAGTCATTACACCCAAGGTCTTTCTAAGAAACTCAAATCGAAGAAGATCAAGGGGTTTTGTAAAAATATCAGCTTTTTGATGCTCAGTAGAAACATGTTCCAAAACAACAAGTCCTTCGTCCACTAACTCTCGAATAAAATGATGACGAATGTCAATGTGTTTGGTGCGAGAGTGTTGGACAGGATTTTTTGAAATGTTTATGGCACTTGTGTTATCACAAAAAAGAGTGAGAGTGTTCTGTTCTATTCCATAATCATGAAGCATTTGCTTCATCCACAACATTTGGGCACAACAACTCCCTGCAGCAATGTATTCAGCCTCAGCAGTAGACAGAGAGATAGCATTCTGCTTTTTACTATGCCAAGAAACCAGATTATTCCCAAGGTAAAAACACCCCCCTGATGTACTTTTCCTATCATCAGCACACCCTGCCCAGTCGGCATCAGAAAACCAGTAATTTCGGCTGTAGTATCAGTGGAAAACCAAACCCCATACCCCAAGGTCCCATTAACATACTTGATGATGCGTTTTACCGCAAGAAGGTGAGACTCTTTAGGACTGGCTTGGTAACGAGCACAAACACCGACACTGAAGGAAATATCAGGACGACTGGCTGTAAGATACAAAAGACTCCCTATCATACTCCTATAAAGGGTAGGATCAACATCAATACCAGAGGAATCTTTGGAAAGGTGAAGACTGGTGCTCATGGGAGTGCGTGCATGTTTGGCAGACTCAAGACCAAACTTAGACACAAGATTTTTAGCATACTTAGACTGAGAAACAAATATGCCCGAAGGAGACTGTTTAATTTGGAGACCCAAAAAATAAGACAACTCTCCCATCATGCTCATCTCAAACTCATGTGTCATGCAATCCGAAAAGTATTTCACAAGATGCTCAGCAGTAGATCCAAACACAATATCATCAACATATATCTGAGCAACAAGAATATGAGACTTGGTATGTTTCACAAATAAAGTCTTATCCACACTACCCCTTTGAAAATCATTATCAAGAAGAAAGGTAGTAAGCCTATCATACCAAGCCCGAGGGGCTTGTTTCAACCCATACAAAGCCTTGTCTAACTTGTAGACATGATTAGGACATTTAGGGTCCTCAAACCCTTTTGGTTGCTCAACATATGCCTCTTCTTTTAAGTACCCATTCAGAAAAGCACTTTTCACATCCATTTGAAACAATTTAAAGCCAAGAAAACATGCAACACCAAGCAAAATACGAATGGATTCGAGACGTGCAACTGGGGCAAACGTCTCATCATAGTCAATACCCTCTACTTGTGTGTAGCCTTGAGCAACCAACCTGGCTTTATTTCTCACAACAGTACCATTCTCATCAGATTTATTTTTAAAGATCCACTTGGTACCTATCACATTCATGTCTCTAGGTCTGGGAACAAGAGTCCAAACTTTGTTACGCTCAAATTGACCTAATTCTTCATGCATAGCATTGACCCAACTATCATCTAGCAAGGCCTCTTTAAAATTCTTAGGTTCAATTAAAGAAACATAACACATGTGTGATACCTCATCCCGAATCTGTCTTCGGGTTTTCATTCGATCCGAAACACTTCCAATTACCTGTTGAGCTGGATGATTCAGTTTCACCCTTGCTGATGGTTTAAGTTCAGGACTTGCGGTGATGGAAGCAACAGGAGTGATGTCCCTTTGAGCACTCTTGGGACTTGAACTTACCTGTGAGGATGGTGCTGTAACAATTTCTTGTGATTGAACCTCAGCTTCTCCTTGATTTGGTGGTTCAGTATCCAAGATTGGGGACTCACCATTGTCATCCTCATTTGATGCCGGAGTAGGAGAACCTGTGTCATCTATAACCACATTGATAGATTCCATTAATGATGAAGTTCGCAGGTTATAGACTCGAAAAGCCCTACTGTTGGTTGAATACCCTAGGAAAATACCTTCATCACTTCGGGAGTCAAATTTGCCCAAGGGCTCTCTATCTTTAAAGATGTAACACTTACTCCCAAAAGTTTTGAAGTATTTTACATTAGGTTTCAAACCCTTCCACAATTCATAAGGAGTTTGTAAAGTGCCGGGCCTTAAATACACACGATTTATGACATAAACAGCAGTATTTAGGGCTTCGGCCCAAAACTTTGGAGGAAGACTCTTACTAAGGAGCATGACCCTAGCCATTTCTTGAACAACTCTGTTCTTCCTCTCAACCACTCCATTTTGTTGTGGAGTAATAGGTGCAGAAAACTCATGCTTAATTCCATGCATATCACAAAAATCCGAAAACGAACTATTTTCAAATTCACGACCATGATCAGTTCGGATTCTTATGATACGCCCAATGGAAACACCCTGTTCATTTTGGATTTTAAGGACTAAAGCCTGAAAGCATTAAACGTATCAGATTTTTCCCTTAAAAAATTTACCCATGAGAATCGAGTAAAATCATCAACAGTTAAAAAAATGTATCTTTTACCTCCAATGCTTTCAGTGCGAGTAGGACCCATTAAATCCATGTGAACCAATTCAAGAGGACGTTTGGTTGTAAGGCTGTTCACCTTTTTATGAGGGGCACGGGTTTGCTTGCCAAGCTGACATGGTCCACACACATGGCTCAAATTCTTACCTAGTTTAGGTACTCCTCTCACAAGTTCTTTGTTGGCTATCTTAGTTAGGTCTCTGAAATTCATGTGACCTAATCTTTGATGCCACAGATCAATGTTACTAATGATGGCAGAATGACAAGTGAGATCATTAGTAGTAAGAATCCCATAGCAGTTATCAGATGTGCGAACCCCATGTAAAACAGTATTTCCCTTTTTATCCAAAATTTCACATTTATCTTTTGAAAACAATACTTCATGATGGGAATCACACATTTGACTAATGCTCAAAAGATTAGCTTTAAGGCCATCAACAAGTAAGGCATTATCTAGCTTGGGAAGACCAGCAACACTTATAGAGCCCTTACCAATGACTCTAGAAGTGCCGCCATCTCCAAAGGTAACAATTCCTCCTTCATATTTTTCAAGAGAGATGAAGTAGGATTTGTTACCGGACATATGACGAGAGCACCCACTATCAAGATACCACATGTGTGAGTCACGTGCTTTTAGAGCAGTGTGAGCAACAAAACAAGTCAAATCATCTTTTCTAACCCAAATCCTTTTAGTCTTGGTGTTCTGCCTAGACATGTAAGGTTGTCTCCTAACCCAAAAAGTATTAGAATTTCTACCCTTTTGAGACACCTTACCAAACAGTTCAAAACAGTAAGGACGAATGTGGCCATACCTACCACAGTGATGACAAATAAAAACAGGTTTTACCTCTGTTTTGTTGATCTTACCTGCTTTTGCTTCATGAAGAGAAGAATCATCCTGGTCTACCTTCAATTTGCCCTTTGCTTGAATCTTCAAGTTATGTGAGGTAGAGGCCTGTCCCTTTTGAGCTGTCGCACCATAGCCTAGCCCTCTTTTGTCAGAACCCATTTGTTGAGACTCGAGTATGTCTTCTAGAGATCTGGAACCTTTGTTCCACATGGCAATTGTTGCTCTAGCACTACGGAGTTCTTCATCTTTCTGTCTGACTTTCTCTTCCAATGCAGCTTGGGACAGCTCAAGTCTTTCAAGATTTTCTTCATATGTGGAATACACCTTCAGGAGTTCATTCCTTTCAGTTTCACAGGATAGAAGTTTTCCACATAAGTCTTGCCTGTCACTTGAGATCTTGATGACATTCTGTTTGCTGTCAAGAGTTCTCCTTTGAGCCGGACATTCTCACTCTCACATGTTTTGAGCTTGAGAGAGAGTTTGTCGTTGGTTTTAGACAAATTCAGAGATTCCTCATACAGCTTCTCGTAAGCTTGTTGTAGTTCTTCGCCATTGATCTCATCAATGTCTTCAGATAGTTCATCATCCTCTCTTTGCTCCTCATTCTTCTTGACCTCGTCCACTCTAGCAACCAAGACAGATAAGTTGCTGGATGGTGGTGGAGGTGGATCTCTTCCTTCATGGAATTGACTCAGAATTTCCCATGCATCTTTAGCCTTTGTGCAGTGAACAACCCGTTGCTGTTCTTCATTAGAAATTGCTCCACGAATAATGATTAGGGCTCTCTGATTGCCCGGATTATCTGCACCTTCTGTATCTTCTTCAATGGTTTGCCAACCTTCTGGTTCAAAGGCTCTCAGAAAAGCCCTCATTCTGATTTTCCAATACAGGTAGTTGGTCCCATCAAAGGTGGGAGCATGATGCAAGTTCTGACCACGGGCTGATTCCGAAGGCTTTGGAAGAGGTTGAGAAACCGTGGCCCAAAATGCCATGAAAGCACTATCCCCATCTTCACCAGATTCAGGTTCTTCGGGTTCTTGCTCCGACCCGCTTTCATCATCCCAAGTTACGGTGTAGACTTTCTTCCGATTCTTCTTCGTAGGGCATTCAAGGGACATATGGCCAAACCCTTGACATTCATAGCACTTGACCCCTGGCCCCCTAACAACCTTCTTTTCAGTAGTTTGAGCAAATTTTGGTGGAAAAGCTTTAGGTTTGTCATTACTCTTATCTTTTGAAATAGGGGCTCTGAAATTAGGCTTCTTTTTCAAAAAAATTTTAAACTGTTTTGTAAGCATAGCCGTCATCTCAGACTCTAAATCAAATTCAGTCTCCGGAGGTTTTGCAGTCTCATGAGTACTTGTGAAAGCCATACTTTCTTTTTGCTTTTTCTTGGAAATTTGGTGTGCTTCATAAGTCTGCAAATTTCCAACCAATTGATCGAGCTTGAGGGTATCAACATTCTGAGCCTCCTCAATGGCTGTCACCTTTGATTGGAACCTCTCGGGAAGGGACCTCAAAATTTTTCCCACAACTTTTGCTTCCGGGATTTTTTCACCGAGAGTGAAACAGGAATTCACGATATCACTGAGTTTTGCATAGAAATCATCAAACGTCTCATCGTCGCGCATAAAAAGGGTTTCAAAGGCGGATGTGAGACGTTGAAGTTTTGACCTTTTGACAGAGGTGGTTCCTTCGTGAATTGTTTCAAGAATATCCCACGCCTCTTTTGCTATTTCACACGTGCAAATTCGACGGAATTCTTCAGGTGTGACAGAGCAGAAGAGGGAGTTGAGAGCCTTGCTGTTCCAACTCGAGTTCTGGTAATCAGTTGTGTCCCATTTATCAAGGGGTTTAGGAATATCAATGCCATCTACAGTGACAATAGGTTCACTCCACCCAAAGACAACGCAGTGCCAAACTTTCTCATCGATGGATTTTAAAAATGCTCTCATACGAGCTTTCCAATAAGAATAGTTTGTACCGTCAAGTAAAGGGGGTCTATGAGTCGAGTTACCTTCACGAATAGAATCCATAATACTAGTCACACAAAATCACACTCCTATAGTTTTGATAAAAACAAAAGTTTTTTGATAAAACAAAGAGTGACCTGCTCTGATACCAATTGAAAATCCTATGTGATTCGTGATTAGATAAAGATAAGAATATTCCAAATCCCAAATATTCCAAAACACTCAACCTAAAATCATCAAGCACTTACGAGAGTGATTTTAGTTTGTTTGTTTTTAGGAATAAATAATAAATCGACACAAACGATTTTTTACGTGGAAAAAACCACAATTGAAGAACCTTCAATTGTAATAAAAAATCACGGGCGAACCGCCACAAATCAATCCACTACTGAAGGACTACAAGGTTACAAAGAAACCATACAAATTACCCAACCCAGTCAATTTGTCTCTGAATCTTCTGTAACTCTTTCACCATGCCTTCGTCACGGAACTGATTCTGAAGTTGATTCCACGCCACAACTTCACTTGTCGAATTAACGACTACGTAAAGAATCAAACGCCTTTTGAAACTTTACGTGATGATCTTCGAATTCCACCGAAGAGAACACTCTTGAATATGTAGTATCAAACTCTTTGATGTATGAATCTTAACTCATGAGTTTAGAACTCTCTCAAGAACATCAAAGAAAACTTATCAAACTCTCAGAAGAATACTTCAAACAAAACTCTAGAATTCTTGAATTAAATCTAGAAAAAGTTAGATTGGTTTGAGATGAAAACCATCTACTTATAGAAAATCAAAAGGAGTCCCAGATCTGAAAGAAACCAACTACTTGAATCCAATCCGGAATTTGACACTCGCGAGCTCCGCTCGAGCGCTCCACTCTCCGCTCGAGCGGCCTGAACAAAAGATGTGTGTGATTTAAGCTGAGGTACGCTCGAGCGCTTCCTCTTCCGCTCGAGCGCGAAATCACAATCTTCAGTACTTCTGCAGACCTGTCAATATACTGAGTTCCTCCAATATCCGCTCGAGCGCACATGGCCCCGCTCGAGCGGGCATTACAAAAATATAAAAATAACATTTTGATCAGGCACAAAGTTTTGTCATCGGATTTGACAATAAAGGGACCTAACAAAAGGCATTAGAGAAGAGATTGATAGAAGGATTAGTAAATAGAATGAAAGTAGAAGATGATGATAAGTGGAACAAGGATAAGGATGAAAACATTTTATGCTCCCAGAAAACCATATGAAGAGAGACATGAAGACAGTTAGAGATAGGATCCCAACAACGATAGCCTTTATGTTCAATTCCATACCCAAGAAAGCAACAAAGACGAGAACGGGTTTCAAGTTTGGTGTGTTCATGAGGTTGGAGGAGAACAAAGCATGTAGACCCCAAAACCCAAAGATTTGTGTATGGAGGACTAGTGCCATGTAAATGTGCATAAGGAGTTTGGTTATGGATAGTAGAAGTGGGAACACAATTGATAGTGTAGACAGCAGTAAGAGCAGCTTCTCCCAAAAAATATTCAGGACACGAGGAAGAGATAAGAAGGGCTCGAGCAGTGTCAAGAATATGGCTATGCTTCCGTTCAGCATGGCCATTTTGTTGGGACGTGCCAGCACAAGAACGATGAGGCCAAGTACCGTGACGCTGAAAGATGGAGAGAAAGTCAAGATCCCTATATTCCATAGCATTATCAGATCGAAAAATTTTAATGGTTTTAGAAAATTGGGTTTGGACCATGCGTGCAAAATTGTAATAAAGTTGTTTGAGTTCTGATCGACTTTTCATGAGAAACAACCATGTAAAATGTGCAAAAATCATTAACAAAGACAACAAAGTAACGTGATCCCCCCATAATGGTAGTAGGTGATGGTCTCCAAATATCAGAATGTATAAGATCAAATGGTGCATGAGAAATAGAAGGACTTGTATTAAATGATAAAGAAGGTTATGTTGTAAGTTGACATCTGGAACATGAAGATGGATGAGCTCATAGAGACGTCCATGCTTACGACCGATCCTAAGAGTCTGTCCTGTCTGAGGGTCTTGTACCAAACAACCATTAGTAGAAAATGTGACAGTTAGACCAAGTACACATAATTGACTAATAGAAATAAGATTTAGAGTGAGAGTAGGAATAAGATAAACGTTTGATAAGGAGAGATGAGAGGTGGAAACAGAACCAATATGACATACAGACATAAGAGAACCATCAGTAGTATGAATAGATGGAATATGAGAAGAGGAAGAAATAGAAGAAAATACGGTAGAACTAGAAGTCATATGATGCAACATGCTGAGTCAAAATACCAGGGAGATGTACCTAAAGTTACAGATAGAGCAGTTGAAGGAGGTGTACCACAAGTGGTGAGAAACTGTTTGAACATGGCTTCAACATCAATTTGGGAAAAGACAGGAGCGACTAGATATAAAGGCTCAGAAAATTCCTCAGAGGCAGCAGCAGTAGTGCGATGAGTAGGCAGAGATTTAGACTGATTCCTGGGACGTTGTGAATGACCTCGTGATACAACCCTACGAGTAATAGATGAGTGGTCTGGATTGCGAAAACAATCTTGCTACAGATGACCAAGACTAATCTTGTTGCAATACCGACAGGATCTTACTAGGCAATGAAGCCGAAGATGAGTAGAAGGAAGGCCCCGATTCTGACAATAATTACAAGTAGTGGGCCACTGGGTGGTTGGTGCAGAGGAACTCAGTGATTGGGGAGTGACAAGAACTGTATCCACATGATGAGTTTTCAGAGGGCCAAGACGAGTCTCCTCAGATAATAACTCAGAAATAGCTTGCTCAAGAGTGGGCAATGGAGTGCGATGAAGCAGAGATGCACGCACGGGCTCAAACTGAGTAGTAAGAGCCATGAGAAACTGAACCAATCATTGGTGATTATGATACTAAGTGAATAAAGTAACATCTTCAATATGAGGCCTAACAAGTTTAGAGAGAGCGAGTTGGTCCCAGACAGAATATATCTGAGAGAAAAAATCATTAACAGACTGACTAGGCTCTTGACGCAAGCGATGAAGTTGACTTTGAAGCTGATACTGATGAGCAAGATCGACAGTCTGGTATCGTTCTTTCAAAAAATACTAAATGTTTTTAACAGGAGTGGTAACAGACTCAAGTTGAAAACGTTCAAACTGAAGACTAATAGAAGTAATAGAGGTATTCTGAAACAAAGTAATGATCTAGTAGTTCCTACTGTTCTAATCTTCTAATCGGTCTTCATACTTAGCAACAGTTTCAACAACCTCTTTCACCGGTTTAGTCACATCCCCAGTGATAATACGCTAGAGTTTCCTACCTTTTAGGAAGAAAGACATGGCTTGGGCCCATAGAACATAATTGGAGCCATGAAGAATAACAGAAATTCGATGAAAGGCATCATGGCGATCCATAATAATATTGTGGTAGGACTAAATAAATAGAAACAGAATTGTAGGACCAAAATTACGTAAAACCGATAATACCAGTGATTTCGAAAGGCCGAAAATAGTGGGGAAATGGTTGAATGGTGTAGAGATGACGACAGCAGGAGGCTAGATGATGCCAGCAGAGATACTGTGCACAATAGCAGAGGGAGACACGTGGCGCACATTAGCAGAAATGGCGCATGAAGGTGCACAGTAACTAAAACGGCGCACACGGGAGCAGAAACGGCGCACGCGGATGCACAACAGTAAGGACGGTGCACACGAGTGCACGGTTATGGCGCGTGTGTGCATGTGGGAGAGTGGAGGCTGAAGGCCAGACGTGCGAATGAGAAAAGTGGCGCGTGAGGGCGCATGCAGAGGTTTTCGGCGACGAGCCTAGTGGTATTGGAACTAGGGCACAATTTCGAGCAATGTGGGGCAAAATTTTTAAAATTTTGATCAATGATGATGACGAAATAGTGACGAAGCAGTGTTGTGAAACAAATAATGGTGTATTGATGAAAAAGAAGAGAGACACTATAATGCCACTGTGTACGGGCAATAAGCAAGAGAAAAGAGGAGCTAGGATTCAAAACCTATGCTCTGATACCATGTTAGAATGGTTGAAGAAATATGGAAAATGTGTATCTGTATTATATGGAATCAATTGAATACAATAGGAGAGCTCGTATTTATAGACTGAACACAAATCTAGATAAGTATAGAAGGAGATAGAGACAGAGAGATAGAGAGATAGAGAGAAGCTATATCTACAATACAAGGAGATAAGTATAAATCTAAATCTAATATATACCTTAACAATATTAATTTCATTATTATTTTCTTTTATTCTTATTTATTTGAATTGTACACGTATCGTGTGTGCCACTCGCTAGTAGCTATCTATACTATTATTAGGTGAAGGCCTAAATTGTTTTAGTGGAGCCTTATTCTTCTCATGTCACGTGGCAACAACTTTATATATGCTAAAATAAAAATTAGAAAAATTATTATATATAGCGTAAGCAAATTTTGAACCCAAAACCTTGAGTTTTATTAAGAACATCACTTAAGCAACATATATATTATGATATTAAATTCTTTATTATTTATTTTTATTGTTAGTTATCTGAATTGCACACGCAACGTGTGCCACTCACTAGTTATTATTAAGTGAATGCCTTAGTTGGTGTAGTGAAACCTTTGCTCTCATCATGCTATGTGACAAATTTTTTTTTTTTTTTCTTAAAAAGAAAAAAAGTTGCACAAGAGGTGGGTAAAACTTGAACCCATGACCATTGGTTTAAAGTAGGAAGATTCATACAGCTTAAAATAAGTACAAAATATAATATTATTTTTATTTATTCTTACTTATTTGAATTACACACGCATCGCATGTGCCACCTGTTAATACTATTATTAAGTGAAGGCCTCAATCGGCATAGTTTATTCTCCTTATGTCACGTGACTTTGTTTTTTATTTTAAAAAAAAGTTACACAAACGGTTAGGTAAAGCCTGAACCCATGACTATGGGTTTAAAGTAGGACCTATACCACTTAAGTTAAGTACAGATTATAATATTAATTTTATTGTTATTATTTATTCTTACTTATTTGAATTACATACATATCGCATATGCCACCCGCATGCGTTAATTAATTTATGTGTTGACACTCTATTGATTTAGAAAAATGATTGAGGCCTCGAAATTTTTTATTTTTTTTGTTGGGCTGTGTTGGATTGATTTTTTTTTTTTTTTTTGCAATGGCGGTTATGTGTTAGGGTGTGCTAAAAAACTAGATATCTCGCACCAACTCAGCCTGTATGGTTTGAGAAGGTGAATGAGTTGGGTTAGAGTGATTGGCTGATAAAATTGACTAATCAGTTAGGCTGCTGGTTAAAATTTATTAATTTCATATAATTTTGTACGAGTTCATACTATATTTTTATTTCAAATCAAGAAGACTCGGAGGAAATTGAAATCAAAGCCATTTCAATTTCCTCTAATTCTTCCTGATTTGAAATAAAAATCTAGTAAGGACTCGTATAAAACTGTATAGAATTAACAAATTTTAACCAGTAGCCTAAATTCAACCCAACTCACTCACCTTATCAAACCATACAAGTTGAGTTGGTGTGGAATGTCTAGTTTTTTAGCATACCCCTATATATAACCATCCTTCAAAAAAAAAAAAAAACCAAACCAAACCAAACCAAACCAACACCAAAAAAAAAAAAAAAACATGATTGGAGGCATTCGAGTCTCGAAATTTCGAGGCCTCTAGCACGGCTGATTAATTTAATAGTCCTATCACTAATGACAAGAAAATGAAATCACTATTGTTAATAAATTTCCCATTTTAATTAACATCGGGTTTAGAATTAACAATCTACCTATTATAGAGAAAAATTATTCTAAGCCACTCATAGCAATTGCCCAAATAGATATGGATAGTCGTAGTCATGCGGATCAAACGTGAGCTCCATATGAGTGAACGATCTACATGAATAAAATAGTCAAATCTATTGATAACATGATTACATCAATATCAGTGTGACAGCAGAACAATTACTACATTGATAAACGTAGCTATATTATTCAATATAAATTTAGATACATTAATAATTGTAATTGGTGGAAAGAAAGTGGAACTGTAGTCTAATGACGTGTTCGTGTTCATTGTGTCATTAATTTAAGAGATTTTTAGTAATAAATTATAAAAATTGTAAACTAATTTCCTTTTGATTCGTATAATTTTAATTTAAATAATTTGAGCCCTATTATTTAAATTCAGCCTTCAATTTTTCATTAATTTTTACTAAAAAAATATTGTTTCAACTTTTAACAATAAATTTATTACTGTAAAAATAATTTTACAAAAAATTCAATTCAACTAGTTATGCTTCTCACATTACATTTAAATGCACTACAAAAAAAATTAAAGTTTTAGAGACAAAAATTTAGGGACAAAATTACTTTTTAGAGACCAAATATTTTGTTTCCAAAAGTGTCATTATTATATTTTAAGCAACAAAAATTGGACATTAGTGATGAATTATTATCCTTTTGGGACCAAAATTTTTGTCTCAAACTAAATCATTTTATCTCTAAACGTGTATTTATTAGTGACATTTTTTAAATTGTCGCTAAAAGCCGTGTTTTTTACTTTTTGATAAGATCTTTTAGTGATTATTGTCATAATAATAGAAATTTGTTCCTAAATATTTTTTACAACAAAATTTTCACTTTTAGGGACTAAAAAATTTGATTTCTAAAACTTTTATATGTTGTAGTGATACAAACTAACAATTAATCAAAACTCAAACAAAATTCAAAATATCTTAACTATTTATCACTTTAATAAATTTATCACTACCATTACCTGTACCAAATAATTATTCCACAAATACAAAATACATCTAAAAAGTATCAAAATTTTCTCCTCGTTAAAACAAGAGGCAAATACGTAAAAGAAAAAAAAAATACACTCAAGATTTATAAATAAATAAGATCTGCTAATAATTATCCCTTACTTGGGGCATTATGTTGATGTTTAATAGATTAATTATATAAGATTTATTAATTAATAATTAGTGTAGAATATTACTCCAAGAAAAACCACAGTATGTTAATCAATTATGTGTTTACATTGTATTAATTTAATAATCTTATCACTCATGACAAGAAAATGAAGTCATTATTAATTTGCCATGTTAATTAACATCGGGTTTAGAATCAACAATCTACCTATTATTAAAAAAAATTTATTCCAAGTAACAGAGAAATGCTCCACTAACAAACCCTCCTGCTATCCAAACATAAATTTAGCAACATTCATGATTGAAATTGGTGGAAAGGACGTGGACTTCTATTCTCGTGACGTTCACTCTGTGCCAATAGAGCTTAATCACACGCTCACTGTGTCATTATTTTAAGTGTTACACACGGCAGAGAAAGTAACTCAGTAACAAATTAACATTGGGCAATTGAACCTATGCCATATGTCATGCTGCCCCAAACAAATCTAAATGGGTTAAATACGGAGATTCTCTTAAAAAATAGGGCAAATTACACAAATAGTCCCTATAGTTTGGGGCTTGTCTCACTTTGGTCCCTGACTTTTCAATTGTGACACATTTGACCCTGAATTTTGAATCTTGTTCCAAATAAGGACAATTGAATATATAATTAGATTTTTCAAGGGTAAAATTGTCAATTTGACAAAATATAAACTAATTTGACAAAAATAAATGTCAAACAAATATTTTTGAATTTTAAAAAATTATTTCTACCTACTAAAAATAAAATTATGTAAAATTGATAAATCTTTTAGACATTTTTTTTTTACCAAATTAATTTTTATTATGTGTTTGGATGATGATCATGTAAAATTAATTTTAAAAAATTAATCATGTAATTTTTATTAATTTTACATAATTTTATCATTGGTGGATAAAAATAATTTTTAAAAAATTAAAAAAAAAAATTGACATTTATTTTTATCAAATTTGTTTATATTTTATCAAATTGACGATTTTACCCTTGAAAAATCTAATAATATTTTCAATTGTCCTTATTTGAAACAAGATTTAAAATTCAAGGTCAAATGTGTCACAATTGAAAAGTCAGGGACCAAAGTGACACAAGTCCTAAACTATAGGGACTATTAGTGTAATTAACCCTAAAAAATATGCCGAATATCTATGACATTTTTAAGGAGGCTTATTTATAAGTTTTTTTTCAGACACTTATGGTAGGCTAAGTTCTGTATAATTTCTTATAAAGTCTTAAGTCATATTTAGATATAAATGTATTCCACAAGATCTTACATAAACGTAACATGACGTGTAACGTGACGTGACACTTACATAAATGTAACGTAACGTGACACCTATATAAACTGAAAAATCTAGAAACCTTCTAGATGTTGATTTGTGATTATGTATCAATTTTAAGCAGAATATAACAATCCCAATCAAACAATCAAGACAAAGAGACACAACGATTTTACGTGAAAAAACCACAATTGGACATCTCCAATTATGATCAAAAAATCACGGGCAACAGCCACAAGAACAATCCACTAAGAAGATTTAAAGGAATTACACCGGTATACTCTCAATTATCTAGCGAATCCACAACGCCTAATTGAACCAACCTCTATGTGCCTCTTCCAACCCCATCTTCACCACGGAATTGTCTTTCTGATGAGCCACTCCAGAATCCACCGAAGCTTCAGGCTCGAATTCTTCAGAATCCATCGAAGAACCACTCTCTCTTTTGTTTAACAAACAAAACCTTTGATGTACTCTTTTTTAAACCATGAGTTGAATATTCAATAAAAACATCAAAGAAACTAACAAAATATCCCCAGATATAAACCTTAAGAACCACAAAGAAGATCTGGAGGAATTCAATCAATGAGTAATCTAATTTTGGGAGAAAACCAACTACTTATAGAAAATCCAAAGCAATCCTAGTTGGAAAAGAAAACCAACTTCTTAAAGGACTCCAAAGTAATCCTAGTTTTGGAAGAAAATCAACTTCTTAGAGAAATCCAAAGTAATCCTAGTTTGACCCAACATGTGAATTTAAAAAATTACAACCTTGGGTTTGATCCATGGAATTTGACAACAAAGAGTCCTAACAATCTCTCCCTTTGTCAAATCCTGGACAAAACCATGCTACAATAGTTTTCCTAACAAAAACACTAAAACAATTTTCTAATCAAAACAAGAACAACACCACCAATTAGGAACCACCACTTATAACCAAATCTCTTTACAAATTTATTTCTCAAGGTCATGATCTGCAAAACAACTATTAGTGCCACAATCTCCAAAACAACTATTAGTCCCACAAGAGTATATGAAAAAGCAATAAACATATGGCTAGATTATCTTGAAGCATTAGATGAAAAACATGAATAGATGCAACTTGGAGATTTTAAGAACATGTAGCATGAAAACCTGAAAACTAAGACATATGCACTCGACACATGACATGAATACATGAAAAACAAATTTCTCCTCCTGTTTGTCACGAATTGACAAAGGAATCTCAAATAACAAAATCAAGATCAAAACCCACACAAGCAATGACATGATAACGATTAACCAAACTCCCCCTCACTAAAAACAACCACAAACACTGAAACCAGTGAACAAGAAAAAAATAACAAAAATAATATGGTGGAGCAAGCAAGGAATTTCAGAGTTGTACATTAAAACACACAAGATTATCCAAGAAGCACAATTACTAGAAAACACAATGTACACAGCCTCTAGAAAATTCCTCATAAAAGAAAGTGATGCATTATGTGAAAAGCATAGATCCCATGATAAAAGTGTGTGTGTGACTCTTGGAGTTCGACAAACACGAGATTCAAATCCTAGTAGTGATCTGATAGCTGAACCTCCGACAAGAGAATCTAAGCACAACTAAGAAAAGTCAAACCACTAGGAATCAAGGGGTATTTGGTGAGTAAAGATGGAGGCTCCCCCTCAATCAATGAATCCTTTATTTTTTTTTCTTTTTCACATTTTTTCTTTTCTTTCTTTTGCACATTTTTTGCTTTCTTTTTCACACTTTTTTTTTTCTTTCTTTTGCACATTTTTTCTTTCTTTTTCACACTCATTGGCTTCTGACACGCTCAAGAGTATGGAAACCGAACCAGAGAAGCATGGATATAATAAGGATAGCCTGGTTGGTGACTCTAAGGTAGCCTTTTCCTCATGGCTGGACTACAAAGAACAGAGGGGAAAGCCGTAGAGATGCAAAAAGATGGAAGGTGGTTAAGAGACTCAACATCACCTATGATATGCTAGTATAGGTCAATTCCTCTCAAAAAGCAAAAGATACAATGCTAAGATGGAAGACTCCAAAATTTGCTAATCCAAGAGTGTGTACAAAATGAGACATACTAATCAAAGAACACACACTCCAAAATGAGTAATGACCACAGAAAGCACACACATATTAACATGTAATGGTTATTCTCATCAATTCCAATATGCACCAAGGACCACTCAAAAATTTCAAGCTTGTAAAACCATACTAAGAAAATCTTTTTGGATTTTTTTTTTCCTTAACCAAAACAAGACAAAAAAAAAAAAAAACTAACATGCACACATTTTAAAAAAAAAAAAAAAAACACACAGAAACCCAAAAAAACTAAAAAGAGTAAACACATTAACACAAGTCAAGTTTTCTTATCCAAATCTTTTTGATCTTAACGAAATCAGGTCTAGCGATCTTGGTAAATGTCGTGGTGTTGTGAACACCCTCATGAATCTTGGTATTCCGCCTAGACATGTAAGTCGAATTTCTACCCTTTTGAGACACTCTCCCATGCAATTTATAACAATAAGGGCGAATATGGCCATGCATACCACAATGATGACAAATAAAAACAGGGTGTACCTTCTTTTCTTTTACCTTACCAACTCTAGGAAGTTTGAGAAGTCTATCCTCATGTTGAATCTTTTGTCCTCCTTTTCCTTGAGTTCTTGTATCATGAGATGTGGATGCACTCTGTTGTTGCTCTTTCTTACCTCTAAAGCCAATGCCACTCTTGTCAGAACAGATTTGTTGAGACCCAATGATATCCTCCAAAGTCTTTGATCCTTTGTTCCAAAGACCAATAGTAACCATGGCACACTTGAGCTCTTCCTCTTTCTTGATCATTAGTTCTTCCAAGGCAACTTGTGACATCTCGAGAGATTCAATCTTTTCTTCATACATGGCATGAGTTTCCTGTAGCTCATTCCTCTCTGTCTCACACGTCAACAGTTTTGCACAAAGAACTTGTTGATCATCAGCTATCTTGATGGCATTGATCCTAGCCTCGGAAATCTCCTCCTTAAGTTTGACATTCTCACTTTCACAAGCTTTGAGTTTCTTTGTGAGTTTGTCATTCAATTTGAATAAGTTAAAAGATTCCTTATACAACTTTTGATATGCTTGCTGAAGTTCTTCATCTTCACTCCCCGAGGATTCATCATCACGAATTGTATCCATTATCACAAATCAAACAAGATCTCGTTCTAAAAAAAATATTTTTTTTTTAAAAAAAATAGAGCGTTCTAAAAGAATTTAAAAAAAAATAAAAATAGAACGACCTACTCTGATACCAATTGAAAAATCTAGAAACCTCCTAGATGTTGATTTGTGATTATGTATCAATTTTAAGCAGAATATAACAATCCCAATCAAACAATCAAGACAAAGAGACACAACGATTATACGTGGAAAAACCACAATTGGACACCTCCAATTGTGATCAAAAAACCACGGGCAACAGCCACAAGAACAATCCACTAAGAAGATTTAAAGGAATTACACAGGTATACTCTCAATTATCTAGCGAATCCACAACGCCTAATTGAACCAACCTCTATGTGCCTCTTCCAACCCCATCTTCACCACGGAATTGTCTTTTTGATAAGCCACTCCAGAGTCCACCGAAGCTTCAGGCTCGAATTCTTCAGAATCCACCGAAGAACCACTCTCTCTTTTGTTTAACAAACAAAACCTTTGATGTACTCTTTTTTAAACCATGAGTTGAATACTCAATAAAAACATCAAAGAAACTAACAAAATATCCCCAGATATAAACCTTAAGAACCACAAAGAAGATCTGGAGGAATTCAATCAATGAGTAGTCTAGTTTTGGGAGAAAACCAACTACTTATAGAAAATCCAAAGCAATCCTAGTTGGGAAAGAAAACCAACTTCTTAAAGGACTCCAAAGTAATCCTAGTTTTGGAAGAAAATCAACTTCTTAGAGAAATCCAAAGTAATCCTAGTTTGACCCAACATGTGAATTTAAAAAATTACAACCTTGGGTTTGATCCATGGAATTTGACAACAAAGAGTCCTAACATAAACGTAACGTAACGTGACACTTACATAAACATATCGTAACGTGACACCTATATAAACGTAACGTAACGTGACACCTACATAAACGTAACGTGACACCTACATAAACGTAACGTAACGTGTTGCGTTACGTTTCGCAAACTTAATGAGTTTTTATTTTTTTAAATTGAATGTGAAAATATTGCTGGTTTATGTTGGTGTTACGTTACGTTTCATATAAATATGATCTATAGTAACATTCAATTTCCTATATAGGAAATTGAATATTACCATAGATTATAGGTGTCACGTTACGTTTATGTAGGTGTCACGTTACGTTACGTTTATGTAGATATGATTTATAGTAACATTCAATTCCCTATAGGAAATTGAATGTTACTATAGATCATAGGTGTCACGTTACATTTATGTAGGTGCCACGTCACGTTATGTTTATGTAGATATGATCTATGGTAACATGCAATTTCCTTGCATGTTACCATAGATCATAGGTGTCACGTTACATTTATGTAGATGTCACGTTATGTATAGGTGTCACGTTACGCTACGTTTATATAGATATGATTTATGGTAACATTCAATTTTCTATATATGGTTTTATATTATTTATGATATTAACAACTAATATTGAGGGTAAATGTGTCAACAAATTTCCCACAGGACTTATGGGAACATAAATTTTTTAGTAAGACCATATGTAACATAAGTCTCCCTAATAGGATTTATAAATAATTTTTCCTATTTTTAATGTGTTAATTTAATTGTTAATCTATTAATTTTATTATTAAATAGTTCCTACCTTCATTTTCATTTACAATTATTAATAAAAGTAGGATCACTTTCGTCAAATTACCTATGTCATTAAATAAGTTTAAATTGATAAAAAATGTTGGCTACATATTTTGTAAAAGCCAATTACAGTTCGACACGTGGCAAAGCAAGGATAGTACGAGGAGACTACTCAAGTCTTCGATTTTGATCGTACACGTGGCAGTGAAAATTGGTTCTCACGTGATCTGAGTAGCACAGGATCAATAAAGAGATACAAGATGACGTGGCTTCAACGGTTGCTCATATTCAAATTCAAATACAGGAGGGAAGTTCAACTGCAAGGAAAGGCGTAGTGGAACTACTTCTAAGGCAGCATGATCAGCAATCATGGAGAAGCAGTTCGACAGTTTGAAGTGCAGTTCGATGGTCATCCTTGAGGAGTATAAATAGCAAGGAGGTCCCCAGAAAAAACCCCCAGACTCAGATCATACAAACCAGTCTTACTTTACATATTTTATTTTCCAGTTTTACATTTCCAGTCTTTACCTTTCTTGCACTTTAAATACCTGTTCTGCACTTCGATTCATAGGAGTAGTTTCAAGTAGATCGTCACTGTAAACCTCTTCGAAGCTGAGTTTGGATCATTGTAAGTGTTTATTTTAATGAAATACTTCCATTGTTCTTCATGTTAATTGTTATTTTCTCTTAATTTCTCCTAAGTCAAGCCACCAGTAAAAGTCCTCTTCATTGAGGCTGAAAGAACTAAAACACAATCGTCTGATAATTGGTTGGCAATTATAATTTCTGTAAGGACTGATTGATCCTTGCTGGCACGCTCGCATTTACAAAAATACCCTTCGAAAAGCCAAAAAGCCAACATATATTTTTGGCACGCCCAGTGGGACCTGTTAAAATGGCTAGACGAAGGCGACAGGGAGAAAATGAACGCTTGGAAGAAGGCGTAGAATGAGAGGTAGAAATACCTAATCCAGAGGATAATGTGGTAACACATCCTGTGGAAACTCCCATGTTATCAGAACCTATGGTCGAACAGACCAATACTTCGGGACAAGAACCATATGTTCATAATATTGGACGAAACTAAGGAATTGGACCATCCACTGTTCCATCTATTCAGCCAACCAATCCATGGGATGGCCTAGTAGATGCTATGGGACAACAATTAATGAACACAATGGAAAGGTGGGCAACATCCTTTTTGGATCGAATGAATAACCACCAACCAACAAACGCAAGACATACGGAGGAAGTTTTAAATGTCCCTCAACAAAGATTGGCTAGAGATAAACAGCCTATGCATGTTAATGGACATTCTAATGGTCAAGCTAGTAACCAGAACTATGAAAGACCATCACCTCAGTCTTGGTATGAACCCATTTCGAGGCCTATAGCAGGCCAAAATGCCTCAGTACTTAACAATGAAGCCACACAAGTTGGTGGATCTGGTCAAGTACAAGAAACTGGCGTAAGAATGGTTACAAAAACCATGTTCGAAGCCATACCTGGCACTAGGGGATATAATAATCCCTTATTCGAATTTATACCCGGAGGGTTGGAAGGTTGGCCTGCAAATGGAAGGGACACAACACCTGTTCCAGCACCTTTCGCAGGTCCTTTCGCAGGGCAGGCTCAAAGGGGTTACCCACACCCCCAACAGCAACCTGCACCACAGGGGCAACCAGTCCCAAATGTACCACTTTATGCACCAAGAGGGCCGCAAGCACAAGTTTGTCCACTAAATCCTGTGTTTATCCCTCCAGTAGTGGTTCAGCAGGTACAAAATATGGTCCCTAGGGACCAAATTGTTGATATTGTTAGGGAGATGTGTGGACCGATGGCTCAGGGGGTCCAGACTCCTGTATACAGAAAACCATACCCAGAATGGGTGGATAGGGTACATGAATACCCAAGGGGGTTCAGGATACCAGATTTTACCCTTTTCTATGGGACTGGAAATCAGTCAACAATAGAGCATATTGCTAGGTTTGCTGCTCAATGCGGTGAATTTACTAATCATGACTTTATGAAACTAAGATTATTCCCAAATTCTCTAACTGGAGGAGCGTTTGTATGGTACATCAACCTTACACTGGCTCCATTCAAAATTGGCAACAAATGGAAGAGGCATTTCATGCCCAATTCTTCCAATCGGAGCCAGAGGTTTCTATGGCAGACTTGGCTAGATTGAGTCAAAGGCCTGAAGAAAAGGCTACTCAGTTTGTTGCCAGATTTAAAAGGGCTCGAAATAAATGTAGAGTCATCCTGCCAGAATCAGAATTTGTAAGATTGGCTCAAAACGGCCTAGAGTTCAGGCTTCGAAAGAAGTTTGACTCGATTGAATTCAGAGATTTGGTGGAACTGACCTATAAGGTGTCTAGATACGAAGCATTACTAGAGGAAGAACAAGATCGAAATAATGCGTCGTACAAGACATATTATAGAGATCCTAATTATGAGATCGATGCAGCGGAGATTATGGGCAAAGAACCTGTAATCTGTGAAGCATTAATTCATAAGGATACAACAATTGACCAGCAGTTTAAAAAGAAAGACTTTCACAGAAAATACTCTTTCGATTTAACAAAAGCAGATGACATCTTTGATCATTTGCTTGCGGCAAATTTCCTTAAGTTACCTAAAGGAGTAAAACTGCCATCTCCAAATGAACTTAAGGGAAAAGTATATTGTAAATGGCATAACTCTTGGTCTCACTCGACTAAAAACTGCATTGTTTTTCGAGACAGGATCTAAGAACAAATTCGGAAAGGGAGTTTGAAATTTCCAGCCAAAACAGAAAAGGTCATGGGGATTGACAGCAACCCGTTTCCAGAAGTTGGAGAAAGCACAGCTAATGTGGTTGTACCAAACTGCCAGAATCTATCGCTGCAAGAGTTGGAAGAGGTCAATGTGCAGATGCATATTGCCAACCAGACAACTACCAAGAAGGACACTGGAAACCCACCAGCCATTGGACAAGGTTTCTCGCACCAGAAGGAACACTCTGATGAAGAAGCATTGGATGATGATTCCTTGGAAGCAGCTGTAATGCAGAGGATGTGTCCCAGGTGCAGATTGAGTTATAAATGGTTGAAGGGGCTTCCAATTGATGGGAAGCAATACTATAGGGATGTTCAGAGATGTCCTAAATCAACCAACGCTTACAACAAAAGGCCGTATCCGGCTAGTGATAGGCAGTGACCACCAGTGGTTGAGCCTTCAGTGGACAGAATGCATGCTAAAGGCAAGAGGCCCTTACATGAATCCAGGCCACCTAACTATTACAGAATGGAGAGCAATCATTCTGAAAGAAGACTGGAGAGAGGCTCATTTCATGGGATCAAAGCCAGGGATTGGCCCCTTAGACCAACCTCACGTAGGACAGAAAGTGGCTATCTGCATCAAAGGTCTGAATCAGGCTCAAAACATGAGGTCAGAGCCAAACACTTACCTTCACAGCCAGCTTCGAAGATGGCTTCGAAGGTTGAAAAAAGCAGTTCAACATCTGAGTCAGCAAGTTCGTGGGTACCTGGGGTCCCAGATTGGTTTGTAATGCAGAACAAGCCTAGGGAGGTGCCTGCCCAAAGGGATGTTGGAAACCAAGGCAGGATGGTCAAGCCTCCATTGGTGGCTCCGAACAATTGGGTATTGCTTAAACACCCAAAGACAAAGGAACCAGATATGGTTCCAGTCATTTCAAGATCACAAAGGAGGAAGATTCAACGCAGGTACACCCAGTACCAGCAAGATCTGAAAGAAAGTGGAGAGAGTTCTTCACTGGTCAAGACAGAAGGAAAGAAGAATCCAAAGTCAGACCATGCTCCAAAGCCAAATCCACAGAACAAAGTGGTTGGCAGCAGAGAACAGTTGGCCAAAGTTCATTCTGAACTAAAGGCCAGGGAGAAGGCTAGCTTAGCAGGGTTGGAGAAGGCTCTGATGGAAAGTGATAGCGAGACGGAAGAAGAGATTGGCATAAGCCAAAAGAAGGAAATGGCAGAGGAAGAAATGTTCGAAGCCTTCATGGCTGAGCAAACATTTTTGGTTGAAAAACCAGTTGAGAAAGATCCTTCGAAGGAATCAGTTAGCAACGAAGTGCCAGAATGCAGCATGGAGGATGCTGCTGAAGTAACTGAACAAGGTGGCCAGGGAGGAAGCAGGTACAGCCAGCCATCCAATTTGGCTCATTTCCTCCAGTATCAGTCAATATGGTACACATATTGCCTCATGAGTTCCAGGCTGGGGATGAGGACCAAGACATGGATCCTATTCCAGTCTCTAGTGAGGAGTCGCAAGTGAGTATGGTACAGGATGAGTCTGAAATGGCTACTCCGATGGAAACTGAATGCGAGGGCGAGGAAGAGGTGAGCATCAACCTCTCATATCCTTTTGAATATCCCTCGAATTCTATGACACAACATGTCAAGCCTTTGTATATCAAGGCTTTCTTTGATGGGATACAATTGAATCGGGTCCTGATAGATAATGGGGCAGCAGTGAACTTACTACCGAAATCTTCTTTGAAGAAACTAGGGAAAAAGAATCCCAGGTTGATCCCAACCAGCACAACCATCGCTGGCTTCGCTGGAGATAAACAAATGGCTCAGGGGATTTTACCCATTAACTTGAGTGTGGGAACCAGGGACTGTATGACAGCATTCTTCGTGATCGACAGTAATGCTAAATACAATGCTTTACTTGGGAGAGATTGGATCCACACTAACAAATGTGTGCCTTCCTCTTTGCATCAGAAAATCATGATGGCCTTAGGCAATGGAGAGACAGAGGAAATAGATGCAGATCCTCAACCCTTCATAGCCTGTGCAGACTTTGCAGAGGCCAAGCTGTATATTGAGGGAGTGACACCACTCAGTATACTGAGGAAAGCTGATGGCTCAGCCGAAGTGACGGCTGATGAGGAAGTGACACACCTGAAGCACTTAGTCCAAGAGAGTGCTGATGAAGAGATTGTCGTTAAAGATGACAATGATGCCTGGTTGTAGGCAAAGAGATGAAGAACAAGAAGCCAAGTCCTTGGCTCTGATTAAATTCTCAACATTGGATGTAAAAGCTATAGTCCAGAAAGTACAGAAGCAAGAAAGAGAAGCCATGATAATTGGCTGTAAACAGGAGCAGTAACAGGTTAGAATTTTGACCCTTGGGAAATACTGTGCATTGGACATTGAGACAAAAGTCCAGGAGATACAGGAGGAGGATGCCTTATGGACAGATTTTGTCTATGAGGAGGAGGGCAAAGATGTTGAACTAAAGAACCTGGGAGCAGAACAAAGCAAGAAGGTTGCTTCGAAGGTCAAAGAAACCAAGGAAGAAGCTTTAATAAGTTCTCAGACACAAGACCCCTTAGAAGAAGTAAATTTAGGGGAAGGTTCTATACAACAGCCCACCTATATAAGTGCTTGCTTGAATATTCTGGACAGAGACCAGTTGTTGGTTGTTCTGAAGAAATACAAAGATTGCTTTGCATGGTCCTATAATGAACTACCAGGATTGGATAGGTCATTAGTAGAACATAGGCTCCCTATGAAGCCTAATTTCAAGCCATACAAGCAGAAACCAAGAAGAATGAGTCCAGAAGTAATTCAGAAGGTCAAGGAAGAGATTCTTAGACTACTCAAGGCAGGCTTTATTAGGACAGCCAGGTATGTTGAATGGCTATCTAATATTGTGCCTGTAGTTAAGAAGAATGGCAAAATGAGGGTATGCATCGATTTCAGAAACTTAAATCTAGCAACTCCCAAAGATGAGTACCCTATGCCTATAGTGGATCTGCTGGTAGACAGTTCAGCAGGACATCAGATTTTATCAATGATGGATGGGCACTCTGGTTATAACCAAATCTGCATTGCAGAGGAGGATATCCACAAGACAGCATTCAGATGTCCTGGGAATATTGGCACCTTCGAATGGGTTAAAATGCCATTTGGTCTGAAGAATGCTGGGGCTACATATCAGAGGGCTATGAACACTATCTTTCATGACCTCATTGGAGGGTATCTAGAGTGTTATATTGATGACATTGTAGTGAAATCCCAGTCCATGGAGGAGCATCTGTTTCACTTAGAAGCAGCTTTTGAAAGAATGAGGAAGTTCAAGTTGAAGCTCAATCCTCTTAAGTGTGCTTTTGGCGTATCATCTGGAAACTTCTTGGGTTATGTGGTACACAAGAAAGGAATACAGATTGACCAGAATAAAGCCAAAGCCATCATTGAAGCCAGGCCTCCATCAAGTAAGAAAGAATTACAAAGGTTCCTTGGACAGGTTAACTTTCTTCGAAGGTTCATTTCTAATACTGCAGGGAAAACTAAAGTATTTTCTTCCTTGTTAAGGCTGAAAGATGAAGAGGAATTTGTGTGGACAGCAGAGCATCAAATTGCTTTCGAAGGTATCAAAGCCTACTTGGCCAACCCTCCAGTGCTGATGCCACCAAAGGGGAACAAGCCCTTGAAGTTGTACATAGCTGCAGCAGAAGATTCATTGGGAGCTTTTTGGCCCAAGACAATGAAGAAGGCAAGGAGCAAGCTATTTATTACCTTAGTAGGTTTTTAAATTCTTGTGAATGTAAATATTCAGCTGTTGAAAAGCTGTGTCTTGCTTTGTATTTTGCTGCAATGAAATTAAGATATTATCTTTTACCTACAACTGTCTTGGTAATTGCAACCACAGATTTGGTTAAATACATGTTATCCAGACCTATGTTGAGGGGGAGAATTGGCAAGTGGATACTAGCCTTATCAGAATTTCATCTAGAATATGTCCCTCAAAGGGCAGTAAAAGGGCAAGTCTTAGCCAATTTTCTGGCAGACCATCCATCTCAAACAGAGAGCCAAGAGATAATGGAGCTTGGTATGGCTAGTGTTGAGCCATGGCAGATGTGGTTCGATGGATCGAAAGCCAATGGTTTAACTGGAATTGGTATTGTGATTAAGTCTCCACAAGGGGTAGAAACCACACATGGTTTCAGAGTGGATGAAGCCACCTGTTCCAATAACCAGGCTGAATATGAAGCCTTAATAGTGGGACTAGAAATTCTTATTGGATTACAAGTACATGCAGTTGACATATTTGGAGACTCTCAATTGGTGGTTAACCAAGTGAAAGGGATTTTCAAGTGTCAAAGCATAAGTATTTTGCCATACTATGTTGTTGCATTGCATTTGCTTTCTCAGTTTCAAATAGCAAATGTAACTCATGTTCCAAGATTCTTGAACAATAAGGCTAATGATGTAGCTCAGAAAGCTTCGAACTTCAAGAGAAGGGATAATACCCAAAGGGACATAAGCCAAACAACATATCAAAGATTAATACAACCTTTGAATAAAAGGAATGTGGTCTTGGAAGTCAATCATAATGACTTACAAGAACAAGATTGGAGGCATCCAATAATGCAATACTTAGCTGGTCCATCTTCGAAGGCCAGCAGGAAAATCAAATTGCAGTCTATGCAATATATGATATATGGCAATGCTCTCTACAAAAGGGGGGGAGATGGCTTATTGCTGGAATGTTTAGGCCCAAAAGAAGCATTAACAGCTATGGCTGAGGTTCATGAAGGCATCTGTGGTGCTCATCAGCCTGGTGTAAAGATGAGATGGTTGCTTCGAAGGCATTCCTACTATTGGCCAACTATCCTTAAAGACTGCATAGAATATGCAAAGGTTGCCAGGCATGCCAAAAGCATGGCACAATAAGGCATGTGCCCATAACTGACCTACATGCAGTAGTGAAGCCTTGGCCATTCAGAGGATGGGCCATGGATATGATGGGAAAAATACACCCACCCTCTTCGAAGCATCATTGTTTCATTCTAGTGGCTACTGATTACTTCACTAAGTGGGTCGAAGCCAAGCCATACAAGGCTGTAGATCAGACAGAGGTCATTGGGTTCATTAAAGATTTGATCCATAGATTTGGCATCCCACAAACTATAACTGTGGATAATGGGACTGTGTTCGATGGGAAAATGGTGAAGTCTTTTGTGGCAGAGTTTGGAATTAGCCTTGTTAATTCCACACCTTATTATGCACAAGCCAATGGTCAAGCTGAATCATCCAACAAGTCTTTGAAAAAAGGAATACAAAAGGTTGTGGAGGATAATCCCAGGGATTGGCATAACCTTTTGTTGGATGTTTTATGGGCTTACAGAACCTCCCCAAGATCAAGCACAGGAGTCACTCCTTATGCCTTAGTATATGGGCATGATGCAGTTTTACCTGTGGAAATTAATGTTAAATCTTTGAGGGTCAGATGCCAAGATCAGTTAGATCCTGAGCAATACCATCAAAGTATGTGTTTGGAGTTAGAAGGCATAGATGAAGCCAGAATTTTGGCATTAAATAGCATTCTTTTCAAAAGAAGAAAGCAGCCAAGAATTATAACAAGAAAGTCAAACACATTGGCTTTGATGAAGGTGATTTGGTATGGAAAACAATACTCCCAGTAGGAATTAAAAACCATAAGTTTGGCAAATGGTCACCTAACTGGGAAGGACCATATCAAATTCATAGAGTTCTGCCTTTTGGAGCATACCATTTGAGAAATCTGAATGGATATGTACGTCCCAAAAAGATTAACGGCAGATATTTGAAGCCTTATTTTCCAACCATTTGGGAAACACAAGGAATAAAATAAATATTAAATACAAAAACACAAGACTGCTCGAATGATAGACAAAATTTGATCTTTTATAAAGAATTAAGTACATTGTGCCACAAATTGGCCCAGAAATCATTACAATGTCTTAATTGTTTTTGTACAATAGATTTCCTATTGCTAAGTGAGGGAACTAGTTGAATAGCTGTAGCCATGTCTTCTTTGCGATCGGCAGTTCTTGGTTAGTGATTTGCAGTTTAGTGTCAGTTCGAACCAAGGCCTGGTTTACTGCAGCTAACTCCTCTTCAAGTTGGGTTTTCTTCTCCAGCAGCTGGGCTCGAAAGTGGGAAGCAGAGGAGTGTTGTTCTTTCAGAGTTGATACTTCGGTATACACTTGGGAAACAAAACTCTGGTCGCCAGCCAATTTCTCAGCCTCAGCCTTGGCAGCTTGACAAATGCTGATGTAAAAATCGATAGTAACTGCTGCCTGAGACAAATGGCTTGAAACATCCATGCCTGACTGTTCAGCAAGTTTACAGCACTGGAGGAACCCATTTCTGATTATAGGCCTCTGTAGAGCCTCGAAGGGAATCCTCGAAAAGGAAGTCAGTAGTTCCAGGCATGTGTCTAGGTCTATCAAAGGTCCAGAAGGCTTGCCGCTGGAGGAAGAAGAACTCTCAAAAATTTCCAGTAAGGAGTCAGCCAAGACTAATGGCTCAGCTTCAGCATTGAATGTTGGAGAGGTAGAGGGTATGTCGAAGAGACTAGCTAGTCTGGCTTCGAAGATGTCTACCTCATCCGTAGACATAAAGGGCGCAGGAAAAATTGTAGTGGAAGGCACAGAGGACTGCATGGGGATAGGAGAAATGGATGGAGCGTCTTTGGCAGTCTCTATGGTCTTAGCCACCAACGAATCAAGTGAGGAGGGGCTGGAAGTAGGCAAAGGTGATGAATTATGAGGTGGAGAACTACCAGCACCCTCAATAGAGGAATCAACTGCCATCGCAGACTGAGTAGCAGTTGGGTTTTCCTTGGAAGGAGCGGGAGAAATAAGGCTCGGAAGAGAAGTGAATTGAGGGACAGGATCATTGGTTGTTACTGCAAAAGGAGAAATATAAAGAAATGTTGAATCTCAATATTGAAGATTTGACAAGAAAAGAATAAAGGCATGAAGGAAATTACTTGTTCTGGAAGCACTAGCACTGATGGGAGAGCTGCGAAGGGAGTAATGTTCGGCAGTCTGCTGCTCTCTTGCCATTTCCCTTGGTAATGCATCAGCAGCAGCAGCTTCCTCTCTTAGAAATTGTTGCTGCCGTCTCTTCTCAGCCCTTTCGAAGACAACTATGGCCTTGGAATATTCTTGTTCTACGGCCTTAGCAGCTGCTTCATGGATGGGATCTTCAGCCAAGCCAGTAGCTGAAGCAGTCACTTTCCTTTTCTTTTCTATTGCTTGGGCAATTGTCTCGGAATCAGAATCTTCGGCGAAATCATCAGGAGAGACAGTAATCTTTATTCTCTTTTTTCTCTGAATTGGTATTGTCCGCTCCTCCATTGTCTTCCCAACTTCTTTAGTCTGAGATCCTGATTCCCCAAGAATGAGTTCCTCCTCTGCCTCCCTAGCAGTCGTCTCCTCTTGAGCCAAATCAGTCTCTCTTTTCTTTCTTTGCAAGAGAGATTCCTGCTCTTGATCTTTTCCTTCTCCTTCCCCTACTTGAAACTCAGATTTTTCCTTTTCTAGCTCAAGGAGTCTCTTCGTCTTTTGCTGTTGACTACCTTCACAGAGGAAGAATTAAGGATAAGATAACAAGCATTACGTAAGAAGATCGAAGGAAAGAAGACAAAGGTATATACCTTTCTTCGAAGCAGTTCGAACCACTTTAGGAGGAGTTGAGGCAGCAGGAATAGACTGAGTTGTAGCAGGTACTGCAGCTGAAACAGCGGAAGAAATGACAATCCCAGCTCCCTTGGGCTTGGATACATCTAACACCTTTAGTAGGTTTTGAGATGAAATGGCCAAATAGACTTCCATATTGCTCACCCACCAATTTTGGTATCTCTTCAATATAGTACCTTGAGGAACGAAAGGGGTGTATTCAAAATTGGCCAAGTCATCTATAAACTTGAAGGTTGCCTCTTCTAACCTCAATTTCTGAACCTTCAAATCCCTCCTAGTGAGGCTCAGGTTGGTGTTGCTGCAGAGAGGTATTGGGACCCCTTGTGTGAAGCCAAATTGTCTAGCAAACTGAGCAGGACAATACGGCTCAGCTATGCATTTATAAGCTCTGGGGTTCGTGGTCCCGATAAATAGCTCTCTAGGAATCAAAAGGGAAGCCCATATATCCTTGTGAGCAGGTGAGGCACAGAGCCTGTCACTTAGGAAATTATTCAACCAAGTTGGACCAATGCTGGGTTCGAAGGGGCGGAAATGGTGAATAGGAATGATAGCTGGAAGTTGATGGAAGAAAGAGAAATAGAAGGCAAAAGTAGAGGGAGAAAGTGAAGCATTGGCCAGTCTTATGCCATGGGTAAGAGAGTGTAGCCCAGAAAATTTAAGACATTTGGATTGTAATTTAGTAAAATAGGCAAAAAGCCAAAGCTGAAGTATCCAGAATGGACCTCCTTGATTAGCATCTAAGGGTTTTTCACAAAAGAGGGAGCAAACTCTATACACATGGCCTAGAACATATGGGGCCAGGGCTACCCTTTTCTGCAAAAACAAGGGCTTTGGCAAGAGGGGCAAATTCAGGCATGATTCTTTGCGAAGAAGTGCAAAAGAGGAATTTGCAAAGCCAATATAACAAGAAGGAAAAGAATTCCCTATCAGTTACCAGGCCCTCCTTTTTATTCTCAGCTTTAACAAAATCACTGTAAGATGAGTTAAGAGAGAGGAGGGAGAAAGGGACTGCTAAATCAGGGAAATCTGGTGTAATGGGAGTGCCAATATGGGATACTCCTAATAAATGGCAAATATCAAGAACAGTAGGGGCCATCATCCCACATCTAAATTGAAAGAAATTAAAAATGGGGTTCCAAAAACATAAAGCAGCAGGAACTAGAAAGGGGTCTTCTGGGATAGTTACCCTAGATAGTCGAAGAGCATCGAGAAGACAGAGCTCTTGAAGGTCCAGTGTCCTAGCAGGGACAACCCGGTCGTACCATTCTTGCCACTCCGGTCTCATTGTGGGCCAGCATCGATGAGGACGATTGGTTCTCCAGCTCCTCCAGTCGAGACCACCTTCATAAAGGAGATATTGGTTCTCTAGACGTGGATACAGGGCGGGAAGCTCAGTAAGGATCCCCTTGAATATAGGCCCGAGCACGTAGTCTTGTTGCATATGGCGACGAGGGACAAAGATACGCCCATCGATAGCACTTTCCTCCCCAGCCTTGTACTTCTCACATTCTGCATCAATAAGCCTTTTTAAGGCCACAGATGAGCTCACACGCTCTATGATTGGCACTTTTGGTGAAGAAGAAGCCATTGATAGTACGCTTTTCGGAGAAGGGAATAGAGGGAAGTGAGAGACTGATGAGGGTTTGTATTCTAAGAGCATAAGTAATTCCAGAACGCGAAACAAAAGGGTTTAAAGTTTTTTGTGTCTGAAAGATATATTGCGTAAGCTGCTAAGTACTAAAAGTACGAATACGAGGAGTCTCATCCAAATCTGATAGTTTTTGGAGGGAAGAGCACATTCTGGATGTTGATGCCAGCTTCGAAGTAAGATATTTGGCTTCGAAGCCAAATTTTGGCGCCAAAAATCAAACAACAACGGCTTCGAAATACAGAAGCCGGCTTCGAAGCATACTACATACTTAAAGATACTAGAATGCTCGAGTATTGGTCTACTTCAAAGGGTTTGAAGACCTGTTTGAGGGTATTAATGAAAATAACGGCCTTCGAAGCAAAACTTAGGATTCTTTAAGGAAAATTGCTATTCGAAACATCAAAACCAATCGTTGGTTTTTATAAGAAGGAGATTGTCTTTTAAACTAAAACAGCATGGACTGCTCTTCGAAGTCAAAGTGGTCAATTTAAAATTGACTGGCTATATCAACCATGACCATGTATTGGTTATATTTAGTTTTGAAGGGTAAAGTTGTTAAATTCGAAACACTAATTCCAGATGATATCAGCCAGAATTGTCAACTTTACTCCATAAATTGGAAAAAGACATGTTGGTTATTTTTAGTGTTTCATTAAAAACAATTGAGTCCAGATTCGAAGGGTGAGATTGTTCAATTCAAAGCTCTAAATTGGCTTTTAAAGACAAAAGGAAACAGAGTCAAACAATGTCAAATACAGAAAACTTTGTTTGTATTCAAGTGAGGGCAATTACATCAAGTAACCCTATCTGGGTACAAACTCAAGCTCATAAAAATAAGGAATAGAATAAATAACAAGATCATGAAATTTGGTCTAACAGTGATCAATGAAATTTTGTTCTTTCTTTATTATACCCTCTATTTCTTCTAATGTTGGCTGCATGAGTTGATGTACTCTCAGTTCGTAGTAGAGCTCTTCAGCCTTTATTTCGAAGGCTTCCTCTCTCAATTTTTGCTCCATTTCGTCTATGACCAAATCATCCCAATACGTAGAATCTTTATTCTTGAAATCATCGAATTCTTCGATAAAGTTCTCTACTTCGTACTGGGCATGAATTCGAAGAGACGAAAGTTGGTCTAAGGATTGCATAGTGGCCTTAGAATTTTGATGCCAGTAAAGGAGCAATGGAAGTTGGTCCAGGAACATATGAAGTTCTGCTTGGGCAAGGGGATTAAGGACATGGCTCCTAGTCAGAATATCACAAGCCCATTGAAAGTTCTTAAGAAGGACTGCGTCCTCAAGAACATTGAAAGGCAAGTGGGAGAAAGCTGCAAGCAGAAGTTGAGCTTGTTTCCGCTCAACTGAAGTAGGGAATGATGGAGGTTTGTAAGGTGAAAAGGCTTCATTCATGGGGAGTGCAATCCTCAGTTTTTCTGTCCAGCAAAGAGTTGGTGGAGGAGAAGGTATAGATGCTTCTGCTCCAGAAGATGGAGAAGAAGGTGTGGATGCTTCTATTATGGGAGATGGCATGGGGGTGGAAGGAACAAAGGCATTAATATAATCAAGCCAGTCAGAAGAACAAATCTTCGCCTTTTGGGCTAAGAATGATGGATTGTACCCTTGTGCTTCTTCTAGGTGCCGGGTAGCATGCATTATCTTTGTAGGCATGGAAGATGTGTACCATGCTACAAGCAGATTTTCCTCCAAACTGCGTCGATGGTCAATGGGCACGTAGGGGTAGACCACTGAACTTCGAGCGTAGGGAGGAAACTCCAAAGGATCAGTAAACTCGACAAAATGATGGTTGATTCGTTCCCTCAAATCATAAGTCTCAGGTGTTGACCAGCTTATCCAGCCAGAACCCCCAGAAGACGAAGAAGTTATATCTTCATCCCATGCAGAATTTTGTGAAGAAGAGTTTCCTAAATCCATATTTGCAACTTGCCAAATCAAAGGTTTGAGATTAGTTCGTTCGAGGTACAAGGGGGAGTCAAAGGAAGAACTTCTTGTATCTGTGTCTGCAACTCGTTGAATCGAAGGATTAAGGACAATGTGTTCGTAGTCCAAAGGTTGGTAATTTGCAAAGGCTTCCATGACCTGAATATAGAAAGGCGGGTAAAGGTGGCTAATGAATGCGTGGAGGTTCTTTCGAAGGGAAACAGCATTACTCAATGGCTCTTCGAGTGCTTGATCAATGGAAAGGGAAATTGATTTAGCCATAATCTGTTCGAATGCTAAGGTATTGGGACGTTCAACAAATTGAAAAAGAGTTAATGCAAATGATCACCAGAGAGATGACGGTTGCGTTTCTAGACGATAGACTCTATGCACATTCCAAAAGCGCGGGAAAGGCTGCGATCCACTAATATCACCAAGTATTGGGTATATTAGTGCGGGGGGTAATGTTGGCTACATATTTTGTAAAAGCCAATTACAGTTCGACACGTGGCAAAGCAAGGATAGTACGGGGAGACTACTCAAGTCTTCGATTTTGATCGTACACGTGGCAGTGAAAATTGGTTCTCACGTGATCTGAGTGTAGACGTCCCCGAACGCCCCGGGAGGGTTTAAGTCCCGTTCCGTTCATTTGGGTTCACTACAGTTCGGATTCCTTTTTGTTTGTCGCGGTTCTAAATCTAAACCAAAGAGTCCAACTCTGGCAAATCGTTTTGAAGAAAAACAGATTTTTGAAAAGTAGTGCCAAACATGGACTGCTTTGCCAGATTACAGAGTCGCCACCTAAATATTTTAAAATGGGAAATTTAGGAAACCCTGACTCGGTGCCGAAGGCCACGTGTCCGTCATCACCAAATGTCTCGGCTCGGGAGCTTGGGTACGATCGGGGAAGGTCAGCTATGAGCACCCCCTTTCGCCCGGTCCGGAAACCGGCCTCTACTAACCGTGATATCCGATTTTGAAAACATTATATGCTTTTATACCGGTTATTAGCCTAGAATTACTATGTTATGCGCACAGCAAACAAGTATAGACTAGATCGCCTAATTTGGAAATAAGCATTGCATATCCGTTTTGTTTGGAAAATAGTTTGAAATTGCTACTCGCGGGTAGGCTAAAACACGGATTTCAATGAGTATTCCCAACTCAAGTAATCCAACCTCCACCCACAGGCATTCAAACAGTTTATAACACATAAGCATTTAGCCGCATGGCAATCATACCGTCATGGCAAACATTCACACGCATGCGATATGCTAAAGCGTAAAAACTTACATCGTACTCCGTGCCAGAAACAATAACCTGGTTAGCAAACATGCATGACCTAGTTCATGTTAAGTGGCTAATGCGACACAAGCATAGATGCAATCTAGAGTAGGCTCGGCTAACCCTAAACATGGCATATGAAGTGTGCGAATAGAACGTATTCAATTTGGAATTGAAAATTGCAATGCGGTTTGTATGATGTGCCGAGCCCGGTGCATGTAAACAAATGCATGAATGCACGCATGCGTTGCATAAGGTATGCTAAAATAGACATGCCCTAATCTACCATCGCAAGCAGGTAAATAAAAGGGATAGAAAGAAATGGGGGTTTGGAAGACATACACCCACTCACACACACTTATTACAATTTTGCCCTCGCTCGGAGGGGCCAAAAGAATAATACAAATAATTAACTACGCAAGCTAATTAAATATTACAAATTAATTAAATTAACAAATTTAATTAAAGCAGTAAATCGCCTCGGGATGAGGGCCGGATACGACACGCGCTCGGGACTGGCTCGGAAACACACTGCCATGCACGGATTGCCTCTATTTCCCCTGCTATCCTCCTCAGAAAATTGCCAAAGTCCCAGGAGTGCCTCTCAGGGCACTAGGGAGTACCACCGGCTGGGTAGAGCACCACCGGCCGAAGAAGGAGCCACCGGCACTAGATGAAGTTATCGGCTGGAAATTGACTGCCGGTCGGCACTAAAAAGTGCCGGTCGGCACAAAATACCTGCAGAACCTGCAACTCACAGCAGCAGAGGGCAACAACATGCATGGCAATATAATTCAAGCCATTTATGCACTACACACACCCCTTATCATGTTTTTGACTCAAAGGGGCATATGCCTCGATTCCCGGACCACCAATCGCGCATTTCCATGCGTGATGGCCCTAAGAACCAAGAGTGCAACTTTGATTTCAAATGCATGCAATGCAAACAAACAAACAAGGGTGCTCAACCTCCATCATACTTCACTTCAAGAGGCCAAACATGCACAATATAAATGCAACCCAAAATATGTCAACTAGGCATGGGACATGGACTATGCAACATGTTCATGCAAAGGGGTTCAAGCAAGCATGTAAGGTAAGCATGCAAACCAATGGAAGGATGGACTTATACATGAATTAGGCACCTCAAATAGTCCTAAAATCAGTGGCCATGATGCTAAGGAAATGAGGGCCAAACACACATGCACACATGCACAAGTTAAGGCACCAACACTTAAGCATAATAAACAACATTCAAGCACACTTGAGATGAGTTGAACATGGGCTACTAGCATACATATAAAGCTCTGAAAATCATGCAAAACATGATGCCAAATCATGTAACTAAGCAAGCTAAACATGCAACAAATAGCCCAAGTATTAAGGCAAGCCAATAAGGCTTTGAACCACACCTAAGCGAGGCAATTATGGCATGCATTAAACAACCTAAAACAGATTTTGAGCATGTCAAATTAGGCCCAAAGGACCACTTAGATGGCGTCTAAGAGGCTTGAAATCAAAGGCATGCAAAATGACCAAAACATGAGGCACCCAACACATGCTTTTAAAGCATTAAAGAGGCAACTAAGGCAAGCATACAAGCATACCAAAGGGACTGAAATAGCATGTGAAATGGTTCCAAACCATCAAAAATGAAGCAAGCAAGGCATGCTACACATTCATACTCTTGAGGCCAACAAGCCAAATGCAAAGAGGCTATATTAGGCATGCTAAGATTGACCAAAACAACTTCGGACAGAGCTAAAACATGCCAAAATAAGCATACAAGCTTCACAAATGCAAGCCTAAAACATGCTAGAAACTAAGGCACACAAGCTAGGCATGTTAAGGCAATATTAAGGCATTACAAAGCAACTATGCGAGGCATGCAAGGAGTGCTAAAACCAACTTAAAACAGAGTTTAATCATGGCATAATAGGCATGAAAAACAGCCAAGACATGCTCAAAACACAACCAAACATGGTGCTCCTTTGGAGGCCAAAACTTGCCCTTTTCAAGGACATCAAGGAGAGGGGTGGCCCTCTCCTTTTGGAGACTTCAAGGCACCATCTCCACCACTGAAATCCCTCAAGATTTCAGTGGGGGATAGGCCCAAGTACCAAAGTCTCGGAGCTCTCACAAAATGGCCCAAAAATGGCCCTTTTCAAGGCCTAAGGGCAGTCAAACCTACCCAAAGTGCAAAACACTCTTGATAAACAATGAAGAGGGTTAAAAAACAGAAATTTTATGTGTTATGCACTAAGCACAAAAACAACTCTAAGCTAGGTAAAAACAAGGTGCAAAAATGGGGTAAATAAAGTAAGTTTTGTTACCTTTGAAGACCACCTTCACAAAGGTTGGAGTTGTTGGTTCCTTGAGCTCCAAACCAGCCAAGAACACCAAGAACAAGCCCTTAGCACCTCAGTTCCAAGAGGAAGGTGAAACACTAGGTGTTGATGTGCAATAGTAAGGCACAAACACCTAGTGTACAAAACAAGAAAGAAAGGGAGAGATAGGATAGATACACAAAACCTAACCTAAAACCAGAGCTTCTCCCTCCTCTAGAATGTCTAACTCTCTAAAATTCTCACCCTTGAGCCAAGAGAAGAGCCTTCTTTTGTATAGGCATGAAAACTTACAAGTTAAGCAAGCCTAAAGGCTCATCCCTCCATACACGTGTATGGAGGGGAGCAAAAAGGTGATACAGCTGTCTAAAAATATCTGATAAAGCAGCTGCACAGCAGTCGGCAGGGCAAAATGGTCATTTTGCCAAAAAGAGTGCCGACCGGCACAAAATAGTGCCGGTGGCAACACCAACCAGCCGGTGGCCTTTAGCCACAGCCGGTGGTATGTGGGGGTGCCTCACAAAGCATTCCCTGCCCTCCCAAGGCAAAACACAAGTGTTTGGTGCAAAACCAAACACCAAACGGTCGAGTTCGGAGGTCCTGAGGCAAGGCGCGCGTAGCCGAGAACTCCGGGAACTCCAAACGAACACAAACATGGATAATCACCGAGTGTTCCAACGGTGACGTCCAAGTCTTGAGGACGGTCAAAAATGGGGTGTCTACAGTTGCCCCTCTTTGACAGAACTCGAAAGTCATAACAATGACGGGAGTGAATGTCAAAGCCCAGAGACGACCCATTTTTGACAAGGCCGAAGACTCAGACAAACATACAAAGCGCAAATGGTTGAACTCGCAAGCTGCCTACGTATCCCTTAGGAATCAAACCAGCGTAGTTCAGGCACAGGCATACAAGCCGCAGATAAGGTATGCGCCCGTAGGCGGGGGCAAGATGCAACTGATGATGCAAAAAGGCCGAGCATAACTTATGATCATGCAAAGAAAGCTGTAACGAAGCACAAATGCGACAGTTATAAGCTAGCATACACCAAACTACACTACAATGCAGAAAGGATGTAAGAGAATTATGCAATTCTCAATACGTCTCACTCGGAGGATACAATACCTGTGCGGCTCGTCCGGTTGCACCGGCCTCAAATGAGCCGTACATACAATATCGTGCCTGCAAAGAAAGCAAACTTAACAGGTACAATATTGTTAGCAACATGCATGACATATGCAATGCGAATGCTAAATAATATGCAATATATACAAAACTATGTATGAATAATGCAAATGATAATGCAATGCGATTGAAACTAATGCGATGCAAACTACATGCGGGGCAATTGAATCATGATTCAAACATGAGCGGTTCGGAACCACACGAATGTCAAATAGATTGATGGAAGTAACAAGTCCGTCTACCATAGAAAAGGGTGCCGCACCGAACCTCAAACCAACATACCAACGTGGAATAGGCGCGATACACATGCAGAACTATGAGTGATGTAGACGGACACAAGGACAAGTATTGGGTGGATTGACATAAGTGGGGAAACGACCCGCTGATGAGGGAATAATGATCCTAATGCCGGACGCAACAATTACACTACAATGCAATGGAAATGGATACAATGGATATGGCACGCGGGCCAAACCGAGTCTTGCCTAGGAAAGGCATGCACGCATACGAACCGCGTCTAACACAGAAAATGTGCCGCAACCCTCAAACCAAGCTCATCAAGGAATAGGCGCGTACACAAAAGCCGTGCTTCGACGTGAAAAGTAGGGGCACATACCAGACCAAGCTCAACCTGGAAAGGCGCAAGCCATAGATGGAAGATGATGCAATGGATGCACGCAAACTACAATGCACTAGAAATGGATATTTACAGAAAATGCATGACATATGCACTATCTACAATGAAATGCATGACATATGCATGTGTTTTTGTTTTTTTGAAATGCATGACATATGCGAAATCTAGCATGATGCATGACATATGCATGTGTTTTTTTTTTTTTGATTTTTTTGAAATGCATGACATATGCAGTATTTGAATGATGCATGACAATGCATTATGATGCAATGACTATGATCGCAGTTTTCCCTATCTTACCAACAGGGCGATATACTAGGTTGGTTCAGTATCCAGAATCGAGGCGTAAACACGCCGCCTCAACCTATGGGGTTTCCATACAGGTTTCAAGCCGAGGGTACACCCCCTGGGTATTTAAACCAGACTTTAGTCTCGGAAATTCCGAACCTTTGCGTTCTAGGCATAAGCCATTCGAACTCTAGTTTCCACCGTCCCAGTTGGTCTTCTAGGAACTCACCGCAAACACAGGCTGATGGCTTTACCAGACCACCGTAAGTCGTTCGGGTACGACAAACACCAAAGGAATTACACCTTCAGAGGATTTAAGGTCTCCTAGACCAGGATGCAAAATGTATGCACGACAATGCAGGTTGTTTTGTTGAATGCAGATGGTGCATGATGTTTTTGAAATGTGCGCCAACGCGCGGCTTTTGAAATGCATGCCAAATGCAATGAGGTGTGCACCTTAATGCACCGAAGGTTTTGCACCTCCCGAGGATTTAAGGTCTCCTAGACCGTGCGTGTTTGGGGTCTCGCCAGACCCGCGATGTACTATGTGGTGCGCAAAAAAGCGCGGTGTGTTCGGATAACGCACATGAAGGTCCTGCGCCTTCCGAGGATTTAAGGCTCCTAGACCGTGCGTGTTTAAGGTCTCGCCAGACCACGCGTGTTTTTGGTCCCGCCGGACCGTGATGTGCACAGGACGGTGTGATGCGCAAAATAGCGCGATGAATGTATGCCAAGTGCAATATGATGCGCAAGGTAGCGCGATGCGTTAAACAACGCGAGTGAGATGTAATGCTCAAGACAGTGCGATTGCATGCAAAGCGGGGCGCGCATATCTCATCGAAATGGAAAATGAAATGCGAAACGAGGCATACGTACCTCGAGATGCAATGAAATGCGAAATGAGGCACACGTACCTCGCTTGATGGAGAATGAAGTGCAAAACGAGGCATACGTGCTTCGAGATGCAATGAAATGCGAAATGAGGCACACGTACCTCAAGAAGTGCAAAACAGTGCAAGTCCCGAGGGACGCGCGAAACGGCACGACGCGACGCCCCAGACAATGCGATGAATGCATGCGACGCACGCGGGGCAACTTTCGAATCTCATAGAAACAAAAGGATACAAAAGGATACAATCTTTGCTTGAATTTGAGTGTCACGCACAGAAGACACGGTCCGAGGTCGAAACGGAGGCCGGTTGAGCATCGGGGATGCACTTTCTTGAGCTATGAAGACCCAAAACCCCTTAATTTGCCAAAACAAGGCCTTGGGAATACCACCGGCTGGATGGGGTGGCCACCGGCTGGCCACCGGCTGCAGAAAAATTCCATCGGCACAATATTGTGCCGACCGGCACAAAACAGTGCCGACCGGCCAAAAGTTGCTGATCGGGGCAGATTCGGCATTTCACCTCGGGCTTTATAAAATAGGGCTTCTAAACCCTATTCTTCACTTCCTCTTCCGCCGAAAACAACCTCTCTCTCTCTCTAGAGCTTTGTTCTCTCGATTTTTCGTCGATTTCTTCGCGTTTCACGCTCGTTTTACCGTCGGATTCGCGATATTCTTCGCGTTTCGGACATTTTCCACCGATCGAAATTCATTTCGGGATCCTTTGCTATTTTCGCCTTTTCGGGACTTGTTCCCCTCGATTTTCTCTACATTTCCGTGTATTTTCATCTTCCGGCCTTTCCGGCCATTTCCGGCTCGCTCGGAGTTGACTTTTCTCGGTTGACTTTTCACCTTCTTGCTCGGTTTTCCTTTTCCGGTCATTTTTTCACTACCACTACTATGGCTGACGACGTTCCACATGTCGGGACTCCCCCGGATCACGAGATGGATCCCGGGGTTGAGCTCCTCCCGCTGAGCGAGCGACCATTCGACCCGGCGACCTACCGCCCGGCCATTCACGTACTTCCGCCAGATGGACTCCGCCACTTCCGCGGTTTTGACAGGGCTCTGGACCCGGAGCTTCTGCTGCGCGAGCCGACCTCTCACCTTTCGTTCGGCGCTTCCGAGGTAACCCTTCTGCTCTGCTTTACTTTCTGCAATGTAGAACTGTAAACTGTCAACTGACATAGCTGATTACAACCCTTAATTGCTTAGCTCTGATACACTGTACTGTAGTTGATTGTAGACAACACTGATATCTGCTTAGGACCGACACACATGCACACACACTGCACTAGTCTTAATCACCCAAACACGGCACACCGTATTTCACTGCAAATTCACCGATACCCGGTACTTGTTTGAATCTGAAAACATGTTGTATGCTGTATTTAAACTGAACCACACAAAGCACGCTGACGCATCATACGTTGTAGCTCACCTATTGGCACACTATAACCCGATATCTGCTTGAATCTGAAAAATGTACACACATGTACCATATCTGTATGCTGACCCTCACAAACATACTGACACATCACAGGCCGTAGTCCACCGCAGTACACTGAAACCTGACATTTGCTTGCATCCGAAAAAGTACACACGTGCACTATGTTCACACTGCACCACTCAAAAACATACTGACATCTCACATACTGTAATTTACTGTAAGCACACCGGCACCCGGTTTCTGTTTGAATCCGAAAAACGTGCACGCATGCTAGATTTGTACTGACTTTCACATGTTTCCTCAGAACTGCACATCTCATATTGCTTTGCAACTATCTGCTTGAAAACAGGGAGATTCCCATGCCGTCCGCGGGTATGGGAACGTCACGGCTCGAGATTGGTATGGTGAGCTTCCTGAGGCGGTTCGACGCATCGTGGACCAGGCGGGCTTTGGTACCTTCTGCAGGGGACTCTCCCAGCTCACGGCATGCAGACCTCTTCTTGCCGCTCTGGCGGAGAGGTGGTGGGACACCACCGATTCGTTTCATCTTTCTGCGGCTGGGGACATGACGATGACCCCTTACGATTTCTCGGTGCTCACTGGCATCGGGGTAGGGGGTGATCCGATCCCCTTTGATATAGACATGGATGAGTGGACCGCAGCCCAGGTCTACTTACTTGGCGCGGCTCCGCCTCTGGCTCGTCCCGGCTTCGTCCGGTATTCTTGGTTCGAGGTGCAGTTTCGGGTCCAGTCCGCACTCATTGATGCAGCCCCGATGACCCCAGAGGCCGTAGAGAGGTATGCACGCGGTTTTCTGATGTTCTTGTTCGGGACGACCCTCTTCGCCGACCGGGCGAACACAGTGCCCCTCTGCCTTCTCAGCGCATTGGTGGACGTCAGAGATATCTTGCGCTTTGACTGGGGTGGCGCGGCTCTGGCCACCCTGTACGGCTATATGAGCTCAGTCTCCCGCGGCAGCGGACAGTTGCTCGGAGGCTACTGGCGGGCTTGGGAGGTATGTCTTCTCCTCTGCTTTACATTTCTGTTCTGTACTTTCTGTACTCTGCACACTGCACACACTGTAGGCTGTCCCACACGGACTGTATACTGTACACACGGCACACACACACTCTGCTATTTCTGTCTTTCATTTCTGTATTCTGCTTCATCTGATAAATGCACTGGTATTTATCTTACAGTTGTGGGTTTACGCCTACTTTCCTAGGCTCGCTCCTACACCCGATGCAGAGACCCCTCTGGTTGTCCCTTTTTCACGCCGCTTTGACGGGAGGTGCGTCCGGAGGCCGCGGGAGACATTCAGCTTCTTCCGCCGCTATTTCGATACCATCACCCCCGCGGAGGTATGTTTTACTTGTAGTTCATTTAAACTTCACTTTTCCACTGTATATTTGCAATACCAGTAGGTAACAAACTGTACTTCGATTTTAGATCACCTGGCGGCCATGGGCTCCTTTGCCAGCGATGATACGAGATCGGTTTGCCGGGGCCGTTGAGACCTCAGGTTACCGGATTCTGCTCGAGGGCCCGGTCTGTCGGGCTTGGTACCTGGGCGAGCGTTTCTTGCGTCAGACCCTAGGCTTACCCGAGCAGATTGTCCCGGTGCACCCTCCTGAGCACATGCGGGATACTGAGAGGTTCACCGCTGAGCAGATGGCGGACTACACCTCGGCTGGGACGAGAGCGGCTACAGAGGCGAGGGCGACTACTCGGAGTACGTCCGGACCTTCCTGATGCGTCCTCTGAGTGGTGGTCGCCGAGCTGAGAGAGTGGGGCCTGCGGCACCAGCGGTCGGAGCAGGAGTAGGAGGAGGAGCGCCGAGGAGGGCTCGAGTCCGCGGCAGAGGCGGGGTTCAGAGAGGACGAGGAGCCGGTTGGCCTGCTCTGCCTACCATGCTGACATACAGAGGGCAGGGTGGGGAGGCCTTTCAGATCCCCTTTGCTCCTCCCCCGGCTGGTCATGAGTTAGCCGGTATCCCCGACTTGCCTCCGGTATGTATTACTCGCATTCTGCCTCTTGCATTGTCATTCCATTTCAGTTTATTCGATATTCCACAGAACACTGATATATCTGATACTTTTGCAGGCGTCCTCCGAGTACACCCGGCAGTCCGTGGAGTTGAATGCCTCCATGATGGGGATGCTGCAGCGGACCTTCGACATCTTGGCTCTCTACAGCATTCCGGTATATTTTCTCTGACTGTTTCATACAATCTGATGTACTGCACAAAACCTGATAAACTGCTCACGGCATTCACACTGTACTCATACACCGCATTCTGCACTGATAAACTGCTCACGGCATTCACATACACTGTACTCATACACTGCATTCTCACGGCATTCATACACTGTACTCATACACTGCATTCTGCACTGATAAACTGCTCACGGCATTCACATACTGTACTCATACACTGCATTCTGCACTGATAAACTGCTCACGGCACTGATGCATTTGTCTTTTCATGTTGTTTCAGCCTCCGTTCCAGATTCCCCCGGTGGGTGGCGCCCCAGTTGGGCCTCCCATTTCTACTCGGGACGGCAGAGCCTATCCCCGCACCAGAGGAGGACATACTTACGCCGGGAGCAGCTCGCGGGCTCCGGTTCAGGATGACGAGTCTGAGGCAGAGACAGAGGCGGAGGCGGGGTCGTCGGAGGAGGAGACCGGAGATAGCTCAGGCTCAGGCTCAGGCTCAGGCTCAGACGGCGATGCTCCTGGTGACGCTCCTGGGCTTCTGCCCAGGAAGAGGGCGAGGACGGATCCTTAGGCGCGAGACTATTGACGCCACCTCTCAGATTTTTGCTGCTTCTTTTCTTTTCTTTGTACTTTTCTCTTTTTGTAGTTAGGGTGCTTTGTACTGCCGCAGGCAGATTTTTGTTTCCGAAACGATGTACTTGAAAGAGATGATATGAAACAAACTTTTTGAAAAGAATGTTATATCTGTATCTGCGTATTTCATACTTTGCACTGCATCGCATCACGTTACACCTCAAATGTAAGTGAAAATGATTTGTTTGTCTGAAAATTGAGCAATTGTACTAGGATAATCGGATAACCAATCAACCAACAGCAAAACAACTCATACAAACCACTGCTTGAACAAATAACAGCCCATACTCCACTGGGGATTGATCTGCATACAGCCCATAATACAGCTCTCGGCTCATTCTGCACACAGCAAACCCTGAACAAACAGCCCACTTCTGCCAAGACGGATCAGAAAGCTGACACGGTTGGAGTTGAAACACGCTCGGATGTCCCAAATTTCCCTTTTCTTCTCTTGCTTCGTACGAATGTAGAGAATGGCACAACATCCTGAGCACAAACGATTTTTTTTTGCAATAAAGAAGGGTTTTCAACCAGGGTATCGAGCCTACAACTGAACACAGTGGAAAGGACTCAAGTGAAGAAAATACAGGGCACACGACCTAAACACAACGAGATACACTCGAAAAGACTCAAAGCTAAATTGAGACCGACAAATCAAAGGACACGACACACGGACGTGCTTGAAAACAAAAGACCTTGAGGAGCCAATTCCTACGGGCAGGTTTCCCACCCTTTCTGATTTGTGTGATTCTCACGCACTCGGCCCTCAAGCTCGGTTTTTCTCTCAAAACCCTCTTGTTCACTTTTCTCTCGACTTACACCTCTCTATTCTTTACTCTCTCATTTTTCATCCCTCCCCAGGGTGGTTGATGGACGAATAGAAAGTCACAAGTTCACGCCCAATATTGTTAGCTCACGGCTATTTCTTCTGACGAATGGAGCGCCTTACCGGCGAGTATGTTGACGGGGGAAAGACAGAAGACCTGACTCACTGTGCCCCTAGTTCGTCATTTTGACCATTTTTTTTTCTTTCTAAAACAGTTTTGATCAAAATGAGAGTCAGATTAACACACTTATTCGATTTTTGATTTGAAAATCATGCGAATCAGGCAGTGAGCACTGAAAATTCTCCTTTTTGGGTCCAAACATGGTCCAATTTTGAAAAATGAAATAATTTTCGAGAAAAAAGTCAACCTCAGTAAAAATTTTCAAAAACTATTTTCGCAAACAGTCAACGCTCAACGAGCGCGGAACTTACCCTCGAGATATGCAACCTCGGATCGGAGGCAATGGAAAATTGCCCCTGGCTTAAAGGGGGAGAAGGCAACGGAAAGTTGCCCCTGGTTTGGACGGCAACTCAGGGCAACTTATGGTAATGCAAGGCAACGGAAAGTTGCCCCTTGTTTGGATGATGCCGCGGCATGCTCATCGATGATTGATCACGACGGGCTCTCTGGCGCGGAGAGGACGAAGACGGCCACAAACAATATATGGACACAGTCACCTGAAGGTGTTGGTGGTTGGACTTCAAGAAGAAGTTAATCACGTAGTTCCAGGTTGCTGTAATCGAGACGTGGATTCGAAGGAGGCAAAAGTAATCAAAACCATGACATGGGCTGAGACGCTATGGAAGCGTTGGGGGCTGGACTTCAGATGAAGTTGCCTACGTATCCCAAACATGGGAATCAAGCCTTACGTAGTTCCGGTTAAGGTACACTCGGGTATTTTAACCTTCACTGTTTAGGCTCTAACTTTTGCCAAGGCGCCCAATGCGGGTTTTCGACCTTGCGAGCTATGTTTTTCTTCTCTTTTTTTTCTTTCTTTTCTTTTCTTTTTGTTTCTTTTATTTTTTTTTTTTTTTTTTCTTTTTTTTTTTTTCTTTTTTGTCTTTTCTTTTCTTTGCTCTAACTTTTGCCTGGGCCGCCCTTCTGGGTTTTCGGCCCAGCGAGCCTCTCAAAGGGTAAAAGTGTAGCAAGCCCATGCCAAATGGTTTTTTGAAATGGAAGCCCTCTGTATCCGGGAGAGCGATTGTTGGGTTGATTTGCAGGAAAAGTCCATCACGGTTGCTTCTCGAGCTTTGCTTGGTGGGGATCTGATCTCCCTGATCTGACTTTGAGGCCTCTTGCTCGAGGGCTGCCTTAAAACGAGCTGCACAAGCGTTTCATGGCCTTGTTGAATGTTCTGAATGGAATCCGGTTCACAACAGATAAATCGATCTTGAGGCCGAGAGCGATCCTAGGCTACACCATCTCAAGAGCGATTCCACACAAGTCTTCGCGAGACTGCACAAAATTTTGTTTTTGAAAGTTTTTAAGAAAGCGACAAATCGCTCGTGCTGAAGATAGTGTGGAACCAGTCTGGATCAGGCCAGGGTCCTTCTCAGTACTCACGCCGACAAGCATGATTTCATTCATGAAAAGCTTAGCATGCGTTCTTTTTCTCAAAATGATCAAAATTTTACAAAACCCGAGGAATTACTTCCCTTCGTTTTCATCACCGCAGTGTTTGAAAAGGGTTTTATGAAAGCTTAGGTCATTACGACGATGTTCAAGGCACAAGAGAGCAGGCGGTATGTACTGTCGTTCCATTCACACCCTGGTACGGCTAATCAAATAGCAACAAATACAGCACCTGATAGCCACGGCTGTTTCATTCAGATTTGTGGCATAACTGGCTCCCTGACAGAAACAGACTCAAAAAGCAAAAACAACGATTTATAAGACAAAACGGTGTTTGAGGCAACAACCCCGAAATCACCTGGTATACTATATAAAGGGACTGACTCATTACAATTAGACAGACCCTTAAGCAAAAGGAATGTCTCAAAACAATGAGACAGGCTCAAGACAAAACAGAAGACTGACTCGACACCCAAGTCAGAATTTACAAAATTAACATTTAGCAGGTGCCCAAAAATGCGTGCCAAACGCTATATCCAGACAAATGTACCAGACACTGCCCGCAGGCGATTCACCTTCTGATTACATACTCGCAGTATCTGTGTCCTCAAAATCCAAGAACTCTGTAGTGACTGACTTGGCTGAGGTAGGCGGGAGGATAACCTCGTTGTCAATCAAATCCTGCACCTCATGACGGAGGCGGAAGCAAGTGTCGGTAGCGTGACCAGTCTGCTGGTGGTACGCGCAGTGCAGTAGCGTCATGTGTGGCAGGGAGATTCTTCGGTAGGGGTCGGGGCTCAAGAGGTGTAAGATGCCCCTTTTTGGCCAAAATCAAAAGTGCCCTAGACAAAGGCATGTAGAGAGGATGGAAGGCTCGGCGTCCTCGAGGCAGGTACTTCGGGGCCTGAGCACTCTTGCTAGATGCACTAGCGAACGGATCGGCGGGTGCGGCCTTGGATTTCTGATCTTTTCCGGGTACAAGGCTGGGAGTAGGAAGAACTGTTTTGGCGTGACGGGGCCTATCCCGGTTCTCTGATTGACTAGAACTGCCCTCAGGCGGAGCGGGGAAAGCATCCTCCACAGCTTTCGTCGCAACTGTAGATATCTGTTGCTTGTTCATCCCCCTGGCTTTCAAAGCCTCTACTGCCCACAGCAGTTGTTCGATAGGGTCGGCATCTGCCTTCATCTTGCCTTTATCTCTGGCCTCGGCCTGATTCAGAACTTGGTTTGATGCGTCGTTACCATAACTGGAGGTCATCTCCGGTTGGTTGAGTTCAATCACAATTCGTCCCAGTAGCGGGGGCTCCTGGGGTACAAAGCCTCCGACGTATGGTGCGGCTGGCGGCGAAACTGTCATTCCATAGGCGAGATCCGTCACGGATCTTTGAAGATCACCTATCATCCCCATTAGTTCAAATGTAGTGGGCTCGCGAGCCTGATATAGCTGGGGAGCCCAAACCGGGTGCGCGGCCGGCGATCTGGGCGGATGCGGCATGTCAACGGTGGTTTCATCATGTAAGGTGATTTCTTGATCCAACGCGGCCGTCATGACCACGATTTCTTCTGAATTCTGCGTCATGCTAAGTCCTGCCGCAGTAAGGGAAGACACTAACTGTTCTGGATTGGCTCTCTGAATCTCTAAACTGAAACGGAAAACAAGCAGCATTTCAGCCCCAGACAGATCAAGCACGGATGTAGCCGAATAACTGTACTCTACTACTGATCACTGTTTCCCAGAATCACTATTCAAACTGAACTGATATCCGCAGACACAACTGATTCTCAACAACACTGATACTGATGCCCTCGGGCCGGATACCCAAACTTGTAAACTGATATATGCGTTCCCTGCAGAGATACACTCTAAAAGCACATAGCAAGTAAATGAGAGCCAATACACCCCTATGTTGGGGTAGGGTTTCCCTGTCCTATTTTGTCAGGAGCTAGGGTTTACTACGCACGCAGCGGTTTCACAACCTAACATCGGGTAAGCAACCTGTCCTAGTTTGGAATGGTCACTATGGATCCGAATATGCACTAGGTCGAATGGTCAAAAAGGGTGCCCCGGTAAAACCGGGGTTTGTGTTCCCATACTGGCAGAGCCCGCAACCGGTCAGCCTTAGGACATGCCTTGACAAGACAAGCCTCCGGCAAACCGCTCAGGAATAGCAGATGGCCAACACGGTGTCCTAGGCGCACCAATGCACATGCAATGCAAAGAAACACATAAGTGTAGTCAAAACAGGATATCACGAGTTCGAGTCAAGCTCTCTAAATCCCCAGCAGAGTCGCCAGAAACTGTAGACGTCCCCGAACGCCCCGGGAGGGTTAAGTCCCGTTCCGTTCTTTGGGTTCACTACAGTTCGGACTCCCTTTTTGTTTGTGCGGTTCTAAATCTGAACCAAAGAGTCCAACTCTGGCAAATCGTTTTGAAGAAAAACAGATTTTTGAAAAGTAGTGCCAAACATGGACTGCTTTGCCAGATTACAGAGTCGCCACCTAAATATTTTAAAATGGGAAATTTAGGAAACCCTGACTCGGTGCCGAAGGCCACGTGTCCGTCATCACCAAATGTCTCGGCTCGGGAGCTTGGGTACGATCGGGGAAGGTCAGCTATGAGCACCCCCTTTCGCCCGGTCCGAAGACCGGCCTCTACTAACCGTGATATCCGATTTTGAAAACATTATATGCTTCTTATACCGGTTATTAGCCTAGAATTACTATGTTATGCGCACAGCAAACAAGTATAGACTAGATCGCCTAATTTGGAAATAAGCATTGCATATCCGTTTTGTTTGGAAAAGTTTGAAATTGCTACTCGCAAGTAGGCTAAAACACGGATTTCAATGAGTTCCCAACTCAAGTAATCCAACCTCCACCCACAGGCATTCAAACAGTTTATAACACATAAGCATTTAGCCGCATGGCAATCATACTGTCATGGCAAACATTCACACGCATGCGATATGCTAAAGCGCAAAAACTTACATCGTACTCCGTGCCAAAACAATAACGGTTAGCAAACATGCATGACCTAGTTCATGTTAAGTGGCTAATGCGACACAGCATAGATGCAATCTAGAGTAGGCTCGGCTAACCCTAAACATGGCATATGAAGTGTGCGAATAGCACGTATTCAATTTGGAATTGAAAATTGCAATGCGGTTTGTATGATGTACCGAGCCCGGTGCATGTAAACAAATGCATGAATGCACGCATGCATTGCATAAGGTATGCTAAAATAGACGTGCCCTAATCTACCATCGTAAGCAGGTAAATAAAAGGGATAGAAAGAAATGGGGTTTGGAAGACATACACCCACTCACACACACTTATTACAATTTTGCCCTCGCTCGGAGGGCCAAAAGAATAATACAAATAATTAACTACGCAAGCTAATTAAATATTACAAATTAATTAAATTAACAAATTTAATTAAAGCAGTAAACCGCCTCGGGATGAGGGCCGGATGCGACACGCGCTCGGGACTGGCTCGGAAACACACTGCCATGCACGGATTGCCTCTGTTTCCCCTGCTATCCTCCTCAGAAAATTGCCAAAGTCCCAGGAGTGCCTCTCAGGGCACTAGGGAGTACCACCGGCTGGGGTAGAGCACCACCGGCCGAAAGGAGGCCACCGGCACTAGATGAAGTTATCGGCTGGAAATTGACTGCCGGTCGGCACTAAGCACAGTGCCGGTCGGCACAAAATACCTGCAGAACCTGCAACTCACAGCAGCAGAGGCAACAACATGCATGGCAATAATTCAAGCCATTTATGCACTACACACACCTTATCATGTTTTTGACTCAAAGGGGCATGTGCCTCGATTCCCGGACCACCAATCGCGCATTTCCATGCATGATGGCCCTAAGAACCAAGAGTGCAACTTTGATTTCAAATGCATGCAATGCAAACAAACAAACAAGGGTGCTCAACCTCCATCATACTTCACTTCAAGAGGCCAAACATGCACAATATAAATGCAACCCAAATATGTCAACTAGGCATGACATGGACTATGCAACATGTTCATGCAAAGGGTTCAAGCAAGCATGTAAGGTAAGCATGCAAACCAATGGAAGGATGGACTTATACATGAATTAGGCACTCAAATAGTCCTAAAATCAGTGGCCATGATGCTAAGGAAATGAGGGCCAAACACACATGCACACATGCACAAGTTAAGGCACCAACACTTAAGCATAATAAACAACATTCAAGCACACTTGAGATGAGTTGAACATGGGCTACTAGCATACATATAAAGCTCTGAAAATCATGCAAAACATGATGCCAAATCATGTAACAAGCAAGCTAAACATGCAACAAATAGCCAAGTATTAAGGCAAGCCAATAAGGCTTTGAACCACACCTAAGCGAGGCAATTATGGCATGCATTAAACAACCTAAAACAGATTTTTAGCATGTCAAATTAGGCCCAAAGGACCACTTAGATGGCATCTAAGAGGCTTGAAATCAAAGGCATGCAAATGCCAAAACATGAGGCACAACACATGCTTTTAAAGCATTAAAGAGGCAACTAAGGCAAGCATACAAGCATACCAAAGGGACTGAAATAGCATGTGAAATGGTTCCAAACCATCAAAAATGAAGCAAGCAAGGCATGCTACACATTCATACTCTTGAGGCCAACAAGCCAAATGCAAAGAGGCTATATTAGGCATGCTAAGATTGACCAAAACAACTTGGACAGAGCTAAAACATGCCAAAATAAGCATACAAGCTTCACAAATGCAAGCCTAAAACATGCTAGAAACTAAGGCACACAAGCTAGGCATGTTAAGGCAATATTAAGGCATTACAAAGCAACTATGCGAGCATGCAAGGAGTGCTAAAACCAACTTAAAACAGAGTTTAATCATGGCATAATAGGCATGAAAAACAGCCAAGACATGCTCAAAACACAACCAAACATGGTGCTCCTTTGGAGGCCAAAACTTGCCCTTTTCAAGGACATCAAGGAGAGGGGGTGGCCCTCTCCTTTTGGAGACTTCAAGGCACCATCTCCACCACTGAAATCCCTCAAGATTTCAGTGGGGAGAGGCCCAAGTACCAAAGTCTCGGAGCTCTCACAAAATGGCCAAAAATGGCCCTTTTCAAGGCCTAAGGGGGTCAAACCTACCCAAAGTGCAAAACACTCTTGATAAACAATGAAGAGGGTTAAAAAACAGAACTTTTATGTGTTATGGACTAAGCACAAAAACAACTCTAAGCTAGGTAAAAACAAGGTGCAAAAATGGGGTAAATAAAGTAAGTTTTGTTACCTTTGAAGACCACCTTCACAAAGGTTGGAGTTGTTGGTTCCTTGAGCTCCAAACCAGCCAAGAACACCAAGAACAAGCCCTTAGCACCTCAGTTCCAAGAGGAAGGTGAAACACTAGGTGTTGATGTGCAATAGTAAGGCACAAACACCTAGTGTACAAAACAAGAAAGAAAGAGAGAGATAGGATAGATACACAAAACCTAACCTAAAACCAGAGCTTCTCCCTCCTCTAGAATGTCTAACTCTCTAAAATTCTAACCCTTGAGCCAAGAGAAGAGCCTTCTTTGTATAGGCATGAAAACTTACAAGTTAAGCAAGCCTAAAGGCTCATCCCTCCATACACGTGTATGGAGGGGAGCAAAAAGTGATACAGCTGTCTAAAAATATCTGATAAAGCAGCTGCACAGCAGTCGGCAGGGCAAAATGGTCATTTTGCCAAAAAGAGTGCCGACCGGCATAATATAGTGCCGGTGGCAACACCAACCAGCCGGTGGCCTCTAGCCACAGCCGGTGGTATGTCGGGGTGCCTCACAAAGCATTCCCTGCCCTCCCAAGGCAAAACACAAGTGTTTGGTGCAAAACCAAACACCAAACGGTCGAGTTCGGAGGTCCTGAGGCAAGGCGCGCGTAGCCGAGAACTCCGGGAACTCCAAACGAACACAAACATGGATAATCACCGAGTGTTCCAACGGTGACGTCCAAGTCTTGAGGATGGTCAAAAATGGGGTGTCTACACTGAGTAGCACAGGATCAATAAAGAGATACAAGATGACGTGGCTTCAACGGTTGCTCATATTCAAATTCAAATACAAGAGGGAAGTTCAACTGCAAGGAAAGGCGTAGTGGAACTACTTCTAAGGCAGCATGATCAGCAATCATGGAGGAGCAGTTCGACAGTTTGAAGTGCAGTTCGATGGTCATCCTTGAGGAGTATAAATAGCAAGGAGGTCCCCAGAAAAAACCCCCAGACTCAGATCATACAAACCAGTCTTACTTTACATATTTTATTTTCCAGTTTTACATTTCCAGTCTTTACCTTTCTTGCACTTTAAATACTTGTTCTGCACTTCGATTCATAGGAGTAGTTTCAAGTAGATCGTCACTGTAAACCTCTTCGAGGCTGAGTTTGGATCATTGTAAGTGTTCATTTTAATGAAATACTTCCATTGTTCTTCATGTTAATTGTTATTTTCTCTTAATTTCTCCTAAGTCAAGCCACCAGTAAAAGTCCTCTTCATTGAGGCTGAAAGAACTAAAACACAATCGTCTGATAATTGGTTGGCAATTATAATTTCTGTAAGGACTGATTGATCCTTGCTGGCACGCTCGCATTTACAAAAATACCCTTCGAAAAGCCAAAAAACCAACAAATTAAAACATGACGGACTAATTTGAAACAAATCACACACTTTGGGATTATTATTATTATTATTATTATTTTCCATTTTGTTGATGTGTAAATGTGGTTTCATATAAATGCATTTACTTTTGTTATTAATTATAGATGAAAGCGGAAGAACTATTTAATAACAAAATTAATAAGTTGTGGACCACATTGACATATTTAAAATATTTGGGACGAAAATAACACAAGACACATATTTTGAGCAACATTGTATATTTAACTCTAATATAAATAATAAAATTAACCCTCTCTAACAATTTAAACTCATAGATTTTCCTCCCAAAAAAAAATCTTAGATGAGTTGGTGGTTAACAATTCAATATGGTAATAGATTTTGTATTCAAACCTCACTATCTACCTGATAATTAACAATATTTGCACGTGTTTGGTGCATTTATGAAGACAAAGTATCAAAAACATCAAATATTACCCTTGGATTAAGTTTTCAATAATATTAGGCACTCATAAAAAAATATTTGAGAAAATTACCCCCCAAAAAAAAAAAATTTACCCCAAAGTTTAAGCCTTCTAACAAAATAAATCCTAATTTTTTTATTTGTTTTCAATCTAAACCATCCACCTACTTCCGTTAAGTAAAATTGACAAAAAAAAAATACAAAAAAGAATTTAATTACTAAACTCAATTGAAAATCATATTTTAGACATTTTTTTGACTTTTTCGTACACCTAAATTGAGTTTAATGACTAAAATATATATATTTTTCATTCAATTTTACTTAATGGAAATAGGCAGATAGGGCACAAGTAAATTACAAAGTATTTGAAGAATACAAGACACAATTCAATGCATTTTTATTGAAATCAATACACTTTTTAACATTTTTACATATTTTCAAGACACTTTTTATACACTTCCCAATATTAAACAATGCAGAGGGGGCACTTGTTAGCATTTACCTATTTTAAAAATAAAGTTTGTAGACTAACTTTATTATGAATGTCGACTCACTACAAGAAATTGCATTTTTCGCAACGCAACAAAATATGTTGCTAAAAGGGAAAATTCGTCAGCAAAGAGTTTTGCTGACACACAAATCTATGTTGGCAACCCGTAGGCAAAAGTGAGTCGGCAAAAGTTTTTGCCGACGAAATTATCATTGCGTTGGTAAAAGTAATGCCTTGAGTGACGAACATAGTCGTCGATAAAAGCCTTCATCCATCATCAGCAATTTACCTTACGTCGGTAAAAGTCATTCAAATATGATGATTGTGTGGCACTTTTCGCGACACAAATTTGCATGGGCAAAAAATATACTTTTAGCAACAAAATATGCGTCAACAAAAATAAACTTTTGGCGACACGTAAATGTTACCATTTGCCTACGATTTGTTTGTCGATAAAGCTTCACTTTTGGCAACGACAAATTAGCATTGGCAAAAAATACACTTTTAGCAACACAATATGAATGGGCAAAAGTAAACTTTTGGCAACACATTTACGTAGATAAATATTGCCATTTGCCGACGATTTGTTTGTCAATAAAGGTTTACTTTTGGCAACAACAAATTGGCATTGGCAAAAAATACACTTCTAGCAACACAAAATGAGTGGGCAAAAATAAACTTTTGGCGACACATTTACCCAAAAAAATAATTGAAAATAATTTATATATTTTTATAAGATTTACAGATTTACAAGAGGCATCCCTCAGGCACCACTATTACAAACTAATAACATTGATATGAAATCACCTAAAGTTGATGTGCAAGCAAAAAAACACTGTTGATACTGCTTTTAGAATCAATGTATAAAACCTAAAATGGTAAACTCACTAAAATACCCAAATACATCCAAATTGTGAACCCACATTAGAAACAACAGATAACAAAAAGAAAACATGAAACTAACAAAGACAAGCAAAACGACACGAAAATCACCCACAAACTTATCCAGCAAACCAACATCTACTCGTAGCCGCCTCACAGCAACATTGCAGCGGCAGCAGCCCAGCAAGCATCAGCCACTAGGGCGGCAACAGCAGCAAACCAGCAGCTGCAGCAGACCAACAAGCAACATCCATCAACCACCAGCAAAAATGAGGATCTGGTAGCAATTTGTATTGATCAATGACAAGTTTAAAACAAAGTCCATTAGTTTTTTTTCACTCTCTAAATTACATACATGAGTTTCCTTCAGCCGGTCACTGGTAGATCCACTCTTAGAGAGACGCTAACTACCAGCAAGGTCAATAAGCTTCAGGACACCTTGTACTTGTTCAGTGCTCTAAAAAATGAGAGAAGAAAAATAGTCAATCATTGACTAGAATATTTGTGCAAGTGTGTGTGTGTGTGTGTGAGTTAATAGATATGCAAGCGCAAGTATTGGCCGAAACATGTTGTCTTATTTAGGAAGTGATCTATGGATGCATAAGTGATCTATAGAAGGAGCAACAATTGCAAAAATTATAACTAGAGGGGGCCATACTTGATAATAAAGTTATAATTATTTCTTTCATAGCAACTGTATCATACATAACTATATTAAAAGATACACCAGAGCAGATGCACCAGAACAACAATTAAGGTAACAGCATAGCGACACCAAATTATCAAATGCACCAGAGACAAATAGCACTAGCACAGATACAGATTAGCAGAACATAACAGCATATACAGCAGATACACTAGAACAGCCGAACAGAACAGAGAATCAAATCAGATCAACAATATCAGGACCAGTAAAATCCCCTTCCACCTTCAATGGACCTGTAGCAGTGTTAGCCATTTGATTGTATAATAGAAAGACGAAGAGACCACTCCTTAATATGCCAATCATTAGCCAATTCAGATTTAAAATTATTCACAGATAACAATCTATATCTATATAATAATGCTACCTAAACAAGTAAAGAAAGAATAATAGGTGGAAGAGTTGATTGTGAGAAAGCCATAGTTGGTTAGAGACCAGCTCCTAGATTCACAAACAAAGGTTGTAATGTTGACTATTAATAGGGGAGAGGCCAAATGCTTTATAGGCAAAAAATGTTGGTGCAATGCAAAGCCTACGAAGAAAGTAAAGTGACTTTGATTAGTTAGTCCAACATATCAACTGGAAAGACTTGCAGCCATCCTATTCCTACACAGGACCAGCAACAGAGCTCAAACTGACAGACAGATACACACTAAGTAATAATACCAGCAAAACAGGGGCAAATCAGCACAACAAAACAGGGGCATGTTCCTCCATGCATCTCAATTGTTGCTGTTGTTGAGAAACTGACCCCAAGATGGTCTTGTGTAGGTCTTTTAATGACAGAAAACCACAACAATAGATAGAGAGAGTTCAACGGTAGGAGTGATGACTTTGACCAAAACAAACTGTTGAGCTAAAATTACCAAGAAGTGGCATATAATTACCTTTAGAAGCATGGACTAGAATAACAATTAAAGATTTCTTCTTTTCCAATTCAAGAAGTGTGTTTAAGCAAAAATACAAAAGAATCAAGTTCCAACATTTCAACATTTCAATCAAGTTCCAACATTTCAATTTTCGATTGCCACTTAGACAAAGGTATAATAGTTCCAAACTAGATGTGTGTAAATGATTGTATAGATTTGTATGCAATCTTTCATGCATGTGCCCAAGGGGTGTACACATAGAAATATGACAGAAAGCTCAAAATGCATGGCAAGGAATACTCTGCATAAATACGGCATGTATTAGCAGTCAGCATAACACAGCATGCAGATAGCAGAATGACACCAACAAACACACATCACGGAGTACCTTGCTTTCATAAAGATTTTCTCTCATTGTTCTTCTCTATTTTCTATCATATTTAACTAGGTTTGGCTGCCAAAAAAAAGGGAAAATGTTTAAAAAGATACCTGATAACTTGCAATATCCTGAGTGGATGTCCCCAATTCTTCATCATTTTCCTTTAATGGAGCAGAGCTAGATGGAATCTCTCCAAGGCTCGAATCAACCTCACTAAGCTTTCTTAAGACTGCTGGAAGTTCACCAATCCAGGCACCAACACTCTTTTCTGTCATTATATTCCCAGGCCAACCAAAGGCGTCTTTGATTTTTTTTCACAATTGAGATGCAAAAATCTTCTAACTACAAAGATGTAGCGTATTAAAGAAAAGCAGACAGAAACAGGAAAAGGAATGAGTGACAGTTTACAATAGTGAAAAATAAATGACTGAGTATCAAGTTATCAACTAGTAGGCACATGGCTATCAGTCAGAGAAATATGCAATGCAAAACCCTTTGCTGATGAGGAGTACCACTGGTGTAAGACTTCACACAATTATTTTGTTAATTTCTTCCAAGGTAGTTTTTTTGTGTATTTAGTAAACCACACATTGAATAAAGATAGCATAAGCATACCCATTTCTTACTATCCTGAAGCTGAATTTCCATGGGACTTGAAGGATCAATCTTTTTTTTTGGACAACAATAAGCTGAATTTCCATGGGATTTAGAGGATCATGCATAATAGCCTCACTTCACAATTTCTTCAGGATTGGCACCATAAGCAATCCAGAGTGCAAAACATCAGCAAACACAATATTCTTTGAAAAAATAGTTGTGCAACTTGCTTTCTGGATGCTTAGTTCTAGGCTTTTATTTGCACCTTTTTTACATGCCAAAAAATTAAGGTGTGCCATATCTGAGGGTGTCACATGGATTAAATAACATGTATTAACCCCTCTATTGGAAATTAGAAGATGCCATCACTATCATGCATCACTCTATCCAACTAGGAACTCCTTCAGCAACACTCCTATTACTGGGAACTCCTTCAAATGCATTTGTTCTGAACTTATGACAGCAGAACATTTCAATGCCCTGCCAGCAAGATGGACCACAAACTCAATTTCCAGGGAATGGACAATCACAGGAAGAATCACTTTCATGGAAAAAACCACCCACATCCCTAATTAGATGGGTTTGGTAGATGGGGTTGCAAGTTTAGGAAGGATCAAATGAGTACCTCCCCTTACCCCATGCCACACCTGTTATATAGCTATTTGCATAGCTGTTCCAACAATTTTGAAATTATTTTTCAACAATTATTGAAAACCTAGGTTCAATTACTAATAAGGATGGTGAGGTTGGAGATGATGTGATAAATAGAATAAAAGTAAGTTGGCTCAAGTGGCAGAGTGTGTCTATCATAGTGATCGATGAATACGAAAAAAATTGAAAGATCAAATGTTAGGCAATAAAAAATAATACATTCATAAAGTGAGTGTAGTTGAAATGAAAAATGTTTAGATGGATGTGTGGTAAGATCAGGAAAGATAGATTGTATGTCTCCTGCCTGATCTATTGGTAGTCTTACTTCAATTACTTATTTATAGTGAATTTACACATCTTTTATAATGAGCTTGGAAACTGGAAAATTTATAACTGCTAGATTAGTGATACCTTCAGAGCCCAGCAGGTGTGAAACCTCCTTATCTTATTTTAAGCAGCATAAATTTCCTTTTTCTTTGCTGCTACAATGAAACCTTCAAATTAGAAGAAGCTTTCCCCTTTGGCTTTGAAGCTATAATTTCAAAAAGTACTTACCAATAACTAAAAAGTGTAGCGTTGGGGTTCGTAATTGATAAGACCTCATTGGTAAGTGCTACAAGATCTCATGTTGAGCCAAAGCTTCTAAGGGATGCCATTCGACAATGCCAATAAAGACTTCTCATAAAATCTAGAAATAAATATATATTTCTAAAATGATAGGAGTAACACAAATTGAAGATAAGTTGAGAGAAATACAAGAAATTGCATTTTTCGCAATGCAACAAAATATGTTACTAAAAGGGAAAATTCGTTGGCAAAGAGTTTTGCCGACACACAAAGCTACGTTGGCAACCCGTAGGCAAAAGTGAGTTGGCAAAAGTTTTTGCCAACGAAATTATTATTGCATTGGTAAAAGTAATGCCTTTAGCGACGAACATAGTCGTCGCTAAAAGCCTTCATCCATTGTCGGCAATTTACCTTGCGTTGGTAAAAGTCATTCAAATATAATGATTGTGTGGCACTTTTCGCGACACAAATTTGCATGGGCAAAAAATATACTTTTACCAACAACATATGCGTCGGCAAAAGTAAACTTTTGGCGACACATTTACGTCGGTAATATTGCCATTTGCCGACGATTTGTTTGTCACTAAAACTTTACTTTTGGCAACGACAAATTGGCACTGGCAATTTATACACTTGTACCAACACAATATGAGTGGGCAAAAGTAACTTTTAGCGACACATTTACATCGGTAAATGTTATCATTTGCCAACGATTTGGTTGTCGATAAAGCTTTAGTTTTGGCAACAACAAATTGGCATTGGCAAAAAATACACTTTTAGCAACACAATATGAGTGGGCAAAAATAAACTTTTAGCTACATATTTACCGACAAGTGTTTGTCGAGAAAGCTTTACTTTTTGGCAACGACAAATTGTAGTGGCAAAAAAAATTGAAAATCAAATATATTTTTATAAGATTTACATATTTACAAGAGGCATCCCTCAGGCACTACTATTACAAACTAATAACATTGATATTAATCACCTAAAGTTGATGTGTAGGGAAAAAACACTGCTGAAGGCTTTTTGTTATGTTCTATGTATCTCTTTCCTAACATAAGAATCTGCATTGGAAATATGAGATGATTTACCCTAATTGTTTTGCCTAAGGAACCATTGTAAAGTTTGTCACAATGAAGATGGAACGTAGAGGCATGTGACAGCTTTGTGTGTTCACGAACTTCCTGAATCAACCACGGAACCCTCTTACCAGCACCCACACTAAATGAAAGAAAAAGGGTAACCAAGTTGGACAAGTGTAAGCTAAGTATGTATTAGAATGTTCATACAAGATGCAGCTAAGCAAAGTAGGATATCAAGCGCATAGAAATTACCGCAAGGTATTGATTTAAATGTGAACATTCCTCTGCATCAGAGACAGCGTGAAGACAGCTTTTCTTTGCCCAGGGACATTAACAGAGCCAACGGCACAGTCCACCCTCAAGATATCATTTGAGTATAAATAAATGTGAACCCCTAAGATGGGATCTCCCTAAAAAAAATGGAAAAATAGAAGAAAAAAAGAAGAAAGAAAAGATGACACAGATCATTCATTAGTTTAACTCACTGCACATACATTGCAAGATACCTAAACAACAAAATTCAGCAAACCTCAATTCCTATAAATATGTGCACACGTTTATAATAAAGCATGACACTATCAGTCCACCCAAGTTCTTCAGATATCTGCAGGTCTCCTATCTCCAAACAGTTAAAACCATGTTACGAAACAATAGAGCATGGCATCTATGAAAAGAAGGTCAAACCAACTACTGTGAGCAGTTTACTCAAAACGGGGTGGTTGAGATTAACTGGCTTTGCTAGCTAAGGAGTGCATTTGTTGAAAATGGAATTGCATCCAAGACTGTATTCCACTACCAAGGTTCACATTTTGCAAGGTTGCAACTAAGAAAACAACAAAATTATAAAAAGCCACATTACTCAATAGCAAAATTGCATTTGTGCAATTAAACATGTCACACTATGCATATAAGGTAATAGGAATAGCATAAGGAAATGTGGTGCATTTTCAACATTTTCAGCATTTTCATTATTAAAATACCAACAACAACCAAACATAACCAGAAACAGAGAAAGTCACCTAGTAATGGAAATAACATCTATTGATACACAAATTAGTACAAGCATGCGGACCAAATCAATCTTGTACTCAGTCGTAATAACGAATGCAATGATGTGTGCATAACATCAGCTGTTAGCTTGAGTCGCATCTCCTAACACACCAAAGAAGGAAGATGCAGGATTCAAATCGCAATTGGTAAGTGAGGATCCATCTACTTATCAACAAACATAAATCCGTATCCACATACACACACGGGTGCATACTTATCAAGACTCTTGTTTGTCAATAACCAGCGAAAGAAAACTCCAGTAAATTGAAGGTTAAAGATATAACATATCGAAGATGGGAGCAGCCTGCTGCAATTTATCAACTGAAACGGAACAACAATAAACTGCTACATCCAGAAATACAACTCTGTTTATATGAAAACTAATTTTAAATTTGTAAAAAGAAAACATTGAGGCATCCATCACCTACGCCACATGGCAGAAACACAAACACATGCCGATATAAATCCTTGAATAATTTTGTTAAATCATTGCAAATTGATGCGGAAAATACTGTAAAAGTATTCTATTTCCACAGTTCGAATGCTATAAAGCCTATAATATTCATTCTTGTTCATGCACACTTGAGTTTATAATTAAATGATAAATGACATAAAATTTATTAAAGAAGAAATTTTTAATCAAGTGACACGGAATAAAATACGCAAACCACTAGGGACCTTCAACCTCAAACCCACTTGATTCCCAAAGATTTTATAAAATGAAATAAGTAAATATGAAAGTGAAAAGAATGGCACAACTTATTTTATAAGAAAGCAATACAAGGAAATTGCATTTTGTGAAACAATTATTAGTGCAAAAAATTACCTGAGCAACTACAGATCCACGAATATCATAGCCAGGGACAAAGAAAATGTCATCAACCAAACCATTCTCAAACCCCAATTCAACCTGCAACAAGTAAAATGTAGTTGCAGCTCAAGCAAAAATATATAGGCGTGCACATGTGTGTTTTTTGGTGAGTATGGGGGGAGAGAGCCACACAACAAATAGCAGCAAGGAAAAATAGAAAGCCTTTGAAAACAAAAACAAGCATCTGACCTCTGCAGAACCTCTAACTTCAACATTAAAATCAGGGCGTGAAGCACGTAGTTTGTATTTTCCTAAACCCAAGAACAGCTAATGTTAAGTCAGTGAACCGATGTTCTTGACAATCAATAACAATTAAAAACAAGAAGAGCATCAGGTAAGATTTACAGGAATAACAAGAAAACCAAAATACTGAGAATAAATTATGGTTTGCTATAAGTCAAATTCATTATTTCCAGAAAACACTTAATAACATTATTTAGAGATGGTTAAATGAGGTTTTCAGATGAAGTTCCAGAACAAGTTTAGAACAGTCGACCCTTTGTTGGGTCACTAGCAAGTGAACTACAGACCTGGGATAATGTTAGTGAACGAGTAACTTCCTGTTGGTGATGTTAAAACAGATGTCACAAGATCACCCGTGGGAGATAAAAGCTCAACATTTACATTTGATGGACCCCCATTTTTATTTGAACAGCTCTCTCCACCAACAGATCCCACAACTCTTCCAGACACGATGAACCTACAGATATAGGAAATTTAGGAGAGTGATACACAGCACAATATGGAAGCAAATAAATTTAGAAACAACAATGCTAGAGATGCAAAGAGAGTTGACAACATGAATAAAATACCACAAGTTTCATATATAAAAATAATAATAATAACCTAAAGCAGCTGAGCATACCTAGTGAATCTAAAATTTATATCCTCATTTGCATTGCAACCAGCCTGATCAACAACGACAGGAACCTACAAGAAAATTATTTTTTTTTCCTCTCACATTTTAGGTCCAACAGAATTACAAAATGCACTCCTACAAAGGACTGGAAACATCCTACATGGGAAACATTACATACTGACAAGTTGACAACTAATATACTTAACTTGATCTGGATCCCATGACCATCCTTGTGGTCCCTTGACTTTAATTACAAAGGAACCCTGTAGAAGAAAGCATTAAAGATGAAAACTATGCAATATAAGGAGGTCAAACAAGCATGTCAGGAAAATAAAATGCCTTGCTGATGGAGTAGGAAATTCTAGCCCTGATTGTGTTGGATTTTTTTTCCAAGCATTATATTTTTTATTTTCATGGGAATAAAACCTCTCTGCATGTGGGGATAAGACCACATACATCCAACCCTTCTTAGACCCCGTAGTGGTGGGAGTCTCATGCACAGTTGCACTAGGCTGCCCTTTTTTTATTGTTATTTTCTTACAAAGATGATAATAAATGGATGAAGTCTGTTGTAGCCAGATGACACCCCACCCAAATTGGACATTAAGCACACTTAAGACATAACCAGCTCTACTTTGAAGTCTTTGAAGTTTGCATGGTAAACTGAACCAAAAACAAGTGTAAAAAAGAGACTTAAAACGACTGCACCAAGAAGGATTTACTAAGCGCAATCAACTTGACAAACTAGCTCACAGCCTCAGAAAAGGGAAAAAAAAAAAAAAAAAAAAAAAGAGAGATATAATGCCTGCAATTCATCATCCTGCTAAGAAGAGCAACTAAGCATAGAGAGCTGCAAATCGAAAACTGCAGTTTTTAACCTTGATCACCTGATTATTCAGCCCATGCTTTGAAGCAGATGAGAACATATTTGAGGTTTCTAAACAATCTCATTCATTAGCATCCAACCTTCAAATGAATATGTATTCCAGTTACGTGATTTACACAATTTACTATATTTTTTTTTATTTATTGTGCCTTATTAAATTTTGTTTAATAGAAAATATCTTTGCATATTTGAACAGTGGAACAGGTATAGAACCAAAGTCCTAACCCAAGGAGTGTTTGAAGTTCCCATAGACCAAAGCTAATAATAAAATTGTCAGGGGATAGCAAAAGTTCTGCAGGTAACTACGGAATGCAGTTTAGCATGTGACTAATTCAACCCTATGTACACAAGCAGAACCAGAAAACAGATGAAAGTAAAAATTGAAACATATAAGAGTAAAAAAGGAGAGAATACAATATAACAAAGATGGAGGAGCAAGAGAATATAATATAAAAACGGAGAGCCCTTTGACATATATAAAGAAAACAAGATATAAATAAGTGCTTCTGGAGTGATGTGTAACGTGGAAGTAGTGAAAAATGAAGGGGAAGTTTTATATGGCAAGCATGATACCACATTGCACATTCCTTTCTCTTTAGATTTAATCAGCCCCTCCAATTATGCCATAAGTTTAAACTTTACCTAGTCTAATCTGTTCCTACTCATAGAACATATAAGATTAAGTAACATTTTGGTTTCACAAACAATACCCCTTTGCAGACTCATAGAAGCACTTATACACTAGTAGTTATTATAAGTTCCTAATGACCAATAAAAGTCCAAAATGAGCATCACTACATCAATTTCCTTTATATTCTTATGAAATGATACATATAGTGGGAAGGATGCCAGCAAGTAACCCTGCAAATGCAACCATTAGTTTCAACTCTTAACAGATTTAAATATACACTGCAAACAGAAAAAATCCAATACCGAAGAAAGACATTGCCCTCCAGAGATCAACTCTCTCAGTTCATTCTCAAGCTGAGACTCGGATGGAGCTTCCACCACACAATTTGCCTTTCTTTCAATCAAGAATGTGATTTCTCCTTTTGGTTGGCGAGTCAAGAATGCTCCTTTGGCTTCTTCCAAAGTTCCACACCAAAACTATAAAGGCATGATCTATATTAGTAAATCAAAAGAGAACAACACCCGCAGACATGTGACATGACCAGCAGTGAAAATATGTTTATCCACTTACAAACCATGATTGTCACAACATACTAACGTGTCTAAGTCATTAAAAGACTATCATTGTAGTATTATAGTCAAGTAAAAGATGGGACTAAATATTCTAAAGGGTGTCAATTGGGAGAAACCACTGACTTCATAAATGCATCCCAGATTTGCAGGGTAATAACCAGCAACATAGTGAATTTCTAGAAAAACCATGTGCAACCAACAACACTTATCAAAGAGAAGAGAAACTATAGCAAATAACTTAAAATACAAACCCACCTCTTCATGTATTTTTGTCATCTCTCAAGCTACGGCACATTGTCTGCAACACATCAAAACAACGGTCATAACCAATCCTCAGGCAGCGTGCATCTTTTGGTTAAATGGAGAAGAAATGATAGGAATATATAGAAAACATAGAAGCCAAAATCTTGCACTGCCAATAAAAGTAAATTTATAAACCAAAATTTATTTAGTTAGGCCCTTCCTCCCGCCTCCCGCCCCCAGTGCGGTGCCCCTGGGGAATCTATGACTACACATTTATACGGTTCTCGAGTGAGTTATGACTGCAACTGCATTACAGTGAAAACTTATTAGGATTGACTTTTATTCCTTCTTATTTTGATGTAATAAGTGATTTAACTTTAACACAAGGTAACACAAGATGTCAAGAAGGTCAAGAAGAATGTGGCTTGAATTGATGAGGAACTAAGCAAGGGCCTATAAAACAATGGAGAATCTAGCTCTTGATAGAGCTTATAGACATAAATGGTGAATGGATTTGTGTGCACAACCCCAACAACATATACAAACTTCATTTAATTTGGTTGAATATCTAATTTTTTCATGCAAACATTTGTCCCAATACCAACAGTTTCCAACGTCATTTTTCCAACTGTACCTGGAATACTAGAGAACATTCATTAATCCAGGTATTTAAAAGATGAAAATACATCAGAGTAAATAAAGGACCAAAGCAAAGGGTCAACTAATAAGCTCACCAATCCTTATCAAGTGATATCTCTGAATAGATATAGTAAATGAATTTTTACAGTGTTAATAGATATAGTTTGCTTGAAATAGTTCTCAAAATTAAATTCACAATACTTTAGTGTTGCTTGATCTAAGAAAATGATGATTACTTCTCAGCAATCCTTCATGTGTTGCACAGAGTTGTGATCTCTTAGAACTACAAGAACAAAACAAAATGCCTAAAGAACACATAGAACGTAACACTGTAATGCCAATGTTCAAAGAAAAAAGAAGCTTGCCCTCTGAAACAAACTGGACTGGACCTAGACATGTCCATCTCTTACTAGATTAAGAACAAGAAAGGGCAAGACCATGGCATATGCTTAACAAGCTGACATGATAAGTTCACACACATCCTCATTTTTTATGTAACTAATTTAGTAGTCATCCAAGACATAATACCCAATGAAAACATTTTAAAATGAAACTTAAATCATATCAGAGATACTGTACCATAAATTTTTTATATTAAATTTTTTTTTCTAGTCCCTCTACTATTTTTCAAAGTGTATTCAAGTCAACGAAAAGATTTTAAAGAAAATGTATTTGGCTGATAAATATTCTCAGTATACATTTAATCAAAAGAACTGCTATTTGCTTGTTCCATGATACACTATATGTATCAAAGATATGATGAATATGTATTTTGCTATACTCTTTAAAACTTATATACACAGAAGAAAAAAAATGGTCTACGACTATCTCAAAAAATCATACGAAAGGAAACACAGATTAAGATTCTTTTTGTTTTTGTTGATGTGGCACATACCCAAAGACATGAAAACTCCTATTATTATCCTAAGATATGATAAAGATCTTCCTGAAATATTTACCTACAGTCACCAAAAATAGAAGAAGCCTCTTCAATAAATTGATGAAGCTTATGAGGAAGAACATAGAATATTTGTGTTGCTACTTCCTTTGCAGATACAATCAACCTCTCCTTCCTTGATCCGGCATGTTTGGGCAGAAATCCAACTACGGACAACCAACAATACATATGATATTAGCTACTAGCCTACCACTATCACCAAATTGTTGCCAACACTAAGGGTGTCGAATTCATGCGCAACTTACCAAATGTAAACTCGTCAGTAGCTAACCCTGAGGCAGAAAGTGCAGCAACAAAAGCAGAAGGACCAGGGATAGGAATAACAGGAATATTTTCATCCACACATAACTTAACCTACATCAAGTTTCCAAAATACATTGTTTATGTCCATATCAATTAATTAACCAATGAAGCATCCAATTAAACTGTCATCTCGACTAAAATCTGAGTTCCTTTCAAACCTTTAGAGGACACATTACAAATTAAAGTTAGCAATATTTTTGAATTTACAATTTTAAGGTCATATTATTGCAAAAAGATTATTTAAAAAACCATTAGAATGAAAATTGTGATTGTTTCTGGGATCCTACATCTTAAGAGATTTGGTTTATTCAAAAGGAGCATTACATGCTTTCAATCTATGTGAACCAGAGAAAATACCAAATTGATTGTCAGTTATCACAATATAAAATTTAGTGAACCAAAATAAAAGAAGAAAATAAATTAAAGTGTACGAGTGTGTGGAAATTAGAAACAGTTGTCTTCCCCTACTATATTTGTGCACTATATTAGCAGACTAGGGTGACCAAATCAGTCGAACAATCAAACATAACCAAAAAAAATAAAAAAATTATATCAACAAAGAGTATAGAATTAATGTGTGCGGGAATGAAGTGTGGTAAAGTCCATGATAGCATATAGAGGTGTATATATATGCTCTAATACTGTGATGTAAACCTTACAAGCTAACAATAAGGATTCAAATGTAATGCAGTCGAGTAGAGATTGACATGACAGCCGTCATTTTTCCAAAGGAGAACATTCAGTTCTTCTCATCACAAACAAACAGAAAATTATAACATGCTCACCAATTCCATACCAGGATCACTTATGCCTGGTGTTCCTGCATCATAGATTTGGGCCACAATTTCACCCTGTTGCAATCTCTTCAGAACTACTTGTCCTCTTTGAGACTCATTGAATTTATGATAACTTAGTTGAAAATCTAAAGCTTACCATTACAAAGAGAATAAGAATGCCAAATATCAGTTAGCGTTATCAAACAAAATCGATAAACCTATTCGTAGTTCAATTCCTTCCTAGATCTAGTTCAAGAACCTGGAATTCCCTTAGGGTTCTCTAATTTTAGATTCAAGAATTGTTTTTTTAAAATTTTTTTTTTATACAATCACAACTAAGTTAAAGGATCCTAATTTTTGTAACAGAACAACAATTGTTTTAGATTAACAAATTAAAAAAAAAAAAATTGTGTTCAACCCATTAAAGAACCCAATTTCACAATACGCAATTGACATTGAACATATTTTCCCAACTCAGATTCAAGAAGTTTATAAAAAAAAAATAATAAATTCACAATCTAAAACAATACAGTCTTATGCTTTCAAAATTAATTCAAGAACCTAGAGTTCCTTAAGGTTCTCTAATTTTACATAATTTTGGAGTTGCTCAATCAAAACCTTGATTTTTCAGTGAAAATCCCCAAATCAAAACCCTAGTTTGAATCTACAAACCTGATTGAATGGTGGAAGTGTTCTTCTTCTCGTGCGTTTGTCTCCTCCGTCTCCTCTCGGCCGTCTTCTCTCCCCATCATTACTTCTCTTTCTTCGTTCTTTTCTTCTAGCTCAAAGCTCTGTCTCTGTGTATTTTCTTTGTCCATCTTCTCCTTCTCACTCGTTGTTATGCCGGTTGGGGTTTGGGTTTGGGATTTGGGGGTCTGATAGAGAGAGTGTGAGGGCTTTGAAGAGTTTTTGTAGATAGATGAAAAAAATAGAGAAGAGGGTTTGGGATTTGGGGTCTGATGGAGAGAGAGGGTAGGGGTTTGAAGAGTTTTTGCAGAGACATGAGGGTTCGAACCCTCTCTCTTCTCGCTCTGTTCTAGTTTTATCTGATTACAGCTTTCTATCTTCCTTAACCCAATTAGAGCATCTCCAACGGAGAACCAAATCCAGCATCAAATTCAAAATTTGATGAAAAATCCACTTTTTTGAGCTCCAACGGTTTCATCAAATCCATACCAAATCGGGAATTCAGCAAATCTGGTATCAAAATGAGAACACGCGAAGCATTTCAGCAAAACATGTTCCTGACCGTTGGGAATTACAAACCGGTTGACCATCCGGGTGACCAACCGCGTCGCCCCGGAAAAAAAGTTCAAAAGGTTCACTTTTCAGTTCAAACCAGTCAAAAAAAAAAAAAAAAAAAAATTTTTGCCTAGGTGGTCGACCACCCGGTCGACCACCCAGAAGTTCAAAAAGTTCAGAACAAAGGGTTCAAACCGGTAAAAAAAAAAAAAAAAAAAAAAATATTTGCTCTTTACCGGTTGACCGGCCGGTCGACCGGCCGGTCAACCAACCGGTTGCCCGGCCCAAATTTGATTCAACAAATTTGATGCAACACCGTTGGAGCGCGACGTACCAAATTGAGGAAATCACCCTTTTTCGCATCAGATTTGATGAAAAAAAAGGTTAACCGTTGGAGATGGTCTTAGAAGCCAAACAATTTGATAAAAAAAAAAAATTCTAATATATTTTTGGTCAATGGCGCCACATGTATCTCATTTTGGCGCTTTTTTAATTTTCAATCGTCCCATTCACGGCATAAGTTATGTCTCGTAAAAAGTATAGGGCTTGTTTGGTTTGTTTTTGGGAGAGTTATTTTTGAAAAAAATTTTGAGGAGAGAGTTTAGAAAATTTTTTAGTTTGTTTGGTTGTATATTTTGGGAGAGTTGTTTTTTTTGGAGTTTGGGATGATTTGATATTTTGGGAGAATTTGAGTAGATGTGTGTGAAAGAAAAAATGATTGAGAAGGAGAGAGGAGAGAAAAAAAGTGATTGATTGATGTGTAAGAGAGAGAAAGTGATTTTAAAAATTTTTTGAGAAAAACTCAAACCAAACAATTTTTTAGAAATTTTTTTCTATAACTCATCTCCCAAATACAAACCAAACATACCCATAATATTTTAAACGATTGACATTTTGTGTATCGTAAAAAATATTATTTTTAACGATTGACTTTTTGTGTGTTGTGGAATATTTAATATTTTTAATGACTGCTGTATGCATGTCGTTTATACTTAATGTATTAACGGCATGCCATATGCATGTCATAAAAATATTTTATTATTTACGGCTAAAATTGCAAGGCGTAAAAAAATCATCGTTATTAGCATTCACGACCTACGCAATAGACATGTCGTGGTTGGGAAATTATTTACGACATGCAAAAAAAGCAAGTCGTAAAAATGAGAAACCACGACTTGCATTTACTGTATGTCGTTGATGTGAAGCAGTAAAAACCCAATTTTGTTGTAGTGAAAAAAAAAAAAGAGGGAATTTTAAGAGGGAAATGTCCACCGCCGATCAGCAGATCACCCCAAAAAAATAAATAAAATAAAATATTCAAAACAATTTTTAGATTTGTTTTTTTTAAAAAAAATTAAAAATAATTTCAGAGCAATAAAAATCAAAATTATATTTTTTAAATTTTAAAAAGTATTTATGACCTAAAGGATTAAAAAAAAATTCAAAAAAAAATTTAGATTTGTTTTTTTTGAAAAAATTAAAAATAATTTGAAAGCAATAAAAATCAAAATTATATTTTAAAAATTTTAAAAAGTATTTATGACCTAAAAGATAAAAATATACAAAAAATAATAAGTTTTTTTTTTTCACCCAATTTTTTTTTTAGTTTTTTAGGAAAAAAAAATTTGAAACTAGTTTTTGAAAATAAAAACAAACATATTGAAATTGATAATCTAACCATATTCTTTGAAAAAGTTTAAATTATTTCAAATTAGTCATCTCAACTTAAGAGTGTGTTTGGGCTCAATGGGTTCATTTTGTGATCTAATTCAATAATCATTTTAATTTTACAATTCAGTAACTAAAATATTTAAAACTCTTTCAAAAATTATAATAAAAAACACAAATCACTAAATCACATCATTCCACTAGCAAAACTTTTATCGACGAATAGTGTCATCGTCGCTAAATGGTTAACTCTTTGCCCACGCCAACTTGTCGTCGCCAAAAGTAAGCACACTAATAACAACGCTCATTGTGTTGCTAAAACATAAGCCTCGTAGGTAAAAGTTTTGAAATTTTGGCGCCAACCAAAAAATTTGGCGCTAAAATAATGTTATGCCTTTTTAGCGACGGCAACAAATTGCGTCGGTAAAGGTATACTTTTACCAACGAAATTGATCATTGTGTCGCCAAAAATATACTTTTGGCGATGAAAAATTGACGTCGTCGCCAAAAGTAGTTGCCAAAAGTGCAATTTCTTGTAGTAAAACAAGCTAAGATAGTTTGATCATGTACAATGTAGACCTATAGATGGTAACAATAAAGAAGAGTCATATGACCACCATAAATGGAAATGGTAGAGGAAGGGTAGACCTAAATAGACAAAGTATGTGGTAGTAAAAAAAAAAAATTTATTTTATTTAATTTAGTTGAGCATATAGCCCTTGACAGAACAGAATAGCAAAAAATGATTCATGTAGCCAACCCCACTTTGTGACGATCGGGTCTTTGTTTCCTCTCTTTTCCTTTTTCTCTTTTCCTTCTTCTTCTTCTCTCCGTCCTTTTGCCCTCGTTGAGTTTGAAAATGCTAGAAATTTTGCTCACAATTTAAGCCCTTGTTCTTGTTTTGCTCGATGATGAATCTCACTTGTTCCGGAGGGTGTGCGGTTGAGTCTGGAGTGCCCGGGAACCGAATCGGAAGACTTCGGGCAGATGGGTTCGGGCCGCACATGCAGGGCCCTAGGCCACACGTGCGGGAGGCCAAGCCGCACGTGCGGGGAGAGGGGCTCTTCAGTGGTCTGCCTGCTAAAAAGGCACAAGCGGGAGAGGTGCGGGAGGATCCCCGCACGTGCGGGGGTGAAGGCCGCACGTGCGGGAAGGGGCGCTCCGCACGTGCGGGGATAGGTGCCGCACATGCGGCACTCTGGGCAGCCGAAAACTCTGTTTTTTTTCTCTTTTAGTCCGAAAGTGTATCTCATTTTTGATATTTCTCTCTTACTCTAAAACATATTTTCCTCATCCTTCTCTCTAGAAAACCTTTCTAACACCCTAAAATACTTTGATTCTTGTAACCTTTGGGTCTAGATCATCAACATTTCACACCAACTTTGAAGATCCAAGCTAGGGCTCCTTTGGTGTTGTGGAAAAATTGAAGAAAACTTCCAATCAAAGTTAGGGCTTCACTTCCTTTCATCAACAAGCTTGAGGTAGGGATTTCTTGAGTCATATATACAAGTTTTGCTATATTGTTGTGGATTTAAAAGTGTTCTTGAGTTTTGTGTTGATTTTGTTGTTTTTTACTCCAAAATGTAGAGAGAGTTTGGAATGGGGTTTTATATCTAAATCTTTTACTACTTCTTGAGGGTTCCCTTCTACTAAACTCAAAGAAAACTTCTAGATGGAACTTCTCTTAGAAAAATGATGAAGGTTTGTTTCCTATGAAAACCCTAGAAATTGGGGCTTTTGAAAAATAATGAATGTGCCTTTGAAATTGGTTATTTTCTTGTATCAAGAGAATGTATGAGAGTAAGTCTCACCAGATGTTTAACAAAATAGCAACTTCTTGATGTATATACATATATATATAAAATGGAGGTCCTCTATTATAATCCTTTGATAAAATGCATTTTTGTGTAGAGTGGTAAGATAGTGAGTTGTTGAGTGCCATAAGTGATGTAAGAATGCTCAACCGTAATGTAATGGGAAATGAAATGAAGGATGGTATGCTAGACATATTGAAAGTTTGGTTATGATGAATTATTGTTGAGGAATTGTTGTGGTGTGTCAAGGACACATGACTATTGTGCGAAATGAGAAATTTTAACTATGACAGGAGACGTGACGTATGGTACCTTGTGGAAGAACATGGTAAGGAGGAAATGAAAATGTGATATTGAATATTGTTGTGGACATGTTTTTGAATATAAAGGAATGCTATGAATTAGTAGTTATTGTATCATATTCTCAATTGTTTTATTGTCATTATTGCACATCTTGACATGAGTTGGAAACGCATTTATTTGAGGAAGATCATTGTAATGGGAACTAATGGAAATGTTTATGGGGTAAATACGGTGGTAAGTCCGGATAGGGGGTGTAGTTGAACTTGTTAAGTTGGCCTGAGTGTCCTTGGTGAAAGACTAGAAAGCCGCGCGGATAGGTATCAAGCCTTTCGGTTAATACCGGTAAAAATGATAGTTTGGTAGTACTCGTAGAGTCTACTTGCAAACACCAGCCTAGGGATTACCAGTGTCGTATTTACCGCCCCTATTGATTTAAATATTAGAAGTTTGAAATTGATGAGATTGTTAAATGTTATTGGGAACATGGTGAATTTAAAATAGTGCATTGAATATTATTGAGAGCATGACGATTTTAAAAATAGTGCATTGAAATGGAATTCTCCTTCATTATGGGCACTTGCATGGCAGTACATACGCATTTTTAACGTTGAAGGAATTGGCATAACTGTATATACTTTGTGTGGAATCTCTACTGAGCTTTGTGCTCACCCCTATGGGATTTGATGCAGGTAAAGATGTGGCGACCCCACCTAGCGAAGGGCGTGGAAATGTTTTGGGAGAAGAGTAGTTTAACTCTTATTTTGTTGTGATATTTTTGTAAGCCAAGGGCTAATATGTTTGGGTCTGAGAGACCATTATGTGTAACTGGGCCATTGCCTTGGAACTTGTAAGCCCTTAAGGGCCTTATTCGTTGTGATTCAATGATTTTCTTTTACATGCTATAGATTCATGTACCAGTTTTGTAAGTAAAGTTATAACGGCATGTAGGGTTACTTTTGTAAACATTGGGAATTATGTAATGAAATTGGTTAATATCTCAATTTGGAAGTGGGTTGATGTAATATTAATGTGGGATTATTTTTAGAGGCGTGACAACTTGGTATCAGAGCTACCGGGTTTGAATACTTGGGGCTCGCGGGAAGTGGTTGTTATACCACAATGGGTTCATTTCGTATGATTAGGAAATGTTTTGTCTATGTGATTATGTGATAGCATGCTTATGTGACTATGTGGGTATGAGACTAGACTTTTGGGATGTTATTTGTGCCTATTAGATTCCTTAAGGTCTTATTAGAAGGGTTCCTGATCAATACTCATTCTATTAAGAATTCTTGGTTTCTCATGGGACGAATCGCATCGCTAAAGGATAATTCGTATGTGCTTATGTGACTACGTGCTTATGTGGAGTGAATTGAATTGTTGTGTGTTAGGATGTATATAATTGTATTAGTTCAACGTGTGAGGCATGTAGCGAGCACATTTGAAATTATGTGCTAAGTTGTCTATTTTGTTCCTTACTTAGGATGTCGAGAAGGGCTCGAACACGCAGAAATAAAGGAGGGATGAGTGATCGAAGTGTTGGTAGGGGCATGGCGGTTCCCCTAGCACCTGTCATTACAACATCGGCTATCGGCAAGAAAGTTACACATGAGGTTGCGAGAGCGGTATAGGAGGCTCTAGCTCGCAAGGAGGGGGACAACGGGCGTACTCTCAAGCTTACTAAGGAGTTTCTTCACTCCAATCCACTGGAGTTTTGGGAAAAGCAAGACCACTAGAGGCAGAGGGTTGGTTGGAACAGTTTACCAAGACTCTTGACATGCTCAGAGTCAAGGACGAGGAGTTGAGGGTTTCTTTAGCGACCTTCCAATTGAAGGGGGATGCGAATTATTGGTGGAAGTGTATGAAGCGTACCGTAGGTGCCACGTGGGTTGCGTTTACCGGGGCCTTCTTGGCCAAGTATTTCCCTCCTTCGACTCGGGAAAGGTTGAGGGAACAGTTTGTCGAGTTGCACTAGGGTACTACTCCTTTGGCCCAGTTTGGAGATGAGGTTTACTAGTTTGTCGGGGTTCGTTCCAGATATGGTGTCAACAGAGGAGCGCCGTTGTTATGAGTTTGAGAGGCAATTGTGTGATGATATCCAGGAGAAGGTGGTTGAATCTAGGTGGAAGAATTATTTTGATCTAGTCGAGGCGGCGGCCCATGGAGAGGCCGTGGTTAGCAGTATTGGTCGAGTTAGGGAGGAAGCCACTTCGGTAACTCCTACAGTTCACTAGCACACTAGACTTAGCAAGAGGTGGAGGCGAGCGCATGCTTACTCCCAGGCTCGGTCCTTGTTTTCATCAGGGGTTTCGAGCTCGTCCGTTGGGGAATGCAGTGAGGTTCAGGCATCAAATCAGGTTTAGGGTTGGGAGGCCGTTGTTTGTTTTGATTGTGGTCAGTGGGGCCATACTAGACATTTTTGCCCTTTACGCATAGATCCTTCTGGTGTTTTAGAACCTAGTCGGACCTTGTCCCATCAGTCCAATCGGGGACATTATCGGTATCAGACCCGAAGAGGCCAAGCTTCGAGAGCTTCGCAAGGGTCGACCTTTTAGTCAACACAGTAGTACCACCCTTGAGAGAGACGTTTGTTTTAGAGACTTGTGTATTAAATTGTGAAACTTTTGTGATTGATCGGTGTGTTGTAGGACGCTAAGGTACCGTGGTTATGTGTTGTGTATCTATTGTTGTTTGTTACCTCACGTGTTGGGGCTTGCTAATGAAACTTGAATTCCTTGTTATGTATGTGTAATGAAATGTGTAAAGGGAATTGGTGATCCTAGTACTATTGTATATCAACTGTTGAATTTTGTGATGGCCTTGTGATGGTCTTCGATTCTTGGTTAGTATAGAAATTGTTGATGGGGATTGAGAAGTCTGTGGAATTTTTGTAACAAGCGTAGTGTTAGGATGAGGGCCAAAATTTTAAAAGCTTTATTGTGTTAAGTTTGAGGAAGTGTGAGACCTTAGGCCCCGTTTGTTTTCAGAGGTAGAATGGAGGAGATTGATAGTGAGGGGATTGATAGTGAGGGGATTAAGTAAAATTGTGTTTGTTTTTATGATAGTTGTTAGTGTAGTGATTGTTAAATTATTTTTATATATAATAAATATAAAATAATAAAACAAATAAAAAAAATACAAAAACATTAAACATTAATGTTTTTAAAAAAATGCCCAACATGCAAAAAAATTTAAAAAAATAAAAATAAAATAAAAAATTTCAGAAAAAAAAAAACAAATAAAATAATGATTTTTTTTTAACAAAAAAAACAAAAAATTAAAACATTAATGTTTTTAAAAAAAATGCCCAACATGCAAAAAAATTTAAAAAAATAAAAATAAAATAAAAAAATTTCAGAAAAAAATAAAACAAATAAAATAATGATTTTTTTTTAACAAAAAAAACAAAAAATTAAACATTAATGTTCAAAAAAAAAATGCCCGACATGTAAAAAATAAAATAAAAAATAAATAAAAATAAAAAGTTTCTAGTCCGCCGGACTATTTTTCTAATACCAAGTCTTGGAGGCCCATCCGAATCTCCTTGGGAGGCCCATTCTAATCCGGAGCTCACTATCAATCCCCTCCCCATCTCTCAAAACAAACACAATATTAGTGGGTCCCACCTCACTACCAATCCCAATCCCCCCTCTAACTCTCCAAACAAACGGGGCCTTAGAGTTCTGTGAAGATTGGTGGAAATGATGTGGGAATGTCTAGGGAATGTGAGATTCGCATCTCGGGGGAAGTAATGAATGGTTGGTGTTTTTGGGTAACGAGTGTACCGTTGGTAAGAATTGTTTTGGGTAACCCGGATTGTGTGATCGCCGTTGACCTACTCGGTCTTGTGTTGGGTATAAGAGTGTGGTGGCCATCTAGGCGTGTGAATAGAATTCCTTTGAGAATGTGTTAGGTCCCTGTATTGTCAAATCCTCGTACAAACTCTGTTTTGAAAAGTTGTAATTTTTCCTTATTTTTTGACTTTCCCACTCGAGCGGGACCATTGGCGCTCGAGCGTAATATGTGCTATCTCAGTAGTTGGTTATGTCTGTAAACATACTGAGAAGTGTGATTTCGCGCTCGAGCTTGTGTTCCAGCGCTCGAGCGGAAACCTGTTTGGTCACACGCGTATTTTACTGAAGTCGCTCGAGCGGGATGTCCTACGCTCGAGCGGAGATCGTGACCTCTGTTTTCTATTTATATCTATTTAGGCTGATTTTAGGATTTACTTTTCCTAGATCTTGTTTAAGAGTCTTAGGATTTTGTTTGAGGTTTCTTCTAAAAGTCTTGTTGAGTTTTCCTTGATGAATTGAGTGAGTTCTAAACTTATGATCTAAGATACATACATCAAGGAGTTTGTTACTTCATATTCAAGAGTGTTCTTCTTCGGTGGATTCCGAAGATTCAAACGTGGAGTTTCAAAGGAGTTTGATTTTGTACGGAGTCGTTGATTCGACAAGTGAAGTTGTGGAGTCAACTTCAGATTAATCAATTCCAAGACGAAGCCTTGGTGAAAGGGTTACAGAAGGTTTGAAGACAAATTGGATGAGTTGGGTAATTTGTTTGTTATCTTTGTAATCTTTCTTTCTTCAGTAGTGGATTGATTAGTGGCGTTTCGCCCGTGGTTTTTGATTACAATTGAAGGTTCTTCAATTGTGGTTTTTCCACGTAAAAATCGTTTGTGTCGATTTATTGTTTATTTCGAAAACAACAATCTAAATCACTTTCATAAGTGCTTGTTGATTTAGATTGTATGTTTTGAATGATTGGGAATTGAAATATTTTTATCTTGATCTAATCACGAATCACTTAGGATTTTCAATTGGTATCAAAGCAACTGACTCTTTGTTTTTATCAAAGCTATAGGAGTGTGATTTTGTGTGACTAGTGATATGGATTCAATTCGTGAAGGTAACTCGACCCATAGACCTCCTTTACTCGATGGTACAAACTATTCTTATTGGAAAGCTCGTATGAGAGCGTTTTTAAAATCCATCGATGAAAAAGTTTGGCATTGCGTGATCTATGGGTGGAGTGAACCTATTGTCACCATTGATGGTGTTGATATTCCTAAACCCCTTGATAAATAGGACACAACCGATTACCAAAACTCGAGTTGGAACAATAAGGCTCTCAATTCCCTTTTTTGCTCCGTCACACTTGGAGAGTTTCGTTGTATCTGCACGTGTGAGGTAGCAAAAGAGGCTTGGGACATTCTTGAAACAATTCACGAAGGTACTACTTCTGTCAAAAGGTCAAAACTTCAACGTCTCACCTCTGCCTTTGAAAACCTTTTTATGCGTGATGATGAGACGTTTGATGATTTCTGTGCAAAACTTAGTGACATCGTGAATTCCTGTTTCACACGCGGTGAAAAAACCCCTGAAGCTAAAGTTGTTGGAAAAATTTTGAGGTCTTTACTCGAGAGCTTCCAATCAAAAGTGACAGCCATTGAGGAGGCTCAGCATGTTGATACCCTCAAGCTTGATCAGTTGGTTGGAAACTTGCAGACTTATGAAGCCCACCAGATTTCTAAGAAAAAACAAAAAGATAGTGTGGTTTTCGCTAGTGCTCATAAGACTGCAAAAACTCCGGAGACTGAGTTTGATTTAGAGTCTAAGATGACGACTATGTTTACTAAATAGTTTAAAAAAAATTTGAAGAAAAAGAAGCCTAATTTCAGAGACCCTATTTCAAAAGACAAGAGTAATGAAAAACCCAAAACTTTTCCACCAAAAACTTGCTCCAAAAACTAAAAAGAAGATTGTAAAGGGGCAAGGGGTCAAGTGTTATGAATGTCAAGGGTTTGGCCATATTGCCCTTGAATGTCCTTCGAAAAAGAATCAGAAGAAAGTCTACACAGTGACTTGGGATGATGAAAGCGGGTTGGAGCAAGAACCCGAAGAACCTGAATCCGGTGAAGACGGGGATAGTGCTTTCATGGCATTTTGGTCCACTTTCACACAACCTCTTCCGAAGCCAGTGGAATTTGCTCGTGGACAGAATCTGCATCATGCTCCCACCTTTGATGGGAGTAATTACTTGTATTGGAAGATCAGAATAAGGGCATTTCTAAGAGCTTCTGACCCAGAAGGCTGGCAAGCCATTGAAGAAGATGTTGAAGTGCTGACAATCCGAGCAATCAGAGAGTCCTAGTCACTATTCGTGGAGCAATTTTTGATGGAGAACAGCAGCGGGTTGCTCACTGCACAAAGGCTAAAGATACATGGGAAATTCTGAGCCAATTTCATGAAAGAGGAGATTCATCTTCACCGCCATCTATCACATTTCCTGCCTTAGTTGCTAGACTAGATGAGGTCAAGGAGAATGAGGAGCAAAAAGAGAATGATGAAACATCAGAAGACAGTGATGAGATTAATGGTGATGAACTACAACAAGCTTACGAAAAGCTTTACAAAGAATCTTTGAATTTGTCCAAAATCAATGACAAACTCTCTCTCAAGCTCAAAGCATGTGAAAGCGAGAATGTCAAGCTAAAAGGAGAACTTGTAGCAGCAAAGCAGAATATCATCAAGATCTCAAGTGACAGGCAAGACCTATGTGGAAAACTTCTATCCTGTGAAACTAAAAGGAATGAACTTCTAAAAGTGTATTCCACATATGAAGAGAAGCTTGAAAGCCTTGAGATGTCACAAGCTACATTGGAAAAGATAGTCTGTCAGAAAGATGAAGAACTCCGTATTGCTAGAGCCACAATTGCCATGTGGAACACAGCTTCCAAATCATTAGAAGACATCCTCGGGTCTCAACAAATGGGTTGTGACAAAAGTGCGCTAGGCTATGGTGCGACAGCTCACAAGGGATAGGCTTCTACATCACATGACCTGAAGACTCAAGCAAAGGGAAAGTTGAAGGTAGACCAGGGTGATCCCTCTCTTCATCTACCTAAAAGGGGTAAGATCAACAAAAAGGAGGTAAAACCTGTTTTTATTTGTCATCACTGTGGTAGGTATGGCTACATTCGTCCTTATTGCTTTGAATTGTTTGGTAAGGTGTCTCAAAAGGGTAGAAATTCGAATACCTTCTGAGTTAGGAGACAACCTTACATGTCTAGGCGGAATACCAAGATTCATAAGGGTATTCACAACGCCAAGACATTTACCAAGACCAAAAAGATTTGGGTGAGAAAAGATGATTTGACTTGTTTAGTTGTTCACACTGCTCTAAAAGCACGTGACTCACACATGTGGTATCTTGATAGTGGGTGCTCTCATCGTATGTCCGGTAACAAATCCTACTTCACCTCCCTTGAAAAATATGAAGGAGGAATTGTTACCTTTGGAGATGGCGGCACTTCTAGAGTCATTGGTAAGGGCTCTATAAGTGTTGCTGGTCTTCCCAAGCTGGAAAATGCTCTACTTGTTGATGGTCTTAAAGCTAATCTTTTGAGCATTAGTCAAATGTTGATTCCCCATGAAGTATTGTTTTCAAAAAAAAATGTGAAATTTTGGATAAAAAGGGAAATATGTCTTGCATGGGGTTCGCACATCTGATAACTGCTATGGGATTGTTACTACTAATGATCTCACTTGTCACTCTGCCATCATAAGTAACATTGATTTGTGGCATCAAAGATTAGGTCACATGAATTTCAAAGACCTAACTAAGATAGCCAACAAAGAGCTTGTGAGAGGAGTACCTAAACTGGGTAAGAATCTGAACCATGTGTGTGGACCATGTCAACTTGGAAAGCAAACCCGTGCCCCTCATAAAAAGGTGAACAGCTTTACAACAAACGTCCTCTTGAATTGGTTCACATGGACTTAATGGGACCTACTCGCACTGAAAGCATCGGAGGTAAAAGATATTTTTTTAACTGTTGATGATTTTACTCGATTTTCGTGGGTAAATTTTTTAAGGGAAAAATTGATACGTTTGATGCTTTCCAGGCCTTAGTCCTTAAAATCCAAAATGAACAGGTGTTTCCATTGGCGTATCATAAGAATCCGAACTGATCATGGTCGTGAGTTTGAAAATAGTTCGTTTTCGGATTTTTGTGATATGTATGGAATTAAGCATGAATTTTCTGCACCTATTACTCCACAACAAAATGGAGTAATTGAGAGGAAGAACAGGGTTGTTCAAGAAATATCTAGGGTCATGCTCCTTAGTAAGAAACTTCCTCCAAAGTTTTGGGCTGAAGCCCTAAATACTGCTGTTTATGTCATAAATCGCGTGTATTTAAGGCCCGGCACTTTACAAACTCCATATGAATTGTGGAAGGATTGAAACCTAATGTAAAATACTTCAAAACTTTTGGGAGTAAGTGTTACATTTTCAAAGAAGAGAGCCTTTGGGCAAATTTGACTCCCGAAGTGATGAAGGTATTTTTCTAGGGTATTCAACCACTAGTAGGGCTTTTCGAGTCTATAACCTGAACTTCTTCTTTAATGGAAATCAATCAATGTGGTTATAGATGACACAGGTCCCCCTACTCCAGCAACAAATGAGGATGACAATGGTGAGTCTCCAATCTGGATACTGAACCACAAAGTCAAAGAGAAGCTGAGGTCCAAGCACAAGTTGACAGCACCATCCTCACAGGTAAGTCAAAGTCCAAAGAGTGCACAAAGGACATCACTCCTGATGCTTCTGTCACGCAAGTCCTGAGTTCAAACCATCAGCAAGGGTGAAACTGAATTCCAGCTCAACAGGTGATTGGAAGTGTATCGGATCGGATGAAAACCTCAAGACAGATTTGGGATGAGGTATCACATATGTGTTATGTTTCATTAATTGAACCTAAGAATTTTAAAGAGGCCTTGCTAGATGATAGTTGGGTCAACTCTATGCATGAAGAATTAGGTCAATTTGAACGTAACAATGTTTGGAGTCTAGTTCCCAGACCTAGAGACATGAATGTGATAGGTACCAAGTGGATCTTTAAAAATAAATCTGATGAGAATGGTACTGTTGTTAGGAAAAAAAGCCAGGTTGGTTGCTCAAGGCTACACACAAGTAGAGGGTGTTGACTATGATGAGACGTTTGCCCCAGTTGCACGTCTTGAATCTATTCGTATTTTACTTGGTGTTGCGTGTTTTCTTGGTTTCAAATTGTTTCAAATGGATGTGAAAAGTGCCTTTCTGAATGGGTACTTGAAAGAAGAGGCATATGTTGAGCAACCAAAAGGGTTTGAGGACCCTAAATGTCCAAATCATGTCTACAAGTTAGACAAGGCTTTGTATGGGTTGAAACATGCCCCTCGGGCTTGGTATGATAAACTTATTACCTTTCTTCTAGATAATGATTTTCAAAGGGGTAGTGTGGATAAGACCTTATTTGTGAAACATACTAAGTCTCATATTCTTGTTGCTCAGATTTATGTTGATGATATTGTGTTTGGATCCACTGCTGATCATCTTGTGAAATATTTTTCGGATTGCATGACACATGAGTTTAAGATAAGCATGATGGGAGAGTTGTCTTATTTTTTGGGTCTTCAAATTAAACAGTCTCCTTTAGGTATGTTTGTTTCTCAATCTAAGTATGCCAAAAATCTTGTGTCTAAGTTTGGTCTTGAGTCTGCCAAACATGCACGCACTCCCATGAGAACCAGCCTTCACATTTCCAAAGATTCCTCTGGTACTGATGTTGATCCTACCTTGTATAGGAGTATGATAGGGAGTCTTCTTTACCTCACAGCCAGTCGTCCTGATATTGCTTTCAGTGTAGGTGTTTGTGCCCATTACCAAGCCAGTCCTAAAGAGTCTCATCTTCTTCGTCAAACGCATCATTAAATATGTTAATGGGACATTGGGTATGGGGTTTGGTTTTCTACTGATACTACAGCTGAAATTACTGGTTTTTCTGATGCCGACTGGGCAGGGTGTGCTGATGATAGGAAGTACATCCAGGGGGTGTTTTTACCTTGGGAATAATTTGGTTTCCTGGCATAGTAAAAAGCAAAATGCCATCTCTCTTTCGACTGCTGAGGCTGAGTACATTGCTGCAGGGAGTTGTTGTGCACAAATGCTGTCGATGAAGCAAATGCTTCATGATTATGGGATAGAATAGAACACTCTCACTCTTTTTTGTGATAACACAAGTGCCATAAACATTTCAAAAAATCCTGTCCAACACTCTCACACCAAACACATTGACATCCGTCATCATTTTATTCGAGAGTTAGTGGAAGAAGGCCTTGTTGTTATTGAACATGTACCCACTGAGCATTAAAAAGCTGATATTTTTACAAAACCCCTTGATCTTCTTCGATTTGAGTTTCTTAGAAAGACCTTGGGTGTAGTGCTCAGTAACTAGGTGTTTCTTTTTTTTAAAGTGAGTGTGAGTGGTTGGCTTATTGTATACTTGGATGTGATAATCTCATTGTCATTGATTCCTGATATCTTTGCATCAAAATTTATATGAACACTGCATGTTCTTACAAGATCTCATTCTTCTTTGTTCATAGCTCATTCTGAATGCCCATACTCATTTACTTCATGATCTTATTCTGTACACATCCTTGAGATAAACTGTTGCAGGGGTTTCCGCACAAGTGATCAAAGTTCTCTATGGACCACTAACAGTGTTTCTTGTATTTTTTCAGAGGAATTGACCTATACTAGTATATCATGGGTGATGTTGAGTCTCTTAACCATCTACCATCTTTTCACTTCCATGGTTTCTCCCTCAGTTCTTTGAAATCCGGGCATTAGGAAATGGCTATCTAAGAGGCACCAACCAGTCCATCCTTTTTGTTTTCATTCTTCTCTGGTTTGGTCTCCATACTCTTGAGCGTGCATGCCACCAGTGAGTGCCCACAAGAAAAAAAAGGGAATCATTGATTGAGGGGGTGCCTCCACGTTTACTTAACAAATACCCCGTGATTCCTAGTGGTTTGACTTTTCTCTGTGATGTTCAGTTACTCTTGTCGGAGGTCCAGCCATCCGATCACTACGAGGATTAACTCTAGCTTTGTGACTCTCAAGGATTGCACACACACACATTATTTTTGTGAGCTCTCATGTGTGTTTTTGAGTTATGCATTCTCATGTTGTTTATGATCATTGATTAAATTCTATCTGACTTGTTCATGATCTTGTGATTCATTTTTTTTACTGAACAAGTTAACAGGATTCATGGTTGATGGATAATCTCATCTCAGTATTACAGTCTTCCAATTAAACTCCCCACTGGTTACAGGACATCTTAGTTGGTTTTTGTTTAAAAAAAAAAAAATTTTTGATATCTTGTCCCCGCTCGAGCGGAACATCCCACGCTCGAGCATGGTTTTGGGTCTTGCAGCATTTTGTACCATGTTTTGCAGTTCTGTGAGGGTTGTTTTGGAGCTCGAGCGTCAGTTTTCCAGCTCGAGCGTATCTGCGCATGCTTCTTTTCATGCTCGAGCGTTAAACCCAACGCTCGAGTGGACTGGTTTTGTTTAAATTCTTGCCGCCTCGACCCTTCAGTTCATTTTTCCCCCAATTTTCGTCTCTCTTTCCTAGGGCTTGGATTGCGACCTCTTTGGGCTTGATTTTGCCATCATCCTTCCTCTTTCATCTCTGATTCAACCCTGGTAAGTTTCTTCCTCCCTTTCTCTTAGTTTTTCCTCTGTTATTTCGGCTCTTGTGGATGTCGTCTTTAGGTTGTTGTTTTTTTTTTTTTCTCACTTGCCTCACACACTGTCACCGAGTTTTGGTTTCATCTTAATGGTGAGTTTACTGAGTTTTTATGTAGTCTGCTGTGTCCATAGTTCTAGGGTTCTAAGTTGTTGATCTAATGCCTTACATTGTGTTCTCTCATCTCTCAATTATATGTTGCTTTGGTGAGTTTGGTTCAGCTTTGCTAGGTTTTGGATACAAATTAGTGTCTTTTTTTCATTATATTGTCATTCATATTATGCTCTGAGTCTGTCATTGTTATTATGCTAGGTTTTGATATCTTTCTAAAACTGTTACTAATGTTTGCTGTGCTTTGTTGGTTTGGTTTTTGGGATTGTTTTGTTTTGGGTTTTATTTGTGTTTGGTGTCACCATGTCTACCCCCAAAAAACGCAAGTCTACCGTGTCGCGTCCTTCGATTAATTCTGATAGATTTCCCTCTGCCAAACAAGCCAAGTTATTTCACAAGTCGTTTGCGTCTAGGACTGTTCATCTCAAACGTCATGTCCAGCCCAATACCTTCGAGTCTATTCCCATCTGTCCTTTGTTTGATCCATTAGGCGGAGACTTGGTTTTGTCTTTCTTCGGACGCCAAAATCTAGACTGGGTCCGTGAATTTTTCTACAATATTGAGAATATAGATGATATTGGTCCTTCCTTCACCACGTGGGTTCGGACTAAGTCCATCTTTGTCACTCCCGAGCTTATTAGAGGGTTTCTTAGTATTGACCGTGTGTTTTCGGAACATTATTCTTTTCCGGTTCGTCCTACTTGTGATTTCAATGTTGTGGCTGAAGTTCTGTGTGGTGCTCCTCGTAACTAGATTAAGGGCACATTGATTAAACAGTTTGAACTCCTTATCGAGTTTCGATGGCTTAATCTTATTGTGTGTGCTAATATTATTGTCACCACTCACTCTTCTGAAATCAATCAAGAACAAGGGTTCGTTCTTTTTTGTATTGCTCGTCATATGTCCATCGATCTTGCCACTCATTCTTCGTAAGATAATTGCTGTCTTTGGTAACAAACAATTAGGTCTCCCTTATGGTTGTTTAATCAACCGTCTCTTGTTCCGGCTTGAAGTTCCAGTTTTAGAGGATGATGAGTACACCTTTCCATCTAGGCCCTTCACTAAGAAGACTGTTTCCCAGAGTCGTGCACATGTCAAGGGGGAGTCTTCTAGGGTTGGTACTTCCGCAGGTATATCAACTGGACCTACCGAGGAGGCAGAGATTGATGTTGCCATAGCTGGTGCTGAGGAGGATGATGTTCCACCCTGGACTTTTCATGACCAGCTTCGACATTTCGAGGAGGTTGTGACACAGCGGTTAGATTTTCTGGATGCTCGGTTTGATGCCTTCGATGGCCGCCTTGGACAGTTGAAGCAGTCCGCCGTCTAGACTACTACTCAGCTCGCTCATATTATCTCTTTGCTTCAGATCCAGCAGCCTCCTCTTCCCCCTGATGCTTGACACAAATCTTTGTTTTGTTGGACTGTTTTACTCTGTCTCCCGGCCAAAAAGGGGGAGAATTTTTGAAGTTTTGATGATACAGTATGGCTGTTTGATGATACAGTATGGTTTTTTGGTGGTTTGGATACTTTGATATACTTTGGATACTTACTTTGGATACTTTGATATACTTTGGCTATAGTTTTTTTTTTTTTTTTGTATATCTGTTGTTTTTGTGGACTTTAGTTATTTCATAGTCATTTGTTATATTCTTATGAAGTTCCACAGTTTTGTTTTTTTTCTTTTTGTGTGTTGCTCTCTGATTCTCAGGTGGATGACTGATGTTAACTCAACCTTTTTGTAAGGCCTCAGTTTTGTTTTCTTAATGTTCAATAGGTTGTGTTGGGATTGTCTAGTGCATGTGTTTTAAGGAAAATTGTTTAGAAGAGTTTTGTCTGGGAATTGACAAAGGGGGAGATTGTTAGGTCCCTATATTGTCAAATCCTCGTACAAACTCTGCTTTGAAAAGTTGTAATTTTTCCTCATTTTTTGACTTTCCCGCTCGAGCGGGATTGTTGGCGCTCGAGCGTAATATGTGCTATCTCAGTAGTTGGTCATGTCTATAAACATACTGAGAAGTGTGATTTTGCGCTTGAGTGTGTGTTCCAACGCTCGAGCAGAAACCTGTTTGGTCGCACGCGTATTTTACTGAAGCCGCTCGAGCGGGATGTCCTGTGCTCAAGCGGAGATCGCGACCTCTGTTTTCTATTTATATCTGTTTAGGCTGATTTTAGGATTTACTTTTCCTGGATCTTGTTTAAGAGTCTTAGGATTTTGTTTGAGGTTTTCTTCTAAAAGTCTTGTTGAGTTTTCCTTGATGAATTGAGTGAGTTCTAAACTTATGATCTAAGATACATACATCAAGGAGTTTGTTACTTCATATTCAAGAGTGTTCTTCTTCGGTGGATTCCGAAGATTCAAACGTGGAGTTTCAAAGGAGTTTGATTCTGTACGTAGTCGTTGATTCGACAAGTGAAGTTGTGGAGTCAACTTCAAATTAATCAGTTCCGAGACGAAGGCTTCGTGAAAGAGTTACAGAAGGTTTGAAGGCAAATTGGATGAGTTGGGTAATTTGTTTGTTATCTTTGTAATCTTTCTTTCTTCAGTAGTGGATTGATTAGTGGTGTTTCGCCCGTGGTTTTTTATTACAATTGAAGGTTCTTCAATTGTGGTTTTTCCACGTAAAAATCATTTGTGTCGATTTATTATTTATTTCGAAAACAACAATCTAAATCACTTTCGTAAGTGCTTGTTGATTTAGATTGTATGTTTTGAATGATTGGGAATTGAAATATTTTTATCTTGATCTAATCACGAATCACTTAGGATTTTCAGAATGGTATGTAGGTGTTTGAGGACCAGGAGCGGGAACTCTCGGGTGATTAGTTAAGTTGAGCGGTGTCAAGGTGGGTGACACATAGTCACTTTAGAATGGTTTGGATGTGGGTTGTAAAGCTGAGCTTTTGGAAAAAAAATTAGTACAATTTGACTAAAAAGCGGCGTAGTGCCGTGGGTTGTGCCTAGGGCATTGGGCCTCGCGTTTATGTGTGGTTATTGGTGCACGCATCTCTGTGTAAGTTTTGAAGCCGTGAATCGAGGTAGAGCGTTAGCTTCTGGGTTGGGAATATTCATAGGCTTTTGGGTACCGGTGCTCTTGTGGCTAATGTTTGTGTTGGTACGGGACTTTCGGAATTTGGGAAGTTATGTGTGTTGTTTTGTTCCATTTAACACCGTGATTATTTTAAATTGTTGTTGTATTGGAAGATGTGGTTGTCTCATTGTGAAAACACTGTAAATGTGATGGAGGTGATTGGGTGATGGTGGGAATTCACCGAGTGTTGTTGAGAAGATAAATTGATAAGTGATTGTTGGTTTTTGAAAACTTTCATGGGGTTTTTATTTCAACTGAGACCCTTGGGGAGAGATTTTAAGGCTTGATTTGGGAAAAATAATTACAAAATAAATTGTTTTTACTCGAAGATTATAACACGAAATCTTCATTGGAAAACAGCATGAATTCAAATAAAATTTTGGAGAAAATGTATAAATAAGAAAAAGATTTTTCTTTCAGGATGACAAGAACAATCCTTATTTTAACTAGTTTATGTGATCATGTTGTTATCTTGTGTGAATAATAACTTGCGTGGTAATAGTAATGTTATTGGCCGAACAGAATGGTATAATTGTTGTATCCTATTAATTAATATTGTGGAAATGCTATGTTATGTTGTTACAGTGGTGGCATCACCATGTGGGTGATGGATGTTGTGGGCTAACGGCAGAGATCCGTCGGTTGTCACGGTGGAGCGGAAATTAAAATGAACGAATTTTGGATTTTTGCTTGAAAGGGAGAAAATGCATTTTTAACCTATGACCGGTGTGAGTTTGGAACACATTTGAGAAAATGTTTTGCATGTAAGGAGACAACTTTCACCAATAATTGAGGAAAAGATGAAAACCTTCTTTTGGAATTGAGTTGGTAATTATTGTACCCTTATGGTTATGGTGGTGTAACCACTTTAATTGTATTTCTAAACCTCGAGTTTGGTGCGTTCGGTTATGTGGACTGTTAGACGATATAAGAGCTTGTTAGACCAGAGTCTTGTCTTGAGCCGAGTTTTGTTGTAACCTTTTCCTTATATGAGGTAACCAAGGATCTTATGGTGAAAATCTAGTTCCCATCTTGTTGGAGTGCTACGCGTGAAGAGTGTTTAGGCTAGTGGTGGTGGATACCCGGGGCGTGCGTATGGTTGTCGTGGTTGTTTGTTGTTCTTGTCTTATAGGCCCAGTGAGTGGTGTGAATCGAGGGGAAATCTGTGACCCTTTCCTTATGTTCTTGACTAATTCGGTATTCTCAGCGTTCTTAGAGTTGGGGTAGTACTCCAAATTTGGTTGTGGCCGGAAATTGGTGTTGTGTTTCCTTGGTTGGTTGGGAGGTCTTCCTCTGCACCGTTTGAGACCTTGTATGACCGACCTTATAGGTCACCCATTTGTTAGGCTGAGGTAGGGGATGCACCATGGTTGGGTCCGGAGTTTGTTAGGGAGACAACCAAGAAAGTTGCTCCCATCCGAAAGAGGTTAGTTACAGCCCAAAGCCGATAGAGGAGCTATGCCGATAAGAGGAGACAACCTTTGTTCTTTGGAGTGGGTGATCGTATGTTCCTTAAGATCTCACCTAGTTGGGGTTTGATGAGGTTTGGCAAGAGTGGGAAGTTGTCTTCGAGGTTCATTGGACCTTTCGAGACATTGGAGAAAATCAGGGAAGTGGCATATCGGTTAGCCTTACCGCCACAACTTTCGGGGGTTCATAATGTGTTTCATGTGTCAATGCTTAAGAAGTACGAACCCGACCCTTCTCATGTGTTAGATTGGGTTGATTTGGAGGTAGATGAGGACGCCTCTTACGAGGAGCGACCAGTTCAAATCCTAGATACCCAAGGACAAGTGTTACGGGATAAAATTATACCGTTGGTGAAGGTGTTGTGGAGACACCATGGAGTTGAGGAAGTGACTTGGGGACGGGAAGCGAAGGTCCGCTCTAAGTATCCAGAATTATTTGAGCATGCCTAACTATTTTTTTTTAATTGTATTGAGAGGAAAATGTGTTAAATTGTTAATCGCATGTTGTTGCATGTGTTGTTAAATTGAACGCGTGATTGTGAATAAATGATGTTTTGCCATGGATGTTTCATTACATAAGATCTAGTTTGAGAATTCGTGTTTTGATGAAATGATGATGGATAGGAGGGTAAAGGTTGGTCGGGTGTTGTTAGTGTAACTTGAAAATGTCTTTAAAATGACTATGCTGCTAGGATACTCTCGTTGGTGAGTTTATTTAATTTTGGAGAGTTCTCCAAATTTCAGAGACGAAATTTCCTAAGGTGGGGAGGTTGTGACGATCAGGTCTTTGTTTCCTCTATTTTCCTTCTTTTTCTTCTCTCCGTCCTTTTGCTCTCGTTAAGTTTGAAAATGCCGAAAATTTTTCTCACAATTTAAGCCCTTGTTCTTGTTTTGCTCGGTCATGAATCTCACTTGTTCCGGAGGGTGTGCGGTTGAGTCCGGAGTGCTCGGGAACCGAACCGAAAGACTTTGGGCAGATGGGTCAGGGCCGCACGTGCGGGATGAGGGGCCGCACGTGCGGGAGGCCAAGCCGCACGTGCGGGGAGAGGGGCTCCTCAGTGGTCTGCCTACTACTAAAAAGGCACGAGTGGGAGAGGTACGGGAGGATCCCCGCACGTGCGGGAGTGAGGGCCGCACGCGCGGGAAGGGGCGCTCCGCACGTGCGGGGATGGATGCCGCACGTACGGTACTCTGGGCAGCCGAAAACTCTGTTTTTCTTCTCTTTTAGTCCGAAAGTGTATCTCATTTTTGATATTTCTCTCTCACTCTAAAACATATTTTCCTCCTCATTCTCTCTAGAAAACCTTTCTAACACCCTAAAATACTTTGATTCTTGTAACCTTTGGGTCTAGATCATCAACATTTCACACCAACTTTGAAGATCCAAGCTAGGGCTCCTTTGGTGTTGTGGAAAAATTGAAGAAAACTTCCATTCAAAGTTAGGGTTTCACTTCCTTTCATCAACAAGCTTGAGGTAGGGATTTCTTGAGTCATATATACAAGTTTTGCTATATTGTTGTGGATTTAAAAGTGTTCTTGAGTTTTGTGTTGATTTTGTTGTTTTTTACTCCAAAATGTAGAGAGAGTTTGGAATAGGGTTTTTATATCTAAATCTTTTACTACTTCTTGAGGGTTCCCTTCTACTAAACTCAAAGAAAACTTCTAGATGAACTTCTCTTAGAAAAATGATGAAGGTTTGTTTCCTATGAAAACCTAGAAATTGGGGCTTTTGAAAAATAATGAATGTGCCTTTGAAATTGGTTATTTTCTTGTATCAAGAGAATGTATGAGAGTAAGTCTCACCAGATGTTTAACAAAATAGCAACTTCTTGATGTATATATATATACATAGAAATGGAGGTCCTCTATTATAATCCTTTGATAAAATGCATTTTTGTGTAGAGTGGTAAGATGGTGAGTTGTTGAGTGCCATAAGTGATGTAAGAATGCTCAACCGTAATGTAATGGGAAATGAAATGAAGGATGGTATGCTAGACATATTGAAAGTTTGGTTATGATGAATTATTGTTGAGGAATTGTTGTGGTGTGTCAAGGACACATGACTATTGTGCGAAATGAGAAATTTTAACTATGACAGGAGACGTATGGGTACCTTGTGGAAGAACATGGTAAGGAGGAAATGAAAATGTGATGTTGAATATTGTTGTGGACATGTTTTTGAATATAAAGGAATGCTATGAATTAGTAGTTATTGCATCATATTCTCAATTGTTTTATTGTCATTATTGCACATCTTGACATGAGTTGGAAACGCATTTATTTGAGGAAGATCATTGTAATGCGAACTAATGGAAATGTTTATGGGGTAAATACGGTGGTAAGTCCAGATAGGGGGTGTAGTTGAACTTGTTAAGTTGGCCTGAGTGTCCTTGGTGAAAGACCAGAAAGCCGCGCGGATAGGTGTCGAGCCTTCCGATTAATGCCGGTAAAAATGACAGTTTGGTAGTACTCGTAGAGTCTACTTGTAGACACCAGCCTAGGGATTACCAGTGTCGTATTTACCGCCCCTATTGATTTAAATATTGGAAGTTTGAAATTGATGAGATTGCTAAATGTTATTGAGAACATGGTGAATTTAAAATAGTGCATTGAATATTATTGAGAGCATGACGATTTTAAAAATAGTGCATTGAAATAGAATTCTCCATCATTATGTGTAATACCCTTGTTCTGTAGTGTGCTAATTGGTCCTTAATACGAGTATGCTTATGTGTTTATATGATTTGTGTGCGTTATGTGAAAATATGTGGTTTTGAATTTCTATCTGTTCACCGTAGGAATATCTGTTTGATTATCTGCTTTGGGAATTAAATTGAAGGCCTTATCGGCCACCGAAACCAAAATTGATTTCGCCATTGTGATTGGCATAATTTTTAGAGCCTACGGTGAAGTTTAATTGAAAAATTGATTCGAGCCAGATTAAGTTGATTGAATTGTTGAACTAGTACCCAATTATTTATTATTACTAAATTGTTGTTAGTGGGGTTGGTTGTATCAAGGCACTACACCTTCTATTCTCTCCCCATAACTTCATTTGGCTTATTAGAACTCAAAAATAGAGAGAGGGCCGGCCATGAGAGAGAGGGAGAATTGTGTGATTTTGGCTCAAGTGTGGGGAATTTGAGGATTTGAACCCAAGATTTTGTTATAGCTTGGAAGATTGAACTCTTAGGTAAGTAACTCATGGATTTTTTGTTTGTAATTTGTAAATTCAAGATTAATTGGTGAGCTAAATCATGAGTTGTGTTGATTTTGATGAGTTATGGTCATGCATGCATGGAATTGCTATCAATTGCCATAAGTTGCATAATCTAGCATGTAATTTGTGAATTATGAAAGATTGGAGGTGTAATCCCACATGCAAGCATGTTTTTGTTGAGTTTCATGGGAATGAACACTAATTGCATCATTAGAAGTGAAAATGAAAGTCAAAATGAGCATGCATGTTGTTTATTAAAAATGGAAACCTTGAATGCATGAGTTTGAATTAATTTGGGGCATGCATGTGATCAATTTGTGAATTGAGCTCCATATGATAGTGTACCATGTTAGTACAAGTATATGTGAAATTGGGGCCATAGTATGCAAGAAATGTTGGTTGGAATGTTGAATTCGAGCTCAAGAACTTAGCTGGAAACCCAGAATTTTGATGTCCGCTCGAGCGGGGAATAGCCGTCGAGCAGGGATTTCGAGCTCCCAGTATTTTTCTTGCAGACATGGTGTCCGCTCGAGCGGGAGTTCAGCTCGAGCGGGGATCTTGTAGGATGAACTTCTGCTCGAGCGTCCGAGTTCATGCTCGAGTGTAAAAATGATGCATCCAGTACTTTTGCAGACATAGCCCGCTCGACGGGAAGTTCATGCTCGAACGGGGAGCCATGTTGAGAGGCCTTCCGCTCAAGCGTCAGAGTGGACGATAAGCGTAAATTCGACCTAACAGTACTTTTGCAGCCTCAAGGTTCCTCGAGCGGGAAGTCCACACTCGAGCAGGGACCCTGTTTTCTGAAACTCTGAAAATGCATTCTGTGTTTTGTTTTCCGTTCCCTTTCACTTCTAAGTACTCTTAGGCATACATTGAGCATTGTAATTGAATAAAGAGATAAGAATGAAGGTAAAGAATAATGTGAATTAAAGAACGGATGAATTATTGTGACCTATGTGTTATGTTGATATGTAGGGTCAAGCTCCAGGAACTCCACAAGCCGATCACTGTGAATATATCTGAAATATGTTGTTGTCCAATTGCTTACTTCTATGTAAGTTTTGTAAAGTTCATTAATTGAATGATAGACAGTTTGATATGAAAATTTTAAAAGCTTAAAAGCCATTTGAATGAAAAGTTTAAAGCTTAAAAGCCGTTTGATATGAATTTGAGAGGCTTAAAGCCAGTTTTATATAAAAGTTTGAAAGGCTTAAAAGCCAGTTTGATATGAAGTTTGAGAGGCTTAAAGCAGTTGATATGAAAGTTGAAAGGCTAAAGCCAGTTTGATATGAAAGTTTGAAAGGCCTAAAGGCCAGTTCGATATGAAAGTTTGAAAGGGCGAAGGGCTAGTCTGATACAAAAGTTTGAAAGGGCTAAAAGGCCAGTCTGATATGAAAGTCTAAAAAGGCCAAAGGCCAGTTTGACATGAATGAATTGGGCCCAAGGCAGTCTAATGTATAATGTTCCAATGTATTTTCTTTATTTGATATTATTCACTGGGCTTTCGCTCACGCTCATTCATGTGTTTGTTGGTGAGCCAAGAGAGGTCCAGACCCAGCCCCAGTGAAGTCTGTATGGAACAACCGGGTTTTGGAGAGTCAGCCCATGTGCCTCACGCACGAGACTCGCCTTCGCCTTTTGTCATTTTGTTCTAAGTTGTCATGTTGGCGAAGCCTTTGTATATATATCTGTATATAGTTTGCATGGGTTGACTTAGTTTTGGATGATCCTGTTGTACAGAACTTATGCCACTGTATTTCTGTTGTGAGTTATTAATGTATGTATGCATGGTTTGTTTTGGTGTGCCATGTAAGTACAGCTCTATGGACAAGTTTTTAAATGCTTCATAGCCCCCCATTAACTCTGTTAAAATACGTTGGGATTGTTTGAGGCCGTAGGTAATCCCATGATTACTGGCCAGTTATGTCCTTAACCCACGGGGGCGGGTTCGGGTCCGGGTCCGGGTCATGACATTATGGGCACTTGCATGGCAGTACATATGCATTTTTAACATTGAAGGAATTGGCATAACTGTATATACTTTGTGTGGAATCTCTACTGGGCTTTGTGCTCACCCCTATGGGATTTGGTGCAGGTAAAGATGTGGCGACCCCGCCAAGCAAAGGGCGTGGAAATGTTTTGGGAGAAGAGTAGTTTAACTCTTATTTTGTTGTGATATTTTTGTAAGCCAAGGGCTAATGTGTTTGGGTCCGAGAGACCATTATGTGTAACCGAGCCATTGCGTTGGAACTTGTAAGCCCTTGAGGGCCTTATTCGTTGTGATTCAATGATTTTCTTTTACATGCTATAGATTCATGTACTAGTTTTGTAAGTAAATGTATAACGGCATGTGGGGTTACTTTTGTAAACATTGGGAATTATGTAATGAAATTGGTTAATATCTCAATTTGGAAGTGGGTTGATGTAATAGTTATGTGGGATTATTTTTAAGGGCGTGACACACTTGATTGGGACATTAGACTTAGTTTGGTTTGGTTTGCAAGTATTGGTGAGGCAATCATAACCCTTTATTTGCATTGACATAATGATGAGGGGGCTTATAAACACACATAAAATTTCAGCTAAACATCAACATGGGACAACATACTTGCTTATCTATTGATAAGGAATCTGCATTGGGCATCGTTGTTACTACTTAAAGAACCTTTTTCATTTTTTTTTCCCACCAACCACGAGTAATGAACAGGTTATGCATAAACAAAGAAAAACGACATATTGTTGTATCTCAACTGCACCTTAAGAGAACTTGCAAACCATCTTTATTCTAATTCTCCAAGCACAACATCTACTTCAAGCCATTTGTGCAGTGTGCATCAAACACACAAAAATGAGGTATAATAGAAGAAAGTGTAATGGTCACAAGGGATGCATACCTTAGTGGATTCAATATCCCGATGCAGCATATAGTCAATCTCAGATGATTGAAGAGAATGGTTTTCGCTGGGGTACTTTCTTCCAGTACGCAAGTAAGGCAGACAAAGTTGACCAAAAATGCTTATGGTAACAAGAAAAAATCCACTTGCAAAAGTAAAGGAGAATAATTTCAGCAGTGAAGTGATTCTCTGTGATAATTGGAAGCAATTTAAGCAGTTAACATGAGGTCAATACATTTAACCAAGAGTAAAATCAGACAGAATGTGCAATTTCATTTTTCATACCTTATTAGTGAACAAGTTGACAGGTTTTGCAATCGTACCACGTAGTTGTTTACTTGGAAGTGTGTACGAATCCTCATAGTACATGTCCACTTTGTCCTTGCTCGATTTACCGAAAAGCGCGACATTTAACAAAATGCGAGTGTCGGAACATCGTAGAAGAATTTTCAAAAATATTTTGAAAGAGTGGGTTTCAAGGTCTCAAAATCTTTTGATCAAGATCGTTTTAGTCCAAAAGGGATATGAGGTTGGGATTTGACTCTCTCCTTGCCGAAGAAATCAACCCTTGCACCGCACAACTTTCATCACCAAGTAAACCATTAGTAGCGCCCAAGTCTTAAGGGCGGTCAAAAATGGGGTGTCTACAGGCCATATGAAGAGCCGAGTGGGAACTACCACGCAATCAGAAGGCCGAGTAAGCCATCAAGTGCAAGATTAAGGGTGGGCCCGACCCATGGGCCCAAAGGGTAGTATAAAAAGAGGGACGTCAACAAAAGAAAGGTATGTGAGGATAGATAAAATAACTTGAGATAGAAGTAAACTAGAGAGCATACTAACTTGTCTGTCGGAGTGCTAATTCTGGCACCCCTGACTGGAGTGTTCATCCCTTTTTCAGGTAGCAATCAGAGGATCAAGGACGTTTGACTGGATCTTGGAGTATTTCCAAACCACTTCTCCACATATGCATATATGTAGATTTGAGACACAAAATTGGCAACGACATTGAGGGAAAATCAAAATGGTAGAAAAACAGGGGGTTGGGGATTCTTACTTGATTGGGATCAACTCGGTGATCAAGAATATCTAAAACATTAAAAAAATATATTATAGAACATCAATATTAAAAGTATATAATATTTTACCTTTTTTTGTATTTGGTGAATTAAAAAAAATACAAATATTATATTTCTTAAATATATTTAGATTAGGTATATCTAAAAAATTAAAAAATTTCCTAAGATATTAAAAAAATTCAGTAAAAGTAAAAAAAACACGAAAAATAAAAAAACACAATTTTTTGTGTGAGTTAAACCAAAGAATCTTGAAATGACATAAACAAAATATCTATATTATTTTATTATTTTATATGTATAAAGAATAAGGGGCAAATATATCATTTTAATCTGACAAAGAATATATGCAATTTTTCAAATGTGAAGGAGAATATGTATTAAACAGAAACATGTCAGTGTAATTTACCTGTAACACCCCCAAAATAATATAATAAAGATAACTCATATGTGGAATAAATATGAGAAACAACATACTTTCATACATCAGAGTTCACTGTTAAACAATCAATTAAATGCCATGTAGGCTTACACCTTTCCAAGTCATTGTTTGGTTATACAAATTGAGTCTCGCTCATTACATCTTAAGCCATCGGCTTTACAAATAACAAACATACACACATAAGGCATAAATAAGAAGCCCTTGCTTCTCGAAAGTCTACCCATGCTATTGCCTTGGAGGAAACATCTCACCTGCACCTGAAAATGATATTCCCGTATAGGGTGAGCCAACAGCCCAGTAAAAATAATCTAACACAATTTATGAGGTTTAGCAAAGGTATAAATACCACGTACATAAACAATACCGATATGGAAGCATCCACAAGCTCGCATATTCATATGCCACTAAGACCAATCTTATTCCATTTTCCTTCAATTCATTTCCAGTTCATATATACTACTCAATTCATAAGTTAAATTCGTCATCTTTCAACAACCAAAATGAGACTACAACTTAATGGTTTTCCATTTATGCAAAACACACATAAACACTTCAAACTTTGCCATTTTACGGATATTTCGTCCGGAGGAATCGGCATCTATTTATATATGAAATTTCAGGTCTTTCACCTAGGACACTCCGACCAACTTGCTTTAGATGAAGTCCATCATCTTTCTTCTCCCAAACAAATATACATGTACAATGTATTTATAAACATAATCATATATGGAGTACATTCCCTATCTCCTCCCAATAAACATACATATACAATGTATTTATAAACATAATCACATATGGAGTACATCCCCTATCTCCTCTCAATAAACACACATTCACGATGTATTTATAGCACGGTCATACTCAATGACAACCAACAATAAATTAGCATTAAATCGCCTAATTCTCATACAATTTCTACAACAATGATGACTATCCTCCACCAATAGCCTAATACATTTATCTCTAGACATATATTAAATCTCAAGATAAATAATTATTTAAAACGTACAAAGGTGTAAGATAATACATATCCAATTTCACCACTTACATCAATAACCATCCAATTTAACATATTCAATGTTAATTCCAATTATTTATACAAAATAATCATTTTATCAAGTTAGGGCAAAAATCTCATTTTTCCAATATTGACCCAAACACCCAAAATCAACTATTTTGGTATACCAAGATCTTATATTCAAACCCTATACTCATTTATCTCTCATACATCAAAAACCTCTTTTTTCATTTCACACCCAAATCTTAGATTTGTCCAAACCACAACCAAATCTCATCATCTATGCACAATAGCAAATAACTAAGCTAAAAACCATATTAGAGTGTAGAAAATCCTTACCTCAAGTTTGACGAGGAAACACGCAAAAATCTAAATTTTCGACTTTGCCGGATTTTGATCTCTACCGATCAAAATATTGCTCTCACCAAACTCTATACACATGAGACATACATGCACACTCCCTCAGAAATTCTGCCCCATTAGGACACATCAACTGTTCTAGTCAAAAACAGTCCATCAACTATTCTAGTCAACTTCATCTCCCAAGGGTACTTTATTAAAGAGATGTCTATTGTTTTCCCTTTCCTTCTTTATTATTATCAGTATTGAAGATGCCAGTAAATGGATTGAAATCAGGGCCCCATTGACCACCACCCATATGCCTTTTGGATTTCTTGAAATTTCTTTTCAGCTTCAGGATCATCTTTATTTGTATCTGGATACAACTGCTTTGCAAGCCCATAATATGCTTTCTTGATTCCAGATGCAGTTGCATTCTTATTTACACCAAGTGTGTCATAATAATCTCCAGCCGCCATATATGCAGTGCCATGAATAGCTCTTGCTGCAGGGGCTCCAAAATTAGATTTCAATACTCCAAGCCGCAACCAGCTTCTATTATTAGCATTCCTAGAATGGAAACTTGCAAGAACTCTAAGTTGGTTGGTGACCGCCGAGCCGTATGTCCGATAGCCCCCTCGCAATAATGACTCATATATGGCAATTGGGGAATCGTGGAGGAGAATACGAGAGAGAGAATGACGAACGAGTCTGAAGCCATTAGAGCAAATCATTGGAGTTAAACCCTAAAAATAACATGTTGAGGGGTTTGAGGAAGAAGAAAGAGTGAGTCTCTCTCTATCTCACACAGCCACCACTGCCTTCACTTCCCCCCTATCTTATCTTCTCAAGATGTATCTATAATGTGTATAGCATATTGAGAACAATCAGCCCCATCTCTCCCTAATCTCCAAATAATATTCTCCACCCCTTTTGACCCCACTCCAGTATCTCCTCTTTTCTTTTATCATTGTGTGTCTCCCTTTCATGATAAAAGCATCCACTCTCTTTTTTTTTTTCTTTGTTGTTCAGGCCCACGGGTTTGTTTGGTTGGCAGAGAATTCAAATTTCCTGTCTTTCCATGATCAAGGTAGGTGCTGTGGTGATATTATATATCAGCAATGCTAGATATCATGAAAATAATCATGAAAGCTTTGTGACCCTTGGATTACACTTGGAATAAAGCACCACACACTAATCAAGATAATCCAAGGATCATAAATTTTTCATGATCATTTTCATGACAAAATTTTCATGATCCCTAACTTTACCCATTATATATATATACACATTTGGGTTATTGGTGTTGCCAAACCGTGGGACTAATATATATATATATATATATATATATTGTCATCACATTACCCATCTTATTATGAGGAACACAAAAACTTACTAGTAGAAAGTGTTGAAAAAATAGCATTTATGATGCTGCAGGAAACCAGTAATAAGAGAAGTAGGATAGTGGTTTAAGATCCATTGATTCAAACATGAATATTAAAAGTAACATCATTCTCCAAACTCGTTGGTTAATAAATAATATTGAGAATAAAAACTTAATAAATTAGTAATTTAAAATGAACACTCAAAGTTAGGAGATGTTTGATAACATGATTCAGCATTTAAAATTGAATATATTAAATAATAATCAATTAAGTTCATTTGATAACTGCAATTGATATCACATAAAAAATTTAAGTGCCAAAAATTTAAATCATATGAAACTTACTTAATTTTGATTGAATTTATAAATACTAAACATAAGTATCAATATATACTATTATAAACTCATTATCAACACTACTACCACCACCACCATCACTACCACTATCACCACTACCATGCCATCGCTATCGCTATCGCCATCGCCATCGCCATCGCCATCGCCATCGCCATCGCCATCGCTACCGCCACCATTACCATCACCGCCACTGCCACCGCCGTCGCCGCCACCACCACCACTACAACTATCATCACCATCATCATGCCAATGCCATCGCCATCACCAGCTACTACCATCACCACCACCACTATTGCTGCCACCGCAACCACCACCACCATCATGACATTGCCACCACTACCATTGCTACAGCTACCACTACTACCACCACCGCCATGCCCGCCGCCACCGCCACTACCACCACCATCACAATATAAAAATTAAAATATACAATATAAAAATAATAAATTTCAAATTTAATCTTATATATATCAAACAATTTAGTTTTAGTTAAGCACTTAAATTTTATCAAACAACTTTTCAACTTAAAAAATTCAACATTCAATTTTCAATACTTAATTTTCAGTTTTCAGCTTTATCAAACAGCACCTTAGAAGAAGAGTAAAAACTTAAAGAAAAATACTTAATCCACACAATTTCCTCTCCCACAATCCTCACAAATGAGGTGGCAAGACATAATGTAAGTTTTATACCAATTGGAGTGTGGATCAACTTTTAAAATTTTGCTTGCCATCTCATTTTTGGGGATTGTGAACGAGAAAAATTGTGTGAATGTAGTACTATTGAAACTCAAAATTGTATTAAAATCCTCAACTATTGTTGTCCAAAAATTTACAATTATTATTTATAGGGAAATTATGCCGATAGTCCCTGTAGTTTGATATTTGTGTCATTTTGATCCTTATAATTTCAATTGGCTCAATTTTAACTACGAATTTATGATTTTATCTCAATTTATTCCAATTGCTTACAATTGTTAACATTTTTTAATAAAAAATATGTACATAAGTGGCATATGTCAAGCTTTTCAAGGTAAAATGATAAACTTGTTCAACTCAGTGAGTTAGCTTCAACCAATTTAGTGATAATTTCCTATCCAAAAAACTAACGGCGTTATCAATTGGATCAAATTGATACAAAATCTAAAATTAAGGATCAAAATTAAGCTAATTGAAAGTGCAAGGACCAAAATGACAAAAGAGAAAAAAAATGTAGGGATTATTGGTATAATTTGCCCGTTATTTATAATAAACTTAATTTTTATACAACAAGAAACTAATAAAATATGAAATAAAATCAAAATAAATAAAATATAAAAATAAATGATTTCAAATCAGGAAATTAACTTTTTCTTACAAATTAGAATATTTCTAATTAAATATTTATTTCAAAATAATTAAGTGAGATATGCATATAAAATGAGTAAAAATATTGATTGATTTCTCTTGTAACTCTAACTAAATAATGTATAGAAGTATGAATAAATTATAAAAGGAAATGAAAAATGCTTTGTAGCTTGAAAACGGAGGGGCTCGAATGGCCCGATTGCCAGCACAACAGATTTTCTCTCTTCTTTTTATCTCTCTCCTTCTCCAAAAGCATTCTCTCATTCTGAAAAATCCTTTCATTCTCTCCTCTCCATCTCTCTCTCAAACCCACCCAAAGTCTTCAGCGACCCTCACCAACGTAACCACCCCACCACCACAACCGCCGGCACCCTTCGGCCTCTTCTTTATGAAAAAATAAAAAAAATTAAAAAAAGAGAGAAAGAAATTGAAGAAACCAGATAAATTTGGATGATTTATGTTGTTTGTGGTGTTAATTGAATAACCCATGTTGGGTTTGTTTCTATAGCGATTCCAGTTTTGACCTGTCACCTGTTGTGTTCCGGACTCGGGTTTGTATGGTTTTGAATGGTTATTCATATCTTGTTTCCCTTGTCTTCCCTCTCTTTTGGTTATCGAGCTGTAGTTATGCGTTTGGAACAGGTTGGTTACTTGCTTTTCCAAACCTTTGTTGCCTAGATTTTGGCTCCTCCTCTTGAGCGGGGATTCTTGTGCTCAAGCAAGCTTTAGGATTTTTGCTCCTCCGCTCGAGCGGCCTTTCTTGCGCTCGAGTGGGATTTGCATACTCTCAGTATTTTGCACCTCTGCGAAAGTACTGGAGGGATGTTTTCTACGTTCGAGCGGCGCTTCCTATGCTCGAACGGGTAGGCGCTCGAGCGGTTTGTCCGTCATCTACAAAAGTACTAGATAGGTGTATTTTGTGCTCGAGTGGGTCAACTCTTGCGTTCGAGTAGAACAACTTATTATGTCTGACGCTCGAGCGTCAACTCTTCCGCTCGAGCGGACTGTGCATATATCAGATCACGAAAATGACTTTTTACGTCACTTTTTTAGATCTTTTCCTCCAAAAGCTCTAAAGTGAGACCCTCTCTCTCTAAAATACTCTTTCTCTTTACATTTTCTCCTAGATCCGTTGATCTATCCGCCCTAGTGTCTTTGGAAAAAGGGTAGAGTATCTTGAGAGCTTCCTTTTGATTCGATTGAAGTTTGGTTTCGACGTCATTGGAGTTTCGTGCTTGCTCATTTGGTCTTCTAAACTTGAGGTAGGGATTTTCTGTACTTTAATATGGTTTTTAATTAGTTATTTGTTGTTATGTAACAATGGTGGGATTTGGGGGTAATGTGGATAGACCTAGGGTTTGGGTGTAAAATGGAAAGAGGGGTTTTTGGTGAATGAGAGGAAAATGATTGTGGGATTTGAAAATGATGTCGTATGGTGTCAAAATTATTGATTTTGGTACTTGGTTGATACTTGAGAAAATAAGGGGGTTTGCCCTAAAATGATCACAATATTTATTTTGTATAAATAGATGAAATTGGTGTTGTAAACATGAAATTGAACGAGTATTGAAATAAATGGTGGAATTAAGTAGATGATACGTCTCATCTTTGGAAATTTCAAATAAATGATATATCTTGAGATTGTATGTTTGTTTAAAAATAACTGTACTGGGCTATCGGTGGAGGATAACTATGATTGTTGTAGAAATTGTATGAGGATTAGGTGAATTAAAACTAATCCATGGTTGGTTATCATTAAATATGATCATATTGTAAATACATTGTATATGTATGATTGTTTGGAAGGAAAAAGGAGATGTACTCCATGTATGATTATGTGTTTAAATACATTGCATATGTATGATTGTTTGGAAGGAGAAAGGGAATGTACTTCATTGTTTAGAAGGAGAAAGGGGATGGACTCCATTATAATTAAGTTGACCGGAGTGTCTTAGGTGAAAGTCCCGAAATTTATACATGGGCACCGATCCCGTTGATGAAATTTTCGTAAAATGGCAGATTGAAGTTTTTGTGTGTTAATGGTGTGATTGTGGAACCATTGAGTTGTAGTCTCATTTGGGTTATTAAAAAATAATAAAATTGGCTCATGTATTTAAATGAATTGGAGGAGAATGAAATGAAATATAGATTTGGTATACTATGTCTATATAAAAATGTGAATGTTTTATCCCTGGCATTGTATATGCACATTGCACTTATATTTTCGTTAAGTCTCATATATTGTGTTAGATTATTCCTATTGGGCATTGGCTTACCCTAGTTGGGAAACCATTTTCAGGTACCGGTGACATGCTTCCTCCAAGGATGTAGCTTAGGAGGACCTAGGAGCTGGAAACTCTGTTTTGTATTTTCTACTTAAATGTTTATTTAAGCCGAGGGCTTTACATGTACAGAGCTTATGATTCTCTTTTTTGTTGTAACCAAGTAGTGTCTTGGAAAGATGTAAGCCCGTAGGACACTTATTTTGTTGATCATTAATAAGTACTACATGCTATAGATTCAGGATGTATATTTATGAATGTATATTGCATGTGTTATCTTTTGTAATACGAACTCTCATGAATGAAAGTATTTTATTTCTGTTATTCTTTTATTCATGAGTTGGATTTATTATATTATTTTGGGGCTTGACAGTTTCAATTTTGTAGTGGGTTTGATAGTTTTTAAGGAGAAAAAGTGGGTTTGCTTCAATTTTGCAGTAGGTTTGATAGTTTTTAGAGAGAGAAAGTAGGAGGTAGAAGAAGAGGAAGTTGATTTCTTTTTTTTTTCTCTACGGAGATTCAAAACTGTGAATTTGTGGCTTGAATTTGTTGTTTGGAGTGGCTTCCCATTCCAGCGTCCTCTCTTCCTCTTCCTCTTCCTCTTCCTCGTTTGTTTCTCTTTCTTTTCTCTTTCTCTCGACGTCCTCTCTTTCTCTCACATGTTCCTCTTCTGTTTCCCATCTCCCTTCCTCCTTCTTCTCTCTTTCTCTCGCTTGTTCTCAAACCAGTTTCAAAGAGAAAAGAGAGGGGGAAGGAAAAAGGAAAAAAAAAAAAAAAAAAAAAAAAAAGGTGCCAAAATGACGTCGTTTTGGTACATTCGAGCCATTTAGGACAGCTCATTTTCGAGCTACTGGGCAGAATTGAAAGGAAATAGAGAGATTTTTTTTTTATTATATTGAAATAAGTGATTCCCGCCTATTAAAATGTACGAAAAAAGGTTTTCAATCTCAAATTGAAAACAAAAGAGCGGCAATATACATCTACAAAATTTTTACAAAACATTAAACAAAATGAAAGAAAATTTATACAAAATATTATACAGAATGGAAGTTGGGTGACACGGCAAAGGTTTCAATGGGACCCACTTCAGGTCTTCCTTTAATGATCTAAATTGTTTATTTTTTGAATTCGTCGAGTAATATATTCTTATAAAAAATTAAATTAATTAGACATCGGTAACCTTTTAATCAAAACACAATATAATACATAAAAACATGAACGATAGGTGTGATTTTAGTGTTAACCAGAATACAAATTAGTATGTTTGGTTTCAGTTTTCTAAAAATTGATTTTTTTTATTTTTCGTTTTTTTTTAGTCAATATTTTTAAAATTTTAAGTATTTTTTTTTTTACTTTTTTAGATGCACCTTACTTAGATGTATCTAAATAGTAAAATAGTTGTGAAAAAATATTTTAAAAAATTAATAAATACACAAAAATATGAAAAATGTACTGAATTTTCATATTTTTTTAAAAAATATTTTTGGTATTTAGTGAATATTTTAAAGATTTTTTTCACAAATATTACTTTTTAAATGTATTTATGTTAGGTGTCTAAAAATTAAAAACAAATTGCTTAAAATATTTTAAAAAATCATTAAAAACAAAAAAAATACGAAAAATAAAAACGTAGAATTTTTTGAAAAGTGTTTTTTGAAAACTAAAAACAAACAAGCTGATTCTTTTTCTTTGTTTCTTTGTTTCTTTTTTTTTTTTAAATACAAATATGTTCTAATAAAAAACTTATCGATATCTGATTAATTTAATTTTTTGTACAAGGATGTAATACTCAACGGACTCTAATAAGTGAAAGGTTCAGATTGTCAAGATAGGATCGAGAGTGAGTTCACTGAAAGAACAACCACAGTCATCCAATTTTCATACAAAATGATATGATAGATGTAGATACATTCATTTCAAATAAAAAGATCCATCAAAGTAACTTATAATTTTCAAAACGTTACTGCACATCATTTTTGTTAATTTTTTTGTTATCATATTCATAAGACTGGCCTTAGCAGCCATCTTCAATCTCTCTTGATCTTTGCTAGCCTTGATCTTCATTGCAGTGTATTTTTTCTCTAGTTGATCGCCAGTAATATTCATCTCTCCATCAGAAAATTTTAAGACTAGAGTCGCTTTTGTTCAGTAATTGAAAGATAAGGGATAAACCCAATTAATATATTTTATGAATTCCATTTATTCGTAACACATAAAATTTTAAAAAGTAAATTAGAAATAAACTTCTTGAATTTTTACTTAAAATATGAATTAGCTCTTGTGATTATGAAAATTACAAGTATTTTTTTATCAAAATTTTTTATTTAACAGAATTAACAAAAAAAAAAAAAAATTCTTAACTACTCTTTTATACAACAGTAAAGTTATTAAAATTATTATTTGAAATTTATTTATAACATTATTAAAAGTTACTAATAGACTTAATAATTTATTAATAAAATGGATAATTTGTTATACGATTAAAAATTTGAAGGACCGAAATATAATTTTCAAAATCATAAAGATTAATTTGAAAATTGATAATAAGCCCCTCAACATTAACAGCTTTATTCTAAAAGTCCAATTTTTAAAATCTTTAATGCAACAAGTACCTCCATTGATTGTTTTTGGCTCAACAAGTCCATATTTTGAGCAGGAAATTTTTTTATGATGATTTTACCCATCTTTTAACTAGACTCGGTGAAAATCTCTCATTATTGTCTATGCCTACTTCCCTTGATATTAGCGTTGTTAGAAACAAAAAACGATAAACATGAACATTATATTCATTCTTCATCTTGACAATTCCGATATATTCTAGCCATACAAGCCATAACATCAATTTTTGACTGTTATAATAAAATCAAAAAAATTAAAAATTATGTTTTTATAATTGCTTATTAATAATTGTAGTGACTATGGTGTTTAGTGATGATGATGTTGTTTTAATATTTAAAAATTAAAATTTTATTGTAAACTTTACTTTTATTCAGAGTAAATTTTTACTGTTTACGTTAATTTCGATGATAAAAATTTTATTATTTTTTAAAAGGAATTTCATAGTCAACCTAAATTTTGTTTAATAGATCTTGATGAGAGAATTTTAAAAATATCAATTTTATTAAAAAGTGACATTTAAATCAAAAGTTATCTTTTAAAATTCTAAAATATTAAATTAGTCACTAAGAATATTTTGGTAATAATAGTGTATGTTGGACCTTTCAAAAAAGATATTATGCTTATTTTTAATACATTAAAATTTTATTATAAAAGAATTTCGATCAAATTTTCCAAAATTAAACTATGTTTTAAGTAAAATTTAAAAATATATTTATAATTTACCCTACTTTAAAAGTACTTAATAAATTTTCCATAAATTGACTTATACGCCAATTACGCCGTACCATATGATGGGCAATGACACTAAATTTATGTGAATTTACTAATTTTCCATGAATTGATGATGAATTCCACTTACCCACCAATTATGCCATGCCATATGATAGGATGAGCAATTAGATAGTGGGGTTTCGTATTACTGGCAGAATTTGTTGATTTTAGAGCATATCATTACAAATGTCATCATTTAATTTTATGAGATTTTAAACATAAAAAAAAAATTATAATTAAATACTACATAAAGTATAATTAGAAAATTTATTAATCATGATTAAAATAATTTCATAATCAATATTACAATGACTTATAACTAATAAAAATATTAGAGATCTCAAAAGTTCTACCAAAATTTCTATCAAATGTCTCACATAGGTTTGTATAACGCCTCAACCTTTCACATGTCATCGATATTGTCCGCTTTGAGCCATGTCCGCACGGATTTGTTATTCCTAGTGGGTCATCCAACCCAGAACTACTCCAATCTAAGTACGTTTAACTGAGGAGTTCTGTTAGGGATTTCATCATCCAGGAAACGGCCTCGATGCTATATAAGGGTTCAAGTTTTTACTTTTATAGCCTTGGAACTCCCTCTTCATTCCAGATGTGGGACACCAGAACCTTACAATCCACTCCCTTAGGGCTGCACGTCCCCATGCAGTATAGCCTGCCAACTCGCAAGCCCGCCCACATGCACCAAGAGACGCTAGGGGTCCACACTCGGTACTCCAAAGAGTTGGCTCTGATAACATTTGTAACGCCCTAACCCTTCAAATGTCATCGATATTGTCTGCTTTGGGCCATGCCTGCACGAATTGGTTCTTCCCAATAGGTCACCCATCCCAGAACTACTCCAACCTAAGCACACTTAATTGGGGAGTTTTGTTAGGGATTTCACCACCTGGGAAAAGGCTTGGATGCTATATAAGGGTCTAGGTTTTTACTTTTATAGCCTAGAACTCCCCCTCCATTCCCGATGTAGGACATTGGGACCTCGGACCCATATGGGACCCACATGGTGTGGATCCTACACCCATATGAGACATTTGATAGAAATTTTGATAAAATTTTTGGGATCTCTAGCATTACTCACTAACTAACCACAATATGTATAATCAAATCTTAACTAATATCCCAATATATTAGAAACTTTGTGTTTGTCAAATTTGGGGTGCTTCTTGTGCATGAAGCACAATATTCATTGTTGTGCATGTGTTGTGGCCGATTTTAAATCTTATTTTGATAATTTTGAATCGTTTATTTTTAAGGTATATCGTGTAGAACAAACTTGCAAAAATCAAATTGATCAAATATTGGTAGCCCACTCATCAAAACACGTGTACTCGAAAAACTGAATTGTAAGAATTATTTTGAATATAAAACAAATATAAATATAATTTGATAAAATATTTAATGATATTCGAGAATGACAGTGTTATTTTAAATATAAAACTGAATATAAATATAATTTGATGAAAACACTATCGATATCCAATTAATTTAATTTTTTATAAATTTATTCTACACAATATACTTTTAAAAAATAAATAATTTAAATTATCGTAATAAAGTCGAAAATCAACTTTGACTGCTATGTGTCATGAGCAACAACCACTCCACATTCGTGATTGTCGTCACATTGGAACAGTTCAATGAACAAGGAGAAATTCTATTTTCACACACATACTTATCTCAATGTACATTATTTCTTAGTACACACACTTATTAATTTAGTTATTAATTATTCTTTCATTCCATCCACACACTTAATGTTCCATTATACCCTAACTCATTGTACACACACTACCTAAACCCTCCTTTCACACACCTTTACCCATTTTGATTTCCTCTTCCACGCACTTGAAAAATTTACCCAGCAGCACCCATCTATTTACAAATTTATCATTGTTTTCCATTGACGATCCAACAGAGCTCTCATTGAGATATCTAGCAAACGAGACACCTTTTCTCTTATCATAATCTACGAATGTATTGTTGACTCCATAAGTTTCGAACCCAATTTCTTGACCCGACCTTCCTTTTCCATACCCATTGAACTTGCATGTGCCTTCGTTGAATGATTGTCCATAGCTCTTAAATTTCACAATCCTTGAATTCGAATTCTACGTACGATTGAAACGAATCACCACCAACATTCGATTTCTTTCTGTAATTCATGAACTCATCAATGGGGGCATTACCACCATCACTATAGTTCTTGAAATTCTTCTCAGGTACATTCCCATTAGACCCGTAATTCACACACCTGTAAATAACGGTTATAGTAAGTGAATTTTGAGAGTTTTGAGTTTTGAGAGTGTTAATGTACACTCCACTCACGTTAGTGTATGCTGTCTATGCTTTCGGTTGTTAGATAGATTTAAATATATATGTTAGTAATGCTTTAATAATTAGAGTTTTGGCTTGTAACTCATCTATAAATGAGCTCGCAACACAGATGTAATATATTACATTCAATACATCAATATATACACAATTCTCTCTCTCTCTCTCTCTCTATACATTATTTTAACATGGTATCAGAGCTAGGTTAACATCCTAGTAATTCCGCTTCACCGGCGGGCGGCAGCCTCGCCTTGGCCGCCCTGCCTTGGCCGCCCGCCGGACCTCTACACATACCTTCACTCCACTGCCACAAATTCCATAGCAGAACTCCGCCGCCGGCAAGAAACCCAGAAACATCTTGCTTTGTGCCTTAAATCCTTCGATGACCTCTACACATACCTTCACTCCACTGCCACAAATTCCATAGCAGAACTCCGCCGCCGGCAAGAAACCCAGAAAACATCTTGCTTTGTGCCTTAAATCCTTCGATGACCATCTGTTTTGCATTGATCAACTCACTAGTGCTCAAACTCACGCCACCAGACTTCTCAAAAGCAGCTTCGTCAGACACTTCATTGTCCGTAATGGGGTTAAAGACATGTGCTACATTTTTCATTCTCTTTTTGGCTTTTGCTTCTGCAACTGCCATTGGATCCAAATACTGCCCAGCTTCCTCTGCCGCAAATCCCATCATCGAGGTGGTCTTGCCACATCTTCTACACCACCATGCTCCAACCTTGGTACTCTCGCCATAGCTCCGACGATGAGCGCGAGAAGAAGCAATGAGCACAGAGAAACCCACTTGGTGGAGACTGCCATTGCCATTGTCGCACCACCTCTCTCACACCACCTCTCTCAAAGGCCATTGAAGATCATCACCATCTCTCTCTCTTAACAGAAGCAACAATTTGGTTTTCATCAACAATGCTGCCTTGATAGCAGCTTTGATCCCGAGTTAGAGCGCTTGACTCGGTTAGATCTCTCCAGCAACAACTTCACAGGTTCAATCCCATTTGCCGTGAACAAGCTGACCCACTTGACGGGACTTTTCTTGCAGAACAATGGGTTTTCAGGTAGCAATCTAGCCACACTCAGGTTGGCCAAAGGAACCAACCAACTTCCAAAACATGGGTTTTCTGAGAAGCTTCCACTTCCAAAACATGGAGGAAGCTTTGGCTCAGTGAAACAAGTGGTTCCCTACCAGAACCAAAGAAAGGGTGGTCTGCACCACTTGAAGATTCGCACTGATGCTCTCTCTCTCTCTGGAGCTCTTTCTCTCTCCTTCTTAGTTGTGTGAGACTGATGATGGGATAGCACAGCAGAGATGCTCCATTTTTTATCTCTTTCTTTCCAAACCCAACACCCTCTCTCTCCACTTTATCACATGGGCTTGTCCCCTCTCTCTCCTCCGTTTGATTTCAAAATCAATTATTTTTATTTATTTTCTCCAAACCACTTTTAATCTCTTTCAAATACCCACTCTACAATAATATATATATTTTTTTACAGGGGCACTACCCCCAACTTTATTTTGAATCATCCACCTCACACCGATCTTTTTCATATAACCCATCCAAAAATATTTTTTATCTATTTTCTTTATCTATTTTTTATTTTATTTTATTTTTGTTATTAAACAAAACAACAACACAAAACAATACCAAAAACATTCCACAAACTTGTCATTTCTTCATGTTGGGGATCAAACTCGATCACCATTTTACACCCAAAAAAAAAAAAAACAAACAAACAAACAAACAAACAAAAACAAAACAACCACACCCACAGGCGGGATTTTTCTTTTCCTTCTCTACTCTGCCGCCAGTCTCTTCTTCTTGCCTCCATCTTGGGCGGCCCTTGACGGTGCTGCCTCCGTGTTTCCCACGCCGCCGAGCACGTTCACTCCCCGCTACTCCTCCACCTCAGCATATGGCGGACCTCCAAATCGGAACATAACGGTGGCCTTCCGCTTCAGCTCCTTGTTTTCCGCCTTCAGCACACATATCTCTGCTCGTGCATCCTTATACATGCGCTGGAGCAGAGCCAGTTGGGCGTTTAACTGCTGCACCTCATTTGTCCTACTCTGAAGCCGGTGCAACAAGTTTGTGACCGCAGTTATGGTCTCCACATATGCCTTCAATGTATAATGATTAGCCTCAATATCCGATTGTGCAGCCATTATTTGCTCCACAGACAACATACGAAAGTTCAACGGAGCAAACCCAGGGGCGCTTGGTTGAGGTTCAAGGGCAACCGCAACGGTTATCTCTCTTGTGGACTCATTGAGGTCGGGAAAGAGAGTGAGCAGACCACGGGAAGAAGAGGCCATGTTCTGGGTAGCTGAACGGGAAGAAGAGGCCATGTTATGGGTTACTAAGTGTTTCAGATGTTACGGAGTGTTTCAGGGTTTGCAGCTCTTAGAGAAAAGCTCTCAGAGAACGAAGAGGTTTCAACTGGTTTGTTATGCTTACAAGCCTCAGCCTTCGCTTCGGTTTATATAGACAATGACGAAGAGGACGACATGACACTCTGTCGGTCAAGTGCATCGCCGCGTGTCCGGTGTGCCTTTTGATGGCTCGCCACTCGAAGATTTCTGTCGGGCACGCCTTTTGATGGCACGCCTTTTGATAGATTGGGCACGACTTTTGAGGGTGTGATATATATATCTATATATCTATATATATCTTTTGGGCTCCCACGGTCTGACACGACCACACAGTGTCTGCTACATCGGTCCGGCATGACCCCATAAACTGTCCCGACATTGATTCCGGTTAGCTTCTACATCGGTCCGACATGACCCCGTAAACTATCCCGATATTGATTCCGGTTAGCTTCTACATCGGTCCGACATGACCCCGTAAACTGTCCCGATATTGATTCCGGTTAGCTTCTACATCGGTCCGGCATGACCCCGTAAACTGTCACAACATTGTCTGCTACAATGGTCCGACATGACCCCGTAAACTATCCCGACATTGATTCAAGTGTCTTCTACAACGGTTTAATACGACCATACAGTGTCTCCTATCATATTTTATTTTATTTATCAGTTTATTTTCACGTTGTGTCACTCTCTCCAAACTCAAGTTGGTTGGTACCTATCCTCCTTGAGTTTGAGGGGGGCTGTTAATGTACACTCCACTCACGTTAGTGTATGCTATCTGTGCTTTCGGTTGTTAGATAGATTTAAATAGATATGTTAGTAATGCTTTAATAATTAGAGTTTTGGCTTGTAACTCATCTATAAATGAGCTCGCAACACAGATGTAATATATTACATTCAATACATCAATATATACACAATTCTCTCTCTCTCTCTCTCTCTCTCTCTCTCTCTATACATTATTTTAACAGAGAGTATTGTTTTGTAAATCATATGAGAAATAATGGAAGAAGTGAGAAACAGTTGATAAATTAGGATTTAGTTTTTTTTTTACTTAAAAGATGTGTAAAGAGATTTTTTTTTTGTTTAACAAAGATGTATATAGAGAAAATTTGAATATAATATTAAGAGTGTGTTTTGATATCCATTATAGTCATTTTATTTTTAGGGTATAATTATCATTAAAATAATATTTCATTAAATGTGTGTACTGACATAAGTATGTGTGTAGAAATAGAATTTCCCATGAACAAGTGATCAAGTTAGTCTAAGGGTATTGTGTTCCTTTCTTCACCACTTGACCTCATTAATTTTACTTGAAAAAACTAATGCATACGTTAGCTCAACCACTAATTTTATAGTCAAGATTGCAATCAAAGTATTGCCAAAGGTATCACCCTTTCTTTCTTAATCCTCCATTTATTTGGATCAAAAATATTTCATCACAAAAAATATTTTTTTATATAAAATAAAATTTAAAAATATTTTTTATATTTAATTATAATTTTAATACTAATCTACTAATAATTGTATTACTGATGGAGGTGATTGGTTGATCGTGATGACAATAGTGATAGTGATATTTTTTTATATTTAATTATCATTTTAATATTAATCTACTAATAATTGTATTACTAATGAGGTGATTGGCTGATCGTGATGATAATAGTGATAGTGATAGTAATGGTGGCGGTGGGATAGGGGATGACTGGGATATTTTTTGTAACACCCTCAAAATATGACATTAAACATTCATTCGAAAGATACGTAAATATGATAGCAAAGTTGTATTCCATTCATCAGAGTGTTCTATACAAAAGATGTTACATGTTAATCAACAAAGTAAATGCCCTACGGGCTTATATCTTACCAAGTATAACTTGGTTACAACAAAAGAATAGTTCTAACCCTTTACATATAAAGCCCTCGACTTGAATTTACATTTAATATCAAAACAAAATAACAAAAGAGAGTCTTCAACTCCAAGACCTCCCAAGCTAAGACCTTGGAGGCAGCATGTCTCATGTTCCTGAAAAATGGTGTCCCAAGTAGGGTGAGCCAAAGCCCAGTAGAGATATGCTAAATATTATATGAGAATTAACTAAAACATTAGCATCCGATAAATGTTTAACACAAGTAAACTAACTTATACTATTTCCATAACCAATTGACATTTTCATCATATTCAATCCACTTCCCATTATTTATCCACATTAATTCATTGACATAGTCCAATATTATCCAAGCAGTATAAAATGAGACTACAACTCATATAACAACACTTCAATAACAAACATCATTCAACACTTCCATTCACATGCCATTTTATGGAACTACGTCCGAAGGAACCGGCACCCATAAATAAATAAGATTTCGGGACTTGCACCCTAGACACTCCGGCCAACTTAGTTATCAATGGAATCCATCCCCTATCTCCTCCCACACAATGGAGTACATCCCCTATCTCTTCCCATTCAAAGATACATATACAATGTATTAATCATGTTGGCATATACAATGACCCAACAAATTCACATATTCAATATTTATATTCAACCGTCATATTCAATGACATCAACCAAATGATTAGTTTCAATTTACCTAATCATCATGCAGTTTCTACAACAATCAAGACTATCCTCCACTGATAGCCCAAGACAGATATTTCTATACAGATAAATAAATTTATCAAACAAATAATTTATTAACTTTTCCACAAGTGAGTGATTTCTCAATCCGACCACACCATTCAATCACAAGTTCCCCCAATTTCAAGATTCTCAACCCAATTTCATATTTCCACAATTTACCTAATTAATTATACAAATTAATTATTTAAATTCAATTAGGGCATTAATCCCCCTTTCTTAATTATTGCACCAAGGCCCAATTTCACTAATTATATACACATGACCCCTTTTTAAGACCTCACATATACAATGGAGCCCAAAGGTAGAAAACCCCTCTTTCAAACATTTCAAATCTCAAACCCTAACTTTCCAAAATTTCCAATTCACACCATTTATACAAAATGACAAACATTAATGTTAAAACTCATAAAGATGAGTAGTTTATCTCAACCCCAAATGGAGAAGCTCAAAGGAGACGAAGAGAAAAACCCAAGATGCTCCAAAACCCAACTTTTTCAGATCAATAAGTGGCCCAAGCCAAGCTCTAACTTTCTTACAAAGGGACTAGGGTAGAAGAACTCTATATCAAGAGTATTTGTAGAGAGAAGGGGTACCTTAGAGAGAGAGGCAGCTGGATTAGGGTTTAGATGAAAAAGATGATGAAAAACTGATGAATATCACGCTGCTGTCAACTGATATAATCGAGGCTCGCTCGAGCGAACAATACGAAGCTTCAGGTCTGCAACCCAGACGCACGCTCGAGTGCAAGAGTTCTCGCTCGAGCAAAGAAACACAAAACATAGGGCTCGCTCGCTCGAGTGCAAGAAGCGTCGCTTGAGCAAAGAATACCAACCTTCAAGTCCAAAAGAGAAGCAGACGCACACTCGAGCGCAAGAGTGCTCGCTCGAGCGCAAGAAAGCTCGCTCAAGTAGAAGCTACGTCTGAAAAGAAACCTGAAGACCCTCAATCCTCGCTCGAGTGCAAAAACTCTCGCTCGAGCGAAGAAGCAAATACCTAGGCCTCGCTCAAGCGCAAAAAGCCTCGCTCGAGCGAAGAAGCCAAATCCTGGGCAGTAACCATTTATTCTAACTCACAACCAATCTGTTCCAAACTCACCCAACACATCCCAAAACTCAAATACAAAGAATCAAAGAATGGAAACGAGATACAGACAACAACATACAACCACAGAACTCGAGTCCAGAATATAGTAAATGACAGGGGAAAACCGGGATCGCTATAACCTCCACCCGTTAAAGAATTTCGTCCCCAAAATTTTATACAAGTACAAAATCATGCTTATCTCAATTTTCAATGTGATTGCAATACACCATTTACCGACATGATCCACTACCAATCATTCCATTTCTTCTCGTGAGAATCACTTTACAAAATATAGCTCATTATGCATTATCAACATGCATTCTTTCAAAGTTCAACTAATCTCAACACATATATCTTGTGTTTTCCAAAACATATTCAATGTTTACAAGAAGTTTATATTTTCGAAACTCAAATAACATATGCAATGTTCAAATTCAACTCGTGTTTCCGAAAGATACTCAACATTCATACTACTTTCATAATCTCAAAACATATGCAATGTTTTTATAGTTCGTTTACAAAACAGAATTTTCCACATATACTCAAATACCCACAAATAGGTCTGGATATTTCTCTCGGACCTCCAACTCACGTTCCCAAGTGGCCTCCTCAACCTCGTGATGTTTCCACAATACTTTAACTAAGGGAATTGTCTTGCCTCGCAAGACTTGGTCCCGCCTATCTAAGACCCTCACCGGTCTCTCCTCATACGAGGCATCCTCATCAACCTCTAAGTCGGTCCAATCTAGTGCATGCGATGGATCCAACTCATATTTCCGAAGCATACAAACATGAAACACGTCATGCACTCTAGACAGTTGCGGCAGTAATGCTAAACGGTAAGCAACCTCCCCAATCCGCTCAAGGATCTCAAAAGGGCCAATAAACCGATGGGACAACTTCCCACTCTTCCCAAACCTAATCAAACCCCGCCTAGGTGATATTTTCAAAAAGACATGATCACCCACCTCAAATGACAAAGGCCTCCTCCTACGATCGGCATAACTCTTTTGGCAACTCTGGGCTGTAACCAACTTCTTACGGATAAGTGCTACCTTCTTCGTCGTCTCCCACACCAACTCCGGGCCCAACAAAGGTGCATCACCCACCTCGGCCCAACACACGGAGATCTAAACGGTCGTCCATACAAGGCCTTAAATGGTGCCATACCAATACTTGATTGGAAACTATTGTTGTAAGCGAACTCCACTAAGGGTAAGTGTCTCTCCCATGACCCTTTAAAGTCAAGGACACAGCCTCGAAGCATATCCTCAAGGATCTAAATAGTGCGCTCGGACTGTCCGTCAGTCTAAGGATGGTAAGCCGTGCTAAAGGTCAATCTAGTACCCTAGGCACTCTGTAAACTCTACCACAATCTAGTAGTAAAATGCGGATCTCTATCTGAGACGATCGACACTGGGACCCCGTGCAACCTCACTATGTCCCGAATATACAAGTCGGCGAGATGATCTACCAAATCTCTCACACGCATAGGAATAAAGTGCGTCGACTTAGTCAATCGGTCAACTACCACCCTTATGGCATCACTACCCCATTGAGTCCTCGGAAAACCCACGACAAAATCCATCGTGACGTGCTCCCATTTCCACTCGGCTATAGGCAAGGGTTGCAACAAACCTGCTGGCCTCTGATGCTCAGCCTTCACTTGCTAACAAGTAAGGCACTTTGACACAAACACCACCACATCCTTCTTCATACCTCTCCACCAAAACTGGCGACTTAGATCCTAATACATCTCCGTGCCTCCCGGATGCACCGCAAGGCGTAAATGGTGAAACTCTCGGAGTACTTCCTCTTGGCAAGACTCCGACACAAACAAGCGGTCTCGGTATGTCACACTCAAGTCGGGATACGCGGTCAAACCCTTCTCTACCTTTCCACTAGAGATCTTCTCTCGAAGGGATTCTACCTCAAGGTCACCCTTCTGTGCCTCCAACACTCGATTCACAAGTCTAGGTTGTGCCACTACAGAAAACAAAGTTGCGGCCTCAACCAACTCGCTTAACTATAAGTCAAACTCTCCAAGGGCACCCAACATTTCCTATTCTCGGACGGCAATGCAAGCTACATCACTAATGGACTTCCTACTTAGGATATCTGCCACAACATTGGCCTTTCCCGGATGATAGTGCAACTCAAAGTCATAATCCTCTATAAACTCCATCCACCTTCTCTGCCTTAGATTCAAGTCTTTCTATGTAAACAGGTACTTTAGACTCTTATGATCCGAGAATACCTCGAATCTCTCACCATACAGGTAGTGCCTCCAAATCTTCAAGGCAAAAATCACAGCTGCTAACTCTAGGTCGTGAGTAAGATAGTTCCTTTCATGTGTTTTCAACTGATGTGAGTGTAGACACCCCATTTTTGATCGTCCTCAAGACTTGGTGGTACTTGCAAGTACATCCAGCCACAAGTTCGATTGCTCGTCGAGTACTCAACTTTTGTGGCGGAACGTCACAGGTTTGAGCTTTCTAAACCCTGTATCCTTTTTGCCCCATTTTTTGGACCATGTGTTGGTCCTTTCAACATGTTTCTCACAGTGCATTGCCGGCCACTCTCTGCCACTGCCGGCCATGCTTTTATCCCTGCCTGCTATTGATGAAGCCTGCCGGCCATCAATGAGGCACTGCCGGCTACTACTGATGGCCGGCAGAACACTTTGTCTCAGCAGATTTCACGCCAGATCTTTTGAGCCAGCTGGTTTTCACTCATCCCTCCTCCATACACGTGTATGGAGGGATGAAGCCCTTTCAAAGCTTATTTAACAAGCTTCTCATTGCATTCTTCTATATAAGGAGAGGCTCTTCCTCCCTAGCAGGGGTTCAGCATTTTTAGAGAATATATATATATCTCTCTATATGTAACAACCCTCATTTTACTCTAGTCATGCTTGCATACATTACATGACCTTGTCTTGATATGTTGCATTTGCAAACCTTGATTTGTCTTGCATAAGTGTTACTTGCATGCTTTGTTCCTTGCTTGGTGTGTGTTTAGTCGAGGTCATCTTAAGCCTAGGTTACATGTTGGAACCTCTTGCACCTAGGATCACCTTGAAAGCATTTCCGGTTGACCTCCACCTCTGCCCTAACCTGTTGGCCGAGATGTCATCATCTAGGCCGAGGTGCGTATCACCAAGGCCGAGATGTGAATTATCTAGGCCGATATGTTACCTTTGCGCCTGAGTGATCTTGTTCCTAGATTGGTGCGACCTAGACCGAGGTGTGGCACATCTAGGCCGAGGTGTGGCACAGCTAAGTCAAGTGTTGTCCTTCCTAGCCGAGATCATTGAAACCTTACTTGCCGAAGCCTTGTTCTTAGCCGATGTCATTACCTGCCGGAGTGCCTATGCCATCTTGCTTGTTGAACACACTTTGTCATAGTCTTGTCTTTTCACTCAGTCACCTTTTTGAAAAGAGCCAACCAGTCGAAGCCACGTGTCCCAGCTGAGTGTTAAGTCAGCCGGCAGACCTAGAAATGTATCATTTGCTATATGTCTTTGTTCTTGAGGAGAGAGAAGTTCTTAGAGAAGGAATAGACTTCCAAGCTTGATCCTTAGAGTTCAAACCGTTTGATTCGTGTTTTGAGGTTAGAATCTTGATCTACTCTTGTTGTTCTTATTGTTCATCTAGTTGCATTGCATGATCGAGCATGTTTTGAAAGCCATGCATTGCTTTGAAGTTCGGTTTTAGAAAGAGAATACGATATTCATGTGTTCTTGAGGAAAAACCATGATTTGATCCGAAAGCTTGCATTAAGATCCATGTTTTTGTGTTTGTTTTCCCAAGATCTTTAAGTATGGGTACCCAGGTCCATGTTTTCGAACTTATAGCATGAAAATCTCAGATTTTGTAATAGCAAGTTATGATCTTTGCATTCATCTTCTTCATGTTCGTCATGTTCTTCAAGAAAGGAAAACCCAGATTTTCCCGACTTCATTCCCTTGAATGCGGCCCTCGGGACCACACCTCGGCAAGAAAGTGTGGGACCTCGGCCAAGACCTGGTTGGTGCCTAGCCTGTTTTCCCGAGATGAGAAACAGTGCTTTGTTTTAATTTGACTTAGTTTTGAAGAATGCCGAGATCATCTGTATGCATGTGAAGCTTGTTTGAAAGTACATTCATTAGACCTTACCATGTGATTGTAGGACTTGGACTTGCCTCGACCCCAACGTTTGAAGAACTATGTGAGTGGTATTTTTAATAAAGTTATGTTATAAAGTTTTGATAAAGCTTTGCCTTGCTTGTTTTGGAAAAGTATTTGTTAAGCATAAATGACTATCCCTACTTTGTGTATCAAGTATAAGTTTTGCTTGGATGACAAACTTTGAAAGTCCGTACGTGCTAGGGGACTATAAGCATTTGTAGCACAACCTTTGAAAGTCCGTACGTGCTTGGGGACTATAAGCATTTGTAGCACAACCTTGTTTAATGTCATCCCTTGAAGCTTGAAAGATTTGTTAGATGAACTTGATTCATCCCATGTTTTGTTACAAGCTATGATTATGTATTGTTTTGATAAAGATCTCGGATATCATGAATGCAAACCCTTTATTACTCGTACCATTTACTGAGTATCCAAGCTCACCCTCTATATATATATATATGTAGGTGATGAGCAGGACGGCGGCGACGCCTAGATGTGTCTTGCCGATGTGTTTTGGATTCGCATTTTTGTAGCATCTTGAAGATCATGCTTCTTAGTTTGCATTTCATTGTGTTTTGTATACGATGGCTTGAGAAGCCTTTTGGTCAAGATGTATTTTTGTACTTCATTTTGTTGTATTCAAGTTGTAAAGCTTTGTAAAGATGTATACTATTCCATTTGACTTATGCACAGCTCTTATAGACTAATTGGATTTGTATATATTGCTTCCGCACTTGTGAGCCCCATGTATTTATACTCTGATTGTGTGTGAATTTTGAAAGTTGGCCTTCGGTAATCTCGGATTACTGGCCATCACGGCACCATTCTACTAGGGGCGGAATGGGGTCGTGACACTATATTTCTCACTCTCTCTCTCTCTATATTGTATTGAATAGTGTCCCAAAGTGTGTTTTCTCTTCACTTTTGCAAAGGAACACTTAGTGATACACCATCATCTTTGAGCTGAGGTTCTTGAGAGTGTTGTTTGAGTTCTGAAAGTTGGTTTTTAGCCTCAGAGTTTGCTGGTTTTGAAGTTGAGCTTCAAGGGTGAGTATTTTCCCCTTTTTAGCATTTGTTTTTATCACATTTTGGCCATCCTTGCATGTTGTTTTAGGCCTTTCTTTCAACTGAAAAAAGATCTATATTTAAGTGCTTTTGATGGTTGTTTAAAGCCTTTTTGGTGTTGAGGGTCTTCTACCCTCTTGTTTGTCTTGTTTGGCCTTGTTTTGTACCATGTCTTAAGGCCTTTGAGTTAATCCTTATTTGGCCTTTTAGCCAATGAAATCCAGTGGATTTTCAGTGGTAGGCATGTGGTTTTGAGGCCTCAAATCAGAGGGGGTGACCCCCCTCTCTTTTTGTTTTGTTTGCTTGTATTATTTGCCTATCAAATGAGCATGTATCTCTATACTTTGGAGGCTTAGTTCAGGCACTTTTTTTGTGACTTTTAGGACCTTTCTTGACTCTGTCCATGGCCGGTTTGGTCACCTTGTGCATGCTTCTTGTATGTGTAGTGTTATCCCATTTGTGGCTCATCAAAGTAGCATGTCTTTCTAGCATGTATTGGCTCCATTTCAGTAGGTTTTTGGTCATCATTTGACATGTCATAGCTCTGATTTGGGCTGGTGTGGTCACCTCTTGCATGCTCCATGTACTTGTAGTATAAATCTTGCTTACTAGCTTTGTATGCATGTTGTTTTGGCTCATCATTCTAGCATATTTTGGCTATGCTCCAACATGATTTTATTCATATTTTGGGCTGTTCTAGGACTGTTTTGGGCTGCCATGGTCATATGACTCATGTTTTGTATAGCTATAGTGCAAATGCTTTGACTAGTCTTGAGTTTTGAGGCCCCTACCATGCTATGCTTGTGATGTTTGCATGCTTTGACATCATTTCAAATGTTATATCAGTGCATATTTCATGGTCGTACACTTGTACTTGTCACTCTTTTAATGCCTTGGAGGTTTGGCTCTTTATGCCTCAAGAGTGAATTTTTGTGCATGCCATCATGCCTAGGCCTTTGGGCCATCATATCAGTGCATTTTTGGTCTTGTTGTATCATGATGTAACTCTGTTTTATGTTGTCCAAGTCATGCCATGTTGGGTTGAAATAGGTGTAGTGTAATCCCCCTTGTTAGCCTTGCATGGCTCATGCTTTTTGGACTTTTGTTCTAGCTTGTGTTGGCTAGGTTCTAGCATTTCTTTGGTCTTGTCTTGACCTACTTTGGGACTGTTTTGGTTGCCCTTGGCCCTTTGGGGCTTGCTTGGCATGGCTTTGGTGTAAGTCCCTTTGCTAACCTTGAGCTTTGAGCCTCTTAATATGCTATACTTGCTTTGTTTGGTTGATTTGGCATCACTCCATACATGATTTTAGAGCTTATGGTGCTGTCACATATCCATGCTTGCCACTCTTTAAGTGTGCTTAAGAGTTGCATCTTTGTGTCTTAATCCTTGAGCCAATTGGCATACATGCTTGTCTTGCCTTTTTCATGCTTTTCATACCATCATTTTAGCACTAATGGCCACTGATTTGGGCATGGCTAAGGTATGCTCATCTTGGTTTAAGTCCATTTTTGCATGTTGTTGCATGCTTGTCTTGCGTGTTGTTGCATGCTTGTTCCATTTTGTCGTTATCACATGCTTGTCGCATTGCATGTTATCGCATACTTGTCACATTGCATGATCTTTACATGTTGTTGCATGTTTAGTACTTTGCATGTTTGCATGTTTAGGTTGCTTTGCATTTTGCATGCTTATCACATTGCATTTGGCATGCTTATGTTACATTGCATGGAATCTCCATGTTGCATGCATTGCATTGTGTTTGGCTTGGGTGTTAAGCCAAACACGAGGAACGAGGGATGTTTCATACTTGAAGTGATGAAACGTGCCTCAATTCTCGGTCGCTGACGCTCTTGACGATGTATGATAGAGTTCTAGGCATTTATGTGTTTTGTGCATTCATTTTACATTGAGTTGCACAAGTTGGATCTTTGGCCATCATGCATCGAGATGCGTGATTGATGGTCTTGGATCCGATTATGCCTCTCCCTTGATGTTTCAAGGTGATATGGGGTAGCATAGTGCGTACATATCCTTGAGAGACCCTCACTTTCCTCTGTTTTGTGCTCTGCTGCAGCTTGGTGTCATAACACACCAGTGGCCGACAGCCTCCTTTTGTTGGCCGGCAGACCTTCATTCTTGGCCGGCAGGGGGGGTCGGCAGAAGCCCCTCATGGCCGGCAGGCCACTGGTGCACTCCTCAGCACTGTTCTGGTAAGATCCAGTAGCTAGTTCTCAATGACACCCTGCAGACAGAGCCTCAAGAGAGCAACTGGAGAGCTTTTCGGGACGGCAACCGAGCATGCATCCTCTTCTCCTTCAACCAGAGCTGGAACAGCTTAGTTTAATGCTTACTTGTTAGTTAGCTTTAATTTGTAATTTAATTAGTTAAATTGTTAATTAATTAAGTGTTGTAATAATTAGTAAGTAGATTGCTTATTATTCATTTCGGTTGTGTAATAATTAGTCTAATTAGATTATTAGATTAGTTGCGTAGCTTAGTGTAGCTTTTATTCAGACCCTCCGTTGAGAGGGCATATTTTTTGTAATAAGTGTGCGTGCGTGTGTGAATGTTTTCCAACCCCACATCTTTCTCCCTTTTACTTACCTGCTTTTGATGGTTAGTTCTAGGTCATTTTTCAATTAGCATCCTTATGCTTTGCATGCGTGCATCCATTCATCTATCTTGCATGCACCAGGCTTGGCGCATCATACAAACTGCATTGTATTTCAATTCCGATTTGAATACATGATTATCAAGTTGCATTTCACATGCCATTTTAGAATAGCTAAGCCTATTTCTAGTTGCATTTTGTATGTGTTGCATTAGCCATTTTAAACATGAACTGGGATCATACATGGTTTCTAACTAATTCTTTGTTTTGGCTCGGAGTACATTGTGAGTGTTTATGCTTTAGCATACTGCATGTGTGTTAATGTTTCCATGATAGCATGCTTCCCATGAGGCTAATTGCTTATTTGCTATAACTGCCTGAATGCCTGTGGGTGAAGGTTGGATTGCTTGAATTGGAACAATTCATTGAAATCCGCGACTTAGCCTACTTGCGAGTAGCAAACTTTAAAACCATTTTCAAAACAAACAAATATGCAATATTTTGTTCCAACTTAGGCGATCTAGTCTATACTTGTATGCTGTGCGCATCACGTAGTAAACTAGCTAATAAACCGGAATAAGAACACATGTGTTTTTAAAAACAAAATATCATGCTTAGTAAAGGCCGATCTTTGATCGGGCGAGCGGGGGTGCTCATTGCATGACCTTCCCCTCTCATATCCAAGTTCCCGAGCCGAGGCAACTTTGGTGATGATAGACACGTGGCCTTAGGCACAAGTCAGGGTTTTCTAAATTCCCCCAAAACAAAATATTTAGGTGGCGACTCTGTATCTGGCAAAGCAGTCCATGTTTGGCACTTCTTTATTAAAATTAGTTTTCTAAAACGATTTGCCTGATTTGGACTCTTTGGTGATTTATCGGTCTTGCATTGCACTTTGCGAGATTAGATTCAAAACTGTGACATTGAGTCCGAACTGTAATAGCAGCCTAATGACCGAAAACGGATTTCGCGCCCATTTGCGCGCGGAGCCCGGGATGTTCGGGCGTGTCTACAGTGAGCCATAGGCTACTACTTTCCCCTCTTGCATCAGCACACAACCCAAACCCTCTCGTGAGGCATCACAATATACTGCATAACCCAAACCCCTCTCCGGAATAATCAAGATTGGAGTGGTGGTAAGTCTAATTTTAAGCTCTTGGAACGACTTTTCACAAGTCTCACTCCACACAAATTTGACTCATTTCCGTGTCAATCTAGTCAAAGGTGAAGCTAGCATGGAGAAATCCTTTACAAACCAACGGTAATACCCAGCCAATCCCAGAAAACTACGGATCTCAAAGACACTCTTAGGCTGTGCCCAATCTTGCACCGCCTCTATCTTGGATGAATCTGCGGTCACCCCTTCCCCGGATACCACGTGGCCTAAGAATTTAACCTCTTTTAGCCAGAACTCACACTTCCCAAACTTAGCATACAGCTTATGGGCTCTAAGTAACTCAATAACCACTCGCAAGTGCTCCTGGTGCTCCTCCTCAGAATGTGAATAAATCAGAATGTCATCCACAAAAACGACCACAAAGCGATCTAAGAACTCCCGGAAGATCTGGTTCAGCAAGTCCATAAACACAGCTGGTGTATTGGTGAGCCTAAAAGGCATCACCAGAAATTCATAATGGCCATACCGTGTACGGAATGCCGTCTTTGGGATATCCTCCTCCCTGACCCTCAACTGATGGTAACCCGATCTCAAGTCTATCTTAGAGAAACAATGGGATCCTTTTAACTGATCAAATAGATCATCTATACGAGACATAAGGTATTTATTCTTAACCGTAGCCCGGTTCAGTTTTCGGTAATCGATACAAAGTCTCAAAGCCCCATCTTTCTTTTTAGCAAAGAGGGCCCGTGCCAACCATGGCGAAGTACTAGGGTGGATAAAGCCCTTATCTAGTAACTCCTGGAGTTGAATCTTCAACTCACTCAACTCGGCTGGGGCAAAATGATACGGTGCCATGGAAATCAGTGCTGTGCCAGGCACTAAGTCAATAGAGAACTCGATCTCTCGATGGGGTGGTAAATTAACAAGATCCTCGGAAAAGACGTCCGAGTACTCAGAAACCACTATGGGCAACACAGTCCGGGTCTCATCACACTCATTACTCACACAGCTAGCGAGAAAATAACTAAGTTCAGTCCGCTCTCGCGGATCATACACCGGTGGTAAAACCCTATCAACCCGATCTCCCAAGAAATGAAAACAGTCCCCGTTCAAGGTACATACAGTAACCCTCTGACGGTAGCAATCTATAATAGCTCGGTATGACGATAACCAGTCCATACCCACAATCACATCAAACCCAGACATATCCATTAGCACAAAAGAAAAGGGAAGCCGATGATCAGCGACCTCTATAACACAACCCCGACACCCCTGTTTCAAAACCATCTCACCCCCAATAGGTGATACAACACAAATACGAGACGCTAACTGTGCCAACTTCAATCCCAAAACAGATGCAAATGCAGAAGATATAAAAGAGCGGGATGCACCCGTATCAATTAACACATTGGCAACCGAATTGCAAAACAAGAAGGTACCTCTCACAACAGATGGAGCCGATACAAGATCCGACGCTGTAACAGCATACACGCGCCCCGTAGGCCTCTGATCCACCTGCTCACCCCTCGGAGCATAAGACTGCTGTACAGACTGAGCCGAAGAGGCTCCCTGATTGGCCCTTGAGGCCTGAACTGACTGCACTGGCTGGTGACTCTGTGTCTGCCTCGAACCAGACGCACAAGGTGTGCCACCCAACTGTGGAAAAAACCTCTTCAGGTGCCCCGCCTGCCCACACTGATAACAAGTGAGCGGCTGGCCTCTGCCCTGACCCTGGCCCTGAAAACGGGCCGAAGATGATACTGCTCACTGCCCTTCTCCTCTCTGTGGGCAAGCTGGAGACTTGTGGCCCAACTGTCCACATTTGTAACAAGAGAAGTCTCCCTGACTGCCTCTCCCAGAACCCGAACTTGGTACTGGAAAGGTAGATCTCGAATGCACTTCCTAGGACTGCTGACGGTTAAAACCCCTCTGCCTCTTACCGTCCCCTTGGCCATCTTGACTCCTTCTAGAGCACCTCATCCTCTGTATGCATAATAGTCTCGAGATAGGCTGGGGCCTCCACAAGGCATCCATAGTCCCTAATCATGGACCCGGCAACTCAAAACATGAGCCCGGTCCTCAATTTCTTCTTGAACTCCAAACATCTACGCTCCTCGGTTGCCACCAACTCCGGTGCAAACCTAGACAAGCTAGTAAAAGTGGCCTCGAATTCCGCCACTGGTGTACTCAACTGCTTAAGCTGAGAAAACTGATCTCTCAACTTTTTCCTCACTGTAGTTGGCAAATACTTATCCTGGATGGCTTCAACAAAGGCTTCCCAAGTCCCTCCAATGCACTCTCGCACATACTTCCACTACTAACCCATGTCTCCCTTCAGCTGGAAGGACGCCAAGGTCACCCGCAAACCTTCGTCTTCGATGCCAAGCATCTCAAACGTCTTCGCCATCTGCTCAAGCCACTCATCAGCCTTTAGTGGTTCTTTAGGATCCCCCAAAAACTCATTCGAATTTGACTGGAAAAACTCCCTCTTCAGAAATGATGGCCCTGCCTTAGCTACTTGGGCCTGGACTTGATTCTCAGCCCTGAGAATGTCCATAGATTCCCTTAATGCTCCTGCCATTTCACAGGCTAAGGCGTCCATGGCTTGCTAAGCAACCGATTCGGCCACGTTGGCCTAACCAACCCCCTCCTCCTGCGCTGGAATCTCATCCGGTATAGGCACCTCCTGCCTCCTAGGACTACCACGCCTACCACCACAACCTCGTCCTGACATCCTAATAAAGGTAACAAAGACATTAGGACATTCACAAATGTGCCAAAGCTATTTCACTCGCGTCGTAATACGATGGACAACAGTAATTCACTCCACATAATCACATAAGCACTTACGAATTTCAATTCCGGATAATGACCGTCCCATGACGTTGCTAGAGTTCCAGTTAGAAACGGCAGTGATCAAGTGCCTTTCCAACAGGACTCCCAAAAACCCAAGGATCCAATCAATATCCTAGAAATTTAATCTCATACCTGTATAGTCACATAAACATGTTATCACATAAGCACATAACATTACACTTATATCTCTAACAAGCGAGACAAACCTATTGTGATACTAACCATTTCCCACTACCCAAAGTATTCAAATCAAGTACGCTCTGATACCAAGTTGTAATGCCCTCAAAATATGACATTAAACATTCATTCGAAAGATACATAAATATGATAGCAAAGTTGTATTCCATTCATCAGAGTGTTCTATACAAAAGATGTTACATGTTAATCAACAAAGTAAATGCCCTACGGGCTTACATCTTACCAAGTATAACTTGGTTACAACAAAAGAAGAGTTCTAACCCTTTACATATAAAGCCCTCGGCTTGAATTTACATTTAATATCAAAACAAAATAACAAAAGAGAGTCTTCAACTCCAGGACCTCCCAAGCCAAGACCTTGGAGGCGGCATGTCTCCTGTTCTTGAAAAATGGTGTCCCAAGTAGGGTGAGCCAAAGCGCAGTAGAGATATGCTAAACATTATATGAGAATTAACTAAAACATTAGCATCCAATAAATGTTTAACACAAGTAAACTAACTTATACCATTTCCATAACCAATTGACATTTTCATCATATTCAATCCACTTCCCATTATTTATCCACATTAATTCATTGACATAGTCCAATATTATCCAAGCAGTATAAAATGAGACTACAACTCATATAACAACACTTCAATAACAAACATCATTCAACACTTCCATTCACATGCCATTTTACGGAACTACGTTCGAGGGAACCGGCACCCATAAATAAATAATATTTCAGGACTTGCACCCTAGACACTCCGGCCAACTTAGTTATCAATGGAATCCATCCCCTATCTCCTCCCACACAATGGAGTACATCCCCTATCTCTTCCTATACAAAGATACATATACAATGTATTAATCATGTTGGCATATACAATGACCCAACAAATTCACATATTCAATATTTATATCCAACCGTCATATCCAGTGACATCAACCAAGTGATTAGTTTCAATTTACCTAATCATCATGCAGTTTCTACAACAATCAAGACTATCTGTAGACACCCCATTTTGGACCGCCCTTAAGACTTGGGCGCTACTGATTGTTTACTTGGTGATGAAAGTTGTGCAGTGCAAAGGTTCGATTTCTTCGGCAAGGAAAGAGTCAAATCCCAACCTCACAACCCCTTTTTGGACCAAAACTATTTTGAACAAAAATATTTTAGACCTTTAAACCCTCTTTTTCAAAATATTTTCGAAAAATGATTCTACGATGTTCCGAGGCTCGCATTTTGTTAAATGTTGCGCTTTTCGGTAAACCGAGCAAGGACAAAGTAGAAATGAATGAGAGAGAGGTGAACTCTTTGAAAATTATTTCAAAACACCTTATTTAGGGGTTTGAGGTTAAAGAAAAGAGGAGAGGAGAGAAGAAGCCAAGTTGGAGAAGAAGTTCAGCATGAATCCGGGTAGGATCAAAACTGAGCAGTTTTCACCAAAATGAGCATAACTTTTTGCACACTTGGAATTTTGAAGTGAGGCTGCCACCATTGGAAACAAGACTTATAGGGATTCAATTTAGGCTTAAGAATGACTTGCAAAGGAGTCCAGATGAAGGAGATATGTCCATTTGAAGTTGGGCCCAAAAAGCAGATTTTTCTGGCCAACCAGAGGTGGAAGTTCCTGGCCATAAATGGGATTTTCTGGCCATGTGCTGGCCATAAATGGCCTATGCCGGCCCCCTGCCATCTAAGAGTGACCATTGTCGGCCAATAATGATCAAGTGTCGGCCATCAATGAAGCAGTGCCGACTATTGATGCAAAAAAGCAGATTTTTGCAGATATTTTTGCTCTAGCTGTCACAACTGTCCCTTTTGGGATATTTTCGACCAAGGCTTGCATTCTTTTATATAGAGAGAGGCTTCTCTATGGTTTTCAAGGTTAGAAACAATTTAGGAAGAAGTTTGGGAGCCTCTCTCTCTACAATTCTCTCTCTGGATTTCTCTCTCTCTAAAGCTTTTGGGCTTAGAAGCTTGCATACATCAATCTTTAACCTATCTACCCTTAACAAGAGTGGTTCATCTTTGGGCTGAGGTTTCTTGAAGCTCTCTTGGAGCCTCCTTGGAGCTCCTTAAGGTGGTGTTGACTTGGTTTTGTGGCCTAAAGTTGTGTTGTGCTTCAAGAGGTATAACTCCCTCCCTTTAAGATCTTTTTCCACCATTTTAAGGTTGGTTTTGGCATGTAAAAATTTCTATTTTTCAGTCCTAAAAATGGTGGCTTGAGCCTTTGTGAGTTAGGGGGTTGTCCCCCCTTTTGGCTTTTTGGCTTGTGAAGCTTTTTGTGCCATCTTTCATCACCTTTCAAACCAACTCTTTTGGCCTTTTAACCACTGAAAATCAGAGGTTTTTAAGTGGCAAAAACCATGTTTTGAGGTCCAAAATAGGAGGGGGGGCTCCCCTCATTGTGTTTTGTTTGCATGTATTGATGGCCTAACATGTGAGCATGTATTTCTACCTCTTTGTAGCTTTATTCAAGCATGTTTTTGTGACTTTTTTGACCTGCTTTAGCTCTATTTTTGACTGGTTAGGTCACTTGTTGCTTGCTTCTTACACTTGTAGTGTAATCATGCTTACTAGCTTAACATGCTTAATGAGTTAGTATATCATTCTAGCTTGTGTTAGCTCCATCTCAGCATGCTTTTGCTCATATTTTTTTCATGCTTTAACTCTGTTTTGAGTGGTCTTGGTCATATATGCTTTGCCTTGCATGGCTATAGTGTAGTTGGCTTCACTAGCTTTATGTTTTAAGGCCTCTAACATGTTGTGCATGCGTTGCTTGCATGTTGTAGCATCATTTTATATATAATTTCAGTGGATAAACCACTATCACACTCTCACATATTCCACTCTTTCATTGCATTTGAGAGTTGTGCTTTGTGTCTTGTTTGTGAGCCAACATGCGAGCATGTTTTTCTTGCCTTTTGTGCCTAAGTTTCAGCATGATTAAGCCACTGTTTTGGCATGATGTAGCTCCATTTTGAGCTGGTTTGGTCATTTGAGCTTGATATTGCATGCCTCTAGTGTAGTGTCCTTCACTAGCTCTAATGCTTTTGGCTCTTAACATGTTGTGCATGTGTTGCTTGCATGTTGTAGCACTACTTTTCACGCCATTTTAGCACTAAAAATTCTGCAACCTCTCTTTGTTCTTCACTTTTGAATTTGCTTTTGAAAGTGGTCTTGAGCCCCTTGTTGGCTTGAGCCTGAAATTGAGGCACTCATGCCTAATGGTTTTAATCCTCTCTTGAGGGTTTCTACTAACCAACAGCATGAGACCTCTTTCATGCTCAAGGCACTTGTGGCTTAGGCCATCTTTCCAATTAGAGGGCTTTCACATTGGACTTAACCGGTTAAATGACTAATTGGTAAGCTAGAATGTGTAAACAAGAATTGAATCAAATAAACATGACCAAGATAAGCATGTTATGTGTGCATTGCATTATGTTCAATCGGACGTTATATTGAATACGAGGAAGATTGGTCCATTTCATACTCAAAGTGATGAAATGAGCCAATCTCCTTTGTCTCTATTGCCTTTGATCAGCCATGATAAGGTAGTAGACTTGAGTCTTTGTTTTGTGCATTTATTGAATGTGTGCAAGTTGGATCCTTGGCCATCATGCATTAAAATGCTTGGTTGGTGGCTTTAGATCCAATAGCCCCCCATTCTTTGATGCTTTGAGATGATAAGGAGAGGGTGCAGTACAAACATGTCCTAGAAAAACCCTCAATTTTCCTCTGTGTGTGCTCTGTTGCAGAATGATGAATCAGTACACCAGTGGCCGTCAATGTTTCATCATTGGCCAGCAGTGCTTCATTGTTGGTCGGCAGAGCCCACTTTTGGCCGACAGATGGCCGGCAGCAAGCCATCATGGTCGGCAGGCCACTGGTGCACTCCCTAGCAGTTATTTGGTAAGGTTCAGCAGAGAGTTCTTGGAGATACCCTGCAAACAGAGCCTCTCAAGAGCAAACCGATGGGCTTTTCGAGGTGAAAACCGAATGCATGCATGTTCAACTTCTTCAAGTAGAGTTGAGGCTGTATTGTTTAATGCTTTACTTATTAGTTAGCATGGTTATGTAATTTAATTAATTAATTTGTTAATAAGTTAAAGTGTTGTAATAATTAGTAAGTAGTTTACTAGTTATTCAATTTGGTTTGTAATAATTAGTCTAATTAGTTTAATTAGATTAGTTAGCTTAGCTTAGCTTTTTGTAGCTTCGCTTATTCATTCGGACCCTCCTTCGCGAGGGCGCAATGTTGTAATAAGTGTGCATGTGTGTGCATGTTTTCCAAACCCACGTCTTTCTCCCTTTTATTTAACCGCTTACGATGGTTAGTTTAGGGTCATTTTTTATTAGCATACCTTATGCTCGCATGCATGCATTATTCATTTGTCTTGCATGCACCAGGCTCGACGTATCATTCAAACTGCATCGTTATTTCAATACACTTTCTTGAATACGTGTTTCAAAGCATGCTATCAAATTATTGTATTCATATGCCATCTTAGATAGCCGAGCCTATTTAGTTGCATTTTGCATGTGTTGCATTAGGCATTGTGCATAGTTAGGATCATGCATATGTCTAACTAGCTTTTGTTTTGGCTTGGAGTATACTGTAAGTGTTACGCTTTAGCATACTTGCATGAGTGTGAGTGTTGCCATGACAGCATGCTTGCCATGAGGCTATTTGCTTACTTGCTTAACTGCATGAATGCCTGTGGATGAAGGCTTGGTTGCTTGAATTGGGACAATTCAACAGAATGAATGTTTTAAGTCCACTTTGCGAAGTGGCAAATCATGTTGTTTCAAGCACATCTTGTGAGATGGCAAATCCATGCTTTAGCCCACTTGAGGGTGGCATTTTCAAACTATTTTCGAAAACAAACATAAGTTGATTTGTTCCAAGTCTTGCGACTTAGTCTATACTTATGTGTGTGTCACATAGTAAAGTTAGCAAATAACCTGAATGTGTTTATAAAACAACATATCATGCTTAGTAGAGGCCGATCTTTGATCGGGCGAGCGGGGATGCTCATTTCAGGACCTTCCTCTTTCGTACCCAAGTTCTCGAGCCGAGGCAACTTTGGTGATGACGGACACGTGGCCTTTGGCACGAGTCAGGGTTTCCTAAATTTCTCAAAAACAAAATATTTAGGTGGCGATTCTGTAATCTGGCAAAGTAGTCCAGTTTTGGCAATATTTGATCTAAAATTTAATTTTCCAAAATGACTTGCCGGATTGGACTCGTTGGTGTTTATCAGTCTCACATTGCACTTTGTGAGATTAGATTTAGAATCGTGACAGGAGTTCGAACTTTAGGAGACCAATTCGCGCCTCTCCGAAAGGGGGGCGCGCGAAGAAAGTCAAGTCCACACTATCCTCCACCGATAGCCCAAGATAGATATTTCTATACAGATAAATAAATTTATCAAACAGATAATTTATTAACTTTTCCGCAGGTGAGTGATTTCTCAATCCAACTACACCATTCAATCACAATTTCCCTCAATTTCAAGATTCTCAACCCAATATATTCCCACAATTTACCTAATTAATTATACAAATTAATTATTTAAATTCAATTAGGGCATTAATCCCCCTTTCTTAATTATTGCACCAAGGCCCAATTTCACTAATTATATACACTTGACCCCTTTTTAAGACCTCACATATACAATGGAGCCCAAAGTAGAAAACCCCGCTTTCAAACATTTCAAATCTCAAACCCTAACTTCCCAAAATTTCCAATTCACACCATTTATACAAAATGACTAACATTAATGTTAAAGCTCATAAAGATGAGTAGTTTATCCCTACCTCAAATGGAGAAGCTCAAAGGAGATGAAGAGAAAAACCCAAGATGCTCCAAAATCCAACTTTTTCGGATCAATAGGTGGCCCAAGCCAAGCTCTAACTTTCTTACAAAGGGACTAGGGTAGAAGAACTCTATATTAAGAGTATTTGTAGAGAGAAGGGGTACCTTAGAGAGAGAGGCAGCCAGATTAGGGTTTGGATGAAAAAGATGATGAAAAAGTGATGAATATCACGCTGCTGCCAACTGATATAATCGAGGCTCGCTCGAGCGAATGAGTGGTAGCTCGAGCGACCAGACACAAAAGAACCTCGCTCGAGCGCAAGAAGCGCCGCTCGAGCGAACAATGCGAAGCTTCAGGTCTGCAACCCAGACGTACGCTCGAGCGCAAGAGTTCTCACTCGAGTGAAGGAACACAAAACACAGGGCTCGCTCGCTCAAGCGAAGAATACCAACCTTCAGGTCCAAAAGAGACGCAGACGCACGCTCGAGCGCAAGAGTGCTCGCTTGAGCAAAGAGACACACCAGACCAGTCTCGCTCGAGCGCAAGAAAGCTCGCTCGAGCAGAAACTGTGTCTGAAAAGAAACCTGAAGACCCTCAATCATCGCTCGAGCGCAAGAACTCTCGCTCTAGCGAAGAAGCAAATACCCAGGCCGCGCTCGAGCGCAAAAAGCCTCGCTCGAGCGAAGAAGCCAAATCCTAGACAGCAACCGTTTGTTCTAACTCACAACCAACCTGTTCCAAACTCACCCAACACATCCCAAAACTCAAATACAAAGAATCAAAGGATGGAAACGAGATACAGACAACAACATACAATCACAGAACTCGAGTTCGGAATATAGTAAATGACAGGGGAAAACCGGGATCTCTATATTTTTGAAACTTAAAAAATTATTTAAATTAGGAGAAATATGACATCTGTGGATATTATAAAGGGGACTTACATGTATGTCTTAATATATGAACTTATTATTCAGTAGGTCTTGTGATAATTAATGACATTTTTCATCAAATATTATTAAAAACGTTACTAATTGTTAATTTTCAAAGACAGCTTGAAAAATCTATAACAAAAAAATGTTACTAATTATAACTTTTAGCAATAATTTAAAAAAAAATCGTTACAAAAAAAGTTACTAATTTTCAACTTTTAGCGACAATTTGAAAAATTCGTCACAAAAAAGTCACTAATTATAAGTTTTAGTGACAATTTTATAAAAATTGTGATAAAAAATTACTAATTGTCAATTTTTAGTGACGTATGTAAAAAATCATCACAAAAAAATTATTTTTAACGATAATTTTACCAAGACTATTTCAATAGGATTTAGTAAGAATTAAATCTAATTATTAAAAAATATTGATAATTTACCTTACTATAAAAATAATTACAAATCAATTGAAATTCTATAAATATTAATAATTAAATTTATAAACTTTTTAATGTATTTATATTTGTATTTTTTTTAATTGTTTTTTTACATCTCACCGGATGCAATTCCCCCCTTAAATTATGAGACATTGAGACCGGAATGAGATGAGATTCTAAGCTCATAAATCTAGGAGCCACAGGGCAGGCGCACTACGTTGACTTCAAGAGAGCTCATGAATCAAGAGGGCCATGGGGACATGGAATATATTTCCACGGATTTCAATTTTTATACGCCAGCTTAGTTAGAATGAAAGAATAAAGCTTAAGACGTCCACCCCACTGATTTCTAGTGTCACGTGACACTGCGTGATTGAAAGGAAAATAAAAAATAAAAAATAAAATTTTTTTGGTCTACTGGGGTGCATGGGAGATTAAGGTTGTGTTTGGTTGTGAATTCAAAACGTGATTCTACACGTGAACTCCCGCTTCACGTTTGGATAGGACATTCGAAAATTGATTCCGCGTGTTAATTCAAATTACATTTTGAAAATCCGTTTGGCAGCTTATATCTCCACTTTCAACGTTTATGAAAAGCTTCCATGTCCTTCTCCTCCATCGTCTCTGTTTCACATGAACCTCATCTGTGTATCAAACCTTGGGGATGACCGGGCGGTAGACCTTGGGGATGACCGGCCGGTTGTCCTCCTCTGAACTGGCATCAATTATTTTATAGAAAGGTGAGGTTCAAAAGATTCAGAAAGGTGAGATTTTATTCAGATTTTCTATCAATTATTTTAGAAAAAAATTAAAACGTATTTTTCAAGATGTTTATATAGGCGTAAAAAATAAATTGATAGAAAAATTAATTGACACAAAATAATAGACATAGGTTTATTTTAAAATGACAAAATTATTTGAAATTGTAAATTATTCAAAAAAATGATTTGAAAAAAAATTAATTGACAAAAAAATGGTATTTTTAATTTCAGTATTTTAAAAATAGTTTGTTTATTATTGTTGATAAAAAATATGGATATCGATAGAAAAATTAATTGGCAGAAAAAAATTGACATCGGTTTATTTTAAAATGAAAAAATTATTTCGAAACAACAATTATTCAAAAAAATTACTAAAAAAAAATAATTGACAAAAAAAATCAATTTTTAATTTCAGTATTTTAAAAATAGTTTGGTTATTATTGTTGATAAAAAATATGGATATCGATATATGAGTTGTGTGTTTGATGATAAATTATTGGTTGAATTAAGTTTTGAAAATTATTTTCAAAACACATCACCAAACAAATTTTCATCTTTCACATGTCACATCAAACTTTCAAAACTTAATTCAAAATACATCTTCAAAATACAATTCAACACTCTATTTAAAAACCATAACCAAACAAATTTTCTACACTCAAATTATAATTCTACAACTCACAAATTCAAAATACAACTCATACTCTCAAATCACATTTACAAAACACAACCAAACGTAGGCTAAGCCTCCAGGTCATGAGTTCAAATTCTCTCTGGGCCAATCTCTTAGGTGTAGCACAGTTGGTTAAGAGGTTGGATATCAAGTTGTCTAATCAGTACTTGGTGTGGGTTCAATACTCCCCCGCTATGCGAGTCCTAACTTAAGCGGAGCTTGTCTTGGGAGGTCGGGGCAAGTTCCCAGGTTATAGTCTCCTCGCTCGGAACAGCTAACAGGACACCTTGGTGATCTCTACAAAGGGGCGCCGCCTTAGACTTGCGGGAGAGTAAGGAGGATTTTCCTGTAACAAAAAAAAAAAAGTAAAAAGTAAAAAGTAAAAAGTAAAAAGTAAAAATAATAATAAAAAAAAACTTTTCTAAATTTATTAGGATGAAAGTGGTGGAAGTCAAAAAAAACAAATAAATAAATAAATAAAATAAAACAAAATTTGTACAGCTTATAATAGTATAGTAACTAAGTTTCTATTTGTTTATAGGATATAAAAACCATATATGGGTGTGAGACCGGATATAATGTGAGGTGGGTCTCACATGTTTTTTTTTTTTTTTTCTTCCTATATCCCGTATTTAGTTGCTCCAGATATAGAGAGTTCGAATAGTATATGATGTAAAAAGGGATATGCAATACCCCTCATGGTATTATATATTCCTATCGTCGAATATAACTCATCTTTCATCAAATGGTCAAAAATAATCACTCTCCTCTTATCTTGTCTTATATTCTATCTTAACTAAACATAGTATAAGTAATCCCACAGTATATATAATCCAACTTATATCCTACAACATATTATATCTCATCATTATCCTTAGATATTACATATCCTCTTAAAACCCTTACATCCAATCCAAACAATCAAACGGGGCCCTAGTTTATTGCAAAAGTACAGAAAAAATATAAGAAAGTTTAAATTTATTATAAAAGTAGTTATTTATAATTAGAATAGAATTGGTACATCTAGCGAATTTGTTTAGTCAGAATTCATCCGAATGAGTCTATTTTCAGGAAGAGACTCGCGCGCGGGAGTTTTTTCACGGAAAGAGATTCATTCGGACAAATTCGGACTAAACAAATTTGGTAGATGAATCATTGATCTAATTAGAATTCCTATTTTCTTATAAAATTTTCATCCTAATCAAAATTCATATGAGAAAATATATTTTAATTTTTTTTTCTTTTCTGTTCTTTTATTTTACTTTCTATCATTTTGACTTTCCATTATTTATTTCTTTCTAATCAAACCCTATTGTCTTATTATATACAAGTTGAAATATTCAACTTCATTCGGTTAGATGTGTATTTCTACTTAAATAGCAAGCCGTAGGAGTCACAAATTTTTTATTTTTATTTTATTTTTGATATAATACAATAGATATTTTTAAAAATTATCACTTTAACCTCTTAAATTAAAAAAGCGTACAAATAGACTTCCTAAACTATTGAAAAGTATTACTTTATTCTTTAAACTAAAAATAAAAATTTTAAAAAAAAAAAGAAAAAGCAAAACATAAAAATGGATCTCCTAAACTATTAGAATGTTTCACTTTGACTATTTCCGTTAAGGGCATTAAATTGGTACACTTTTATGGTTTAGGGAGTCTATTTATACGTTTTTATAATTTAGAGGGTAAAGTAATACTTTTTAGTAGTTTAGGGGATCCATTTATATGATTTTATAATTTAGAGGATCAAAGTAATATTTTTTAATAGTTTAGGAATCTTTGTTATGAAAATAGTTATGTGAGAGAAATTGTATTTAAACATATTTAAAATAATTAAAAATGAAAAAAAAAAGTGATGAAAATGGGAAAGAAAAGTTTGTGAGATGAAATTTTAATTTTAATTTTTTTTGTCAATAAATATATATTTTTAATTTCATAGTTTTGGATTAAAATTTGAAAGTTAGATCTTAAAAGGGAAAGTTTTAAAAAAGATTTATTGGTAATTAAGAGCATCTCCAACGGTTCAGTATTTTTTTCACCAAATTTGAGTGAAAAATTGCTCATTTTTTCAATCTGATATCAGTTGCTCCAACGGTGCATCAAAAAGAAGAATCATCCCGTGGGTCAACCGATTGGTCGACTGGTAAGGCAATTTTTTTTTTTTTTTAACCTTTTTGAACTATTTGAACCTACTAATTTTTGAACCATTTGCATGAGTTGGTCGACCAGGTGGTCGACCACCATGTGTAAAATTTTGACAAATTTTTGCTTTAATGGCTATGCACAGTGCATTGGTGAAAGGAGCAACATGTTCTCACTTTGATGAATTATTTGCTGAATTCTCATTTTGATACTTGTTTGCTGAAACTATTGGAGCACCAAAAAGTAACTTTTACACCAAAATTCAAATCTGATGCCAAGTTTGATGAAGCTTTGAAGATGGTCTAATGAAAAATCCTAATTTATTTCTTTATCTGATTAATTAATTCAATTTGATTTAAAATGTCAAATTATTTTTAAGAAAAGTTAATGGGGAGTTTAAGCTTCAAAAACCAACCAATATTTTGCAATTTATAATAGGGAAACATAGCCTTCGTGTACTTGGCAAGGCAAAAAAATCACTAAAAAAAATTGGAAAATTTACACACACAAAAATAAAAAAATAAACAAAAATAACTCTCAAGGAGGCACCCCCTTTGACCCCCTCTCTCCTTGATTGGCTAGTTTTTCTTTTTTCTTTTTCTTTTTTTCCGTCTCCTCCAATCACCACCCGCCACATGTGTGTGGGGGTGGTGGGGGTGGTGATTGGAGGGGGTCTCAATCACTTCCCTAATTCATATAATACCAAATTTCAATTTACATCATACATATACCACTTTTTAAAATTACTCTTCAAATTACATTTCAGACTATATAAGGCCTAGTTGGTGCAATTTTTAACAATTGAAAGCTAATAATCAAAAAAAAAAAAAAACTAAAATGCCTCTCCCTACTTAATAATTGTAAGTCAAACTACACTAATCACTGTTCAAAAAAATATATATATATATATATGTATATAAATTATAAATAACTCCATAAAATGCACCAAATAGACTCATAATTTCTGATTAAATTCCATATCAAAATTATATTTCCACAAATTCAACTTGAAAAAGTTGAAGTGGATTTTACTTGGAAAATCAATGTATACGTTATTGAACTTAGCCACTAATTTTGTTAGAGTTGTAGTCAAGGCCCCATTTGTTTTCCGCTATCACAATTCACTTTGGACTGTGATAGATGAACAATAAACATAGTTGCTGTTTGTTTTGGTTTTGGAGGTTTAGATTCATAGTCCGAATGGATTATGATAGGTCTTGGTGAGGGTATTAGCAGTCCGGACTGAGAGATGATATTAGCAAAACAGTCCATTCGGATTGGGTATTACCGAACGTCCGCCGGGAAGTTCGGCCGCTCAACTGGTTAATTGAATTTTTTTTTTTTTTTGTTGGGCATTTTTTTTAAACATTAATGTTTAAAGTTTTAATATTTTTTTGTTAAGTAAAATTCATAATTTTATTTGTTTTATTATTTGAGGAAATATAATTTTGCCTCTCAAACTATCACGTGTTTTTCACGTTGACCCCCATACTTCGATTTATTTCAATTTAGTACCTAAACTTTCCATAAATTGATTAATTAGACCCCGGCCATCAACTTTCATTTATAATTGGACGGAATGTGTTGACGTGACACCAAAGTTCATTTAAAATTTTATTTTACCCCCTAAACTATACCTTAAAAATCAATTTACCCCTCAAATTAAAAATCAATTTGCCTCCCTAATTATACTTTAAAAATCAATTTGTCCCCCCACACTAGCTCATTCCGTTCAATTGTGGACAGAAGGTGACGGCAGGGGTTTAATTGATTAATTTGTGGAAAGTTCAAATACTAAATTTGTTTGGGGTCAACGTGAAAAACGAGTGATAGTTTGAGGGGAAAAATTATATTTCCTCTTATTATTTTATATAAAAATAATTTAACGATTCCCACACTAACAACTATCATCAAAATAAATACAATTTTACTAATCTTCTCATTATCAATCCTCTCTATTCTACCTCTCAAACAAAGGGGCCCAAAGGACAATTTCTGATTAAGTTCCATATCAAAATTATATTTCCACAAATTCAACTTGAAAAAGTTGAAGTGGATTTTACTTGGAAAACCAATACATTAACTCAGCCACTATCATCAAAGGATATATATTTTTTTTAAATCAGTAAAAAAAAAATATTGATGTATTTGAAAGAAAGTACAATGCATAATACAAACCTGACTACAATAAAGAAGGCTGTGAAGAAATACCGTGAATTTAATTTTGAAAGATTTTGTCAAAAATATTATACTTTGTAATAATTTAAGTTACAAAAATTGTGTAGTTACAAAATTGTGTACTATATAGAAAGGGTTAGTTATGAGATTTTGTTATCAATGTTGTAGTTTTTTTGGTACGAGGCTTTGTGATGAACAAATTATGAGGCTTTATGGTGTTTTTGCTATAATTCTTTATGGTACGAATTATAGTAATGTAATTACAATAATTATTACACAGGGTAAATTACATTTATTAGTCTTGTATTTTCATTAAAATCTTACTTTGATTCCATTGACTTCATATAGTTAACTCCTACACTTTAAATCAAATTTAAATCTTACTCTTTTATTTATCTACTATTAATAAAGCTAACAAAAATTAAATATGAAGGGATTAAAGTGAGATTTTAGTAAAAGTATACGAGTGTTAATGAGATAATAAAAATGTGACATATTTTAAATGATAAAGTACATCAACTTCATTAATGGTAGATGGATGAACAAGCCTCCGTTTGAGAAGTGGGTTAGCTTTTTGGCTTTTTGACTTTTTTGGCTATTTGAGCCTGGGCTCAAAAGCTTGGTTTAGGAAGGGCTTTTTGGCTTTTTGACTTTTTTGACTTTTTTTGTGAGAGAAAAGTGTAATGATTATGGGTTGGATGTGATGTTTTGTCTGTTGTGCCTCAAATAGCCTATTCTGTCTTTTGTGGCTTAAAGAGGCAAAAGAGCCCAAATGAGCTCTTCCCAAACGACACAAGTAAGATTGCAATTTGACTTAAAATGTATAGAGTTGATAGTTACAACTTAAAGGACTAACGTGAGATTTTTGTAAAAGTAAAAGAGTACCAAGTGTAATTTATCCATTTAAACAATTTATAGGAACCAAACCATTTTGTCTCCAAAAGTAAAACTTTTATTACAAAAAAACCTGAGACTAATTCCTATTGACGCTAAAAGGTGTTACGAAAAGTTTAAAAAAAAAAAAAAAAGTTGAGACAAAATTTAAAAAATATCACTAATAAATAAAACAATTTGGTGCCAAAAAAAAAAAAAAATAGACAAAAAAATTAATTCCAAAATTTTTTTTTAAAAAAAAAATGAAAATTTATTAGAAAATTCTTTTTTAAGTGTTTGTATCCCAATTAGTCCATAAAATATTCTTATATTCTAATAAGCCCTATGATTTGGACATTTGATCTACCAAATCCTAATTCTCATATTTAAGGTATTTTATGGACATTTCTATCCTTACAAATATTTTTTGAATGATTAGCAATTTAGTAATATGAACATTTATATTTTACAATGTGAATGTGAATATTCATGTAAAAAAAAAAATTTTTGAGACAAATTTTTAAAAATATCACTAATAAATAAAACAATTTGGTGCAAAAAAAAAAAAATAGACAAAAAAATTAATTCCAAAAAAATTCATTTTCAAGTGTTTGTATCCCAATTAGTCCATAAGATATTTTTGTATTCTAATAAATCTTATGATTTGGACATTTGATCTATCAAATCATAATTCTCATATTTAAGGTATTTTATAGACATTTCTATCTTTACAAATATGTTTTGAACGATTAGCAATTTAGTAATATGAGCATTTATATTTTATAATGTGAATATTCATGTAAAAAAAAATTTTGAGACAAATTTTTAAAAATATCACTAATAAATAAAACAATTTGGTGCCAAAAAAAAAAATAGACAAAAAATGAATTCCAAAAAAGTTTTTTAAAAAATAAAGGAAATTTATTAGAAAATTCTTTTTCAAGTGTTTGTATCCCAATTAGTCCATAAGATATTCTTGTATTCTAATAAGCCCTATGATTTGGACATTTGATCTACCAAATCCTAATTCTCATATTTAAGGTATTTTATGGATATTTCTACCCTTACAAATATTTTTTGAACGATTAGCAATTTAGTAATATGAACATTTATATTTTACAATGTGAATATTTATGTTGAAGTGTTGACAATGTGAATATTCATATTGACGATGTGAATATTCACATTGATGGTATGAATATTCACATCACGGAATATTCATACTGTAAATATAAATATTATTAGGGGTATTTTGGTAACTATGTTACCCATAGGACTTATTGGAATATAAGAAAATAATGCGAACTAAATGAAATATAAGTAGATGAAAATGGATTTATGAAAAAATGCCCCTGAAAAAAAAGACCTTTTAATGACAATTTAAAAATGTCAACACAATTTAGTGAAAAAAATATTTTCTTTCTTAGAAAAAATTTAGTCCCAAAACGATTGTAATTCATCACTAAATATCTAATTTTTTCGCTACAAATAGAACAATAACACCTTTAACAATTAAAATATTTTGTCCCTAAATAATGAATTTGTTTCTACAACAATAATTTCGTATAATATATAATTTTTTAACAGTGTGTACCTTGAGTCCAGCTTCGCTGCCAATAGTCTCTTTGCAGTGATCTTACTCTGTTTTTTTTTCTATCATAACAAGATATAGCAAAATACATAATCTAACGATTCGAGCTAAGATTAAAGCAAAATAGCATTAAAAATCACACATTTCAAAACAACATAATTTTATTTTAATTATAAATATGAAGTGGTTAGAATTATCACAACAAAATGCAAATAATCTAATCCATGTACTTTTTAGCCTTTCCTGACATTGGGAATCGTGTTGATGCAACTCTTACCACATAACTGAAAAAATTACCATTGGATCAAGTTTCTTAAAAATTAAATATAAAGGCCACATTTATTTTAGATTTTAATGATTCATATGCTTAAATTGACTGAACAATTGTCATTTTAGTTAAGAAAATGTTAAGATTGGAACAATTATAGATTGAAACTAATCAAAATACTCACAAACTTTAAGTGAGACGCATCTAAAGTGGTGATGAAGTTCACGAAGGGTTGTAAACATTTGGTATATACATGGGAAATCCTACGGTGTGCACATTCTTAGGTCTATATACCATATGTATCCTATTATTAATTGGCGTAATTTTATCATAAAATTTCGTAACATTAATTAGAAAATACGTAATATTGTCACAAATTGATATAACAAAAAATGTTGTAATAAAACCACAAACTTTTGTTACATGATTTATAAAATTTTGGATATTTTGTTATATTAATTTGTGACAAGATTATGCATTTTGTAATTAATATTATGAAATTTTATGATAAAATTATGCCAATTATGATAGAATACATATAGTATGCACCACTAAGGGAGTGCACACCCTAGGCTTTCACTATTTGTATATCTGGATAATTGGCTTAATGGGAATAATTATAAATCCGTTAAAAAGATAGCAATTAATGTATCGAATTATATAAAAAGATTAGATTATTATTTACATTGACAATTGTAATTTGGATAAAGAAAATGTTTTAAAACCAAAATTGAGAAACTCTTTCCTAAGATGGGACTAAAAATATTTGAATATTGAAAATGAATGTGCTAAAAAACTTTGAATACAAAAACTTAATTAGTAATTTTATATCTCAAAAAGCAAGAAAATTTCAGTTTTAAATAAAACATGTAGAGCATAAAAAGATGAGTTGGGATGTTTCTTTTATACCATACTTAGTTTTTAAGTTTTATGCACTCTATGTGTACTATATTTTTGGGTTACTTATTCCAAATACGTAATTTTTTGTTAAGTTCCATATAAAAATTATATTACGAAATAAATAAAAATTTTATTCCGGTGCAAGTTCAACTCCATCTGAATTTCCTCCGTTCATTAGCCAACAAGTAAGAGTAGTTTAAATATTCTTAGAACTTGTTTGAGAACTTTGTCTTTTTAGTGGATTTTAATTTTTTTAATTTTTTTATGAGGTGAAAAAAGATGTGTTTAGGAAAGATTTTTTTAATTAAATAAATAGTTGTGAGAAAAAAAGTAATTAATTAATGTGTACGATGTAACTCTTTGCTATTGGGGTTAAATTTTTGGCTTTTTGACGACGACTCCTTAATAATAAAATAACACAATAAACTACGAACACAAAAGAAAAAAAAGAAAGACAAATTATATTAATAATTCCTACATTTTGACCTTTGTATTATTTTGGTCTTTATCATTTTAATTAACTCAATTTTAACCTTTAATCTTAAATTTAGTGTCAATTTGATCTAATTGATAATGTCAATTAGGGTTTTAGAAAGAAAATAGTCACTGAGTTTGTGTAGATTAACTCACTAAGTCGAATAATTTACAATTTTTCTATAAAAGCATAATACAAGATACTTATGTGCATATTCTTCATAAATAAAAGGCTAAAAATTGAAATTAATTAGATGAGACAAAATCATAAATTTTGGATTAAAACATAGCCAATCAAAATTACACAAAACAAAATAGTACAATAACCAAAGAATAAGAATTACCGGTGTAATTTGCCACCAAAAAATAAAAATAAAAAAATTCCAAGCCTTTGGCTCTATAAATGCATATATTTGGTTCTCCATTATTGTATGCAAGTTGATCGGCTTCATTTCTCATCATAATATTTTTAACACCAAATGGAGCAAAAAAATTCAACTTTTCTCAGTTGTCTACTTAGTACATCTGTAGTTTGTTTCATTTTCTTTTTCATGAACTCTCTTGAACTGATTACCACTGCCAACGGCAATCCCAGTTTAGTTCTCACCAACGAGACAGACCATCAGGCACTGCTTGCAATCAAGGATTTGATACAAGGAGATCCTCTGGGTGCCTTAAGCTCATGGAATCATTCAATTCACTTTTGCAATTGGCAAGGAGTCTCATGCGGTCGTCGACATCAACATGTGACAGTCCTAAACCTGTCATCTCTCGCATTGGTGGGCTCTGTATCTCCTCAAATTGCCACAAGAACTTGGCAAGTTGTTTCGTCTACAGTACCTTTTGCTTTTGAATAACTCTTTCCAAGGTGAATCTTGCAGTCAATCATCTTACTGGAACTATCCCACTTTCAATTGGGAACCTTTCCAATCTACATAAGCTTTGTCTAGCGTACAATAATCTAGACGAAAGCATTCCCACCCAACTTGTGCAGCTTTCCAAGTTGGAGCTGCTTCAGCTGTCACAAAACAATTTGTTCGGTATTGTTCCTACTTAGCTTTACAACATCTCATCAATCTATTTATTCTCTATCAATATGAACCAATTGCATGGAATTCTACCATCAGATTTAAGCTTGACGCTTCCAAATTTACTAGGAATTTATGTCGCACTCAATAAATTCTATGGCCAAATTCCATCGTCAATGGCCAATGCTACGGGACTTGTGGACATTGAATTTGCAAGCAATTCGTTTATTGGGTCCATGCCTATGAATCTGGGAACCCTTGATGCTTTAGAACATTTATCTGCTCCTGACAATTCACTAGGGAATGAATTAATGAGCTTCCTCACTTTATTCAATTGTTCCAATCTACAACATTTGAGTTTGGCTAGGAATCATTTTAAGGTTTTTTGCCCCATTCTATTGCAAATCTCTCCACCAAGATCACTTGGTTCCATCTACAAGACAACTATATATCTGGAAGCATACCTCTTGGTATTGGGAACCTTGTAAATTTGCAAACACTCTTTCTAAGTGGCAACATGCTTACAAGTAGTATTCCGAATTCCATTGGAAAACTCTCCATGTTGGAAATCCTCATCCTTGACAAAAATAACATTTCTAGAGAGATTCTATCATCTATTAGAAACCTGAGTAGGCTTGGTGGTCTTTACCTATCAACAAATATGATTGAGGAAAGCATTCCTATTTCTTTAGGCAATTGTACCAATCTACAACAAATTTATCTTGATTACAATCATCTCACAGGAGCAATACCTTATCAAATCTTCAGTCTGTCTTCCCTTATTAGTCTATCCTTGAGTCAACTTAACAGGACTACTACCGCAAGAAGTGGGTAACTTGAAAAATCTGGGTGGACTATATATATCAAAAAACAAACTATTCGGAGAAATCCCTGCCACTCTCGGCAATTGTGAAGTTTTAGAATTCCTCTACATCGATAGTAATCTTTTCGAAGGTACAATTCTGATGGCCTTTAGACAATTGAAAGGTATTCAAGAACTAGATGTTTCTAGGAACAACTTGTCTGGACAGATTCCAAGGTTTCTCGGGGAATTTCGGTTCTTTCAATATCTCAATCTTTCCTACAATATGTTTGATGGTGAAGTTCCGAATGGAGGAGTTTTCACAAACATTAGTGCCTTCTTAGTTGTTGGAAATAGTAAGCTATGTGGAGGAATTAAACTATTGCTATTGCCTGCATGCTCGATTGAAGTCTTAAATGAAAGGAAACAACCTTCCAACCATAGAGTAATAGTTCTAGTAGTTACTCTCACTATTGTTGTATTATCATTGTGCATTCTAGCTATTCTTTACCGCAACATAAGGTTAAGGTAGAAAGTCAATTTAGCCTCACCCTTGAAAAACCAATATCCACAACTCTCTTATGGAGAACTTTTTCAAGCAACAAATGGGTTCTCTCCATCCAACTTAATTGGTGAGGAAGGAAATGGTTCTGTTTATAAAGGGATTCTCAACTCCGATGAACAAACTATTGCTGTGAAGGTGCTCAAACTACATGAACGTGGAGCGAACAAGAGTTTTGTTACAGAATGTGAAGCATTGAAGAACATTCGCCATCGAAATCTTGTTAAGATAATTACAGCTTGCTCAAGCATTGATTTTAAAGGCAATGACTTCAAGGCTTTGGTTTTCGAGTTCATGGAAAATGGGAGCTTAGAAAATTGGTTACACCCAAGTCTTTTAGAGCAACATGAACCTAAGAACTTGAACTTTGTTCAAAGGCTAAACATTACCATTGATGTGGCATGTGCATTGGATTATCTTTATCATCATTGTGAAATGGCTTTTATTCATTGTGATTTAAAGTCAAGTAATATTCTTCTTGACGGTGATTCGTGTGCTCATGTTAGTGATTTTGGCTTGGCAAAGATTTTTTCAACAACAAATGGAATTTCTATTCATCAGCAATCAAGTTCAATTGGGATCAGAGGAACAATTGGCTATGTTGCCCCAGGTAATTGTTTATTGCTTCTTACGTTGAAATTGATTAAGAAATATTAGTTAGTTACATTATATTATTATCTTGCGGTGAACTAAAAACCAATTACGAGATTATATAGAAATTAAGCCATGTTTTAGAGATGACTTCCTTGACTTTGCCTTATTGTTTGTATAGCTACCACAACAAATTAAATCAACCATTGTCCTACCCCCATGGTATTTGAACATAGATTTTAACCCTTGAGATAATTTTATCTTTTGAAATGTTGGACTTTTTTTTTTCAGCAAAAGAAATACAACTTGCTAGTTCAACAATCATACCAAAATTTAAAAATTTGGCCATTTTTTTCACCATTTCATATTGCAGAGTATGGTATGGGTGAGGAGGTATCAACGCAAGGTGATATGTACAGTTATGGAGTGTTACTACTAGAAATGTTCACAGGAAAAGGACCAACTAGTAACATGTTTACAAGTAATGTAAGCCTCTATAGCTATGTAAAAATGTGTCTTCCAGAGCAAGTAATGCAGATCGCTGATCCCCAAATCATATTGGAAATGGAAGAGGAGCCAGGTAGGAGCATGCAAAGTAGTACAACCAACATTTCTAAACTAAAGGCTTGCCTAGTACCAGTATTTCAAATTGGAGTTTCATGTTCTGTTGAAATGTCGAGTGAAAGAATGAGTGTGAAAGATGCTCTCAAAGAACTACACAGGATTAGAAATGTATTTCTTGGGGTTAGGGGACAAAGGCATTAGGATGGAAGAAGAAATGATTCTTAACTAAAGCCACATCTATAGGTTATTTTGATGTTCTAGAATTTTCTTTCCTTCACTTTTCTTCTTCCCTCTCTTTTCTTTTCTGAATCTGTAATTGTTGAGCTAGAAAAGGCATGAAAGTGGTTGTACTTGTAGCATTGTCATCAAATATTTATAACTAGTCAAGGTTTCTAAATGTTTATATGTATGCCTTCTCTATCTAGTTTTGTCATAGTTTCATTTTTTGGTTTATGCTCTCAAGTAAATCTGTTGTACATAATAGAGCTTGGCTCAAACCAAAACACTGATGCCATAGAAGCTAAAAGAGAACAAAAAAAAAAAAAAAAATTTAGCTCATAATATGATGGATTATGAAGTTATCATATCACTCATATAAATTATTGAGCAATGGAAAAAATGTTTCATTCATGTTGATTTCATTCTCATCATATATTAATCTAAATCTAAATCAATGTATAAAGCTTATGGGAAATATGAATAATCTTTATTATGAGGAAAACAAAAATTTACTAGTAGAAAGTGTTGAAAAAATAAAAAACACAATGATAGCAACAATCTTCTAGTATAATAAAAAAAATCCCAAACTACAAGTTAGTATAACAATAGCAACACAACGAAAACACACAATGCAACTACATTAGGAAATAGAAAATTTTCGGTTCACCAAGCAATCTTCAATCTGCTGCACCACCAAAGGACTCCCTTTGTCGATTGAGAGGGAAAGGAGAGGTCTCTTCTCCGTCTCTCTCTTTGTTCTGCACTGTTTTTGTTTTTTCGAACTTAATCAAAACGAGGTCATTTTGATTTTTCTTAATTTCAGCCATTGGATCGAACTGTAGAGAGATCACTCTAGAGAAGGAACTCTAGAGGATTTGAACTCCCATATGAGAGATATGTAATGCAACCACTTTGTTGGAGAAATGAGACGACATGATCTTGGATTCATGTGGAAAATGGGTATACACATAACCGCGTTGTGTACTAGTATATTTGATAATTTTACAAGAAATTGAAATTTAGTTCATGTTTTCAAAAACAAAATTAAATCAATGATAAATTTTATCAAGTTTAATAATTAAAATGATACACATTTGTATGAATTGTAAATATTTTGTGAAGGCACCATTGATTTATAATTTTTCCATTATTTTTTTCCCTCTTTCTACGTAATTCCAAAAACTTTCTACAAACAAAACGAATCGCTCTTAAGTAGCTCGTGGTCTGTTCGTCCTACTAATGGTAGTTCTAAGGGTTGTCAATAAGATGCAGAAAATATTAAAATATTTATAATCTTATTTGAGGAGGGATTTGAAAAGGGAAAGGGAAAAGTTAGGTGAAATGTGAATAAAATATACTTATATTTCACTTAGTTTCACACACCTTTTCCCTTTCTCTTTCCAAATCCCTCCCCAAATCCCCCAACTAAACACAGCATAAGGGTTGTCAAAGGATTGTTTAAAAAAGAAATAAAAAATTTCAGCGGTTGAGCTGTCAATTTGGGACAAAAAAAAATAAAAAATAAATAAACATCGCATATATGGGTTGAAAATCATGAATGAAACCTTGGCAATGGATGAGGCAACCAAAATTGAGGATGAAACCAGTTAACGGTATTGGTTTCTTCTTATTCCTACCAGGCTTATCCTAAAGAATCCCTGAAAGGCTAACTAAGATCTATATAAAGAATGAGTAGAATAAGATATTAAGGAATTAGTCTTCTCTCTGTCTTCCTCCAATGCCCAGACACTCAAACTTGCGGTATTCAATCTCTCAAGCTGAGTATTCCCTTTCTTTGATTCATTCACCCTACGTGATCATCTACTTTCTTCCAGTGGAGAAGGGACAGACCTTCCCTGTCTAGTCGAATAAGTCAAAGTGATTTTCTTGGGGAAATTGCAAAAAAAAAAAAATACTATGGTTTGACCCTTATAAAAAAAAAATAAACTGAATTTTTAATTTTATCAATTCAAATCCTCAATTTTTGATTTATTTTCAATCTAAATCATTTGCCTTTTTTCATTAAGTAAAACCGACAAAAAAAATTGTTTTTTAATCATTAAACTCAACGAAAAATGGTATTTTAGACATTTTATGTACACCTATATTGAGTTTAATGTCTAAATTGAAATATCCTTTTTCAGTTGGTTTTACTTAATGAAAATTGACTGATGGTTTAGTTTGAAAACAAATCAAAAGATTAGGGTTTAAATAGACAAAATTAAAAACTTAAGTTTTATTTTGTTGCTAGAGTCAACCTCTGGTTTCTTTTTGTAATTTCTCCTTCTTTCTTTCTTTTTTTTTTTTATGAGTTGATTATAGAAATCATTAGATATCCCTGCTTCAATGTGCTGTTATTTACAATTTGGGGTTAATGATGTATCGGTGAGTGATCATGTATTATAATAGAATTTAGAAAGGAATATGTAGTTTAGACATGTTGATCAAATCGAACTACATGGGTGAAGTTCCTAGTCACCCATGTAGTGACTATCTCACCGCAACTAACATTTGCAGTCAATATGCATTACATTTGATTGTGTGTCTATATACAAAAAGTAAAAGAATGACAATACTTTTTCCGTTAAGGAATTGAAAATTTTGTCAAAGTGGAGGAGGAAAGTACAAAAGGAAGATATAGTTCAATATTCACTGGGTAAAAGAAGGCTCTTTAACAAAAAAAAAAAAAAAGCACAAGAAAATAAACGCTATACATTTGTCAAAGAATTAATGGAGAATTTCTAGGGAAGATGCTACTCTCCTTGGAAGCAAAACTATATTTTTTATGGCAACTAGTTATTCTTGCTCTTCATATCGTTTTGTTTTGAACTTAATTATTGAATAAAATTAGATACTAATTCTCAACATCCGAGTATGACAGATATAGTTTCATACCAAATTATACAAGGGAGCTAAGTAGTTTTGGAAACTCTATACTTCTCTTAACATTCTTACATCATCTTAGAGACATAAAAGATCTTGAGCATCCCTATTCCTTGGAAGAGCTGAAAGTTATGTCAGAAGATGCAATTGAAGTAGATGACAAGCATAACTGTGTGAGGTAGAGACAAATCCTCCTGTATTGGTGGAATTTTCAGTTCTTATAAATTAAATATGGTTTTTTTTTTTTTTTTTTCAGGGTGACATTCACTCCAACAGTTGAACATTGCAGTATGGCAACGGTGATTGGCCTTTGCTTGCGAGTGAAACTCATGTGCAGCTTGCCTAAGCGGTATAAGGTATGAGCTTTTGTTTTGTCATGGTACCTCTTTGTTTACAAATTACATATTCTGTATGAGTCCCATCATAGAGGATTAGAAGTTCATATGGTTGTGGTATGTTTCATTAATGTTTGTAGTGGATCCTATTGTGGATAAAATAGCATATCTTCAATGGTTTCTCTAATCAGGTCTGATATCAAAAATGGATACAGATTTAAGCAAAAATAGAAATTAAGAAATTGTAAAATTTGAGTGCGACCATAAAGCATATCTAGGTTAATAATTCTAAACCATGGTTCTGAGAACTGATAATATTAATAAATGTGTGGTGACTATCTCACCGCAGCTAACATTTGCAGTCAATATGCATTACATTTGATTGTGTGTATATATACAAAAAGTAAAAGAATGACAATACTTTTTCTATTAAGGAATTGAAAATTTTGTCAGAGTGGAGGAGGAAAGTAAAAAAGGAAGATATAGTACAATATTCACTGGGTAAAAGAAGGCTCTTTAACAAAGAAAAAAACAAGCACAAGAAAATAAAAGCTATACATTTGTCAAAGAATTAATGGAGAATTTCTAGGGAAGATGCTACTCTCCTTGGAAGCAAAACTATCATGTTCTTCTTTTCAAACAAGTGTATCTTTTCGTAAACTAAATTTTTTATGGCAACTGGTTATTCTTGCTGTTCATATCATTTTGTTTTGAACTTATTTATTGAATAAAATTAGATGCTAATTCTTAACATCCGAGTATGATAGATATAGTTTCATACCAAATTATACAAGGGAGCTAAGTAGTTTTGGAAACTCTGAACTTCTCTTAACATTCTTACATCATCTTAGAGACATAAAAGATCCTGAGCATCCCTATTCCTTGGAAGAGCTGAAAGTTATATCAGAAGATGCAATTGAAGTAGATGACAAGCATAATGTGAGGTAGAGACAAACCCTCCTGTATTGGTGGAATTTTCAGTTCTTATAAATTAAATATGTTTTTTTTATTCAGGGTGACATTCACTCCAACAGTTGAACATTACAGTATGGCAATGGTGATTGGCCTTTGCTTGCGAGTGAAACTCATGTGCAGCCTGCCTATGCAGTATAAGGTATGAGCTTTTGTTTTGTGATGGTACCTTTGTTTACAAATTACATATTCTGTATGAGTCCCATCATGGAGGATTGGAAGTTCATATGGTTGTGGTATGTTTCATTAATGTTTGTAGTGGATCCTATTCTGGATAAAATAGCATATCTTCAATGGTTTCTTTAGTCAGGTCTGATATCAAAAATGGATACAGATTTAAGGAAAAATAGAAAATAAGAAATTATAGCTACCTAAAATTTGAGCGCGACCATAAAGCATATCTAGGTTAATAAGTCTAAACCATGGTTCTGAGAACTTCCCTGTTATATATTGATAATATTAAGGAATGGTCTTCACTATTACTATGGTTCTGAACTTCTACTGATCTCGGCAAGGTTGATGTCATTTTGAAATGAGTAATATAGATATAATGGGGAAGTTTTGGAAATGTTACTTCTAAACATAATTGCTGAAGCCACTTTGAATTCCTTTTTTGTGAAGTGTTGGCTTTATCTCCCGGATGTCAAGCTAATAATTGGTTTTAAAAACTGTTTCCTGTTTATAATTGGCTGTATATCATTAATTACATTTATAATCTGGAAGCACACTTCTACTTCAGGGGGGCTGAATTGAATTTGGTTTGCTTGTGCTTCACTTCAATTGAAATATCCCACAATTGCTGTTGGTTTTGATTTAATTTTGTTGTCTTTCTATTTCTTGACTTCTCTTGTTATTGTTACAGGTGGATATCAGGGTAGCACCTGGAACTCATGCAAGTGAAGCTGTATGGATTTGATAATGAACCACGGTCTCCTGGTGATGCTCCTCAGGCTAGAACCATGGTCTCCTGGTGATGCTCCTCAGGTTAGGATTTCATCTTTCTTTAAAATTTATGATTGTGACAATTCCAATTGTGTCGGTTTCTTAATAATGACTATCAATATATATATATTTTTGAAAATTTACAAGGTCTGTTACAAATTTTCCAGAAGGGTGAAGACAATAAGGAAATTGATCAGCTCTTCAAGTCAGACAAGAAAAAGAAGAAAGGTGTGAAGAGTGCTACAGAGATAGCATTGCTTGTTGAAAATGTTATGGCTGAGCTTGAAATGGTGGCTGAAGAAGATGCAGAATTGAATAGGCAGTCAAAACCTGCTATAAATAAACTCAAAAAGCTGCCTCTCCTTATGGAGGTTCTCTCAAAGTAAGATGATTTTCTCTCATTAGTTTCATTGACGTCATGCTTCCATTTTATTATTTATGGTTCTTATTTTGTTTCCTACATCAACTATTGATTGGCGCAGGAAACAACTTCATCATGGAGTACTAACTCTCCTGAAAACTTGGCTCAAACCCCTTCCAGATGGAAGCTTACCGAATATAAACATCCGTGGGGCAATATTGAGGATCTTAACTGATGTGCAAAAAGCGTTTTCTCCATTTCTTTAAGTGAGATGTATGAAAATTATGTGTGTACTGATTATGTCTTGCAATTCATGCAGTTTCCCTTTGATTTAGAGCATTATGATAGGAGAGAGCAACTGAAGAAGAGTGGTCTTGGGAAGGTCAGGATTTTCCTTATGAGGCGACACTGACACATGAATAATGGTTATGGCTTTGCAGTGGAAGGAACAACACTGCATATTAATTTTTTGTGTTATGCAGGTTATTATGTTTTTGTTGAAGTCTGATGAGGAGACCACAGCCAACCGAAGAATGGCAAAAGCCTTGGTTGATAAATGGGTAATGTTATACATTTTTTGGACTTTTGGCACTCATACATGCATTGATCACTCTTCATGGTTCCCCTCTGTACTTGGATAAATTTTATGGTATTTGTTTGCTAGAACATATAGTGTGAAAGTGCATGTCGTGGATAGACTTCTTTCCTGCTCAATGATCAACCCAAGATCTGTTCTCCAAGATGTTGATGAAAATTTGTCTTGAAAATCCAAAACCATTCCTGTTTCATTCTATTCTGTACTGAGCTATCTTCGCATGATGTTTGGTCATGGGGGATCTATTTTCATTGAGTAAATTTATGAGTTTTGAAGATGTGCTCTCTGATATTGTTTGTTCTCACCTTCTAATATTGTTTGATTAGTATGTGAACCCTTGTATGTAGGTATTGTTTGGAACCTAGGGAGTTTTTTTTTAATTACTGATGTGGGTACATGGTTTCTATTCGTTCATATTAATATTTCCTTATCATTTAAAAATTTGAAAATAAAATGCAGAGTCAACCAATATTCAATAAGAGCACACGGTTTGAGGACATGAGAAACTTTGATGACGAGAAGGTTCCCTTTCGGCGGCCATCTGCGAAAAAGTATATATTATCTTTGTTCAATTTGCTTACACATGTATTTTGAGCGATTTAGCCATGTTGACCTTGTTTCCATATATAGTCTTACTCATGCGTGGAATGCCTTGTTTATTTTTCAACAGGCCAATGAATAAAGCTTCATGAATGGAATCTAGAGATGATGATCTTGATTTGCCTGAATTTTAACAGTAAGATGTCGTAACAGAATTAATTCGTTGGGTACTAGTCAGTCAGTCAATTTTGATTTATTATATGGGTGATTTGCACTGTGTTTTGAATGTATATATTCGAACACTTCAATTTTATGAGGGATGTGCAGGGAATCGAAGTCTGGCCAGTCATCTTCCGTGCGTCTTACTTTAAGGCCTGAAGCAATGCCAATGGATTTTCTGGTTCGCCCCCTATCCAAGATTGATCCAGATGAGGTTAGGGCCCATGCTAAACATGTTGTGCAAGATCAGCACCGTCTGAAGGTTGGTCTTCCTCTCTTGGACACTTAAATGAAATAGATTAGGATAACTATGACAAACTCTTAAATTTAACCATCTACTATTGCAATTAGTTTCTTTCTTTCATAATATATATAAATATTATAGATGTATAAATGTATGTATGTATGTATATGTACATGGTAACGAAGGGAGTGCTGAAATGTCTACAGGATACATGTTCTATGGCTTCTATGTGTCGGAAGTGTTATTGATTTGAAGTTGATTTTTCAATCCATTTAAACTCAAATGATGCAGTTTAATTTTCATTCGAACATAAGAAAGCTGAGAAGTGGAAGTATATGGAATTTAATTTAAATCATGTAAATGACCTTGATAAAATTTAAGTTGTCCTGAAATTTCAATTTTTATCTAATAATAATGATAAACAGAAATTTTTTTGATAGAGGCCTTTTCTCAAGCTTGCTGTAAAAGATTTTCAAACGTGCACAAGCTGTGTTGATTTTGTTCGACCTGTTATTTTGGGGACATGACTCCCCTAGGTTCAGAGCGCATATTTTTTTTTTATATACCCCATAAGGTCAGATCTCATGTCAACATGCAACCGCAATATGGTATGTACAAACTTTTCTCTCCTGTGGATCAAAAAATAAATAAACTAGAAGATAGTGTTTGGTTCACTGGAATGAAATTGAATGGTTATTCGATCAAAATATTCGTTCTCATATTTGGTTGATGAAAAAATAATGAAAAATGCATTGTAAATAAAATTGTCATTTACCATTGTAAGGGGCATATCTAAAGAACGATAATTTCATTGTATCTCATTTCAATGAACCAATTAAGATCGAAAGAGTCCTAGGCCCTCTTTTAGAAAGGAGGAGACCAAAGAGGAAAGAAAAGAGAGAGAGAGTAGTTTTTTCCCCCCCTTACCTGGCCTGAATGAGAGCTGATGCACTGCCACTCTGTTCAAGCCCACAAAGCTTGTGATAAAATGGTGTTTCATTGAACAAGTGATAACCTTACATTCAATTCCATTTCACAGTAGTAGCTGATTACCTTCCTGTACTAGTAAGAGATTTTAGTAATTAGTCTGGCTAGCAGCCTTTATTTATTTCTGGTACTAGTATATTTGAACACCAAGTTAACTTCTGGCCATGTCTTAACATATATATATATATATATATTAATTATTTTCACTGGCCACATTATGGACATGTCAGACACCTGTCCTTTTTTTGGACACCCACCTGAAATGGAGGGTCAGACAATATTTTTGAAAAGTTTTAATGAGGGGACAAATTTAATATGGACCTTTCACTTTAATATGGACGTTTCACTTTAAAATAAAATGATGTAATTTAATATGAACCGTTCACTTTAAAATAAAGGGACACTTTTTCATGAATTTCTTTTTACCTATTTATGTTCCATTTAGTCCATATTATTTTCTTATATTCTAATAAGTCCTATGGGTGACATAGTTATTAAAATATCCTTAATAATATTCACATTTACAGTGTGAATGTTCCGTGATGTGAATGTTTATACCATCAATATGAATGTTCACATTATCAATGTGAATGTTCATACCGTCAATGTATTTTTAACATGTCAATATATGAACATTTACACGCCAATGTGAATATTCACATTGTAAAATATGAATGTTCACATCACCAAATTACTAATCGTTCAAAAAATATTTGTAAGGGTAGAAATATCTATAAAATACCTTAAATATGAGAATTAGGATTTGGTAGATCAAATGTCTAAATAATAGGACTTATTAGAATATAAAAAAATTTATGAACTAATTGGGATATAAACACTTGAAAAATGATTTTTCAATAAATTTCCCTAAAATAAAACACCCATGAAAATGTTTTTATTTATAGAGAATTTTATTTTGCTTTTCAAATTACACCTCGATGATCAATTTAATTAATGTACTTATAATTTTAATTTTGTACCTAAACTATTTAATTTTAGATCATCCCTACCATCAACTACCATCTATAATTAAACGACCCTTGCTGTCATTTTCATTTAAGATTTCATTTTACCCCTTGAACTATCCCCAAAATATTAATTAGACCCTTAAACAATATGAGATTTGGGGGTCTAATTTATATATTTAAAATAGTTTGGCAGGCAAAATAAACAAAATAAAATTTCGAACGAAATTTCGGTGTCATGCCATCAACTTTATTTTGATTATAAACGGTAGTTAACGGCTGTGGTAAAATTGATCCAAAATCAAATAGTTTAAGAATAAAATTGAAATTATAAGAAGTACATGGGTTAAATTGATCATTGAGATATAATTTGGAGGTAAAATGAAATTTCCTCTTATTTATAACATCATTTTTGTGTTTTTTTTGTGTGTGTGTGTGTGTTTTTTTTTTTTTTTTTTTTGTATAAATTTTATTTATAAATAGAGTATATCAAAAATAAAAAAAATGAAAAATATGTTTTTTTTTTTAAACACAAAATTCTTAATTGGATCTTACAAACACAAAGGATAGTATTTCGTCACTAAATGCTCATTTCATGGTAAAAAATTTAAAAAAAAAAAAACATTTTTTGTAACTAATATTATCTCATACCTACGAGTAATTTTGTCCCTAAATTTGTCTCTAAACCTTAATTTGTTGTAATATTTTGTCACAATATATTGATGAAAAAAACTCTCGTAATAGGTTTATTGCAAGGGAGATTATGAAATAAAAAAAAAAATTATGGAAAAAAATTTGTCACAAAATGAAGTTTTCATCTTCACATATTTTAATTGACACTAATTAATGGGTCAGTGTGTTTCCTCATAGTTAGCTACAAAATTCTGAATATTTAAAAGCTTTAATGTTTAAAATTAAACTAACATATTCACTTTGAAGTTATTTAGGCAAAAAAAAAGTCAAATCAACACACAAAAATTGCCGGGTCTCTCTTTGAAGTTCGTGGAATAGGGGTCAGTTGTTGGTGTTGGAAGAAACCTTCAAATTCTGGCGAAATGGGCTTTATTTCTATGGAAATTAATTCATAGAATTTTACCTGCTAATGTTGCTTTAATTAGTAGAGGAGTGGGGGTTGATATTTGATGCCCAAGATGTTTGGATGAAGAAGAATCTGTGGAACATCTTTATTTTCAATGCCCTTTTGCCAAGCACATTTGGAGGGGTTTACGGTTGAGTCTGGATTTTGAAGCTGGGCAAATTTTATTGCCAAGCAATTAAGGTTTTATGGGAATATGGATCCACAGGAACAAGGCTGTATTTCAAAAGGATATTGGGCATCTGATTCAGACTATTGAGTGGATTAATCACCTGGATTTACCTTCAAATAGACGACTTCATGCTAAATTGATGGAGATTAATTCTGTCCAAAATAGAGGGGATGGAGCATGGAGGCAACAATTATCTCAAACTGGGGCTACGTGGGTTGCGATGGACTACAACGGAAATCCAATCATAAAGCAGCAATTTTCTTTTACAGCATCTTCAGCACTAGTGGCGGAGGCAAAGACACGTTTGGAGGTGCTCAAATGGTGTTCCCAGCACCAACTTATGTCAGCCAATATTCTTACAAATTGTCAAATGCTGGTGTTAGCAAAAATTCTGTTTAGGCCCAATCGACAATCATTAATTGACAGATTTAAACAGATTTTATAAACATAAAAGATCAAACCTTGTGATTGAGTTCTATACCTTAAACAGATTAAAGACTTCGTTGGAGGTAGTTAAGGAAAGAAGGAATGAAACAGACAAAATATGTATTTATTTGATTAAATTGTCACTTGTTTATAATTACAAGAATTTAAATAAGAACAAAGAAATGAAAAATACAGCTATCGACAGAAGAAAAGAACTGGGGTTCGGAAAATTACTTAATCTACTCCTAAAATGGCTAACTTAAGATACTCCTAAATAATTCTTCGTGATTTGTGAGTGGTGGTTGATTGATCAATCTCTCTTTGTATCTCTCTTGGCCTATTCATAGGCTAAGCCACACGAGAGAAAGAGATATCCTAAGCTCACGATTTCCTCAACAAGTCCATGACTTCCTCAATATTATCCATATCCCATATTTGACATAAACTATATTGTAGATTTGGTGCTTGATTTGATCTTACCTCCTTAATCTCAGCAACTAACTTTCAAATTGCTGCAATTGCTAATTTTCTAACCCTCCATTTAACTTGTCATCATGCTACGTCCTTAACACATCTATCATGCCACGTTAGTATGCCTGTCGACAAAAATAATAACAATAAAAACAAATGTGGTCAATGTTATTATTTGAAAATAGTTTATGATTTCAATCAACAGACCATAATTGAACTTGGCCATAATTAATAGACCACAATCGACAAAAAAATAAAATGTGGTGCAAATAATGCTCCCTCATTTAAATGGATTGAAGAATGAAATCTAATTAAATTATCTATAAAATGGTTTACCACAATCGACAAAAAATATTTTATGGTGCAAATAATTCAAATTCTTGAAGAGTTATATTACACCCATAGTAGTTTTTAATCTATCATTGTCGATTGGCGAATACTCTATCTTTGGCTCTATTGAGTGACATAACAAAGAGTCATATCCCTTATTTTTAAAATAAAACAATTCTCTGTTAGCCACATTTTGGCTAATTAAATTCACTACATATAGCATTTTTCAACCCTTCTTGTTTTTCAAACAATGTCATGAAAATTAATTTTTGGTGTGATCCACAAATCCAAAGTGGATGTTGGATCCCAAAACTCACATAATTGAATTTTATGAAAAACTCATAAATTTTGACACTTTGAACAATGCCAAAAAATTCACATTCAATAAACGTGGGTTCATAATTTTCAACCATCTTTGGCTTAAAATCATACCCCCTAAGTGAATTTTTACCATCATTTTGTGATGATTTTTCAACATTTTTTGAGAGAAAGGTTGTTCTTCTTTTTTAGCCATTAATGGCTTGTCACTTTTTGCCATGTTTGGCAAAACACCTCAGGTGAACCTTTATCATCAGAATTCTCAATATTTTTCTAGAGAAGGGGTTGTTTTTTAATTTTTGCCATTAATGGCCTATGAAAATTCTCCAAAGTCATATTATTTTCAAGACTTGGTGTGCTAACGCTTTGAGCCACATACCTTGGCTCTTCATGAATGATTAATTTTTCAAAAATGTGTATTAACCGTGTGAGCCACATTATTTTCATATCTTAATTTTTAATTGGCGATTATGCCTTCTAATTTTTGCTTCTAATATAGAATTTCTTCATCAATTAGAAAAATTTGGCCTTTAAGTCGATGAATCTTTCTATCACAGTAATTTAAATCTCTTTGTGTCAAATAATACGAAAATGATAAATTTTTTTGAAATCTTTGCCAATAAAAAAAATTAATTTATTCTTTGAAGGCTAAAATTTCACTCTTGCACCAATAAATTTCATCCTCACAATGCCAAATTATTCTTTTTACATCATTTGTCGTGCCATTGTGTTGATAATAAGGGGTAGAACCACCATAACACTGATAATTTTCAGAATATGAGGCATTTCACTGATAATCTGTATCCATGAGAACTGTAACGCCTCCAAAATAATACAATAAACCTATCTATCATACGGAAGAATATAACATAAATACAATACTTTCATTCATCAGAGTTTACTGTTTAACAACTAGTTAAATGCCATGTAGGCTTACATCTTCCCAAGTTATTGCTTGGTTGCACAAAGTGAGTCTCGCTCATTATATCTTAAGCCCTTGGCTTCACAAATAACAATCATACAAATAACAAAACATAATCAAGAAGCTCTTGCTTCCCAAAAGTTTCCCCATGCTATTGCCTTGGCGGAAGCATATCACCTGCACCTGAAAATGGTATTCCCATATAGGGTGAGCCACAGCCCAGTAGAAATAATCTAACACAATATATGAGATTTAGCAAAGGTATAAGTACCATATGCATAAACAATGCCAGTACCAAAACATCCACAAACTTGCATGTTCATATCATGCTAAGTTGTTCACACCTTAATCCATTTTTATTCAATTCAATTCCAGCTTATCTATACTTCTCAATTCATGAGTCAAATTCATTATCTATCAATAACCAAACTGAGATTACAACTCAATGGTTTTTCCCCAATCATACAAAACACACATAAACACTTCTATCTGCCATTTTATGGATATTTCGTCTGCGGGAATCGGCATCCATATATATATATATATATGATTTCGGGTCTTTCACCTAGGACACTCCGGCAACTTGCTTTCAGTGGAGTCCATTCCCTTTCTCCTCCCAAATAAACATACATATACAATGTATTTATAAACATAGTCATATGTAATGACAACCAACATTTGATTAGCATTAAATCGCCTAATCCTCATGCAATTTCTACAACAATCATAGCTATCCTCCACCGATAGCCCAATACATTTATCTCTAAACAGATATTCAATCTCAAGATAAATAGTTTATTCATAACTTCCAAAAGTGTAAGATAATACATATCTAATTTCACCATCTATACCCATAACCTTCAAATTTCACACTTTCAATGCTAATCCCAATTATTTATACAAAATAATAATTTAATCAAAATTAGGGCAAAATCTCCCTCTTTCCAAATATCAACCCAAACACCAAAATCAACTATTTTGGCACAACATGATCTTATATTCAAGTCTCATACTTATTTACCTCATATTCATCAAATACCCATTTTTTCATTTCACACCCAAATCCTAGATTTGTCCAAACCACAACCAAATATCATCATCTATACACAATAGCAAATAACTAAGCTAAAAACCATATTAGAGTGTAGAAAATCCCTACCTCAAGCTTAGAAGAGAAGATGAGCAAAATAAGGTTGAAAATCCAAAGATGTCGAAACCAATTTCTACTTGGATCAAAACGAAGCTCTTGACAAGCTCTACAGTTAATCTCAAAGGAGCAAGGCAAGGAGATGCTTCCAAGAGAGTAGATCTAAAGATCTTTGAGCAAAAAGTGATTTTGGAGAGGGAGAGAGTGACTCACGGCTTGGAGAAGGAAAAAGAGAAGAAAAGTAAAGAAAATGTTAAGTGAGGGACCTATTTATAGTGCTAGGTCATAATGAAATAAAGTCCCAAAGTCAACCCAAAAGATCAAGTCAAAATCCCCAAAAAGTAGGCCCAAAACTGGACTGAAATCTGGAAAAAATGTCTGCAGGGGTCGACCCTTGCAACACAGGGGTCGACCCTATGAAGAAACTTATGTTTGTGTCACGACCCAAACCTGCCCCTATGGGTTTAGCACTGTAACTGGCCAGTAATCCGAGATTACCGAATGCCTACTGAACAGTAATACAGTAACACAGAGTACAGGGGCTTGGCGGAAGCCAAAACAGTAAATAAACAATGTCCAATGAGCTGTGACAGTCTGTATGCCAAAAAGATTTTTCATACATTTGTACAGAACAGTATACAAAACATTTACAAGCATTCAGAACAGGGATCAAGTCCCTATTAGCCAGTACAGTGCAGTCTATACAGTCTATACAGTAAACAAAACAGTACAGGAGGGGGGAAAACTAAACACCCCTAAGCCTTAGCTTGGCAGGCTCGGAACCTCGCAGTGAGACACATTGGTTGGCTTGACAAAACTGGAGTTTATCCCGACGCCTCTAGCTTTAATCCGGTGCCTGTACACCTACATATATATATGAGCAGTGAGCTAAAGCCCAGTGAATAACATAATGCGTAAAGAGGTTTAGAATGAATGTCCTTACAGTAATAAAAACAGTTCATTAAATCAGTATTTCAGTCTTTCAGTCAATCAGTCATATGTGGTACATCCATTAGCATAACAGTAAACAGTAGGTCTTAAAAAACCGAACAGTAATGATGGCCATCAATCAGTAAACAGTAGTGGTTCCACGAGGGAACCGACAGAGATCTCTGTAACAGTAACAGTAAACAGTAGGTGCTAAGGATGCCACAGTACAATTCAGAATATAGGACATACATTCATTCAGTAAACAATATCAGTTCAGTAAACAGTTCAGTTCAGTATTCCGAAGATAATCATTTTGAACATATCTTTACACAATTGTTACTCACAGAGTTCTGGGCTACAGTGAACTAGAGCGTCTCCTCGGAAAGCCAACCCTATACAGTTAACAGATTGAACACACACTAAGTTTCACAGTTGGGAAAAGATAATAACTTAATCCCTAATTTGCCTCTGTGTGTTCAACATCTATATCCTCTTTAAGATGCCTTAAATATGCCCTAGGAATGGCTAGGATGGAAAGAGGATGCAAAGATGCACTTTTGAACACTTTACAAAATTTGTTGAAAACAGGGGTCTCGCTAGAGCGAGGATTCCTTCGCTCGAGCGGACATGCAGACAAAGGGTCTCCGCTCGAGCGTGAATTCCGTTGCTCGAGCGGACTATGTGCTACAGTAAAAATGCTGGATGCTCAAAATTTACGCTCGATGCTCGCTCGAGCGTGAGACACAGCTTTTCGCTCGAGCGTAGGTCCTTTCGCTCGAGCGTACGCCTGCGCGTACCAAGATTCTGAGAGCTTGCAATTTACGCTCGAGCCGCCATTCCGTCGCTCGAGCCGCCATTCCGTCGCTCGAGCGTAGCTCAGAGTAAACGGTGGTCGCTCGAGCGTAGAATCCTTCGCTCGAGCGTAGAAGCCAAATTCTGGAATTTCCAGATTTGCCTCCCAAGCTCAAACCAGGCATTCCTAAGCTCAAAACTCGACCTCTTGGGCTCAAATTCTGGAAAACACAACTAAACTCAATATACAAACAAGTTTCAAAGCTCAATTTGTGAATTTAAAGCCCAAGGGTGAGTCAATTAAATCCAAATTTCAAACCAATTCCATGAACATGCTCCAAACATGACATGCATGAACTTTAAACAATTTTCAAGCTTCAATGCTAGCTCAAATGAGCTCAAATATTTCAAATTCAAGATGAAATCATGGACTCAACATAATTATGAGCATGCATGTAGCATTTAGCCATGAAAACAACTTAAAACTCAACAATCCAAACATGCACGCATGAATTAAGCTATAATTCCACACTATTGAACCAAATCATGCCTTAGATCACCAAAGACCCATGACTCATGCAAGAATAAATTCCAATGCACAATAGGGAAGGTTAATGATCTACCTTAGGTCTCCAATGTAAGGTACACAAGCTCAAAATGTGATATATACTTCAATTCTCCAAGATACCAAGCAATCCTCAAGAACTCAAGATGAAATCACCCTTCTAGGTCTCTCCCTCTCTCTATAATCGGCAATAACAAGGAAAAGAGGCTGAGCAATGTTTTGTCTAAGTGTGTTCAAGTCTCCAAAAAGGTCCATGTAATGGGCCACTAAGTGGCAACATAGTAATTAAGTCTAAATTGGGCATTTTATCAATATTTAATCTAGTTTAATCATACCAAATCAATTTTCAGACAATTACACCATAAAATCACATAAATTCTACTAATCGTGGAACATCAATCAATTTTGGGTTCGACCGCCGATAAGGCCTTCAATTAACAGTTTAAACAAAACAAACTGAACAGATAATTAAACAGTCAAACAGATAAAATGCAATTCAAACAGATACAGGCAATCAATTCAGTTTCAGATTTCAGTCAGTCAGTTCAGTAATTCAATCAGTTCAATTACTTTTCATATTCGATCTCAATTTAGCAGTAATCGGTAGTCAATCAGTCATTAATCGGTAAACAGTATGAGGGTTGTTACAGTTTGACAGCATGCAAGGGGGTCGACCCTATTTTCCAGCAACTAACACACAGACATAAGAGGGTCAACCCTCCCCAGACTGGTGTCTACCCTATTTTCCAACAACACTTTCAGAAACTTCACCAACAGGTAAGGGTTGACCCTTAGAAAGGCTGGTGTTGATTCTAGAATAGAATTTCTAAGTCTCCAAGGAACTTTTGACAAGAACAAGTGTGAACAACCAAACCTAACAAGTTTAAATCGGATTATACTCCTCCAAAACCAACCCATAACAACACCAAAGATTTCCAAAATAAAAATAAAGGATTCGAATACACTTCCCAAAAGTTTTGAAGGACACAAGTGTTACAGGAACACTGCCACTCCATTAGCAGTTTGTATCCATGGGTGCACATGATGTAAGCACATATGTTGAAGGCATGATTCCAAAAGGATAAATCTGTTTCTTCATCATCATTGCTCCAAGTTAGGATGGTCTCACTGAGTGTGCCAATTTATGTTAGTAAAAATTCTGTTTAGGCCCAATCGACAGTGATTGATCAACGACTTAAACAGATTTTAAATAAACATAAAAGATCCGATTTTGTGGTTGAGTTCTATACCTTAAACATATTAAGGACTTCTCTGGAGGTAATTAAATAAAAAAGGAATGAAACATGACAAAACATGTATTTATTCGATTAAATTGTCACTTGTTACTAGTTACAAGAACTTAAACAAGAACAAAGAAATGAAAAATATAGCAATCGACAGAAGAAAAGAAATGGGGTTTGGAAAATTACTTAATTTACTCCTAAAATGGCTAAATTAAGTTACTCCTAAATAATTCTTCATGATTTGTGAGTGGTGGTTGATTGATTGATCAATCTTTCTCTGTATCTCTCTTGGCCTATTTATAGGTTCAGTCACATGAGAGAAAGAGATAGCCTAAGCCCACAATTTCCTCAACAAGCCCATGATTTCCTTACCATTATCCATATCCCATGTTTGATAGGAACCGTTTTACAGATTTGGTGCTTGATTTGATCTTGGCTCCTTGAGCTCAGCAACTCACTTTCAAATTACTGCAATTACTAATTTTCTGGCCCTCTATTTAACATGTCATCATGCCACGTCCTTAACACATTTGTCATGCTACGTTAACATGTCTGTCGACAAAAATAATAAAAATAAAATCAAGGGCAAATTACCTACACCTCCCTTGAGGTTTAACGAAATTATAGATTTCCCCTCAGGTATAGCGATCCCGGTTTTGACCCGACTCTTGTGGTATCCCAGACTCGGGTTTAATGCTTTCATATTGTTGTTTACCTCTTGCTTCCCTCGTGTTTCTTTGAAATTTGCTTTTGGGTTGTTGTGGTTGTGTTTGGGCAGGTTGGTCAGTTGTTCTTCAAACCTTGTGTTGTCTAGGATTTTGGTCCTCTGCTCGAACGGCACTTCCTGCGCTCGAGCGGGCTTTGCAAACTCTCAGTACTTTTGCAGGTCTGCAAAATTACTGGGAGAGTGATTTCTATACTCAAGCAGCGTTTCCTATGCTCAAGTAGGTGGGCGCTCGAGTGGCCTTTTTTGCGCTCGAGCGTTAGTCTGTTGTCTGCAAAACTATTAGATGTGTGTTTTCTACGCTCGAGCATCACTTCTTGCACTCGAGCGGTGAGCGTCTTGTTCATTGTGTCTTGGCGCTCGAGCAGAACAACTTATTGTGTCTGATGCTCGAGCGTCAACTCTTGCGCTCGAACGGACTGTGCGTATATTAGATCGTGGAAATGACTTTTTACATCACTTTTTCAAATCTCTTCTCCCTAAAACCTAAAGTTGAGACCCTCTCTCTCTAAAATACTCTCTCTCTCTCTCTCTCTCTCTCTCTCTCTCTCTCTCTCTCTTTATATTTTCACCTAGTTCTAGTGATTTATTCTCCCTAATCCCTTTGATAAAAAGCTAGATCATCTCAAGATCTCCATTTTGATCCGATTAGAGTTGGATTTGGGCATCTTTGAAGTTTCACTCTTGCTTAGCTCGTCTTCTCTCTTTGAGGTAAGGATTTTCTATACTTTCATATGGTTTTTAGCTTGGTTATTTGTCGTTGTGTAAAAATGGTGGGGTTTGGGAGTATTTTGAATAAACTTAGGGTTTGGGTGTGAAATAAAAAGAAGGCTTTCTAAATGAGTGTGAAATAAATGACTATGGGGTTCGAATATGAAGTTCTATGGTGCAAAATAGTTAATTTTGACATTTGGATTGATATATGAAAAAAAGGGGTTTTGCCCTAAATGGGGTCAAATTGTTATTTTGTACAAATAGCTAAAATTGATAATGATAATGTGTAATTGGATGATTGTTGATGTAAATGGTGGAGTTGGACACGTGTTGTCTCTCACCTATGGAAATTTGAATAATTTATCTTTTGAGAAGATTGTATATCTATTTAGAAATATCTGTATTGGGCTATCGGTGGAGGATAGTTATGATTGTTATAGAAAATGCATGAGGATTAGGTAAATTGAAACTAATCTAATGTTGTTTGTCATTGAATATGACTATGTTTTAAATACATTGTATATGTATGATGTTTGGGAGGAGAAATGAGATGTACTCCACTGTTTGGGAGGAGATAAGGGATGGACTCCATTGAAATTAAGTTGGCTGAGGTGTCCAGTGTGAAATTCCCGAAATCATGTGTATACACGGGTGTCGATCCCGCAGATGAAATTTTCGTAAAATGGCATATTTGAAGTGGTTGTGTGGTAGTGTATTAAATTGGAAAAACCACTGAGTTGTAGTCTCAGTTGGGTCGTTGAAAGATAATGAAATTGACTCATGAATTGAGAAGAATAAATGAACTTGAAATGAATTGAAACATGTAATTTGGTGCTTTACGGTTATACAAAATTTGGATATTTTGTCACTAGCATTGTACATGCACATTGTACTTATATCTTTGTTAAATTTCATATATTGTGTTAGTTTGTTCCTACTGGGCTTTGGCTCACCCTATTTGGGGAAATCATTTTCAGGTGTTGGTGATATGCCTCTGCTAAGGCAATAGCTTGGAGGGACTTTTGGGAGCAAGAGCTTTTTTATTTTGTTATATTCTTTTGTATAGCCAAGGGATTAAATTGTAGGGGAATTGACCAGAAAATCCCATTTTGTGAACTTATAATCTGTATGGTCCTAATGTTTTCTTAGTAACGGAATGGTCTCTTAAATTGGTTGTTGACGTATTTGCCACTGGTAGTGTTGATGGTTGTGTAAGGAAGGTGAATGGGTGTAGCTTGACTTTTTCGCTCCCCCCTTTCGGAAGGTTCGAAAGAAAGCCCTACAGTTCGGACTCCTGTTACGATTCTGAATTTAATCTCACAAAGTGTAATGTGAAATTGATAATCATCAAAGAGTCCAAATCCGACAAATCTTTTTGGAGAATCGATTTTAAATCAAATAATGCAAAAAATGGACTGCTTTGCCAGATTACACAGTCGCCACCTAAATATTTTATTTTTGGGGAAATTTAGGAAACCCATGACTTGTGCCAAAGGCCACGTGTCCGTCATCACCAAAGTTGCCTCGGCTCGGGAACTTGGGTACGAGAGGGGAAGGTCCTGAAATGAGCACCCCCGCTCGCCCGATCAAAGATCGGCCTCTACTAATCATGATATGTTTCTTATAAACATTATGTGCTCTTGTTCCAATTATTAGACTAACCTTACTATGTGATGTGCATGCATACAAGTATAAACTAAATCACAAGAATTGGAACATTTCAAGTCATGTTTGTTTTGCAAAAATGGTTTGAATTTGCCACCCTCAAGTGGGCTTAAAGATGCGGTTTTGCCACCAAACATAGTGGGCTTAAAACATGATTTTGCCACAACAAAGTGGGCTTCAAAACACACATTCGTTGAATTATTCCAATTCAAACAACAAGCCTTCATCCACAGGCATTAATGCAATTTATCAAATTAGTACATAGCCTCATGGAAAGCATGCTAATCATGGCAACATTCACACTCATGTGATATGCTAAAGTGTAAAACTCACCTAGTACTCTAAGCTAGGAAAGAAATAAGTTAGAAAGATGCATGATCCTAACTATGTTAAATGACTAATGCAACATATGCAATATGCAACTAAATAGGCTCGGCTACTTAATCATGGTATTTGCAACACTTTGATAGCATGCTTTGAAACACGTATTCAAAGAAGTATTTGAAATTACAATACAATTTGAATGATGCGCCGAGCCTCGGTGCATGCAAGACGAATGAATGAATGTAAACATGCAAGCATAAGGTATGCTAATCAAAACATGTCCTTAATCTAACCATCGAAAGCGGTTTAGAAAAAGGGAGAAAGACGTGGGGTTGGACGACATTCACACACACACGCACACTTATTACAACAATATGCCCTCGCGAAGGAGGGTCCAATAAAATAAGCTAACTAGCTACGCTAATTAAGCTAATTATTACAACATAATTGAAACGAATTAACAAACTATTCTAAGCTAATTAGATATTACAAAACGAATGAATTAGCTAAACACTTTAACTAACTAATTACAAAGCAAGTAAATTAGCTACCACTAATTAACTAAATAAAGTAGTTAAATGGCCTCGAGGGGCGAGGGGCGCATGCATGCTTGGTTGGTTTCCTCCCGAAAATCCATCGCCTTGCCATTGCAACCTCTATTTGCACATCTTTGATCACTGAAAATTGTGCCAACTCCCAGAACACTTCTGATCCCCTTCAGGAGCACATAGAGCAACTTTTTTCATTGGTGGCCGGTCGGCTATTGCTGGTGGCCGTCGGCTACTGCTAGTGGCCGGTCTGCTACCTCTGCCCTGAACTTTTTTTTTTGCTGTAGCAGAGAGCAAACAGTGGCAAAGCAGTGTATTCTCAAGATTTTTGTGTACTGTTACTCTCCTTATCATTACACAAGTTCAAAGGAGTGTGATTCTTAGCCCTCAAACCATCAACCAAGCATTTTTCATGCATGATGGCTAAGGAACCAAGCTTGTACAAGCTTAATGAGTGCAAAACAAGACTCAACAAAAGACCGTCACCCTATCATGTATGATCAAAGGCAATGGAGACCAAGGAGATTGGCTCATTTCATCACTTTGAGTATGAAATGCTCCAATCTTCCTTGTGTTCAATATAACGTTCGATTAAACACATGCAATGCAACACAAAAGATGCTTTATCTTGCCTCTTTTACTTGTTCATTTTTGTTTACTCATTTTAGCTTACCAATCCATTCTTTAATTGATTAGTCCAAAAGTGAGTGTCCTCTAATGGAAGAGGTGTCAACCAATGGATGATTTAAGGCAAGAGAGAGGTCATGCCTTTGATTAGTAGAAACCCTCAAAAGAGGATTGAAACCATTAAGCACGAACCTCAATCTCAAGCTTAAACACAACCCTAAGGCTAAACAACCCTCCAAGCAAATGAAAAAGTGAAGCAAAGAGGGAGGTTGCAGAGATTTTAAGTGCTGGAATTAGGCATGCAAAAGCATTAAAACATGCAACCAAGACACACAAATGATGCTTAATGCCTAAAAACACTAAGCTAGTTAAGGAAATTACACCACAGCTATGCAATACAAAGCTCAAAAGCAACAACCAGCCCAGAACAGATGCAAAACAGCCCAAAATATAGCTTAAAACATTCTGAAATTATGCTAACACAAGCTAGAATAATAGGCTAAAACATAAAGCATGCTAGACTAGTAAGCAAGAAACAAGGAGCGGAGGCTACCTCCTCTATTTTTGGACTTCAAAACATGTTTTTATCCACTGAAATAGCTCTGAAAACAATGTTTAAAATCTTGGAAAAAGATAGCAAAAGGGTGGGAAACACAAAGGCAAAGGCCTCCAAAACAAGGTACAATGAAGGGCTATTAACCCCTCAACCTTTAATGGCCTTAGGACCCAAGCTTCAGCCCAAAAACACAGAGTTTTTATAGCCCAAAATCAGTTGGAAAACATGCTGGAATGAAGACAAGAGCAGCTAAAACAATAAGCTAAAACATGGGGTTACACTAGAACCATGCAAAACAAAACTCAAGCAAACTAACCAGCCCAAAACAGAGCTAAAACAAGTTATTTCAAAGGCTAAAACATGCTGGACTTAAGCTAAGTTAAGCTAGAAAAACATGCTAACATGTAAGGCAACTAGGCATGCAAGCAAGACAACAAGGAGGGGAGGCTAACCCCTCCAATTTTGGACTTCAAAATGAGGTTTTCATCACTAAAAATCTTCTGAATTTCTGTGGTTAAAAGGCCTAAAAATTTTGATTTGAAGGTGATGAAAAATGGTGCAAAAGTCTAAACAATTAAGCAACAAGAAAGGTGGACTACCCCTTAACACAAAATCGCCTCAAACCACCATTTTTAGGTCATAAAAATAGAGGTTTTTACAGTTGAAAACTACGCCAAAAACAGTAGAAAAAGATGGCAAAACAAGTATTGAAAACAAGCTTAAATGGGGCAAGTTCTATATCTTTGAAGCAAAACAAAAAATAGGCACAAATGAGGCACCAAATCAAGCTAAAATCACCTTCTAAAGGTCAAAGAAGGTCCCAAGGAATCTCAGCCCAAAGATAAGCAGCTTTGGTTAAGGGTTGATAGGCAAACTAGAAGTGTATCTCTACTTGTATGCACAAAAGGGCAAGAGAGAGAGAGAAATCTAGAGAGAGAGAATTGTAGGGAGAGAGGATTGTAGAGAGAGAGGCTCCCAAAATTTCTTCAACCTTAAAAACAATAGAGAAGGCCTTCTATATATAGAAATAGAAGAGCCTTGGTCGAAAATACCAAGGTAGAAATATCTGGAGCAGTGTGGAACAGCTGGAGGAGAAATATCTGCAAAATATCTGAGTTTTGGACACCAGTGGCTGACCGGCCATCAATGGTGATGACCGACAAACCTCATTTCTGGCCGACCGGCCACCATTGGTGGCCGACAGGCTACATCTGTGGCCGACCACAAAAATCTGCTTTTCGAGCCTGACTTCAAATGGGCTTATCTCCTTTATCTAGACTCCTTTGCAGGTCATTCTTGAGCCTAAATTGAAGCCCTGGAAGTTTTCTTTCCAATGGTGACAGACTCATATCAAAATTCCAACTGTGCAGAAAGATATACCTCTTTTAGTGAAAACTGCTCAGTTTCGGTCCTAACCGGATTCATGCCAAACTTTTCCTCAGCTAGTTTTCTTCTCTCCTCTCCTATTTTCTTCAACTTCAAACCTCTAAACAAGATGTTCTGAAAGATTTTTCAAAGATTTCACATCTCTTTCATTTATTTTCACTTTGTCCTTGCTCGGTTTACCGTAAAGCGCAACATCTAACAAAATGCGAGCGTCGGAACATCGTAAGAACTTTTTTTCAAAAAATATTTTGAAAGAGAGGATTTTAAGGTCTAAAAATCATTTTGTTCAAAATATTTTTGGTCCAAAATGGGGTGTAAGGTTGGAATTTGGAGCTCCTCTTGCCGAAGAAATCAAACTTTTGCACAACACAGCTTTTACTATCGAATGATCAATCAGTGGCACCCAAGTCTTAAGGGCTGTAAAAAATGGGGTGTCTACAGTTGCCCCTCTTTGACAGAGCTCGAAGTCATGGAATGACGTGAGTGAATATCAAAGCCTAGAGACAACCCTTTTTGACAAAGCCGTAAGACTTGGGAAAACAAACAAAATGTAGATGCAATTGGTTGAGCCCGAAAGTTGCCTACGTATCCCTTTGCAAGGAATCAAACCAGCATAGTTCAGGGACCGAATGCAAAACGATACATAACAAAGCAAAACATTGCAAAGGATATGCAATATAATCAAACCACAAGCAGTTCTTACCACACAAATACCATAAAGGGATGGAGATGCAAATCAAACTACGTTTATCACAGAAAAGGTGTCGGAGCATTCTAACCACAATTCTTGCGGAATAGGTGCATGCACATGCAGAACTATGTGTTTTGTAGAAAGAATACAAGTAATTGGGTGGGATGATATAAGTGAGGAATGATCTGCTGAGGAAAGATCATGATCCTAAATGCCGAATGCAACAAGACAAAGTACGATGCAATGGATGCAGGGTAGGCCGAACCACATCTTACATAGAAAAGGTATGGACACAAAACAGACCACGTCTAACACAGAAAAGGTGCTGAAACCCTCAGACCACAATTTTCTTAGTGGAATAGGCGCGTACACATTATCACAAAACCATGCTTCAACGAAGGAAATGTATGAGCATATGCCAAACTAAGCTTAACATGGAAAAGATACAGGCGATAAAATGGATAGTGTAGTAAATGCATGCAATATATTCTATATGCGATGCGATAGAAGTAATAGATAATAAAATGCTATGATGATGCAGCTAGGAAGTGATGCTTTAGAAAGTACCTTACAGGGGCAATCGGCGATGACTTACCTTATGCTACTAGGGATCTTCCTCTTCTGCATCTTGCGCTTCCAAACCACAAGTACTACTTTTCTCCCTGACTATGTTCGCAACTTTCTCTATTCTCCAACAGGGTGACAGACTAGGTTGGTTCAGTATCCAGAATTGAGGCGCATACACGCTACCTCAACCTACGGGACTGCCATATAGATTTTAAGCCAGGGATACACCCCTGGGTATTTAAACCGAACTTTAGTCTCGGAAATTCCGAACCTTTGCATTCTAGGCATCGGCCATTCAAACTCTAGTTTCCACCTTCTCAGTTGATCTCCTAGGAACTCACTGCAAACGCAGGCAGGTGGCTATACCAGACCACCAGAAGTCGTTCGGGCACGACAAACACTGAAGGATTTGCACCTTTAGAGGATTTAAGGTCTCCTAGACCAGAGAGTGCACAAGACAGTGCGAATCAAGATGCAGGATTTAAGGTCTCCTAGACTGGGAGTGCACAAGAGAGTGCGATGTAGGTGCACAAGACAATGCGATACAAAGTCAAATGCACAAGACAGTGCGATACGGGGTGCACAAGACAGTGCGATGCAGGTGCACAAGACAGTGCGATACAAGATGCACAAGACAGTGTGATACAGGGTTTGCACAAGATAGTGCGATATAGGGTACACAAGACAGTACGATGTAGGTGCACAAGATAGTGCAAGTGTAAGTGTACAAAATAGTGCGATACAGGGTGCACAAGATAGTGCGATACAATACACAAACAAGTGCAAGTAAGGTGCGCAAAAAAGTGCAATAAAATGCATGTTCTATATAAGATAAGAGCATTTTCTATGCAAGAATGGGAGCATTTTCAATGCGAAAGATACGAGCATTTTCTATACAAAAGAGACAAGCATTTTCTATGCAAAAGATACGAGCATTTTCTAAGCAAGTGAGAGCATTTTCTATGCAAAAGATACGAGCATTTTCTATGCAAGAATGGGAGCATTTTCTATGCAAAAGAATACGAGCATTTTCTATGCAATGCACAAGATAGTGCGATGTGCAAGAAAGCATGAGTGTAAATTGCACAAAATAGTGCACGTGTGATACAAAGTGCACAAAATAGCGCGAACAAAATAAATGCACCAAATAGTGCGAACAAAGCAAATGATTGTGTAATAAATGTTTGTGCGATAGATGTACAGAGTGAGATTATTGTGCGATAGATGCACAGAATGATTGGTTTACAAAGCAACACATATTGACTAACAATGCATATTCCATACAAGATAGAGAATCGATGCATGATGTTAATTGAAAGCATGTTCTATGCATGAACTAAGAGCATAAACTATGCATGAAACAAGAGCATATTCTATGCAATATTGAAAGCATATTCTATGCATGAATCATAAACGATGCACGACACACATGCAACAGAAATGTGTATGAAAGTGCACATTCTATGCAATTGAAGAGAATCAAATATATACTTTGGTGCCTCCGATTTACCTCTCAGAGGACTTTGCAACATGCTCAACTCAAAAAGGATACATCCCGTTCATATTGGCGAGGGGTAACATTTGCGTGTGAAAACCACAGGTGCTGCTTGGACTGCTAGTCTGACTTGAAGCAGGCTTAAACTTGCGTCGAGGTACACTCATACTCCAGAGAAATGGCGAGGCCTGAAAAGGTGCACCTAGAATGCAGTCTCGGAATTTGTTGAAGTTGAAACATGTTAAGATGCTCCAAATTTTCCCTCTTTTCTTTTGCTTTGTAGTCCGGAACCTAAGTAGATTCAAATGGGTCCTAGTTCTAATGCTCTCACATGACCTGGGTTTATGAAAGAACGAATCCTATTTTGCAGATATGTTGAGAATGGCACAGCACTCCGAGCGCAAAACGATCTGTTTTTGAAATTGAAGTGAGTTCTTAACCAAGTATTGAGCCTACAACTCACCACAGTCAAAACGACTCAACAAAGAGAAAACGAAGGTAAAACAACCTAAACACATCTATTTACACTCGAAACGACTCAAAACAAGAATCGAGAGAAACAAAAACAACAAACACATCATTCGAATGTGTTCCAATAGCAAGAGACCTCTCAGTTCACGAGGAGCCTGCTTCTCCGGGTATCGTTTCCCATCCTTTCTTATTTGTGATTCTCACATCACTCTGGCACTTAATCTCTAGTTTTCTGAAAAAGCACATTCCTCACTTTTTCTCTCAGCACACATCTCTCTATTCTTCAATCTCTCTTATTTTTTATCCCTCCCCTGGGTGGTTGATGGATAAGTAGGAAGTTGTGGGCTCTCGCCCCTAGTATTCTACTAGATTCTCCTTCTTTCACTCACAACCAGTGAGCTTCTCCCACAGGGGGGGTTGTGGTGCGACTAGATGTGCAGCAAATCTGCAATTGACATCGGTTGACGACGTTCCTGGCTTAGCTTGATGGAGGTGAGTTACAGCATGTCCCACCGGCCAGGTATACAATTGATTGGTCTGACACATTGCATTTTTTATGTCCCCATTCCGGGTTAGATGCCAATTTGAGCGTGACCGTCCAGATAAGGGAATCGCATATCCAGCTCCATTTTCAATTCGTGCTTCGCACTTGGCTTGATACCTTACTGTTTGGAGAATGAGAAAGCTTTTTGCCTTCTGCTGTTTAATTTCAGTTATGCCCTTTCTGGCGAATACATTGATAATGGGGAAAAGACAGAAAACATGACTCAACTGTGCCCCTAGTTCATCACTTTGACCATTTTTTGTTTTTGGCTTTCTACTAAAACAATTTTGACCAACATGAGAGTTAGATTAACATACTTGTTCGATTTTCTGATTTGAAATCATGCAAGTCAGGTTGTGAGCACTAAAAATTTTCCTTTCTTTTGGGTCCAAGAAATGGTCCAGTTTTGAAAAAATGGAATAATTTTCGAGAAAGCTAGTCAACCTCACTAAAAATCTTCAAAACTATTTTTGCAAATAGCCACTGCTCGACCAACATAGAATTTAGTCTTGAGATGCACAACCTCAGATCTGAACTTGAATTGTATTGCAGCTGAATCTTCTAACGGAAGGACAACCGAATTTGAATGAAGATGAGCCAATCTGCACATGAATAGGATAGCTGAGTTGAACAAGGATCAGCCAATCAACATGGATGAGACTAACATGTGGAAAATGATTGGGGCCGAACTTCAGAATGAAGTTGCCTACGTATCCCAAAGATGGGAATCAGGCCGTACGTAGCTTCGAGGTTAAGGCACACTCAGGTATTAACACTCTCCTTTTGTGCTCTAACTTTTGCCAAGGCCGTCCTTTCGAGTTTTCAACCTTGCGAGCTATTTTATTTTCATTTTTCATTTCTTCTTCTCTTCTTTTCTTTCTTTTTTATTTTCTTTTTCTTTTTTTTTTTCATTTGTTCATTTTTGTTCTTTTTATTTTCTCTGCTCTAACTTCTGCCTGGGTCGCCCTTCCGGGTTTTTGGCCCAACGAGCCTCTCAAGGATAGAAAAGTTTAACTTGTCCATGTTGATTGGCCATAGGATCTCTAAGCCATCTGAATCCAGGAGAATGTCTATGACTTCATTAATCTTGATGATGTAAGAGCCCATCCAATTGGGGTCTGAATTTGCCCCTAGTGTTGTGGATAGGTACTTGATTGTCCTTCGGAAAAACTTTCTTCTTTTAGCTTTTGAAATTTTGGCTTTTTTGCCAGTCTTCATTGGTTTGCGGAATGACCCATCTTTTGAATCTTTGAGCACATCTGACATTTTTTACCCCTAGTTCAAGGGCTACTTCTGATCTAGCTTTGCAAGCTTCCTTTGATGACATCTGACCTTCTTGCCCTTAGTTCAAGGGTTGCTTCCAAATCTAGCCTGGCGGCCCTCCTTTGATGTCATACGACCTTATTGCCCCTAGTTCAAGGGCTACTTCAAAATATGGTCATGCAGGCCTCATATTGTGATTGATTGTTGAACATCTTGGGTCAAGGTTCAAGGTTTGAAAGCAAAGGGGTTGAGTTTCGAGACCGGGAGTGATCCTCTGCTGCACAATCTTGAGATCAATTCCAGGCATGTCTTCGCAAAACCACGCAAAACATTTTTTGAAATTTTTTAATAAAGCGACTAGTCGCTCGCGTTGAAGACAATGTAGAACCAATGTGGATCAAGCCAGGATCCTTCTCAGTACTCACATTAACAAACATGATCTCATTCATTAAGGGCTTAGCATGCCTCTCTTTCTCTCAATCGATCAAATTTTTGCGAATCCTGAGGAATTCCTTCCTCTTTGTTTTCATAATAGTGTTAGAGAAGTTTTGAAAAACTTAGGTCAATGCAATGATTTAAAGGCACAAAAAAGTAGGTGAGAATCTCTGCCGTTTCATTCAGATCTTCTGGCGCAACTGGCTTCATGGCAGAAACAGACTCAAAAGAAAGAGTGTAAAAGACAAACACAAAAAGATGGTGATGTCCGAGGTAACACCCCCGAAATCACCCGACTTCGACACAACAGGACTGACTCGATACAACAAGACAGACTCAATACAACACAACAGAACTGACTCAATACCCAAGTCAGAAAGTAAAGTAAACGACATTTGCAAATTGCTCAAAACAATGCGTGCCATCCACTACATTTAGAGTAAAATGAGCGTCATCAGCAAGTGGTTCATTCCCCAATCACATAATCATATTATCCCCTAAGTTCATCGATCTAGTACCGGTAGACTTTGCAGGACCTGGTGCGACGATGACCTCTTTATCAATGAGATCTTGTATTTCATGGCAATGACGAAAGCAACTGTCAGTGTCATGGTCGGTTTGTTGATGGAAGGCACAGTACTTGGCCGGATTATGCTTAGCTGGAAGGGGATCCGGGAAAGGTTGAAACTCAAGGGGTTTGAGATGGCCTTGTTCTATGAGGATTTGGAGAGCTTTGGATAAGGTCATGTAAAGCAGAGCGAAGACCCTTTAGCATCGGGCCTGATGGCTTGAGGTTTGTGAAGTTGTGTTGGATGTACTGGCAAAGAGATTGGCGGTTGCTGATCGGGTTTGATGATCTCTTCCGAGTGTAGGATTGGAGCTAAAAATGGCGTTTCTAGTACGACAAACCTTTTTCCAGCTTGCCCCTTGATTCAGAATGCTCTCATCCTGAGTGGTAAAAGTGTCATCCACAGTCGTTGCAACAACTGCGAGCACTTGCTGTTTGTTCAGCCCTTCGACTATGAAAGCCTCAGCAGCCCACTGAAGATGTTCATAGGGACCAATGCCTGCCCTGGCCTTTCTCTTGCCATTTGCCTCCACTTTACCAAGGGATTGGGTCGTTATATCAGAGCGGAGCCCAGTTGTTGTCGACATGCCACCACCCAGATCTCAGATGGCTTCAGGTTGGCCCTTTTCAATTGCAGCTTGCCCCAAGATTAGGGAGCCTTTTGGATTGAAATTTTTGGCCCGTGATGTGGTCGATGATGGAGCCAAAATCCCAAAGGCTAAATCTGCCATAGTTCTTTGCAAATCTTTAATCATGCTCACTAGCTCAGAAGTAGTGGGTTCATGGGTTTGAGATGATCAGGGTTCGAGTGCATCCATCATGCATAAGTCCATGCTGACTGGAATGAACACCTCAGAGTTGGGTAAATGGGTCGGGGTGATGTACATGTTGGGGTCGTAGATAGATGGCAGTGTATGGATTAGATTGAGATGTAGAGGTGACGGGTCAGTGGTGGCCTGAGGTCCTTTTGGTGGAGCTATGATCTCTTTGTCAATAAGATCCTGAATCTTATGATGGAGGCGGATGCAACGATTTGTATCATGACCGCGTTGTTGATGATAGGCACAATATTTAGCTGGGTCATATCTTGGTGGAAGAGGATTTGGAAGGGATTGGGGTTCTAGGAGTTCTAGGTACCCTTTTTCTCGCAGCATTTTCAAAGCTTGAGAGAGACTTATGTAAAGAGGATGGAGATTTCGGGCTTGGTGTCAAGTTGAAGTGGTTGGTCTTTGGCTATTATCGGGAGGAAGATTTTCGATGGGTATGGTTGTAGTGTTTACTTCTTCTGAGCATTTTAAAACTACGCTACCATTGGTAATAGCATCGGAAGTACGAACGACATTCTTCCTCATAAACTCATTACTTTCCACAATGTGCCCTTGTCGGATGGCATCCTTGATTTGAACCCTAATTTCATGGAGGTCTGTAAAGTTGAATATCATCTTCTGCAATATCTCAGATTGCTTAGCCATATCGTGCTGTAGCAAATCTACTGATCGCTGAAGACGGATCAGTAAATCCTCTAGATTTGTCGGAGGCTGCGCTATGATAGAAGTAGATGCTTGTACTCTAAACAGAGGTGATCTAGATGGTAAAAGCCAGAACAGTGGAACCGGTGAGCCCTGGTTGGCCTTTCTTTGCCTTGCCTCTAGCGAAGGAAACTCTAGTTGCCCTTGAACTAAATCTCTGACCTAACAAAGTCTATTAACACAAGTTCAGTGTACCCGGGGGATATTGGAGCCTTCTGAAGCTTTGATTCTAGGACTACCTTGCAAAAGAGAAAGCATGCAACATCTCAGCGTAATTTCACTAGAATGGGATCACAGCTGAATGACTGTACTCCATACTGACTTCTGCTCCAAAACAGATACCAACCATACCACTGATATAAAGCACCCCTCTACAGTTTCACTGCAAAGCACATACCAGGTAAAAAGAGCCAAAACACCCCTATGAGAGGGGAGGGTTACCCTGTCCTAGTTTTGACATGATCTAAGGTTTCACTACTTCAATCAAGCGGTTTCACGCAATCCTGCATATGGGTGAGCATCCTGTCCTAAGTTGGAACAGTCATTATAGCTTTACTGTATGCAGCTAGGTCGATTGGTCAAAAAGGGTACCTCAGCAAGACTACCTAATATACCTTTCACACCTAACACCGAGAAGTGAAAGGAGGATCAAATGGTACAGCGGTAGTCCAGATCCAAGGATTGTGTTTCCATCATGGCAGAGCCCACAACCGGTCAGCCTTTTGGCAAGCTTTTCCAAGCTAGCCTCCGGTAAACCATTCAGGAATAGCAGATGGCAAACACTGTGACTTAAGCGCACCGATGCAAATGGAAATGGAAAGAAACATATAAGTGTAGATAAAAAAAACATATCATGAGTTCGAGTCAAGTTCTCTAAATCCCCATCAGAGTCGCCAGAAACTGTAGCTTGACTTTTTTGCGCCCCCCTTTCGGAAGGTTCGAAAGAAAGCTCTACAGTTCGGACTCCTGTCACGGTTCTGAATCTAATATCACAAAGTGCAATGTGAAATTGATAATCACTAAAGAGTCCAAATTTCGGAAAATCTTTTTGGGGAATCGATTTTAAATGAAATAATGCAAAAAATAGACTGCTTTGCCAGATTACACAGTCGCCACCTAAATATTTTGTTTTTGGGAAAATTTAGGAAACCCATGACTCATGCCAAAGGCCACGTGTTCGTCATCACCAAAGTTGCCTCAGCTCGGGAACTTTGGTACGAGAGGGGAAGGTCTTGAAATGAGCACCCTCGCTCACTCGATCAAAGATCGGTCTCTACTAATCATGATATGTTTCTTATAAACATTATATGCTCTTGTTCTAGTTATTAGACAAACCTTACTATGTGATGCGCACACATACAAGTATAGACTAAATCGCAAGAATTGGAACATTTCAAGTCATGTTTGTTTTGCAAAAATGGTTTGAATTTGCCACCCTCAAGTGGGCTTAAAGATGCGGTTTTGCCACCAAATATAGTGGGCTTAAAACATGATTTTGCCACAACAAAGTGGGCTTCATAACACACATTCGTCGAATTATTCCAATTCAAACAACAAGCCTTCAACCACAGGCATTAATGCAATTTATCAAATAAGCACATAGCCTCATGGAAAGCATGCTAATCACGGCAACATTCACACTCATGCGATATGTTAAAGCGTAAAACTCACCTAGTACTCTAAGCTAGGAAAGAAATAAGTTAGAAAGATGCATGATCCTAACTATGTTAAATGACTAATGCAACATATGCAATATGCAACTAAATAGGCTCGGCTACTTAATCATGGTATTTGCAGCACTTTGATAGCATGCTTTGAAATACGTATTCAAAGAAGTATTTGAAATTACAATGCAATTTGAATGATGCGCCGAGCCTTGGTGCATGCAAGACGAATGAATGAATGCAAACATGCAAGCATAAGGTATGCTAATCAAAACATGTCCCTAATCTAACCATCGAAAGCGGTTAAATAAAAGGGAGAAAGACGTGGGGTTGGAAGATATTCACACATGCACGCACACTTATTACACCATTATGCTCTCGCAAAGGAGGGTCCGAATAAATAAGCTAACTAGCTACGCTAATTAAGCTAATTATTATAAAACAATTGAAACGAATTAACAAACTATTCTAAGCTAATTAGATATTACAAAACGAATGAATTAGCTAAACACTTTAACTAACTAATTACAAAGCAAGTAAATTAGCTACCACTAATTAACTAAATAAAGTAGTTAAATGGCCTCGAGGGGCGAGGGGCGCATGCATGCTTGGTTGGTTTCCTCCCGAAAATCCATCGCCTTGCCATTGCAACCTCTTTTTGCACATCTTGATCACTGAAAATTGTGCCAACTCCCAGAACACTTCTGATCCCCTTCAGGAGCACATAGAGCAACTTTTTTCATTGGTGGCCGGTCGGCTATTGCTGGTGGCCGTCGGCTACTGCTAGTGGCCGGTCTGCTACCTCTGCCTGAACTTTTTTTTTTGCTGTAGCAGAGAGCGAACAGTGGCAAAGCAGTGTATTCTCAAGATTTTTGTGTACTGTTACTCTCCTTATCATTACACAAGTTCAAAGGAGTGTGATTCTTAGCCCTCAAACCATCAACCAAGCATTTTTCATGCATGATGGCTAAGGAACCAAGCTTGTACAAGCTTAATGAGTGCAAAACAAGACTCAACAAAAGACCGTCACCCTATCATGTATGATCAAAGGCAATGGAGACCAAGGAGATTGGCTCATTTCATCACTTTGAGTATGAAATGCTCCAATCTTCCTTGTGTTCAATATAACGTTCGATTAAACACATGCAATGCAACACAAAAGATGCTTTATCTTGCCTCTTTTACTTGTTCATTTTTGTTTACTCATTTTAGCTTACCAATCCATTCTTTAATTGATTAGTCCAAAAGTGAGTGTCCTCTAATGGAAGAGGTGTCAACCAATGGATGATTTAAGGCAAGAGAGAGGTCATGCCTTTGATTAGTAGAAACCCTCAAAAGAGGATTGAAACCATTAAGCACGAACCTCAATCTCAAGCTTAAACACAACCCTAAGGCTAAACAACCCTCCAAGCAAATGAAAAAGTGAAGCAAAGAGGGAGGTTGCAGAGAGATTTTAAGTGCTGGAATTAGGCATGCAAAAGCATTAAAACATGCAACCAAGACACACAAATGATGCTTAATGCCTAAAAACACTAAGCTAGTTAAGGAAATTACACCACAGCTATGCAATACAAAGCTCAAAAGCAACAACCAGCCCAAAACAGATGCAAAACAGCCCAAAATATAGCTTAAAACATTCTGAAATTATGCTAACACAAGCTAGAATAATAGGCTAAAACATGAAGCATGCTAGTAAGCAAGAAACAAGGAGCGGAGGCTACCTCCTCTATTTTTGGACTTCAAAACATGTTTTTATCCACTGAAATAGCTCTGAAAACAATGTTTAAAATCTTGGAAAAAGATAGCAAAAGGGTGGGAAACACAAAGGCAAAGCCCTCCAAAACAAGGTACAATGAAGGGCTATTAACCCCTCAACCTTTAATGGCCTTAGGACCCAAGCTTCAGCCCGAAAACACAGAGTTTTTATAGCCCAAAATCAATTGGAAACACATGCTGGAATGAAGACAAGAGCAGCTAAAACAATAAGCTAAAACATGGGGTTACACTAGAACCATGCAAAACAAAACTCAAGCAAACTAACCAGCCCAAAACAGAGCTAAAACAAGTTATTTCAAAGGCTAAAACATGCTGGACTTAAGCTAAGTTAAGCTAGAAAAACATGCTAACACGTAAGGCAACTAGGCATGCAAGCAAGACAACAAGGAGGGGAGGCTAACCCCTCCAATTTTGGACTTCAAAATGAGGTTTTCATCACTAAAAATCTTCTAAATTTCTGTGGTTAAAAGGCCTAAAAATTTTGATTTGAAGGTGATGAAAAATGGTGCAAAAGTCTAAACAATTAAGCAACAAGAAAGGTGGACTACCCCTTAACACAAAATCGCCTCAAACCACCATTTTTAGGTCATAAAAATAGAGGTTTTTACAGTTGAAAACTACGCCAAAAATAGTAGAAAAAGATGGCAAAACAAGTATTGAAAACAAGCTTAAATGGGGCAAGTTCTATATCTTTGAAGCAAAACAAAAAATAGGCACAAATGAGGCACCAAATCAAGCTAAAATCACCTTCTAAAGGTCAAAGAAGGTCCCAAGGAATCTCAACCCAAAGATAAGCAACTTTGGTTAAGGGTTGATAAACAAACTAGAAGTGTATCTCTACTTGTATGCACAAAAGGGCAAGAGAGAGAGAGAGAAATCTAGCGAGAGAGAATTGTGGAGAGAGAGAGGCCCCCAAAATTTCTTCAACCTTAAAAAAAATAGAGAAGGCCTTCTATATATAGAAATACAAGAGCCTTGGTCGAAAATATCAAGGTAGAAATATCTGGAGCAGTGTGGAACAGCTGGAGGAGAAATATCTGCAAAATATCTTAGTTTTGGACACCAGTGGCTGACCGGCCATCACTGGTGGCCGTAGGCCACAATTGATGCCCGGAAAACCTCATTTCTGGCAGATCGGCCACCACTAGTGGCCGACCGGCTACAACTGTGGCCGACCACAAAAATCTACTTTTCGGGCTCGACGTCAAATGGGCATATCTCCTTTATCTGGACTCATTTGAAGGTCATTCTTGAGCCTAAATTGAAGTCCCAGAAGTCTTCTTTCCAATGGTGACAGCCTCACATTAAAATTCCAACTGTGCAAAAAAATATGCCTCTTTTATTGAAGACTACTCATTTTTGGTGCTAACCGGATTCATGCCGAACTTCTCCTCGGCTAGTTTTCTTCTCTCCTCTCCTATTTTCTTCAAATCCAAACCTCTAAACAAGATGTTCTGAAAGATTTTTCAAATATTTCACCTCTATTTCATTTATTTCCACTTCGTCCTTGCTCGGTTTACCGAAAAGCGCAATATTTAACAAAATGTGAGCGTCGGAACATCGTAGGAACTTTTTTTAAAAAAATATTTTGAAAGAGAGGGTTTTAAGGCCTAAAAATCATTTTGGTCAAAATAGTTTAGGTCCAAAATGGGGTGTAAGGTTGGGATTTGGAGCTCCTCTTGCCGAAGAAATTGAACCTTTGCACAACACAGCTTTCACCATCGAATGATCAATCAGTTGCGCCCAAGTCTTAATGGCGGTCAAAAATGGGGTGTCTACAATGGGTGTGTGTGTTTCACATTCACCTGGGAAAGCGCACTAGTACCGTTTTGAAGTTTTTTGGGTTTGTGTCACGCACATAGTGGGACGTTGTTTACGTTGTAAAAGTTGAGTCGTGTGTGACGTGAACACGAGCAATCAGTCGGACGTGAATCATTTATGGATTCTCAGCCCATTCACGACAAACTGACCCTATCTCATCCACCCACAAAATAGGAATAACCCCCAAATGGAAACTAATCGAATTGGTGATTTTGGAGGGAAACCCTTCCTTATTTTCTGATTGCTGTTGCTGTAGATTTTGAAATTCAGATACGTCTGGCCGGATCTAAGCAACGTAATTTGTGGGATTGTAGACGAATTGATTTGTAGGTCATATTAGTGTGGGTGTTCGTGTGGTTTGGGTGATTATTGTTATTTCAAGAAACCTTAACGTGAGGGTTACAATGTGGGTGTTCGATCTATTTCAGAGGGAACCATGGACGACTTCTTTCGTTCCATCAATGTCTGCGAAAAGTAAGTTGGAGTGAGAGATACTGTTGTTCGAGTAGTTTATCATATGTTGATTGTTTTGTAATAGTGTCAGTAATGGTCTGTGAAATTGTTTGGCACGTTATATTTGTAAGTTTGTTCTGTTGTTGTTTGGTTAACATCTGATGTTAACATCATGGTGATTTTGGTAATTTGTTGTCAAATAAGCTTTTGGTGGTGCCTTTATGGCCATAAAGAATTATATTACTTTGAGACACGATGGTGGGGGGTGGACCATTTTGTTAGGGATGGTGTTAGGCTGGGTGGTGTTGTCTCATTTGTGTGGACCTTGCTGTGTGGGGTGGTAGTGTATGGTGAATTTCGGGTGTTTCATTATTAGTGGTTTGGGGTTTGTGGACAGAAAGCGTTTGTGGGTACAATGTCAAATTCTGTAGGCCCAAGATGAGGTACATCCACGGGTTGCCAAGTTCAATAATGTGGTTTGTTAGTTTGTTTATCCGTGTGTGTGAAATGGGTTCAGTTGCAAGATGCACAAATCGTGGGTACATAGAGCCGATTTGTTGTAGGTGGCGTACAATTATGTAATTGGGTGTGTGGGTTAGTACATCACTTTTGCTGGTGTGGATTTGGGGGGACGTGTTGTTGTTGTTGTTGTTTTTTTTTTTTTTTTTTTTTTGTGAAAATTGTGGTTCGTGAGGAAAGTGCAATTGTAATGTTTAATTGAGTTTGTTAATGTGATACGTGACTCCCCATGTGATTGCATATGTGTGGTTTCGTGTACGTGAATATATATTTTTGGCCACGCTGTGGATGAGGTGGTGTGAGTTAGTTAAGGTTGGGAAGTTTGCTTGTTTTGACCATGTTAGTATAGTTGAAGCGATGATGTGGTATGGGAGCGTGGGTCGTCAGTCTGAATTGGACATCAACCCCTGGTTGGTTGTATTGTTTTGTTTGGAATGTACTTTTCAACAGACATTTGTTACGGTTAGGGAGAATGATCAAATCCAGATGCATGCAAATAGTGAACTTTGCTTTGTCAAGTTAATTCGCTAGGGTGCTGTGGATTGGTGTAAGAACTTGCTGTTTTATTCATTTTATGTTTGGAGCATGCGTTTGTGATGTTGTTGTTCCATATTGCAGGGCGTGGAAGTGACCTTAGCCCGTGGACGCGGTCATGTGAACGCAAACGGCAGGAAATGTTAGGCTTGACAGAGATAAAGAGAAAATGCATGAAGATGCCAGCACGTGTGTTGTTCAACCAGAAAGAAGTTGGCGCATGTTCTGGGGGTTCACGTAGATGTCCGAAGGCACATCTAAATTTTTGGTCAAACATCTCAGGCATTATTAAATTGGTGTACACGGTGAAGCTTTGGGACGTGCACCTCGTGCATTTGAGGAAAATCCCTTTCTGGCTGATGTATAAAGCAATATTGATAAATCAGCTTGATCACACGGAATTCAGAAAAGGTGATGATTTGGTGGTTAGCATCATAAAGGCTTATAGCATATGGCATGGGAAGTTTGTTATTGGTGGCCAAAGTACTGATCTGACAGATGAGGACATCAAGTTGTTATTTGGATTGCAATGTAGGGATGCTTTCCTTGATTTGACGCCAAGACTGAGGCCTCCGTTGGATTTTGTGCAACGTAGGTGCGGAGGAATGAGTCGAATTATAGCAAAACTTGTCAGGGATATGTTGACTGAGGCAGCAGTGAGAGACACCCCACGTGATCATGAGGACACGGCAAAACTGTTATGCCTGTATGTTTGTGGGAAGTTGTTTTTTGCGAACTCCGGAGAGACAATTAGTTGGACATTTATTCGATATGTTGAAAATTTGGAAGCAATGAAGTTGTACGATTGGTGTGGAGCGATACAGTACTCACTGATGTGTTCTGTTAGGGATTTCCACAGGATGCCTGAGAAAGTGACTGGATGTGTGGTCACCTTGTTGGTAAGTGGTGTGTGGAATAACTGCTGGTGTAGTTGATTTGAAGTGGCTAGTTATTATTTTCTACTTTGGTTGTTTTTGACATGTTTATGACGTTTAACGTATTGTGTATTGTTTTCCCCAGTTCTGGTTATGCAAGCACACAACCATAGTTAAAGCAAAATCGGTGCACATGTTTCCCAGATTCTTGAAGTGGAATGTCGGTGAATTAATATCCAGTGCAAGAGGGGTGAAACTGGTAGTGCAAGCAAATTTTGAGGTATTGTTTGTTTTGTTTATATGTGGTGTTACTGGTTAAAATGTGTGTCTATTGTTTCCGATGTAAAGTGTGGACCACAATTGAATGGTTGGGTGAATTTGTGTTGCGTTTAGGTATTACCAGATAAGTTGGTGGTTGCGGAGCAGGAACGTGCCATCCTAATGGGCTGTATACGCTCGGGTGTGGATGTAGATGTGGTTAGACGACTCGGGCTTAGTAGAGGGTGGTTTACATAAACGATGTAGTGACGTGAATGTCGATGATACTAGGTGCAGGACTGAAGTAGTAGGTGGTAGGTTATCCATTGGTAATATTGAAGGGGCGGGTAGACAGTTTAGGAAATTAGTGGGCGACGTGGACGCATGTCTGGGAATAAAAGTAGGAACATCTAGGTCGGATGTTGAAGACGTTGGCGGGAAGGGGGGTTGTTGTAACAAGCCCGCGGGGGACCTCGCTACAGCTCGGACTCTCCTTTGTGTTACGGTTCTAAATCTTGAACCAAAGAGTCCAACTCTGGCAAATCGTTTTGAAGAAAAACAGATTTTTGAAAAGTTAGTGCCCAAACATGGACCTTTGCCAGATTACAGAGTCGCCACCTAAATGTTTTTTTTTTTTTATGGGAAATTTAGGAAACCCTGACTCGGTGCCGAAGGCCACGTGTCCGTCATCACCAAATGTCTTGGCTCAGGAGCTTGGGTACGATCGGGGAAGGTCAGCTATGAGCACCCCCTTTCGCCCGGTCCGAAGACCGGCCTCTACTAACCGTGATATCCGATTTTGAAAACATTACATGCTCTTATACCGGTCATTAGCCTAGTTTTACTACGTTATGCGCACAGCAAACAAGTATAGACTAGGTTGCCTAATTCGGAAATAATCATTGCATATCCGTTTGTTTTGAAAGCGTTTCGGGTTTTGCTACTCGCAAGTAGGCTAAAATACGGATTTCAATGAGTTTTCCAACTCAAGCAACCCAACCTCCACCCACAGGCATTCAAACAGTTTATCTCATGTAAGCATTTAGCCGCATGGTAAGCATACTGTCATGGAAACATTCACACGCATGTGGTATGCTAAAGCATAAATACTTACATCGTACTCCGTGCCAAAACAAAAACTAGTTAGCAAACATGCGTGCCCTAGTTCATGTTAAGATGACTAATGCATCGCAGGCAAGGGTGCAATCTAGAGTAGGCTCGGCTAACCCTAAGATGGCATATGAAATGCAATCATTCGATGCACGCATTCAATTTGGAATTGAAAGTACGATGCAGTTTGTATGATGTATCGAGCCCGGTGCATGTTTAGACAAATGCATGGATGCACGCATGCATTGCATAAGGTATGCTAAAATAGACGTGCCCTAATCTACCATCATAAGCAGGTAAATAAAAGGGAAGAAAGAAGTGGGGGTTGGAAGACATACAAACCACTCACCCACACTTATTACAATTATGCCCTCGCTCGGAGGGACCAAAAGAATATACAGATTAATTAGCTACGCAAACTAATTAAAATATTACAAATTAATTAATTTAACAAATTAATTTAACTAAGGAAAACAATAAACCGCCTCGGGGCGAGGGCTCAATGCACGCGCACTTGGATTCCGCTCGGAATTGCACTGCCATGCCTAGCTTGCCTCTGTTTTCCCTGCTCTGCCTTTCTGAAAACTGCCAAAGTCTCAGAACTACTCCTCAAGGCACTGGGGGATACCACCGGCTGAGGAGAAACACCACCGGCTGAAGTATCTGGCCACCGGCACAAAATGAACTCATCGGCCATCAATAGACTGCCGGTCGGCACTAAATACTGCCGGCCGGCACTGAATGTCTGCAGAACCTGCAACTCACAGCAGCAGAGGGCAGAAACTTGCATGGCAATGTAATTCCAACAATGTGTGCACCAATCATGCCCCTTTTCATATTTGTGACTCAAAGGGACATGTGTCTCGATTCTCGGGCCACCAATCACGCATTTCCATGCATGATGGCCCGAAGAACCAAATGTGCATTTTCAATCTCAAATGCATGCAAACCAAACAAACCAAAATCCCAATCCCTATCACCAAATCAAGGGACAAGGAATGCATGTTGATGCAATGCAACCTAATCATGTTAGCTATCATGCAATGTGAACAATGCAATATACTTATGCAAAGCATACAAGCAAACATGAGATGAGCATGCAAGCAAGCAAATGACGGTCTTAAACATGACTTAGGCAACTCTAAATAGGCCTAAAATCAGTGGCCAAAGTGCCCAAAAATGAAGGCCAACACACACACACACATGCATATGTTTAAGACTTAACACTTAGGCACTAAGTAAGCAACCCTCAAGCACACTTGAAAGGGGATATCATGGACAACTAGCATGCAATATAAGCTCTGAAATTGCACAAAATAGAGGTGCCAAACCAACTAATTCAAGCAATTAAAGCATGCAAATGGCCCAAGCACTTGAGGCTCACCAAAGAGGCAATGAACTACACTTAGTACAACCACACATGGCAATACTTAGGCGACCAAAAACAGAGTTTTAACACATAAAACTAAGTCCAAAAGACCACCTAGATGGCATCTAAATGACATGAATCCAAAGGCATGCATAATGGTCAAAACATAAGGCATACAACATAAGCTTTCAAAGCTTGAAAGAGGCATGCAAGGCAATCAAACAAGCATGTCTAAGGGACTGAAATTGCATGCTAAATGGTTTCAAACCATTGAAATGATGCAAGCAACACATACTACATATTCACATACTTGAGGCCAACAAGCCCAACAAGCCACAAATGCAAAGGAGCTATACTAAGCACACCAAAATCGATCCGAACAACCATGGGCAGAGCTAAAGCATGGCAAAATAAGCACAAACACTTCACAAATCTAAGCCTAAAGCATGCTCAAATTAGGGCTAGCAACCTAAGACATGTTAAGGCAATACAAGGCATTACATGGCAACTATGCTAAGCATGCATAAGGGGACAAAACCAACATGATACAAAGTTATAATATGGCAATATGAGCACAAAATACAGCCATGGCATAACCAACAAACAACCAAACATAGGGCTCCCTCAAGACGCAAAATAGGTCCTTTTCAAGGACAACAAGGAGAGGGGGTGACCCTCTCCTTCTTGGGACTTCAAGGCATCATCTTCACCACTGAAATCCCTCAAGATTTCAGTGGTGAAGAGACCCCAACACCAAAATCCAGGAGCTCTCACAAAATAGCACAAAAATGAGGCCTTTCAAGGCCTAAGAGGGGCTAAACTTTCCCAAAGCACAAAGCACCCTTAATAAACTATTAAGAGGACTAAAAAACAGAACTTTTTTGTATTAAATGCTAAGCACAAAAACAGTTCTAAACTATGCAAAAATGGAGTGCAAAAATGGGGTAAATAAAGCAAGTTTCTCACCCTTGTTGACCTTCTTCACAAGTGTTGATGTCGTTGCTTCCTTAAGCTCAAATCCAACCAAAAACACCAAGAACAACCTCTTGGAACCTCAGTAGCCAAGGGAAGGTGAAACACTAGGTGTTGATGTGCAATAGTGAGACACAAACACCTAGTGTACAAACAAGAGAGCAAAAGAGAGATAGAATAGATATAGAATTCAAACCCTAAAACTAGAGCTTCTTCTCTGTCTTTTCTCTCTAAAATGTCTAACTCTCCAACCCTTGAGCCAGGAGAAGAGAGCCTTCTCTTATAGGCAACTAAACTTACAAGTTAAGCTACCAAGAAGGCTCATCCCTCCATACACGTGTATGGAGGGGAAACAAATGCTATACAGCTGCTTCAAAATATTTCAAAAAGCAACTACACAGTAGTCGGCAGGGCAAAATTGTCATTTTGACAAAATTGATTGCCGACCGGCACAAAAGAGTGCCGACCGGCACAATATAGTGCCGATGGCAACACCAACCAGCCGGTGGCCTCTAGCCACTGCCGGTGGTGTGTGGGGATGCCTCACAAGGCATTCCCTGCCCCTCCAAGGCAAAGCACAAGTGTTTGGTGCAAAACCAGACACAAAACGGTCAAGTTCGGAGGTCCTGAGGCAAGGCGCGTAGCCGAGAACTCCGGGAACTCCAAACGAACACGAACATGGATAATCACCGAGTGTTCAAGCGGTGACGTCCAGGTCTTGAGGACGGTCAAAAATGGGGTGTCTACAGTTGTGTTCGAACTGGTACGAAATATGTGGTTGACGGTGTGGGTGGAGATGAGATAGATAAATTTGTGGCAAAGTTGATGGACGAGGTTGCAATGTTGAAACGGAAGAATGAGATGTAGAGTGTGAATCTGGTTAGAGGATTCAAGAGAATTTTCAAAGTAAAAGACGAGGAAATTAAAAATTGTCAGAGGAAAATACAGAGTTGAAGAGGACTGTAGCGTGTTTGGAAAAGCAACTTGCGGATCAGGCCATGCACAATGTCACACAACGTTACAGTGGGTTCATTGGTGAGGTTGTTGGTGAAATGGTACCAAAGAGGGATGACGGGAGAGGTCTGCCAGGAGTGGGAAGCGGTGGTAAATTGATTTGTAGCAATTTTGTGGTAAATGCATCGCCATTGTCATGTGTGCATGGTTTCCGACATAGTGGTGAGACGAACGTACATGTTGGTATAGGTTAGGTTGGAGAGCATGAAGTTGTTGTCATCAGTCCTGTAATTGGGGAGGGTGGTGTGTTGGATGATGGTATGAATTCATTTGTGTGTAACATAAAAGGGAAGGTTAGAAAAAATCTAAAATTACCAGAATTTGAATATCCGGAGGTGCGTTTGCGGGAGCGGAAGTTGGGCAACAAAGGGGGAAGCTTACGAAACGGTAATGTTGGGCGTGGGTTGGACCATGGTGAGTGCGATGATGTTATTGACGTTGAAGAGGTCAGTGATGTGGCTAAGAATTTTTCTGGGTTCGGAATAAACAACCGTAACACTTTGTGAAAGATGATATCTGAGTTTGAGAAAGGTATCATACGGACGACATATGATAGATATGGTGATGGGTGAGAAAATGTGTTGTGTGTTATTATTTGTGATTGAATTTGTGATGTAATGTGTTTGATGTGTATTGCTTTATGTAAATGTGTTGTTGTGTAAATTGCGTGCAGGGTGGTGATATGGGTTGGGCGAGTGGATGGTAACGCTATTTACTTTTCTAATGTTAGATCTATTGTGCGGCAGGAGGCTGTGAGAGGAAATGTAAGTTGTGGTCACTATGTGTAGTAATTGGCTATCGTAGTACTGGCGAATGAGAGTTCAGTGGCACATGTTTTCATTATGGGTGTGATTGTTCATAGTTTGTAATTATCTTTTGCAGGTGATAGATGTGTATGCCGAGGTGCTTACAGATGAGCAGGAGAAGTTGAATGCAGGGAATGATTTCCCAGATAAATCGTACTTCTTCAGCAGTATATGTTTGGTGAGTGTCTTATGCATGCATGGATTTATGTATTTGTTTGGTACATTGTATCGTTTTGTATTGTTGATTATTTGGCTGAATCAGGACATGATGAAAAATGAAAATAAGTCGGCCAGGGTGAAATACGTAATGAGTAACCTATCTGTCGCAGGAGACGCGTGTTACTTTCATTTTCCCCTATGCCACCAATCGCGTTGGACTCTTGTTGTGCACGACACAAAGGATGGTAGTTGGAAACATTACAACTCGATGCGTAGTAGGAGTGGTGTGGGGGGTGCTCATACCAAGGAAGTTATGACGTTGGTGAGTTTGCGTAGTGGTGATTTAATGCATATGTTGGGTTTTCCTACAATGGCATGAGGGTTAATATGAGTCTATTTTGTTTGGTGTTTGTGCAGAAAAGAATTTTTGTCAAAGTGCAACAGGAGTCGCTGGCGTCTTGTAGAGTGTTTGACATTATCGGAACACAAGAAGTAGATACTCCGGTGGAGTCAGTCGTGGAATGCCCACAGCAACGGCCAGAATCGTAAGTGACGCGTAATCTAGTTGGCCAAAATAGTGCCACAAATTGGATCCATATCATTTCATAATTTGTTTTTTTAATTATATGTTCGGTTTCACAGGCTTGACTGTGTGATTGTAGTATGCGCCATCATGAGACAGTACGTGCACCATGTGGATGTTGCTCGGCCTTTGTAAGGAGGCAACTGTAATGTTCTTCGGCTAACATGGTGAAACAGTTGATTGGGGATCCGCTGAGAGGGGTTGCCAGCAATATGGGGTATACATTGGTATGATGTGGAAGACTATAGTAATTTAGGATTTTTTTGGGGTAGCGTATTGAACTTGGTGCGCGTACAGTTAATGTGGTTTACTTATTTTGTTTGGAACATGGAAAAAATGTTGCTGTGTTTTTTGAGATTTTTTGAAATTTGGTGACACTGTTTATTTGCACATGAATGTTTCATTTTTGGTTTGTTGCGGTAAGTTTGTGGATGCAATTTTTTTTGGCGGGACAACATTGAGTGTGTGTTTTGGTTGTGTGCATGTCGAATTGGTTGGGCCGATTTTTTTTGTTTTTTTGTTTTGTTTTTGGGTGGGTGGGGGTGTGTGGGGTGATGTGTGTGGGGTAAGTGTAGTTCTTGTTTGGTTGTTAGGTAACGGTGGGATAAGTTGATGTGTTGTTCGTGGGATGTGTATATGGAACGAGTGAGCTGAGTTGGAAATTTGATGAGTATAAGTGTGCGAGGGGTTGGTGTTTTTTCGTAGTGTTAACCATTTGTAGGAACGCGTATGGGAAATATGTATCATGTTGCGGATAGTGCATGGATGTAGTGAAACGTGCATGGTGCGTTGTTTATGTGAGTTGGAAAAGTGTGGGATGTAACCATGCTTGGCGTACTGGTTGAAATAATGTTGTTCTATTATGTATGATTTTGTGATAACGAGTAATGTGAAATGTGTGTCACGGTCGTTTTGTGTGGGTGGTAGTGGAACGTGGTCGCTGAAAGTGGGAGGAGTGCAATGTCTCACATTTAGGACGCTATGTTGACGTTTGAGGGAAGTTTTTGTGTACGTGTAATGTCATGTTAACATGACGAGAACGTCTCGTTTGGAACGAAAAGCATGTAATGCGTATCGTGAACTATTTGTGACAATGTACTGTGTTTTTTCACACGTTTTTTGGATGAAAGTGGCACCAAGTGTGTGATGTGTTTGTGTGCTACATTTGCATTCGTGGAAAAGTGTGGGATGTAACCATGCGTGGCATAGTGGTTGTAATAGTGTTGATGTGTTTTATATAACTTTGTGGTAACGCGTAGTGTGAAGTGTGTGTCACGGTCGTTTCGTGTGGGTGTCAATGGATCGTGGTTGCTGAAAGTGTTAGGAGTGCAGTGTCGAGCATCTATGACGCTATGTTGACATTTGAGGGGAGTGTTCGTGTACGTGTAATGTCATCCTTACATCACGAGAACGTCTCGCATATGACACTACGCAATTCTTAAAAAAAAAAAAATCTATATAAAAACAAAAATTTAATAAATATTTGAAAAAGAAACTTTTAAAAAATGTTAAGAAACCATACCATGAGATATGCATTTTCCTTTCCTTTGCTAGAAGAGATAGCCTTTTCTGTTTCCCTTGATATTGCTTTGTCTTTTTCCTTTACCTTCGCCTATAAAAAATAAGTAGAATACATTTATAAATTATTTCTGAAATGATAAGAAAATGCATGTCTAGTGTTTAAGTGACTTTTAGGCTTACCTCACGAAAGCGAATAGTATTAAGGTTACACTCATCGTGGATAACAACATTAACATTTCTTTCTTGAAGAAATCGAACCTATATATACAAAAACTTTAGAGTGATAAATAAAACTTTATATATATAAATAAATAAAAATTAGTAAACGGAGTTGATATTATAGTTCGGTGTAAGTCTCCATCCACCTATAAAGTATGAGAAAAAAAAGCATTTTATTAGAAGAAAATTAGATATGATTAGTTGGGGGAAAAAAAAAAAAAAGGGTCTTACATTATAAGAGAGGTATTTAAATTTATATGAAAAAAAAAAACTTACTTGACCAAAAATAGTGATATTGTCCACAACTGTTGTACTTCAACCTAAAAATGTTTTGTTATATAATTTTAGACACCAAGAAACAAAAAATTAGCAATTCTAAAAGTTAACATGGATTTCATTGGCAGTTAAATGTTATTTCCAAATCACTTACTACCAAATTGAATAATAAAATCTTAAATTTTATTTAAATAATTGTCATGGATAGAAAATATTTAATGGGTTACAATTAAGAGGAGAAGAAATAAAAATATAAACATCTAAGAAAAAGAAAAGGCCAACCCAATGTTTACAATAGATGTATTTTAACAATTACATTAAAATGATAAAATTAAATATTAAAATCAGCCCTAGCAACATGAAGAGTATTAAAATCAGAACACAACAATTGTAAAATTTAAATTAAATAATAATTTAATAAAGATGAAATTAAAACCAAAATCAAAACCAGTTACAATCATAAGTATTTTGAAGTTCACCATTTATCACCTGAAAGTTCAAACATAAATTTATGCCAAAAAAATATAAAAAATCACCAAACAACAAAGCCATTTCATAAGCAATAATGAATATTTATTTCATGAAGGCAACTAAAGCAATACACATACATATACATTCACTAGCCCATTTTGTTTCATCAAAAGCAAAAACTAAATTATCCTAAACTAAAGCAATACACACATATCATTTTTGAAATTATCCTAGATTGAAATTATTAGGATCCAATCGTTCGATAGAAACCCACATTATTATTTTAGGATAGTGTAGATGATGCGTATGAACCCACATTTTCTCAAACGTGTAGAAACCCACATTGTTATTTTAGGATAGTGCAGATGATGAGTATGAACCCACAGTTTCTCAAACGTGCTATAATGTAGTCCTTTACATCAAATAAATTGGGATTATTTGCTTTTATCCAATCACGACATACACTACTCTATCTAACCTTTTGAAATCGATGTTGTGTGTCAGCAAATGCCAGTTCATTCAGAAATTGATCATATTTTTTGAAATACATACAAAAATAGAAGCCCACTTCAACGAAATATAGAGAGAAACCCATTTGAAGAGTGAAAGGACAGAGAAGAATATGAGTGTCATCTGTGAAGAGTTGTTGGAGTATGTAAGAAGAGAGAGAGAGAGAGAAAGAGAGAGAGAGATGAATATATATATATATATATATTTATTATGGGAAAGAAATTGAGACGGAGTATGTGAAAAGACATATTTTTTGGGGAAAAAAACAGAGGAGAGAGATTTTGCGGGAAGCAAACAAAACAGAGAGAGTGAAAAGATATATTTTTGGGAGGAAAAGAAAAAACAAAGAATTATATAGAAGTTAATTTTTTAGTATATAATTAAAAGTATAGCTTACATCGAAAGAATATTGTGTAGTCCCCCAAAATCATTTTGAATTATATATGTAAGAACCCAATTAGTGTCACTTTGCCCCTTTGTTTATGGCAGAGTCCATAATTTTCTTATACAGACCAATCGTAAATTTTAAAAATTTTGAATTTGTGAAAGTGCAACTTAATCTTGAAAGTGGAGAGAGAGAGAGAGAGAGAGAGAGAGAGAGAGATATGGAACATTATTTAATTTTCTTATACAGACCAATCGTAAATTTTAAAAATTTTGAATTTGTGAAAGTGCAACTTAATCTTGAAAGTGGAGAGAGAGAGAGAGAGAGAGAGAGAGAGAGAGAGAGAGAGAGAGATGGAATAGATCATGGGGAAGAGAGGTATTGAATGACCCATTTTGGGGAGAAATACAAAACAAATAAATCATCTTGACTCTTGAATAGTTTGGAAATGTAATCTGAAACATTGATGATGCCATGTAAGACAAAAATATACACAAATTCAAAAACCTTTTTGCCATATTATATAGATTTTTTTGTATTTGGTGAATCTTTTCAAGTTTTTTTCACAAATTTTATACTTTTAAGTGTATCTAGATTAGATATATCTAAAAAATAAAAGAATTACATAAAATATTTAAAAAATTCACTAAAAATAAAAAATAAAATAAAAAATTCAATTTTCAAAAAAATTTGTGTAGAAGCAAACAGTAATTCTCAAATACTTATGTTGTGGGTGATCATTGGATTTAAGTTGATTAGACGGTCTTGCTCTCTGTCAGTGATTCTGTCGGCAGTGGCCAACTTGCCCTAACTCTCAACTGTTAGACCTACATAGATCAAGTGTGTAATGCCCCCAAAATAATATAATAAATCCAATTGTTATGCAGAAGATATAACAGAAATAAAATACTTTCATTCATCAGAGTTTGTTTATAAAATTTAACGTATAGTCAAATGCCCTGTAGGCTTACATCTTCCCAAGCCATTCCTTGGTTATACAAAAGAGAGTCTCATTCATTACATCTTAAGCTTTTGGCTTTACAGATAACAAAAACATACAGATAATGAAACATAATTAAGAAGCTCTTGCTTCCCAAAAGTCCCTCAACGCTATTGCCTTGGTGGAAGCATATCACCTGCACTTAAAAATGATATTCCCATATAGGGTGAGCCACAGCCCAGTAGAAATAATCTAACACAATATATGAGGCTTAGCAAAGGTATAAGTACCATGTGCATAAACAATGCCAGTACTAAAACATCCACCAATTCTGCATATTCATATGCTACTAATTTCAAACTTGAATCCATTTTCCTTTAGCTCATTTCCAGTTCATTTATACTACTAAATTCATTATCTTTCAACTACCAAACTGAGATTACAACTCAATGGTTTTTAATCAGTATAATCATCATACAATCACTTCTATTTGCCATTTTACGGACATTTTGTCCGCGGGAATCGGCACCCAAATATAATCATGATTTTCGGGACTTTCACCATGGACACTCCGACCAACTTAATTCTATGGAGTCCATCCCCCATCTCCTCCCAAACCTCATACATATACAATGTATATAAAGATATAATCATATGTGGAGTACATTCCACATCTCCTCCCAAATAAACAAACATATACAATGTATATAAAAACATAATCTTATATGGAGTACATCCCCCATCTCCTCCCAAATAAACATACATATACAATGTACATAAAACATAATCATATATGGAGTACATCCCTCATCTCCTCGCAAATAAGTATACATATACAATGTATATAAAGACATAGTCATATTCAATGACAACGAACAATAGATAAGTATTAAATCACCTAATCCCCATACAATTTCTACAACAATCATAGCTATCCTCCACCGATAGCCCAATACAGTTATTTCTAAACAGATATTCAATCTCAAGATAAATAGTTTATTCAAAACTTCCAAAGATGTAAGATAATACATATCCAATTCCACCACCTATATCAATGATCATCCAATTTCACATTTTCAATGTTAATTCCAATTATTTATACAAAACAATAATTTCATCAAATTAGGGCAAAATCCCCCTTCTTCCAAATATCAACCCAAATACCAAAATCAATAATTTTTGCTCAACATGACCATATATTCAAACCTCATACCTACTTATTCCATATTCACCAAAAAACCCTCTTTTCATTTCACACCCAAATCCTAGATTTGTCCAAACCACAACCAAATCCCATCATTTATGCACAATAGCAAATAACTAAGCTAAAAACCATATGAGAGTGAAGAAAATCCCAACCTCAAGAAGAGAAGAAGAGCAAAGCATGGTTGACGCTCCAAAGATGTCGAAACCCACTTCTACTTGGATCAAAATGAAGCTCTTGAGGTGCTCTAGCTTTTTCTCAAAGGCACTAGGGTGAAGATCTCAATGGATGTAGGTGAAAATATAGATTGAAGGTGTATTCTAGAGAGAGAAGCACCAGATTTGGATTTTTGGAGAGTTTTAGAGAGAGAGAACTGAAAAAGTGAGCAAAACATCATCTTCATGGACTGTTATACACGCAGTCCGCTCGAGCATGAAAAGCCCCGCTCGAGCGTCAGACACAAAGGTCCGCTCGATCGTGAGAAGTTACACTCGAGCGTGAAAAATGCTCTTCCAGCAGTTTTGCAGACGAGGACCCCGCTCTAGCGTAAGAATTCCCGCTCGAGCGGAAGAGCAATATAAGTGAAGCTCGCTCGAGCGTAAGAATGCCCGCTCGAGCGGAAGAGCCAAATTCTAGGCAACAAAGGTTTAGAAAAACAAGCAACCAACCTATTCCAAACACACCACCATAACCCGATAACCAAAATAAAGGGGAGACAAGGGAAACAAGATATGAATCACCGTTCAAAACCATACAAACTCGAGTCCGGAACACCATAAGAGACGGGTCAAAACCAGGATTGCTATAACCTCCTCCCCTTAAAGAATTTCATCCCCGAAATTACAATTCAAGTTCAAAATTAACATTATACCACTCATAACAATGCTATCCTTACAAGTTCATCACCATGACCCATTCTCCGGTCACCTATTCTCATCGACTCGATTCACAAGTCCAAATATATGTACATTTTACAATTTTCGAAACATTTGCAATGTTTAATCAAAATCCAAGTTTTCAAAAAATTTACACATCATATACAATACTTCCAAAAGTGATACAACTACCACAATATTCCATATTCTCAAAACATATGCAATGTTTATATTGAATCCATGTTTCCAAATGACTATAATAGATACAATGTTCTTATAAGTTAAAACATATACAATGCTCATACTTTCCATTAACATAATCAAAATCTCAATACATGCTCATGCACCAACAACAAGTTCGGATATTTCTCTAGGACTTCCAATTCACGTTCGCAAGTCGCTTCCTCGACCCCGTGATGTTTCCACAATACTTTTACCAAGGGAATTGTCTTGCCTCTCAAGATTTGGTCCCGTCTATCGAAGACTCTCACCGGTCTCTCCTCATACGAGGCAATCTCATCTACCTCTAAGTCGGTCCAATCCAACACGTGCGATGGATCTGGCTCATACTTCCGAAGCATACTAATATGAAACACGTCATGAACCCCAAAAATTTGTGGCGGTAACGCCAAACGGTAAGCAACCTTTCCAATTCGCTCAAGGATCTCAAAAGGGCTAATAAATCGAGAGGACAACTTCCCACTCTTCCCAAATCTCATCAAACCCCGTCTAGGTGATATTTTCAAAAAGACATGATCTCCTACCTCAAATGACAAAGGTCTCCTCTTACGATCGGCATAACTTTTCTGGCAACTTTGAGCCATAGCTAGCCTCTTACGGATAAGTACCACTTTCTCCGTCGTTTTTCGAACCAACTCTGGACCTAACAAAGGTGCATCATCCACCTCGGCCCAACACACAGGGATCTACATGGTCGACCATACAAGACCTCAAATGGTGCCATACCAATACTCGATTGGAAACTATTGTTATAGGCAAACTCCACTAAGGGCAAGTGCCTCTCCCATGAACCCTTAAAGTCAAGGACACAACCTCGAAGCATATCCTCAAAGATCTAAATAGTACGTTCGGACTGCCCGTCAGTCTGAGGATGATACATGTAACGCCCCCAAAATAATACAATAAAACCAACTGTTATGCGAAAGATATAATAGAAATAAATACTTTCATTCATCAGAGTCTGTTTATAAAAGTTTAACAAAACAGTTAAATGCCTTGTAGGCTTATATCTTCCCAAGCCATTGCTTGGTTACACAAATAGTGAGCACATCTCATTACAAATAAAGCCCTTGGCTAAACATATAACAAAAACACAAATAAGAAGCTCTTGCTTCACAAAGTCCGTCCATGCTATTGCCTTGGCGGAAGCATATCACCTGTACCTGAAAATGATGTTCCCATATAGGATGAGCCACAGCCCAGCAGAAATGATCTAACACAATATATAAGGTTTAACAAATATATAAGTACCATGTGTATAAACAATGCCGGCACAAAAACATCCACAAACTTGCATATTCGTATCATGCTAAGTTGTTCAAACCTTAATCCATTTTCCTTCAACTCATTACCAGTTCATCTAGACATCTCAATTCATGAGTTAAGTCCATTATCTTTCAATTCATTTCCGCTTCATCGATATTTCTCAATCTACCATTTTACGGATATTTCGTTCGCGAGAATAGGCACGTATATATATATATATATATATAAGATTTTGGGACTTCCACTTATCTTTCAACAACCAAACTGAGACTACAACTCAATGGTTTTTCAATCATACAATTCACACATAAGCACTTCAAATCTGCCATTTTACAGATATTTCGTCCGCGGGAATCGGCACCCACATATAATTTCGGGTCTTTCACTCAGGACACTCCGGCCAACTTGCTTTGAATGGAGTCTATCCCCTTTCTCCTCCCATCATATGCAGTACATCCCCTTTCTCCTCCCAACAAATATACATATACAATGTATTTATAAACATAGTCATATTCAATGACAAACAACATTGGATTAGTATTAAACCACTTAATCCTCATGCAATTTCTACAACAATCATAGCTATCTTCCACCGATAGCCCAATACATTTATCTCTAAACAGATATTCAACTTCAAGATAAATAGTGTATTCAAAACTTCCAAAGGTGTAAGATAATACATATCTAATTCCATCATTTATATTCATAACCATCCAATTTCACATTTCAATGTTAATCCCAATTATTTATACAAAATAATGATTAAATCAATTTAGGGCGAAATCCCCCTTTTTCCCAAATATCAACCCAACTACCAAAATCAACCATTTGGGCAGAACATGGCCTCACTTTCAAACCTCACACCCATTTATCTCATGTTCATCAAAAACCCCTCTTTTCATTGCACACCCAAATCTTAGATTTGTCCAAACCACAACCAAATCTCATCATCTATACACAATAACGAATAACTAAGCTAAAAACCATATGAGAGTGTAGAAAATCCCTACCTCAAGTGTAGAAGACCCAACAACAAGGAAGAACTTCAAAGATGACGAAACCAATTTCTTCTTAGATCAAAATGAAGCTCTTGAAGCACCCTACCTTTTTCTCAAAGACACTAGGGTGAAGAAAATAATGGATCTAGATGAAATCTTAGAGAGAAGGTGTATTTTAGAGAGAGAGGATCAAGATCTGAGTTTTTGGAGAGTTTTAGAGAGAGAGTGAACTGAAAAAGTGACCTAAAATGTCACTCTCGTGGACTATTATACACGCAGTCCGTTTGAGTGTGGAACTCCCCGCTTAAGCGTCAGACACAGAGGTCCGCTCAAGCGTGAAACTTGTTGCTCGAGCGTGAAATATGCCCTTCCAGCAGTTTTGCAGACGCAGACTGCGCTCGAGCACCAGACTTCCCGCTCGAGCGTGAAACAAGATTTGTGAAGCTCGCTCGATCGCATGAATGCCCGCTCGAGCGGAGGAGCCAAATTCTGGGCAACAACTATTTGGAAAAACAAGCAACCAACCTGTTCCAAACACACAACTGCAACCCAATAACCAACAATAAGGGGAAGACAAGGGAAACAAGATACGTACAACCTTCCAAGCCATACAAACCCGAGTCCGGAACACCACAAGACACGGGTCAAAACCGGGATCACTATAATACGCAGTACTAAGGTCAATTTAGTGCCCAAGGCACTCTGTCAACTCTGCCACAACTAAGCTATGAAACACGGATCTCTATCCGAAACAATCGTCACAAGGACTCCGTGCAACCTCACTATGTCCCTAATGTACAGGTCGACAAGATAATCTACTGAATCACTTACGCACATAGGAATAAAATGCGCCGACTAGTCAACCGGTCAACGACCACCCAAATGGCATCACTACCCTGTTGAGTCCTCGGAAGGCCCACAACAAAATCCATCATGACATGTTCCCACTTCCACTCAACTATAGGCAAGGACTGCAACAAACCCGCTGGCCTCTGATGCTCAGCCTCCACTTGTTGACGAGTAAGGCATTTCGATACAAACACAGCTACAACCTTTTTCATACCTCTCCACCAAAACTGGCGTCTAAGATCATGATACATCTTTGTACCTACCGGATATACCGCAAGGCGTGAATAGTGAAACTCTCAGAGTACTTCCTTTCAGCAAGACTCCGGCACGAACAAACGGTTACGGTATCTCACACTCTGGTTGGGATACACAGTGAAACCTCTTTCTACCTTCCTATTAGAGATCTTCTCTCAGAGGGATTCTACCTCAAGATCACCCCTCTGCGCTTCTAACACTCGGTTCACAAGTGTAGGTTGTGCAACTAGTGAAAATAAGGCTGCAGATTCAACAGACTCGCCCAGATGCAAGTCAAACTTATTAAGAGTACCTAACATTTCCCATTCTCGGATGGCGATAGAAGCCACACTGCTAACTGACTTCCTACTCAAAGCATCGGCCACAACATTGGCCTTCCCGGGATGATAATGCAACTCGAAATCATAGTCTTTTATGAATTCCATCCACCTCCTCTATCTCAAATTCAAGTCTTTCTGAGTAAACAGATATTTCAGACTCTTATGATCAGAAAACATCTCAAATCTCTCACCATACATATAGTGCCTCCAAATCTTCAAGGCAAATATCATTGCTGCTAATTCTAAGTCATGGGTAGGATAATTTCTCTCATGTGTTTTCAATTGTTGTGAGCCATAGGCTACTACTTTACCCTATTGCATCGATACACAACCCAAACCTTCCCTTGAGGCATCACAATACACTGAATAACTCGAACCCCTCTCTGGAATAATCAATACTAGAGTAGTGGTGAGTCTAATCTTAAGCTCTTGGAACGACTTTTCACAAATCTCACTCCACACGAATTTGATTTCTTTTCTCGTCAACCTAGTCAAAGGTGAAGCTAGCCTAGAGAAATCCTTCACAAATCGACGATAATACTCGGCCAACCTCAAGAAGCTACGAATCTCGAAAGCATTCCTAGGTTGTGTCTAATCTTGCACTGCTTCTATCATTGATGAATCTACAGTCACCCCTTCCCCGGATACCACATGGCCTAAGAACTTAACTTCCCTTAGTCAGAATTCACATTTCCCAAACTTAGCATACAGCTTGTGGGCTCTAAGTAACTCAAGTACTACTCGTAAATGCTTTTCATGTTCCTCCTCAGAGGGTGAATAAATCAAGATGTCGTCCATAAAGATGACCACAAAACGATCTAGGAATTCATAGAAGATCCGATTCATTAAATCCATAAATACTGCTGGAGCATTGGTTAGCTCAAAAGGTATCACAAGAAACTCATAATGGCCATACCGCATACGGAATGCCGTCTTCGAGATATCCTCTTCCCTTACCCTCAACTGGTGATAACCCAATCTCAGGTTTATCTTAGAGAAACAACAAGACCCCTTAAACTGATCAAACAGATCATCTATACGAGGCATTGGGTACTACAAAGTCACAAGGCTCCATTTTTCTTTTTAGCAAAGTGTAGCGATCCTGGTTTCGATCGTTCTTTCATGTTTTGCCACTTCGACTGGGTTGGTCGGGGGTCAAGCTACCCGGTCAGCTCGTGGGGGTCCAGGGGGACAGTGCCTCTTGGCGGGTCCTAGGGCAGCGCCCTGGCGGGGTTGAGGGGCAGCCCCCCAAAACAAAAATGAAAAATGCATTCATAGTTGCTTGTCCGCTCGAGCGGCCGTTTATGCGCTCGAGCGAAGAATGTTTAGTTTCAAAAGTTTGACATGTCTGCAAAAATACTGAGTTAGTGTATTTGACGCTCGAGCTGGGCATTCCACGCTCGAGCGGACCATGTTATATCAGTTCGTGAATCTGATATTTCATATCACTTTTTTAGTCCTCTCTCTCTCTCTCTCTCTCTCTCTCTCTAAAACTCTCCAGAATTCCAGATCGGGAGCTTCTCTCTCTAAAAGTCATCTTCTCTCTTTGATTTCTCCAAATCCATTGGGATTTAGACCTAAGTTCTTCACCAAAGTTGGATATCATCTTGAGGGCTTCGTTGTGTGAGGTGAAGATCGAGTTTCGACACCGTTGATTTTGGGAGTTTCATCTCATTTCTTCTTCAAAACTTGATGTAGAGATTTTCTTAGAGTTATATATATGTTTTTGCAAGATCTAGATGATTTTCAAAATCATCTTTTGATTAGCTTGGAGAAATTGATTGTTGATTTCAAGAAGATGAGTGATTTTGAAAGAGGGTTTAATTACTTTTCCTTTTAAAATAGAAATTGAAGGTTTTGAACCATATTGATTGAGGAAAGATGATTTTGGGGAGATTCTTCTAAATATCTTGGAGATGAATGGTTTTGGTGAGAAAACCTAAAAATTGGGTCTTTTATTTGAAAGATGTTGAAAATCCTTGGAAGATGTTGTCATATTTATTTTCTGTACCAAAATAAATGGATGTTTTGAAAATTATTTATTTATATATAAATAACGAATTTTGTGAAAAAAATGAGAAATGTTGTTTATTTTGGAAATTGTTGTCAAAATGTTGATTTAGTCTTGAATTGACTAAATTGTTGAGATTGCTCGAAATGTGGGAATTACGTTATTCTCTTGAATGAATTGGATATAAAAGTATATATATATATATTCATCTTGTGGAATTGTGTTGAAAAGAGGATTGGGAATTTTGATCACAATGGTATATTATGTGGAACAATTGAATATGAAAGTAATGTTGCATTGCATTATTAAGCATACATTGGCATTTTAATTCATTGGACTATGTTAAGCTTTGGAAATTTGCATTGAGAAAAGAATGTTGGGAAATGGGTTTTCATGAAATGGTTTTGGGGTAAATACGGTGGTAAGTCTTGATAGGTGGTGTAGATGAAATTGTTTAAGTTGGCCTGAGTGTCCTTGGTGAAAGACCAGAAAGTCGCGCGGATAGGTGTCGAGCCTTCCGGTTAATACCGGTAAAAATGACAATTGGTAGTACTCGTATAGTCTACTTGCAGGCACCGACTTAAGGATTACCAGAGTTGTATTTATCGCCCCCTTTAATTAAATTGATAAATTTTGAACAGTTGAAGTTGCATAACATCATCGAGCATGATGATTTTCAAAAGATGAAGATGTGTTTTATTTTCAAAAAGGCATGGCATGTCATGTGCATTCATCTCTTGAGACTTGTATAAAATGTATATACTTTGTTAAGGATTTCCTACTAGGCTTTATGCTCACCCTACCGAATTTTTGTGCAGGAAAAGACGTGGTGAATCCGCCTAATTAAGGGCGTGGAAATGTGTGTGTTGAGAGCACTAAAGTTCTCATTTGCAGTGATCCAATTTGTAAGCCAAGGCCTATGTATGTGTGGGTTTGAATAACCATTTTGTGTACCGGGCTTAAGCCTTGAAAGATTGTAAACCCTTGGGGGTGCTTATTTGGTTATTTACTTGTTGAATCAATGTAATATCGCATGAGGAACTATTATTATTATGTAATGCAAGTATAGGAAGTTATATTTAGTTTTCCTTTAAGAGAGCCATGATTGTTGCATTATCATTTGGGCTAGAAATTTGGAGCGTTACACAAAGAGAGTCGATGTTCCCCAAGGTGAAGTACTAGGGCGAATAAAACCCTTATCTAGCAATTCCTGGAGTTGAATCTTCAACTCTCTCAATTCAGCAGGTGCAAATCTATATGGAGCCATATAAATCGGTGCCGTACCAAGCACTAAATCAATAGAGAATTCGATCTCTCGGTGATGTGGTAAACTAGTAAGATCCTCGGGAAAGACATCTGGTTATTCACAAACCACTCTTGGCAACCCAACCTGAATTTCATCACACTCACTACTCAAAAAGCTAGCAAGAAGACAACTAAGTTCACTCTGCCCACGCAGATCATATACCGGTGATACGTCCCTATTCACCCAATCCCCCAAGGAATAAAAGCAATCACCGCTCAAGGTACATACAGTAACCTTCTGACGGTAGCAATCTATAACAGCTCGATATGACGATAACCAGTCCATACCCAAAATGACATCAAAACTAGGCATGTCAAGTAATACAAATGGAAAAGGTAATCGACGACCAGTAACCTCGATGTCACAACCCAACATCCTTGTTTCAAGATAATCACCACCAATAGGTGATTCTACACAAATAGGACATGCTAACTATGCCAACTCCAATCCCAAAACCGATGCAAATGTAGAAGAAATAAAAGAATGGGATGCACTCATATCAATCAACACATTAGCAATTGAATTGTAAAACAAAAAGGTATCTCTCACTACAGAAGGAGCAGGTACGAACTCTGGCGCTACAACTGTGTACACATGCCCAGTAGGTCTCTGCTCAACCTGCTCACCTCTCGGAGCATAAGCCTGATGCACTGACTGAGCCGAAGAGGCTCCCTGATTAGCTCTCGAGGCCTGTGCTGACTGTGCTAGCTAGTGACTCTATGTTTGTCTCGAACCAGACGCACCAGATGTGCCACGCAACTGTAGGCAAAACCTCTTCAGATGCCCTGTCTGCCCACACTGATAACAAGTGAGCGGATGGCCTCTCCCCTAACTTTGGCTTTGAAAACGAGCCAAAGATGATGCTACTTGCTGCCCTCCTCCTCTCTGTAGGCAAGCTGGAGATTTGTGGCCCAACTGACCATATTTAAAACAAGTAAAATCTCATTGACTACCTTTCCCAAAACCTGAACTCGGTACTGGAAAAATGGACCTCGACTGAGCTCCCTGGGACAGCTGAGGATTAAAACTCCTCTACCTCTTACTGTCCACCTGACTCCTCTTGGAGCCCCTCATTCTTTCCTCCTCAACATGTATAATAGTCTCAAGATGGGCTGCAGCCTCCACAAGGCACCCATAATCTCTAATCATGGACCCGGCCACTCGAAACATGAGTTCGGTCCTCAACCGTTTCTCGAATTCCAAACAACGGCACTCTTCAGTCGCCAGTAACTCAGGTGCAAACCTACATAAGCTAGTAAAGGTGGCTTTAAACTCAGCCACTGGTGTGTTCAACTGCACCAACTTAGATAACTGATCTCTCAACTTCTCCCTAACTGTGGGAGGTAGAAACTTGTCCTGGAAAGCATTGACAAAAGCCTCCCAAGTCACCCCAATGCATCCATGCGTATACTTCCACCACTGACCCGCATCCCCCTTCAGTTGCAAAGATGCCAAGCTCACCATCAACTAGCCATCCTCGATGCCAAGCATCTCGAATGTCTTTAATAACTGTTCTAGCCATTCATCTACCTTCAGTGGCTCCTTGGGATCACCCAAAAACTCATCTGGATTCAACCGAAAAAATTCTCTCTTTAAGAAAGATGGCCCTGTTTCAGCTATTTGGGCCTGGACTTGATTCTTAGTCCTAAGAATGTCCATAGACTCCCTCAAGGCTCCAACCATTTCGCGAGCTAAGGCGCCCATGGCCTACTGACCAACTGGTTCGGCTACATTGGCCTAACCAACTCCTTCTTCCTGCACCGAAATATCATCCGGTAAAGGCATCTCATGTCTCCTAGGCCTACTACGCCTCCTGACATCCTAATAAAGGTAACAACAAGTATTAGCACATTTACAAATCTGCCAAAGCTAACTCATACAACAGTAAATCACTCCACATAGGCATGTAATCACATAAACACATACGGATTTCCTTCCAAGATAATGACTGTCCCGCGATGTTGCTAGAGTTCCAATTAGAAATAGCAGTGATCAAGTACTCTTTTAATAGGACTTCCAGAGACCTGTAGACTCAATCAACATCTTAGGAACTCAATCCCATATTCACATAATCATATAAGCATGTTATCACATAAACATACAAAACATGCTAACATCTCAATCAAGTGAGACAAACCCATTGTGGTACTAACTACTTCCCACGTACCTAAAGTATTCAACCCGGTACGCTCTGATACCAAGTTGTAACGCCTCCAAAATAATATAATAAATCCAACTGTTATGCAGAAGATATAACATAAATGAAATACTTTCATTCATCAGAGTTTGTTTATAAAAGTTAACATATAGTCAAATGCCTTGTAGGCTTACATCTTCCCAAGCCATTGCTTGGTTACACAAAAGAGAGTCTCGCTCATTACATCTTAAGCCATTGGCTTTAATGATAACAAAAACATACAGATAATGAAACATAATTAAGAAGCTATTGCTTCCTAAAAGTCCCTCCACGCTATTGCCTTGGTGAAAGCATATCACTTGCACCTGAAAATGATGTTCCCATATAGGGTGAGCCACAGCCCAGTAGAAATAATGTAACACAATATATGAGGTTTAGCAAAGGTATAAGTACCATGTGCATAAACAATGCCAGTACTAAAACATCCACCAATTTTGCATATTCATATGCTACTAAGTTCAAACCTGAATCCATTTTCCTTCAGCTCATTTCCAGTTCATTTATACTACTCAATTCATGAGTTAAGTTCATTATCTTTCAACTACCAAACTGAGATTATAACTCAATGGTTTTTAATCAGTATAATCATCATACAATCACTTCTATTTGCCATTTTACCGACATCTTGTCCACGGGAATCGGCACCCAAATATAATCATGATTTTCGGGACTTTCACCTTGGACACTCCGACCAACTTAATTCTTTGGAGTCCATCCCCCATCTCCTCCCAAATAAACATACATATACAATGTATATTAAAACATAATCATATATGGAGTACATCCTCCATCTCCTCCCAAATAAACATACATATACAATGTACATAAAACATAATCATATATGGAGTACATCCCCTATCTTCTCTCAAATAAGTATACATATACAATGTATATAAAGACATATCTCTATTCAATGACAACCAATAATGGATAAGTATTAAATCACTTAATCCTCATGCAATTTCTACAACAATCATAGCTATCCTCCACCGATAGCCCAATTCAAAACTTCCAAAGGTGTAAGATAATACATATCCAATTCCACCACCTATATCAATGATCATCCAATTTCACATTTTCAATGTTAATTCCAATTATTTATATAAAACAATAATTTCTTCAAATTAGGGAAAAATCTCCCTTCTTCCAAATATCAACCCAAATACCAAAATCAACCATTTTTGCTCAACATGACCATATATTCAAACCTCATACCAACTTATTCCATATTCACCAAAAAGCCCTCTTTTCATTTCACACCCAAATCCTAGATTTGTCCAAACCACAACCAAATCCCATTACTATACACAATAGCAAATAACTAAGTTAAAAACCATATGAAAGTGTAGAAAATCCCTACCTCAAGAAGAGAAGACGAGCAAAGCAAGGTTGACACTCCAAAGATGTCGAAACCTACTTTTACTTGGATCAACATGAAGCTCTTGAGGTGCTTTACCTTTTTCTCGAAGGCACTAGAGTGAAGATCTCAATGGATCTAGGTGAAAATATAAAGAGAAGGTGTGTTCTAGAGAGAGAAGCTCCAGATCTGGATTTTTGGAGAGTTTTAGAGAGAGAGAGAGAGAGAGAACTGAAAAAGTGAGCAAACCATCATCTTCATGGACTGTTATACACGCAGTCCGCTCGAGCGTGAAAAGCCCGCTTGAGCGTCAGACACAAAGGTCTGCTTGATCGTGAGAAGTTACGCTCGAGCGTGAAAAACGCTCTTCCAGCAGTTTTGCAGACGAGGACCCCGCTCCAGCGCAAGAATTCCCGCTCGAGCGGAAGAGCAATATAAGTGAAGCCCACTCGAGCGCAAGAATGCCCGCTTGAGCGGAACAGCCAAATTCTGGGCAATAAAGGTTTGGAAATACAAGCAATCAACCTATTCTAAACACACCACCATAACCCGATAACCAAAATAAAGGGAAGACAAGGGAAACAAGATATGAATCACCGTTAAAAACCATACAAACCCGAGTCCGGAATATCACAAGAGACGGGTCAAAATCGGGATCGCTATAAAGTGAATGCTATTATGTCAGTCTGAACCAAATCTTGCTTGCCCTAAATACGTCGGATCAGGAGATTCTATTTACACCCAAAAAATAATTAAGTATTCCCAATTTCTGAGTACACCCTATTTAATTATTTAAAATTTTATATTACTCTCAATACACTTAATAATTTTTTCCAAATTACCCTTGAGTAAATCAAAATAATAAATAATTAAAAAATTAAATTATTTCAAGGGTTTGAGTCTCACTCCCTTGGCTACAATCTCCAATGTACCAAAAAAAAATTATAAAGAACCCAGGTCGAGAAAAAAAAATTCACTAATAAAACCTGTAAACTATACACGCAATCAAAAAAATGCATATGATATTGCCAGATAAATAAATTTCTATGAAGTACTCTACAAAAGTATTGCCCACCTCGAATTGGATAAGAATTGATTTTGTAGTAAAGAAACAAAAGAAAGCTACAGAAATTAATAATTATATTTTGATTTTTATATGAATATTTACCTCCTCTTTGATAGGTTGTTTCTAAAGATTATTTTGATCGTTACTGTCATTCATTGTTCGATTTTATTCAAACTTTCTTTTAGAGTTTAGGGTTTTAAAATAATAAAAAATAATGATGTTGATGATAATGGTGAGTTTTGGTAGAGTGAATTGGAATTTGGAATGAAGAAGAACAAGAACAAGAACAACAGAAAATAACTTTGATCTCTTAAGAAAGAAGATGCAAAGATTTGAATAGGAATAATTGATTAGAGTGTCCTATGAGAAAAAATATATATATTTTATGTTAGGATTTAATATGTGTTGTCTTTATTATGAAATTCACATTAAGGTATAATAGAAATTAAAATTTATAAATTTGAATCGGATGTATTGAAATATTTTTTGGGTTCAAATAGAATGCCCCGTCCGAATCTAGCCGGCCCCTTTATCAAAATTAGGCCATATCTGGCTTTGTACTTATATCCTGTTTTGACTGGACTCGGATTTCCTTCCCCCACAAATAGAATTAACCAAAAAAAAAAAAATTAACTACACCCCTACACAACAGTAAAATTATCAAAGTATTAATTAAAATATATTTCTAATATCATTAAAATTGTTAATTGATTTAACAATTAATTAATAAAATTAATTATTTATTATGCAATTAAAAATTTAAAAAGCAAAAATATAATTTTTAAAATCATAAAAATTAATATACATTTTAAACAAATTTTGAAAAACATATTTATAATTTACCCTACTTTAAAAGTGCTTAATAATTTTCCCCGAATTAATGATGAATTCGACTTAGTTTCCACCAATTACACCATACCACATAATGAACAATGGCGCGAAATTTATGTGGATTTAGATAGTGGGGTTTCGTAGTAGTGGCAGAATTTGTTGATTTTAGATCATATATTAATCTGTCAAGTGTGACTTTAAATAATGTGGAGACTAACTCGTTTAATGCTATTAAAAAAATAGTAGAGAGAAACAGATTTACGTTGTATTTACTTCATGAATTTAGATAGAAATTTAAAAAGAAAAAGAAAAATATATATAAAATGTAATTATAATTTATTTCATATTTTTTCTTGTCAAAATTTTATTCAAATTTATAAACTAAATACAGTTTCAAATTTGGTGTGTCACGAAAATAAATAAATGCAACCCCGACGTTATGCTTGGAAACAATTGATTTTTTTAGTGTCTTTCTTATTAGGTTGGTATTTGTTTTATTGTTGGTGAAAACATAAAACTTATTGAATTCCGTTTTCCCTCGTAATCAAGTTTCCTACATTAAACCAAATTAAGATGTCATTAAACCACAAATGTGATGCAGGACAGCTTGCTGAATTTTCAAACCAGTGGCTATTTGATTGTCTAAACAATGAGTAATTTAGAGGTTTAATGGTTAAATTGAAGGGCTAATAAGTAGGAGAAAGGATTAGGGTTGATTTGGGAGTGCTAGGATAGGGTTCTCAGGTTGAAAAGTGTACTTTTTAAGAGCTGTGAACAGTTACTCGAGAATAGTAACAAAGAGGTAGAATGGGGTGCTTCATCCTTGCAAGGGTTAGGCTAATCACACACAACACAATCTCAAATTCTCAAAATCATTTAGATTACACATATTTATAGGGTAAAGACTCCTCATAGAAGAGCTAAAACTCAAATATTTGGTAACTACTAATATTCTAAACCAACTAGGATTCCAAATAAAAATTCAAATAATATTGCTTGACCCCCAAAATGATCGATGGACTATGACTACTCTTCATGTCCAGCAATTATTGAACTTACCATAATGCCCCTAACTAATAAAACCTGTTATACTGCCATTATTCTGTTTAGCTGCATAATAAATTAGAATAAATATAAATAAAGACTCAAAATTATTCTCACACTTTAATCTTCGATGCCCTAAATGTGTTTCATGTGAAATTCCACTGCTTGCCATCATTGCCATCATTCCGACTCAAGATATCATGCGTGCTTATTAAAAAAATATTAGATCATGTTTGAATGTTGAAATGATTTTAACCAAAAAAAAAATATTAATTTAAAAGTGTTTATTCTAACATATTAATTTGAAGTGTTTTTTTCTCAAATGGCGTGCTAGGATCTATTTGGGATGAGATGATTTTAGTCAAAAAGACTATAAAAAAATAAAAATAAAAAATTTCTTTCACATTATCTCTACTTTTGTATATTTCTTTGTAAAAAGTTATAAATTCATTTCTAAATACTTTAATTTTTTATCTTATATTTTAGGTGTTGCTTGATAAAACTAAAAACTGAAAGCTAAGCAGTGAAAGCTGATATGGACACCAAAACCATATGCACGTTATGACGTTTGTGAGTTTCATCACTACAATTGTCCTAATTCTATGAATCATAAAAAAAAAATAATGAGTCGTAACCAAATATTACATACGGTGAGTCATAACTAATATTACAAATGTATATAACCAAGTCGTAACTAATATTCAAATATGTCATAACTAAAGACTTCAAAGGTATGTCCGAACTAAAGACCTCAAAAGTTATAACTAAGAGGGTGTATAACATAGAAATTTTCAATTAATAATGAGTATGAAAGAATTTTTTTTAGTCTTAAATATTTTTAAAAATTTTCCGATCTAAAAAATAATCTATTTTTTAAAATTGAAAATCTTCATCGTATTAAAAAAAAAAAATCTTAAAGTTTGATTATTATAATAAAATAAATTCTGAATTTTTTTATTTTATCAATTTAAATTTTAAATTTTTGATTTGTTTTGTTATACTTACATTGTGCTTATATCCTGTTTTGGCAGGACTCGGATTTCCTTTCCCCACAACAGAATAAAAAATAAAAAATAAAAAAAATTAACTACTTTCTAATACAACAGTAAAATTATCAAAGTATTAATTAAAATATATTTCTAATATCATTAAAATTATTAATTAACTTAGTAATTTATTAATAAAATTGATTATTTATTATGCAATTAAAATTTTAAAAAGCCGAGATGTAATTTTTAAAATGATTAAAATTAATTTATATTTTAAATAAATTTCAAAAAAATATATTTATACCCTACTTTAAAATTGCTTAATAATTTTCCATGAAGTGATGATGAATTCCACTTAGTTTCCACCAATTACAACATACCACATGATGAACAACGACACCAAATTTATGTTGATTTAGATAATGGGGTTTCGTAGCAGTGGCAGAATTTGTTGATTTTAGATCATATATTAATCTGTCAACTGTGACTTTAAATAATGTGGAGACACACTCGTTTAGTGATATTAAAAAAATAGTAGAGAGAAACAGATTTATGTTGTATTTACTTCATGAATTTAGATAGAAATTTAAAAAGAAAAAGCAAAATATGTATAAAATGTAAATATATTTTATTTCATATATATGTTTTTCTTTTCAAAATTTTATTCAAATTTATAAACTAAATACAGTTTCAAATTTGGTGTGTCACAAAAATAAATAAATGCAACCCCGACGTTATGCTTGGAAACAATTGATTTTTTTAGTGTCTTTCTTAGTAGGTTGGTATTTGTTTTAGGGGTACTTACCAATTAGTTCTATTAACTAGACTTATTTACCTACAGGTCCTAACTAATAAATTTAACACTATAAAAATAAGAGAGTGATAAATTTATCACTAAAAATTTATTCATAAAAACAAAGAGCCTGATAAATTTATCACTATAAATTTATTCATAAAAATAAAAGACTGATAAATTTATCTTTATCACTTAATAAATTTATCAATAGGACTTAATGGGTAATAAGTCTCCAAAGTAGGACCTATTGGGTAATAAGTCTCCAAAGTAGGACCTATTGGTAGTTTACCCTTTGTTTTATTGTTGGTGAAAACATAAAACTTATTGAATTCTGTTTTCCCTCGTAATCAAGTTTCCTACATTAAACCAAATTAAGATGTCATTAAACCACAAATGTGATGTAGGACAGCTTGCTGAATTTTCAAACCAGTGGCTATTTGATTGTCTAAACAGTGAGTAACTTAGAGGTTTAATGGTTAAATTCAAGGGCTAATAAGTAAGAGAAAGGATTAGGGTTGATTTGGTAGTGCTAGGATAGGGTTCTCAGGTTGAAAAGTGTACTTTTTAAGAGCTGTGAACAGTTACTCGAGAATAGTAACAAAGAGGTAGAATGAGATGCTTCATCCTCGCAAGGGTTAGGCTAATCACACACAACACAATCTCAAATTCTCAAAATCATTTAGATTACACATATTTATAGGGTAAAGACTCCTCCTATAAGAGCCAAAACTCAAATATTTGATAGCTACTAATATTCTAAACCAACTAAGATTACAAATAAAAATTCAAATAATATTTGCTTGACCCCCAAAATGATCGATGGACTATGACTACTCTTCATGTCCAGCAATTATTGAACTTACCATAATGCCCCTAACTAATAAAACTTGTTATAATGCCATTATTCTATCTAGCTGAATAATAAATTAGAATAAATACAAATAAAGACTCAAAATTATTCTAACACTTTAATCTTTGATGCCCTAAATGTGTTTCATGTGAAATGCCACTGCTTGCCATCATTGCCATCATTCAGACTCAAGATATCATGCGTGCTTATTAAAAAAATATTAGATCATGTTTGAATGTTGAAATGATTTTAACCAAAAAAAAAATATTAATTTAAAAGTGTTTATTCTAACATATTAATTTGAAGGGTTTTTTTCTCAAATGGCGTGCTAGGATCTATTTGGGATGAGATGATTTTAGTCAAAAAGACTATAAAAAAATTTTAAAAAAAATTTCTTTCACATTATCTCTACTTTTGTATATTTCTTTGTAAAATGTTATAAATTCATTTCTAAATACTTTAATTTTTTATCTTATATTTTAGGTGTTGCTTGATAAAACTAAAAACTGAAAGCTAAAAGTCAAGCAGTTAAAGCTGATATGGACACCAAAACCATATGCACGTTATGACGTTTGTGAGTTTCATCACTACAATTGTCCTAATTCTATGAATCATAAAAAAAATAATGAGTCGTAACCAAATATTACATACGGTGAGTCATAACTAATATTACAAATGTGTATAACCAGGTCGTCACTAATATTCAAATATGTCATAACTAAAGACTTCAAAGGTATGTCCGAACTAATGACCTCAAAAGTCACAGAGGGTGTATAACATAGAAATTTTCAATTAATAATGAGTATGAAAGAATTTTTTTGTCTTAAATATTTTTAAAAATTTTCCGACCTAAAAAATAATCTATTTTTTAAAATTGAAAATCTTCATCATATTAAAAAAAAAAAAATCTTAAAGTTTGATTATTATAATAAAATAAATTCTGAATTTTTTTTTATTTTATCAATTTAAATTTTAAATTTTTGATTTGTTTTGTTATACTTACATTGTGCTTATATCCTGTTTTGGCAGGACTCGGATTTCCTTTCCCCACAACAAAATAAAAAATAAAAAATAAAAAAAAATTAACTACTCTCTAATACAACAGTAAAATTATCAAAGTATTAATTAAAATATATTTCTAATATCATTAAAATTATTAATTAACTTAATAATTTATTAATAAAATTGATTATTTATTATGCAATTAAAATTTTAACAGGCCGAGATGTAATTTTTAAAATCATTAAAATTAATTTATATTTTAAATAAATTTCAAAAAAGTATATTTATACCCTACTTTAAAATTGCTTAATAATTTTCCATGAAGTGATGATGAATTCCACTTAGTTTTCACCAATTACAACATACCACATGATGAACAACGGCACTAAATTTATGTTGATTTAGATAGTAGGGTTTCGTAGTAGTGGCAAAATTTGTTGATTTTACATAGTATATTAATCTGTCAAGTGCGATTTTAAATAATGTGGAGACTAATGTGAAGACTAACTCCTTTGGTGCTATTAAAAAAATAGTAGAGAGAAAGAGATTTATGCTCTATTTGCTTCATTAATTTAGGTAGAAATTTAGAAAGAGAAAAAAAAAAATTATGTGTGAAATATAATTATATTTTATTTCATATTTATATATATATATATATTAACTTTATCCAGATTTATAAATTAAATACAGTTTTGGAAACCAATTTCTTTGTTAATGACGGACTTTCTTGACATGCTCAAGATATTATGCGTGTTTATTAAAAAATATTAGATAATGTTTGAATGGTTGAAATGATTTTAACTAAAAATATTATTAATTTAAAAGTGTTTATTCTAACATATTAATTTGAAGTGTTTTTTTTTCTCAAATGGTGTGTCACGATCTATTTGGTATGAGATGATTTTAGTATAAAAAAAAAAAAGTAAAAAACAAAAGATTCCTTCACTACCTTATATGTTTTCATAAAAAGTTAAAAAATTATTTTTAAAATTTTAATTTTTTTTTTCCTCAAATTTTAGGTGGTATTTGATAAAAGTGGAACCTGAAAGTTAAAAATTAAGTAGTGGACACCAAAATCATATGCGCGTTTTGGCAAATTTCAATAAGATTTAATAAAATTTAGTCTAATTATTAGGACCTATTAATAGTTTATCTCATTATAAATTAATTAAAATTTTATAAATATTAATAATTAAATTTATAAACTAAAATTTTTATTTTTATTTTTGCTTTTTATTTTTGCATCTTACTGCACGTAATTCCCTCTTTAAATTACTGGTGGTAACATGTTCTATGCACGACATGTAAAAAAATTAATAATATATTTTTATACAAAATAATATAAATAGTTAAATTTTTGTATGCAAATTATGAAAATAAAGAAGATTGAAATTTACAATTTAAGTCCCATAATTTTATCACAATTTATTTATTATTTTTTAATTTGTCACAAATTTAATCATGTAATTTTCAACCCCACTGCTAGAATTGCAAATTTAGGTGAGATCAATCCAAACAACTTGAGTCGAGCTTAAAAAATTTTAAAGATTAAACAACATAACTTTTAATTAAGTGAGGACCCATGTAGAAATTTAAAAATTCAAATTAAATTTGAGTGGACTTGAGTAAAAACACCAAATAACCTAAGCAACCAAAACAAAATTATACATATATAAATATATAAATTATTTGCTAATTAATTTTTTTAAATATTAAATAAAATTAATTAAAAGTTTAATATTAATGAACAAAAGAAAAAGTAATATACTTTAAAACTTGATTTGAAACTAGATTTGGTTTTAACTCAGTTTTAAAACTTGATTTGAAATTTCGGGGACGAAATTCCTTAAGGGGGAAGATTATAGCGATTTCAGTTTTGACCCGACCCATGTTGTATTCTGGATACGGGTTTCATGGTTTCGTATTGTTGATTATACCTTGCTTCCCTTGTTTTTCCCTTAGTTTGGCTATTGGATTGTTGTGGTTGTGTTTGGGACAAGTTTGTTGCTCGTTTTCCCAACTCTTGTTGCCCAGAATTTTACTCTTCCGCTCGAGCGGCACTTCTTCTGCTTGAGCAGGCTTTGTAAACTCTCAGTACTTTTACAGGTCTGCAAAAATGCTAGGAGGGTGTACTCTACGCTCGAGCGGCCATTATTGCGCTCGAGCGATGGTCTGTTCTCTGCAAAACTACTAAGAGTGTGTATTTTGCGCTTGAACGTCACTTCTAGCACTCGAGCGGTGTCGCCCTTTTTCATTCATTGTGTCTTGGCGCTCGAGCGTCACTTTTTGCGTTCGAACGGAACAATTTATTATGTCTGTCGTTCGAGCGTCACTTCTTGTGCCCGAGCGGACTGTGCGTATATCAGTTCGTAAAAAGGTCATTTTACATCACTTTTCAGATCTATTTCTCTCCAAACCCTAAAATTGAGACCCTCTCTCTCTAGAACTCACCTTCTCTCTACATTTTCATCTAGATCTAGTGACTTTCCCTCCGTGTGCCTTTGTTAAAAGGGTAGAGCACCTCAAGAGCTACAATTTGATCTGAATCAATCTTAGTTTCAGCGTCTTTGGAGTTACCCCATTTCTCCTTTGGTCTTCTAAACTTGAGGTAGGGACTTTATACACTCTCCTATGAATTTTGACTTAGTTATTTGTTGTTGTGTAAACAAATGTTGGGATTTTGGGGAGTTTAGACAAATCTAGGGTTTTGGTTTAAAATCAAAAGAGTGGTTTGAAAATGAAAGTAATGAAAATGGTGGTGGGTGTAGAAATGAGGATGTGTTATGTTAAAATTGCTGATTTTGACACATGGATTGAATTTTGGAAGAAAATGGAGTTTTGCCCTATATTGTTTCAAATAATTATTTGTATAAATAATGGAATTAGTATTGGGAATGTGAAATTGAATAGATGTTTATATAAATAGTGGAGTTAGATATATAGCGATTCCGGTTTTGACCCGTCACTTGTTATATTCCGGACTCGGGTTTGTATGGTTTTGAATGGTGATTCATATCTTGTTTCTCTTGTCTCCCCTTTATTTTGGTTATTGAGTTGTAGTTGTGCGTTTGGAACAAGTTGGTTGCTTATTTTTTTCCAAACCTTGTTGCCCAAATTTTTGCTTCTCCGCTCAAGCGGCCATTCTTACGCTCGAGTGAGCTATGTAAATTTTGGTCCTTCGCTCGAGCAACCTTTCTTGCGCTCGAGCGGGATTTGCAAACTCTCAGTACTTTGAAGGTCTGCAAAGGTACTGGAGGGGTGTTTTTCACGCTCGAGCAGCGTTTCCTACGCTCGAGCGGGTATGCACTCGAGCGGCCCTTCTTGAGCTCGAGCGGTTTGTCTGTTGTCTACAAAGGTACTAGAGGTGTGTATTCTGCGCTTGAGCGAGACTTTTTGCGCTCGAGTGGAACAAATTTTTGTGTCTAACGCTCGAGTGTCAACTCTTCCGCTCGAACGGACTGTGCATATATTAGATCACAAAAGTGACATTTTATACCACTTTTTCATTCTCTCTCTCTCTAAAACTTTCTAAAAACCTAGGTCTTGACTCTCTCTCTCTCTAAAGCACACTCTCTCTTTACATTTTGGCCTAAATCCTTTGATCTCTTCACCCTAGTGTCTTTGGAAAAAAAGGTAGAACATCTTGAAAGCTCTATTTTGATCCGATTGGAGTTTGGTTTCGGCGTCATTGAAGTTCCATCCTTGCTCCTTTGATCTTCTAGACTTGAGGTAGAGATTTTTTGCACTTTAATATGGTTTTTAATTTGGTTATTTTGTTATTATGTAACAATGGTGGGATTTGGGAATAATGTGAACAAACCTAGGGTTTAGGTATAAAATAAAAAAAGGGGTTTTTGATAAATGAGAGGAAAATGATTGTGGGATTTGAAAATGATGTTGTATGATTGTAGACACCCCATTGTGACCGGCCCTAAGACTTGGGCACTTTCTTTTGATTACCCGATGATGACAATCAAAATGTGTTTCTCACAGAATCCTCAGTAAGAGATGAAATTTGAGCTTTAATCCCAACATTCACAAATTTTTGGCCAAATTATTTTTCATCCAAAATTCACCAATCTCCATTATCAAATTTCCTACAAATCAATCCCCACTCATTATCTACTTTCATAATCATACCCCACCATCTTTACTCACCATCCACTTTCATAGTCATACCCTACCATCTCCACTCACTATCCACTTTTATAATCACACCCTACCAATTCCGATTCACCATCCACTTTCATAATCATACCCCACCATCTCCACTCACTATCCACTTTCATAATCACACCCCACCATCCCCACTCACTAATTACATCCCACCATCCCCACTCATCATCCACTTCCATAATCACACTCCACCATCCCCATTCACTAATTACATCCCATCATCTCCACTCACCACCCACTTTCATAATTACACCCCACCTCACTCACTAATTACATCCCACCATCTCCACTCACCACCCACTTTCATAATTACACCCCACCATTCTCACTTATCATCTACTTTCATAATCACATCCCACTATCTCCACTCCCCATCTTTCATAATCATACGCCACCATCTTAACTCATCATCCATTTTTATAAATCACACACCACCATCTCCATTCATCATTTACATCCATTATACATTGTCCCCCATTAAATCCATTATCTTCCAAAAAATGCTCCAATTTGTCTTCCACTTTGTCTTCCACCATTGGCCACTTGCATTGGCTGGCTATATAATGAGAGCTCTAGTCTTGAATTTGGGGATGGATTTTTGAAGAAGAGAAGTATAGGAAGAGAATGCTAAAATTGTGTTAGAATTTGAAAGAAAATAAAGTCTTAAAAACAAGAGAGTTATCTTGCCAAACTAGTGAAGTTACATAGCTCTTACATCTTATATTCCCTTGTCAAAACCACTCAAAGCCTTAATCAAAGAGGGAGTATTCTTGCCAAGAAAAGAGTGATCATATCCTTGTTCAAAACCGTCATTCCAAGCTCAAATTCTAGTTTCCAATTGAGGATTGAGAACACATTTCCTAAACTTGAGGGTGATCAAGAGGAAGTTTGGAAATCAAGAAGTTCAATATTTCTTTGAAAGGTGAATTTCTAGTCTTTCATTTTCTTATATTTTCTATCTCATATTTATTTTCATACTTTATATTTCATAGTGTGTTGTTATAATCTAAGTGGTTTGTTTAGCTCATTATTATTATTATTATTATTATTATTATTATTATTATTATTATTATTATTATTATTTGCTTGCTCTTGTTTCATATTAGTTGTGTTGTAAGCTAACCGGTAGTGGTCAGTCAAGCCACCAACATATTTCTTGTTTGTTTCTTTTCTTGGTTTTGCAACAAGACAGGTTTTGCTAGGCCCAGTTGGTCGGCCGATTAGCTTCTTTTGGACAAGACAATATTGTCTTCCGATGTTAACCAACTTCCGGTGGTTTCCAAGGTACATGAAGCTTTTTCTTTTGTTTATTTTATTTTGAGTGTTTTGTGAGGTTTTTGTTGTAATATTCCCTCATCTCTCTCTCATTTAGATTTGTAGTATTTAAAGTGTTGTAATAATTCCCCATCCCCACTTCTTATCTATCTCAATCTTTAATCGCCTTCCATAACTGTGCACATGTATATATCTTACATGCCATCCATGCTTTTATATACATGATTCATGCCTAGATCCGGCTAAATTTGCATCTTTGTGCTTTAATTGATTATTACATGATTTTGTGCACTATCACTTGTTTTGTAATGTTTCACATGCCATGTTTTAGAAGCCAGATTTTTAGAAGCATTCTTGTATATGTATTGCATTAGGATTTTGTATATAAGATCATGCATGTTTTACTAACATTGTTTTGTAGCTTGTTCGTGGGACGTCAAACGTGTAAGTTTTTATACTTTAGCATCCCGTTTATGTGTGTTTTCTTACTATGTTTAGCATTCTACCATGAGGCTATTTGCTTATGTGATACAACTCTATGAATGCCAGTGGATGGAGGTTGTGTCGCTTAATTTGGAATGATGTTGATTTTCATGTTTGTAAACTCAATTTATTTGGGTTGTACATCTTCAAAACTCTTTCAAAACTACATGAAATCAAGTTGTTCCAAAGTGGGTGACATAGTCTATACTTGTATGCTTCACATAGTAAATTTTAGGATATATCAAATAATGAGATCATGAACATATAAAGAAAATAAAATTCATATCATGGTTTAGTAGAGGTCGATTTTTGATAGGGTGAGCGGGGGTGCTCAATTAATGACCTTCTCCCTTCATACCTAAGATTCCGAGCCAAGCATCCTTGGTTACGACGAACAGTGGCCTTGGCACGAGTCACGGGTTTCCTGATTTTTTCAAAATAAATATTAGGTGGTGACTCTAAAATTTGATGACGCAGTCCATTTTTGACAAAGGTTTTGCAATAAAATGGATTTTCTATAAAGTTGCCAAATCTAGACTCTTATCTACATTTCACATTGCACTTATGAGACTAGATCAAAGAGATTGAGGGTCCAAACTGTTTAACGCGCACGGGTATCCCCCGGGCATGTTACAATGATGTCAAAATTGTTGATTTTGGTACTTGGTGGATGTAACATGCCCGGGGGGTACCCGTGTGTGTTAAACAGTTCGGACCCTCGATCTCTTTGATCTAGTCTCACGAGTGCAATTTGAAACGTAGATGAGAGTCCACATTTGGCAATTTTTAGAAAATCCATTTTATTGCACAAAAAATATTTGCCTCAAATGGACTGCGTCATCAGATCTCAGGGTCGTCACCTAATATTTTTTTTGGAAAAATTAGGAAACCCGTGACTCATGCCAAGGCCACTGTTCGTCGTAACCAAGGATACTTGGCTTAGAACCTTAGGTATGAAGGGGGAAGGTCATTAATTGAGCACCCCCGTTCACTCGATCAAAAGATCGGCCTTTACTAAACCATGATATGAATTTTGTTTTCTTTATATGGTCATGTTCTGATTATTTAATAAATCCTAAAATTTACTTTGTGAAGCATACTAGTATATACTATGCCATTCATTTTGGAACAATTTGATTTCATGTATTTTGAAAGAGTTTTTAAGATGTACAACCCATATAAATTGAGTTTACAAATATGAAAAATCAATATCATTACAAATTAAGTGACGCAACCTCCATCCATTGGCATTCATACAATTATATCACATAAGCAAATAACCACATGGTAATATGCTAAACATAATAAGAAAATTATGTACAAGCGGGATGCTAACAACTTACATATTTACCGACGTCCCGCGAACAGCTACAAAACAAAGTTGGTAAAATATGCATAATCCTATATACAAAATCCTAATGCAATACATACACAAGAATGCTTCTAAAGGTCTGGCTTCTAAAATATGACATGTGAAACATTGCAAAACATGCGATAGCGCACAAAATCATGTAATAATCAATTAAAGACAAAGATACAAATTTAGTCGGATCTAGGCATTGATCATGTATATAAAAACATGGATGGCATGTAAGATATATACATATACACAATTATGGAAAGCGATTAAAGAATGGGATAGATAAGAAGTGGGGATGGAGAATTATTATAACACTTTAAATATTACAAATTCAAGGGAGATGAATAAATATTACAACACAGTATAAAAATCCTCACAAACACTCAAAATTAAAAAATAAAAAAAAACACACACAAGAAAACAGTAGCTTCAAGTGCCTCAAAGACCATCAGAGGTTGGTCTTCTCAACGTCGAAAGGTTGCTCGATTTTGCATAGAGGTCGCGGGCACGGTCATGAAGGTCACGGGTGCGATGGTGTACTTTTAGGTGGCTACCCGACCAACTAACGGGGTCGGGTAGCCCGGTAGGCTCAGCCAAACTCTGTTTTCTTAGATTTCCACAATAAAAACAAAACTAAAAACAATATATATGGGAGTCTCAACTCACCACTTTCAATTAAATTACAACAATATATAATATAACAAGAAATCAAAGCAAATGAGTAAAGAAATCAAAACAAAAGAGCAAAATAAGTAAGAAATGCAAGAAAATGAAAAGTTTGTGAAATTCACCTTCCAAGAAAAGGATGAACTCCTTAGTTCACAAACTCCCTCTTGATCACCCTCAAGTGTAGGAAGTGTGTTCTCAAATCCTCAATTCACAATTACGGAGTTTATAGTATAGAAAGTGGCTAACTCTGTAGTTTTTCTCACTTTCAATCACTAAACACTCTTCCTTATGATCAAGGCAATTGATCTTTGGTTATATCAGAATTTTTGGAGTGGTTTTGGTGTATGGAAATGAGGAATTTCAGTAGCTATGGAAGCTTGGAAGTGTAGACAATTTTTCCTCTTTTGCTCTCTTTTCTCTCTAACTCTCTCGAATGATTTTTCTTCTCCTTCATTCCATCATCTTTCGCTTCAATATATGATCTGAATATATAAGCCATGTAGGAATAAACAAGTCAAGGAATCAGGGACAAGGTGGAAGACAAGGGTGATGAGCATGACAAGGATGACAATGATGATCAAGACTTTGTTGCTTTTGATTTATCTTTTATGACAACGCCAAAACCTCTTTTGATAATGGAGAGTGAGTGGAGATAATGGAGGATGAGTGGGTGCACTTGAATGGATCAAAAAATAGGTAAATGGGGTGTCCTAACCGAACCAAAACCAAGAAAAATGGGGCTACTGTTGTTTTGGGCCAAGTCAACAAAATCTGCTATTAAGCCCAACTTCAAACGGGCATATCTCCCTTATCCGGACTTGGTTTTAGGTGATTATTGGGTCTAAATTGAAGCCTCAGAAGTCTAATTTCCAATGGTGGTGGCCTCACATTTAAATTCCAAGTGTACAAAGAGATATGCCTAATTTAGTGAAGGTTGTTCATTTCCCTCGGGTTAGGTCAACAAAATTTGCTCTTAAGCCCAACTTCAAATGGGCATATCTCTCTTATCCGAACATGGTTTTAGGTGGCTCTTGGGTCTAAATTGAAGCCCCCGAAGTATAATTTCCAATGGTGGTGGCCTCACATTTAAATTCCAAGTGTACAAAGAGATATGTGTAATTTAGTGAAGGCTATTTATTTCCCTCGGGCCAGGTCAACAAAAAATCTGCTCTTAAGCCCAACTTCAAATGGGCATATCGCCCTTATCCGGACTTGGGTTTAGGTGCTTCTTGGGTCTAAATTGAAGCCCCAGAAGTCTAATTTCCAATGGTGGTGACCTCACAGTTAAATTCCAAGTGTACAAAGAGATATGCCTAATTTAGTGAAGGCTGTTCATTTCCTTCGAGCCAGGTCAACAAAATCTACTCTTAAGTCCAACTTCAAATAGGCATATCTCCCTTATCCAGACTTGGTTTTAGGTGGTTCTTGGGTCTAAATTGAAGCCCTAAAAGTCTACTTTCCAATGGTTATGGTCTCATATCTAAATTCCAAGTGTACAAAGATATATGCATAATTTATTAAAGGCTGTTCATTTCCTTCTTCGTGATTTGATACTCATTCTTTTCCTAAACTAGTTTTCTTCCATCCCCTCCTATTTCCTTCAACTCCAAACCTATAACAAGATGTTTTTAAATATTTCTCAAAGATTTCACCTCTCTTCCATTTATTTCCACTTTGTCCTTACTTGGTTTACTGAAAAGTGTAATATTTTAATCGAAATGGGAGCCTCGGAACATCATAAAAACATTTAAAAAAAATATTTTGAAAAGAGGGTTTTAAGGTCTAAAATAGTTTGGCCAAAAAATGTGCAAAGGTTGGGATTAAAGTTCAAATTTCATCTCTCTTACTGAGGATTCTGTGAGAAACACATTCTAATTGTCATCATCAGGTAATCAAAACAAAGCACCCAAGTCTTAAAGCCGGTGAAAATGGGGTGTCTACAGTTAATATTTGGGAAAAGAGGGAGTTTGCCCGAAAATTATTATGATATTTATTTTTTATAAATAAATGAAATTGGTGTGTAAACATGAAATTGGGCAAGTATTGAAATAGATGATGGAATTGAGTAGGTGATACGTCTCACCTTTAGAAGTTTTGAATAAATTATCTGTCTTGAGATTATATATTTGTTTAGAAATATCTGTATTGGGCTATCGGTGGAGGATAGCTATGATTGTTGTAGAAATTGCATGAGGATTAGGTGAATTAAAACTAATCCATAGTTGGTTATCATTGAATATGATCATGTTGTAAATACATTGTATATATATGATTATTTGGGAGGAGAAAGGGGATGTACTCCATGTGTAATTATGTGTTTAAATACATTGCATATGTATGATTGTTTGGGAGGAGAAAGGGATGGACTCCACTGTTTGGGAGGAGAAAGGGGATAGACTCCATTATAATTAAGTTGGCCGGAGTGTCCTGGGTGAAAGTCCCAAAATTTATACATGGGTGCAGATCTCGCGGACGAAATTTCCAAAAAATGGCAGTTTGAAGTATTTGTGTAATTATAAAATCCTTGAGTTGTAGTCTCATTTGGATTATTAAATGGATAATGAAATTGGCTCATGTATTGAAATGAATTGGAGGAAAATGAAATGAAATATGGATTTGGGTAGAAAATAATATTTTGTTTGTTAGTCGAAATTTTGTACAATACGAGTTATGTCAAAATTGTTGTCTCTTCGTTTGGAGGGAAGACGACCTCCTTAGATTAGGGATACACAAAAAAAATATCAGCAATTTATATACTGATGAAGAACTCTCCTCCTCCTCTGATAACGGGAACCAGAATAGCGGCCCATCCGCCCAATCTCCCTCTACCTCGAAGGACCCTCAAGAACAGGCAAAACCGCCTAGGCCAGAAGTCTCGGACGACACAATCACTTCTTCGGCAGAACAAGCTTCAAGGACTACGATCAAGACGCCGTCTACAACGTCATAGACGACATCAAATACTTGACAATCCCTACCGAATTAATGAAGAATTTAGTAGGTTGCCAAAGAGACTTCCATGTATTTGTTAAATTCCAACTTGATCTCACTATTAGAGGAGGAATTCCATGTATTATAATAACTAACGGGGACAATAGTTGGTTAGATGCAATGTCCCCAAAAATGAGAGAATTGTTTGATGTTAATGTAACCACTGTCATGATTAATGAAAAGTTAACCTTGCTTGTTTCCATTTTTTAAAAAACACTTTTCAGAAAATTCTACTTCCTTATTTTCCGTGTTTTTTTGTTTTTACTGAAATTTTTAAATATTTTAAGCAATTTTTTTACTTTTTAGACATATCTAACTTAAATACACCTAAAAAGTAAAAAAAAATGTAAAAAAAATATTTTAAAAATTCACTAAATACCAAAAATACAAAAAAAAAAAAAAAAAATACAGCAATTCAGTACATATTTTGTATTTTTATGTATTTATTAGTTTTTAAAAATATTTTTTCACAAATTTTTTACTTTTTAGATACATCTAAGTAAGGTGCATCTAAAAAAATAAAAAAAATGTTTAAAATTTTAAAAATATTCACTAAAAACAAAAAAATACGAAAACCAAAAAACTCAGTTTTCAAAAAACTTAATTCAGAAAACTCAAACCAAACACACTGATTAGTTTTATTTATGAAATCACTCAAAATTTTATTTATTTACTACATTTCCCTTATCATCAACTATTACATCTTGAGTCACATCACTATTTTTTACATTAATGATTACGTTTCGTAAAATATTAGAAAATTCTGCAGGGTCCATAACAACTGATCCTCTACGATCAACTTCTTCTTTGCTAATACCAACCTCCAAAATCGACGGATCAGGATCAACATCACTAGTGTCATCACCACCTCTGCGTACATCAATCTCAGTCAAACTCAGACGACCTCTGCGTTCATGAATAATTGAACCACTTTCTCCGAAACCTTCTAACAACAAATCTCTTCGTCTCTCCGGTAAACCCACAGACTTAGTTCATGACAGAATCGGAATGGCCTTCGTCGGAGGACAATGCCAAACATCAACATTTTTATTAATATATTTTTTAGATAACACAACAATAGATGGGGCCTTCATTTGCGAATCTTCTGGCATGTCACTCGTAGAATACTTCAGATACCCCTTCATTTTACAATATGTAATCCCCCTTTTAATATTCAAATTTTCAAGTCGATATTTCACCATCCATGGCACCTATTTGTCGTTAATTAAATAATAACCATTCCCATAATAGACTAACTCGCATTGACAATCCACAAGGAAAAGAAACCACGCCTGCAGACTGTCATTACCATCCAACCTCCGATCATAAACATTTACTCTGACCAACCCACTGGCATTGGGTGCGCAAAGGGGGGAATATTTTATCAACCTTAGTATGAATGTTTTATCCCTGGCGTTGTGTATGCACATTGTACTTTTACTTTTGTTAAATCTCATATATTGTGTTAGATTATTCCTACTAGGCTGTGGCTCATCCTATTTGAGAAAAACATTTTCAGGTATTGATGACATGCCTCCACTAAGGCAATAGAATTGGAAGGACCTTTGGGAAGCAAGAACTTCTTTGTTTTGTGTTGTTTTTGTATAGCCTATGGCTTAAATTGTATGAGCTAGTCTCATTTTTGTTGTAGCCAAGCCAAGACTTGGAAAGATGTAAGCCTATAGGGCATTTATTTATGTTAAACTTTTGTGCTATTAATGTTATGAATGAAAGAACATTATACTATGATTTATACTGTCATTTATATAAGTTTTCGGGTTATATTTATTGTGTACTTTTGGGGGCGTTATAACGTGGTATCAGAGCGTACCGGGTTTGAATACTTTAGGTATATGGGAAGTGGTTATTACCACAATGGGTTTGTCTCGCTTAGCTGAGATGTTAGTATGTGTTGTATGCTTATATGATTACATGGGTATGAGATTTAGTTCCTAAGAGACTGATTGGGCCTACGGGTTCTTGAAAGTCCTATTAGAAGAGCACTTGATCACTGCTGTTTCTAATTGGAACTCTAGCAACACTGCGGGACGGTCATTATCTAGGAAGGAAATTTGTATGTCTTTATGTGATTACGTGCTTATGTGGAGTGAATTACTATTGTCCATCGTATTAGGACGCGAGTGAGTTAGTTTCGACACATTTGTAAATGTGCTAATACCTTTTGTTACCTTATTAGGATGTCAGGACGTGGACGTGGTGGTGGTAGGTGTGGTAGGCCTAGAAGGCACGAGATGCCTATACCGAATGAAATTCCGTCATAGGAGGAAGAGGTTGGTCAGGCCAATGTAGCCGAACCGGTTAGTCAACGGGCATGCGAGCCTTAGCCTACGAAATGGCCAGAGCTTTGCGGGAATCTATGGACATTCTTAGAACTGAGCATCAAGTCCAGGCCCAGGTAGTTGAAGCAGGGCTATCTTTTCTGAAGAGAGCGTTCTTCCAGTTGAATCCATATGAGTTTTTGGGTGATCCCAAGGAGCCGCTAAAAGCAGATGAGTGGCTAGAGCAGATGGTGAAGACTTTTGAGATGCTTGGCATCGAAGATGGAGGTTTGAGAGTGTAGCTCAGCTTTCCGCGCCCCCTTTCGGAAGGATGAATAGCCCTTACAGTTCAGACTCCACTTGTGTTGGTTCTGAATCTGATTTCACAAGTGCAATGTGAAATAGTGGAAACACAAAAAGAGTTCAAATCCAGCAATTGTTTTTGGAAAATCGATGTTTGAATCAAATGCCAAAAATGGACTGCTTTGCCAGATTTTAGAGTCACCACCTAAATATTTATTTTGAAAAATTTAGGAAACCCGTGACTCGTGCCAAAGGCCATCAGTCCATTGTTACCAAAGTGTCTTGGTTCGGGAACTTAGGTATGAGAGGGAAGGTCAATAATGAGCACCCCACTCACCCGATCACAGATCGGCCTCTACTAATTATGATGTGATTCTTATGTACACTATATGTTCTTATTTTATTTTTAACATACAAGTATAGACTAATTTCACTAAAAGTTGGAACGTTTGATTTCATGTTCGTTTTGAAAAAGTGTTTTGAATATGTACCACTTGAAAAAGTGATCTCATATATATACATTAATCAAAGTATCCCAATGTCAGTGAATAGCCTTCATCCACAGGCATTCAAACAGTTTATCATTTAAGTAATTAGCCTCATGGTAGTATGTTTGATACGACAGTAATCACACTTATGCAATATGCTAAAGCATAAAAACTTACCTTGTACTCCGAGCCAAAAAAAAGAACTAGTTAGAAAAATGCATGATCCTAACTATGTAATATAGCTAATGCAACACATACAATATGCAATTAATAAGCTCGGCTATTAGCATGGCATGCGAGTCAATTCAAGGCATGTGATAGCGCACGTATTCAAGTAAAGAGTTTGAATTTGACATTTGAATAATATGATGAGCTGAACTTTTATGCATGCAATACAAGTGGATGCAATATGAGTATGCTAAATTAAACATGATGTCCCTATGCTAACCATCATAAGCAGATAAATAAAAGGGAGAAAGAATGAGGGTTGGAAGACATACAACTTATTACATATTTGTCCTCGCGAAGGAGGGTCCGAATGTCCAAGTGTCCGAATAATTAATTATTACAAATCTGAATGAATAATAATGAAAATGAGCTGTCTAATTTATTACAACAAATAATATGTAATGATCGCGCGATGCTCCTCAAGAATTACTCTGTCTGCCTTGTTGAGATTTGTTCTGTTTCACCTTATCATTGTTTTCGACCAAAAGTGCATTGTTTGCAATTTATTGGAGCCTTGCTGACCCAAAACAAGACTTAGTTGAGCCCCAAATAAATCCAAGCATACCTTGTCTTCTTTGCGGAAATCTGTTTTTTGTGCTTGAGGTGAAACAATGCAAACATGCAGACAAGGTATTCCTAGCCATGTTTGTCTCCCCTACTCTTTTCTATCATGGAAAATACTCAAGAGAGAAGCGAACTCGGTTCCCAAACCATCTATGGCTGCAAGTTGATTTGCAAGATGATTTTGAACACGATAGGACAAAGATCAATAAATGCAATGCATAACAACCACCCCTCCCTCCTATCATGAAGCAAATTCAAGAAGGGAAGTAGAGACACTTCAAGATTCATCAAAACATTATGGACTAATGTAAGACAAGCCTTGACACAATAAACTCGGTATAACGTCCGACCGAATTCAATCAATCATATTGGTTCTTTATGTTGGTTGATTCATTTTAAGCTCAATTTTATTAGCCTCTTTTATATTACCTTTCCTTTTCTTTAATCCATTTAGTCCACAGTGATATTTACATCTACTAAGTCCGAAATGCAATAAAGGAAAATAAGTGTCGACTTAACCCGAGTAAATAAACTTTATTTTCTTTGGAGGAAATTACAAAGGAAAAGTCAAAATTATTTACAAGCTGGGGATTTCAAGTCAAACTCAGGATATGCAACAAGAACTAGTCAAACTCAAAAGAGTGATTATGACTTAGAAAAACCCATAGTGAGCGATAATGACTTGAAATCCAAACTTGATAATGAGTGATAATGACACTTTCCTTGGCGATTTCCAAGGGTCAATTAATCCCTTAACAGTAAATACACTGATGATAAATTCTTCGAGGGAAATTACAAAGGAAGAGTCAAACTTATTTGCAAGCGATAAAGGATTTCAAGTCAAACTCAAGATGCACAACAAGGACTAGTGAAACTCCAAAGAGTGATAATGACTTAGATAAACCCATAGTGAGCGATAATGACTTGAAATCCAAACTTGATAATAAGTGATAATGACGCTTTACTTGGTGATTTCCAAGGGTCAATTAATCCCTTAAAAGTAGACACACTGGTGATAAAAAGAACTGAAAAATACATGATTGTACTTTAGTATAAGAAAGTTTTTATGCCTTTGGTAATGAACCTCCGGAGAGATTAAACCATTAAGCATGAGAAAGTTTTATGCCTTTGGTAATGAACCTCCTAAGAGATTAAACCATTAAGCATGAAAAAAGCTTCTTTCTTATACTTGAACCACAATCTTAATTTTTCACAACTTTTTAATCAAAATCATCAAAGAATGGAGAGAGGTTGCAGAGGTGTTTATGCAAGGTTGATTAATTGGTTAATATAACACAAACAAAATATGTAAAACAAACTTATTGAAGTAAATTCAATAGCCCCTAAATAACATACAATAGTGCTGAAATTAAACTATAGAAGGTGTACAATCATAGAGAGATTAAAGCTAATATAATTATGAGGAAGGGTGGCTAAGCCCTCCCCACTTTTACAACTTCAAATCACATAGTTTAGATGTTGAAAAATAGCTCCAAAATAGTCCCAAATCAGCCCCAAAACAGTGGCAAAAATGGACGAAATTAAATGGGAAACACAAGGATTTAAGCTAGGAGTAAGGTTCAAGCAAGGGGGATTAACCCTTCCACCTTTGGGTAGCTTTGAATCACAAGTTTCAGCCCTCAAAACAGTCCAAAAATAATATGAAAACACAAGAAAAAGATGAACAAAGATTGAAATAAAAGTAAGAAAGCTTTACCTCTTGTAGAGAAGGTGTTCTTGTTATAAATCAAACTTGATTCCAAAGCACCCTCAAATTTGAGTATGATTTTTGATTCTCAAATCAAGTTCAAGTTCAAGCTCTTGTATGGTATGTATGGATGATATGAGAGCTTCAAGGCTTGTGGAAGAACAAGAAGGGTGATAGCTTTGATCTTTTCTACCTCTTGAAATTTCTAACTCACTCTTGATATTTCTAACTCACTTGCTATTGATTTGATCTCTCTAACCAAATTCTATATATGTTTTTCAACCTCTATACAGTAGTCTGAACCCTGCTATATATAGGCCCCGAGCAGGTTTGATCAAAATATCTGCAGAATTGGGCAGCTGGCAGAACACTGTTGAATCTGTGTGAAAAGTCAAGATGTCCGGCCGGATGTTGGTATCTTCGGCCGAATATCACTTAGGTCCGACCGGACTTCAATGTATTTCCACTATCTCTTGCTTTCAGGTTCAATACAAGTTGATACAAGGTGCAATACTGAAGTTTCGGGTAGCAATACAGTGTGTATGGTAGGTTGGAATTGTCTGGAGCTCAAACTCAGATTATTTTATTAAGAATTTAAACCATTGACTCAATGTAATCATCATCATCGAGTACTCGGAATCAAGCGCCTAAGTCTTACGAGTGGTCAAAATTGGGGTGTCTACAGATAGTGACCTTGGCGTCCTTCCAGTTGAAGGGAGACGTGGGTCAGTGGTGGAAGTATGCGTGGGGACGCATTGGAAGGACTTGGGAGGCCTTCGTCGACGCCTTCCAGGAGAAGTTTTTGCTTCCCACAATCAGGGAGAAGTTGAGGGACCAGTTTTCCAAGCTGGTGCGGTTGAATACACCAGTGACTGAGTTTGAAGCCACATTCACTAGCTTCTCTAGGTTTGTACCTGAGCTAGTAGCGACTGAGGAGTGCCATTGGTAGGAGTTTGAGAAACGGTTGAGGACCAGGCTCATGTTCAAAGTGGCCGGATCCATGATTAGAGACTATGGGCACCTTATAGAGGTGGCGACCCATCTTGAGACCATTATGCAGGCTGAGGAAGAGAGGATGAGGAGCTCTAGGAGGAGTCAGGATAGTCAGGGGGACGGTAAGAGGTAGAGGGGTTCCAACCCTCAGTCATCCCAAGGAGCTCAGTCGAGGTCCACTTTTCTAGTGCCTAGTTTGGGTTCTGGGAGAGATGGTCAGGGTGATGTGACTTGTTTCAAATGTGGTCAGTTGGGCCACAAGTCTCCAGCTTGCCTATAGAGGGAAGGAGGGTAGCGGTCTGCGCCATCTTCAGCTCGTTCTCCGGGCCAGAGTCAAGGGAGAGGGCAGCCCCCCACTTGTTATCAATGTGGGCAAGCGAGACACCTGAAGAGGTTTTACCAACAGTTGGGTGGCATGTCTTGTGCGTCTGGTTCGAGGCAGACACAAAGTCACCAGCCTACACAGTCAGTACAGGCCTCGAGGGCCAATCAGGGAGCCTTTTCAGCTCAATCCGTGCAGCAGGCTCATGCTCCGAGGGTGAGCAGGTAGATCAGAGGCTAATAGGGCGTGTGTATGCTGTTACCGCACCAGATCTTGTACTGGCTCCATCCGTAGTGAGAGGTACCTTTTTGTTTTGCAATTCAGTTGCTAATGTGTTGATTAATATGGGTGCATCCCATTCTTTTATCTCGTCTGCATTTGCATCAATTTTGTGGTTGGAGTTGGCACAGTTAGCATCTCCTTTTTGTGTAGAGTCACCTATTGGTGGTAAAGTTATTCTGAAACAGGGGTGTCGGGGTTGTGACATCGAGGTTGCCAGTCGTCGATTACCTTTTGCATTTATATTGCTTGACATATCTAGTTTTGATGTTATTTTGGGCATAGACTGGCTATAGTCATACTGGGCTATTATAGATTGCTACTGTCAAAGGGTTATTGTATGTACCTTGGGCGGTGATTGCTTTTATTTCTTGGGGGACCGGTGGATAGAGTCTTATCACCAGTATATGATTCGCGTGGGTGGAGCGAACTTAGTTGTCTTCTTGCTAGCTTCTTGAGTAGTGAGTGTGACGAAATCCGGGTTGAGTTGCCAAGGGTGGTTTGTAAATACCCATACGTCTTTCCCGAGGATCTTACTAGTTTACTACCTCACTGGGAGATCGAGTTGTTTATTGAATTAGTGCCTGGCACGACACCGATTTCTATGGCACCGTATCAGTTTGCACCTGCTGAGTTGAGTGAGTTGAAGATTCAACTCCAGGAATTATTAGATAAGGGTTTTATCCGCCCTAGTACATCACCCTGGGGAGTGTCAGCTCTCTTTGCTAAAAGGAAAGATGGAGCCTTGCGACTTTGTATCAATTACTGGAAGTTGAACAGAGTCACCGTTAAGAATAAGTATCAAATGCCTCGTATAGATGATCTGTTTGATCAGTTGAAAGGGTCTTGTTGTTTCTCTAAGACAGACCTGAGGTCGGGTTACCATCAGTTGAGGGTAAGGAAGGAGGATATCCCGAAGACAGCATTCCGTACATGGTATGGCCATTATGAGTTCCTAGTGATGCCTTTTGGGCTGACCAATGCACCGACTGTATTTATGGATTTGATAAACCAGATCTTCCGGGAGTTTCTAGACCATTTTGTGGTCGTTTTCGTGGACGATATTTTGATTTATTCACCCTCTAAGGAGGAACACGAGGAACACTTACGAGCGGTGCTTAAATTGCTTAGAGCCTATAAGCTATATGCTAAATTTGGAAAGTGTGAGTTCTGGCTGAAAGAGGTTAAATTCTTAGGCCATGTGGTATTCGGAGAAGGGGTGACTGTAGATTCATCCAAGATAGAAGTAGTGCAGGATTGGGCGCAACCTAAGAATGCTTTTAAGATCCGTAGTTTCCTGGGGTTGGCCGGGTATTATTGGGGATTTGTGAAAGATTTCTCTAGACTAGCCTTACCTCTGACTAAACTGACGAGGAAGGGAGTTAAATTTGTGTGGAGTGAGACTTGTGAGAAATCGTTTCAAGAACTTAAGGTTAGACTTACCACAGCTCCAGTCTCGATTATTCCAGAGAGGAGTTTGGGTTACTCAGTTTACTGTGATGCCCCACGGGAAGGTTTGGATTGTGTTTTGATGCAAGAGGGTAAGGTAGTGGCCTATGGCTCGTAGAAGCTGAAAACACACGAGAGGAACTACCCTACTCATGACCTAGAATTAGCAGCGGTGATATTTGCCTTGAAGATTTGGAGGCACTATTTGTATGGTGAGAAATTTGTGGTGTTTTCCGATCACAAGAGTCTGAAGTATCTATTTACACAGAAAGACTTGAATTTGAGACAGAGGAGGTGGATGGAATTCATAGAGGATTATGATTTTGAGTTGCATTATCATCCGGGAAAGGCCAATGTTGTAGCCAATGCCTTGAGTAGGAAATCAATTAGTAGTGTGGCTTGTATCACCATTCAGGAATGGGAGATGTTGGGTGCTCTTGGGGAGTTTGACCTATATCTTGGTGAGTCCATTGAATCTACGGCCTTGTTTACGGTAGTTGCCCAACCTACACCTGTGAACCGAGTGTTAGAAGTGCAGAAGAATGACCTTGAAGTAGAAACCCTCAGGGAGAAGATTTCCAGTGGGAAAGTAGAGAGGGGCTTGAATGTGTATCTCGACCAGAGTGTGAGATACCGTGACCGCTTGTTCGTACCGAAGTCTTGCCAAGAGGAAGTACTTCGAGAATTTCACCATTCATGCATTGCGGTGCATTCGGGAGGCACAAAGATGTATCATGATCTTAGTCGCCAGTTTTGGTGGAGGGATATGAAGAATGATGTGGCAGTGTTTGTATCGAAATGCCTTACTTGTCAACAAGTGAAGGCTGAGCATCAGAGGCCAGTGGGTTTGTTGCAACCCTTACCTATAGCCGAGTGGAAGTGGGAGCATGTCACAATGGATTTTGTTGTAGGCCTTCTGAGGACTCAATGGGATAGTGATGCCATTTGGGTGGTAGTCGACCGGTTGACCAAATCAGCGCACTTTATAGCTATGCGAGTGAACGATTCGGTAGACTATCTAGCCGACCTGTACATTAGGGACATAGTGAGATTGTACGGAGTCCCTGTGACGATTGGGCACTAGATTGACCTTTAGCACTGCGTATCATCCTCAGACTGATGGGCAGTCAGAGCGTACCATTCAGATCCGTGAGGATATGCTTCGAAGTTGTGTCCTCGATTTTAAAGGGTTATGGGAGAGGCACTTGCCCTTAGTGGAGTTTGCCTTAATAACAACTTCTAATCGAGTATTGGCATGACACCATTTGAGGCCTTGTATGGCTGACTATGTAGATCTCTGGTGTGTTGGGCCGAGGTGGGTGATGCACCTTTGTTGGGCCTAGACTTGGTTCGAGAAACGACGGAGAAGGTGGCACTTATTCATAAGAGATTGGTTACGGCTCAGAGTCGCTAGAAAAGTTATGCCGTTGTCTTTTGAGGTGGGAGACCATGTGTTCTTGAAAATATCACCTAGGCGGGGTTTGATAAGATTTAGGAAGAGTAGGAAGTTGTCCCCTCGGTTTATTGGTCCTTTTGAAATTCTTGAGCAGATTGGGGAAGTTACTTACCGTTTGGCGTTGCCGCCATAACTTTCCAGAGTGCATGACGTGTTTCATATTAGTATGCTTCGGAAGTATGAGCCGGATCCATCGCACATGTTGAATTGGACCGACTTAGAGGTAGATGAGGATGCCTCGTATGAGGAGAGACCAGTGAGAGTCTTGGATAGACGGGATCAAGTTTTGCGAGGCAAGACGATTCCCTTGGTTAAGGTATTGTGGAAACATCACGGAGTTAAGGAAGCAACTTGGGAACGTGAATTGGAAGTCCGAGAGAAATATCCGGACTTATTTGTTGATGTTTAAATTTTATATTAAGATTTTCGTTATGTAAATGAAGTAAAGACATTGTATATGTTATGGGTATGTTGGAAACATGGGTTTTATATAAACATTGCACATGTTTTGAGAATATGGAATATTGATGATGTTGTATTATTTTTGGAAACATTGTATATGCTATGTAAATTTTGAAAACTCGAACTTTAATTAAACATTGTAAATGTTTTGGGAAATTGTAAATTTCATTTTAGATTAGAACTTGTGTATCTAGTCGATGAGAATGGATGACCGGGGAATGGGTCATGGTATTGAAATAACAGTGTTATGAATTGTCTAATGTTAATTTTGAACTTGATTTGTAATTTCAAGGTCGAAATTCTTTAAGGGGGGAAGGTTATAGCGATTCCGATTTTGACCCGTCACTTGTTATATTCCGAACTCGGGTTTGTATGATTTTGAATAGTGATTCATATCTTGTTTCTCTTGTCTCCCCTTTATTTTGGTTATTGAGTTGTAGTTATGCGTTTGGAACAGGTTGGTTGCTTGTTTTTTTTCCAAACCTTGTTGCCCAGATTTTTGCTTCTCCACTCAAGCGGTCATTCTTGTGCTCGAGCGAGCTATGTAAATTTTGGACCTCCGCTCGAGCGGCCTTTCTTGCGCTCAAGTGGGATTTGCAAACTCTCAGTACTTCGAAGGTCTGCAAAGGTACTAGAGAGGTGTTTTTCACGCTCAAGCAACGTTTCCCACGCTCGAGCGGGTATGCGCTCAAGCGGCCCTTCTTGAGCTCAAGCGATTTGTCTGTTGTCTGCAAAGGTGCTGGAGGTGTGTATTCTGCGCTCGAGCGGAACAAATTTTTGCGTCTAATGCTCGAGCGTCAGCTTTTCCACTCTAGCGGACTGTGCATATATTAGATCGCGAAAGTGACAATTTATATCACTTTTTCATTCTTCTCTCTCTTTAAAACTTTCTAAAAACCTAGGTCTTGACTCTCTCTCTCTCTCTCTCTCTCTACATTTTGGCCTAAATCCTTTGATCTCTTCACCCTAGTGTCTTTGGAAAAAGGGTAGAACATCTTGAAAGCTTCATTTTGATCCGATTGGAGATCGGTTTCGGCGTCATTGAAGTTCCATCCTTGCTCCATTCATCTTCTAGACTTGAGGTAGGATTTTCTACACTTTAATATGGTTTTTAACTTAGTTGTTTTGTTATTGTGTAACAATGGTAGGATTTGGGCGTAATGTGAACAAACCTAGGGTTTGGGTATAAAAAGAAAAATGGGTTTTTGATAAATGAGAGGAAAATGATTATGGCATTTGAAAATGATGTTGTATGATGTCAAAATTGTTGATTTTTGTACTTGGTTGATATTTGGGAAAAGATGGAGTTTGCCCTAAAATTATTATGACATTTATTTTGTATAAACAAATAAAATTGGTGTGTAAACATGAAATTCGGCAAGTATTGAAATAGATGATGGAATTGAGTAGGTGATACGTCTCACCTTTGGAAGTTTTGAATAAATTATCTATCTTGAGATTATATATTTGTTTAGAAATATCTATATTGGGCTATCGGTGGAGGATAACTATGATTATTGTAGAAATTGCATGAGGATTAGGTGAATTAAAACTAATCCATGATTGGTTATCACTGAATATGATCATGTTGTAAATACATTGTATATGTATGATTATTTGGAAGGAGAAATGGGATATACTCCATGTACAATTATGTGTTTAAATACATTGCATATGTATGATTGTTTGGGAGGAGAAGGGGATGGACTCCATTGTTTAGGAGGAGAAAGGGGATGGACTCCATGTGAAATTTATACATGGGTGTCGATCCCGCGGACGAAATTTCCGTAAAATGGCAGTTTGAAGTGTTTGTGGAATTATAAAATCCTTGAGTTGCAGTCTCATTTGGATTATTAAATAGATAATGAAATTGGCTCATGTATTGAAATGAATTGGAAGAAAATGAAATGAAATATGGATTTGGTATTCTATGGCTATATAAAAGTATGAATGCTTTATCTCTGGCGTTGTGTATGCACATTGTACTTTTACTTTTATTAAATCTCATATATTGTGTTAGATTATTCCTACTGGGCTGTGGCTCACCCTATTTGGGAAAAACATTTTCAGGTATTGATGGCATGCCTCCATTAAGGCAATAGCAATGGAGGGACCTTTGGGAAGAAAGAGCTTCTTTGTTTTGTTTTGTTTTTGTATAGCCTAGGGCTTAAATTATATGACCAAGTCTCATTTTTGTTGTAGCCAGGCCAAGACTTGGAAAGATGTAAGCCTATAGGGCATTCCTTTATGATGAAATTCGTCGCACGAAATACCAAGAATTCTTAGTAGAACGAGTATTGATCAAGTACCCTTCTAATAAGACCTCAAGGAATTTAATAGGCACGAACCACATCCCAAAAGTCCAACCCCATACCCATCTAGTCATGTAAATATGTTATCACATAGCCACGAAATATATAACATCTCCTAATCATGCTGAATGAACCCATTGTGGCAAAACAATCACTTCCCATGAGCCCCAAGTATTCAAACGCGGTAGCTCTGATACTAAATTGTAACGCCCCAAGAAAAAACACAATAAAAATGCATCAATCACCACTCTTAATGATAATAGAAGAAATTCTCCAATGCTTGAATACATGATCAAAAGGTGTTTGCAAAATAATTCAACACGCGGATATACATTCAATGACTTCGGTACATGAATCTATAACATGTAAAACATCTAGTCAAAAGAAATAAACGCCCTCTAGGGCTACAAAGTCCAAGGCTTAAGCTCGGTTACACAAAATGGTTACCCGAACCCATACAAGTATAGCCCTTGGCTTGCAAAAATTACAATCACAACAAAACAAGAGCCTTGTGCTTTGAACACATATATCCACGCCCTTAGTTTGGCGGAATCACCATATCTTTACCAGCACCAAAATCCCATAGGGTGAGCATAAAGCCCAGTAGGAAATTCTTAACAAAGTATATACATTCTGCATCATGAAATGGGATATACATGCTATGCCATGCCTTTAAATGAAAATCTCATTTTTTTTATCCTTTGAAAACCATCATGCACAATGAAGTCCTTAAAATTACAACAATATTCGACAATTTAAATTCGTTCCAAAGGGGCGATAAATAAGACTCAGGTAATCCCTAGGTTGGTGTCTGCAAGTAGGCATAACTAGCACTACCAAATCCCTACTTTACCAGCAGCTAACCGGAAGGCACGTGGTACCTCCTCCGTGCGTGTTTTCGATATTTCACCCTGGACACTTAGGCCAACTTAATCAATTCCATCTACACCCCTATCCGGACTTACCAACGTATTTACCTCATAAACAGAACAAAGAGATCTTGTTTCACAATCATCCTTTCCATCAACGCAAAGGTTTCAAATCTCAGTTCAAAATTTGTAACAACCAAAAGTATTGAAATGCCAGTGCAACAATTATCAATGCCATTAAACCCCCTTCCATTTTCAATTATTCCACACAATATTTCCATAATAATCACAATTCCCATTTCTCTTGTCAATGCCATTTCACAAAATAGCCATATATTCATTTAAATCCATCAATGAGTAGCAACATTTCACACTTCATGCATTCCTAACAATTTAGTCATTTCATGACTATATCCAATTCCAAAATCAACAATTCTCATATTCCATGAAATTTTTCATTTATATATGACAATAAGAAATTTTCCAATCATTCATTCATTTTGGCACATTAATGAGTAACTAAAAAAAAAAATCATAGATTCTCAACCCCTTTAAAAAATCCCAAATTTCTAGGTTTTTCACCAAAAATAGACACCCCTTCATCTTTTGAAAGAATCTCACCCAAAACATCCTCCCTCATACAATGTAGTTCAAAACTCTCAAGAAATTGTTTAGAAAGAGACAAGGATCTAATCCACTTTTAATACCACTATCATTCTTGAGCCAAAAGACAAATTTTCAATACCGTCAAGGAAATTCCAAAATCAACACAATCTTGCAAATATATATATATATATATATATATGACTCTAAGAAAATCCTTCAAATTTTGGAGAAGAAAAGATGAGAAACCCCCAAATTTGACGGTGTTGAAATCCAATCTCCACTGCACAAAACGAAGCCCTCGGTTAGCTCTCCAAAATTAGTGAAGGATGTTGGACCAAAACTCCTATGGATTGGAAGAAATCAAGAGTTTATGGTGTTTGGTGGAGGTTTTTAGAGAGAATGGAGAGGAAATGATATTTTTAGAGAGAGAGAGAGAGAGAGATGTGTACAAAGTGAGATACACTCTGCCTAAGAAGAGAGAAAAAGACAGATTTTCAAACTCAGCTTTATCCCGCAGGTGCGGCACCCCCATCCGCACATGTGGCTCTCACTCCACACATGCGGCACCCTCTCCCACACCTCCTCCCGCTCATGCATATAAAGCAGAACGCACCAATGCCAACTCCCCTTTTCTCTGCATGCGGCCCCCTCTCCGCACGTGCAGCCCCCTCTCTGCACGTGCGGCCCAAGCCCCTGCACGTGCGATTATGCCTTCTAGCCATAAAATTTTCTAGCTTGACTCGTGACACCCCAGATCTAACCTCGCACCTTTCGCAGCAAGTGAGACTCGGAATTGAAATAAGTAAGAACGAGAATTTTGAGAGAAAAGTTTTCAAAAACAGCGAACCCAATAGTTGACAAGACCTTACGTTAAAACCTGACAATCTAACAAGAGTAAACCCAATATAACTTAAAGAGGATGAGGCGAATTACATACCCGGTCATCACAACCTCCCCACCATAAGAAATTTCATCTCCGAAATTAAATCCAACTACCCAAACAAAAGGGCTACAAGCGATCAAAACCACGCTATCACAATTCCAAGTCATAACTTCAATTCTCAACCAAAGTTCACCATTATCGACATGGTTTCCAAGTGCCTAAGTTAGAATGTTAACAACAACGGTTCGTGAAACTACATAAGCACGAAACTCTCCAACAACCATAATGGTAATTTATAGTAATCTCACGCCTTAAAGTAATAATACACATAACAACACATGGTTAACAATTTCAATACTGTAGACTCGACTTTCTTCGCGTCCCCCTTTTAGAGAGCTCGAATTGGTCCTACAGTTTGGACTCTTATCACGGTTCTGAATCTAATCTCACAAAGTGCAATGTGAGACCGATAAATACCAAAGAGTCCAAATCTGACAAATCATTTTGGAAAATCAGATTTTGAATCAAATAATGTCAAAACTGGATTGCTTTGCTAGATTACTAAGTCGCCACCTAAATATTTTATTTTTGGGAAATTTAGGAACCCTGACTTCTGCCAAAGGCCACGTGTCCGTTATTACCAAAGTTACCTCGGCTCGGGAACTTAGGTACGAGAGGGGAAGGTCCTGAAATGAGCACCCCCGCTCGCCCGATCAAAAGATCGGCCTCTACTATCATGATATGTTGTTTTATAAACACTTGTGTTCTTATTCCGGTTATTAGCTAATTTTACTATGTGACGCACACATAAGTATAGACTAAAATCGCTAGAATTGGAACGAATTCAACTCATGTTTGTTTTCAAAAATGGTTTGAAAATGCCACCCTTAAGTGGGCTTAGAAAATGCAGATTTGCCACTCTCAAGTGGGCTTAAAACATGATTTGCCACTTCGCAAAGTGGGCTTAAAACTCACACTTATCGAATTGTTCAAATTCAAACAACAAAGCCTTCATCCACAGACATTCATACAATTAATCACTTACGCAAATAGCCTCATGGCAAGCATGCTATCATGGCAATACTCAAACTCATGCGAGTATGCTAAAGCGTAAAAGCTTACAGTGTACTCCAAGCTAGGAAAGAAAACAAAGTTAGAAAAATGCATGATTCCTAACTATGTTAAAATGCCTAATGCAACACATGCAATAATGCGACTAAATAGGCTCGGCTACCTAATCAAGGATTTTGCAACACTTTGATAACATGCTTTGAGACACGTATTCAAATAAGTATTGAAATACAATACAGTTTGAATGATGCGCCGAGCCTCGATGCATGCAAGACAAATGAATGATGCAAACATGCAAATATAAGGTATGCTAATTGAAAATGTCCCTAAACTAGCCATCGAAAGCGGTTAAATAAAAGGGAGAAAGAAGTGGGGTTGGAAGACATGCACATACACACACACACGCACACTTATTACAACATTGCACCCTCGCGAAGGAGGGTCTGAATAAATAAGCTAAGCTATTCTAAGCTAGGCTATTTATTTACAAAACAAAACTAATTAACTATTCTAGATAATTAATTATTACAACAGTTGAAATGAATTAACTAACTATTCTAAGCTAGCTAAAATATTACACATCAAATTAAACTAATTAATTACAATACATGTATTAATTAGCTACAACTAGCTAAAAAGCGATAAAGTGGCCTCGCGGGCGAAAGAGACATGTATGCTCGGTTGGCGTCGTCCCGAAAAATCCATCACTTTGCCACCGGTTGCCTCTGTTTGCATTTGTTATGATCTCTGAAGATCGTACCCAACTTCCAGATTCCCTCTGCCCCCAACACATGAACACATTGGACAACCTTTGCACTGGTGGCCGGTCGGCTAGTGTAAGTGGCCAGTCGGCTAGTGCAAGTGGCCGGCCGGCCACCCATTTTTCCAGGCTTCTGTTTTTGCTGCAATAGAGAACAACAGAGGCAAAGCAATGTATTTGCAAGGAAATGTGTGTACTGCCACCCTCCTTATCATTTCTCAAGCTCAAAGGAGTATGGCACTTGGCTCTCAAGCCACCAATCGAGCATTTTCATGCATGATGGCCAAAGAACCAAGCTTATACAGGCTTAATGAATGTACACATAAGACTCAAATGGCCATCACCCTATCATGCATGATCAAGGGTGATGACGACCAAGAAACGTGACACGTTTCATCACTTTGAGTATGAAACGTCCCACATTTCTTGTGTTTGGATTAACGTCCGATCCAAACACATGCAATGCAACACACATATGTTTATCTTGCTCAAGTTTTACTTGTCCAATTCTTGTTTACTCATTTTAGCATTACCAAGCCATTCTTTAACCGGTTAAGTCCAAGGTGATTGTCCTCTAATTGGAAAGATGGCTTAAGCCACAAGAGCCTTGAGCATGAAAGAGGACTCATGATGTTGGTTAGTAGAAATCCTCAAGAGAGGACTAAAACCATTAGGCATGAGAGCCTCAAATTCACACTCAAGCCAACAAGGGCTCAAGTCCACTTTCAAAGCAAATTGAAAAGTGAAGAATAGAGGGAGGTTGTAGACTTTTAATGCTGACATGGCATGAAAAATAGTGCTACAACATGCAAGCAACTCATGCACAACATGTTAAAAGCCAAAAACATCAAAGCTAGTGAAGAGCATTACACAAGAGGTATGCAATATCAAGCTTAAATGACTAAACCAGCTCTGGACAAAGCTTAAACATGCCAAAATAGTGGCTAAAACATGCTGAGATAGTAGCATAAAAGGCAAGAAATACATGCTTGCATGTTGGCTCACAAACAAGGCACAAAGCACAACTCTCAAAAACAATGAAAGAGTGGAATATGTGAGAGTGTGACAAAGGTACATGCACTGAAATTACATGTTAAATGATGCTATATCATGCAATCATCTCAAGCAAAGCATGTTAGAGGCCTTGAAACACAAAGCTAGTAAAGCCATTTACACTACAACCATGCAAGACTATGCTCATATGACCAAGTCCACCCAAAACAGAGCTAAAGCATGCTAAATCAGTAGCTAAAACATGCTGAGATCAAGTCATAAAGAGGTAGAAAAACATTCTCACATCTTAAGCCATCTACACATGCAAACAAGATACAAGAAGAGGAGGCTAGGCCCTCCTATTTTGGACCTCAAAACCAACTTTTTACCACTGAAAAACCTCTGAGTTTCAGTGGTTAAAAGGCCAAGAAAAGGGGGTGTGAAAAGCTTTAAAGAGATGCACAATACTTAGCAAATAAGCTACAAAAGAGGGTGAACCACCCTTAACTCTAAAAAGGCCTTAAACCACCATTTTTAAACCTTAAAAATAGAGGTTTTGTAGTTGAAAACTAGGCCAAAAACAACATGCAAAGGTGGCCAAACAAGTAAATAAAACAAAGCTTAAAAGGGGGTAAGGCTTTGCCTTTGAAGCACCGCAACAAACAGCAAAGATTCTGAGCCCAAACCAAGCTTAAGACCTCACACCAAGCTTCAAGGGACCTCAGCTCCAAGGTGAAGGTGTTTGGCTAAGGGTCTTAGTGCAAATGTGTAGAGAAAACTCGCTTTCAAGCACAATATATATATATATATATATAGAGAGAGAGAGAATTCTAGAGAGAGAGACATAAATTTTGCTCACAAAATTTGTCTAACCCCTCAAATAGGGGAGAGACCTCCCCATTTATAGAAATGCAAGCCAAAAGCTTGCATTCATCCCTCCATACATCTGTATGGAGATGAGCATCAGTGCTCACCAGCTAGCAATAAATATCTGAAAAAGGAGAAAAATGGCCGTTGGCCACTTTAGGTGGCCGGCCAGCCATCTCCCCTAGCTGATTGACCACTTCAAGTGGCCTACAAGGGAGAAAAGTGGCCGACAAATGCCAAAAGGGGCTGGCAAGGCCTTCCCCCTCCCCCTCCCAGGCAAGAGGCACCAAGGTTTGGCTTAGAAACAAGCACAAAACAAGGAGAAGCAAGAGGCTCAAAGACAAGGCGCTCAACCAAGACCTTCGGGCACTCAAAACGAGCACAAACATGCGCAATCATCGAGTGCACAAATGATGACGTCTAAGTTTTGAAGTCGGTCAAAAATGGGGTGTCTACAAATACATTTCCCTCAAACACTAGGGAATATTACAAATTAAAACAACTAAACACTTTCAAACAAATCTGGATATTTGGAGCGGACCTCCGCATCCCATTCCCAAGTCGCTTCCTCAACCCTATGGTGCCTCCACAACACCTTTACCAATGGTATAGTCTTTCCCCTCAACCCTTGTTCTTGGGTGTTTAAAATTTGCACCGGTCGTAATTCATAAGAGGCATCCTCATCTACTTCCAATTCAACCCAATCTAGGACATGAGAAGGGTCAGGTTCATACTTCCTAAGCATAGACACATGAAATACGTTGTGAACCCCCGAAAGTTGTGGCGGTAAAGCTAACCGGTACGCCACTTCCCCAATTCGCTCCAATATCTCAAAAGGCCCAATGAACCTTGGAGACAATTTACCACTTTAGCCAAATCTCATCAAACCCCGCTTGGGTGAGATCTTAAGGAACATGTGGTCACCAACCTCGAAAGATAAAGGTTGCCTCCTGTTATCGGCATAACTCTTCTATCGGCTCTAGGCCGTAGCTAACCTCTTCAGAATGAGAGCAATTCGGTTGTTTCTCTAACAATTTTGGACCCAACAACGGTGCATTACCCACCTTTGTAACGTCCCAAATTTCTAGCCCAAATGATAATACAACAATCATGGCTCTTTCAAGGAAAACCGAATATAAATCTCAAAATTTACATTACATGACACAATAGTTCTTCATGCAACAATACATTAATCCAACAACAAGTAAATACCCCCAAGGGTTTACAAGTTTCTAAAGCTTGAGCCTGGTTACACAAAATGGTTATTCAAACCCACACACATACAACTCTTGGCTTACACACAGAGTCACAGTAAAATGAGAGTCTCGTACTCTCAACACACATTTTCTCATCTTTAGTTATACGGCATCACTACATCTTTTCCTACACAAAAATCCCGTAGGGTGAGCATAAAGCCCAGTACAAAATCCTTAACAAAGTATATACATTTTATACAAGTCTCAAGAGATGAAATGCACATGCCATGCTATGCCCTTTTTAAAGAAAATCACATCTTCCTCTTTGAAAACCATCATGCTCAATGATGTCATGCAATTTCAATTCTTCAAAACCTAACAATTCATTTCAAGAGCGGTAAATATGACTTTGGTAATCCCTAGCTCGGTGTTTGCAAGTAGACTATATAAGTACTACCAATTTGTCATTTTTACCGGTATTAACTGGAAGGCTCGACACCTATCCGCACGGGTTTTCGGTCATTCACTCCGGACTCTCAGGCCAACTTATTCAATATTATCTACACCACCTATCAAGACTTACCAACGTATTTACCCCAAAATCATTCCATGAAAACTTGTTTTTCAACATTCTTTTCTCAATGCAAGTTTTCAAATCAACTTTCAAAGTTTAATGTAATCAAATGAATTGATATGCCAATAACACAAGATGAATATAAATACTTTTATTCCAACTCATCACCCAAGCAATAACACATTTCCCTCTTCTCAAGTATCCTCAACAATTAGTCATTTCAAGACTATTTCAACGTTTTGAATAATAATTTCCAAAATGAACAACAATTCGCATATTCCCTGAAATTCATCATTTATATAAATATGAATAAGAAAATTTTCAAATATCCATTTATTTTGACACACAAAGTAAATATAACAATATCATTCATGGATTTTCAGTCTCTTTTAAAAAAATCCTCAAATTCTAAGTTTTCTCATAAAAACTATACAACTCAAATCTTTTGAAAGAAACTTTCCAAAAATCATCTTTTCTTTAATCAACGAAGATCAAAACCCATAAGATCATTTTAAAAGAACAAGAGCCAAGCCCATTTTCAAAATCGCTCAACTTTTTGAATCAATAATCAATTTTCAAAGCTATCGAAAGATGATTTCAATAATCATACAGATCTTGCAAAATATATATATATATATATATATATGTGTGTGTATATATAACTCTAAGAAAATCCCTACCTCAAGTTTTGAAAAAGAAATGAAATGAAACCTCCAAAATCAACGGTGTCGAAACTCGATATTCACCATACACAACGAAGCCCTCGAGAAGTTAACCAACTTTGATTAAGAACTTATGGCAAAACTCTAATGGATCTTGAGAAATCAAGGTTTTGATCCAATTTGGCGTAGGGAAATGTAGAGAGAAGGGAGAGGACATGGTTTTTAGAGAAAGAGAGATATACAAAAGTGATCTGAAATATTAGATTCACGAACTGATATAACATGGTCCGCTCGAGCGTGGAAAGCCCCACTCGAGCGTCAAATACACTTTCCTAGTACTTTTGCAGACAGGTCAAACTTCTAAAACTAAACATTCTCCGCTCGAGAACATAAACGGCCGCTCGAGCGAACAAGCAACTTCTAATGCATTTTGCATTTTTGCTTTGGGGGCGCTGCCCCTCAACCCCGTCAGGGCGTTGCCCTAGGACCCGCCAAGGGGCACTGCCCCCTGGACACCCGTAAGCTGATCGGGCAGCTCGATCTCCGCTAAGGCGCTGTCCTTAGACCCGCCAAGGGGCGCTGCCCTCTGGACCCTCACGAGCTGACCGGGCAGTTTGATCCCCAACATACTCAGCGAAGTGGCAAAACTGGGATTGCTACAACCTTCCCCTCTTAAAGAATTTTGTTCCCAAAATTTCAAATCGAACTACCCAAACAAAGGGTTTCTAGCGATCAAAACCATGCTATTTCATTTTCAAATCACAATATTAACTCTCAACCAAATTCCACATTTCCACCATGGTTATCTCATTAACAACAACCTCTCAAATACGCATAAACATGGAATTTTCCAAAAAGTAATGGCAACTCTAAACAACCTTATGCTTAAAACAACAACGAGCATATCAACATGTGGTTAACAACTTTAAATACATTTCCCTCAACACTAGGGAATATTACAAAGAAAAGCAATGTATGCATTTTCAAATAAATCCGGATATTTGGAGTGAACTTCCGCCTCCTGTTCCCACGTCGCTTCTTCAACCCCATGGTGTCTCCACAACACCTTTACCAACGGTATAGTTTTGCCCCGTAGCACTTGCTCCCAAGTATCTAATATTTGAACTGGTCGTTCTTTGTAAGAGGCATCCTCATCTACCTCCAAGTTAGCCCAATCAAGCACATGAGAAGGGTCGGGTTCATACTTCCTAAGTATAGCTACATGAAATACGTTGTGAACTCCCAAAAGTTGTGGCAATAAAGCTAACCGGTATGCCACTTCCTCAATTTGCTCTAAGATCTCAAAAGGCCCAATGAACCTTGGAGATAATTTACCACTCTTACCAAATCTCATCAAACCCCGCCTTCGTGAGATTTTTAGAAACACATGGTCACCAACTTAAAAAGATAAAGGTCATCTCCTCTTATCGGCATAACTCTTTTGTCAGCTTTGGGCCGTAGCTAACCTCTTTCGAATGAGAATAACTTTCTCGGTTGTCTCTCTAACAATTTTCGGACCCAGTAACGGTGCATCACCCACTTCGGCCCAACAAACCGGTGATCTACAAGGTCGGCCATACAAGGCCTCAAATGGTGCCATCCCAATACTAGCTTGGTAACTATTGTTGTAAGCAAACTCAATCAATGGTAAGTGCCTTTCCCAAGGCCCCTTAAAATCAAGGACACAAGCTCTAAGCATGTCCTCCAAAATTTGAATGGTACATTCTGACTGTCCATCGGTTTGAGGATGATAAGCGGTGCTAAGAGTCAACTTAGTTCCCAACGCCTCTTGAAGGCTTTGCCATAACCGGGCAGTAAAACAAGGATCCCTATCCGACACAATAGTCACAGGGACTCCATGAAGTCGAACAATCTCTCTAATGTACAACTCTGCTAAGCGTTCAACTGAGTCGCTGGTGCACATCGAAATGGAATGGGTAGACTTAGTCAACCTATCAACAATCACCCAAATGGTGTCATTGCCTCGTGTCGAGAAGCCCAACTACAAAATCCATGGTAACACGCTCCATTTCCACTCGGCTATCGGTAAGGGTTGTAACAAATGGTCTTTGGTGTTCGGCCTTCACTTGTTGACAAGTAAGGCACTTCGATACAAATAAAGCGGCATCCCGTTTCATACCCCTCCACCAAAACTGACGACTAAGATCATGATACATTTTAGTGCCTCCTGGGTGTCAAGGAGTGAGTGATGGAACTCCCGAAGTACTTCCTCTCTACAAGATTCTGGTACAAACAAACGGTCTAGGTAACGTACACTCAGATCCGAGTGAACGTTCATACCTTTCTCTTCCTTCCCATTGGAAATCTTAACACAGATTGATTCCACTTCACGGTCTTCTCGTTGTGTCTCTATGACCTTACTAACCAAGGTAGGTTAAGCATTCAAAGTAAACAAGGTAACACTCTCTCCAGACTCACCCAAGTGCAAATCAAACTTGCCAATAACATCTAGCATATCCCATTCCCGAATGGCCATACTTGCCAAACTACTCACAAATTTTCGACTCAACGCATCGGCCACCACATTGGCCTTCCCTAGATGATAGTGTAACTCAAAGTCATAATCCTCCATAAATTTCATCCACCTTCGTTGTCGTAAATTCAAGTCTTTTTGAGAAAACAAATACTTTAGACTCTTATGATTGGAGAAGACTTCAAACTTCTCACCGTACAAGTAATGCCTCCAAATTTTCAAAGCAAAAATCATCGCTGCTAATTCTAGATCATGGGTAGGGTAATTTTTCTCATGAGTTTTCAATTGTCGTGAACCGTAGGCCATAACTTTTCCCTCTTGCGTCAAGACACAACCAAGTCCATCCCCGAGTGCATCACAATAGACAGTGCAATTCAAACCCCTTTCTAGAATTATCAAAATCGGTGCGGTAGTCAATCTAGTCTTAAGCTCTTGGAATGACTTTTCACAAGCTTCACTCCACACAAATTTAATACTCTTTCTAGTCAACCTAGTCAAAGGTGCAGCTAGTCTAGAGAAGTCCCTTACAAAACGTCGATAATACCCCGCTAATCCCAAGAAACTCCGGATTTCAAAAACATTCTTGGGTTGTTCCCAATCCTGTACGGCATCTATCTTTGAGGAGTCCACAGTCACTCCCTCTCTAGACACTACATGCCCCAAAAACTTCACCTCTGTTAACCAAAACTCGCATTTTTCAAATTTGGCATACAATTGGTGCTCACTAAGTAAACCCAGCACTACCCGCAAGTGAGTCTCGTGTTCCTCTTCAGAGGTTGAATAAATCAAGATGTCGTCCACAAAGACGACCACAAAACGGTCCAAGTATTCCGAAAAATTATGTTCATCAAATCCATAAAGGAAGCGGTGCATTGGTCAACCCAAAAGGCATTACAAGGAATTCATAGTGGCCATAACGAGTACGAAAGGCCGTCTTCTGAATGTCCTCTCCCGGACTCTCAACTGATGATGCGTACCGACCTCAAATCTATTTTTGAGAAGCAACGAGACCCTCTAAGTTGGTCAAACAAATCATCTATTCTGGGTAGAGGATACTTGTTCTTAACTGTAACTCTATTCAACTTGCGGTAATCAATACACAAGCAATGACCCATCTTCTTCTTCGCAAAGAGAGCCGGCGCTCCCCAAGGCGATGTACTAGGGCGAATGAAGCCCTTGTCTAAAAGTTCTTGGAGTTGAATCTTCAACTCATGCAATTCGGCGGGTGCAAATCTATACGGTGACATGGAAATGGTGCCGTGCCAGGCACTAATTCAATGGAGAACTCGATCTCCGGTGAGGTGGTAAACTAGTAAGATCTTCTGGAAAGACATCCGGGTATTCACAAACTACCCTTGGTAACTCAACACGAGCCCCGTCACTCTCACTATCCAAGAGAGTTGCAAGAAGGCCACTAAGCTTGCTACTACGAGGGTCAACAACTGGCGACAAGGCTCTATCAACTCGGTTCCCCAGAAAATAGAAACGATCACCACCCGAAGTGCACACTGTAACTCTCTGACGGTAACAATCAATCACAGCTTGATAAGAACACAACCAGTCCATGCCTAAAATGACATCAAAACTCGACATATCTAGCAACACAAAAGCAAACGGAAGTCGACGCCCGACAACTTCTATTTCACAATCACGACAACCCCGTTCTAAATCAACTGTACCCCCAACAGGTGACTCTACTCTGAGTGGAGGCACTAACCGTGCTACCTCTAACCCCAATGCAGAAGCAAATGCAGTAGATATAAATGAATGAGACGCACCGTGTCTATCAATACATTAGCCAAAGAATTACACACACAAAAATACCTCTCACAACTGAGGATTCTGGCAACTGCTCTGGCACGGTAACACATACACGCCCGCCCCTGATTGACTTGCTCCCCTCTCGGAGCATAGGCCTGTTGTACTGACTGAGCCGAAGCGGCTCCCTGATTAACTCGTGAAGCTTGGACTGATTGAGCCTGCTGGTGGCTCTGAGTCTGCCTCGACCCTGATGTGCCAGATGCGCCTCCCAACTGTGGGCAAGTTCTCTTCATATGCCCTGGCTGACCACACTGATAACAATTAAACCCTTGACCTTTATTCTGAGACTGAGACTGACTTTGAGATCGGTTAGGTGGTGGTAACATTAACTGCCCTCCTCCCTTCTGTGGGCATGAGAAGGCTTTGTGACCCGGTTGGCCACACTTGAAACACGAGAAGCTACTCGATGCACTTTTTCCCGGACCGCACTAGGCAAAGGAAAAGTGGATCTAGACTGCTGTGGTTGGGACTGGATGGATAGGTGTTCCTGCTCTTCTTGTTCTGCCTATAGTCTCCTTGAGACTCTTGGCCCCTAGACCTCGAACTCCGAAGCCTCTCCTCCTCGGCTTGTATGGAAATTTCTACGTGTCGTCGTCCACAAGACGGTCATATTCCCGAATCATATTTCCACAAGCTTGAACATAATTTTTGTTTTCAATTTCTTTTCAAATTCAATGCAACGCGCTCTTCCGTTGCCACCAACTCTGGTGCAAATCTGGACAAACTAGAGAAGACCGCCTCAAACTCGGCCACGGGCATGTCGAGTTGTTTGAGGTCTTTAAACTCTTGCCTCAATCTCTCCCTAGCAGTGAGGTATGTACTTATCTTGGAAAGCAACCGCAAAGGCTTCCCATGTCGGCTCCACTCTACCCTTGGCATATTTCCACCATTGACCCGCGTCTCCCTTAAGGTAGTAACTCGCTAGAGTCACTCTTAGTTCACTATCTTCGATGTGAAGCATCTCAAATGTCTTCACAGTTTGTTCGAGCCACTCATCCGCTTTCTTGGGCTCGGGCCACCATGGAACTCATCCGTTTCCGCAAGAACTCTCTAGTAAGGAAACTCGCCCTTGACTCCGCGGTGTTCTCTGGGCTTGATTCTCCACCCTCAACAAGTTCATAGACTCTCTTAAAGCCCCTGCCATTTCTCGAGCTAGGGCCCCCATTGCGGTTTGACCCGCTTGTCCCACCTGCTCGGCCACATTAGCTTGGCCTGCTTGCTCGGCCATATTAGCTTGGCCGAACCCTTCTTCTTGCACCGGAACCCTATGGACCGGTACCTCATGCACACCTCAGCGAGCCCTACCACACCTCCCGCCTCTACCACCACGGACTTGACCCCTTCCTGACATCCTAATAAAGGACACAAGAGAAATAATTTAGCACATTAACTCATATGTGCTCGTAACTTGACTCACACGTTCGACTACAACAATTCCTATATTTCTTACCATATACACAATTCAATTTCACTCCACATAAGCACTTAGTCATGTAAACACATACGATTATACTCTTATGATGAGATTCCCCACGAAAAACCAAGAATTCTTAGTAGAATGAGTATTGATCAAGTACCCTTCTAATAAGACCTCAAGGAATTTAACAGGCGCAAACAACATCCCAAAAGTCCAATCCCATACCCATTTAGTCACATAAGCATGTTATCACATAGTCACAAAATGCATAACACTTCCTAAGCATGCTAAATGAACCCATTGTGGTTAAACAACCACTTCCCACGAGCTCCAAGTATTCAAACCCGGTAGCTCTGATACCAAGTTGTAACGCCCCAAATTTCTAGCCCAAATGATAATACAACAATCATGGCTCTTTCAAGGAAAACCGAATATAAATCTCCAAACTTACATTACATGATACAATAGTTCTTCATGCAACAATACATTAATCCAACAACAAGTAAATAAACAAATAAATACCCCCAAGGGTTTACAAGTTTCCAAGGCTTGAGCCTGGTTACACAAAACGGTTATTCAAACCCACACACTACACCCTTGGCTTACACACAGAGTCACAGCAAAATGAGAGTCTCGTACTCTCAACACACATTTCCTGCCTTTAGTTAGGCGGCATCACCACATCTTTTCCTGCACAAAAATCCGTAGGGTGAGCATAAAGCCCAGTAGAAATCCTTAACAAAGTATATACATTTTATACAAGTCTCAAGAGATGAAATGCACATGCCATGCTATGCCCTTTTAAAGAAAATCACATTTCATCTTTGAAAACCATCATGCTCAATGATGTCATGCAATTTCAATTCTTCAAAACTTAACAATTCATTTCAAGAGCGGTAAATACGACTCTGGTAATCCCTAGGTCGGTGTCTGCAAGTAGACTATAGAAGTGCTACCAATTTGTCATTTTTACCGGTATAAACCGGAAGGCTCGACACCTATCCGCACGGGTTTTCGGTCTTTCACCCCGGACTTTCAGGCCAACTTATTCAATATCATCTACACCACCTATCAAGACTTACCAACGTATTTACCCCAAAACCATTCCATGAAAACTTGTTTCTTAACATTCTTTTCTCAATGCAAGTTTTCAAATCAACTTTCAAAGTTTAATGTAATCAAATAAATTGATATGCCAATAACACAAGATGAATATAAATACTTTTATTCCAATTCATCATCCAAGGAATAACACAATTCCCTCTTCTCAAGTATCCTCAACAATTAGTCATTTCAAGACTATTTCAACGTTTTGAACAATAATTTCCAAAATGAACAACAATTCTCATATTCCCTGAAATTCATCATTTATATAAATATAAATAAGAAATTTTCCAAACATCCATTTATTTTGACACACAAAATAAATATAACAATATCATTCATGGATTTTCAGTCTTTTTAAAAAAATCCCAAATTCTAGGTTTTCTCACCAAAACTATACAACTCAAATCTTTTGAAAGAAAACTTTCCAAAATCATCTTTCTTCAATCAACGAAGATCAAAACCATAAGATCATTTTAAAAGAACAAGAGGCAAACCCACTTTCAAAATCGCTCAACTTTTTGAATCAACAATCAATTTTCAAAGCTATCGAAAGATGATTTCAAAAAACATATAGATCTTGCAAAAATTTATATATAACTCTAAGAAAATCCCTACCTCAAGTTTTGAAGAAGAAATGAGATGAAACCCCCATAATCAACGGTGTTGAAACTCGATCTTCACCGCACACAACGAAGCCCTCGAGAAGTTAACCAACTTTGATGAAGAACTTATCGCAGAACTCTAATGGATCATGAGAAATCAAGGTTTTGATCCAATTTGGCGTAGGGAAATGTAGAGAAGGTAGAGGAAAGGGTTTTTACAGAGAGATATACAAAAGTGATATGAAATATTAGATTCACGAACTGATATAACATGGTCCGCTCGAGCGTGAAAGGCCCCGCTCGAGCATCAAATACACTTTCCCAACACTTTTGCAGACAGGTCAAACTTCTGAAACCAAACATTCTCTGCTCGAGTGCATAAACGGCTGCTTGAGCAGACAAGCAACTTCTAATGCATTTTGTATTTTTGCTTCGGGGGCGCTGCCCCTCAACCCCACCAGGGTGCAGCCCTAGGACCCGCCAAGCGGCTCTGCCCCCTAGACACCCGTGAGCTGACCGGGCAGCTCGATCCCCGCCAGGGCGCTGCCCTTGGACCCGCTAAGGGGCACTGCTCCCTGGACCCTCGCGAGCTGACCGAGCAGCTCGATCCCCGGACATACTCAGCGAAGTGGCAAAACTGGGATCGCTACAACCTCGGCCCAACAAACCGGTGATCTACAAGGTCAGCCATACAAGGCCTCAAATGGTGCCATCTTAATGCTAGCTTGATAACTGTTGTTATAGGCAAACTCGATCAATGGTAAGTGTCTCTTCCAAGACCCTTTGAAATCAAGGACACACACTCTAAGCATGTCCTCCAAAATCTGAATGGTATGCTCCGACTACCCATCGATTTGTGGGTGGTAAGCAGCACTAAAGGTCAACTTAGTTCCCAAGGCCTCTTGAAGGCTTTGCCACAACCGGGTGGTAAAATGAGGATCTCTATCCGATACAATGGTTACAGAGACTCCATGAAGGTAAACCATCTCCCTAATGTACAACTCTGCCAAATGCTCAACTGAGTCACCGATGTGCATCGGAATAAAGTTTGTAGACTTAGTCAACCTATCAACAATCACCCAAATGGCATCATTGCCCCGTTGTGTTCTAGGAAGCCCAACTACAAAATCCATGGTAACATGCTCCCATTTTCACTCGGCTATCGGTAAGGGTTGTAGCAAACCCGCTGGTCTTTGGTGTTCGGCCTTTACTTGTTGACAAGTAAGGCACTTCGATACAAATAAGGTGACATCCCGCTTCATACCCCTCTACCAAAATTGGTAACCAAGATCATGATACATTTTGGTGTCTCCCAGATGTACCGCAAGGCGTGAATGATGGAACTCTCGAAGTACTTCCTCTCTACAAGATTCTGGTATGAACAAACGGTCTAGAAAACACACAATCAGATCCAAGTGGATGTTCAAACCCTTCTCTTCCTTCCCGTTGGAAATTCTATCACAAATTGACTCCACTTCATGGTCCCCCTGTTGTGCCTCTATGACCTTACTAATCAAGGTAGGTTGAGCAACCAAAGTAAACAAGATAGCACTCTCACTAGATTCACCCAAATGCAAATCAAACTTGTCGATATCGCCTAGTATATCCCATTCCCGAATGGCCACACTTGCTAAACTAGTCACAGATTTTCGACTAAAGGCATCGGACACTACATTGGCCTTCCCCGAATGGTAGTGTAATTCAAAATCATAATCCTCCATAATTTTCATCCACCTCCATTGGCGTAAATTCTAGTCTTTTTGGGAAAACAAATACTTTAGGCTCTTATGATCGTAGAAAAACTCAAACTTCTCACCATACAAATAGTGCCTCCAAATTTTCAAGGCAAAAATTACAACTGCTAATTCTAAATCATAGGTGGGGTAGTTTTTCTCATGAGTCTTCAATTGTCATGAACCATAAGCCACAACTTTTCCCTCTTGCATCAAGACACAACCAAGCCCATCCCGAGACGCATCACAATTGACGGTGTAACCCAATCCTCTTTCCAGAATTATCAAGGCCGGTGCGATGGTCAATCTAGTCTTAAGTTCTTGGAATGACCTTTCACAAGCTTCACTCCACACAAATTTGACACCCTTCCTTGTCAACCTAGTCAAAGGTGTGGCTAGTCTAGAGAAGTCCTTTACAAAACAGCGATAATACCCGGCTAATCCCAAGAAACTCTGGATCTCAAAAACATTTTTAGGTTGTCCCCAATCCTGCACAGCATCTATCTTAGAAGAGTCTACAGTGACTCCTTCTCTTGACACCATATGCCCCCAAAACTTCACCTCAGTCAACCAAAACTCGCATTTCTCAAATTTAGCATACAATTAGTGCTCCCTAAGCAAATCAATTACTAACCGCAAGTGAGTCTCATGTTCCTCCTTGGGGGAAGAATAAATTAAGATGTCGTCCACAAAGATGACCACGAAGTGGTCTAAGAATTCTCGAAAAATTCGGTTCATCAAATCCATAAAGGAAACAGGTGCATTGGTCAAACCGAAAGGCATTACAAGAAATTCATAGTGGCCATAATGCGTACGAAAGGCCGTTTTCCGGATGTCCTCCTCCCGGACTCTCAACTGATGGCACCCCGACCTCAAGTCTATCTTTGAAAAGTAGCGAGACCCTCTAAGAGGATATTTGTTCTTAACGGTAACTCGATTCAACTTACGGTAATCAATACATAACCGCAACGACCCATCCTTCTTCTTCGCAAATAAAGTTGGCGCTCCCCAAGGTGATGTACTAGGGCAAATGAAGCCCTTATCTAAAAGTTCTTGGAGTTAAATCTTTAACTCATGCAATTCGGTGGGTGCAAATCTATACAACGCCATGGAAATCGGTGTCGTGCCAGGCACTAAGTCAATGGAGAACTCGATCTCTGAGTGGGGTGGCAAACTAGTAAGATCCTTGGGAAAGACATCCGTGTATTCACAAACTACCCTTGGCAATTCAACATGAGTCTCATCACTCTCACTACCCAAGAGGGTCGCAAGGAGACCACTAAGCTCGCTCCTACTACGAGGGTCAAAAACTGGTGACAAGATCCTATCAACTCGGTTCCCCAGAAAATAAAAACCATCACCACTTGAGGTGCACAATGTAATTCTCTGACGATAAAAATCAATCATAGCACGGTATGAAGATAACCAGTCCATGCCCAATATGACATCAAAACTTGACATGTTTGGCAACACAAAATCAAATGGAAGCTGGCACCCGAAGACCTCTATCTCACAACCGTGACATCCTTGGTCTAAGTTAACCGTACCCCCAACTGGTGACTCTACCCTGAGCGGAGATGCTAACCGTGTCACTTCTTACCCCAATGCATAAGCAAATGTAGTAGATATAAATGAATGAGACGCACCCATATTTATCAACACATTAGCCAAAGAATTGCACAGAACAAAATACCTCTCACAGCTGAGGATCTAGGTAACTGCTCTAGCGTGGTAACAGCATACACGCGCCCCTGCGGCCTTTGATCAACCTACTCCTCTCTCGGAGCATAGGCCTGCTGCACTGATTGAGCCAAAGAAGCTCTCTGATTGGCTTGTGAAGTTTGAACTGAATGAGCTTGCTGGTGGTTCTGAGTTTGCCTCGACCCTGATGCGCTAGATGTGCCTCCCAACTGTGGACAAGCCCTCCTCATATGCCCCGACTGACCACACTAGAAACAGGTAAGTCCTTGCCCTCTGTTCTGAGACTAACTCTGAGATCAGTTAGATGGTGGTGGCGAAAACATCTACTGCCCTCCTCCCTTTTGTGGGGATGAAAAGGCCTTATGACCCGATTGGCCACACTTGAAACATGAAAAACTACCCGGTGCATTCTTCCCGAGCCCGCACTAAGCAAGGGAAAAGTAGATTTAGACTGCTGTGGTTAGGATTGGGATGAAAAGGTGCCCCTGTTCTTCTTACTGGGTCTAAAATCTCCCAGTGACTCCTGGCCCCTAGACCTCAAATCTTGAAGTCTCTCCTCCTCGGCCTACACGGTAATCTCTACATGTGTCGCCGCCTCCACAAGACGATCATAGCTCTGAATCATGTTTCCGGCAACTTTGAACAAAATTTTTTTCCTCAACCTCTTCTCAAATTCTATGTAACAACGTTTTTTCGTTGCCACCAACTCCGGCGCAAACTGGGACAAACTAGTGAAGGTCGCCTCAAACTCGGCCACAAATAGGTTAAGTTGTTTGAGGTCTTGAAACTCTTGCCTCAATCTCTCCTCAGCAGTGCGAGGTAGATACTTGTCTTGGAAGGCAACCACAAAGGCTCCCCATGTCGGCTCCACTCTACCCTTGGTGTATTTCCACCATTGGCCCGCATCCCCCTTGAGATAATAACTCGCTAGAGTCACCCTTAGGTCGCTATCTTCAATGTGAAGCATCTCAAATGTCTTCACCATTTGTTTGATCCACTCATCCGCTTTCTTGGGCTCGGGGCCACCATGGAACTCATCCGGTTTGGCCGGCAAAAAATCTTTAGTAAGAAAATTCGCCCGTGTCTCTACGACGTTCTCTCGAGCTTGGTTCTCCGCCCTCAACAAATTCATTGATTCTCTCAAAGCCCCAGCCATTTCCCAGGCTAAGGCCCCAATTGCGGCTTGGCCCGCTTGCCCCAGAATCTCCGTTTGCCCCACTTGCTCCGCTACATTAGCTTGGCCCGCTTGCTTGGCCGCATTAGCTTGGCCAAACCCTTCATCTTGCACCGGAACCTCATGGACCGGTACTTCATGTACACCTCGATGAGGTCTACCGTGCCTTCTGTCTCTGCCACCATGGGCTTGACCCTTTCCTGACATCATAATTAAGGAATAACGTAAACAATTTAGCACATGAACTCAAATGTGCTCGCAACTTGCCTCACATGTTTGACCACAACAATTTTGCATATTTCTCTACCATATAAACAATTTAGTTTCATTCTTCATAAGCACCTAGTCACGTAAACACATATGGATTATTCTTTTACGATGAAATTCATCCCACGAAATACCAAGAATTCTTAGTAAAACAAGTATTGATCAAGTAACCTTCTAATAAGACCTCAAGGAATTTAATAGGTGCGAACCACATCCCAAAAGTCTAACCCCATACCCATCTAGTCATGTAAATATGTTATCACATAGCCACGAAATATATAACATCTCCTAATCATGCTGAATGAACCCATTGTGGCAAAACAACCACTTCTCACGAGCCCCAAGTATTTAAACCCGCTAGCTCTGATACCAAATTGTAACGCCCCAAGAAAAAACATAATAAAAATGCATCAATCACCACTCTTAATGATAATAGAAGAAATTCCCCAATGCTTGAATACATGATCAAAAGGTGTTTACAAAATAGTTCAACATGCGGATATTTATTCAAGAACTTCGGTATATGAATCTATAGCATGTAAAACATCTAGTCAAAATAAATAAACGCCCTCTAGGGCCACAAAGTCCAAGGCTTAAGCCCGGTTACACAAAATAGTTACCCGAACCCATGTAAGTATAGCCCTTGGCTTGCAAAAATTACAATCACAACAAAACAAGAGCCTTGTGCTCTTAACACATATATCCACACCCTTAGTTTGGCGGAATCACCACATCTTTACCAGCACCAAAATCCCATAGGGTGAGCATAAAGCCCAGTAGGAAATTCTTAACAAAGTATATACATTCTGCATCATGAAATGGGATATACATGCTATGCCATGCCTTTAATTGAAAATCTCATTTTTTTTATCCTTTGAAAACCATCATGCACAATGAAGTCCTTAAAATTTTAACAATATTTGACAATTTAAATTCATTCCAAAGGGGCGGTAAATAAGACTCAGGTAATCCCTAGGTTGGTGTCTGCAAGTAGGCATAACTAGCACTACCAAATCCCCACTTTACCGGTAGCTAACTAGAAGGCACGTGGTACCTCCTCCGCGCGTGTTTTCGGTCTTTCACCCTGGACACTCTGGCCAACTTAATCAATTCCATCTACACCCCCTATCTAGACTTACCAACGTATTTACCCCATAAGCAGAACAAAGAGATCTTGTTTCACAATCATCCTTTCCATCAATGCAAAGGTTTCAAATCTTAGTTCAAAATTTGTAACAACTAAAAGTATTGAAATGCCAATGCAACAATTATCAATGCCATGAAACCCCCTTCCATTTTCAATTATTCCACACAATATTTCCATAATAATCACAATTCCCATTTCTCTTTTCAATGCCATTTCACAAAATAGCCATATATTCATTTAAATCCATCAATGAGTATCAACATTTCACATTTCATGCATTCCCAACAATTTAGTCATTTTGATGACTATATCCACATTTTGAATAACTTCCAAAATCAACAATTCTCATATTCCATGAAATTCGTCATTTATATATGACAATAAGAAATTCTCCAATCATTCATTCATTTTGGCACATTAATGAGTAACTAAAAAAAAAAAAAAACATATATTCTCAACCCCCTTGAAAAATTCCAAATTTTTAGGTTTTTCACCAAAAATAGACACCCCTTCATCTTTTGAAAGAATCTCACCCAAAACATCCACCCTCATACAACATAGTTCAAAACTCTCAAGAAATTGTTTAGAAAGAGACAAGGATCAAACCCACTTTTAATACCACCATCATTCTTGAGCCAAAAACACCATCAAGGAAATTCCAAAATCAACACAATCTTGCAAATATATATATATAACTCTAAGAAAATCCCTACCTCAAATTTTGGAGAAGAAAAGATGAGAAACCCCCAAATTTGACGGTGTTGAAATCCAATCTCCACCGCACAAAACGAAGCCCTCGGTTAGCTCTCCAAAATTAGTGAAGGATGTTGGACCAAACTCGAATGGATTGAAAGAAATCAAGAGTTTATGGTGTTTGGTGGAGGTTTATAGAGAGAAGGGAGAGGAAATGATATTTTTAGAGAGAGAGAGATGTGTAAAAAGTGAGATACACTCAGCCCAGGAAAAGAGAAAAAGACAGATTTTTGAACTCAGCTTTATCCCGCACGTGCAGCACCCATTCCCGCACGTGCGGCACCCTCATCCGCACGTGCAACTCACACCCTGCACGTGCCGCACTCTCTCCCGCACCTCCTCCAGCTCGTGTATATAAAGCAGAATGCACCAATGCCAACTCCTCTTTGCTCCACACGTGTGGCTTTACCTCCCGCACGTGCGGCCCAAGCCCTCGTATGTGTGGTTATGCCTTCCAGCCATAAAATTATCCAGCTTGACCCGTGACACCCCGAATCCAACCTAGCACCTTTCGCATCAAGTGAGACTCGGAATTGAAATAAGTAAGAACGAGAATTTTGAGAGAAAAGTTTTAAAAAATAACGAAACCAACAGTTGACAAGACCTTACGTTAAAACCTGACACTCTAACAAGAGTAAACCCAACATAACCCAAAGAGGATGAGGTGAATTACATACCCGATCATCACAATATATATAAGTGCGGGCGAGTGTGTGTAGTGCAGGTGAAACCCGCAACCCGCAACATTGACAATATTTCAAACCGTATTCGACCTTATTATTGGTTCGAAACCGCCCACACATACACAAATCGAATCAGATTGAGTGGTTTTTGCAGGTCGGATGACCTTATGATCAGCTCTAATTAAAATAGTCGATTTTCACTTTTTTCAATTTTGTTTTATGTTTTCACGTTGCAATGTAAGTGTTTACATTGGTATAAGTTTTTTTTTTTTTTAAGACTAGTTGTTTGTTAATTATAAATTGTGAACATTCACATTGTATTTTGATATGAATTTTATTTTTTCAAAGGTTAGTTATATGTTTGTTATTTATTGTGAACATTCACATTGTAATTTAGTATTTGTTTTGTTTTTTCAAAAGTTAGTTATATGTTTGTTGTTTATTATAAACATTCACATTGTATTTTGATTTTCATTCAAATTTTTTGTTGCGTTATTTTTAAAATTTTTAGATTATAAAAAGGTTCAAAATTCATAATTTGAGATTTTCTTCATGGAATGCGGGAGAGATTTTCTCCATGGAATAAGAGAAATATTTTCTCTTTAGAATGAGAGAGAGATTTTTTCCAGAAAATGATGAACTATTGTTATGTATTAATTTCAAAATAGAAACATGGGCAAAAAATTAGAAATAATAATTTGGTCATATTACATTAAATAGGACTTAATGGAATACTAAAAAAGAATATGAGTTAGATGGAATAAAACACTTAGGAAGAGAATTTATCAAAAAATAATAAAATATATAATTTAATTATTCAAGTTAAAATTAAAATAAAATAACACTAAAATCACACATTTCAAAACAACATAATTTTAATTTAAATATAAATATAAAGTGGTTAGAATTATCAGAACAAAAACTATTGCAAATAATCCAAATACATGTACTTTAGCCTTTCCTGACACTAGGAATCGCGTTGATGCAACTCTTACCACATAACTGAAAAAATTTCCATTGGATTAAGTTTCTCAAAAATTAAATATAAAGGCCAAATTTATTTTAGATTTTAATGATTCATGTGTTTAAGGGTGGGTGTTATGGGAAATAGGTTAAAAGCTAATTTTTATATTTTTATATTTAAAAAAAAAAGTGTAAAAAGGTAAAGAAAATTTCTATATTTAAGAAATTGCAAAATTTTACAGCTTTTTCTAAGAAGCTTTGAAATTTTACAAATTTTTGTAGAAATTGTGACAATATATGACTATTGATATTTGATTAATGTGTTTTTTTTTTTTGTAAGAATGATATACGTGATGAGTTGTAAACATTAAACGGTTTGAATAATCAAGATAGATCCAGAGTTGGGTCTACACGGACGACAGTACCATCCAATCCGTTTTTGGACGGGAGAGGAATTTGACCATTTAAAGTCCGTTACTAACTCAATTTAGTGGTCCATTCTTGTTGAATTGTCAAATTAGTTATTACTTTAAACCTTTTTTTTTTTTTGGACGAAAAGTTATTACTTTAAATTGTCATAATTTTTATTGTACATATTTATTTTTTATAGAATTTATATTTTTAGAATTTATTTGTCAATATAAGATTAATATTGAATATTAAATTGTGCATAAAAAAAACGTGATATAACTCAAAAAAATCAAAAAATTAAAAAAAAATACTAAAAAGTCAATCCCCAAAATTGGCCTAAATTGACTAAACAACTATCATTATAGTTAAGAAAATGTTAAGATTGGAACAATTATAGATTGGAACTTATTACAATACTCACGAACTTTAAGTGAGACCATCTGAAGTGGTGATGAAGTTCACGAAGACTTGTAAATGTTTGGTATATACATGGGAAATGTTATGGTGTACACATTTTTTTGAGTTATATGCACTTTATTATAAATTAGTATAATTTTATCACAAAATTATATAATATCAATTACAAAATGCGTAAACTCATCACAGATTGGCGTAACAAAACCACAAACTTCCGTTACATGATTTACAATTTTTTGGACATTTTGTTACATTAATTTTTAACCAAATTACACATTTTATAATTAATGTTATGAAATTTGTGATAAAATTACGTGAATTATAATAGGGTGCCATATAATATACACCACTAAGGGAGTGGACACCTAGGCTTTCACTATTTGTATATATAATATTGATAATTGGCTAAATGGGAATAATTATAAATCCATTAAAAATTCAATACAAAAAATTAAAATTTAGAGATCAAAATTTTGGGATAAAATTATTTTTTAGGGTCTAAATATTTTTGTTATGAAAAGTGTCGTTATTATATTTTTTGCAACAAAAACTGGACATTGGTGATAAATTTTTTGTTTAAAAAGATAAATAATTTTGAAACTAAATTATTTTGTCTCTAAAAGTCTATTTATTAGTAACATTTTCAAAATTGTCATTAAAAGTCTTATTTTTGACTTTTCATGACGATTTTTCAGCGACTATCCTTTTGATGATAGAAATTAATCCCCAAATGTCTTTTGTAACAAATTTTCAATTTTAAAGGCCAAAAAAATTGATTTTTAAAACTCTTAAATGTTGTAGTGATTACAATTAATGTATCGAATTCTACAAAAAGATTAGATTATTATTTACATTGACAATATATGATTTGCATAAAGAAAATGTTTTTAAAACCAAAATTGAGAAAGTCTTGCCTAAGATGGGACTAAAAATATTTGAATTTTGAAAATGAATGTGCTAAAAAACCCTGAATGCAAAAACTTAATTAGAAATTTTATATCTCAAAAAGCAACAAAAATTCAGTTTTAAATAAAACATGCAGAACATAAAAAAGATGAGTTGAGATGTTTCTTTTCTTTTACACCATACGTAGTTTTTAAGTTTGAATCTGCACTCTACATGATATATTTTTGGGTTACTTATTCCAAATACACAATTTTTGTTGAGTTCCATATAAAAATTATATTACAAAATAAATAAAAATTTTATTCCGGTGCAAGTTCAACTCGATAGAGTGGATGTGATTTTCCTCCATTCATTAGCCAGCGAGTAAGTGCAGTTTAGATATTCGTAGAACTCGTTCGAGAACTTAGCCTTTTTAGTGGGTTTTTAATTTTTTAACTTTTTTATGACCTGAAAAAAGATGTGTTTAGAAAGGATTTTTTTAATTGAATAAATAGTTGTAAGGAAAAAAAAAAAGTAATTAATTGATGTATACGACATAACTCTTTGTTATTGGGATTGAATTTTTGACATTTTGGTGACGTTTCCTTAATAACACAATAAACTATGAACATACAATATATATATATTAGTAATCCCTGCATTTTGACATTTGTATTATTTTGTCTTTATCATTATAATGAACTCAATTTTGACTTTTAATCTTAAATTTGCTGTCAATTTAGTCTAATTGATAATGTAAATTAGGAATTTTGAAAGAAAAGAGTCACTAAATTAGTTCAGGTTAACTCACTAAGTTGAATAATTTATAATTCTTCTATAAAAGGATGACACGTGATGCTCATGTGCGCATTTTTCATTAAAAAAAAAATACTAAACATTGAAATTAATTTGATCAAATTGAGACAAAATAATAAATTTCAGATTAAAATCGAGCCAATCGAAATTACAAAGAGCAAAATAGTACAATGACCAATGAATAAGAATTACCGGTGTAATTTGCCACCCCAAAAAAAAAAAAAAAAAAAAAAAAAAAAAAGAAGGGTCCCAAGCCTTTGGCTATATAAATACATATATTTGGCTCTCCATTAATGTATACAAGTTGATCAGCTTCATTTCTCATCATAATAATATTCTATTTTTTGACACCAAATGGAGCAAACAAATTCAACTTTTATCAGTTGTCTACTTAGTGCATCCGTACTTTGTTTCATCTTCTTTTTCATGAACTCTCTTGAACTGATTACCACTGCCAAGGGCAATCCCAGTTTAATTCTCACCAACGAGACAGACCATCAGGCACTGCTTGCAATCAAGGATTTGATACAAGGAGATCCTACGGGTGCCTTAAGCTCATGGAATCATTCAATTCACTTTTGCAATTGGCAAGGAGTCTCATGCGGTCGTCGACATCAACGTGTGACACTCCTAAACCTGTCATCTCTCGCATTGGTGGGCTCTGTATCTCCGCAAATTGGGAACCTCACCTTCCTTAGGAGGATTGATCTAGGTAACAACAGCTTTCATGGTGAAATCCCACAAGAACTTGGCAAGTTGTTTCGTCTGCAGTACCTTCTGCTTTTGAATAACTCTTTCCAAGGTGAATTTCCCACCAATTTGACTCATTGTTCACAATTGAGACTTATCCGTGTGCTTCATAACAATCTAACAGGTAAAATTCCTACTGAGCTGGGTTCCTTGTCCAATCTCTCCTGCCTCAGTCTTGGTGCCAATCATCTTACTGGAACTATCCCACTTTCAATTGGGAACCTTTCCAATCTACGTGTGCTTTCTCTAATAGACAATAATCTAGAGGGAAGCATTCCCACCCAACTTGGGCAGCTTTCCAAGTTGGAGTTTCTTCAAATGGCAGGAAACAATTTGTCCGGTATGGTTCCTACTTCGCTTTACAACATCTCATCAATCTATTTATTCTCTATCACTTCCAACCAATTGCATGGAATTCTACCACCAGATTTAGGCTTGACCCTTCCAAATTTACTAGCATTTGGTGTCGCATCGAATCAATTCTATGGCCATATTCCATCGTCAATAGCCAATGCTACGAGACTTGAACAAATTAGTTTTGGCATCAATTCTTTTACTGGGACCATGCCTAAAAGTTTGGGAACGCTTCATGCTTTAGAAGTTTTAGTTGCTTATGGCAATTTACTTGGAACAAACCAAGGCAATGAATTAATGAGCTTCCTCACTTCTTTATCCAATTGTTCCAATTTACGAGTTCTGGATTTGTCTATGAATCATTTTAACGGTTTGTTGCCCCATTGTATTGCAAATCTCTCCACCAAGATCACTTGGTTCAATCTACAATACAACTATATATCTGGAAGCATACCTCTTGGTATTGGGAACCTTGTAAATTTGCAATGCCTCTTACTCAGTGATAACATGCTTACTGGTAGTATTCCAAATTCCATTGGAAAACTCTCCATGTTGGTAATCCTCATGCTTGACAAAAATAATATCTCTGGAGAGATTCCATCGTCTATTAGAAACCTAAGTAGGCTTTGTACACTTTACCTATCAACAAATACGATTGAGGGAAGCATTCCTATTTCTTTAGGCAATTGTACCAATCTACAACGAATTCATCTTGATTACAATAATCTCAAGGGTGCAATACCTTATCAAATCTTTGGTCTATCTTCCCTCATTAGTCTATCCTTGAGTCAAAATCACTTAACAGGACTACTACCACAAGAAGTGGGTAACTTGAAAAATATGGGTGGACTATACGTATCAAAAAACAAACTATGTGGAGAAATCCCCGCCACTCTCGGCAGTTGTGAAGTTTTAGAATTCCTCTACATCGATGGTAACCTTTTTGAAGGTACAATTCCGATGGCCATCAGACAATTGAAAGGTATTCAAGAACTAGATGTTTCTAGGAACAACTTGTCTGGACAGATTCCAAGGTTTCTTGGGGAATTTCGGTTCTTTCAATATCTCAATCTTTCCTACAATATGTTTGATGGTGAAGTTCCGAATGGAGGAGTTTTCACAAACATTAGTGCCTTCTCAGTTGTTGGAAATAGTAAGCTATGCGGAGGAATTAAACTATTGCAATTGCCTGCATGCCCGATTGAAGTCTTAAATGAAAGGAAACGACCTTCCAACCATAAAGTAATAGTTCTAGTAGTTCCTCTCACTATTGTTGTATTATCATTGTGCATTCTAGCTATTCTTTACTGGAACAGAAGGTCAAGGCAGAAAGTCAATTTAGCCTCACCATTGAAAAACCAATATCCACAACTCTCTTATGGAGAACTTTTTCAAGCAACAAATGGGTTCTCTCCATCCAACTTAATTGCTGAGGGAGGATATGGTTCTGTTTATAAAGGGATTCTCAACTCCGATGAACAAATTATTGCTGTGAAGGTCCTCAAACTACACGAACGTGGAGCGAACAAGAGTTTTGTTACAGAATGTGAAGCATTGAAGAACATTCGCCATCGAAATCTTGTCAAGATAATTACAGCTTGCTCAAGCATTGATTTTAAAGGCAACGACTTCAAGGCTTTGGTCTTCGAGTTCATGGAAAATGGGAGCTTAGAAAATTGGTTACACCCAAGTCTTTTAGAGCAACATGAACCTAAGAACTTGAACTTTGTTCAAAGGCTAAACATTGCCATTGATGTGGCATGTGCATTGGATTATCTTCATCATCATTGTGAAATGGCTTTTATTCATTGTGATTTAAAGCCAAGTAATATTCTTCTTGACGGTGATTTGTGTGCCCATGTTAGTGATTTTGGCTTGGCAAAGATTTTTTCAGCAACCAATGGAATTTCTATTCATCAGCAATCAAGTTCAATTGGGATCAGAGGAACAATTGGCTATGTTGCCCCGGGTAATTGTTTATTGCTTCTTACATTGAAATTGATTAAGAAATATTATTTAGTTACATTATATTATTATCTTGCGGTGAACTAAAAACCAATTACAAGATTATATAGAAATTAAGCCATGTTTTAGAGACGACTTCCTTGACTTTGCCTTATTGTTTGTATAGCTACCACAACAAATTAAATCAACCATTGTCCTACCCCTATGGTATTTGAACATAGATTTTAACCCTTGAGATAATTTTATCTTTTGAAATGTTGGACTTTTTTTTTTCAGCAAAAGAAATACAACTTACTGATCAACAATCATACCAAAATTTAAAAAATTTGGCATTTTTTTCACCATTTTCTATTGCAGAGTATGGTATGGGTGAGGAGATATCAACGCAAGGTGATATGTACAGTTATGGAGTGTTACTACTAGAAATGTTCACAGGAAAAGAACCAACCAGTAACATGTTTACAGGTAATGTAAACCTCCATAGCTATGTAAAAATGTGTCTTCCAGAGCAAGTAATGCAGATCGTTGATCCCCAAATCATATTGGAAATGGAAGAGGAGCCAAGTAGGAGCATGCAAAGTAGTACAACCAACATTTCTAAACTAGAGGCTTGTCTAGTACCAGTCTTTCAAATTGGAGTTTCATGTTCTGCTGAAATGTCGAGTGAAAGAATGAGTGTGAAAGATGTTCTCAAAGAACTACACAAGATTAGAAATGTATTTCTTGGGGTTAGGGGACAAAGGCATTAGGATGGAAGAAGAAATGATTCTTAACTAAAGCCACATTTGTAGGTTATTTTGATGTTCTAGAATTTTCTTTCCTTCACTTTTCTTCTCCCCCCTCTTTTCTTTTCTGAATCTGTAATTGTTGAGCTAGAAAAGGCATGAAAGTGGTTGTACTTGTGGCATTGTCATCACATATTTATAACTAGTCAAGGTTTCTATATGTTTATATGCATGCCTTCTCTATCTAGTTTTGTCACAGTTTTATTTTTCGGTTTATGCTCTCAAGTAAATCTGTTGTACATAATAGAGCTTGGCTCAAACCAAAACACTGATACCATAGAAGCTAAAAGAGAACAACAAAAACAAAAAAAAGATGTAGCTCATAATATGATGGATTATGAAGTTATCATATCACTCATATAAATTATTGAGCAATGGAAAAAATGTTTCATTCATGTTGATTTCACTCTCATATATTAATCTAAATCTTAATCAATGTATAAAGCTAATGGGAAATATAAATAATCTTTATTATGAGGAAAACAAAAATTTACTAGTAGAAAGTGTTGAAAAAATAAAAAACACAATGCTAGCAACAATCTTCTAGTATAATAAAAAATCTCAAATTGCGAGTTAGTATAACAATAGCAACACAACGAAAACACACAATGCAACTACATTTCATTTTTTCTATGAGTTGATTATTGAAATCATTAGATATCCCCGCTTCAATGTGTTGTTATTTACAATTTGGGGTTAATGATGTATCAGTGAGTGATCATGTATTATAATAAAGGACAAATTGTTAAGCAGATTTAGGCCGCGAAGAATTTCAATTGGAATTGAATATGTAATTTGCTGATTTATTGTTATTATGTTTCCTTTTGCACATCATCCTATGATTTATGAACAAGGGGACAATAGTGTTCAATGCTTATGCAATAATTCAATATCAATTTGGGTTCAATTTGGTCGGTTTTGAGCATGGACCATAGTTTTTAATGTTTTTTATGTGGAGCTTCGGCAAACTACATCAGGCTGACTGAGGAAAATGGTTTCCAGTTTAATCAATACCAATCCCATTGTCTATGGAAAAAAGGAGCATCGAACAAGAACTGCACCGGATGATGTCGACGAGTATGCTGTGGAGCCCATTGACCAACTAGAAATTTTTAATATCCTTTGAGTTTGATTATTACATTTGATGCTCTGTCATATCCACTGTGTTTTGTCAGTTATATATCTCACAAATCGTAGGTTTCTTTGCAAGGCTTGGTGTTGATATTAAAATTCACTTGTATGTAAGTGTATTAGAATTTAGAAAGGAATATGTAGTTTAGACATGTTGATCAAATCGAACTACATGGGTGAAGTTCCTATTCAGCAAAGTTTTGCTGCTTGTCCATAGCTCTTAGACAAAGGGAGCAGAAGCAATTGTAAGGAAGCATGTGCCGCTATGTGGTTCAAAACTTTTATGAGTATGTAACACTTCCGTAGAAACTTTTGAACATTAATGACATGTTATAGAAATTATCTTGAAATACATCTTAAATTTGATATAAAATTTAATAAATGTGTGGTGACTATCTCACCGCAACTAACATTTGCAGTCGATATGCATTACATTTGATTGTGTGTCTATATACAAAAAGTAAAAGAATGACAATACTTTTTCTGTTAAGGAATTGAAAATTTTGTCAAAGTGGAGGGGGAAAGTGCAAAAGGAAGATATAGTGCAGTATTCACAGGGTAAAAGAAGTCTCTTTAACAAAAAAAAAAACAAGCACAAGAAAATAAAAGCTATTCATTTGTCAAAGAATTAATGGAGAATTTCTAGAAAAGATGCCACTCTCCTTGGAAGCAAAACTATCATGTTCTTCTCATCAAACAAGTGTATCTTTTTGTTGGAAGCAAAACTATATTTTTTATTGCAACTAGTTATTCTTGCTCTTCATATCGTTTTGTTTTGAACTTATTTATTGAATAAAATTAGATACTAATTCTTAACATTCGAGTATGACAGATATAGTTTCATAGCAAATTATATAAGGGAGCTAAGTAGTTTTGGAAACTCTGTACTTCTCTTAACATTCTTACATCATCTTAGAGACATAAAAGATCCTAAGCATCCCTATTCCTTGGAAGAGCTGAAAGTTATTTCAGAAGATGCAATTGAAGCAGATGACAAGCATAACTGTGTGAGGTAGAGACAAATCCTCCTGTATTGGTGGAATTTTCAGTTCTTATAAATTAAATATGGTTTTTTTTATTCAGGGTGACATTCACTCCAACAGTTGAACATTGCAGTATGACAACGGTGATTGGCCTTTGCTTGCGAGTGAAACTCATGTGCAGCCTGCCTATGTGGTATAAGGTATGAGCTTTTGTTTTGTGATGGCACCTCTTTGTTTACAAATTACATATTCTGTATGAGTCCCATCATAGAGGATTGGAAGTTCATATGGTTATGGTATGTTTCATTAATGTTTGTAGTGGATCCTATTGTGGATAAAATAGCATATCTTCAATGGTTTCTTTAGTCTGGTCTGATATCAAAAATGGATACAGATTTAAGCAAAAATAGAAGTTAAGAAATTGTAGCTACCTAAAATTTGAGTGCGACCATAAAGCATATCTAGGTTAATAATTCTAAACCATGGTTCTGAGAACTTCCCTGTTATATTGAAAATATTAAGGAATGGTCTTCTCACTATAACTATGGTTCTGAACTTCCACTGATCTCAGCAAGGTTGATGTCATTTTGAGATGAGTAATATAGATATAATGGGGAAGTTTTGGAAATGTTACTTCTAAACATGATTGCTGAAGCCACTTTGAATTCCTTTTTTGTGAAGTGTTGGCTTTATCTCCCCGGATGTCAAGCTAATAATTGGTTTTAAAAAACTGTTTCCTGTTTATAATTGGTTGTATATCATCAATTACATTTATAATCTGGTCGCACATCTCTCTTTGATTTAATCTGGAAGCACACTTCTACTTCTGGGGGGCTGAATTGAATTTGGTTTACTTGTGCTTCACTTCAATTGAAATATCCAACAATTGCTATTGGTTTTGATTTAATTTTGTTGTCTTTCTATTTCTTGACATCTCTTGTTATTGTTACAGGTGGATATCAGGGTAGCGCCTGGAACTCATGCAACTGAAGCTGTATGGATTTGATAATGAACCACGGTCTCCTGTTCATGCTCCTCAGGTTCGGATTTCATCTTCCTTTAAAATTTATTATTGTGACAATTCCAATTCTGTCGGTTTCTTAATAATGACTATCAATATATATTTTTTTGAAGATTTACAAGATCTGTTACAATTTTTCCAGGCGGAAGAGGGCAAAGAAAAAGAAGAAAGGTGAGAAGAGTGCTGCAGAGATAGCATTGCTTGTTGAAAATGTTATGGCTGAGCTTGAATTGGTGGCTGAAGAAGATGCAGAATTGATTAGACTGCCAAAACCTGCTATGAATAAACTCAAAAGCTGCCTCTCCTTATGGAGGTTGTTTTCTCAAAGTAAGATGATTTTCTCTTAGTAGTTTCATTGACATCATGTTTCCATATTATTATTTATGGTTCTTATCTTGTTTCCTACATCAACTGTTGATTGGTGCAGGAAACAACTTCATCATGGAGTATTAACTCTCCTGAAAACCTGGCTTGAACCCCTTCCAGATGGAAGCTTACCGAATATATGAAAATTATGTGTGTACTGATTTTCTCTCCTGAGATGTATGAAAATTATGTGTGTACTGATTATGTCTTGCACTTCATGCAGTTTCCCATTGAATTAGAGCATTATGATAGGAGAGAGCCACTGAAGTAGAGTGGTCTTGGGAAGGTCAGGATTCTCCTTATGAGGCGACACTGACACATGAATAATGGTTATGGCTTGGCAGTGCAAGGAACAACTCTGCATATTAATTTTTTTAGTTATGCAGGTTATTATGTTTTTGTTGAAGTCTGATGAGGAGACCACAACCAACAGAAGAATGGCAAAAGACTTGGTTGATAAATGGGTAATGTTATACATTTTTTGGACTTTTGGCACTCATACTTGTATTGATCACTCTTCATGGTTCCCCTTTGTACTTGGATAAATTTTACGGTATTTGTTTGCCAGAACATGTAGTGTGATTGTGCATGTGGTGGATAGACTTCTTTCCTGCTCAATGATCAACCCAAGATCTATTCTCCAAGATGTTGATGAAATTTTGTCTTGAAAATCCAGAACCATTCCTGTTTCATTTTATTATGTACTGAGCTATCTTCACATGATGTTTGGTCATGGGGGATCTATTTTCATTGAGTAAATTTATGAGTTTTGAAGATGTGCTCTCTGATATTTTGTTCTCCCCTTCTAATATTGTTTGATTAGTATGTGAACCCTTGTATGTAGGTATTGTTTGGAACCTCGGGAGTTTTTTTTAATAACTGATGTGGGTACATGATTCTCATTCATATTAATATTTCCTTATCATTTAAAAATTTGAAAATAAAATGCAGAGTCGACCAATATTCAATAAGAGCACACGGTTTGAGGACATGAGAAACTTTGATGATGAGAAGGTTCCCTTTCGGAGGCCATCTGCAAAAAAGTATATATTATCTTTGTTTAATTTGCTTACACATGTATTTTGAGCGATTTAGCCATCTTGACCTTGTTTCCATATATATCTAGTCTTACTCATGCGAGGAATGTCTTGTTTATTTTTCAATAGGCCAATGAATAAAGTTTCATGAATGGAATGTAGAGATGACGATCATGATTTGCCTGAATTTTCACAGTAAGATGTCGTAACAGAATTAATCCGTTGGGTCCTACTCAGTCAGTCAATTTTGATTTATTATATGGGTGATGTTTTGAATGTATATATTCGAACACATCAATTTTGTGAGGGATGTGCAGGGAATCGAAGTCTGGCCAGTCATCTTTCATGCGTCTTACTTTAAGGCCTGAAGCAATGCCAATGGATTTTCTGGTTCGCCCCCAATCCAAGATTGATCCAGATGAGGTTAGGGCCTGTGCCGAACAGGTTGTGCAAGATCAGCAGTCTGAAGGTTGGTCTTCCTCTCTTGGACACTTAAAATGAAATAGATTAGGATAACTATGACAAACTCTTAAATTTAACCATCTACTATTGCAATTAGTTTCTTTCTTTCATATATATATATATATATATATATATATAAATATTATATATGTATAAATGTATGTGTGTATGTATGTATGTATGTATGTATAGTACATGGTAACAAAGGCAGTGCTGAAATGTCTACAGGATACATGTTCAAAATATGGCTTCTATCTGTCGGAAGTCTTATTGATTTGAAATTGATTTTTTCAATCCATTTAAACTCAAATGATGCCAGTTTAATTTTCATTCGAACATGAGAAAGCTAAGAAGTGGAAGTATATGGAATTTAATTTAAATCATGTAAATGACCTTGATAAAATTTAAGCTGTTGTGAAATTTCAATTTTTATCTAATAATAATTATAAACAGAATTTTTTTTGATAGAGGCCTTTTCTCAAGCTTGCTGTAAAAGATTCCATTTTCATTTCTATTCGGCGCTAATAAAGAATAATGTTGGTATTGGTTGGTCGTCAATTCAAGTCCAAATATCTAAGAATAGATTAGATTGTTGCTAGGATTTTGACACGTATAGATATAGAATTAAATTCAATTTATTGATCATTACATATAATTCAATTAAGATATTGTATGAAAGTATAATTTCTTCTATTCTCCTTTGAGAATGGGAGGATTTTTGATTGGGTGAATTCAAAGAAAAAGAAGGATTTTTTGTCTACCTTACTTTCTTCGTTTTTACTTATATCAAAAACTCACAAGCTGTGCTGATTTTGTTTGACCTATTATTTTGGGGACAAGACTCCCCTAGGGTCAGAGCGCATATTTTTTTATAAACCGCATAAGGTCAGATCTCATGTCAACATGCAACTGCAATATGGTATGTACAGCCTTTTCTCTCATGCGGATCAAAAAAATAAACTAAAAGATAGTGTTTGGTTCACTGAAATGAATTTGAATGGTTATTAGATCAAAATATTCATTCTCATGTTTGGTTGATAGAAAAAATAATGAAAAATGCATTGCAAATGAAATTTTCATTTACCATTGTAAGGGAATGATCACTTCACAGGCAAATCTAAAGAACGATCATTTCTTTACATCTCATTTCAATGAACCGAATAACAGCAAAAGAGTCCTAGGCTCTCTTTTAGAAAGGAGGAGACCAAAGAGGAAAGAAAAAAGAGAGAAAGTAGTTTCCTCCTCCCCCCCTCCCCCACCTCTTACCTGGCCTGAATGAAAGCTGATGCACTGTCACTCTGTTCAAGCCCACAAAGCTTGTGATAAAATGGTGTTTCATTGAATAAGTGAGAACCTTACATTGAATTCCATTTCACAGTAATAGCTGATTACTTACCTATACTACTTAAGAGATTTTAGTAATTAGTCTGGCTAGCAGCCTTTATTTATTTGTGGTACTAGTATATTTGAACACCAAGTCAACTTCTACTTGTATTTATCCTCCCCCCTCCACACACAACAACCCCCCCCCCCCCCCCCCCAAAAAAAAAAAAAAAAAAAAAAAAAAAGTCATACTTCTACTCATAATTTTACTTGATTATTATGTTATTTTGTTATTAAAACAAAATAGTTATCATACCATGTCCACTGCATTTGAACCTGTTTTTAGCAGTTTGTTTTTGCTGTGTCTATAACTAAGTAGCACAGATACGTCCTATGGAGCAGACATGGACACATGTAGTTAACGTCTGGTCATGTCTCTATATATATATATATACACACATATATTTTAATTCTTTTCACTGGCCACACTATGGATATGTCAGACACGTGTCCTATTTTCGGACACCCACCTGAAATGGAAGGTCATAGAATATTTTTGAAAAGTTTTAATGAGGGGACAAATTAAAGAAAGGAAAACTTTTCACCTTTTAGAAGAAATAACTTCTTTTGGCCACTTTCCCACTACAGGAAAAAGGGGATATAGCAACGTTTTGTTTACGACGTTTATAAAAACGCCGCTATTTTTCAATTAAAACAACGTTTTTAAAACGCTGTATTAGATTTCTTTTAAACATGATCTCCGCGTGTTCATTGCCTAACGCCGTTACCCACATCCTAAAGCCCTAAAGCTGCGATTTCTCTCTCTCTCTCTCTCTCTCTCTCTCTCTCTCTCTCGAGCTCGAATTCATTCTGAGCAAAATTGATTTGCGATTTCTCTCTATTTCTCGCTCCAGATTTGCGATTTGCGATTTGGAGATTTGAATCTGAGCGATTAAAGTTCTCAGTCTATTCCTTCAGATTTGTTCTCAGTCTACTCTCTTGCTCGATTTCAAACACGCTCTTTGTCTCGATTTCGAAAACTCTCTCTCTCGCTCGATTTCAGATCTGGCGATGATTTGAAGGCCACCACTTGGATTGCAGATTTTGAAGCTTGGTTCTCGATTTTGTGAGTTTCAATTTGTTTAGCTGTTTCTTTTTCTTTTTGTTTTGTTTTGTTCTGTTTTTTTTTGGTTGAAAAGTATATACATTCATACTCATATCTTTGATTCGTTTTATAACACATATCTCTGCTCAATGATTTTATGATGATGGCTCCATGCATTTAAACTCGATAATTTTGTTAAACTTGTTGTTTCTCTTGCTTTGTATGGTTCCCCTGTTTAGTCTATGGCCATTCGTTGTGCCTCAGATTAGTGATTAACCTTTATGCTCGAGTTCTCCTTCAAATTTTGACTCTATTTCCCATTTTCATTGTCTTGATGTAGCATATTTGTGCCTCAGTAAGAGAATTGAGATATATCTGGTATTGTTTAGACTACGATGATGGCATGAGGCGTTTGGATCTAATCCGGACTTGAATTGTGAACCCTGTACTCAACACCCTCAACTTAAATCTTCAGGTATAAAATTTGTTTTCTTTTACTATCTATAAAGGTGTATACCTGCCATCTCAGAATAGTTCAATGTTAAATATTTTTATCCAATTTTGATGGCTTTTGCTTGATTTTGAGGTTTATTTTAACTGCTATTTCCAGTTTTTATTATTATTATTTTTATTTATTTATTTTTTAATTAATTAATTAATTATTATTATTTTTTTTCATGTAGGTGAGCATATCAGGAAAGCATGAAAATGATTGTCTGCAGTATTCTATCAATGCTGAGCTAACGGGATTGGTTGGTTTAGTGTAGTGATGGCATTTTTTCTGGAACTTTTCTTTTCTTGAAGTTTGTTGATTGACATGTTAATGTTATTTTCTTATGCAATGCAACTCTTTTAGGTCTTGTCTTTGGATGAGGTTCAATTGCAACAAGTCCTAACACTATGCGATTATTTATGCATATGTCAATTGAGGGAGAAGTAAGTTTAATACGAAGTTATTATGACTTATTTTAATTACTTGTTTCTTTGTTGAGTCATTGAGTGTTACCACTTGGTGCCATCAATATGTTATCCTTAACAACTTGGGCTTGGGAAAATGGGATTTGTGTAAGCTATGGCGAGAGTGTATAGACATGATGGGAGTTGTTAGTTTTGCACCTATGGTTGTCTTGCCAGGATGCAGTTCAATGTTTTACCGGAATGATGTGTTGAGAGAATCATGTTTGTCTTGAATAGGGAAATGCAGCACCTGTTCCTTGGGTTACCTACATGGTGTTGAATTGAGTTCAATTAGTGAAGGCATATAAAGATGTTGTTTTTAGTGTATATCTTCTTATCGACTTTCATGTAGAGGGGGGATTAAAAAATGATTCAAGTTGACATTATAGTTTTTTCTCCACAGCTCTTTTGTATTTTATTTTTGTGTGTGTTTAATACTTACTGTTGTCTTCGATTTGTATTTTCTGTTATATTTGGCTGAGAGAATCAGTAAGTTCTGATTCACGAGCATTAATGCTTTTGAACCTTACATGACACTTGTTGTATTGTCATGAATGTATAGATATGGAAATATCGACCTTCGAGTAATCCTTTATCAAGTAAGCATAGGGGTTGACAAAGCGTGGTGGCACTATGCTCAACAATCTGTTCTATCTGATGTTCGAAAAAGTGAAGAGAACATCATGGAAATACTGGAGAACGAATGTAAGTTTATTGTTTCATATAAAAATATATTTGAAGATATTCTTGAATGTCAACAAGCATCATTTCTTTTTGGTCCTTTTCAGCTGCAGTATGTGTAGTCTTTTTCTAGTTCATGAAACTAAACTTTTGATGGATCTACACTAAATTATTTCCATACTCATTCTCTTTCATTCTGAGGGCAGCCATTTGTGCATATTATGCCAATGGTTAGGTTTGTACCCAATCTACCCGTCCAGACCCCATCCATGGTAACTAAACTTGCCATACTTTAACTTTTTCCCTTATACTTTTTGAGGTGAGTTGTATTTAATCATGTTTGTTGTATATTTTAATTAATGTTGTTAATTGCTTTTGTACATTTTCTTAAAATACTTTCCTGAATTGCACAGTAGGAAATATCTTTCTATGTTTTATGTGGTTATAAACCATAGAGATTGGAAGAAATCTGCCAGAATGGTATAAATGTAGTTTGCTCGAGTCAACTGTTAGCGGAATGTAAATTCTCATTGGTTTAAAGTGGGACCACCATCCTCTCCACAATAGGAGAGTGCGTTTTGTTTCCTCAGGTGAACAATTTGCTCTCCTGTTAACAGGCTGGATGACTATAAGGTCGAGGAACATATTGGTATGTTCAAAAAATTAATGAAGAGCTAAATATCACCCAAAAACATGCTGGGAAATTGCCAGCAACAAACTGAAACTCAATTGATTTGTTGGGACGTTATTGCTGTTTAGAATATTTTCAAAACTATTATATGTTCTCGAATGCAATAAAATGATGCAGCATACTGGTGGGAGTGTTAAAAGAAAAGTTCTTGTAAAAAATTCCTTAAAAGCTCATCTACACTAATTCATCCAACTTATTTGAAACTCAGGAAAAATGTAAAAATAGTTTCCATTTCAAAGTTTCCTTTGTTTCCATATTGTACAACTTGAAAATATGAAAACTAGAAATGGAAGAAAAATGAAATTATACCAAATGGGTTACCGACACAAATCACGCCAAGAAAGTGGGAAAGCAAACTGATAAATTCACCAACCATTGGAAAGAAAAAAAAAATGAAGCACTTTGATGTCACAGACTCTTTAGTCATTGAGATATGGGTTTCTGGCCATTCAAACTGATTCAAACACTTTCTCTGATTTGAAAACTGTAGTTAGGATAATATCACTCTTTAAGACATGTGTTATCATACTTGTGCGTACTGTCTGTTAGGGTAATATCACTCCTTAAGACACTATATATATATGTCTATATATTGGAGAGAGAGAGAGAGTGATCAGCTGTCATACCATGTTCTGTATATTGAAAAGATGAAGTAATGAAGATAACATAGAATCAGAGCTTACCCTGCACAGGTTTAGCAAGTTTGCTGTTGTTGGATCAATTGCTCTTTCGTAAACTATTTTCATTGAGAGAGGCATATGGCAGATAAGACCTTGTGTAGTGTTTTTTGAATTATTTCCAAAGTTGTGCCACTTGTCTCAACTCTATGTGTTATCTATGACAGAGACCATCGCCGCAAGTATGTGAAATTGTACAAGACCAAACTAAAGTGTCTTCGGGAAGAACAAGTGATGTACTTTCTGCAAAATGCTGTGGCAGTCTTGGTTCTATGTTTGAAGAATGTTTTGGTTTCTATTCTAAGCTATCAGGTTTTATTTTCATGGTTGCTTGCTTAATAATAATTTAAAATGAGTACTAAGGCTGGTTGCAAGACTATATTTGGTTTCTTTGAAATCTTAGCTCGAGTTAGGAATGTAATTAAGGTTTTTTATGTGGTCACAAAAAAGGCTTTACTCTAGCCCTCACTCTAGTGTGTTTTGGGCTGCTTATGACAAGCCCTAGCAGTTTTTGATGTGCAATTCAGCTTGTGATATTTTTTTTTTTTAATAGTTTTTATGATCAAGGATGTTTCAACTTCTAGTTTCTTTGAAATAAAGTAATATCTTTAACTCAATATGTTTTGCTTCGGGATTAGTTAGTCTAACTTTAATTACTCTATATGATTTAGTGGAAAAAGGAGTTTTGGGTTTCATTATTTTCTATCACACTTCTTCGTGCATTGGATAATCGATTGTCCCCTTGAAAATCAAGTGTAAGGCTTGGATGGGTTAATTCATACCACGTTTCTGGGTGCTGATTCATTCCACCTTCCCTGATTGAAAATTTTTGTTTTATCCTTGCTAATTGATGCTTGAGATTTAGTGGGTATTGGCTTTTTCTAAAGCAACACGCAGGTTTTGTGAAATTTCCTGCCTGTACCAAACATACAGTTTACATTAATATATTTATACCATGAGATATCTCAATCACTTTTGGCTCTTGATTTGCTTTCACTTTGTCTGATGGGTGACTCTTTTCTTGGATTACACAAGCTGTTAATTTTTTCTGGCTCTTGAATATACAATTATTTCTTTTATTTGGTATCACATTGTCGTGCAAATTGGAAGTTAGTTACTTGCTGAACATTTATTGATTTGATCCTATTCCGTTATTGTTATCATCAGGTTATTGACAATGATATTCTTCAAGAGTTGGAGCAAATGGAGAAGGAATATGATAGAGGATGTATTAAAATTATAGGTCTACTGCTGGAGACTGAACTACAGGTATGTATGATGCTCAACCATAGGAAGGTTCATCAATATATTGTATAATTATATGCAGTTAGCTTTCTGTAGTTAACCGTTGTGACAATCATATAGCTTCATCATCTTCTCATACATTGTGCACCTTGAACTTTCTCAAACTTCCATGTTCTTGATATTGCAATATTCTTATGTTGCTAACTATAATTGAAAACTAATATTCAACTATTTTGTTTCTTTCTATGTTAATGTGATTGCAGGAGTTCCTATTGAATTCAAACTCCAGCTTGGAAGTGAGTGGTGCTTCACATAATGATGAGCGTTCATCTAGGAGAGCTCGAGGATGGTTGAATTGGCTATCCCGTGGCATGCTTGGTGCTGGAGGAACAGACGATTCAAGCCAATTTTCTGGTGTTATTTCAGATGAAGTTATAAAGGTATGTGTTACAGTTAGTTGCTACTTACTTTTCTTCTTCTCAAAAAAGTTATTAAACCTTTTCCTCGTACAGGATATTTATGAAGCAACAGAGTTCCAGCCTGCACCTTTGCCTGATGGGATTTCTGCTGCGGATGATATTATCTTTTTCTCTGAAAACAAGTTTCACATTCATCAAGTCTCTGCAACACTGTGGAACATGTATCTATTCCTATCTCTTTAGTATATGAATAAATTAACAGTTATAGTACCTATAAATACTATAATATTTAGCACATTCATTGGTTTTTCTTATTAATGGAAGTGGCAACAAATTAAATGGTTCTGCTTGAAGTTTGTTGGGGGTAATAGGCTCCCTTACTTTCAAATGGGATGTTCCTGAGTTTAGATTAACCTTGTGCAATCCTGACCATTCACAATGGTGATCACTGATTAGGTTTCAGGTCATTAATTGTCAACAAACTACAATAGGACAAGCAAGTGCAATAATTTATATGGAGAGGTATGGGTCGAAAGTGAAGAATACTTTTGGTTTTTAAAATCTGTCATCACAATAGGACAAGCAAGTGCAATAATTTTAGTATATTTGCAAAGAGAATAATCAATTTCAATGTTTCTCTCTGTGTCTTGTGTATAATTGTATGTATATATATATATATTTTTTTTGTGAATGAATGGAATCTCTTTCTTGAAATGTACTAAAAAATAATGATAATCAAAAGCTTATATTTATATGGGAAGGCAAATGTAAATAAATAGTTAAAGCAAGTTATCATAGTTTTCATTGCCCAGAATTTCAATTTAACTTGATTAAGGCATTCCTCTTCTTAGGTGTTTTTGCTTATGTGGAATGTATGTTTAAAATAATATATTTGAGTGCTACTTTTCTGAAATTTGCTGTGGATTTCATATTTTGGTTAAATATCTCTGTTTAATCTGTGTAATGGCACACTCTATGATTATATTATGAGTGCCAAAGTATATGATGTTGGTCACTTGAGGTTAGAGCTCTGCCTCAACAAGATTTCTTGGAGTTGGCCCAACATGAACCAACAATCTGTGATCATTTTTATTTTTATTTATTTAAGTTGGTTGTTGATTCTTGCTTATATCACAGAATGTGTTTTGCCTGCCTAGTTGTTGCCAACCCATGTAGTGTTCTATATAGTTGAAGAAATGGTACAAGAAATAAGCTAATTTGAATGTATATATTATACAAATAAAAATTAAGCATTATTTATGTTTCATTGTTGTTTTGCAGCTTGTTGGAAGCCTTTGATCTCATCCTCTCAAGTGCTCAGAATCTTGTGGTACCAATAAAGTCCAATTCAAGAAGAAAACTGCAAGAATCTCCCACAGCTCACAACGGCTGTGAATTCTGTTAACCCAAGAAGACGTGATCAGATTTAGTCAAAATTGAAATGAAAACTTGTGATTTTAGAGTTGATATTTCAATACAATTACCAAGACTTTCTGACATTTAATGATCTGCCTTCTGCTTCTCTATGTACTGTTTGATGTATTGGTTGTTTAGATTCAGTTCTATTAACTATTGGTATGCATATATAATTACCAAGTTATAAGTGTGTATATATCATAGATGAGTAATATGGCTTTGAAATTGGATGATTTGTGTAGATTGTTGTCTAATTTCATGTGGTATTTGAGGTATCTGGAGTGTGAATTTGAATTTTGTTTTTTGGATTTCATTATAATGTATTTGGCTTAGTCTAGTGGAAGATTTGTTTTTTTAGATTCATTATAATGCATATTTTCTGAAATGGTATGCTTTGGACAAAATATTGATATTTATTAATAATAATATGGACCCAAAAAAAAAAAAAAAAAAAAAAAGGTGGCGTTTTTGAAAAAATGCCACTAAATGACGTCATGCTCACGTCACACGTTAGTTTGTGACGGTAAAAGAAGCAGACGTTAACATTTTGTGGCGTTTTAAAAAACGCCGTCTTATATTTTTAGCGACGTTTTTCAAACGCTGCAAACCTATTGCGGCGGCCGTATCAACGACGAAAATTTAAAACGTCACTATTACGTTTTACGGCGTTTTTCAGGCTTTTCGCGGCGTTTTAAAAACGCCGCGAAAAATCGAATTTCCTGTAGTGTCCACTACAAGAAATTAGTGTTTTAGAGACAAATATTTAGGGACTGATTAAATTTGGTCGCTAAAAATAATCTTTTAGGGACAAATTTAAACATATGATAATTTACTTATAAGATTGTAAAAATGATTATTAATATTCTTACTTAATATTTACATAATTCTTTTAGACCAATAAATTTGGTTGCTAATATATTATTAACATCTTTAGGGACGAAATATTTTCGCCATTATCAATTAAAAACAATTTGAGACCAATTATTTTCATCATTTTAACAATTGAAAAGTCGGGACCTCACTTGACTTCAGCCCTAACTTGCTTATTCTCTCTTTCAACGGGTTTGCTCAATCTTCAGCCCTAAATTCGACGTGTAAGAGCTCCAATTCGAATTTTCAATTGCTTATCGTAATCGATCTCCGTAATCGACCTGTAAGAGCTCCAATTCTTTACATAGATTGAACTTGTTTGTGTTTCAATTTGAGTTTTGCATCCACAAAGCAAACTAATGCGTTACATAGATTGAACTTGTTTGTGTTTCAATCTGTGTTTTGCATTCACAAAGCAAACAAAAAAAACAAAGCAAACTAATGCGTGTTTTTCAATCTTTGTTTTACATAGATTGAACTTGTTTCTTATCTTAATGCATGTTGGAATTGAAGAATTCTTTACATAGATTGAACTTGTGTATGTATATATGTATGTCTAATCTAATGCGTGTTGGAGATGAAGAATTGGGATGCGGTGCACATTCCAGGGGGTGTATTTCTAATTCACCCTATTATTAGGCAATACTGATTGGTTCTTAGTTGGAAGAATATTAGACATGTATATAATGAATAATATATATGACATTTATTTTATTTACTTACTCTTCTAGTCTCTACTGCAAAACTGTCCTAGCATAAATATTGTCAAAACTGTTTAGCAACAAAATGGAAGATGATTTTATTGAAAAATTTAGGATAATTGATAATAAACCTGAATATGCACATTGATGTCTATGGAAATTGTCAACACACTAAATCCTAAACCTTCTAACATGATTGATAATTGCCTTTCCTTGTGCGAATTTTACAGGTTGCATCCCTTTGGTAACAGGATCATGCAGGACCTTTACAATATTTTGTTACCTAGTTAATTTTCCATGTTAATTTGTAGTGGCTTTTTAGCTAAAAACCTTAATATGAGAACCTTAAACTATCATGTTTCCTTTCTTTGTTATTGCCCTGATGTATAGAAAGTATGATTGCCTCAGACATTATTGAAGTAATATGGAAAATATTCTTTTTGTGGTCTTGATGGTATATATAATATATGGAACCTGCCATTTTGTCTAGGTAGATATTCCTGAATTTTTGTGAGAGTGATTTGGTTGTGTTACAGGGTTAAAGAGAGTAGTTCACTACATTTTTTAAGGGAAAATTATTTAGAGCTCTTAGGGCAAGGCTATGGGCATGTGGCACTCTAACTTGGGATTTTTATTGGTTTAAAATAAATAGTTGAACCTTATCACTTTTATTTTTGTTAGTTTTTTGAACCCAACAACGTGGTAAGACGACCAAATAACCTCCTCTATTGCTTTTTGTAAGTTAAGTGGTGTGGTGTGGTGTGGTGTGCAGGGATTGCAAATCTATTAGAAAGAAGTGAAAATAGTTAAAAAAAATATAAAGTTCAAGTAAAGAACTTGCTCTACTTGCACTAGAGCACAGATCCACTTGCATCTTTATATTTTTATAATTATTTTTACTTGTTTTCACTTATTTATAATTTTTTCGAAAAAAAAAAATTGGAGCGCATGAAAGTAAGAATGACTTTCACAAAGTTGCAAGAAGGATGTAAGAATGAATGTTTGTCATTTTGAAATGGTGAAAAAGCTGAGGAAGGGGTTTTGGCCCTTTTTACAAATTGCCATGTGGTTATTTGTCTTTTTTCCTTGTCCAGAATGATGCTTCTTTGTTTTCTTCCCAAATTTTATTCTTTTTGAGGAAGTAGTACTAGTCTAGTCTCTATGTGTTTGTTTGTGTGCCTCTCTGTTTTCTCAAGATTCACAGTGACAATTGCATAACATTTGAAGGAGTTTTCTTGCATTCAAGTCTCATGCTAATGTATTATTTATAGCCTAGGGAATTTATAATGACCCTACTGATATGAATTCACGCTGATTTTTTGTTCTGGTTTAGATTATGAGAAATATTTGATGCTTGATTTTATTTGGAGCGTGGCTTTTGATTTGGGAAATTTTTCTCACAGAGGATTTATGTTTAAGAGACGGTGGGACTCTTGCTATTTTATGAAAATTTTTAATTCGGAATTTTCTTCTTGCTAGATGGTTTGAAAATTGCTATTGAATTAGCACTTGTTGAAGTATTAGTCTATTTGTTTTGCTGTGGTACTGTTAGGAACTCTTCTCTTTTGCTTTTATAATTCCAGTATGTGACTTAGAGAAGTAATATGTATATGTGTTTATATTGATTTCATTTTCATTTGTTTCTTTTTAGTTGGCCAGTCAAATTGCATGCACTACAACCATTTTCCGAATTGATGAGGTATTTACCCAAGTTTCTTAAAATTTGAGTAATTATAAACTTTAAGTGTATAATCTAAAATAGTTTTATGTATTATTGGTGGGCTATTTTTTACTGAATTAATGGTATTCTTACTATTAATGAGTTTTATATTCTATCAAAATGGTATTTTGTTATGGGTTTGACCCTAAATTAGAATAATGGATTTTATTGAATTTGTTTGTTTTGTTGGTGAAAAGAGGAGCTGGGGTTCTTGATATTTAGCTGTTAACATTAGCTATTTTGTTCATCGAAGGGGGGGGGGGGGGGGGGGGGTTCTAACTATTCCTATATAAGCAGGTGGTGGTACTTGATGCTCCACATCATTTGCGCAAGCATGAATGGGCTCTATATCGTGAAGGTAAGTTTTCTCCTTACATTCTCCATTCATGTGTGTTGTAGTAGTCACTGTGCTACTATATGTAGCAATGCCTTTGCTTATTACATACTACATAGCCATTGAAATTTCAAGGTTAAAATGTTTCTGTCTCTTGAGAGTAACTATTAACACCCTATTCATTGTTTAAAGGGAATTATACTTGTTTCTTGTTTTGTTGGATGTGAGAGTGCTCCATTTTGTATCTCTTCGATTATTGATTTTATGGGGGAATTTGTATATGCATGTAGGTATATAGGCTTAGGTGCTTTGGTTGTTCAAGGTTTATGCCTCCACCTTTCTTTTATGGAATAAATATGTTTGTTCTATAGTTCATTTTGAAGTATATGAAGGTTATAATTTTGTCCAAATATAGTGGATATTGACACAATTATAAAATGTCTCCATTGTTACCTGAAGAAAACATAAAATGGCAATTCAGATTATGAGCTTAATTTAGGTAATTACTGATTATAAGTTGACTTCTATGATGATGGTGGGTGATGGAAGAATGAATGTACTTCATCAAGTTCTTGTTGTGTAAATTTTTTTTATAGAGCAAGTTGAGAGGACATTTAATTGAGATTTCTAGAAAAAATGATGGACAAGAAGATAGAGAGAGAAAAATGACTATTGCCAAAAATTAGTTTTAATGTTTAGTTAATAAAATTGATTTAACTCATTCTATTCAATTTAGCCTTTTTTCAAATGTGTGGTTGGTTTGAATTCTCTCGTCTTTGAATTTTTGTAATCACATAGGTCGTGATCTTTGTGTTTACTATAACCTCTTAATAGATCAATGTCTTTTGTGTATTTTACAAGTTGAGAGCTCTATTTCTACTCCTACGGATGGACAAAACCCCCGTGGTCTAACAATGGCCCAAGCACCCTCCGATATGGTCTGGCATCTATCCCATTTTCACACCAAACTATGAGGTAACTATCGTCTATCATTTTGTCTATCTCACAGATAACTGAGTCACCAATATTTATCTTTCTAATATAACATCAAAATCTATTTTGTAAAGTACAGTAAGCAAGCATTCTATAGAAAAAGTCAGAGTCCTTGTTTTAACAAAATGATAAATAATAGATGAACAACTCAAATCATATATTAGCCTTCTAAGAAACCTTTTGATTGATTAGAACTTCAGTTTATGCTTTTGTCCCTAGACCTTTTCAATTGGATTTCTAAGAAAATGGTGTTGATCATCATCTTTGGTTTGCCAGGAAAGAGTATTAGGGAAGGCCACTGAAGCCCTTCCTTTGCCAGCATTCTTAAACTGGGCATGGCAAATGCAAAGCCATAGCGTGGTGTTGAAGTCGACTGTGGTTGATATCTTCATAGAGTTTTAATTCATATAATGAACTATGTTGAACTATTTTGATACTATTTTGAATTTTAACTCATATAATAAACTATGTTGAAGTGAATTTGGATACTTTGTCTTTTAATTTTTGTAAAATTTTATTTTCTATATACTTGTGGGAGCTGAATAAGTAGAAGAGTCGGAAGACGCGTACCCCAGAAATTAGATACTATTCGGCTTCATATTGCGTGACTAGGACGCCGAATGCATTTGTAAAGCCGAGTATACGAAGGTCAGTAGCTCCGAATGAATAAAGGGTGAATGGGATAAAATTAGGTTCAGGCCCCGAGGTCCAAAAAGTAAGTATAAATACAAGAACCACAAATTTAGAAAGGTATGTAAGAATCACTTCACTTAACTTAGAAAAGAAGCTATCCTGAGGGCTTGAACTAACTTGTCCGTCGGAGTGCTAATTCCGGCACTCCCGACCGGAGTGTTTGTATCTTTTCAGGTGACTAGCTGAGGATCACTAGCGTCTCCCAGGATCTGAAGAGTATTTCCAAACCACTTCTCCACAATTGGCGCCGTCTGTGGGAATACTCAAATACATCCATGGCAGGCATGACTGAAGATCCTCCGATAGCCACTGACGAGACTACACAGAGAGGTGACCTCATTCCAGCAAACTTGCTTGGACCAAAAACCATCGTAGCAAGACTTGCCTCGGACCTCCGCTCATTTTCAAACCCAACGCAAAAGACAATACAAGCGACCATGGCACAAGCTAGGCAAACCAAACAGAGGTTGGACAACATCATCGCTGAGAACAAACGCCTTCGTCGCGATTTGGCCTCGAAAATAGCAAAATCTAAACAAACGGTGCGCCAGGCTTTTGAGCGACCCCCGAGGGCATATGATCGACGATCCCGGGCCCGACAGCAAGAAACTGACGGCCGCTATGCCTCAACAGATCATCTTGAGGAGTTGGCAAAGGACGAACGTCTCCACCAATGCGTCCGGAAGAGTGTAGTCGAAACACTTGCTCCTCCGCAGGATGCATTTCCGCTTGACACCGTCCACATGATATACAGCCTACCAGCAGCCTCGGCCGTGCATGCGATCCAATCACATCCAGGCCCCCAACAGCAACTCACGTCAGCAAAGCGGCCCCGAGAAACGCCAAGTATCACCTTTGACGATTCTGATTTGATCAGTGTAACACTCCCTCACATCGATCCGTTGGTTGTTGAGCTGCGCGTAAACCGGTTCACCGTCGAACGCGTTCTTATCGACCAGGGCAGTACCTCGGAGGTTATGTATTATAAAACCTTCACCAAACTTGGATTCAACGAGTCAGACCTGACTCCGGCCCCTTATCCACTATTCGGCTTCAATGCCACTCCAGAGTACCCCTTGGGAAAGATCAGCTTACCCGTTCGAGCAGGCTCCAGAACGGTGGATGTGGAATTCTTGGTCGTCAGGCTGCCTTCACCGTACAATCTCATCATGGGGCGATCGTGGTTGTATACATTGCAGGCTGTCCCGAGCACCTATCATCAACTGCTACGTTTCTTGACAGAACACGGCATTGAGCAAATCCGCGGATCCCAGAAATCGGCACAAGCATGTTATCTCCTTGCTGCCAGAACGCCAAAGGAACTGCAAGTAAACTCCATTGAGGTGCCGAATCGAGAGATCCTGGATGACGTTGGGAGGTATCCAAATGAGAAGGGCACAGAGGATTTGGACCGAGTTGACATTGATGGAAGCCCAGAAAAGTTCTTCATGATCGGCGCCTCTTTGAATCAGGCCGACAGGCAGCAGCTGATCTCTTTCTTGCTCAACAACCTTGACGTCTTTGCGTGGACTCCGTACGAAATGTCGGGAATAGACTCGTCAGTTTCACAGCACCATCTGAATGTCGATCCGAAATGTAAGCCAATCATTCAGAAAGGCCGACGGTCAGCCGCGGAGCACACTGCCGCCGTTGTTGAGGAGGTAGACAGACTGCTTGACGCCGGGGCAATTAGAGAAGTCACTTACCCTACGTGGCTCTCCAATACAATGGTGGTGAAGAAGAAAAATAGGACTTGGCGAGTGTGCATCGACTTCACAGATCTGAACAAAGCTTGCCCCAAAGACTATTTTCTTCTACCTAGAATCGACCAGCTCGTCGATGCGACGGCACGTCATCAACGCATGAGCTTCCTCGATGCTTACAGAGGCTACCATCAAATCACCATGCATCCAGATGACCAGGACAAAATTGCCTTCCTCACCCCAAGAGGAACCTATTGCTACAAAGTTATGCCCTTTGGGCTGAAGAATGCAGGGGCAACCTACCAAAGATTGGTCACTGCCATGTTCAAAGAGCAACTCGGCTGCACTATGGAAGTATACATCGACGATATGGTGGTCAAGTCCAAAGAAGAACAGAATCATATAGCCAATCTAGAAAAGACATTCAGCATCTTATGCAAATACAGAATGAAACTGAACGCCTCCAAGTGTGCGTTCGGAATCGGCTTTGGCAAATTCCTGGGTTACATCGTCAATCACAGAGGAATCGAAGCCAACCCGAGGCAAGTCACAGCAATCTTGGAACTCGGCTCCCCCCGTTTAGTAAAAGAAGTCCAAAAGTTGATGGGGATGGCCGCTGCACTCAACAGGTTCATCAGCCGGTCTACAGATCGCTGCCGACAATTCTTTCAGACACTACGGTAGGGTAAGGCTTTTGAATGGTCCGCCGAATGCGAATCAACCTTCAACGGACTCAAGACCTACCTCCGCTCAGTACCTCTCTTGACAACACCCGCCGCTGGTGACCCGCTCATCCTATACCTAGCAGTTTCCGATAGGGCCGTCAGCGCCGTACTGTTAAAAGAGAAGGAAGGGGAGCAACGGCCAGTGTATTATGTGAGCAAGGCAATGGTTGACGCCGAAACACGCTACCTTCCGCTGGAAAAACTGATCTTAGCCCTAGTCATGGCGGCAAGAAAACTGATGTATTACTTCCATGGACATAGCATTGGGGTGCCAATAGATTATCCCCTCCGGTCAGTACTACGGAGTGTAGAAGTATCGGGACGTGTTTCGAAATGGGCTCTTGAACTCGGCCAATACGACATTTGATTTTTACCTAAAACTACAATCAAGGGGCAGGTGTTGGCCGACTTTGTTGCCGAATTCACCGGCGAGCTTGCCAACCTCAAACCTGATGAAGTTCGACCAAATGCTGAAGTTCTACCAAAGCCGAACTGGAGAATTTATGTCGGGGATATTTGGCAATTATACTGTGATGGATCGTCTAACCAAAGGGGCAGTGGCGCCAGAGTTGTAATCATGTCTCCAGACGGCGCAGTAATTGAGCAGGCCGTCAAGCTTGGCTTCGAAGTATCAAATAACGAAGCCGAGTACGAAGCCCTTCTAGCCGGTCTGCGGAATGCGCACCTTCTCGGCGCGCGGCGTCTGCTTGTGTTTTGTGATTCAAAATTGGTAATCAATCAGCTAAAGGGGGAGTACGCGGCAAGAAACGACTGTATGGCGGCCTACATGAAAACGGCCAATTCCTTGCTGGCAAAATTTGACCATCACGAACTGAACCAAATAACACGCGACCAGAACACACACGCAGATGCCTTGGCGTGCCTAGCCTTCGCCATCAATTCTGAGATCAAACGGACCATCGAAGTAGGTTTCGTCCCGGAGCCGAGTATTGGCCCTTCGGAGGAAATCCATGTCAATGTTATAGAATCCGCACCAAGCTGGATGGACCCCATTGCTGCATTCCTCTCTTCTGAACAACTCCCAGAGGACAAAAAAGAAGCACACAAGCTGCGAAATAAAGCCCTACGATACTATTTGGATCTGCAAGGAGGGCTTTACAAAAAGTCCCTCTGGTCCATATCGTGCATCATTTTCTCGCCCCCCGACAGTGGAGAGCTTCTGACCGAGATACATGAGGGTAGTTGCGGTGCCCATTCTGGCGGACGCTCCCTGGCCCATCGAGCTATAACGCAGGGATATTATTGGCCGACAATGAGAGCTGACGTGGAGAGTTATGTAAAAAAATGCGAACAGTGCCAAAAGTTCTCCCCATTAACCCATCTGCCTGCCGAAGAGTTGAACTCTATCACCAGCCCCTGGTCGTTTGCTCAGTGGAGACTTGATATCGTAGGACCATTGCCCAGGGCCCCAGGGAACAAGCGATTCTTAATCATCGCGACAGACTACTTCACAAAATGGGTCGAAGCGGAGGCTCTAACACATACGAGATGCCGACATTAAACGCTTTGTACGAAGAAACATCATAACACGATTCGGCATTCCGAGAGCTCTCATCTCAGACAATGGCACCCAGTTTGATTGTGGCGTATACCGTGAGTTATGCAGCAAATATGGCATTCGGCCCTACTTCTCGACACCGGCCTACCCCCAAAGCAGTGGTCAAGCCGAAGCCTCTAACAAATCCATCTTGGATGGCATCAAAAAGAGGCTGGAAAAAGCTAAAGGCAAATGGGTCGAAGAATTGCCGAGTGTATTGTAGGCTCATTGTACTACGCCAAGGAGATCCACTGGAGAAACGCCATTTGCTCTATGCTTTGGAACCCAGGCAATCTTGCCCCTGGAAATCGGCATCCCAACTCTGAAATCGCAAGTTTTTGACATGGGCTGAAACGACATGATGCTTGCCCTAGATCTGATTCTAATCGAAGAACGAAGAGATCGCGCCCCGGCATCCATGGCACGGTATTAGCAGCAGCTTGCCAAGTTGTATAATCAGCGAGTTCAGTTGCGCCAATACACGCCAGGAGAGCTTGTCCTAAAGAAGGTACTTCCAGTCGACCGGAGACCGGCCGATGGAAAATTGGGTCCAAACTGGGATAGCCCCTATCAAATTAAATCCATCGCAAGAACAGGGGCATATCGGCTCTCAGACATGTCGAGAAGAAGCCTGCCACAGCCTTGGAATTCAACACATTTACGTAAATTCTATCATTGACCCGACTTGTGGGCTTGATACTTGTACATGTTCCACCTTTGCAATACAAAGTTTCTCGTTTTCTCAAGCTCGCTCCCAAGCCTTGATTAATAAAGGCTGATTAAGACTCCGGATTCGGAGCCCCTTTTGGTGCATGACACCTTAAGGCTGATTAAGACTCCGGATTCGGAGCGCCCTTCGTGGATATCACGATTGGCCAAAATAAAGCCTCCGAATTCGGAGCCCCTTTTGGTGCATGACACCCTAGGGCCGATTAAGCCTATTAAGGCCGATTAAGACTCCGGATTCGGAGCGCCCTTCGTGGATATCACGATTGGCCAATATAAAGCCTTCGGATTCGGAGCCCCTTTTGGTGCATGACACCTAAAGGCCGATTAAGACTCCGGATTCGGAGCGCCCTTCGTGGATATCACGATTGGCCAATATAAAGCCTCCGGATTCGGAGCCCCTTTTGTTGCATGACACCTTAAGGCTGATTCAGACTCCGGATTCAGAGCGCCCTTCGTGGATATCACGATTGGCCAAAATAAAGCCTCCGGATTCGGAGCCCCTTTTGGTGCATGACACCTTAAGGTTGATTAAGACTCCGGATTCGGAGCGCCCTTCGTGGATATCACGATTGGCCAAAATAAATCCTTCGGATTCGGAGCTCCTTTTGGTGCATGACACCTTAAGGTCGATTAAGACTTTGGATTCAGAGCGCCCTTCGTGGATATCACGATTGGCCAAAATAAAGCCTCCGGATTCGGAGCCCCTTTTGGTGCATGACACCTTAAGGCTGATTAAGACTCCGGACTCGGAGCGCCCTTCGTGGATATCACGATTGGCCAAAATAAAGCCTCCGGATTCGGAGCCCCTTTTGGTGCATGACACCTTAAGATCAATTAAGACTCCGGATTCGGAGCGCCCTTCGTGAATATCACGATTCGCCTTTTTGAGAGATGTATTCGGACCACTTGATTGGCCGAATAAATATTCACTGAGAATCGTCCTTAATTCAGGCCGGTCAATGCATGTCTAAACATTTACGCCACGCAACACAAAACTTGCCAGTAAGTTGAAATAATACGATTAATCAAGCACATAACATTTCAAGACCAAAAACAAACGTTGAAAATAAAAGAAATTATATTTATTCGGCGCGAAGTCTACTCATTCGGCACCCTCATCGTCGCTCTTCTCGATTTCGAAAGTGGGATAAGGAAAGTAGTGGCGATGATACAAGGGTGAGGTCGAATCAATGCCCACGGCTTCGAGAGATTCCTCGGTTTGAAGGGCCTTGATCCAGCCATGCTTGAATTCACGATTTTCACATCGACAGAGCTCCTCGGCAAGGTCCTGTTTGGTCTTCTCTACCCCGACCTTCAGGCCGTCCTGAAACCCCTTTTCATAACCTGAGGTCCGTCGGGTTACTCTCTCCGCAACAACCGATTTAGATTGACCGGCCGCAACCGACACGCTCGTTTGAACATTCTTCAGCTCCCGAAGCTCACGCTCAGCCTTTTCCGCGCGAATCTTCAGACTGCGATTCCTTTCGTCCTTTTTCTCGCTCTCACGTCGCACTTCCCGTAGACGCATGCCGACTTCGTAAGCAGTATATAGGCCTTTCACGGCCCCATGAATGCCGTCCCAAAATACTTTGAAATCTCGACGTCCGACCATCCATTGTTGGACTTCCGAAGAGAATATCTGTCAAGCGAACTCGACTGCCACATCTGGGTCTTTAATGATAGAATCCGCCTCCGTCATTGGTCTATTCCTCACAAAAACCGCAAAACTCAACGGTCGTGGCGTCGCATCAGGCTCGATTCTCGGTCGCGGGCGCGGAGAATTTCCCCGTTGTTGCCTGTCCTTTCGGGGCGATCTGCTTCGATGACTAAGGGGCTGCTGTGTTTCCCGATCCTTGGATGTTCTTCTTCCCGTACGCGTAGGCTCGCTACTACGACTCATTGCGGCGCCTGATTCAGTTAATCTTCGTCCCTCCCAAGTTGCCTGAATGGAAATAAGTAGGGCCTCTGGCGTGCACTCGCTCCATTTATCCTTCAATGTTTGCAGCTCTGCTGAGACAACGTCAGTAATCCCAAACGTCAACAGTCGGATGCCAATTGTCCAGCCCGCGAGTTAGCCCCACTCGGCTTCCAAAGCTCGTGCCCTAGCTAAGGCAAGGGCAGATTTATTAATCTGGTCAGCCATGCTTTCAAGCTCAAACGCCGATCAATCTGTGCCTCAGCCAGCCCGCGAGTTAGGCCCACTCGGCTTCCAAAGATCGCGCCCTGGCTAAGGCAAGGGCAGATTTATTAATCTGGTCGGCCGAGTTTTCAAGTGCAAGCGCCGATCAATCTGTGCCTCAGCCAGCCCACGAGTTAGGCCCACTCGGCTTCCAAAGCTCGCGCCCTGGCTAAGGCAAGGGCAGATTTATTAATCTGGTCGGCCATGCTTTCAAGCGCAAGCGCCGATCAATCTGTGCCTCAGCCAGCCCGCGAGTTAGGCCCACTCGGCTTCCAAAGCTCGCGCCCTGGCTAAGGCAAGGGCAGATTTATTAATCTGGTCGGCTATGCTTTCAAGCGCAGGCGCCGATCAATCTGTGCCTCAGCCAGCCCGCGAGTTAGGCCCAAGTTAGGCCCACTCGGCTTCCAAAGCTCGCGCCCTGGCTAAGGGCAGATTTATTAATCTGGTCAGTCATGCTTTCAAGTGCAAGCGCCGATCAAGCTGTGCCTCAGCCAGCCCGCGAGTTAGGCTCACTCGGCTTCCAAAGCTCGTGCCCTGGCTAAGGCAAGGGCAGATTTATTAATCTGGTCGGCCATGCTTTCAAGCGCAAGCACCGATCAATATGTGCCTCAGCCAGCCCGCGAGTTAGGTCCACTCGACTTCCAAAGCTCGCGCCCTGGCTAAGGCAAGGGTAGATTTATTAATCTGGTCGGCCATGCTTTCAAGCGCAAGCGTCGATCAATCTGTGCCTCAGCCAGCCCGCGAGTTAGGCCCACTCAGCTTCCAACGCTCGCGCCCTAGCTAAGGCAAGGGAAGATTTATTAATCTGGTCGGCCGAGTTTTCAAGCGCAAGCACCGATCAATCTGTACCTCAGCCAGCCCACGAGTTAGGCCGACTCAGCTTCCAAAGCTCGCGTCGTGGCTAAGGCAAGGGCAGATTTATTAATCTGGTCGACCATGCTTTCAAGCGCAAGCGCCGATCAATCTGTGCCTCAGTCAGCTCGCGAATTAGGCCCACTCGGCTTCCAAAGCTATTCGGCTTCCCAAGCTCGCGCCCTGGCTAAGGCAAGGACAGATTTACTTTAGATTTACTCTATTAATCCGGTCGGCCAAATACCTAAGCTAAGCAGCCGATCTAACCATAACCGAAAGCAATATCATTCATCAACATTTTCCTTAGCCAGTTGAGCACAACTCATGAAATTTTTTATATATACTCAAGTTACGAAACAAAAAGCTACAAGCCCGATTTTATATATACTCATGAAATTTTTTATATATACTCAAGTTACTAAACAAACAGATTTATTCATAACTGTAGCAACAGATGAAAAATACTAAATTAAAAACTGTAAAAATACATTCGACATTCTAAAAACTGTCAGTCGGCCGGATCAGCCATCGGAATTAGACTCCAATGGCTCAACATCCACTTGCTCATATGGTATTGGCGTAATCAACGAAGCGTTAGCAGCAGCAAGGGCTTTGTGCCAGCCATGTTTGAATCCCCGATTTTTAAACTTGGGGACTTGGTCAACGTACTCAGCGAGTCCAGCATTTTTCCCGGCCTCGAATACTTTGGAAGACTCCAAGTTGGCTGCTTCCTTCGCCGCCTTCATTTCGGCCAACTCAGCCTCCAGTTTGGAGATCGCCTTCTGGGCCAATTTGAGCGCATCTTCGCTCGCGTCCGCCTTCTTCTCGGCATCCGATCTCAATTGATCCGCGCTTCAAGCCCTCTCTATCTCGGCGTCGGCCCTTGAGGCTTCCTTGTTCGCCCTCAAAGCCTCGACCTCGGCCCTTCTCCTCTGGCCTTCAACTTCCTCGCGTAAATGACCAATCTCTTTGACGGCGTCGCGATGACGATGGCCCATATCGACTATCCATCCGACGGTCTGCAAAACAAGAATTTAAAACCATAACTTCAACAGTATTTGGATTAAGTGAAGCTAAGTTCGAATGTACCAAAAGTGCCGATTGGGCGGCAAGTGCTGTCGCATTCAGATCCGTTTCCACCCGGAAAGCCTCCTTGTCAGACGGCAACGACACGGGCGTAGCCAAGCTGAATGCGACTTCTGGATCTTTAAGCGCCGAAGCATCAGAAGAAACCGGCATGTTTCTTATCATCGGCTGAATGACAAAAGGAACGATCACGTCCGATCCCCCTAATCGAGGACGTTTGCCGCCGTGTTCTTCTGAGTCGGCCTCAAACTCGGCAGGGCGTTTCTCTGCCTCAACTTTTTGGCCGGCCTGCATGATCAGAGCAGATTCGGCATTCTGATTTTCTGCCATTTCCACCTCAACAACGCGCACGGATTCTGATTTGCTAACAGGCAGGGAGAATTGAGATTCGGTGGCGGGTGGTACTTCAGACGGAAGAGCCTCCGCTCTTCGCCGCGCGGCCAACCTTTCCGCATTCACCTTCCTGGCAAGTTTTGTCAGGCTTAACCCGGCCATGTCTTCGGGGTCTGCGGCGGGAATACTCTCCGAGCCGTGAACAACGCCGTCAAGTGAAAGATCCCCTCGGCCTGAAGTGGATGGGGGATCGGCCAAATTCAATACCTCGTCAGACTCGATTTCGGACTGATCTGATTCGATAACATTAGCTACATCCCGCTTCGAATCGGACCCTTCAAAACTAACCTGTCTCAAGTTTTTGAAGTCGGACAAAATAAGAGCGATAAGAGAATCTTTACCCTCCGGAACAGGGATATTTTCTGCCGTCAAGAAGGTCGTATATGTCGGCTCGTAACGAAGCAGAATATGCGCCGACCTCCTTTGTTTCTGAAGACTTCGACAGCCGAAATATTTGAGCACGACTTCGATATCTGAAAGAACGGCGCCTTCAGTTGAAGACAGAACGTTCTTTCAAATTGCTCATTGCACAAGCCAAGCCGTCACATTTCAAAGAAGAGGCTTTACAACAAAAACAAACAAATAATAAAAACGAGAAGGCAATCAGCCACCTGGCTCGCCCCTCCGTCTAGGAATAGGGTCGACGTGATCCTCCCATTCGCCAAATTCCCAGTTACCCTGGACAACGACCATAACATCATCAACTCGTTTTCCAGAACTGGAAAGCATAGTAATTAGCTGATGGTCGATATCCTTGGCCCTAAGGAAGAAACGCCCGTGCCGACCAGAAGACTTAGCCAAGGCATAACAATGCCGGATGGCTGGAATGCCAAGGTTAATTCTTAGGCGACGGTTGAGCGCTACAATCCCCATTATGATTCTAAAGAAATTCACATTAGGTTGGGAAGGGATTAAACCCCAGTAGCGAAGCACAGCCTTAAGAAACAGGTGAAGGGGGAAACGGACTCCACCCTCTGCAATTGACAAAAGAGGAAAGACAATCGTGGTTTTGTCCTCCCTCTCCATATCAAGAGTGCCGTCTGCCACAAGCGACAGACGGACATCATCAGGAATGGAGAAATGGCGTTTAAAGCCAGCGATTCGATCTGACGAGAGGAGGTCTTTTAAATGTTTCGCCATACCCTACAGTTTATGAGAATATGCCAAGGAAGGAATAAACCAGAAAGAGTCTTCAAAGCAAGGGAGCAGAGAACTTACAAAGGACGAAGGGGATATCGGAAGACAGAGTTGCAGGGACTATCCAAAAGGCAATCCAGCAATGAGCGTCATGAAATACATACTTAAAAGAACGTCAAAATTTTAAATCGCAATAAATAGACACGTGCGAGGGGGGAAAAAGTCGACACGACAACCGAAAGGGGTGCGCTTAGATATCCGCATGACGATGAGGCCAACCGCCGAATTTTGGTTCTGACTTTTCGAAATTCAAAACCAAGCACTCCAGCCAACTGTCGTCGGTGAAATGCCTGGGGGGCAATTGTGGGAGCCGAATAAGTAGAAGAGTTGGAAGACGCGTATCCCAGAAATTAGATACTATTCAGCTTCATATTGCGTGACTAGGACGCTGAATGCGTTTGTAAAGCCGAGTATACGAAGGTCAGTAGCTCCGAATGAATAAAGGGTGAATGGGATAAAAGTAGGTTCAGGCCCCGAGGCCCAAAAAGTAAGTATAAATACAATAACCACAAATTTAGAAAGGTATGTAAGAATCATTTCACTTAACTTAGAAAAGAAGCTATCCTGAGGGCCTGAACTAACTTGTCCGTCGGAGTGCTAATTCCGGCACCCCCGACCAGAGTGTTTGTATCTTTTCAGGTGACTAGCTGAGGATCACTAGCGTCTCCCAGGATCTGAAGAGTATTTCCAAACCACTTCTCCACAATACTCTTTGTGGTTTGGAAGTAGAGTGCCTTTAATGTGTGGATTTAAAATTTTATTTTATTTTATTTTATTGGATGACAAATTTAATTTTTGTGCATTTTAAGCTATGAAATTAAATGGTTACAAAACATTTTCTAAATTGACTTTTAGCGACGAAAATGTCTGGTAGAGAAAGTTATTTGTCTTTTAGCGACCAAATATAGTTGTCATTAAAAATGTCATTATTTTGTTTTTCGCGACCAAATTGGGACATTTTGTGACGAAGTATTAGTGACCAAATGCTTTAGTCTTGTAAAATCAAACATTCTGTGACAACATAAAATTGGTCGCTAATTGTCATTTTTAGCGACATTTTCAAAAATTCGTCGCTAAAGACTTTTCTAGATGCACGTTTAGTGACTTTTTTAGTGACAAAATTAATTTTGTCACAAAAACCATTTAGAGACCAAAATAATAGTTTTAGGGACCAAAATAATTGGTCGCCAAAAGTCTTAAATGTTGTAGTGTTCTCTTCCCCATCAGTTTCCCCCCTCCAAATTATTAGTGAAGGCAGTTTGAAAGTTGGGTCAAACCTGAGCCACGCCCATTTACCTGCTGAACCAGAAGACGTCTTCTTGTAATAACTTCGGCTGTGTTAGGTGGACTCAAATTGGCTTGTTTTTTCTTGGGTCATGCTTGCTGTGGCTCTGTACGCATGTTTGTGTGTTTAGACGTCGCGCGCGTGTGTGTGTGCATATTTTGGGGGTGTTATTATCATTTTTTCTAGACAAGCTCTGAGCAGTGCACTTGCTTCCTTTGTTTGTTGACAGATGCAAAAGAAGTTGCAATAGTTGAAAGCTCCAAAAAAAGAAGCAGCTTCAAGCTACAAAACTTAGCGTGGAGGGTCGTGGCATGGTCAAATATTTAGTTCTCTCCATGGGCCTATGCATGAAGTAGTGGGTTCAATTGAACCACTGAACTTTGAATTTTATTTATTTATTTATTTTTTAAGAATTATGTAGTATTATATAAAATTTTTGAGAGGTTTTTATAATTGGCACCATTAAAATTGTTCAAAAAAATAGATTGATCAACAAAAAGTTTGTTTAAAAAAAATAATTAATTCTATGCTTATCATATTCTTATATCATTTTTTTATTTAGCACAAATAATTATTAATGGTTGAATATGAATATGGATACCATTATAACAATTATTGTGTATGTTACACATCAAATATCATGTAAAAATATAGTAAGCGTAGTTTTATAGACATAATAAATATCATGATATTATCATTATTATTATTTTTGATAATGATATAAAAAAATTTATACATAATTTTTGTATAAAATGATATAATTTAATATGGGCCTTTCACTTTAAAATAAAATACCCATGAAGATGCTTTTTATTTATAAATAAAATTTCATTTTGCTCTTCAAATTATACCTTGATGATCAATTTAACTAATGTACTTATAATTTTAATTTTATACCTAAACTATTTAATTTTAGATCAATTTCATCCCTACTATCAACTACCATCTATAATTAAACGACACTTGCTGTCGTTTTCATTTGAGATTTCATTTTACCCCTTGAACTATTCCCAAAATATTAATTAGAGCTTTAAACAATGAGATTTGGGGGTCTAATTGATATTTTAAAAATAGTTTGGGGGACAAAATAAACAAAATAAAATTTCAAACGGTATCATGCCATCAACTTTCGTTCGATTATAAAAGGTAGCTAACGACTGGGGTGAAATTGATCCAAAATCAAATAGTTTAAGTATAAAATTGAAATTAGGGCAAATTACAAAAAAAAACTCTAGGGTTTAGCGTGTTTTTGAATTTAAATCCCAGGGTTTCAATTTTGACAAATTAAATCCTGGAGTTTCATCCGTGTTTCAATGTAAACCCTTTGTCCATATCCGTTTGATTGAACTAATAAATCTGGGCAAAATTTTTAGATTCAATCACACATGTTTAAGCACTTGTATCTCTCTCGTCGTAACTCCATTTTGCATCATTTTTATGTCATTGGATTCATCTCATGGCCTAGTTTTCATTCCATCCCTTATATGCCTTGTTCCACCTCTTTTTGCATGCTGTCAGATCTTCAAAAGTTGGCCAAAAATAAGATTTTTCTTTCTTTGGGCAAAATTTTTATATTCAAACACACATGTTTAAGCACTTTTATCTCCCTTGTCATAACTTCGTTTCACCACATTTTTGCGTCGTTAAATTCATCTCATGGCCTAGTTTTCATTCCATCCCTCATATGACTTGTTTCACCTCTTTTTGCATGCCGTTAGAGCTCCGAACATTGACCAAAAATAAGATTTTTCTCTTTTTGGACAATTTTTATATTCCAACCCACATGTTCAAGGCCTTATATTACTCTCATTGTAACTCTGTTTAGCTTCATTTTCACGACTTTGGATTCATTTCATGGCCTATTTTTCATTACATCCCTTACATGCCTTGTTCCACCTCTTTTTGCATGCCGTCAAGGCTCTGAATTTGGCCAAAAATAATATTTTTTTCTTTTTTTTTCTTCGTCTATCTTTTATCTCCGTGCTGTTTCCTTTCTCTTTCCTTTCCACAATTATTCTTTCTTTTCCTCTTCCTTCATGGCCCTTCGCCCACTCTTATGTTTCTTTCCCTTCTCTTGTAGGTCATATACCTTCACCACCACCGTCGGAGGTTCGGTGTCCATCACGATCTCGGTGGAAGGGCCATGAAGGAAAAGGAAAAAAGAGAATAATTGTGGAAAGGAAGGAGGAAGGAAGAAGCATGGAGATAGAAGATAGAAGGGGAAAAAAAAAAGAGAAATTATATTTTTGGCCAAATTTTGGAGCTTTGACGGCATGCAAAAAGAGGTCGAACGAGGCGCATGAGAGGTGAAATGAAAATTAGGCCATGAGGTGAATCCAACAACGCAAAAATGAGGTGAAACGAAGTTACGATGAGAGAGATACACGGGCTTGAACATGTGAGTTTGAATATGAAAATTTTGCCCAAAGAGAGAAAAATCTTACTTTTTTGCCAACTTTCATAACTCTGATAGCATGCAAAAAGAGGTGGAACAAGGTATATAAGGGGTGGAGTGAAAACTAGGCCATGAGTGAATCCAACAACGCAAAAATGAGGTGAAATGGAGTTATGATGAGGGAGATACAAAGGCTTGAATATGTGGGTTTGAATATGAAATTTTTGCCCAAAGAGAGAAAAATTGTATTTTTGGCCAACTTTCGGAGCTTCGATGACATGCAAAAAGAGGTGGAATAAGGCGCATGAGGGGTGGAATGAAAACTTGGCCATGAGATGAATCCAACAACACAAAAAACGAGGCAAAATGGAGTTACGACGAGGGAGATACAAGTGTTTGAACATGTGTGTTTGAATCTATTTTTTTTTTTTTTCCAAATTCCGTTAGTTCAATCAAACGAATATGGATGTAGGGTTCACATTGAAACACAGATGAAACTCCAGGGTTTAATTTGTTGAAATTGAAACCTCTTGGGGTGTAAATTGAAAAACACGCTAAACCCTAGGATTTATTTTTGCAATTTGCCCTTGAAATTATAAGAAGTACATGGGTTAAATTGATCATTGAGATATAATTTGGGGGTAAAATGAAATTTCCTCTTATTTATAACATCATTTTTGTGAAATTTTTTTTTTGGGTGTATAAATTTTATATATAAATAGAGTTTATATCAAAAAAAGAAAAAAGGAAAAAAAGAAAAATATGCTTTTTTTAAAAAAAAATACAAAATTCTTAATTGGATCTTACAAATGATAGTATTTTGTCACTAAATGCCCATTTCAACGTAAAAAAAATAAAAATAAAAAATAACACTTTTTGTAACTAATATATATAATATCTCATACCTACAAAGTAATTTTGTCCCTAAATTTGTCTCTAAACCTGTATTTGTTGTAATATTTTGTCTCAATATATTGACGAAAAAACTATCATAATCGGTTTATTGCAATGAAATAAAAAAAAATTACAGAAAAAAAATTGTCACAAAATGAAGTTTTCATCCTGACATATTTTAATTGACACTAATTAATAGGTCAGTGTGCTTCCTCATATTCAGCTACAAAATTCTAAATATTTAAAAGCTTTAATGTTTAAGATTAAACTAACATATTCACTTTGAAGTTATTTAGGCCAAAAAGTCAAATCAGTACACAAAAATTGTCAGGTCTCTCTCTATTGATGGAAGAAGTTATGGAACCTTCAAATTCCGGCGAAATGGGCTTTATTTCTATGGACATTAATTCATAGAATTTTACCTGCAAATGTTGTTTTAACTAATAGAGGATTGGGGGTTGATATTCAATGCCCAAGATGTTTGGAGGAAGAAGAATTTGTGGAACATCTTTGTTTTCAATGCTCTTTTGCCAAGCACATTTGGAGGGGTTCACGGTTGTGTCTGCTTATTGAATCTATACAAAGTTTATTGGTTCAGGAATGGATTGAGTGGTGGTTTCGAAATGTACCACATGAGCAGGCTATAATTGAAGCAATTAAGGTTTTATGGGGAATATGGATCCATAGGAACAAGGCTATATTTCAAAAGTATATTGAGCATCCGATTCGGACTATTGAGTGGATTAATCACCTAGATTTACCTTATGTAGAGGGTCAGAAATTAAGCCCCAAACTAAGTATGGACCCAAGCACTAAGATCGCCCTGAGAAGGTGTAGACACCCCATTTTTGACCGACTTTAAGACTCAGACGTCATCGTTTGTGCGCGCGATGATTATGCATGTTTGCGCTCGTTTTGAGTGTCCAAAGGTCTCGGCCGAGTGCCTTGTCTTTGGGCCTCTAAACTCTCTGTGTTCTGGCCTTGTTTTTGGGCCAAACTTTGGTGCCTCTTGCTTGGAGGGGAAAAGGGCCTTGCCGGCCACTTTTGGCTATTGCCGGCCACTTTTTCGTCTTGCCAGCCACTTGAAGTGGCCGGTCGGCTAGGGGAGGTGGCCGGTCGGCCACCTGAAGTGGCCAACAGCCAATTTTCTCCTTTTTCAGATATTTTCAGATCTTTTGAGCCAGCTATTGAAGACTGAAGCTCATCCTCCATACATGTGTATGGAGGGATGAAGCAAGCTTTTTGCTTGCTTGTTCTATATAAGGGGAGGTCCCTCCCCCTATTTGAGGGTTCTAAAATTTTAGAAGCAAAAATTTCACTCTCTCTCTAGAACTCTCTCTCTCTCTCTCTCTCTCTCTATTGCTTGAAAGTGAGTTTTCTTTGTATTTTTGCACACAACCTCTTAGCCAACACCACTACCTTGGAGCTGAGGTTCTTGAAGGCTTTGTTTGGGCTCAAAAGCTAGTTTTAGCTCAGAGTTGTAGTTGTTTAGCTGCTGTGCTTCAAGGGTAAGCATTTACCCCTTTTAAGCTTGTTTTTGTACACTAGTTTGGGCCACCTTTGCATACTATTTTGGCCTAGTTGTCAGCTACAAAAACCTCTATTTTTAAGTGTTAAAAATGGTTGTTTGAGGCCCTTTTGGAGTTAGGATGGTCCACCCTCATTTGTAGCTTTATTTGCTAAACTTGGTGCCATCCTTTAAAGCTTTTAAACACCCTTTGTTTGGCCTTTCTACCACTGAAACTCAGAGGTTTTGCAGTGGTAGAAAGTTGGTTTTGAGGACCAAAATAGGGAGGGAGGGGGGGTGGGGGTTGGTCTCCCCTCCTTACATCTTGTTTGTATGTGTTAATGGCCTAGTAGTTGAGCATGTTTTTCTACCATCTCTTGGCTTGTTCTCAGCATGTTTTTGGCGTTATTTTAACATGTTATAACTCTGTCTTAGGCTGGTTGGAGCACCTCTTGCTTGCTTCTTACACTTGTAGTGTAATCATGCTTGCTAGCCTAGCTTACTTGATGTTGTGGCCTTTTATTTTAGCATGTGTTGGCTCCACTCCAGCACATTTTTGCTCATCTTTTTCCATGTTTAAACTCTATTTTGAGTGGTCTTGGTCCCTTGAGCCTTGCTTTGTATAGCTATAGTGTAAATAGCCTTGACTAGCTTTGAGCTTCAAGGTCTTTAACATGCTTTGCTTGAGTTATTTGCATGCCATAACATCATTTCACACATGATTTCAGTGCATGTAACATTGTCACACCTTCACATACTTCACTTCTTCATTGCCCTTGAGGGTTGTGTATTGTGCCTTGCTTATGAGCTAACATGTGTGCATGTTCTCCTAGTCTTTTGAGCTTCTATTCTAACATGTTTAGGCCACTGTTTTCGCATGTTTTAGGTCTGTCCATAGCTGGTTTGGTTATTTCAGCATGGTATTGGTTGCTTCTAGTGTAATGCACTTCACTAGCTTTGTTGTTTTTGGCTTCGAACATGTTGTGCATATGTTGATTGCATGATTTAGTGTCTTTAGCATGCCATATCAGCACTGAATTTCTGCAATCTTCCCCCATGCTTCACTTTTGAATTTGATTTTGAAAGTGGTCTTAAGCCCCTTGTTGGCTTAAGCATGGAATCGAGGCTCTCATGCCTAATGGTTTTAGCCTTCTCTTGAGGGTTTCTACTAACCAAAAGCATGAGGCTTCTTTCATGCTTAAGGTGCTTGTGGCTTAGGCCATCTTTCCAATTAGTGGACTTTTCACATTATACTTAACCGGTTAATGGACTAATCGGTAATCTAAAATGTGTAAACAAGAAATGGACCAAGTAAAACTTGTGAAAGATAAGCATGTTGTTTGCATTGCATGTGTTTGGATCGGACGTTAATCCAAACACAAGAAATATGGAACGTTTCATACTCATAGAGATGAAACGTATCGCATTTCTTAGTCGCTATCACCCTTGATCATGCATGATAGGGTGGAGGCACTTCGAGTCTTATGTGCGCATTCACTAAGCTTGTACAAGCTTGGTTTTCGGGCCATCATGCATTGAGATGCTTGGTTGGTGGCTTGAAAACCGAGCGCCACACTCCTTTGAGCTTGAGACATGATGAGTAGTGTGGCAGTGCATACATTTTCTTGCAAATACATTGCTGTGCCTCCGTTGTTCTCTGTTGCAGCAAAACCAGAAGCCTAGAAAAGCAGGTGGCCGACCGGCTAGTTCAAGTGGCTGACCGGCTAGTTCAAGTAGCCGACTAGCCACTTTCACTAGCCGACCGGCCAGTTGAGATGGCCGGCAGCCACTTTTTGTGGCCGACCGGCCACCAGTCCAATTTTGTGCAGAAATGATCCTGTTTTGGAGCATAAACAATGTGGAGGTTGGTTTAATGTTCAGAAACCAAGGCACGTGCAAATAGAGGCAATTGACGGCAAAGCAATGGATTTCTGAGCGGACACCAACCGAGCATGCATGTCTCCCTCGCCCGCGGGGCCACTTTATCGCTTTAATTAGTTAGCATAGCTAATTATTCGAGTGTTGCAATATTTTAACTAGTTTGTGTAATTAGTTATTTCATTTGGTTTGTAATAATTAATTAGCTAAGTTAGTTAATTAGTTGGTTTGTAATAATTAGCTTAGCTTAGTGTAGCTTAGCTTATTTATTCGGACCCTCTTCGAGAGGCACAATGTTGTAATAAGGGTGCGTGTGTGTGTGCATGTCTTCTAACCCCACGTCTTTCTCCCTTTTATTTATCCGCTTTCGATGGTTAGATTAGGGCACGTTTTGATTAGCATACCTTATGCTTGCATGTCTGCATCATTCATTTGTCTTGCATGCACTGAGGCTCGGCGCATCATTTAAACTGCATTGTATTTCAATACACTTCTTTGAATACGTGTTTCGAAGCATGTTATCAAAGTGTTACATTCATATGCCATCTTAGGTAGCCGAGCCTATCTTATCGCATTCTTTGCATGTGTTGCATTAGGCATTTCACATAGTTAGGATCATGCATGATTTCTAACTAGTTTTCTATTTTGGCTCGAAGTACACTGTAAGTGTTTACGCTTTAGCATACTTGCATGAGTGTGAGTGTTGCCATGTTTAGCATGCTTGCCATGAGGCTATCTGCTTACTTGCTTAACTGCATAAATGCCTGTGGATGAAGGCTTGATTGCTTGAATTGGGACAACTTAACAAATGTGAGTTTTAAGCCCACTTTGCGAAGTGGCAAATCATGTTTCGAAGCCCACTTGAGGGTGGCAAATCCGCGCTTTAGCCTACTTGCGAGTAGCACTTTCAAACCATTTTCAAAAACAAACATGAGTTGTTTTGTTCTAATTCTCGTGATTGAGTCTATACTTGTATGCTGCGCGCATCACATAGTAAAATTAGCTAATAACTGGAATAAGAGCACATGTGTTTATAAAACAACATATTATGCTTAGTAGAGGCCGATCCTTTGATCGGGCGAGCGGGGGTGCTCATGTGATGACCTTCCCTTCTCGTATCCAAGTTCCCGAGCCGAGACAACTTTGGTGATGACGGACACGTGGCCTTTGGCACGAGTCAGGGTTTCCTAAATTTCTCAAAAATAAAATATTTAGGTGGCGACTCGGTAATCTGGCATAGTAGTCCAGTTTTGGCAATATTTGATTTAAAATCGATTTTCCAAAATGAATTGCTAGATTGGACTCTTTGGTGTTTATCAGTCTCACATTGCACTTTATGAGATTAGATTCAGAACCATGACAGGAGTCCAAACTGTAGTAAGACCAATTCGCGCCCTCTCCAAAAGAGGGGGGGGGGGTGCGCGAAAAAAGTCGAGTCTACAGTTTCTGGCGACTCTGCTGGGGATTTAGAGAACTTGACTCGAAACTCATGATATGTTGTTTTATCTACATTTATGTGTTTCTTTGCATTGCATTGGTGCACCTAAGTCACAGTGTTTGTCATCTACTATTCCTGAACGATTTGCCGGAGGCTCGCTTGGAAAAGCGTGCCATAAGGCTGACCAGTTGCAGGCTCTTCTACGATGGGAACACAAACCTTGGATCTAGATCACCATTGTACCGTTTGATCCTCCTTTCACTTCTCGGTGTTACGTGCGAGAGGTATATTAGGTGGTTTTGCTGAGACACCCTTTTTGACCATTTGACCTAGTTGCATATCGGAAGCCATAGAGACCATTCCAAACTAGGACAGGCTGCTTACCCGAATGTAGGTTGTTTGAAACCGCTATGTGAATAGTGAAACCCTAGCTCCTGACAAAATAGGACAGGGAACCCTACCCTACCATAGGGGTGTTTTGGCTCTCACTTGCTTGATATGTACTGTTAAGGGTGTGTCTCTACATGATTGCATGTATCAGTTGCAAGTCTAGGTATCAGTCTAAGGACATCAGTATTTGAGGGTATCAGTTTTGAGGCAGAATATTTGGGAGCAGAAATCAGTGTTTGAGTACAGATTGTTCAGCTTATGATATCAATTATATGTTGTCTTTATCTAAGCCGAAATGCTGTCCGTTTTCTGATTGTTGTTTCTTTTTTTGCTTTATTTATCATTTTGCAAAGTAGTATTTCATCATTGCTTCTGACGAGGTAGATACCCCCCCGAGCACTCTGGACTAGAGGTAGAAGGCTTTCTAGATCTGAGGATCTTATTGACGGACAACCAGTGTTTGCTTCATTACCCCCGGTTACAAGACGGAGGGCAGTTAGGCATAGATCACCAGTACAACAGTTGTCAGTTCAGCGGTCACTATCTGATTTGCCTGTGCGCAGTAGGGATCAGTTTTCTGTTTCTACCTCAGAGAGGGAATATGCACCTGTTCAGATAGATCAGCACTTTACAGTCAGTATGGAGGAAATGATGCGTCAACTCCAGAAGACCATGGAGGCCATGCAGCAGGATGCTACTCGCCAAGCAGAGGTTACTACTCATCAGACAACGATTGTAACCTAACAGGCAGAATTAATTGCTAGGCTTCAACAACAACAGCAACCACAGTAAGCTAGAGCATCTTCTTCGTATACACCCCCACCCCCGCCTAGGGTTCTAACACCCGGGGAAACAACTAACGTCCACGAGAATACGGACGTTCCAACAGGGCCAGTCCCATCATCAGTCCTACCACAGATTTCAAAAGCACCGGCGTTCCCAACAGACATGTCGTTCAAATCTGAGTCCGATCCTACTGCTTTGAAAATAAGCAAGCTTGAAAAGGTGTTTAAACGAGCTCAGGGAGTTAACTCGATCCTAGACATAGAGGATGGTTATATGGATTCGACGGTGACATTGCCGGATAGGTTCAAGATGCCTCACATAGATTGCTTTGACGGCTCAGGCGATCCTATCGTTCATCTGAGGCTGTTTTCTGATATTTGCGCCCGATGGGCTTGACTAGACTCCAAAAGCTTTCTCTTTTTGGTCGGACCCTGTCGGGTATTGCGGCCATCTGGTACGCCAAGCTGGAGGATTCGGTGAAAAGGAGTTAGGAGGAGATGGCCGAGGCCTTCATTACCCAATATGCTTACAATACCCAAATCGAGGTCACGACCTGTGATCTCAAAACAACCAGGCAAGAGCCGAAGGAAGGCTTTTTTGACTTTGTCACTCGATGGAGGGCCAAGGCGTCCATAATGACAACTCGGCCACCCGAAAAATATCAGATAAGAATGGTTGTGCACAACTTGCAACCCAAGCTGATGCAGAAAATGATCGTCTTACCCCTCCCCACCTTTGCTGATTTGCATGAGATTGGGGTACAGATCGAAGATGCTATGAGGCAAGGTCTGATTGACCAGGAGAAGGAATAGCCCAAGAGGGCGTTTACACGCGGTTCGAATGCAGCTACAAGTAGTAGTGCAGCCGTAAGAACTTCTGACGTCGGCATGGTCACCACTACGCCAAAAACAGTTACACCCTTCACCGGTGCATCCGGAACCAGCTCACATCCAGCAAAAAATCCACCTCGGGGGCAGAGGACTTTCTCCTCGCTCTATATGTCTTTATCATCGGCCTTGAAGGTCTTGATCAGAAAGGGGCACTTGAAGCCCCTGGAACCACGTCCACTACCAAATAACCTCTCTCCCACACATAACCCAGCCAAATATTGCGCCTTTCATCAGCAGCACGGTCACGACACCGATCTCTGCTTCAGACTGCGTCATAAGATCCAAGATCTCATTGACAACAAGGTGATTGCGCCTCCCGAGAAACCAAATGTCACCACTAACCCTCTCCCACCACATAACAACCCCTCTCATCCACCTAGGTAGATAAAACTAATCCAAACCATGGCCAACCCTTATGACCCTAGCATATACATCACTCCCTCCCACCTACCCAAGTCGGCAGTGTTCATTCCCGAAAGCACGGATTTGTGTATGATGAGCACCTCCCTAACCCAGCCCAAACCAGTGGTGGTGACTGTCGAAGACAAGACTAGGGTGACCTTAGAGGAGAATGAGAATGTTGGTTCGGAACCTGAGGGATCTGAGGGCATAACTGAGGAAGCATACAACCCGTGCGGTTATATTGTGTCAACAGACCAGGCTAAGCCGATGGTAGAATTGCCAACTGGGGCAAAGGTACATGTTGTCCAGAAGGATGGGCCGAGTCAAGGGCTAGATGATCTAGCCGACCTTGAGGAGGATATCAATAACATTCAGTTCTTCGATGAGCAGGACTTGGGAGATGTGCAGGTTGGGTGGTTTGATGCGAACAGAGCAACAGATGCTACAAGGTGGCTCAGTGACGAGCCCGATATTGATGAGGGGTCTTAGCCAGAGCAGAGACAGTCAGAAATAGGAACATCTATAATGGCCGAAATGGTCGAGAACAGGGAAGAATCGCCGGAGAGCACCGGTGCTGAGAATTTTGCTCATGACTTGGGCAGTTTGAGTGCAGCGAACACTGAACAAGGGGTCGCAGTGAAGCAGTTTGAGCAGGAGAAAATCAAGAATAATAACAGGGCTAGAAAAGCCAAGGCACCTGAGGGAGCAGAATGTGTTGAGAACACGAGAACAGCTACAGCGGGACCGGACAGTTGTTTATTGGTCACCAATGGGATATGGTGAGAAGACGATGACTTATGTCTTGCCCATACTGACGAGGACTGGGGTCATAATCAACCAGATGACACCTAGTACACCGAGGAGGTCAACCATATGACCCGAAGTGGGCTGTACTTCAAGCCCCCACATTTGGACCAGCCGGAGGCGTCCGGGAAGGACAAAGAAGTAGAAAAATAGAAAGATAAACTACTAGAGGAGGAAGCTGTACTGAAGCAGCTAAAGAAAATTCAAGCAGACATCTCCATCTGGGGATTGCTTATGGCCTCGAGGGTGCATAGACAAGCCGTCCTTTCAGCCATGGACAAGGCTAAGCTTTCGATCGATATAACTCTGGAGTAGTTGGTGGGACTAGTGTTCTCGGGTGGAGCTACACCGGCTTTAACCTTCACTGACAAAGAACTACCTCCTGAGGGCTCTGACCATAACAAGTCGTTGTACATCTCTGCGGAGTGTAAGGAAAAATGGATACCGGTTGTCCTGGTTGATACGGGATCTACAATCAATGTCTATCTGTCGCGAACAGCGTATGCTATCGGGTTGAAGCCCGCAGATTTTGCACCAACAGCCCAGGTGATACGAGCTTATGATAACACCAGTCGGGAAGTGATGGGGACGGTACGGATCAAAACTCAGGTTGGCCCGGGGTAGCAGGAGATTGAGTTTCATGTCTTAGATGTTCCAGCCACCTTCAATCTACTCCTTGGGCGGCCGTGGCTGTACCAGGTGAGAGCTATCTCTTCCACTTTACACCAGATGTTGAAGTACCCCCACGAGAAGGGGGTAGCAATTGTTTTCGGGAATTCTTCCATACATCCACCGCCAGAGGTTTTTACACCGGTTTTGGAGATTGAACACGATGTGGAGGATGTCTTTCTGTCGGGATTCACCTTGGCTGAGGCTCAGGTAGTACAGGACTTGCTGGCTATTGATGAGCGACTGTATGTCAGTGTGCAATTTGTTTACCTCATGAACCAGCTTCAACACATGCCCGGAATGGCATTGGGGCGGAGTGGCTGGAAGGGCGTCGCTGCATTGGCTGAAGTGCCACACAACCCTTATACCTTTGGTTTAGGTTACTCACTTACCAAAGAGGATTGGGCAAGGAAGGGAAGAGAAATGGCCGGAAGAGCCAAGGCTAAGCAAGCCGGGAAGCACTACGAGTTGGTGCACAGACCTATCCACGGAACCCTGAACGGACGCTTTGTCTGGAAGGGGGAAGATTTCCTGCTTTGCGGCTTTCCGGAGCCATGGTTGAATTCAAAGAAGTGGCATTTTCCCGGCTTCGAGATCTTTTTTTACCTTCAGTTGTCGGGGGATGAAATTGCAGAAGAGCAGACTGACCCACCAGTTAAAACTGAGCAGTGTAAAGAGGATGAGTCTGAGGGCACAAAACTTGAGTTAGGAGCAGGCTGTCTTGTCCCCTCTCAGATCCTTAGATCACGCCAGAGTGCTTGGGGGATGATTTCTTTGTTTCCATGATTGGGGATCAAATGGCTGTGAGCCATTCTTCTGGCATTCTGGATGCATCCATCGCACCTTCCCTCGTCTGGAAATACAAGGAAGGCTTTTTATCTAGCAGTTCTGAGTCGGGTAGAGAACCAGAATCTGATTCCACAGAATTTGTGGAGTCGAAATCAGATTCCAGTTCGTCTGAGTCAGAGTCTGGTATTCCTGGGGTTGGTAACCCGGATGCCATTGTTAAGTCCAGGTCGTCTTTTTTCATTTTCCTTTGTGTCGGTTGTAACCGAAGAATCAGATGAACTGGATTATTAATGAGAATGGTACAGCTGTGGCTTCTGAGTACTTTTCTGTGCCTTTAGTTTATTGCTTTAATCAAGAATTTCAAAACTTTGATGAAAACGACGAGGAAGAGATTCCTCTGGTTTTGAAACATTTGATTAATCAAGAGCAGGAGAGGTTTGTAAAACCTTTGGTTGATGAAATCATCTCAATTAATGTTGGTACTGAGAAGGACCCGCGGCTGGTCCAGATCGGGTCCACGTTGTCTTCAGAGGAGCGCGAGCGCTTAGTCGCTTTATTAAAACATTTCAAAGATATTTTCACGTGGTCCTACGAAGACATGCTTGGAATCGATCCTGAGATTGTACAGCACCGGATCCCTCTTGACCCAAAGGCTCGACCTGTTAAGCAGAAGCTCCGAAGGATCCGCCCGGACTGGGCCCTAAAAATCAAAGAAGAGGTCACCAAGCAGATTGATGTAGGGTTCCTTTTAGTAACTGAGTATCCAACTTGGTTAGCCAATATAGTTTTGGTGTCGAAGAAAGATGGCAGAATTCGGGTATGTGTGGACTTCAGAGATTAGAACAAAGCCAGTCCGAATGATGACTTTTCTCTGCTGCATATCGATGAATTAGTGGACTTTACTGCTGGGCATGCGTTGCTCTCGTTTCTGGATGGGTTTTCAAGCTACAATCAGATTCTGATGGCACCCGAAGACAGGGAGAAGACTGCTTTTACCACCCCGTGGGGAACCTACTGTTATAGGATGATGCCGTTTGGTTTGAAGAATGCTGGGGCTATATATCAACAGGCTGTAACCACGATTTTGCACGATATGATCGACAAAGAGGTCAAGGTGTACGTGGACGACATGATTGTCAAGTCCAAGGAAAGAGAGGGCCACTACACCGCCTTGAAGAAATTTTTTCAGCGGATCAGAGAGTATCGGTTGCGGCTGAATCCTCAGAAATGTACTTTTGGCGTTACAACATGGAAAATGATGGGGTTCTTGATCACACAAAGGGGCATCGAGGTCGATCCTTCCAAGATTAAGGCCATCTTAGAAATGCCACCACCAAGGACTGAAAAGGAGGTGCGTGGCTTTCTGGGTAAAGTGCAATTCATAAGACGGTTTATTGCAAAATTAACCTTGACTTGTGAACCACTGTTTGGTCTCCTGAAGAAAGGAAAGAAGTTCTAATGGGATGACCAATGCCAAGTTGCTTTCGAACAGATCAAGCAGTACCTACAGAACCCACCTGTGTTGTCACCGCCAGAGCTAGGGAAACTGTTGATTCTGTATCTATCAGTGACCGACACGACAATGGGCTACATGCTTGCATAGGAATCTGAGGATAAAGTGGAGAAGGCTATCTACTACCTGAGCAAGAAAATGCTGGAATACAAGACCCGCTACACTCCGCTGGAGAAGGCTTGTTTGGCCTTGGTATGGGCTACCAGGAAGTTGAGGCACTACGTGTTAGCTCACTCTGTAATTTTGGTTTCGAGATTAAATCCCATCAAATATCTCTTCAAGAAACCAGCACTTATGGGAAGGCTAGCTCGTTGGTTGCTTCTCCTCTCCGAATTTGATCTGAAGTATATGACGCGCAAGTCTGTAAAAGGGAGAGCAGTAGCGAAGTTCCTAGCCGATCACCCAGTACAGGGAGATGAAGCAGTAGAATATCTGTTCCCAGACAAGGCCATTCTGCAAATTGAAGAAGAGGTCTGGACTATGTACTTTGACGAAGCGTCTAATCAGTACAGGTATGGGATAGGGGTGTTGCTGACAGCACCCGACAATTCCCACATACCCTTAGCTTTCAAACTCTGGTTCAAAGTATCGAACAACGAAGCTGAGTATGAGGCATGTATCGCTGGCTTAGAAGCCGCCTTGGAACTAGGAGCAAAAAGGTTGGATGTCATTGGGGACTCAAACCTGGTTATGTCTCAAGCGAAAGGAGACTAGAAGGTTAAGGAAAAAAGGATGAAAATCTATCACCAAACTCTGGACGTTCTAATTCCCAGGTTTGAGAAGTTAACCTTCACCCATCTGTTGAGAGAGAGCAACAGGTTCGCAGACACTTTATCAACTCTATCCTCTATGATAGACATCCCTTTGGGAGTCTAAATGTGTCCAATCATCATTAAACAGCGGTATGTGTCGATCTACGAGCTGATTGCTGCCATAGATGAAGTACAAGATCAAAACCCCTGGTACCATGACATTTGGAACTTCTTGGAAAATGAGGCTTATCCACCAAGGGCAAATGCCAAAGACAAGAGGGCGATACGAAGAATGGCTGCTCAATTCATCGTCTGCGGGGGTAAACTGTACAAACAGAGTCATCTTGGGATGCACAAACTATGTGTTGATGCTGAAGAGTCTAAGGGCCTGATGGAGGCCATACATGGAGGAGAGTGCAGAGCACACATGAGCAGGGTAATGCTGGCTCAGAAGATTCTTAGATAGGGTTATTACTAGTCAACCATGGAGGAGGATTGTATTGGCTCTGTTCGGCGATGCCACAAATGCCAGATCCATGCAAACCGCATGAACATTCCTCCATCAAAGCTGTACAACCTGACTTTGCCATGGCCATTTTCAGTCTGGGGGATTGATGTGATCGGGGCAGTTACTCCGAAGGGGTCGAACGGGCATGAGTATATTCTGGTAGCGATAGACTACTTTACAAAGTGGGTTGAGGCCTAATCTTACGCAGTGCTGAAGGCATCGCATGTTGCTAAGTTCATCAGGAACAACATTATCTGCTGTTATGGAGTCCCAAATGAGATTATTTCAGATAATGGTTCCCACTTCAAGGAGGAGGTGATCGACTTGTTGGAGAAGTACAACGTGGCTTTTCATAAGTCATCTACATATTGGCAGCAAACCAACGGAGCTGTTAAGGCCGCTAACAAGAACATCAAGCACATACTGTAGAAGATGGTAGAAATCTACAGGGACTGGCCAGATAAGCTGTCATTTGCTCTTTAGGGCAACCGAACATCAATTCGAACTTCTACTGGGGCAACTCCGTATTCCTTGGTTTATGGGATGAAGGTTGTTCTGCCTATCGAAGTTGAGGTTCCGTCATTGTGAGTAATGGCTGAATGCCAGATAGCTGAGGCAGATTGGTAACAGAGCAGATTCGAAGAACTCATGTTGTTTGACGAGAGAAGACTGAAAGCACTGTACCACGTTCAAGGTTATCAACGAAGAATTGCCAAGGCTTTCAACAAGAAGGTTAAGTCTAGGAATTTGAAGGAAGGGGATTTGGTGCTCAAAGACAACCGAGCTCACATCTACAACCTTAGGGGCAAGTTCAGACCTAATTGGACTGGTCTGTACATCATCAAGTCTATCTGGTCGGGTGGAGCTGTCGTTCTTATGGACCTAGATGGCATAGAGTTCTCCTAGCCGATCAACATAGATAAGTTGAAGAAATACTATCCCTGAGTGGCTCGTTAGGCCGAAAACCTGAAAGGGCAACCTAGGCAAAAGTTAGAGCACAGAAAATTTGAAATAAGAAAAATTGAGCTCGCAAGGTTGAAAACCCAAAAAGGGCGGCCTTGGCAAAAGTTAGAATGCAAAAGAAGAGTGTTAATACACGAGTGAATCTGAACCGAACTATGTAAGGCTTGATTCCCATCTTTGGGATACGTAGGCAACTTCTTTCTGAAGTCCAGCCATAAACACTTCCAAATCAACTATGTCCATGTGATCATGTTGGTCGTCTTTGTCTTTTCTGCATTCAAGAGCTTGGTTGTGATCTCCAGTGCAATGCTATTCAGACTAGGGGCAACTTTCCAGTTGTTGGGTTTGGGGTTGTGCATCTCAAGGATAGCTTCTGGGCGTGTCCAGTTGTGATCCATATCAAAAATGGTTTTGAAAAGTTTTAATAAAAGTTGATTTTGTTCAAATTAATCTTTTTACAACTTAGACCATTTTTGGACCAAACGGAAAATTTTCAGGACCCACAACCTTCAATTTCATTGATTTCAATACAGAGTTCTCCTACTCTTGATACAAATTGAAGTTGCTTTTTATTACATTCATAAAGAAAACTTAAAAGTACAGATTAAAGCAATAAACTTGAGACATAGTCAGGTATTCCTGCGTCCCCTCCCAGAGCTTGTGGAAGCCTCTGATGCCAAAGTAGGCCTGGCTTGTGCCTCATCTTCAAGACAATCTATGCATTCGCCAGAAAGGGCACAACTGAAAGTGGGAGTGAGGGCCAGACGTTCTCTTGTTCTCTATGCTGTGGCATACCAAGCTAGCTGTGAGCCTCAGATTAGAAATGAAGCTGGGCATTCTATCCCCTCTTCCGGGCAAGTCTGGTCATGGCCGAACTGTCACGACCCAAACTCGCCCCTATAGGTTTAGCATCGAAACCAGCCAGTAATCCTTGGACTACCAAAGGCCTCTGAACAGATTAACAAAATTAAGGGGCTAGCGGAAGCAAATACATAATTATAGTTGTCCAATGAGCTGTGCTAACTTATATGAAACAGAATATTTAAAACTTTATATACATAACCGGTAGTCATACAATATACCCACACACATTACAGTATTTTAAGTACAACCAACGACAACAAATCAAGTCTTCAATAAATAGAAACCACAGAACTTAAACACATGACGGTTCGGGAAGCTCTACGTGAGGCACAATGGTTGGCTGACAACAGAACACAGATCCAGACAAAAGCCTTCAGGCTCAGGCTCAGGCTCCAGAATGCTCACCTATACATATATATACACACAATGAGCTAAAGCCCAATGAATAACATTAAGGTAAAGGGTTTAGCGAACGAAATCCGAATGTATCATAAGCAGAAAACAGAATAGAGCATAATCATAATCGTTCTCATATCAAAACATAATAATGGTACATCCCATAGAACACATCGCAGAACGTCTTCCGACTAGAGTAATCGGTTCCGGATACCGATTAAACACATATCACCACATTGAAGTGGCTAACGAGATCTCGTAAACTTGTATGTCATGGACCCGCATTTTCATGCCGTCCCCATGACTTGGGACTATCTATGGATGCCATAATAGATTTCAAACTTGGAATATTCGTTTACGAAAACAGATATCATTTCAGAAATCAGAACTTATCATATTTCATTTGGAACATAATTCATATGAACGTATCTTTACAATAACGTTACTCACAATGGTTCCAGTAAGTGGTCAATCAATCCTCGAGTCTTGACCTACAATCACAAAATACATAACACAAGCATGTCTTATCATTACACATTCAAGTGGCCATTAAGGCTTAGCTTTCATTACATTGGTTCTTAATCTTTCTTATTACGTTGCCTAAAACACACGCACTTGCAGTCTCGGAACTTAGTACATTCTTTTCTTAGTGTATTTCTAATCCATAACCTCATTACTATAGCTTAATTAAGGCTTAGGAATGCCTAGGATGCAATGAGGATGCCAAAACATGAATTGGAACACTTAGTAAATTTTCTGAAAATAAGGTCCCCGCTTGAGCGTAGACTTCCTCGCTCGAGTAGACATGCAAAATGAGAGGGGTCGCTCGAGCGTGACTTACTTCGCTCGAGCGGCTTGCAAACTTGGAAAAAGTACTGGTTGGTCACAATCTACGCTCAAGCTACAACGCCTACGCTCGAGCGGAACAACAACATGCAAAGGGTTCGCTCGAGCGTCAAAGTGGTCGCTCGAGCGGAGAGCTCATGTCTGAAAAAAAAAAATACTAAGAGCTCGCAATCTCCGCTCGAGCGCAGGTTTCCTCGCTCGAGCGGACTGCAAAGTTCTGGGTTTTCCAGAACCGGGTTCTTGAGCTTCCGAATGCAATTTCAATGGCAAAATTGTGCATGGCTTGTTCAAAACACTTGGAAAACTTTTCTAAATCACAAATATATGATCCTTTACAAACCCTTAGCTCCAAACTCATGGATTTAGCCAAAATTGAGTTCAAACTTCCATGTATGTATGTTTTAAAAACTCTTTTTCTCCAACACCATGGTTTTAACAAAATCGAGCTCAAAGGCTCCATGCATGAGGGAAATCCTTTTCAAAACATGAATTTAAGCTTTAAAACATGATGAATTATACATGCATGTGCCAAATAACTCATGATAACAACATAGATGCCCAAAATCAAACTCAAATGACAAACCTCTATATGTATATATATATATATATATATGTGCATGTGAAATTACAATCAAATCCTCCATCTTCTTGACAAACATATGTAAATTACATGCAATCATCTTAACAACTCCATGAATTCATCTCTACAACACATAACTCTTTGAATTAATAGCCAAAAGCTTACCTAGAGTCTTGAATTACTCTTGTTCTAGTACAATCTTGGTGAATTCAACACAAAACCTTCAATTCTTCTTCAATCTCTTCCTTTCTCTTTCTAGAATTGTGCTCCCTCTCTCTCTAAAATGTTTCACCAGATTTTTCCACTCAAGGGATAAAAGAAAATGAGCTCAAAATGAGCTTATGTCTCATATATATGGCTTATGGTGCTAAAACACATTAATTAGAATATTAGGCTCACCAAACGCAACTTAACGAATCGTTCCGAATAAATTTTTAATAAAACTTGCCATAAGGTTCTAAAAATTCCAAATAACATATCGGTGTAGTCAATTTCGGTTTCGAATGCCGATAAGGCTTTCAAGTTACATATTAAAGTGGAATCCCAAACAGATATTTCTATGAGTAACAGATAGAAGGCCAAATATCATGCAATTTACATATTAATCCCATAACTCATTTGATCCACTCACTTAGCATCTTTAATCACTGATTAGTAGCCAATTACGGGTCGAGGTTATTACACGAACTAATGCCAGAATCGGAATGGGAAGTAAAAGACACAGTATGTCAAGCCAACCACCTGAATGCCAGGCTACCGAGACATGTTGTAGCTCATCTCCGGTAGATCAAACCAGGGGCACCGCCAAGCAATGTCAACAACAGACCTGCTACACATCTAGTGGCACCACCATCCCTCATTCGGGAAGTCAACTAGTCGAGGGCGAAAGAAATAGCCACGTGCTGAATATGCTGGGCAAGAATCCACTACTCTCAACTTATCCATCAGCCATACCTGGGGAGGGATGAAAAAGAAGAGAGATTAAAGAATAGAGAGGTGTACAAGGAGAGAAAAAGTGAGAAAAGGTTTTGAGAGAAAAATAGAGCCTGAGGGCCGAGTAATATGAGATACACATATGAGAAAGGTGGGAAACATCACCTGCAACAGTAGTGGACTCCTTGCAAACTTGGTTGTCTCCCGGCGGTGGAAAGCATCCAAGCCCATCAAAGTTTCGGCTAGTGTTATGCCCATGCAGCTTTTGCCCTCTTTCAAGCCTTGGGCAACTTCAATCAAGTGGATGCTAGACCCTTCGAAGCTAGGGGCAAGCAGAAAATGGGCCAACATGCACAAGTAGAGGGCGTGCTGCCGGAAACTTTGCCAAAAGTGGTCACCGCGGTCACCAATGTCAGAAAACCGATGAATCAAGCTAGGGATGTCCAACTCCCCGTTGTGAACCAGAGACCGAGCATCATGCAAAGTCAGCTCACACATCCTTCCCAAAGCCTGGATGTGTCCAAAACGAACCTGGGGCAAGATCTCCTCGTCGCGCCAAGACTCCATCAAAGCTTGAAATTCTTCGATTGTGGGGCACAGCTCTTGTCCGCCAAAGCTAAACACGTGTGTTACCGGATTCCAACATCTAGCCGCGGCATGGAGGAATGGAAAACACAATGAAGTACAGCTCAGCGGGAATAGTGCATTTAGTCCGAAACCCTAAAAATTCAACTTTTCTGAGCCGTCCAAAGTTGCAATCCAATTGGAGAGTTTTTTTGACGAAGATTGGTTCCATTTGGGGCAAAAAAGGAGCTAAAATGAAGAAACCACGAAGCTGGAACCTTTAAAGAAGATAAGGAAGTGAGTGAAGGACAGGTGTCAACGTTTCGGAGATTCTACACATCGATGGTTGGCAGTGGCTCATTGATGGCCGGCAGGGGCCCATCAATGGTCGGCTGTAGACACCCCGTTTTTGACCGTCCTCAAGACTTGGACGTCATCGTTTGAACACTCGATGATCATCCATGCTCGTGTTCGTTTTGAGTTCCCGAAGGTCTCGGCTGTGCGCCTTGCCTTAGGATCTCTCAACTTGTCTGTTTTGTGCTTGGTTGTGGACCAAGGACTTGTGGTTTTGCTTCTAAGGGAAAGGGGTGGCTTGTTGGCCATCCCTACAACCCATCGGCCAAGGCTTTGTGCCATCGGCCATTTTTTCTTGCCATCGGCCATAAGTGTTGGCCGATCGGCACTCTTTTTGGTCGATCGGCCATATTTTCTGGCTGAGACCTTCCCACCTGCTTTTGTAAATATTTTTGTGCCAGCTGTGACAGCTAGTGAGCACAATTCTCATCCTCCATACACGTGTATAGAGGGATTGCATCAAGACTCAAGCTTGTTCAACAAGCTTGAGAATTGAAATTCTATAAGAAGGGAGGCCCCTCTCCCTTTCCAGAGGTTTTGAAAATTGATATACAAGTTCTATATCTCTCTATATTTTACCTCTCTCTCTTCATTTGCTCTTGTTTGTGCTCAAAAGTGTAAAATCTTCACACTATTGCACACAAACACCTACTATAACACCATCCTTTGGTTTTTGAGGTCCTTAGGAGTTGGTTTTAGAGTTTTTGGAGTGGTTTAAGCTCAGAAAAGGTGCTGGAGTTGTGTTCTTGAAGGTGTTCTTCAAGGGTGAGTCAACTACCTTTTAATCCCTTATTTTTGCTTAAGCTTTTAAGCCTATTTGCATGCTGATTTAAGCTTAACTTTCTACTGTAAAAAGTTTTGATTTTTCATGCTTGTGATGTTTGTCTAAGGTCACTTTGGTGTTTGGGGTAGTCTACCCCCTCTTAGGCCTTGTTTGGCCTTGTTTTGTGCCTTCCTTTTTGAGCTTTTGGGACCACCTTGTTTTGGCCTTCTCATCACTGAAATCAAATCCAGAGGATTTTTAGTGGTGGAAAGGTAATTTTGAAGTCCCAAATAGGAGAGGGTCATCCCCTCTCCTTATGTTTCATACGCTTGTATTGATGGCTCATAATAGTAGCATGTTTGCTTAGCTTGTTGTGGCTCCATTTTAGCAAGTATTTGGTGTTATTTTTCCATGTTATACCTCTGTCTAAGGTCAGTTTAATAGCCTCTTGCATGCACCATGCACTTGTGGTGCAATCCTCTCTATTACCTTAACATGCATCTTGTGTTTGGATCATCATTCTTACATGTTTTGGCTCAACTCCAAGAAGCTTTTAGCCTTGTTTTACCATGCTTAAGCTTTGTTTTTTGTTGCCTTGATCATATATGCCATGCTTTGTATAGCCGTAGTGCATCCTAGCTTGTTAGCTTTGAGTTTTCGAGCCACTAGCATGCATGGCTTGGGCTACTTTCATGATTTGGCATCATTTGTTATGTAATTTCAGGGCATATTTCATGGTCATACACTTGTGCTCGTCACTCTTTTAACGCCTAGGGAGTTTGGCTCTTTATGCCTCTAGAATGGATCATTGTGTATGCCTCCATGCTTAGGCCTTTGGGCTATCATTTCAGTGCATTTTTGGTCTTGTTTTACCATGACACATCTCTGATTTTTATTGGTTAAGTCATGCCATGTTTGGTTTTAGTAGGTGTAGTGTAATACCCCTTTGTAGCCTTGCATGCTTCATACTTTTGGTCTTTTGTTCTAGCTTGTGTTGGCTAGGTTCGAGCATGCTTTTGGTCTTGTATTGACCTGCCTTAGGACTATTTTGGTTGCCCTTGGCCCTTTGAGGCTTGCTTTGCATGGCCATGGTGTAAATCCCCTTGCTAGCTTCAAGCTTTGAGCTTTCTTGCATGCCATACTTGTGTTATATGTGTGATTTGGCATCATTTCTAACATCATTTCAGAGCATGTAGTGTTGTCACACTTGCATGCTTTTCGCTCTTTTAGTGCTCTTGAGAGTTGTCCTCTTTGTGCCTTAGTTTTTTTTGGGCCAATTGGCATGCATGCTTGTCTTGCATTTCATGTCTTCAATTCATCATTTTGGCCACTGATTTGGGCATGGCTGAGGTCTGTCCATTTTGGTTTAAGTTCACATTTGCATGTTGTCGCATGCTTGTGGCATTCTTGGTACATTGCATGTTGTTGCATGCTAGTTCCATTGCATATTGTTCCATGTTTGTTACATTGCATCATGCTTGCATGCTTGTTGCATTGCATGAGTTTGCATGCTTGCCGCATTGCATTGTGTGTGCATGCCTTGCCTCTTGATCAAGCATGATAGAGGTTAAGGTCCCTTATGTGTTTTTGTGCATTTTATTCATATTGAATTGTGCGACTCGGCCTCTTTGGCCATCACGTATTGGAATGCGTGATTGATGGCTCGAGGGTTGAGTACTACACTCCTTTGAGTTTCAAACATGATAAGGGGTGTAGTTGCACAACATTTTCTTGCAAATGTATTGCCATGCCTCTGTTTGTACTCTGCCACAGCAAAAGGAGCAGTCTGTAGGAAGAGATGGCCGATCAGCTATCTAGTGTGCCGATCGGCTAACAATGTTTGGCTGATAGCCTCATAAGTGGTTGATGACCCTTATCCTTTGGCCGATGACCATACCATTTGGCCGATGCCTCTCAGAGTGCCTATGAGGTGGTTCAGAAGCATCATAGAAATTTTCACAGTTTTCAGAAGTCAAAAACAGTGCAAACAGAGGCAACATAAGGCATGGCAACAGATTTCCGGGAGGACGCAATCGAGCATGCATCATTCATTGTTCCGAGGCAGGGTTGTGGCAGCCTACTTTAGTTTCTTACTTAGCTAGTTTTGTAAATTAATTAATTTGTTTAATTAGTTAAAGGTTTTGTAATAATTAATTAGCTAGGATAGTCAGTTAATTGGTTGGTTTGTATTATTCATTCGGACCCTCCATCGAGAGGGCGAATTTTGTAATAAGTGTGCGTGAGTGTGTGAATGTCTTCCAACCCCACGTCTTTCTCCCTTTTACTTAACTGCTTATGATGGTTAGTTCTAGGTCATATTTTGATTAGCATACTCATGATAGCATGTTTGTATCCATTCATCTGTATTGCATGCACCGGGCTCGGCGCATCATACAAACTGCATTGTATTTCAATACCGATTTGAATACATGATTATCAAGTTGCATTTCACATGACATCTTAGAATAGCCGAGCCTATTTCTAGTTGCATTTCGCATGTGTTGCATTAGCCATCTCAACATGAACTAGGATCATGCATGATTTGTAGCTAGTTCTCTGTTTTGGCTCAGAGTACACTGTAAGTGTTTATGCTTTAGCATCTTGCATGTGTGTATGTTGCCATGTTTAACGTGCTTGCCATGAGGCTATTTGCTTAGATGATATAACTGAATGAATGCCTGTGGATGAAGGTTGGATTGCTTGAATTGGAACAATTCATCGAAATGCGAGTTTTAAGCCCACTTGAGGGTGGCAAAATCATATTTTTCTAAGCCCACTCAAGGGTGGCAAATCCACGTCTTAGCCTACTTGCAAGTAGCACCTTCAAACCATTTTCAAACAAACATGAGATGTTTTGTTCAAACTTAGACGATCTAGTCTATACTTGTATGCTGTGCGCATCACGTAGTAATTCTAGCTAATAATCGGAATAAGAGCACATGTGTTTTCAAAAACAATATATCATATTAGTAAAGGCCGATCCTTTGATCGGGCGAGCGGGGATGCTCATTGCATGACCTTCCCCTCTCGTACCCAAGTTCCCGAGCCGAGGCAACTTTGGTAATGACGAACACATGGCTTTAGGCACGAGTCAGGGTTTCCTAAATTTTCCAAAACAAAAATATTTAGATGGCGACTCTGTATCTGGCAAAGCAGTCCATGTTTGGCACTTCTTTATAAAAATCAGTTTTCCAAAACGATTTGTCGGATTTGGACTCATTAGTGATTTATCAGTCTTGCATTGCACTTTGCGAGATTAGATTCAAAACCGTGACATTTAGTCTGAACTGTAGTAGCTAATGAACAAAACGGATTTCGCGCCATTTCGCGTGCGGAGCCGGGACGTTCGGGCATGTCTACACCGGCATCGGCACATTAATGGACGGTAGAAGTAAGTGATGGCCGGTAGGCCATTCCCCTTGGCCGACAGCCTCCCTTTCATACTCACTAATCTCCTGTGTGAAGATTCAGTGGTTTCCAACAGTTGTATTCTGTTATCGGCACCTTTCGGGGTCCATTTTTAGTTCTTTTCAGGCTTGAGCATATCTGTTTAAGTTGTAACCATCTAGCCCTGTTTAGCAAGTGTTACGCATGTTGTTTATCGAGTTGTTGCAATTTTTTTATCGAGTTGTATGCACTTTGCTTATCGAGTTGTTGCGATTTGCTTATCGAGTTGTATTTCTGTTGTTTGTCGAGTTGTTTTGTTCTTTCAATTGTTTAGTTGGTTCACTACCTGACTTAGAGCAATGCAATTCGAATGTGTAGTTTTCAAACAAAGATCAATTTCATGTTGTGCGATGTTATGCGATGCTTAGAATGTAAAAATACAATACTTTTTAAACCAAAGTTGTTTTCATTTCAATCATGGTTTCTTTTGGCAAAGAGTACAAGTTTTAAAGAAAATAAAATTGCCTAAGGCTGTACAAAATGCTAATTCTACTAGCAAAAAGAGAAACAAAGCAAAAACAAAGGAAAACAAAACAAAAAGCATCTAAATTGGTGTCGACTATCTCAAGCTCGAGAGGCCCTCTTCGTCCTCTTCCTCGGCCGAGTAGCCTCTGGAGCACTGTCACCATCGGCACCACTGTCCGAAGCCGGATCTGAGCCTGAACTGGAACCTTCTCAGCCTCTCCAGCCTCACTACCGGCAGAATCCGAGCCAGTGTCGTCGTCTCTCCCATCAGATGACTCGGACTATCGACTCGCTGCCTCAGCCTCCTCGCTCGTCTCGTCGTCATCATCACCCAGAATGGGTTCTAAAGGGCCACTCTCGCCGCGGATGCCTCTGGCTCTGCCTCGGCTGTGTGCCTGAGCCTGTCGTCCTCTCCTCTCTGCTGCTAGGGGAGGAACTAAAGGTCCTGCCGCTGCTCTCGCTGGTGCACCCGATGGGGCTGGCATCTCAAAAGAAATCTGAAAAGGGCAGTTTGTTAAGATATGTTGGAGTTGTGATGTATATTAGCTGCAAAAGATAATGTGTAGTGAGCAGTAAATGATTACAGTGTATGTATGCCATGAGCAGTATATGGGAACAGTGTATCAATGCGGTGTTCTAGTGTAATGTATCAGATCAGTGTAGTATGGAAAAGCTGAAGTGCTAATGTGTCAGCATAGAAACTGTGTGATATGAAGTGCAAAGTTGAAGAAGTTAGCGGGATCCTGTAGAGGCTGAGCAGATCTAGGCTCGTCTATACCATCTCTATCAAGGAAGCCACTAGCTCAAGGGCCTGCCCTGTGTACTCTATGGGTGCCTGCAAGTGCATTGAAGGGATCAGTATTCTATACAGCATAATTGAAATGAAGTAAATTTGCAAAATGTAAAGTTTGGTGCATATTGGGATCGGGCCTCGAACTCCGACAAGTGCATGACCTGCTGGTGCAGGCTCAATGGAGATCTGGCAAGTCTCCCCAGAACGTCTTCGATAAGTCACTGAGGTAGGCAACTCTGGCCATCCCTGTCTCTGCCTCTCCCCAGAATCTCTCCTCTTACGAGACCTGGTTGCTCTGGTTCCTCTGCCTCTCTCTCTCGCAGATAGAGCTCTCCCTCCCTCACCTCCGCGAACGCCGGTCAAAGGCGACATCAGATGAGTTTGGATGAAGGTCGCGTAGTCGCCCTCTGCATGGAAGTACTCCGTCTCCAGTCCTACCATAAACTAGATCACCTCCTCAGCAGAAAGTCTGTGTGTCTTTCTCATTGATACTGGAGGTGCCGTCGGTACGAACGGGACAGGCAGTCCTAAAGTCTGGCACACAAAACGCTCGCTCAAGAACCAAGCACGGCAGATCAGGCTCTCGAGGAGAATATGGTAGCGAGCAACGACCCTAGCTGCCTCATACGAGAATCTGAGCCCCGAGGGTATCACATCCCATGGCTGCCATGTGATATGAGATGAAAGAATGAACAGATGATCAGTCACCATCAATTGATTAATGGGTGTATTAAGTTGATTGAAAAGCGAGATGGCTTTGTTTTGGGTTACCTCGTGCGCCGTAACCGTGTCGAAGTACTGTTGGAAGAACATGAAGTTCTCCCGGGTCCTACGACGGAGCTGGCTGTCGTATACTCGAGAGAACGGGACTGTCACTGGGGTCTCCTCTACAGGCTCTGGAGCAAGAGCTGGGAAGTATGCGTATACCCACAATTGCAGGGAAAATGTAATTAGTACAGTGTATGAGTAGACACAGAAAATGCAGAGCAGAAAGTATGAATACAAGGTAGAAAGCATGCAGATACAGAGAATGTAAAGCAAGAAATGCTAAGTAGAAAATGTAAAGTGAAAAGGGAGAACTAACCTGTGTACCTCCCAGGCCCGCCAGTTGCCGCCGATCAAGGTCCTACTCATCCGAGAGGTCGAGCTCATGTATCCATATAGAGTAGTGAGGCCAGCTCCACCCCAATTGTAGAACTGAACTCTCTGGAGTACTACCAATGCGCTCAGAAAGTCTAGATCTACGGTATTCCACCTGTTCAAAAACAAGGTGGTACCGAAAAGGAACATAAGAAAGCCCCTAGCATACTGCTCTGTCTCCTCAACTGTCTGGGGCTCCTCTCCCTTAAACTGCTCCTCGAACCAACTATATCTGATCATGCCTGCCCGAAGTATCGGTGGGCGTGCCCTGAGCAATGCGGTCCATGCAGCCTCCTACTCCCCCATGTCAGGGTCTAGAGGGATCGGATCACCTCCCACGCCTAAGCCCGTGATCATGGCAAAGTCGTAGGGAGTCATTGTCATCTCCCTGGTCATGGAGAAATGGAAGGAGTTGGTGCTATCCCACCACCTCTCCACGAGAGCCCCTAAGAAAGGGCGGCTCGCTACGACCCGTGCCAAGCTGGAGCAAAATAGGCTGAAACCGGTCTCGTCAATGATGTCTTGGACCTTGGATGGCAGCTCATCGTACCAGTCCTGGGCTGTCGTCGTGCCATAGCCTCTGAAGGAGCATGATCTGTCCTGTAGTAATGCATGAGATGCAATCAAATCAAGTACAGTTGAAAGTACAGTTGAAGGTACAGATGGAAGTATAGTGAATGTGAAGCAGTGATGTATGAAATACAGTCAAATCAAGGCATGTGATGCAATCAGATTAAAACAGTACCAGAAATGCGAATAGCTAAAAGTAGTACTGCAGAAAAACGGAGTTCGTACCTCCACGGCAATGGCCGATAAGTGAGACGCAGGCTCTCTCAATAGGAGGTCGTCTGGCACGTCCTCAGCAAAGTCGGTGAAGCTTTGATGCCTCCCGTAATGGGTATAATGAGTCTCGGGGTGATACCTCACTGGATCAAAAGGGCGTATGCTCGGCGGTAATGGCCTCCAGCTTGGCCTCAAAGTCCGCTGCAAACTCTACAGGAGGAAGCACGGGGAAGCCCCCGTCATGTGGGACATCATCTGCCATCTGAAATAGATGCAAAATGAGCAAAAATGAGGATAAATGCGAGAAATGGTGAAACTTTGAACAAGTCAAACCCTAGGAGAGAGGAAAAGTCAAAGAAAAGTCAAAACCCGGGAAAATGTACTAACCTTGGAAGAAACTCAAGGGGCATGAGCCTTGAATTGTGGAAATGACGAAGGAAGCGTCGAAATCAAATTCTGATCGGTTCAAAGTGAAGAGAACTAGAGGCTTTTCGCGAAGAAAATGGTTTTAGGGTGTTGGAAAACGCGTAAAATGCGTGGATCTAAGGAGGAGAAGCACCAAAAGAGCAAGGGAAGGGAATTTCGTGCAAGGGTTTGTGTGGAAATGAAGTGATTTTTCTTGTACTAAAAGAGCCACGGCTGAAAAGACCAATCTGCCCCAATCTGCCATCGATGGCTGGCAGTGGCACATCGATGGTCGGCACCTCTTTATTGTTGGTCGGCAGCCTCCACTGATGGCCGACAAGGGGCCGGCAGCTTCCCCTGATGACTGGCAGGCCTTCACTAGCTCCCCCTACCTCTTTTACCTTGATATGTGTCCTTGGTTCCAAGAAATGCAAGGTATGCTCAAAGTTTGATTCAAAATGCCTCCGCGGAAGCCCAGAATTGTGTTCTCCGTGCGCGGTGATCATCGCCCTTCAACACACATAAGGTGTATCCTTTTTAACGTATTGCAACTCTCCGAGAGGTAAATCGGGAGTTGCCTTTTGAGTTGTCTTTGCCACACACGCTTTGGTCATTGCATAGAGTGTCCATTCCTTTTGCACGATGTATGGAACGTGCATTCTGAGTTGTCGCATAGAGCATGCATTACCATGCTTGCATTGAATATGCATGGTTGATAATCTTGCATTGAATATGCATCGTTGATTATCTTGCATTGAATATGCATCGTTGGTTATCTTGCATTGAATATGCATCGTTGATTATCTTGCATTGAATATGCATCGTTGGTTATCTTGCATTGAATATGCATCCTTGATTATCTTGCATTGAATATGCATCCTTGATTATCTTGCATTGAATATGCTCTATTTCTTGCATGTTCTGCTTTGAGCATGCCTCAACATCATGTTATGATCATTCGTCTCGCGTGAGACATGCATTGTATTGCATTATACCTATCAAGTTTCTTTATCAAGTTTCTTTCTTTGCATGCACGATATTGTATGTACGGTTCATTCGAAGGAATCCCGGGTAGAACCATTCCTCCTCTCCCTCATCTTGTTGATTAGAGACATTCGGGTATGCCCGATGTCTACTTCGGCATCTCGTTGGTTAGAGACATTCGGGTACGCCCGGTGTCTACACCGGCATCTCATTGGTTAGAGACATTCGGGTACGCCCGGTGTCTACATCGGCATCTCGTTGGTTAGAGACATTTGGGTACGCTCGGTGTCTACACTGACATTCTGTTGGTTAGAAACACCCGGGTACGCCCGGTGTTTACACTAACACCCTATTGAAAGCATTGGGACGTGCTCTGATGCTTATACCACCCTTCGGTGTTACAATCGCTTCCTTTCCCTCTCTCGCGTGTGATATGCTGAGAGGTGTTTCCTTTCCCTCTCTCGCGTGTGATACGCCGAGAGGTGTTGCCTTTCCCTCTCTCGCGTGTGATATGCAGAGTGGTGCGTCCTTTCCCTCTCTCAAATGGTTGTTTGAGGCCCTTTTGGAGTTAGGGTGGTCCACCCTCATTTGTAGCTTTATTTGCTAAGCTTGGTGCCATCCTTTAAAGCTTTTAAAACACCCTTTGTTTGGCCTTTCTACCACTAAAGCTCAGAGGTTTTGCAGTGGTAGAAAGTTGGTTTTGAGGACCAAAATAGGGGGGGAGGGGTGGTCCCCCCTCCTCACATCTTGTTTGCATGTGTTAATGGCCTAGTAGTTGAGCATGTTTTTCTACCATCTCTTGGCTTGTTCTCAGCATGTTTTTGGACTTATTTTAACATGTTATAACTCTGTCTTAGGCTGGTTGGAGCACCTCTTGCTTGCTTCTTACACTTGTAGTGTAATCATGCTTGCTAGCCTAGCTTACTTGATGTTGTGGCCTTTTATTTTAGCATGTGTTGGCTCCACTCCAGCACATTTTTGCTCATGTTTTGCCATGTTTAAACTCTGTTTTGAGTGGTCTTGGTCCCTTGAGCCTTGCTTTGTATAGCTATAGTGTAAATAGCCTTGTCACACATGATTTCAGTGCATGTAACCTTGTCACACCCTCACATACTTCACTTCTTCATTGCCCTTGAGGGTTGTGTATTGTGCCTTGCTTATGAGCTAACATGTGTGCATGTTCTCCTAGTCTTTTGAGCTTCTATTCCAACATGTTTAGGCCACTGTTTTGGCATGTTTTAGGTATGTCCATGGCTGGTTTGGTTATTTGAGCATGGTATTGCTTGCTTCTAGTGTAATGCACTTCACTAGCTTTGTTATTTTTGGCTTCGAACATGTTGTGCATATGTTGATTGCATGATTTAGTGTCTTTAGCATGCCATATCAGCACTGAATTTCTACAATCTTCCCCCATGCTTCACTTTTGAATTTGATTTTGAAAGTAGTCTTAAGCCCCTTGTTAGCTTAAGCATGGAATTGAGGCTCTCATGCCTAATGGTTTTAGCCTTCTCTTGAGGGTTTCTACTAACCAAAAGCATGAGGCTTCTTTCATGCTTAAGGTGCTTGTGGCTTAGGCCATCTTTCCAATTAGTGGACTTTTCACATTGGACTTAACAGGTTAATGGACTAATCAGTAATCTAAAATGTGTAAACAAGAAATGGACCAAGTAAAACTTGTGAAAGATAAGCATGTTGTTTGCATTGCATGTGTTTGGATCGGACGTTAATCCAAACACAAGAAATGTGGGACATTTCATACTCATAGAGATAAAACGTCTTGCATTTCTTAGTCGCTATCACCTTTGATCATGCATGATAGGGTGGAAGCACTTCATGTCTTATGTGCGCATTTACTAAGCTTGTACAAGCTTGGTTTTCGGGCCATCATGCATTGAGATGCTTGGTTGGTGGCTTGAAAACCGAGCGCTACACTCCTTTGAGCTTGAGACATGATGAGTAGTGTGGCAATGCATACATTTTCTTGCAAATACATTGCTGTGCCCCCGTTGTTCTCTGTTGCAGCAAAACCAGAAGCCTAGAAAAGCAGGTGGCCGACCGGCCAGTTCAAGTAGCCGACCGGCCACTTTCACTAGCCAACCGGCCAGTTGAGGTGGCCGGCAGCCACTTTTTGTGGCCGACCGGCCACCAGTCGAATTTTGTGCAGAAATGATCCTGTTTGGAGCAGAAACAATGTGCAGGTTGGTTTAATGTTTAGAAACCAAGGCACGTGCAAACAGAGGCAATTGACGGCAAAGCAATGGATTTCCGAGCGGACACCAACCGAGCATGCATGTCTTCCTCGCCCGCGGGGCCACTTTATCGCTTTAATTAGTTAGCATAGCTAATTATTCGAGTGTTGTAATATTTTAGCTAGTTTGTGTAATTAGTTATTTCATTTGGTTTGTAATAATTAATTAGCTAAGTTAGTTAATTAATTGGTTTGTAATAATTAGCTTAGCTTAGTGTAGCTTAGCTTATTTATTCGGACCCTCCTTCGAGAGGGCACAATGTTGTAATAAGGGTGCGTGTGTGTGTGCATGTCTTCTAACCCCACGTCTTTCTCCCTTTTATTTATCCGCTTTCGATGGTTAGATTAGGGCACGTTTTGATTAGCATACCTTATGCTTGCATGTGTGCATCATTCATTTGTCTTGCATGCACTGAGGCTCGGCGCATCATTTAAACTGCATTGTATTTCAATACACTTCTTTGAATATGTGTTTCCAAGCATGTTATCAAAATGTTGCATTCATATGCCGTCTTAGGTAGCCGAGCCTATCTTATCACATTCTTTGCATGTGTTGCATTAGGCATTTCACATAGTTAGGATCATGCATGATTTCTAACTAGTTTTCTATTTTGGCTCGGAGTACACTGTAAGTGTTTACGCTTTAGCATACTTGCATGAGTGTGAGTGTTGCCATGTTTAGCATGCTTGCCATGAGGCTATTTGCTTACTAGCTTAACTGCATAAATGCTTGTGGATGAAGGCTTGATTGCTTGAATTGGAACAATTCAACAAATGTGAGTTTTAAGCCCACTTTGCGAAATGGCAAATCATGTTTCGAAGCCCACTTGAGGGTGGCAAATCCGCGCTTTAGCCTACTTGCGAGTAGTACTTTCAAACCATTTTCAAAAACAAACATGAGTTGTTTTGTTTCAATTCTCGTGATTGAGTCTATACTTGTATGCTGCGCACATCACATAGTAAAATTAGCTAATAACTGGAATAAGAGCACATGTGTTTATAAAACAACATATCATGCTTAGTAGAGGCTGATCCTTTGATTGGGCGAGCGGGGGTGATCATCTCATGACCTTCCCTGTCGTACCCAAGTTTCCAAGCCGAGGCAACTTTGGTGATGACAGACACGTGGCCTTTGGCACGAGTCAGGGTTTCCTAAATTTCCTAAAAATAAAATATTTAGGTGGCGACTCTGTAATCTGGCATAGTAGTCCAGTTTGGCAATATTTGATTTAAAATCGATTTTCCAAAATGAATTGCCGGATTGGACTCTTTGGCCTTATCAGTCTCACATTGCACTTTGTGAGATTAGATGTAGAACCTTGACAGGAGTCTGAACTGTAGTAAGACCAATTCGGGCCCTCTCCGTAAGGAGGGCAGGACGCGAAGAAAGTCGGGTCTACAGAAGGCGACCAAGGATAAAAAAGGAGCATGGGCCAAAGTCCAAGGGAAGTGGGCCGAGGTAGGTCTAACCCACCAGGGCTTCAAATGGACTCAGCGAGGAGAAATTCCCAAGTCAAGTTGCAGAGGCAACACCTGCAACGGTGAAGTTGCCGAGGAAACATGTGCAGCGGCAAAGTTACTGAGGCACTTTGCCTCAGCGCCGTCATTTCTATTAACTTTGGTCCCGTCGCCATTTGAAGTTGTCGAGGGAACATGTGCAGCGGCAAAGTTGCTGAGGCACTTTGTCTCAGCGCCCCCATTCTAAGTATCTTCGGTGCTGTCGCCATCCCAAGTAATGTCGGTGTCGCGACCATCTGAAGTTGCCAAAGGAAGGAGGAGACCGAGGCAGCTAAGTTGCAGAGGCAATACTCGCAGCGCCCAAGTTACGGAGGCATTCTTTCGGCGCCGCCATCACTAATATCTTCGGTTATGCCGTCTGAACTTGGCGCAGGAAATGACTACCGTAGCAACTAAGTTGCAGAGGGAATATCCTACCAAGGTGATAGCAACCTTTGAAAGGGGCTTCCCTCTGCAAGCAGAGGCTCATGCCTGGCACTAACAATAGGCCCCAAAGCATTACTAGCCTAGGGCTGATAGTAGGCCCCATAGTTCATTTAACTTGGCGCTGATAGCAGGCCCTAAGACTTACTGGTTGGAACTGATAGTAGGCCCAGAAATACCAGTTTACCGCGGCAACCCCGTGAAGATGGAAGCAGGGCAACAATCCCTTTCCATTACCCAGGTCATGGGCCTGCCTTAGTAGCACAGACAGGATTAAGGAAGGCTCCTCAGGCTTGGTACTAAGGCACAGGATGGCTGATAATAGGCTTGGCTGTGGCCTTCGCCCTGGAAAGCTGGGGAGCTTGTGGTTAGGTGGCTAAGGATGGAGGCTTTGCTAAGGGGGGCATGAACATAGTTGATAGCAGACTAACGGAGTCCTGAGAATGCATGTATTGGCCAAATAGAACTGAGAAGGCAAGTGCAGCAGCGAGGTTCACCGTTGTAAGTGCACTTGCTGAGGTTCAAGCTGAGAAGGCAAGTGCAGAGGCAAATACTCCTGCTGCAACTGCACTTGCTGAGGCTCAAAAAGGAAGTTGCCGCGCCAAACACTCCCGATACAACTACACTTACTGAGGTTCAAAAAAAGTTAGTTGCAAAGGCAAACAGATAGTACACAATATATGCAGAGGGACACGTGGCACCTTCAACCTGGTGGCTCAAGGAAAAATATTCCATGTGATCCTCTGGGACACATGTCTTCTCTCTATTTGGCCACTTGGTGTCCTCTTGGCACCAAGGAAAAGCCTATAAATAGGACCCATTTCCCAAGGTTCAACAAGAAGAATTTTGGGGATTTGAGGGAGATGCTGCCCATTTTGGTACTACCATTGTCTTCTTCTTGAGCCATTTGTTTCACCCTCACCCAGCTACACACTCTCCAACTCCCAGATAGTTGTTGCTACTCATTCTCCAGCCACTTTTGCCATTATTGGACCATTCGCATAGTTTTGCCTCTCTAATCACCTCTCTAACCTTAAGCAAAGGATGAAGTTCAGCAACTCCCACGGCAACAAGGCTCTTCTAATGGCGAAGAAGCACATGCGGAGGACCATGATCATGGTGTTGTGGTTGAGGCAGTTCAGTCACTCTAGGATACGCAGAGGGAGATTCTGGCAGCTTTGCAAACTCTCACTGAGGCTATCATGGCCATGGCATGTAGACCAGCTCCAGTGCAAGCACCTCTACCTGGAGTAGTCCCAAACCCAGTGCCTCACCTGTTCCCTGAGGTTCGAGCTCCGATCCATGTGCCTCCGGTGGTACCTCAGGTGAACGGTACAACCGTTAGTTCAGCTACCCAGGAGTAGACTAGACTATTCCAACCCACTCACTTTGTTACCCTAGCCGATGTACAAGCTATGCTCAAGCAAGAGCGTAGCGAGAAGCAACTATCATCTCTTCCCGACCCAGATGCGAAACCCCTATGCTCTCAAGAGATATTGACCATGCCCTACCCAACTGGGTATACAGTGCCTAAGTTTATTAAGTTTGATGGAAAACAAGGCAATGCCAGAGAACACGTGGTGAGGTTCATTAAAACTCTTGGTGTCCATGGCAGTGACCACTCTCTGCGCCTTCAGGAGTTCTGCAAATCACTCACCGAAAGGGCTTACAGCTGGTATGTGAACTTGGCACCCAACTCGATCAAGAATTGGGAGGAGATGGTGAACTAGTTCCACATGAAGTTTTTCCAAGTCCAAGAGAAAGTCACAACCCTCACAATTGGGCGAGATGTCCAAAAAGAAAGTGAAGATCTACTAAACTATGTTAAGCGGTTCCAAGACAAGGCTATTGACTGTCATGAACCAGTGGATGAAGCTCACTTAGTCAACATATATGTGGAGGGTGCCATACGCGACTACAAGATTTTTCTTGGTGAACCATAATATGACTACCATCTCAGCCTTGATTGAAGCAGCTAGAAATCTCAATACCACTGGTCCTTTACACAGATCTCATGACAGCCACTGCTACTCCTGTGGTAGCAGAGTTTCTGTGGTAACCTCCACAGGTGAGAGCCGCTCGCAAGCAGAGGCCTCGTCCTCTTGAAAGAGGAAGAGTTATGAGGACATGAATCCATATCCTTGCAGCCTTGAGAATGTTAAGGCCTTAGTTAAAGAATGGGTCGTTGATGGGGAACTTACCTTGCCTCCGGTTGATATTACTCTAACTAAGAAGGACAAAGAATGCCCAAATTATTGTGTCTATCACATAGCCACCAAACACCCTACTAGGGACTGTTGGCCGTTAAAAAATATCTTCAAGAAGAAGGTTGACGTGAATGAGCTGAAGTTCAAAGATACTAGTAATCGTGACATACAAAATGACTCTTATCCTAACCACAAGGAGAAGGGGAAGAATGTACACATGATCGACTATTTTGGGCCTGTGCGTGATCAAGTGCACATGGCGTCCTACTATGATGAGTTAGAAGAAATTGCAACTGGCTAGCTCCCTGAAACAGTACCTGCGGAGGCAAAATTTGCAGAAGATACTCATGCTCAAGCCTTGCAAAATTTTGTTAAGTTTCATACCTTCTTTGACCAACTGGGGTTGAGCCAAGCCGCTAGGATGGAAGCAACGAAGGCCCTCATCAACATCTATGAAGTGTACCATGCTGAAGTTGCTAAGGCTAAGGAATATGTGCCTCGGCGCATCCAGAAAGATTATGGGGCCATGACTTTTTCAGAAGCAGACAGAGCATACCTATTTCCTCATAACCGTCCTCTTTTTGTCACAGCTTATTTCAATGATGTGGAGTTCAAGCTTGCTTTCCTCAATGGTGGGGCGTCCATAAACATCATTACCGCTGACACCTTTGCAAAGGTTAGTATCCTGGAGTCCAGAATGGTTCGCCAACCCATTACTGTAACCATTTTTGGTGGTGAGAAAAAGGTTACTAAGGGCCATGTTGTAGTGGATTTAGCAATTGGCAAGATTCGTTCCGCGACTAAGTTCCATGTGATTGAAGCAAATACAAATTACCACATGATACTTGGCAGAGCTTGGATGCACCAACATGGGGTTATCCTGTCCAGTTATCACCAATGTGTAAAGGCAAAGCTGGGAAAGCACACAGTTACCATAAACACGTCTGAAAAGCCATTCGGAGTGGAAGAGGCACACTATTCGGATGCAGTTTTCTTTACTGAGTTGTCAATAGATGAAACTCCAAGGACTGGTAAAACTGCAGGGGTAAAATTGCCGAAGTGGGAAGACATTCGAGACGCAGAGGCTGCTCCAGAAAGTAGTGGACAGAAAAGGGGCAGCAAATCTACAAGTCCTCTGCCCAAGATTGTCAAGGTGCGCGAAGGCGGCAAGACAGTCTACTACCTATGACGGTCTTGGGGGCCAGACTTCATACCCTAGGAGGATGGCCTCGAGACGAATAAATGTGACGGTGATGAGTCCCAAGGAGGGTTGGTGGAGACGCTTGAGCCCGCCCCTGAATGCATGCAAGATAGGCCTAAAACCCAGTATCTCGGTGACTTACCTGGGCAGAGCTAGCCGGTGTTTGTTAGTGATACAATGGCTTCAGCAGCTAAGGTGGAATTGATAACACTACTAAAACAATACAGTGATGTCTTTGCTTGGACATACGATGAGATGCCTGGTTTTGACCCATCCCTCGTCACTCATCATCTAGACACTTTTCCCAACTCTAGACCAATCAAGTAGCACGCTCGAAAGTATCACCCCGATCTTGAAGCAAAGATTAAAGCATAGGTAGAAAAGTTGCACAGGGCCAAGTTCATTGAGCCTATACAGTACCCAACTTGGCTAGCAAATTTTGTTCCTGTGCAAAAGAAGAATGGTCAGATCAGGGTCTGTGTAGACTTTCGCGACCTGAATAAGGCCTGCCCGAAAGATGAGTTTCCATTGCCCCATGTTGATACACTCGTTCATTCAACTGCGGGCCATCAGATGTTCTATTTCATGGACAGGTTCAGTGGTTATAACCAAATCAAAATAGCACCAGAAGATGTAAAAAGGACGGCTTTTAGAACGCCCTTGGGAAATTTTTTCTATACGGTGATGACCTTCGGTTTGAAAAACACGAGGGCAACTTACCAACGGGCTATGACTGTAGTGTTTCATGACATGCTGCACCACGAAGTGGAAGTATATGTGGATGATCTGGTAGTTAAGTCTACTAAGGCAAATCGCCACCTCTGTGACTTGGAAAAGGTTTTTTAGCGTTGCTGCAAATTCTGCCTCAAGAGTGTGCCTTTGGAGTTGCCGCCGGCAAGTTCCTTGGCTTCCTCGTACACCAGCGGGGGATTGAAGTAGATGGGGACAAGATCAAGTCAATCATGGAGATGCCTCCGCCACACTCTCAAAAAGCTCTAAAGAAATTCCTAGGCAAAGTGTCATACCTCAGGAGGTTTATTCCAGCCCTTGCTGAGATAACCTTTCCCTTTGGGACACTGCTGAAAGGGAATCACAAGTTTGAATGGTTGCAAGAACACCAACAGGCATTTGATATGGTGAAGTAAGCACTTACCTCCCTACTTACAATGATTGCCCCACAGCTTGAAAAGCCTCTGCTACTGTACTTGACCTCTACTCCACGGTCTATTGGAGCCCTACTTGTCCAAGACATAGATGGCATTGAGAAACCAGTCTATTATATCAGTCGCAAAGTCAATGGTGCCGCGTCGCGATACACTCCAATTGAGAGGCATTGCTTAGCCTTAATCTTCACAGCTCAGAAGTTTCGCCACTACTTTTTGGCACACCTGACCCAGGTTGTGACCTAGAGTGATCCAATTCGCTACTTGTTGAGCAAGCCCGCTCTGATTAGGAGAATGGCAAGATGGCTCTTGGCTCTAGCAGAATATGATATCACTTGTGTTACTCCCAAGGCTATTAAGAGCCAAGCACTTGCAAACTTACTGGCCCAGTTCCCATTTGGTGAACATGAACCTGCAGAGGTACCTCTACCAGGTGAGGTCCATGTCTCAGCCGCTGCAACTGAGACTTATTGGGACTTAAAGTTTGATAGAGCTTCTAGAGCTGGGAAAGGTGGAGCTGGTGTAACGCTAACCAGTCAAGAATGAGAGAAGTTCCATCTATCATATAAGCTTGACTTTGAGTGTTCAAACAACGAGGCCGAATATGAAGCGTTGATATTGGGCCTGATAGCTACCCAAAAGAAAGGCCTCCGCAAGTTAAAAATCTGGGGTGACTCCAAGTTAGTTGTTCAGCAAATGATGGCTCTTCTTGAAGGAGCCCATGTTGGCCCGTATCGCACTGTAGTTCAAAGGTTACTCACTCAGTTTGATGATGTCTAAATTCAGCATACCCCTAGAACACATAACCTTTTTCCCGATGCCTTGGCTACACTGGGGGCAAAGATGGAGATACCAGATAATAGTATAGCCATCGTCATCAAGAAAAGAACGACACCAGCGGTGCTAACCGAAGAACATGCAAAGCAAGATGCTGAGGGGTGGAAAACAGATATAATCCAAGAGTTGAAAACAGGCCAGGAAATAATCTGATCAACAGAACTTGCATCATTTCTCCTCCTCAGAAGAGAGTTGTATTTTCGCGGTCCCAACAACTTGCTGGCAAGATGCGTTAGTAGACAAGAAGCAGCTTACAGACTTAAGCAGATCCATGCTCAGTCCTGTGGAGATGGAGATATCAGTCTATACCGACGGATATAGAGGCAAGGGTATTACTGGCCAGCGATAGAAAAGGAAAGTACTGAGTTACAGAGGCAATGTGCAAAGTGTCAGTCCCATCCTAAAGAAGAGGAAACCCATTTCTTAAGCAATGAAGAATGGAGGCAGCCATATATCGACTACCTGAGAAATGGCACACTGCTTCAGAATAAAGCCGATGCAATCAGAGTCAAGAGGCGAGCCCTCCGCTTCTTCCTTGACCAAGGCAAGCTGTATCAAAGAAGTTTCGAGGGGGAACCTTTAGCGTGCTTATCAAAAGATGAGGCAAATGAGGTGCTGAGGGAAGCCCACAAGACAGAGCATCAAGGAGGGCAGTGATTATATAGACATCTCATTCACCTCGGCTATAACTGGCCAACAATGGAAGAAGACACCAAAAACTTTGTGAGGAGATGCCAATCCTGCCAGAAGTTTGGGAATTTGATACATGCACCGGCAGTTGAACTGCACAACATCAAGACTCCTTATCCGTTCCATACTTGGGCATTTGACTTGGTAGGTCCTATAGCATAATAGTCCAAAGGCTACAGATGGATACTTGTGGCAACCGAAGTTAGCACCAAGTGGGTAGAGGCTATACCAATAAGGAAGATAGATGGGGCAGGAGTAGCCAACTTCATCAGAGAGAACATAATCTGTAGGTTTGGCATACCCAAAGTGATGTTGTCTGACAATGGAACTCCTTTTGTAAATCGCCATGTGGGAAGACTGCTGGATGCCTATCAAATTAAGCATCACAAGTCCAGTCCATACTATCCCCAAGGGAACGGACAAGCTGAGGCGACCAACAAAACCCTTATCCGAATACTAAGTAAGATGATGGACGAAGCAGGGGGCACATGGTCTGAACAACTCCCTGTAGCACTCTGGGTGTATAAAACGTCCAAGAGGAAGCCAACTCAGGCAACCCCATTTTCCCTAGTATATGGGTCTGAAGCTGTATTACCGGTCGAGTTGGTAGCAAGAATGGCTATGTTAGCACACTTAGTTCTAGACAGCAGGAAGAATGACATTGAGGCAGCTGAAGAAAGAAGAGATCGGGCCTCACGGACAATGGAAAAGTATCATTAATCCATAGCTTGCGCCTACAATCAATCTGTTCAACACAGAAAATTCAGGGAAGGGGACTTAGTATGGAAAATAGTGGATGCGATCATGCGGGGCAGCTAATTCCCAAGTTCTCACCCAGATGGGAAGGCCCCTACAAAGTTGCTGATGTAACGCCCTAATTTCTTATGCCCAAATGATAACACAACCATCATGGCTCCTTAAAGGAAAACACAAATAATTCTCCACACTTGCATTACATGATACAATTAATTACTCAATGCGATTATATGTTTAATCTAAAACCAAATAAATAAACAAATAGATACCCCCAAGGGTTCACAAGTTTCCAAGGCTTAGGCCCAGTTACACAAAACGGTTATTCAAACCCACACAAATACAACCATTGGCTTACAAAACAGAGTCACGCAAAATGAGAGCATTGTACTCCCAACACACATACTTCCACGCCGCTAGTTGGGTGGAATCACCACATCTTTTCCTGCACAAAAATCCCATAGGGTGAGCATAAAGCCCAGTAGGAAATTCTTAACAAAGTATATACATTTTATACAAGTCTCAAGAGATGAAATGCACATGCCATGCTATGCCCTTTCTGAAGATAAATCACATTTTCATCTTTTGAAAACCATCATGCTCAATGATGTCATGCAATTTCAATTGTTCAAAACTTAACAATTTATTTCAAAGGTGGTAAATACGACTCTGGTAATCTCTAGGTCGGTGTCTGCAAGTAGACTATACAAGTACTACCAAATTGTCATTTTTACCGGTATTAACCGGGAGGCTCGACACCTATCCGCGCAGGTTTTCGGTCTTTCCCCCCGGACTCTCAGGCCAACTTATTCAATATCATCTATACCACGTATCAAGACTTACCAATGTATTTACCCCAAAACCATTCCATGAAAACTTGTTTCTCAACATTCTTTTCTCAATGCAAGTTTTCAAATCAACTTTCAAAGTTTATTGTAATCAAATGAATCGATATGCCAATTTCACAAGATGAATATAAATACTTTTATTCCAATTCATCATCCAAGGAATAACCCAATTCTCTCTTCTCAAGTATCCTCAACTATTAGTCATTTCAAGACTATTTCAATGTTTTGAACAATAATTTTCAAAATGAACAACAATTCTCATATTCCATGAAATTCATCATTTATATAAATATAAATAAGAAATTTTCCAAACATCCATTTATTTTGACACACAAAATAAATATAACAATATTATTCATGGATTTTCAATCTCTTTTAAAAATCCCCAATCTCTAGGTTTTCTCATCAAAACTATACTACCCAAATCTTTTGAAATAAAACTTTCCAAAATCATCTTTTCTTCAATCAACGAAGATCAAGACCCATAAGATCATTTTAAAAGAACAAGAGACAAACCCACTTTCAAAATCGCTCAACTTCTTGAATCAACAATCAATTTTCAAAAGGCTATCAAAGGATGATTTCTAAAATCATCTAGATCTTGCAAAAATATATATATATAACTCAAAGAAAAACCCTACCTCAAGTTTGAAGAAGAATAGAGATGAAACCCCAAAATCAACGATGCCTAAACTCGATCTTCACCGTACATAACGAAGCCCTCGAGATAATAACCCACTTTGATGAAGAAGCAATGGCAAAACTCAAATGGATCTTGAGAAATCAAGATTTTTTATCTAGTTTGTGTAGAGAAATGTAGAGAGAAGGGAAAGGAAATGTTTTTTTAGAGAGAGATATACAAAAGTGATCTGAAATATCAGATTCACGAACTGATATAACATGGTCCGCTCAAGCGTGGAAAGCCCAGCTCGAGCGTCGAACACACCTTCCCAGTACTTTTACAGATAGGTCAAACTTTTGGAACCAAACATTCTCCGCTCGAGCGCATAAACGGCCGCTCAAGCGGACAAGCAACTTTGAATGCATTTTGCATTTTTTCTTCGGGGGCATTGCCCTCGGACCCGCCAAGGGGCGCTGCCCCTTGGA